>OW285239.1:32996367-34385413 GCA_935421215.2 Melolontha melolontha
TACTACCTTCAGCTATTTTCTACATAGTTTTCATTTGTCATAGTGTTGAAACAGCTTTTTAATTCCCTCTTCAGTGAACTCTACTGCCTACTTTTTGTCCTAAAAGACAGTGACCATAACTTTTCTCGCAGAGAAAGTTTGACGGCATTTTAAAGATTTCCTCGTAGCTGAGTTAGAGCTACCCTACCACATTGACTGCCTTTTCTTCTCAACGTTGGCATAGATAACCCAAGTCTCATCACTTGTTACGATATGCCCGAGGAAGTCTCTACCTTCAACGTCGTAACGCGTCAGAATAGCTAGTGCCGATTCGATTCTCTTTGTTTTATGGTCTTCGTCAAGAAGTTTTGGCACCCATCGTGAACAAAATTTGTGGTAACTTAAATGTTCAGTAACAACCTCGACATTTTGGGGAAAAAGACACTCAGTTAGCGATTGTGAATAGCCGATTTCCACGAATTTTTTCTTCGATATTACCCACAAGTTCGTCTGTCATGCATATTAGTTCGTCCTACTCGAACGATATGGCGCCATCTTCTAACCATGTGGTTACTCATGACATTTTCACAATAAACAGAAAAAAGTGCATGACGAATTTCAGCCGCCTTCAAGTTCTTTACACGCAGAAATCGGATAGCAGCACGCAATACACAGTCGGCGGGATTTTCAATTGCAGCAGCCATTTTAAACGACCAAAATAACACGAAAGAATGTCCGAACGATTCTCTTACTAGCACTGCCAGACTTCCACTGAACCAAACTACACTTCAACGCTACGATCGCGCCTATAATCCCACTCCGCTGCTCACTAGGCGGAAACGGAGCTTATTTTACAAATCGCCCTCGTATAATTATACTAGAATAGTCCTTACTGGTTTCATGCTACTCGTAAATGATTTCTCTTTTTGTTGAAGAAAAATCATTATCGATAACATGAATAAAATTCTACATTATTCAGTTCCACCATATAACGTGCCTCCAAAAACTTTCCTCATTAGAAACGGCCTTGTTTTTTGTTAAGGTTGTTGCACGTAATCTGTCACAAACGTATAATTTTGATATTTTCGTTATGTCATGTAAATGTGTGTAATAATTAGTACTTTAGTTTTTGAAAGAATATTTATTACAATAGTCAAAATTAAAAGAAAATAATATTATAACAGATGGTGGAAATGTAGACCATTATTTTGAAGACAAAGTTGAACTTTATGCTTCATGCTATCAAAGCGATTTATTAGGATATCTTGGGTTACGTCAGCACAAGAATTCATAATACACTTCGATTGTTTAATGTCTGATCTTGAAAATGGTATTCTTTAAATATGGAAAAATAAAATAATTTAAATTTTTCAAATCTGGGGATCTTGGAGTAAATTTAAAAATTATTGTATCGAAAAATGCTTGCAAAATAGCTATTGTTCGAGATTTGTGCGTTGGTGCATTATCTTGCTGGAAATATCCTTCCGTAAGTTCATCATTTTGAAGTTCATTAATATGCGGCTCTAATAATTATTGTTTTGATTAAAAAATATAGTTTCCTTTTTTTAAATAGTATGACATGTTCCATTCGACAAATGAACTTGTGATAGTTTTTTGATTGATTTTTGGGTGAGTTGTCAATTCGACGTCGAATATCCTCTATGCAATTTGCTGTTCGTTTTCTAGGTGCTCCACCAGCAAGTTTACAAATTATTACCCCTGTTTCACAAAATTTAATAACATAAGCTTGAATATGTTTTTGGAGTTGTGCGGTAGTAACTGGCAGATTAGGATACTGTTGCTGGAAATTCTGTAAGTATTCATTAGTGGAATCAACCCAATTTCCATTTTCTAATTTTTGGCCGTTCTATAGAAACTTTGAATAATAAATATTTTATGTTATAACGCTATTATAATAAAATCATTTCAAAAATATAAGCGTTTATAATTTGAATTTATGTTTAACAACTGTCAGAATTTGAAGTTTTCTAAAGCTTACTTAATTACTTAAAAAAACAGCCTACTATAATAAGGAAAGTTTTTGAAGGCGCGTTTCTTCGGTCGATATTTAACTGTGTAAATATTTACCATTAATAGGTAGGTATATTGTGAAGGAATATTGTGAAGGAATTATTAGCAAATAATAATCAATACCGATTTAAACGGTGTGTTAATGGTAGATCAAAGAAAAATGAAAATATTTACCTAACCTTTTATCCAGGAACATGAACCCGCAACAAATTATTTAAAGTATATATTTATCAAAAGAGTTTTTTTCTCTAGACAAATTTATTTAGCAGATTATCTAGAAGTGAAGAAATCTTCTTCATAAGATAAATTTATCGAGACGATAAAGAATCAGCGAAATAACTACTAGTAGACACTACTAACCCAGGCTTCAATAAATATCAACGAGAGTTTCAATGCATTTGCGTATTTTCCATTATTATATCTGCAATATAATTAAATCAGCTTGCTACAAATAATTGTAATTAATATACAATTTATTATTATAAAATATCTCTAAATTGTTTTTGTTTGTGTGTACAAATATTGAGTTACCATTTCGTTCACTAATTAACTGAATAAATAACCGTATTAAATCTGTGAATTTTAAAAGAGAATTTTTGAAATTATTATGTGTAGGTAATTTAATTTGCAAAACGTAATAAATTAAATAAACATACACGCATGTTAATAAATTTTAATTGGTCATGTTGGGCCATTAACAAGAATTAAAATTGTTTCAATGATGAATGTATTATACGCAATACTGCAGTAACTATTTGTTGTGTGCGCATTTTTAATTATGCAAAACCAGTATTTATTATTCTATGCAATGGAAATGGTATACAAATGATAGGTGTAATAAAAATCGCTAATAAGGTAATATTAGGCATTAATGTTTATTGGTTTGCAATAACTAGAGTTAATGGTATTGTTATTTCACATTATAAAAGATTACATACAATAGATTTTGGCTTTTACGAGGTCCGCTTGACGATACCGTGACTTTTCGATAGAGGGCACTTGAATCATCAAGATTAATAGTTTTCCACATTTAATAACTCTAATAAATTTGCATACTAAATCTCAAGAAGATATATCAAAAGGTTATTGCATACGCTTTCAAAGAGAATACATTCGTAGTATACTGTGAGTGGGAAGTAAAGAATTTCTTGTGTTGACTAAACACTACATCATTAAAAAACACAAGAGTTTCTTCTTCTTCTCGTGGAATGATTCAGAAGTGGTTTTCTGCATTTCGTTGCATGAGCGCGGATGACATTGGGCGCCCAAGTTTTTCGTTGACAAGTGACGGCCGAGGAACTCAGTGAAAAAGTGCGCGACGCGGTAATCAAAGATTCATATCCACAAGAACTACGGTAGTAAATTATATGTAATAATTATAACACATTTAATTTTAATAATAAGAACAACGTAAAATTAATCCAATGGCAAAATAGTTCAAACGCCAACTTTCGCTTAACGAGGGAAATACTCATCGCAATCAGAGATAAACTAGGGGAGAATGGAAGTTTAATGTTAAAAAAATTGGCATTGAATTTGACATTTTGCGCCGACTGCATGTATAGTAGGGTGGAGCGATTTTTTTTTTATTTAGCAATAGCTTTGGAGTACCTGTAAAAAGTTGCTCTATTATCTCCCAAATATACACAGAAAATTTCATTTCGCAACATGATATATTTAGAGGTGCCCCCAACATTATTAAGTTTGCCAAAATTCATGAATTTAGTCGAAAAATCAAAAATATTTAATGAACGCTAAATTACACACTGAGTGTTGCGCAGTTAGTATAAGATAGAAAAATATAATCCGAAGCGAGCCTATTAAGACGCGTGGGTGTTGAAGCACGAGGAGACGATTTCGCAACTCTCCTAAAAAGTTATTCGAACGCTATAGTCAACTCGCGTGAGTACTATTTCACTTGTGATACCCTTTGAATTTTACGTCTGAGATCAAGAAATAAGACTCATGTAGGTAGTATTTTCAATTTCCTATTTAGGTTTCAGATATTATTGTAATACTTTAGCACATATTATATATCTTTATTACAATAAAATGTCTCAAGTTATAACACGACAAATGATGACCTGTGCTGTGTTCGGATTTTACCAGAGAAGTTACCAGTATCTCAATTACCAACTTATAATGACGTTATGAAAAATTACCTGTTCATTAAAAATGAATTAAAGCCTAATAAAACAGTAAAAGAGCCAACCGTTCATGACATATCCGAAATATTGGCTCAAGAAGTTTTAGAAATTTGGCAAAAAGCTTCGCTGTCAACTGTTAGTGTTAAGAAAATTCTACAACTTATTCGTTCCTACCATGACAAATATAGAATCTTAATGAAACCTTATAAAGGTCGTCAAACAAACAAAAATTACAAAGAAAAGATCAATAGATTTATAACTGAGTCCCACAGATTATTTGATGTTTGCAGTTGCAAATGTAAACTTTTCTCAAATTGTAATTGTTTAAAAGGCAGTCGTGTTCCCAAGGAAGAAATAAATTTTTTACTCGATCAAAGAACAACAAGAAAAATGGTCATAGGCGGTGTAGATGTGGTTGAAACTATAAAAAATAAGATAAAAGAAGAAAGAAAACAAAAAAGTTTATCGCGTAACAGAGAGATAATTGATTTTGAGAAACCGTGTTGTTCGCGTTCTTTACCTGAAGACTTGGCAATCGAAAGCGACAGTTCAAGCGATAGCGTAGCTTCTAGTCCTTATCTTGAAGCACCAAAAAAAAAAACAGTTGATCCGCCACCAAAAAAAAGGAGAATAAATTTACCATCATTAGCTCTTGCCTGCGATCGTACTGGAGTTTCTGACAGAGCCGCTGCCATTATAGCTTCTTCTGTGTTAAAAGATTGGCATTATTTCACCAAAGGATCCAGGTGGTGTTATTGATCGTTCAAAGTTGCGCCGTGGAAGAACTAAAGTCAGAACAGCTTTACAGGATGCAGATCGCAAGAAAACCCTACGCGGTATGTATTTTGATGGCAAAAAGGATAAAACGTTGATTAGTATTCGGAAAAAAAATTAATTTTACAGAAAAAGGGTACTAGAAGACCATTATGTGATTTTATCAGAGCCAGGAAGCGACTATTTCGGGCATGTCACATGTGAGTTGGGGACTGCTAAATGTATTAAAGATACTATATTAACTCACTTGAAATCCAAATCGGTGAAACTCAGTGAAATAGTTGTTGTTGGTTGCGATGGAACAGTAGTAAACACAGGTTTTAAAGCTGGTATTATTCGTTTGATGGAAGAAGAACTAAATAAACCATTACAGTGGTTTATCTGCCAGTTGCATTCCAATGAATTACAACTGCGACATCTGTTGTTACATTTGGACGGAAAAACTACAGGGCCTAAATGCTTTTCAGGTGCCATTGGATATCAGTTACAAAAATGTGAAACAATGCCAATAGTCGAATTCAACGCCATTCCTATTACCTCAAATTTCTCAAATTACCTCAAATTTCCAGGGGTGATTTAAGTACCGGCCAAAAATATCTGTACGATATTATGATCGCTATCAGCACTGGCGTTTTTTCTTCAGATTTAGCTAACATTGAACCTGGATCTCTCAACCACTCTAGATGGCTTACAACAGCAAATCGAATTCTAAGATTATATGCTACTAAACCGGACCCCGAAGAAAAATTGGTGATATTAGCCACGTACGTGATGAGAGTTTATGGTCCGATGTGGTTTAGAATAAAATGTAATCCCTCGTGTATAAACGGAGTTAAGAACCAGTGGCAAACAATTAGTCTGAGTCGCTATTTGAACGCCGATATGAGGAAGGTCATTGACAAGGTAATCCAACGAAATGGATTTTTTGGTCACCCAGAAAATGTTCTTATTTCTATGCTTGGAGATGAAAGGGAAATCATACGAGATCTAGCATATCGACGAATTTTAATAGCAAGAAGTGAGAAAGTTCCAGGACTTCGAACGTTTAAACTGCCTTCATTTAATTTCGATGCTGAAGATTATACCGACATTATAAGGTGGCGAGACTGTGAGATAACTGAGCCACCTCTGACTTTAAATTTATCTAATGACGACTTGGAAGCCATTGTCAAAGACGGCCTCGGCACATGTCAAAAAATTAAAGATTTTCCCTGCCATACTCAAGCCGTTGAGCGCTGCATCAAAGTGGTGACAGAAGCTTCAAGTGCAGTTTGTGGAAAAAATAAACGAGACGGTTTCATCAGGGCAAGGCTACTATCACGTTAACAAATGCCTACTTTTGATACAAAAAAAGAATTTAATATATAATTATTGTATTTCTGAATAATTATCTAGTATACCATTATTTCTTGTATCTCGCTTCTTTAAATCTGTATAAAAAATATAAGATATTGACCTAACAAATAAAATATCTAGTTTGATCACAATATGAAAAATAGGTAATTTTTTTTTAATTTTCAATTGTGTTGGGGCACCTCAAAACATCATTACAAATAGGTAATATTTCGTACGTTTAATTTACTCATTGAAATGCAACTTTATATCGCTATACCATTTTAAAAAACAAAAAAATTTTTTTATTCTTACATTATCGCTCCACCCTAATGTATAGTCCGGAATTATTGACGCCATTTTTATAGATGCGCGTAATTTAAGCAGCTGTAATAAAATTAATTTCGTATTATATTTTAAACTTAATATTTGTTGCTCAACATTTATTTTTTGTCAACTTCTTTCGAAATAAGTAGCAAAAAGCACATACTAAGAAACAAATAATAAGCCAAATCAAAAGAATTTAAATTATGTTTAATTTTTTGAACAAAATATAGATCAAATATGAAAACTATTAATAAGCTATACAGTGCATCCATAAAGTATGGACACAAGCTCGTAGTAACGTTATTGTGCATTATTTGACAAAATCCAAAGATATGTCAATTAATGTTTTCTATTAGCTATATTTAGATGCTATCATTTTGTTTTTTCATCGCCGTTGAATGAGTTATGACGTCATTGATAATTTTTTAAAATGTAAACCCAATTTTTTTTAATTGATTTCGAAAGCTTTTACAATTCTTTATTCGATGATGTAAAAATTTTGGTTTGTTACATTAGAAAATTTTTGAGTAATCATTTTCGTCCATAAAGTATGGACACTAACCCGTAATAACGTTATTGTGCATTATTTGACAAAATGCAAAGATATGTCGATTAATGTTTTTTATTAGCTATATTTAGATACTACCATTTTATTTTTTCCGTCGACCTTGAATAAGTTATGACGTCATTGATATTTTTTTTTAAAGTCAACCCCACTTTTTCTTTGTGGATTTTGAAAGCTTTTACAATTCTTAATCGATGTTGTAAAAATTTTGGTATGTTACATTAGAAAATTTTTGAGTAAATTGTGTTCTAATTCTAAGATTAATTACAGTACAAATGCTCAAAATGTTTTCCTTCATTTTGTTGACAAAATCCTAAGCGATGACAAATTACATTTCGCACATTATATAATATTTCGGGAGTGATTAGTCTGGATTCGTAGATGATGCGTTGTCGTAAAACGTTCACCCCACAAGAAGAAGTCCAACGGGGTTAAATCTGGTGATCTAGCTAGCCGTTCAATTGCCCCTCTTCTTCCAATCCATCTGTTGGGAAATGCATTACTGAGGTATTGCCTTACTGGTAGCGTATAGTGCTGAGGAATACCATCCTATTGATACCAAATTCTACGATCTGGCAAATGTGAATCCTCATTATTTCGAAAAAGAAACGCTAAAACGGGTACAAATTCATTCTTTAAAAAATTCTACCATATTTCCCCAGTCAAGTTTCCATCAAAGAAAAACGGTCCCACAATGCGAGCGCCGATAATCCCTGCCCAGACATTTAGTTTTTGCGGGTATTGAGTATGTGTCTCTTGCATCAATTCAGGATTATCAGTCGACCAAAATCGGTAATTTTGTCAATTCACAGTGGAATTCAATGTGAAAGTAGCTTCGTCAGAAAACAAAATGTTGAAGAGAAATAGAGGATCCTTATCACAAATTTGCATCAACTCACAATATTCCAAACGCCGATCAACATCGTCCTCAGACAACTTTTGAACTAAATTCATTTTAGAGGGATGATACTTTGATTTATGCAAAGGTGTCCCAACTCTACCCCTTGCTACGTCAAATTCTCGACTAAGTTGCCGTGTGCTTGTGTGAGAATTTGAACTGTTAACAAAATGTCAACTTTAGTGGCTAGGGCCGTTGATGGACGTCCACTTTTTGGTTTATCTCGACCGAATCCTTCTTCCAAAAATTTTCTGTGGATTTTACTTACAGTTGAAAAACCGATAGGGTCCAGTTCAGGATGCGTTTCATTAAACAACTCCGCGACTTCCCTAACATTTCGGCGTCTATCTCCAAACACAATCATCATAAGCACCTCAATGCGTTCCCGTTCAGATAAATGCATCTCAGAGAATGAATAATTAAAATACTTTACACCAACAATTAGGATTAAATAAAAGTATTGTGATTCGGATTATTTACAATCTGTCAAAAAAATTACCTTATCATTTTGGGACTGACAGAAAGTTTAAAAATGATTACTCAAAAATCTTCTAATATAACATACCAAAATTTTTACATCATCGAATAAAGAATTGTCAAAGCTTTAAAAATCCATAAAAAAATGAGGTTGCCATTTAAAAAAATTATCAATGACGACATAACTTATTCAAAGTCGACGGAAAAAACAAAATGGTAGCATCTAAATATAGCTAATAAATAACATGTACAGACCCGTCTTTGCATTTTGTCATATAATGCACTATAACGTTACTACGGGCTTGTGTCCATACTTTATGGACGCTTTATACAAGATGTTCCGTACCGTTATGTTCAAATTTTAGGAGTGTAAAGTACACTTCATTTCAAGTAACAAAAACGCAAAACTTTTATATCTATTTTTATTTGTTTCAAAGTTACAGATCTATGAATGTGATTGTCAGATCATGAAAAAAAATGTAATCCTAAAGTCAATAAAAACTAATTTTATTAAAAAAAGTGCAATTAATAATATTTTCGAAATGTCCACCTCCTTGTTTAATGCAGGCTTGTATCCGTAAGCCAACAGAAGAAGTACTTATCCGAATTTCATGCTTGTTTTGTCGGATTTGCTCGGCAGCCAAGTGAATACGATTCAACAACTTTTCTCTAGTGTTCGCAACTTGCGCGTAGACTAAATTTTTCATGTACCCCCATAAATAAAAGTCAATGGGATTAAGATCGGGCGATCTGGGTGGCCATGCAACAGGACCACCTCGACCAATCCATCTTGGATAATTGACGTTAACCCAATTTCGAACAGCAATTCCGAAATGTGGTGGTGCCCCATCCATGTGAAACAACATGTCTCGTCGAACATTCAGTGGGACATCCTCTAAAAGATCTGGCAGTTCGTCAATAAGAAATTGAAGGTAATTGTCCGAATTTAACCTCCCAGGAAGAACGACAGGACCAATCAACAAGTCATCGATTAGGGCCGCCCAAACGTTAATAGAAAATTCATATTGAAATTTAGATGGGCGTATAGCTTTGAAATTTTCTGATGACCACCTGTGCAGGTTTGTCAGATTTGTAACACCACTTCTCGTGAACGTAGATTCATCTGTCCAGAGGACTGTTCTGCAGAAATTAAAATGAAGCCGTGACTGTCTCAATATTCAGGTAGAATAAACTAGACGAGCATAGTGGTCTGCCTCAAGCAAACCGTATCGCCTGCGGTAGTGATATGGATATAAGCCCTCATGTTTTAAAATTTGCCAAACTGTCGTTCGTAGCACTCCTAGTTGTCTAGCAATTCGACGTATACTGAGAGTTGGCTCCCTTGTAACAATAGCTACTGTTTCTTCCTCTAAGTGTGCTGGAAAATTTACTCCTCGGTGGAAAAGATAATCACGCAGTCCGCATTCCCGAAATTGTCTGTGTACTTCCAGAAACGTTCTGTAATGAGGAATGCGCTTATCGCATACTCTTGAGAAGAAAATCGGTAAGGCATTTTGGATAAAGAAAACGTGTCCACTCACTAATAATTTGTTGTATGAACTGAAACGTAATATAATCCTTTATTAAAAAATGCAACGTTAACAGTCATCTGAACATTTGTTTATTGTATGATATTCATGGTTCAGCACTTACGAAATAAGTAAGAACCTTCTTTAGCATAAATCAATTTCCAGTACTCTATTTTGTAGATCTCCAAGAAATTACTGTATGCACTACGACACGTGTCTATTTATTTTAGGATAACATTTTATTATGCGACGTTAACAATCACATTGGACCGTATAACTTTTTTTAAATAAAATCAGTTAATATTGACTTTAGGATTACATTTTTTTCATGATCTGACAATCATACTCATAGATCTGTAACTTTGAAACAAATAAAAATGGATATACAAGTTTTGCGTTTTTATTACTTGAAATGAAGTCTACTTTACCCTCCTAAAATTTGAACATAACGATATGTGACACCTTGTATAATCAACTGCTTAAAGATATAATCATAAAATGAAACAAGAAAAGGATGTGTACAATTTTTATTCTTTTATGTTTCAAACACTTTATTTCACAATATTTTAAAAACTCATTTAAACTAAATTCTCTAGTCTTTGCCACTTAAAAGCCTGCAGGCTACATTATGAAAATTTTATAAAACCTAAAAAAAAATCACCTGAACAAGGTCTATAAACACTTTAAACGCTACATAATAACGTCTAAAACACAAAAATAAATAAAAATATCCGATAATAAAGTCTATAACGCATACAATACACACAACAACAAACACTTCGAACAGAAAAACAAATATGGTGGGTGATCAGCGATCATCCCAAAATCCAATGCATGACGGGAAACAAACCGATTACAGCGCTAACTATATACATGTAGTTAGCGCTGTAATCGGTTTGCTTCCCGTCTTGTACTAAAATATTATATAACGTAATTTTCTATTCAACCTCCCACCCCGTGACTAGGATCAGAATCTCTACTAAATGTAAGAAAGCATGCATATTGTAGACCAGATATGAAAATACAGCTAGAGGGGGCGCATGCTCCTTATTACAACTCGTTATGAAATAAAATCGGTTCTTATCAAATTGTAAGAGAAAAATTCATAGCGCGAGTGCTCCAGGGTTAATGGACGATTTTATTGCGATGTTCTTAGGCGACTAAGAAAAAACATACGATGCAAGCGGTCTAGCTAGTGATGCAACAATTCGTGGATCCTACACCAACTCATAAGTAACTTGTTGTGCGTCAGTTTCTAGACTCGACGGAGACGGCAGTACTAGCCCAGTCTCCCTACTCCCCAGATCTTGCCCGTTGTAACTTATTTCTGTCTCCGAAATTAAAACTGAAACTCAACTGAGCTCAAATGGCACTGTTTTGATGCGATTGAGGAGATCGAGACCGAATCGCAGGCAGTGTTGAACACATTAACACGCGACAACTTCCAGCACTGCTTTCAGTCGTGGACAAGTTGCTGGGATCGGTTTATTCATGCGGAAGGAAAGTGTGAGGGATGTTCGGTTACTAAGGTACATTTGTGAAGACAGACAGACTACTTATTTGTAGGAATCAAATATAAACTAAGTTAAAAGCGTGAAATGTTAGCTACTTTTCAACATAATCGCCGTCAATGTTAAGGCACTTATCCCAACGAGATACAAGCTTCTGTATACCCTCTTCGTAAAAGCTACGATCCAAATTTCTAAAATACTGCCGTACTTCATCTTGAAGTTCGGCGTCCTCTTCAAACCTTTGACCCGACAAATGAACTTTCAACGGCCCAAACTAATGAAAATCCCCAATTCCCAATTATGTTTCTGAAGCCAGGCCAGGTCTGATTTGAGGTGTGCCGTCTTGCATTGTCATGCAACAACCTGATTCCTTTCGTCAACCTTCCTCTTCGTTTCTGTCGAATGGCTTGGTGTAGTTTTTTGACAATAAATATCACTGCTGATTGTCGTTTTCGGTGGTAAAACTCAATCAGCAAAATGCCTTGCATATCCCAGAACACAGTTGCCATTGTCTTTTTTTGCAGACTGCTGAACTTTGAATTTTTGTTGTGAAACTCGGATGCTTCCACATCATCGAGTCTTTTTTCGATTCGAAGGTATGGTGGTATACCCACGTTTCGTCTCCTGTAACTATAGACTTTAGAAATCCGTTTTCCTGGGGATAGCGCGTTAAAAGTTTCATTATCGACGCCATTTGTTTTGTGTTGATAGGTCAACAGTTTTGGCACCCATTTCGCGGACACTTTTCGATATCGTAATTTGACCATTATTTGACTCTGACCACAATTTTGACTGAACAGTGTCCCAATTTTAGACATATATGTAAACATTTATGAAACTAAAACAAGATTTACTTAAATCAATTTGAGGGACTGATAATGTTCCTCTTGTGCTCACAGATTTAGGCGGCTCTATTTGGTCTATATCTTCTAATTCATAGTATAACGTATCTTTATGAACGGGCCACATTTATTGAATCCACTCGGTCCCGTTACACTAACTAATGCATCATCATCCTTAACTTTATTTATTATCATACTTTTTTTTTGTTGTTCTTTAATTTTGTTTTCTTTATTCTTGTACTAAAGTTTCCACTGTTTTGCTATTGTCACACTTGGAATTAGCTCTTTATTTTTCTGTTTTTTTTTTAATTTACAGAAGCATTGAGCCAAAATAAAATATTTTTGAATGGCAAGGTACACTCGGCATAGGAGCATTTTTACTATCAATTACATCCCCATACAGTCCGATTTTTCTAGTATATATTTCTTTGGGGTCGTTTCCATATTTATATCGTTAACAAGCTAGTCTTCCAACGAGTGTATATTAGTATCTCTGTTTATTGTTTCCAATACGTTTTGATCATTTAAATTTATATTTTCCTTATTATTATTAAATTGCGATACATCAGCTAATTCTTGTTTTTCCAAATTTGTTACGCCATTATTTTTACCTAGGATGTTTTCATTGAAATCACTTTCCATAGTACACTTCCAACTTTCCAACACTTTGTGAGATAATAAATATACGATTTCATGAACAGAGCTTTTAAAAATGTCGGTCAGCAGAGCAATTTCCCGCATTTTCAACCCACGACCTTCTCGAATCAGTGTATCGACCTTTACAATTTCTCATCCGTTTTCGTTGTTTTTTTTTTCGCACACCTTCGTAATCATCGTTCAGAGAGATCTGCGCGTCCACTTTTGAACTGTTTGTACCAAACACTAACTTGTTTTCGACTCATGACGCCTTCTGCGCAAGTTTCAGTAAACAAATTTATAATACGGTATAGAATCGACAAATTATTACATTGAAATTCGATATTTAAATTATTAAGCAAGAAATTGCAATTAAATTATAATTAGATTAATGTGATATTTAAAAAAATATATACAAGTAATATATATAAGTTAATGAAGTTACAGTACTCTAATTTGAACAGAAAAAAAAATAATATAAATCTCGACAATCAGTAAATATATGAAGTAATATATGATTATAAAACGACATATTGGCAAATTATAAATAAGATATAGATACCACAAAAATCTATCATCGCTGTCCCGAACACTAACTTGTTTTCGACTCATGACGCCTTCTGCATAAGTTTTAGCAAACAAATTTATAATACGGTATAGAATCGACAAATTATTACATTGAAATTCGATATTTAAATTATTAAGTAAGAAATTGCAATTAAATTGTAGTTAGATTAATGTGATATTTAAAAAAATATATACAAGTAATATATATAAGTTAATGAAGCTACAGTACTCTAATTTCAACAGAAAGAAAAATAATATAAATCTCGACAATCAGTAAATATATGAAGTAATATATGATTATAAGACGACTTATTGGCAAATTATAAATAAGATATAGATACCACAAATATCTATCATCGCTGTCCCGAACACTAACTTGTTTTCGACTCATGACGCCTTCTGCGTAAGTTTTAGCAAATAAATTTATAATACGGTATAGAATCGACAAATTATTACATTTAAATTCGATATTTAAATTATTAAGTAAGAAATTGCTATTAAATTGTAGTTAGATTAATGTGATATTTAAAAAAATATATACAAGTAATATATATAAGTTAATGAAGCTACAGTACTCTAATTTGAACAGAAAGAAAAATAATATTAATCTCGACAATCAGTAAATATATGAAATAATATATGATTATAAGACGACATATCGGTAAATTATAAATAAGATATAGATACCACAAAAATCTATGATCGCTGTCCCAATGGAGTTGAGAAGCCTAAGTTTCTTGATGTTTAACGAGGCGTCGCCGGTAGGTGATTCGCTGCGGGAGATGAAGTTACTTGGCATCCCAACTACACTTCTGGAGGGTTGTTATACTTCGTAAATTTTACGCTACAGAGTTTCTATTTCAAAGACTTGACACAAAGAAATTTTCTAATATCCTCTGCCTCATGCCGACGCCATGTAAGAAAACGATATTAGCAAACTCTACAATAGGGACGTACTCCGTCTTAATCCGCCGTAGCGATATTTAACTAAAAAAACGCACAGAGACGCCACTTTAATTTAACCCCCACTTTAATTTAACCGAATGTCCGATCGCACTTCAAACTTGGAGAATATTTCAATCGAAACTGACATTGCCTGGCTGTCACTGCTCACGTTGTACTGAACCTAAGGCAATGACAATATTGTTTATTATATTATTTCCTTATGTGTTACATGGTAACAAGAAATGTCAATACATTACAATACCTAAAAATTTACAATAATTATATGTATAAAATAAAATGAAAAAAAAAACAAGGAAAAAAAGGACATATATGGTATTACACATACATGTGTCAAAGATAAAATTTGTTCATGAGGAAAGACACAAACATAAGTATGACTGCTGTGACTGCACGACCGATCGCCCAAAGAGCTAATGTCACAGTCTGCTACCCAAATATTCATCCAGGGAATAGTAGCACTGGTTGGTTAATAAGCTTTTAAGTTGTTTTTTTAAATTTGTTTATGCTACTATTCTTATACTATAAAGGTAGTCTATTATACAAATCAATTTAAATACCGTTTCTTTTAGTTTTTGTAAGTCTAAAGAACTGACTATCCAGTTGATCTTTATTCCTAGTATTATAACTGTGGACATCACCACTGGTTTTAAAATTATCTAGGTGTTTATGTATACAGGACAGTATGATATATAAATGTAGAGTAAAATTATATGATTCTAATATTTATAAAATATTGTTTACAATGTTGTAATAACTCAATACACGGTCATGTGTATGTGTAACACTTTGGCAAGGCGATAGCCTCGGCTTTAATACGAAACATTAGTGTATTATATAAACACGGCCTTACTTCGTATTTACTACGTACGCAAGGCTATGCATCAGGGTTATACACAGGCTTCTAGAACAACTTGTAAGTGACACAAGGATCTTCTTAGGTATATAAGGTAATAGATTAAGTTAGAGAGGATAGTCACAACAAGTCAGTGGTACGAACTGTGGATACGTCATAGTACCCCGTTCTATCCCTGTCTTAGTTAGTATAATCTTTATGTACATATCTTTGTAAATACGTCTGTGAACTATGTTTTAAGTGTTAGTTAATTATAGTATGAGAACCAAACTCCGTACTTGTATTATTTGATTCTTCACCCTGCCTCGGACCTGCACAACAATGTGGCTGCACAAACGCCCACATTACATGGCGTTCCTTGCCAGCCCTTAGGACATAGGACATTATATGGCGATCCTGACTTAAGGCGATTCTGCCTTAGGGCATAAGGCCCCACATTACATGGCGATCACTGCTAGTCGCTTAAAGCCGTAAGCGCACATTACATGGCGATCCAGCCTACCTACGGGACATTACAATGTTCATTATATTTCAATTGGAATACTTTACGGATTGCTCTTTTTTGAAGCAGAAAAAATTTATTGGCTTCGACTGAGTTACCCCACGTAACTACAACATAGGACGTACGTGAACTAAAAAGTGAATGGTAAGCTATAGTGGATGACTCAACCCCTTCTGCGTAAGTAAGTTTGCCTAAGGCATAAATGATACTAGATAATTTCGAGCTTATCTTGTCAATGTGATATTTATAGTCCAATCCCGAATCCAGGAATTTAATATTTGTCGAGGGAGTGGCGTGTCTATTTGTGAAAAATATGCTACACGTTTGTTTAGAATTTAGAAATAATCTATTTGCAGCGAACCACGTACTGGACTGCTGCTGAACATCAGAAAGTCCGGGTCCAACACCATTTATATTCTTTTTCACTGTAAAAAGTAGTATCGTCCGCAAATAATACAGTCTTAGTCGTAATATTACATGGCAAATCATTAATATAAATTATGAGCAACAAGAGCCCTAGTATTGAACTCTGAGGGACACCACGTTTGACACAATTCTGCCCGCTACCAGATGAACTGAAGAAAACCTATTGACTACGATCAAACAAATAAGACTTGAAGAATTTCAAGGCATTCCCACGAAGACCGTAATATTCATGTTTCTGCAATAGGAGCTCATGAGATACGCAATCGAATGCTTTAGAAAAATCGCAGAAAAGTCCCTCCACAGAGGAACGATGTTCAAAAGCATAATCAACAAAATGTACCAGCTGAAGAATAGCATCAGTCGTCGATAAACCTGGTCGAAAACCATACTGCTCTACGGATAGAAAATTATTTCTATTGAAGTAATCATAATCCTACTGAATAAGAATTTTTCAAAAATCTTTGCCATCACAGGAACAATTGCTATGGAACGATAGTTTGCGATATCATTCCGAACACCATTTTTAAAAATAGGTATAATTTTGGATATCCTCAAGTACTCAGGATAAGTACCAACGTTAAAAGAACCGTTCATTATATGAGAAAGAACTGGTGCCACATCAACAATAATATCCTGCAACAGTACAATATTCGTACCATAAATATCCCTACAAGGTTTGGACTTTAGTGATCTCGTAACTTCAATGACTTCACTTTCAGTAACTGGTGTAAGAAAGAACGAATTTTTGTTGTTTATAGATTTGTTTTTTTTAGTAGATCATAAGAAGAAGCAGTCGTAGCAAGTGGGTTCTTATGGAACTGTGTGACTATATTCGCAAAGTAATGGTTGAAGACGTTCGGCGATATATTTATGTTTGAAGTGTCGGTTGATCGATATCTATTTAATTCGGTATTTATTATTTTCCAGATTTCTCTAGAATTGTTTGTGGAGTTTCTTAACCTATCAGAATAATATTTCTGTCATGTTTTTAAAAGAACAGCATTCTAATCTTTATTAAATTCTTCGTATAAATTTAAATTTCTTTTGTCCATTTTCGAAACATTGTAAGTAAGATCTAACTAGAGTTTCTTATTTATAAGTTCAAGTGACAATTGAAGCATGTGGAATGTATTTGTCCGAAAACTTTGCTAGCCACCTAGCCACCTATACAGTACAGTAGTACGCCCATATCCGCGGGGGTTTGGATCTGTGGTCTTCCGCGGATTCTGAAAACCGTGGATAGTAGCGAACGCTTTATTTTCGAGTACAATATGAAATATGAAGCAAAGTTAAAACAATGAAACAAGAAAAAATAAGTTATATAATATTTATTTAAAATAAATAAACAATAAATAAATAAATATTCTTGTGCTGTGGCACAAATAGAATTTAAGTTTAATAAATATATAAGTTCATACATATTGCAGTGGAATTTGCTTTGAAATTGCTTATTAATTTTAATTCACACTACAGCTTATATTGCCGGCTATTCAGTCTAGTAGAATCCACGAACTCCCATCTCATGAATCGTTCCTCGCGGAATGGGTCCAAGTTTTTTAATTTGAAAATAAAACAATGAACGTCAATAAAAGATCTTAATTTGTTAATTTAGAAGTTTTTATTAAAAAAAAATCAAAAAAAATCCCTCTACCGAGTGTATAGGGTGCTAAAGCATCATCAACAGTAGCAATGGGGAAACACTCTTTGTGAATAATGACTCGCACACAGAGAAAAACCCCTTGTGACTCTCGAACAAAATTAAAACTAATAAATACTAGTGAAATTTGTCAAGTTTAACCTCTACTTTAACCCCTACAATCAAATGTCAAAAACAACCAAGTTTTCAAAACCCGCAAAAATTGACTTTTAGTCGTGCGCAAAAATAACACAACAAGGTCAACCCACACTAAAGAAAACTCCAACCTTGAATTCAAAACGTTCTCGAATATTATTTTTAAGAAAAAACTTCCCTTACAAAAAACATGACAATTTTCTCTAATACCCATATACTACTTTCAAATATATAAATTATTACAAGAAATACATGAAATTATAATAATGATAATAATCATGATATCAAATATATAAACAAAATATTTTTATCGAACTTACATAGATCTATGCACCATTAATAAACTGCGTGAGAGATATCTTATTCATAAAAACTTTTATAATCACTATAACACTCGAAAAATCGAATTAAGATTTACATGCACCTCACACAAATGCATAAACAAAATACAACCCGATTTTATAAAACAAAGAATAAAATTGAGTATTTTATTCTTTAACAACCCGAACACTTCAAACGTCAAGATATCTCTAACAAAAATAAAATTTTTAACATCCGCCTGGATATCCCTACCAACTATAAAATCAAAATATATACAGACAATATACATTTAAATACTAATACAATATCCGGAAAAGCGGCAACTTCAATCCTCTGATCAACCTAAATGTACGAGGATGGATCAAAATTTCAAACATAATAACCTTTATCACTTATAAAATAAAATATATTTATAACGATCCCCGACTGAAATAAATAAACATAAAATTGAAATAGATAATTTTTATAAATGTACTACATAACAGAGTTCAATATTGTTCAATCATTTTTCCTTTCTTGTCCAAGGAAAAATCTATAGCAATATGTACATATAGTACATATTTACATACACAACAAGAAAATATACAACAAGAAAAACTTTATCATCGTGAGCTACATATTCATTCATCTTCCTCCAAGTCAAAGTTAGCAGTCGATTGATTACTTAGATCCGAAGCAAACGATGTTGATGGCTGTGCATTATCGATAGTTTTGTCGACTTTTTCAAAGAACATTGTTATTGGTAGTTGTCGTTTTTGTCTTTTCATTTCAATAAACAAATCATCCAAAGGTTTCAAGGCTTCTGTTATAGTGCGAGTAATTTTTATACTGCGTTCCATTATTGGATCATATTCTACTATCTGTTCTTTTAATGTTTGAGCAGTTCGAAATATCGCTGAAAATTTTTCAAGCGTCCATGCTTGCGGTTCTTGTTGACCCTCATCCTCATCGTCACTCGCTTCTGGAGAAGATTTCACAAGGTCTTCCAATTCCTCGTTGGTGAATACTTGATCCTCTTCGTTTATGTAATCACTGAGTTCCTCTTGGGTTATATCGTTAAATCCTTCTCCATCTATTTTCTGCGCTATGTTAAATATCGTTGTTAGATGTGAATTAATATCATGTGTGTCTTCAGAACTAAGAACAATGTCATTCCACAGATTTTTCCAACATGCTATTATCGTTTCCGACTTTAATTCCTCCATCGCTCCTTTGATAAATAGAATTGCGTCAGCAATTGTAAATGACTTCCAGCCTTCCATGAGCCCGATATCAGAGCATTCGTTAGCCATTGTATACAGCATTTCGAAAACCTGTCGAATATATATGGCTTTAAAGCATCTAATGACACCTTGATCAAGGGGCTGAAGCAATGAGGTCGTGTTAGGTGGTAAAAAAAGCACTTTAACATTTTTATCTTCTGTGCCTAGTGACACAGGATGCCCAGGAGCATTGTCTAGTATCAGCAGCACTTTAAATGGTAATTCTTCCTTTTCCAAATATCTTTTCACTTCCGCAATAAAGCATTGATGAAACCATTGTGTAAATAGAACAGCCGTGACCCACGCCTTTCGATTTGATTGCCAAAACACAGACAGGCAAGCTTTATCTTTGTATTTAAGAGCACGTGTATTCTGTGATCGGTAAACAAGTCCGGGTTTAATCATATGACCAGCTGCATTTGTACAAAATATCAAGGTAAGTCTATCCTTAATTGCTTTAAAGCCTGGTGCACTCTTTGCAGTCTTATGAATACAAGTCCGTTGAGGCATTTTTTTTTCACATAAGACTAGTCTCATCGCAGTTAAAAACTTGCTTAGGATGATAATTCTTTTCTGCAATAATTTGTTTAAATTTTTCTGGATACAGGGCAGCAGCTACATCAGTGGCTCTTGATGACGTACGATGTGCGCTGCTGCACGGATGAGACAACTTCGAACTATTTCGGAAAATTTCGGTACGGTTACTTGCTTCTCTGTATATATGAAAGCTTAAACGAAGCAGTCTCATCCGCGCAGCAGCTCACATCGAACGTCATCAAGAGCCACCACTGAGCTACATGATCAGCCGACGCAGATTCCCCTGTCATTTTTATATTTTTTAGATTAAACCGAGTTTTAAATCTATGCAGCCACCCCCTACTTGCTGTGAATGATTTTCCTTCCTCTTCAGTATAATCTTGCGTCTGCATATCTTCATATAAAACCAACGCCTTTTGTTGTAGCACTTTGCCATCGATAGGAATATGTTTTCTTGTCATATCTTCCACCCATAAATTTAAGGCATTTTCTACCTTTAGTAACACTTTATTACGTATTGTGGTTGCAACTTTTGCAGTTTGGGGTGCACAAGAAAAACTAGCTCGAATCTTATCTTTGTTTTTAACACTTCTCGTATCGAAGATTCGTTTTTATTGTATATTTTAGCAACAGTTGCAATAGATTTTTTTTCTATTTCAATCATATTAATGATTTTTATTTTTTCACTAATAGTGAGCATTTCACGTTTTCTTTTTGGTTTAGAAGCCATTTTAAAATGATTTTCAAATTTACTTGCTTTATTTAAAAACTATTGCAAGCACTGCCTTATCCGACAATTCGAATAGTACTAAACTCATAGTTAACAGGAGCGTTTATATGTACAAGTAAAAGCGAGTGGCACCTTAAGCACGTTCCAACTTGTTTAACTTATCATAAGAGAGCGCCGAATTCAGGGGATGGCTCATATATACGACGATATATCGACAAATGCTCCTATAACTTTTATATTTATTGATATAACGCGATTTCTGCTCATCATGGGTAAATCGCGGATGACTGAAACCGCGGATAACGGGATACTACTGTACATATGCCCATCTAAAATTCAACCTGATCGGAGGGACGTAGGGGGTTTGCCGCGCAAATGTAACTTTGGAACCGGACATCACTCGTACTTTGAAAAGAATGGTAGTGAATAAGTTGTATGAACAATTTATAGTGTTCTTTCCGCATTCTGGGAATTTCTGAGTAACACCTCATATTTATATATTTGAATGGAAACTTGTTTATTGTTGCGCGTCAAACGCCTCTTTTTATTCTCAGTGTTATCTCCAAGCATTCTTTTACAACAACCTGAGCGAAGCTGGGATTAAAAAAACGCTATCAATGGTCACGGTAGTTCGTGACTCAAACGCAGTATCTACGGACTTGTAGTCTAATCTTCTTTCCACTAAATCACTGCTGTTTCATTCACATGATTAAGTAAATACGTGAACTAAAAAGGTATTCATTTCACACACAGATTGAAAAACCGACGCGTATTATTCGCCAATCTAATATTTAATTGTAATTTTTTCTCTATTAATAAATTGTTAATTGTAGGCGATAATTGCAGTTATATTTCAATCACGTGCAGAAATCAAATTTTTATTTTAATAATTAAAAAAACACGCATTGATTTGATTTGATTTTCATAACACAAACCCGTACTATAATTCGGGAGCGCTCGTTTGATGTATTCGCCTGGTGAAAATATTTATTTTTTACAGAACAGATAGGTCCATTTTAAATCCATTTGAGTTATCGTCCAGTACGAACACAGGCATTCACCTTTCACTGTTGCAATGATATTTTTATCACTCATGCGTTAAATTGTATGTGTGCATAAAAAAATGTACACCATTCATCGACATAACGATAAAAAGTACTAACTTCGTATATGAGTCTGACTGAACATACGGATGCATTTATAAAATCGCAAATAATTAGGGAGATATCGTTAGCTCGATACAAAACTAAAATGCGTATTGAAAAAATGTAATGGATTTTGAAACAATCGATTTTTTGTAAAAAAAAATATACAGCGCAGATTCGTGGAATTAATTGGAATATTTCTCTTTTAATGAATAGAAAAAAAAATGGTCAACACAAGAGCTACTCTTTTTATTTCGAAACTAAATATTAGGTTATAGCTATTTGGTAGAAGTGGCATAAAATCCTGAAGGCAAAAATTTTCAAATTTAGTAAAAGGTTATAATTTTCAAATAACTTTAAATAAACCAACACATAACAAGTGTTCATTTGAAATGTCAATCTAGGTTACCTTGAAATGTTGATAGAATAAGACGCAAATATATTAGTATGTGTTTGTTGTTCCGTAAACGTAAATCCAAATGACATTTGATAATGTCAATAACAAATATCACTTAGTGCATAAAATAATCGTGCGTTGATTCTGGTTTAAATAAATTGCTCTCAGTTTTAAAAGGGCTTTCGCTTTAGAACATAAAATTTTTTTAGTCCAGGCTTGTTTTCGAAGTGGTAATAAAATTAATGGTTTATGGGTTTATTCAGTTCAAGATTGCATGGTAGAATTTCAAGTTGAGTTTCCACATTTTGTAATAGATTATATACAATTTAAGAATACTTTGGATAGAACTTTAAAACATTTTTCTGAAACTGGTAGTCTCTTAAGAAAATCAGGGAGCGGAGCAGTTCAGAAACGTACACCTCAAGTTGTCAATCGTGTTGAAGAAATAATGGAAAATGAACCACAAATATCTGTTCGACATTTGAGTCAACAAATAAACCTTTCTGTTGGTAGTACTACTCACAAGTTATTAAAAAAAGATATGCAGCTTTATCCATACCGTGTCACAGCAGTACAAGAATTGTTAGAAATTGATTACCCACGTAGACTACAGTTTTGTAATTGGTTCGTAAATATGAACAATAATGGAGAACTTTCGCAAAGAGTCATCTTTACTGATGAAGCATGGTTTTATAAAACGGGATACCTAAATTCACAAAACACAAGAATTTGGGGTAGTGAAAATCCACATGTAGTTAATGAAGAATTGCTACATCCAGAGAAAATTGGTGTTTGGGCAGCGATAAAACAAAGGCGAATCATTGGACCAATATTTTTTCAGGGAACGTTAACTGTTTAAAGGTATCCTACTGAAATTTTACAACCATTTGTCAATCAGTTGCATGATGATGAACTACAAAATGCATATTTCCAAGAAGACGGAGCACCTTGTCACTGTACTGCAAAATCTTTGGATTATTTAAGAGAATTTTTTGATGAGCGTATAATTAGTAGAAATACTGAAATTGCCTGGCCTACACGTTCATGCGATTTAACACCTTGCGACTTCTTTTTGTGGCCTTATCTAAAAAATAACATATTTTTGGTTTTGAATGATATGCTACAGAGAATCGAACAGAAATGCTTGAAAATTAATAACAATCCAGTAATGTTGCAGAATATCATCAGAAATTTTGAACGGAGGATTTTAAAGTGCATTGATCTTGAAGGACAACATTTTCAACATTTGTTATAGTTTTCAATAAATACCTATTATTTGTTATTTATTTGTATGTATGAAACTGTCAAAATATACGACTTCGTAGGTTAAGTGGTAAATTTTAATTTACAACATACTTCAAAATGTTCTCAGTAAATCACATGCTACTAGATTGACTTTTCAAATGAAAACTATCTATGTTGATAAAAATGCAAATATAGTGCCATGACAAGGAAATTGTAACACCACGGTGCGACTTATAGGCCTAACTTGACACAAACATATAACTATTTAAAGGTAATCATTGATTTTAGTTTTGCTGCGAAGTCAAGGGGTCATGAGACATCTAGCACTTGATTCAGTTTTTTGTGAGATCAATGTCAGGTGTATTTCTTGTAAGCTTTGTTTATCGTGGTTTGAGGGTTTAATTATGCCTATAGTGCAGCAACGTAGGGTAAAATTGTCGACTTGTGCAAAGGTGTTTTTTCGTACAAGGAAATCACAAATCGGCTTAACCAAGAACCAAGAACCAATTGACCGTCACATGCTGTTATCGGTCATGGACTAGAAGCACCAGGAAAATAAATATGTCATAGATGAAATTATATATACGGGGTTGGGCAGAAGTAACGCATCAGTCTAATAATTCCGTAAATGTAAACTTTAGAACAAAATGTTGTCAACAAAAGTTATTTTGTATTGGCTTCAATCATTTGCGTTTTTCTTTCATGATGATTACATAGAACAGCAAAAAAAATTTTTTGTTTAAATAGAAATAATATTTTCTTTTAGAAAATTCGGAATCTTTATTAATTTCTGAATATGAATATGTACTTTTTTCAAGGGGTTAGATAATATAAATATTGAGAAAAAAAAATTTAATAAACGTACATTTGGACTAGTGCAGTGTTTTGTAGATTGCTTTGGAAATTGTATATTTTTTGACTGTCATTGAATTATTGACGTTTTACAATAAAATAGTTTCCATCGTAAAACTTGCTTTTTTTTAATATGTGTTTTGTGTGAAATTGGTCAAATTAACTAATAAAGAAAGAATAGAAATTCTTATGATGGTCGGATATGGTGACAGGCAACGTTCACATCACGAAGTTTGCACTGTATCCAATAATGTTTATTTGAGTCGAGATCCTATAGCTCAATCAACAATTTCGAGATTGGTTACTAAATTTAGAGAACCGGGCGATGTTAGAGATATAGACCTAAAGCTGGCCGACCAAAAGAAATAAAGAAATCACTAATGAAGACCGATCTCTTCATGTTTTACTTGCGGTAACGTACGTCAACCACTCAACTAGGATTAGAAAATGATGAGTAGCAGATCTATAGACGAATATTAAAAGCGAACAAATAGAAGCCCTATAAGATACACTTACTGCACGAACTTAACGAAGGTGACCCGGACAGAAGATTACAGTTTTGTGAAACAATAATGGAATTGTCCAATAACGATCCAAATTTTTTAAACAACATCGTATTTTCTGACGAACCTACCTTTTGTCTAAATGGATTTGTAAATAGGTATAACTGTGCCGTTATTGGGTGACTGAGAATCCACATTGGATGCGAGAAAATCATACACAGCATCCCCACAAACTTAATGTGTGGGCTGGCATTGTTGGGTAACGAATCATAGGTCCGTACTTCTTGGAACACAACCTAAATGGTGATGGTTACTTACATTTATTGCGTAACCATATTGTACCAGATCTGTTGATTTTATTTCCTAACGACAATCAACCAAGCATGCCAAACCGTAATCTATGGATTCAACAAGATGGAGCACCACCACATTATGTTATTAATGTTCGACAGTATTTAGAGACAATTTCTCCCGGTCGTTGGATTGGACGTCGAGATTTTATTGATTGTCCCGCTAGGTCTCCCGATTTAAATCCATTGGATTTCTTTCTTTGGGGACACTTGAAGTCGCAAGTATACAAGGAGAAACCTAGAAACCTAGAGGATTTGAGAGCAAAAATTACTCGTGAGATACAAGCCATACCACCTAATAGTTTACAAAATACAATTCGTCATTCTTGGGACGTTTAGGACACTGTCAGGTCGTAGAAGGACGTCACTTTGAGCATTTCGTTTAATTTTGTAGTTTGTTTACTTTTATTAAATTTTATTTTTTTCTCAATATTTTTATTATCTAACCCCATGAAAAAAGTACATATTCATATTCAGAACTTAATAAAGATTCCGAATTGTCTAAAAAATAATATTATTTCCTTAAAAAAAAAAAAAAATTTTTGGCTGTCATATGTAATCATCATGAAAAAAAAACAAATGATTGAAGCCAATACAAAATAACTTGTCAAAAAACTTTTGTTAAAAACATTTTGTTCTAAAGTTTATATTTACGGAATTATTCGACTGATGCATTACTTTTGCCCAATATTTTTTGTATATATATATATAATCGAAAAATCTCTTTACCCTAGGGTGTGAAGTAATTAAAATAACATTTCATTTGACAATTATAACTTAAACTACTAATCATCATAATATACAAATTTTGCCCACTCTTTTCTATCTCTTGCCATTCTTTTAGCCTCCATCCAATTCTTGCATTTCTTCTTTAGAATCGCGGCAACTTCATCATTCCACGATTTTCTTGGTCTTCCACGTCTTTTCTTCGTTTGTACTTTTGTTTCCCATATGGTTTTGACTTGTCGTTTGTCATTCATACGGCACACGTGTCCAAACCATTTGAGTTGGTTTCTCTCTAATACCTTTAGGACTGGTTCGACTCCAAGTTCCTCTCTTACTGCTTCGTTTCTTATTTTATGTTTGCGTGTAATTCCTTAACTGCTCTTAAATATTTCATATCCATCGCCTGTATTCTGCTTTTCATTGCATTATTTAGTATCCAGCTTTCGCTTCCATACGTCAGAATGGGTCTATAGATGGTTTTGTACACTGTAAGTTTCGTTTTCCTACTGATTTCTTTTTTCTGTATCAACGTCTTTCTCAGGCTATGATAGATGCCTTCTTGATTCTGTCGTTCACTTCGTATTCCATGTTTCCTTCTCTGTCCAGTATTATTCCTAGGTATTTATATGTGTTGACTTGTTCTATCTTTTGATCATTAAGCTCGATATTAATTGTCGTATTTTCTTTGCCAACGACCATTACCTTTGTCTTACTTAGATTTATTTTAAGCTTTCTTCTTGTTAGTTCTTCTTCCCGTATTTCAAATTTTTTTGTAGATTTCTTTGTTTTTCCGCGCTCACCATTAGATCATCGACGAAAGCACAGCTTGACAAGTACACCGGCTGTAATTTATAGTGTCCAACATGTACTGGACGTACTCTATTGCTAGCAGCTTTTATAACGTCATCCATAATTAATGTAAATAGTGTTGGGCTCATTATACCACCTTGTCTTAATCCATCATTAATATTAAACATTTTAGATTGCAAGTTATCTTTTCTTATGTAGTTCTTATTATTTTGGTATAGGCTTTTTATACTCTTTCTCAATTTTTGCTTATCATTTCTATCTTGTAGCACCTTCCATTCCTGTTTCTGTGATACTCGATCAAATGCCTTTTCTAGATCTAGGAATGCTAGATACAGTTCTGCATTTTTTTATCTGTTTTTTTCAATCATTTGTTTGATCGTAAATATGTGATCTTGCGTACTTCTGCCTTTCCTAAACCCACTCTGCGTCTCTGCCACTTGTGCTTCTGTTACATTTCGTAGTCTTTTCTCCAAAATATGCTCGTACGCTTTGGATATTACACTGAGCAATGTGATACCTCTGTAGTTAGCGCAGTCCCTGTTATCTCCATTTTTAAATATTGGTACAATTATTCCAATCCTCCAATCTTCTGGTATTTGGCCTTCGTTCCATGCCTTATTAAATATGTACGTGATTATTTCTATTCCGCTTTGTCCCAATGCTTTGTTCAACTCCGGTTTTATGTTGTCATGTTCTGCTGCTCTGCCTCTTTTTATGTGCTTCATCGCTTCTATTACTTCGTTCTCGTGTATATTCTTCTGCATCATCATCCTCAGTTTGTGTAAAGGTCGCAGTTTCTATTCCCTAGGTATTTTCGCTATCGATGAAATTTTAAAAAAGAAAAGTCATTAAGTATTAAGACTTGCACCCTACCACTGTGAGCTTAATGCAATAGAGTTAATCTGGGTAACAGCTAAAGGCTATTACAATAAACATATCGGTAGAGATGGTTATATAGATGAAAATGTATTTAGCATGTGGAATGAAGCATTGCATTAATGCAACTTAGTAGTCTAGGAAAATTGTGTTCGTCACACAAATAATTTAATTCAAAATTAGTATAACCGAGAAAAACATATAGCAGATGTAGAAATTGAACCGATAATTATAGAAGTTCATTACATTTCAACATACAAGTGACAAATTTTGAACTAGAGGATGTATTTATGTATATATATAACGGGTGGGGCAAAAGTCCCGCTACCATTTTGATTGCTCGCCATCTTGGTTATGTGACGTTTAGTTCAGTTTAGCTTTAACTATTGTGTTGTGTAGACGTCCAAATTTTATTATGGATAAATATACGCCACAAGAACGAGCAGAAATAGTGACAATATTTATTGAAAATAATCGTTCCATTATTGCCACTCAGCGGAAATTGCGTCAAAAATATCCTAATCGTCCAGTGCCTCACAAAACCACAATTTATCGTTTACATGCGAATTTTCGACAGTACGGTACGACAGCGGACAGGCCTCCTTCTGGAAGACAACGGACGTCTCGTAACGCTGAAAATGTGGCTCTGGTGCGCGATAGTGTTGCAGAGTCTCCAGAAACATCAATTCGGAGACGTGGTTCCCAGTTACACATGTCTGCACGCAGTTTAAGGCGAATTTTCAAAACTGATTTGAAAATGTTCCCGTACAAAATTCAATTAGTCTATAAATTGCTACCGAGAGATCATGATCAACATTTTTTTGAAACTGACGAAGGTGTTGGAGTTACTGTTACTGCTGAACGGTACCAAGACATGATTCGAAATTTTCTTGGGTCTGAAATGGAAGAGCAAGGACTAGAGGAAATGTGGTTTCAGCAGGATAGGGCCACAGCACACACAGCTCGTTCAACAATTCAATTATTGAATGACGTTTTTCCACTAAGACTAATTTCGCGAAATGGCGATATAGCATGGCCAGCTAGATCTCCGGATTTAGCTGCACCTGACTTTTTCTTCTGGGGTTTTTTAAAATAAAAAGTTTATGTGAATAAGCCCCAAACGATTCAACATCTTAAAGAGAATATTCGTCAAGAAATTGAAGAAATTCAGCCTGAGATGTTGCAGGATGTCATGAAAAATGCCTTAAAAAGAGCCGAAAGTTGCATAGCGAATCGCGGTCACCATTTAGCCGATATAATTTTCCAAGCATAACGAAAAAAAAATGTAAAGAGCAAATAAACTTTTTATGAAAACCAAGCTTACTTATCTTTTCTTTCAACAAAGTTATAGGCAATCAAAATGGTAGCGGGACTTTTGCCCCACCTTGTATAAGTAAAAATTTTCTGCTTACTCAGCGTTGCAATATAAGACCCTTGCCATTTTTGACAGACATCGTTAACTATTAACGTATAATTTAGGTTGTACCTTCAGAAATACTTATTTATTTGTATTAAAAAAAAAACATTTTTTATGGTTCTATTTACGAAATATTGGAGTGAAAAATGAGAATATAGATTCTACATCTAAATTCAAAATTGTAAAGAAAAATTAAAATACACAAACAACTCTGATTTTCATTAATGATTTTTATTAACACATAAGTTTGTTTGGCAATTATTATTATTAATACATTAGTGAAATATTTTTCGTGTTTTTCTGTCAGGTTATGTGAAGTTTAAGTTACGTAGATTTATGTAAAATGCAGCTAAAATGGCAGAAGAATAAAATTATTTATATATTCATACAAAAAGAAGAATTATTTAAAAATTCATAGAAAGCAAATCTATCTCATTAACAAATATAAGCAAATAATGTAAATCACTATCTAAAAATTATGTCAAATGTCAAAATTGACATATGATAAAAACACACAATGTTGTACTAGATTTACACTTTATTTAATAATATTTAATAATGACTATATAACAGCTGTTTCACCGTACAACGGTTTCTTCGGATATAACAAGCGGTACTATAAAACATTTTACTTAAACGTAAATATTTTTTATTTTATTACATAGTGGTATTCTCAGAAATTGGAAACCGAAATATTTTTACCCGCCTCTTTTAGTAGGGATACATATAGATAACATAAATTATATTATAAGTGACACATATCTAACAAAATATTTCAATCAAAAATAGGAAATAAATTCAACAGAGGGGAGGAATTAAGCTCTGTTTTGTCATTTAATAATTTATTTGAAAATTTTTGTTTATTAATTTGCATTGCTTCTAATAAATCGAGTTTCTTACTTTTCTTTTCTTCGTGTAGGATCTTGAAATTATTATTAAAACTATGGCTTTCTTCAATTAAATGGTTGGAGTATGCTGAATCTGTTTTCCCATTTCTAAACGAATAATAATGTTCGTATATGGGTTTTTGGAACGTTCTACCTGTTTGCCCGATATATGTTTTAGTACATGTGCCACAAGTTAGTTTATACACACCTGACTTATTATGATGTGTTGTTTTACTTTTATTGTTTTTGATGTAGTTACTAATATGGTTGTTGGTTTTATATGCAATGTTTATATTTTGTTTTCTTAAAAATTTTTCCAATGGTTTATTTTGTCTGTCTAGGTAAGTAATAATTTTAAATTTCTTGTCATGATCTTTAGTAATCGGATATATATCTTGTATTGCTTTAGTTTCTCGTTTTTTGGATATTATTTTATCTATTATATTCGGGTCATAACCATTATTGATTGCAATCTGTTTTATAATGTTGTATTCTGAAGTAAAGTCTTCTATTGACATGGGTATATTTAATAGTCTATGAATCATACTATAGAATGCTGCTAATTTATGTTGAATTGGGTGCATTGATTTATTATGTATTGTTGTGTCTGTGTGCGATTCTTTATGGTATTTAATTGAAGAAAGCCATAGTTTTAATAATAATTTCAAGATCCTACATGAAGAAAAGAAAAGTAAGAAACTCGATTTATTAGAAGCAATGCAAATTAATAAACAAAAATTTTCAAATAAATTATTAAATGACAAAACAGAGCTTAATTCCTCCCCTCTGTTGAATTTATTTCCTATTTTTGATTGAAATATTTTGTTAGATATGTGTCACTTATAATATAATTTATGTTATCTATATGTATCCCTACTAAAAGAGGCGGGTAAAAATATTTCGGTTTCCAATTTCTGAGAATACCATTAAGTAATAAAATAAAAAATATTTACGTTTAAATAAAATGTTTTATAGTACCGCTTGTTATATCCGAAGAAACCGTTGTACGGTGAAACAGCTGTTATATAGTCATTATTAAATATTATTAAATAAAGTGTAAATCTAATACAACATTGTGTGTTTTTATCATTTGATATGGATTTACATCAAGTAAAGGCAGAATCGATTCAATTCAAAATTGACATACTTATTGATATACGTAACCTCGTATTCTGTATCTGATTTTCCGAGTTGTCGAAACATACTTCTCTTAATTAGAAGAAAATAAAATATCTGGTAAAAAAATTTAATTTAGAAGAATATCCAAATCGCTTCATTTTTTTTATACAGTTTCTTATATTTTATTAATTGGTTTACATAATACTTCTTTTGAATCAAAAGTACAGATTTGATTCACACGAATAAAAATTGATGACGTAAATCTCATGATCGTTCAAATAAAGTGTACTTGCGATGGCTTAATATCAATCACAAAACAAATTTGAGTGTCGAATATGATTTATTATTCCTTACTTTAACTTTTAATTATTGGTGTTAATAGGCAATAGCTTTTTATTTTTAATGAAGACGTTCCCCTAACTAAATCGATTCTCCAGGCAAGCACATAGTTGTTAGAAAGCCTGAATACGCACACACAAGAATTCTGCAATTGACAGCAAAGCCAATCAAACACATAATAACGAGATGGTACTAGATGTAAGACGATTATCGTGTATATAATTGCCTACAAATGAGGTGACATGCATGCATTGCTGAACGTATATATATATATTTGTATATACACACATATACATAAGCGTCAACACTAACGCTAAAGTCGTAGTATCATCATAGACCTCGTTTCGTAGTATCTAGGAATAAATGTAATCTCATCATCCTTGGTACCGAATACAAAGCACCAGTATGTGTTCACTCAATAATCCGGCTGTAGATGTCAGCCGCATTACCGGATTATTCCATTAGTCAAATCGCGAAATAATCACCAGAAATAACACTCCGGCTTTCATTCGGAATATATTTACATATATTGCATATAAAAGGTCCCCTGAAATGTCGAGACGTTCCCCTGTTATTTCAAAAGCGCCATTTCCACATTTAAAAAATAAACAATTTATATAATTTATCTACATTTTATTTGTGGTATTCAAGAAATAGTATTGACCTAAATTCGTTTATAATGTGTAAAGAAAATCTTAACGAAATAAATTCATATTTTCCATTATTTATATTACCTAGTTTCATTACATTTTTAATTTTATAAATATTTAATTATACAAAAAGGTTTTAAGTATATCAATACGTTATGCACGTATAACGCATTTGTTACAAATGAAACAGACATGCAATATACATATCTGTAACTGTACACATGGACAATACACATCGTATTTTCAGCATTTACTTCTGCTTAAGACACGTGTTTCTGCCATCTGTAGGCGTCATCAGTCAAGCTAGTGAAGCAATATAATACAAATGATACAAATCTTTTTAAGAACAGATTTGTATCTGTATATACATTTACGCTGAAATTGCCTACAAGATATAGCAAATTTTGTCCTATAAGGTGGCACTATTTAATAAGTGACATCTGACGGACGAAAGAGACTATGCCGAAAAAGGCGACCTTTCGCTTGACCAGCTAAGCTGGTACATAAGCGAAAAAATACGTATATCGATGTAGTCTACTAACACGAGCCAGATGGCAGTAAATATACAAAAAGGTTTGAAGTATATCAATACGTTATGCACGTATAACGCATTTGTTACAAATGAAACAGACATGCAATATACATATCTGTAACTGTACACATGGACATTACACCTCGTATTTTCAGCATTTACTTCTGCTTAAGACACGTGTTTCTGCCATCTATAGGCGTCATCAGTCAAGCTAGTGAAGCAATGTAATACAAATTAATACAAATCTTTTTAGAAAACAGATTTGTATCTGTATATACATTTACGCTGAAATCGTCTACAAGATATAGCAAATTTCGTCCTATAAGGTGGCACTATTTAATAAGTGACATCTGGCGGACGAAAGAGGTGTACTGTACATGTGTACAGTTACAGATATGTATATTGCATGTCTGTTTCATTTGTAACAAATGCGTAATACGTGCATAACGTATTGATATACTTAAAACGTTTTTGTATTTTTACTGCCATCTGGCTCGTGTTAGTGGACTACACCGATATACGTATTTTTTCGCTTATGTACCAGCTTAGCTGGTCAAGCGCGAAAGGTCGCCTTTTTCGGCATAGTCTCTTTCGTCCGTCAGATGTCACTTATTAAATAGTGCCACCTTATAGGACGAAATTTGCTATATCTTGTAGGCAATTTCAGCGTAAATGTATATACTGATTAGTGTATCTAATAAAGCAGTCGTGAAACTAAGCCAAGTGTTTTATTTTCGAATAATTAATCAAGTTATTACAAGAATGTTTCACCAAGAAATATCTGCGAAGTCAACCAATGAAAAAGTATATACTGATACAAATCTGTTTTTTTAAAAAGATTTGTATTAGTTTGTATTACATTGCTACACTAGCTTGACTGATGACGCCTATAGATGGCAGAAACACGTGTCTTAAGCAGAAGTAAATGCTGAAAATACGAGGTGTATTGTCCATGTGTACAGTTACAGATATGTATATTGCATGTCTGTTTCATTTGTAAGTATGTATTTAATTAATGACATAAACATGACCTTTTTTATCTTATACATTTTGAATATACCTAGAGAAGTATACAATATAGAAGAATACTGTAATATCCAAGTCCAAATGTGCCATGCAATCGTAACAACTACTTCTTTTATCGAAAAATGTAACGACTTTGAGGTGTAGTACAACGGTTAAGTGCAATGATCTTTAAATTTAGTGGGCCACCTCCCTGACACCAAAAATTATCGTGTAAAAAGGGTATACGCTCTGATACGCTGATAGCGAAAACGCAATCGCGGTCCCGTATCCATTTTAGTTTCTGAAGTATTCACGAAACATCGTTGATACATTGCAAACTCGAAAACGACAAACTTTTTACTCCAGAAGATCATTCAGACAGAATTTTTTAGCGTGTCCGAAAATCCCTGAATGGATTTTGATGCATCGATCACGAATAACCAAATTGCAGTTCGTAAAATCATGAAATACAAAATGTTGGTTTTGAATGTTCCGATGTTTCTATCTTATGGATTTTGATGCGTTAATTGTGACAAAGACAACGGCGACCTCGTATTTATTTTATTTGCCAAGATATTTGGGACAAATGGTCGACCCGTCGACAACTCTAAAAAGATAAATTGCAACAGCAAATCGTTTATACAGTCCTTTTCAACATACCTGAAAATCCCTGGGTGGATTTAAGTTCTTAATTCTATATCGAAAATTTCGGTGATAATACCATAACTACAAAAGAAAAAAAAAGAAAAAAAGAAGAGGAAAAAAAAACAAGTTTCGGGCGACGTGGATTGCCCCACCTACTCGCTCCTGCCGACGTCCAGCGCTGAATCATCTATGCGTTTGCAGAATAAAAACTCAACTCTGGTCATCAAATTCTATTCAAAAATGTCAAGCTTCTGTCCCGTGAACTGCATTATTTTCCTAGGAAAATCCGTGAATCTATTGAAATTTACAAACATCCCCGCAATCTCAATAGAGACGATAGCTATACGTTGCCTCCAACGTGGCAAACTCTACTGAACTCTACTACGAAATACCACGCTGTTACGCTCGAAAATCATTTTGAGACCTTACGGTAATTTGTATTGAAGTTATTTCATTATTTTCCTACGTTTATCTAATTAGACCTTTCGTATTTCACCTTTTTCGTGTATTATTATTTTATTCATTTTTGTTATTAATTTTCATACGTTTTGGGCTACTTCAAACTTGGTTTACTCTTGATATTTACTTATGTTCAATTATCTTGGATGACGCTATAACCGTATTTCTTCTGTTGGACACGGTCCGACATTTTGAATATATTTTAATGCTTAGTCACGTTGCCGTTTTATCTGTTTGTAAATCAGATTTTGTTTCTTTCATTCAATTCTAATTCTGTAGAAATTCTTTTAGAATTTCGAGAATCTATCTTAGAGCCTATCGTCTAATTACCTCATTAAATTTACTCTTTCTAGTGTAATTATTTACTTTCGCTTGTAGCGCCATCTCACAACATTTGTTTTATCTAGCTTATGGCAGATTTCTAGACTTTTGGTTGGGCTATCTTATCGATTTTCAACTTAAATTATGGAGTTTTAATTAACCCCTTGTCGCTTTTTGGCCTTGCTGTACACTCTTGCACATGTTTATATTTTATTGTAAATTAAATTCCTTTCTTTTCGAAATTACCTTTCAATCAATCTTGGTTGTTACGTAGATCGATAACCTATCGACTCATGCGTGGTTACTACGTCGGCATTCGTTCTTTGAGCTTGTTTCGCGCTGGTTGTGCTATTTTTGACAGGGAATCTTTTCTGCGGTGAGTAGATTTATTATCTTTTGAGCTTTGTCTTATGTTTTCCAATTTAATCCTTTCAGGATTTATTAGTATAGTTTTAATTTAACCACCTATTGTTTGAAGAAATATTCCTGCTATCGACTGGACTTCTGCGAAGTTGTTTTCGTATACCTCAAGAAAGGCTGGTTCCAATTTCTTATTAGATCAATCTTCATTAAATCATCGTATCTTTGGAGAAATCCGGAGGTGATTACAGCTTTTCTCCTCCAGAAGTATTAAAGAAATTACACCGTGGGCGTAAAATGGCGTTGCAAAATGGCGGCCTATAGATCGATTTAATTTCTTCGATAACAGAAGTCCTGTGCAATCCCTTGGAAGACTTACCCAGGTTAGATTGAATCGAGAACGTTATTACGGGCGACAACAATCAAAGTAGGTGTGGTTAGTCTATGATTTGCATTTAGTCAAATATAAAACCATTCGTGTGCCAGTCTCTGAGACAAACACACATATTATCTCTCCGTTGAAACTAGCTCCGCTATTTCTGACAAATATCATTATTTTCTGATTTTAATTGAATTTATTTGATTAATTTCTGGAAGTTCTTCAAGTGCTACGCCGTTTTGGACGCTTTTGTGCAGTGATTTAGTGCAGTGATCCTACAGTGCGCCGGTTTTTTCGGAGATTAACCGAATTTACTATATTAGTTTCTGGATTTCCGATACTTTTCTTGATTTTTCTTGAATTTTCCGGAGTTCTCTGGAATTTTCTTGAATTTTCGGGAGGGTTTAGTGCTGTGAAACTGTGAAGTGCTTTCAACATAAGTGTTAGCTGAGTCGTTAATTAATTAAATCAGCCAGAGTTGTACTCGGTTGATTTTCTAATTAAATAGACCGCCTGTACGCTATCACAGTGGGCGAATTGTTGGGCTGAAATCAGCTCGCTGACAATTCCTCTGCGTGAAAACGTATAGAAAACCGGTGCATCTTATCGGTTTTATTTAGATATTTATTTGTCAACACATTTGAAAGGCTCTTGAGAAGCCGAATAATTTTACAGAACAGACGTTGTATTGTAAACTCTTCTAATTTGATAGTAACTTAGAACCTGTTCGAGCTACGGGTTAGATTTTTAAGGGTACGTTAATTTGTTAGTACCTGCTTTAGATTGACACCTGATTTTCTTTGTATTTCTTTACCATACAATATCTGTTCTCTACTCTGAGTCTCGTTGACTATTTTGAACATAGAACATAGAGAGTGAGCAAGGCATATAATTTTAAATGTAGAGGTTAAATGTTTGATCCTCAGAATTCAAGCTTTTGTTAATTATATTATTATATTAGTCAGGTAGTCTGCTTCACCGGCAACCAGGTGTATGTAATTAGTGCTGCTCGTCGTGGCTAGCTCCATCAGGCTGGTCTACGAATTGTGGAATCGATAACTTGGTGTACGATACTGGTTATATTTTGCGTATGCTTTAAACTATGAAACCTATCTGTGTAGTTCCCTTGATTGCGAAAACATAATTGGTGTCCTGCCCATCTATTGATTGATTTAATAAACATTTTATCATAATCTGTTTTCTTCTTTTTTATTTCACCTGTTTATACAGGGGTTCTTTGCGTTTATGTTTTCTTATTCAATTAGTGAACACATTTATTACACTCTCCTAATCTCAGGGGGGGGGGGGAATTCCTTTTGTTTTTTTAGTAATTACATATCTGGATCATTATAAGAACCTCCTGTGTATACAGGGTGATACATAGACGTGTGTTACTGATTTATAGAGTATTTCTGTATTTCGCCTGTGTGTTTATATTGTAATATCAAATCTTATTCACTCTTTTACGGTTGATAACTGCGCAGACGACGTCTTACCAAAGGGAATTATAGACTCTGAACTTACTTTGTGTTGGAAATAAATTTTGTTATTGTTGTCAGCTTGCGTTTAATTGTTACCTTTCCCGCAAGTGTGAGATAAGCAAAGACCAGATTGGTACGATTTGGAATCAAGTAGCTGGAGGGCATACTCTCTCTTGCTTTCGGGGCTACCTGTGTCCCACCCGCAACCGTATATACGGGAGGTACTCAGCTGGTAATTTTATACGGTGGCGTCTATCCACCATCCAGCGACCTTCGAAACCTCGCGTCCTCTCCTAAATCGTTTGAGCTAGCCGGCGGGGTAATAACAGCGGGACGCCCACCTTCAGGTAGGTCGGAACAAGAGAGGGAGGCCACGCAGAACATCGCGCAACCTCTTGCTGCTTGTAGCGTTTTATTTTAGTTTGGTCGCTTTGAGGTAGCAACGTCAATACGACGCATGCGATTAGCTCATTGTCCCCAGCCAACAGCAAGCCACCATCTGACCTGGTCCCCACTATATAAGTTGTGCCCATGCCGGTCTCTTTCTTAGCATTCTTCAAGCTACTGCGAAACGGCGAATATCCACGTACAGCCCTGAAGATGTCCCTTGAAACAGTGCACGAAACGTTGGCAATTACACCTAACTCGACGCGGTTCCAACCCGGAAACCGAGATCTACATCTAGAGAACGACCGCGGAAACCTACACCTACATTTATGTACGAAATCTTTTTTTTTATTTCTAGACTCCACGTTTGGGCGCGTTCTAATTCGCCATAAGGTGCATTCTCAGGTGCATAATTTTAAGCAATCGAAAATATCAATAAAACTACAAAACGCAAGCAGTTTCTTTATTGAAAAATTAAGCAAAAATATTTTCTCCTACTCAAACACTCAGAAATTTAAAAAAAACGGAAAAAAAGAAATACAGTACCTACTTAACTCATTAAGCGCCGCGCTATAAACTACCAGTTATTTTATATTAATTTTAGGTAAAACTAGTTTAATAAGCAACAGTTTGGATAAAATTGAATTAAAAAAAAAAAATTTTCACATAGTTTTTGAAAAAAATAATGATGCGTTTTCGCATCAACGGCGGAATCTGTTAAGTAAATGTAACAAAATAAATTTTTAAGTATTATGCGTTTATTTGCAAATACATACAAAAATAACTATATTCTTTAGTTAACAACTATAAATATCATTAAAATATAGTAATTACATATTATGAAAAGTTTCAAAACAAGCAGTATGTAAGTGAACGTTACATTTTTGACACATATATACTGTCTGGCTGACATTTTCTGCACCTTTTTCTTGATTTTTCGGGATGACGAATAATGACGTGACCAACTGTGTCTGTTCTCATCTCGTCTGGAAGCTCTGATTTTGATGGTCGGCCTCGTCCTTTGTAAAATGAAACCGATCCTTGCTCATCTCCAGTATTTACAGATGCGCTAGCTTGCTCAGTTTTTATCAGTGCCATTGCAAGATACGACCGAAACTCCTGTCCTCTTCAAAATTATTTTCCGCGGTCAGTATTTCAAATGTTCCTGCTACGTCTTGGGGCAAAGCATCATCTACAAAAAGTATATTTTGTGTTATAAAAATAATAATATTGAAGATCACAAATAATAATTTTATTTACCTTGCAATAAATTTTCATCTATTTCTTCCTCATCCGTTAGTTCATCCACGCCAGGGGGAATAATTACAGCATCAACTTCATCTTCCGACCCAATATCTTCCAACGCCGCTTCCAATTGTTCGATAGTAAGAGCCCTTTTGCACTCATAATTATTCTTCCACTTCATTTTATTACCACTCATATTCACAATATCACGATAACAATAATATTAGACCGATGTGTAACTAATGATGTTTTAAAACGAAAATGATATTCGTACAGCCACGCCGTGACTAGCAAAGTTACAGCACATGCGCTGTGCTTGCACGCCACGCCCCAACATGAAAAGTTTATATCGTGTATTGCGCCGTTGATGCGAAAACCCAACATTAAGTTTAAACAAATGTAACTATTATTTAAATATATATACATATTTTCTTTTTCATGTAGGTGAAAACAACACTTATTATCTATATAATACTTATAAAAAAATATATATATATATAAAAAAATTGGCTATTTTCAAAAATTTGTAAAATCAATAGTAACGAATATTTGTTAATAGAAAAATATAAATTAGCAACTTAAAACCTTCCTTAATAAAAACCATATAAACAAATTTTCAAAATATTATATGAAACCAATAAAAAAAATCATTTATATAATGTTGCGTTTTCGCATCAACGGCGCCTAATGGGTTAAAGTAATATTCACAAGCTTCAGTTTTCACGATAAGAAATTTAAATACATAAGCAAACATCATTATTTGAGTTATGGTATCGAAAATTAAAATACAAAGAATATGTTCAATATACAACTTTTTATTTTATATAAGATGTAGTTATAAACTTCATACTTTTAAACTAATGTAGTTGAGAAACTTTCATTTATAGATGTTTAAGTACATATATTTTCTAAATTATATTTATAAATTTCCTCTCTTCGCTTGATCAACTTCAATTGCCTCGAAAAGCGACTTAAAGTTTCCAGCACCAAATCCCTGCACATGTAAATAATGAATTAATAAGAAGAAACATTTCCAATTTATAAATAGTAAAAGCACACAATATAGTTTGTAATAATGTAATTATTGAGCTTAACCAACGACTGCATGCACCATTATTATTAAACTTATTCCTGGTTTGATAATGACCAGATATAAAATATATTTTTTATTATTATGTACAGCACACTAACATTGTGGATATATCCATTAGGCACTGAAATAATGCGATAATTCATATTTTTAGTTTGTGTGCATAAAGTGGATATTTTTTACATTTTCAACATAAAATCGCATATTTTTTATCCATTTATTATTTTATAATATAATCATACAGATGAGAAGTGAATCATATAAAAAACATTTTCAGATTCAACTGAATCCATTATAAAATATAAAAGTTTATTCCAAAAACGCGAGATTCTAGATCAGTTGACGTATATTAAAGTCCATAGTGAATCCATTAAAAAATTATAAACTCACCAAATACTTTTATTAAAGTCAACTGTAGAACTGAAAGTTTATTGAAAAATGTTCTAGGTCGAACTGGTAAAGTTATACTAGAATTTTATAGTGTTACAACAAACAATGATGGTTTTCAAAAGTTAACAGAAATATCAAAGATTTTATCATTATCATTAAGTTCGACTGCTAAAGATAATAATTTATATTTAGACCCCGAACATCTGACGACATTAAAATATGCTCCTATCACTTCAGTTGAAATCGAAAGAACGTTTCCAACATATAATAATATTTTAAGCAATAGAAGACAAAATTAATTCGAAAATCTAGAAAAGCACTTAATTATTAATTGTTACAATAATAAGTGAAGCAGATCTCATTACGAAAGTGAATAGTTATTAATAGTAACTATACATATAATTTTATGAAAATTACTTAACATCCATAGAATTATATGTATATAGCAATTAATTGTAATCTTTTACCATATTATTATGCAATGTCCTTATCATATATTAAACAGGCCTACAAAAAAAAATTTTTTTTGGTGCATCTCTGTTTGTTTGAATTGTCGATAAAGTAGGTAATGTACAGTATATTGACATACGTCATTTTAACTCATCAGCTCCAGTTTACTACCCTCATTGTGAATTGTTGTCGGTCTTGTTATGGTCTTGTTCGTAACTACTCATTATTACAATATCATCGATAAAGTTTGTGTTACTATTTCATTATGGCTAGTACGTCCAGACGTTGTGTTAACGATCCTGATATATTTTGTTATGTTTGTGGTGAATACATACTGAAAAGTCAGCGTAAATCGATTACAAACACAGTGCGTCGTTTGTATTTTGCTTACTTCGGTATTGAAATTCTACACCAAGATAAAGTGTTGGTGCCTGATAGTGTTTGTAAAATATGCGTTGAACATTTGCGACAATGGGAGAGAGGGAACGTAAGTCTTTGAAGTTTGGAGTGCCTATGATATAGCGAGAACAAAAAAATCATTATGACGACTGTTACTTTTGTATGATTAATATAGTGGGCATCAACAAAAACAATCGCCATAAATGGAAATACCCCAATATTTCTTCAGTACAAAGACCTGTTCCTCATTCAGAAAATGTTCCAATACCAACTTTTCACAAGCAGGTAGTGCAGCAATCTCAGGAGGATGAAGCTGAAATACCTATTTCTTCCCAAGTAGATGATGACTTTCAATACTGCGGAATAACATCAGATCCTAAGCCATTTTCGCAGAATGAGCTTAGTGACCTCATCAGAGACTTAGATCTTTCGAAGGAACGTGCTGAGTTACTAGCGTCAAGATTAAAAGAAAAAAATTGTCTTTCCTCAGATGTTCGAGTGTCTACATATCGCACGAGAGAGGGAAAGTTATTGAAGTTTTTTTCATCTGATGAAAATTTGGTGTATTGCTGTAATGTGAGTGGTTTGCTGGCTTTCATGGGTTTAACGATCTATCAGCTCAATGAATGGCGTCTCTTTATTGACAGTAGTAAACGAAGTCTAAAAGCAGTTCTTCTACATAATGGAAATAAATATGCTCCCGTTCCAATTGCTCACTCAACATGTGTAAAAGAAGAATATGAGGTAATTTCAAATCTTTTACAAAAAATAAAATATATTGAACATAACTGGGTGATCTGCGTCGACTTGAAGATGGTTAATTTTTTATTGGGTCAACAGAGTGGTTATACTAAATACCCATGTTTTATTTGTCTCTGGGACAGTCGGGCTAAATTGGACTGCAAAAAATTGGCCTGTGATAGATACTCTTGTTGTTTGGGAAAGAAATGTTATAAATGAACCCTTAGTTTCAAGAGAAAAAATCATTCTTCCACCATTGCATATAAAATTACGGCTAATGAAGCAATTTGTTAAGGCTCTCGATAGAAATGGTCAATGTTTCCAGTTTATTTCTCACAAATTTCCTGGTTTAAGTACTGAAAAACTAAAAGCAGGTATCTTTGATGGACCTCAAATACGTAAATTGATGAAAGACACAACTAATTTTGAGACTTGTATGAATGATGTGGAGAGGCTTGCCTGGCAATCTTTTGTAGCAGCTGCACAAAATTTCCTCGGAAATCATAAGGCTGACAACTATGTAGAACTAGTAGAGGAAATGCTGGTGCGATTCAAAGATTTAGGCTGTAATATGAGTATAAAATTACACTATCTCAATAGTCATCTACATCATTTCCAACACAATTTAGGAGATCTAAGCGAAGAACAACGGGAACGTTTCCACGAAGACCTAAAAACAATGGAGAATAGATACAAAGGAAGGTGGCTGATGGCTGACTATTGCTGGGGAATCATGCGAGATTGCCCGAGTCAGTTTCATTCTAGAAAATCACTCAAAAAAAAATTTCTTGATGTTTAATGTAAATAAATTATATATTTTTTCGTGAATTGTGTTTTTTTTTCTCGGGAACTAGAGCTGACAGAAGAAAACGGGTAACATTTTTGATATCGCCATGTAAGACATACTTAAAATCGGGTCTAAAATCTCCAGCACCAAAATGGTTGTAGGCCAGTGTTATGTAATAATATATATTTTTTTTGTATAAATGTAATTTAAATAATTTTTTGTTGTTTTAATACTCTTTCCTTGATTTCCGGTAAGCGAAATACATAAAAAATAAAGTGCATAAAAATGCATAAATGGTAAAATGAAGCATCTATTTGACATATCTTTCGGAAGAACGTGACATACGAGGCCAGTGCTAAAATTCGCGGAAAATTGTGAAATAATACAAATTACGCTATATAAATCGCTTTACTGTTTCTCAAAATACTCTCCTTTAAGATGTATACACTTTTGCATCATATAAAACCAATCTTTAAAACACTTTTTCCGTTCTGAGCGAGGTATCCCCAAAGCCAGTGATTTAAGTTCTTCAACAGTCTCTTCAGGCGATGAAAACCGCTTTCCACGCATTTTATTTTTGATGTTTCGGAATAAGAAGAAATAATTGGGCGCTAGATCGGGCGAATATGGGCAATGAGTCATTAATTCGATGCTCCTGTTGGTCAAAAACTCGACAGTTTATCGTGCTGTGTGAGCGCTTGTATTGTTATGATGAACAATGATTCGTCGGTTTATGTTGTTATGTTATGACTTCATCGATAACTTCCAGCAAAGAAATTGACGTATACCAGTCAGCATTAACTGTTCGTCGATCCTCTAATGCAACAGTTGCAACATGACCCGTTTTTCCGAAGAAACAAGCAATCATTCTTTTCGAAACGCTTCGTGACCGCACCTTTTGTTGATTTAGGTTCATTTTGAAACAACCATACAGGCGATTGCTGTTTAGTTTGAGGCTCATATGAATATATCCAGGATTCGTCACCTGTTGCAATGTTATATACAGAATTTGAACAACCACAATCAAATATTTTTAACATTTCCTTGCACTACTTGACACGTGCATGTTTTTGTTCATCTTTTAAATTTAGAGGAATCGAACGACTGGAAAACTTCCTAACATGTAAACAATCGCGCAAAATCGTATGTATTTGTTTCGTCGCAATGCCTAAGGATGCCTCTATCTCACTGCATGTCACATGTGGATCTGATAAAATCATTTCACGCACAGCATCGTTATTTTTTGCAACAATAGAGGTGTATTGACGGCCTTCACGAAGATGGTCACCAAACGTTGGTCTTCCACGCCTAAATTCTGCGGACGATTTGTAAACCATAGTTTTGGATGGTGCTTCATTCCCAGATACCGAACTAAGCTCTTCCACACATAGCTTTGGGGTCAAACCGTATCGAATATCATCACTCGAAAATCACGATTCAAAATTTCCATTTTTGACCCAACTATTACTTTGTTAAATTCTGTTGAGACAAAACTGTTCGGTTTTAAATCGAACTGTTAACTGAATTATAGGTTAAAAATATCAAATTTTACGAACATAATAAATGTGGAATGTTGGCAATTCAAGGAGTTCTTGATTCCGCGAATTTTAGCAGTATCCCTCGTATTTATGCGCATTTCTTGTGCATAAAAATCCGAACTTTAATAACGACATTGTATGTCGAAAGCGAAGTAGCTCGTTAAGCTAAATAAAGTGATATTGTTAGAAACTATAACGCGTCTTTTTATTTTATGTGTAATGTGGTATATCACAAAGTAACACCGCAAGGTAGTAAATGTTTCTTATTTTATGCTTACATTATGGTTTCTTCGTTGAATAACTTCTAAGAATAATGTTGGTCTGTCTTGCATATTTTTGGTAAAAATTTGTAGCAAATATCCATCCTCGTCATAATCTATTAATATTTTCAATTTCTAAAAGAGAATAAATAAAGCTGAGGAAGTGTTAATGTACGTGGTGTCCTTGAAATAAACAGAGAAAGTATAAAAAATAGAGAAATGAAATTATACAGAATATGAATCCAAAATATTGTGTCAACTACGATACAAACCCCAAATTTAAAAACCCCTTGAAAATTATATCGTGTTCCGCTTATGAATTCAAAATATTCAGAATATGTAACGAGCGATTAAGATAATTCGTAATGGAGTCATTCATGAATCCGAATTTGTATGACGTTACTTGAACTGCATTTACATTACAAACGTCAAGTAAAATGTTAGTCGAATATATAACTATGCAACGGTTACAATCGGAAAAGACATACGGATTCAAATTCATGAATAACTCAATTTACAAATTATCTTGATCTCTCGTTATAAATAATAAATACCTCTATTGAAGTTGCGTACACACTTCCGCTACAACGTATGCTTACATACTGTCATAGTTTGCAGATCAGCAAACCCATTATCTACTTATTGCATTATGATAAAACGTAATCTCAAATCAAAAATGTTTTAGCATTTAAAAAAAATACTCACTATATTTGGGAGGAAAATCATACGTCATTCATGAATAGAACTATTTACATATATTTTAAGACAAAAGTATTTTTAATAATATATAATATTATTAAAAATGGGGTGTGAAGAACACAATACAAGTTCATATGTATTTTTGAATGTATCTTCTCCAAAGACGTAGATACGTATTTCACATTTCTACATGATTATCAATACGCCCCTGTTGGAGAAGAGACACATTCAACAAAACATAACTACCTAGCTATCTCGCAGATATTATTAAAACAGAGCGTGAAGGAATATTCAGCGCTGTCTCTATAATAATCGCAGAACTAGCCGGGTGTTCCTTATAGTCGGTAACCACCGTATCTATAAAAAACTGTATTATCGTGTCTTCACTACTTGTCGGCGTAAACCGAATACGTATATAACAACATAATTTGAAACATACTTGAGTAGGTAAACCTACCAATTTTGTATAATACAAAAGTATTTTTAATAATATATAATATTATTAAAAATGGGGTGTGAAGAACACAATACAAGTTCATATGTATTTTTTCAAAAATACATATGAACTTGTATTGTGTTCTTCACACCCCATTTTTAATAATATTATATATTATTAAAAATACTTTTGTATTATACAAAATTGGTAGGTTTACCTACTCAAGTATGTTTCAAATTATGTTGTTATATATTTTAAGATACAATTTGTTAGGAATAAGCTTGTAAACCACTCTGTGTGTATCAAAAGCAATAGTTTCAACTCGATAGCAAATGCTTAGTAATGAAAATTTGGTTCTGCAGGTAGGGTCCTTTAATTTTATTTTTGCGTAAAGTTTTACTAAAAAGCATTTCTATGGATACAGCGTATCACTTTGAGTTTTTTCATTTAGTCATTATGCAATATTATTTTCTGAAAATGAAGGCAAGCATATAATATAAGTTGGCATGAAGTAAGGTTATGTTACCTTACTTTTGAAAAAGACATATTTAATGTAGGATTTTCTTAAAATAAGTTTAAAAACTATCTTTTTCCACTTCTATTACATAATGTGCACATAAACATATTGATTTCTGTTAATCTATGAAACTCATTAGTCACTGATGTTCATGGACAAAACCTCATATGTCACAGGAAAAATTTTCAAAAGTCACGGGTTGTTAGCCAATCAGACGCACGATTCAGGTAAATGCTTATCAACCCATGGCAACGAATAAACTCAAATGAAAATAATCTTGATAATAATTCAACACAATATTCAACACAATAATTCAACACAACTCGGCTGACGGCTCATATCTTAAAGGTCATCCTCGTGACTAATGTCCATCTTTAGACGCTCGTTGAATAATATATTATTAGTATATCTTAAAATGTCTTTTTTCAATTCTTAAGAAGAAATAAAAATCCGAAATTCTTCCAGGGAGAAAATTTTAGATTCTATTTTGTTTTTATAGCGTTTCTATAAATATTCCATCTAAAATCTTGACAGATTCATTCAATTTTTACTTGCCATAGAAAACACATCAAAGTTTTGAAATTTTTCATAACCATATCAATTATATATGTAACAGCTTTATTAATTTATCGTCAAACGTAACCATGAATATAATATAACATAGTCAAGTGTTCGTATAATGAGGTGTCCAACTAATTTAGTGTAGAAAATATATCTTTTGACATTTGAAATCAGAAATAGCAAAATATCTACAAAATTTGAAGAGATTTATAGAAAATAATTTAAACAACGATTACGAAGGGCAATTTGAGAAAATTCTCAATATTATTAGGAATATGATTTAAGGGGATGCAGAAATTTGGTTTAATCAAATAAACAATCTTCAGAAATTTGAAAGGTGATTCTTGCCACAATTGTGGGGCGGAACATACAAAGACAAGGTAAAAGAAAGGTTAGGTATGGGCAGATATGATTCTTGCTATCAAGACTCAAGAGAATTATATATTTTAAGATTGTATAATCAAGCTAGATATCTTGAAGGGGAATTAAGCAAAGAGCAAATTATTAAAAGAGTAACCAATCATTTTGGTGCAGATGTAGTGATCCAGGTAGCTACCAGAAGCATGCATGATCTGGACAGTTACGTAAAATATTTAAGAGGCGTTGATAAGGCTGAAAAGTGGAAAAGGAATATACCAATCAATAATACACAAAGGGGAAGACAAGAAAATACTCAAACCTCATCAGGAGACAATTTAAAACAAAGTAATTATCATCAGAGAAGTGGCATTAGAAATGTGCAAGAAAACACTACAAGAGGATACAATAACCGCCCAAGATGTTACAATAGACCACATAATTATAAATTGTTGCATATAGTGTGCATTAGCACACCAGAATTTCAATCACAGCGAATACAACAGAAATTAACGTAGACCAGTAAATGTCAATGCAAACCAATACAGAAGTGGGGAAAACACCAGGGAAGAAAGTTGTGATAATAATAATGGAAATATAAGAACAAGTGAGAAAGCCAAAGCTAAGTGCGCCATCACAATACGTAACAGCTGTCGATGTTATAAAAACTATAACATCGTTATATGCGAAAGTCAATAACCTCGTACGAAATCAGCTGTTTCTGCATTCAAGTGACTTATTAAGAATTAAGATGTGTGTTACATTAATTTACAAACCCATTTTTATATTATTATACGAAATTATACGAAAAATAATTTGTAAGCTTTTAGAACTGACATCATTTCATATGTATTACGTAAATGTTTTTTTTTTTTTTGTTGCGAAAAGTAAGAATTATAAAATATTAATATTGAGTCGGAATGCGGCTATTGAATTCACACGCTGCAACGTACATGTTTATAAAAAGACTAGAAGATAACATTGTGTATAAGTTTTGTATGAGAAGGGTTCGATAACCTGCTACTAAAGTCAGCTGTTAAAAATCTGTATATTCTTGTGAATTTTTAAAGACGACATTTTAAAAAAGACGTGAGCTATACGGGCATTTAACGTCCTATTTGGTAACAATATATCTTTAGTCGAAGGCGTAAATCGTATCTAACGTACGTAACGATCAGCAACTAGACGAAACTTAAAGCAAGATCGATAATAACAAAACTATTCTTTTTGATAATACAGATCAACTTTAAGATATCGTCTCTCATACTTTTTATAATACAGCCAATCACACAGTGGTGTGACAAAAATTTTTTAAACATCTCATGTCGTCTTTTCTTTCTCGCTTATGAAAGGGAATTTTGGAAAAATATTCTGGATTCATATTCTGTATTATTATATTTTTTCATTTTTCATACGTTATACTTTTATTTCAAGGACACCCGGTATATGAATGTTGATGAAATACCTGTAGAATATCTAAGCTCTCGGCAACTTTTACTTTACTTTCCTTTAGTCTTTCTCTTAGGATATCGTAATAACTGTCTGGCACTTCCAAGAATTGCGTTCCTCTAGCTTTCAAATTACGAACCTGCAATCGAAGAATTACTTATAATCAAAATTGATTTATTTATTTAAAAAAAAGTGAAAATTCAACAAACCAAATACATGAACTAATCAGTTCTTCACTTCCACGACCAAAAAATTCGGTGATTTGGAATTCAAGAAATAGTCTAGCCAATTTGGAAGTGCAACATCTTTATTAAAAAAGATTCTTCGAAGGTGATTTGATCGAATGAAGCCAGATCAAAAGAAAAATGCTGATGTGAGAAGATCTCCCATGCGAGTTCTTTTGTAGCCTCTTTTATAATAATGTCTTCACGGTCTTTTTCCATGAATTACGGCCTCAAGCCGACGGTGTTGTTGACAGTAAACCTCAGTAGTGCTGGTAATATTCCTTGGAAGCAATGCATAGCAGTAGTAGTATAAGTTTTACTAAAATGCGTCAAAAATATCCAAGATGTGTGTAAGGTCATTAAAGGAAAACTCAGAATCCTCCGTAAAATTCATTGAAGATGGATTGCAAATTTCAGCGTCGACTATACGCAATATTTTGACCGAAAGTTTACGCCTTCGTGAATTTAATTTGCAACTTCTTCGTCATAAGTTGACCCCGATGACCAAAAAATATATCGAATGATATATCATTAAAATCGCTCGTAAGGACTCAACCTATCTTGAGATGACGAAAACGAGTCCGAAACAAAATGCGATAGTACTAAATGAGCATTATCAAAAAAGAGATTTCAGAAAAAAAAGTCGCCCATTGAAACCTCGAAGGTCTTACTCTTCAATATTATCTACAAAGTATTTCTTTTATTTGGATAGACGGTCAGTGGTGAGTTTTTCTCGAAGTTTTGAAACGATTAATAATGAGAATTAATCGCATATGGGTTGAATATGATGAGGCAGGCATCTGGTCATGGTTCAGCCATTGTGAGACAGTTTTTCGGGCAAAACTTACTTACCAGTTCACTTTAATCACTTACTTATTTATCTGATTTAGCACTTTTGTAACACCTGTGTGTTTTTATTAGTAATTTATTAAATTTTATTTCATATGAAAAATAAGCGATACTGGACCACTGGAAATATTCAAACAGCAATGACTACGGACTTCAAAAGACGGAGCAAATTTAAAACTACACGGAATGACACCATCGCTAAGACTGCGCCAGAAAGTGATTTTTGGTAAACTCAGGCACAGAGAGTCTTCAATAATAGAAAATGGAGCGATATTGTTTTTATCAATTATTGTTAATATTTGTATTGAAAGGTATTCAAATATTAATTATAAAAGAAATATTATTTTGACGGGTTATCTTAAAAAAATGGAGAGTTAGGGGGTTAATAATAATTTGAAACGCCTATTGATCCAAATAAGTGATATCTTAAACTGGGGAAGTAGGAATAATTCTCTTATTGCGACTGCGCCTTGTAGTCTAAGAGCCCGCGACGCAAACCATTACCATCAAAAAGGCAGTACGAAATGTATACGTGAATAAGTCTTTGTAGTGACCGTATACAAAAGCTTGGTCTGTCGGGCTGCATTTATTCAGAAGGCAAACAAATCAAATTGATTATAAGCCCAATATTTTAGATTCCTTTACGGCGTATACGGCTGCTGCAAAGACTTATTCGCATATACATTTCATATTGCTTTTTTGATGGAAATGGTTTGCATCGCAGGCTCAAATTATTGGTTTGTAGGAAATTATCAAATTCAGAAAAACTTGGGAATTTCCGTTTGTAGAAATCCTTAATAACATTAGTCGCGAGCATTTAGATAAGAAAAAAGGATTCCGAATATCAGATAGTATATCTGCTGATCTAAGCTCAAAATCAACTACCCAGGGGAAGGCCAGTTCCCATTAAAATAGTCTTTCTATTTGAATTTATTAGTTCTTGTCATATTAATTTTTAAGGAAAAGAAAAATCCTTTTATTTAGATCATTTATATTTTAAAATCTTAACGATATACCTGGTCCACTTTTTAATAAATAGGTATTTACTTAACCCAAGAATTAAGGACATACTTCGATACTTACCGCAGTAATGATGTCATCGGTGTTTAAGGCAATATGTTGCACTCCTGCATCCCCATAATAATCAACGTATTCTTGAATTTGACTCTTTTTCTTGCCATTTGCTGGTTCGTTAATTGGCACCTATACATATTTAACAAATATTATTATTTCGATTAAGTAAAGAAGTTGCAGTATTTTAAGAAAATATTTCTCAAGGCATATCAGAAGATGTATATGAAAAAATATATTTTAGCCAAAATAAGTCCAAATGTTCAACAATTATTAACAACTGCGTAAGTAAAATTCCCCAAATATGAACTTATTTTCTCCAAAAAATTAATAAAGTAAAATATACCTTTACGGTCTCTTCATAATTACTCATAACTATCGACCGTAATGCTGAATATTCTGTGTGAATTTGACTATCATCAATTGACCAAAATCTATGGAATTGGAACATAGTTTCGTACCTAAAGAAACAAAGTAATATCATCGTCTGCATCAACGTTACTTTTCGTGCTTTATTACTTACCACTTTGCCGCAGATTCCATTCCTTTATCTGGTTGGTTTCCAACGACATGATCGATAAAATTTAACTTAATTGATGGCCTAAAAATTATAGTTATACCAGTTTATTAGAAAACATGTAAATTTCTTACAGAATTTTTGCTAAACTATCTTCAGGTGTTGCAACGTATCCAGGCAAGAATAATCCTGTGTATAAACTTCTATCCACTAATGTATGCGTTGTATCGCCATACTAGAAGAAATTTAAATACAATGATGGTCAAAAGTGTGGAGCCATGTAAATATCTGTCAAGTTAATAAAGATATTAAAATAAAATTTTAAACATGAAAATTAGTAATGAGGAACAATTATTTTAAGTAACTTTAAAATATACAGTATATTTAATAAAACTGCATATTTTGAAATTTTGGTATTCTCCTCGATAGCAGTATTTCATCAAACTGTAGAAATTGATGTGCAATAGATATTTTATTTATTGATTTGAAAGAAAAATAAAATAAACTGGTGATACAAAAAAAATTAAACCTAATTTATAACCTATATACAGGCTGATTCATTTTCGGCCCTCACAATGGGGATCTCTCTTATTATTGGAGATAGAGTATAGGTTTAAATTTGGCAAATTTGTTAAATTTTGTGTTTGTTATAAATCCGTAAAGAAAATAGACCTGTGACAAATGACCTTCGCCATTAAAAAAAAAAACGCGAAAACCCCATTTTCTTCTTTTACCTGTAGCACCGACATTTGGCCTTGTAGAGAAAATATAAAAACACATCCTTTTGGCCATTTCTAAACCTCTATCCAGTGGTGTACTCTAAATTTTTATACGTTTCTTTCTGGCCATCTTCAACTATCTAATTTCTTATAGGCGCCATATTGGATTTAGACATCTTCAGAAAGAGTTTTTTTTTCTGATTTCAACCATGTACCACATGCTGACTATAGTTTTTGACATTAGGTTTTATTTGAAAGAATAAATTATAAGATTAAATAAGGTAGCCGTGGAATTTCAATCTGTCAAACATTTCATTTATTGTTCATTAATAATACAAAAATGTCATACACTAACGAAGAGAAACGAGATATGATATGTATTTTCTATTCTTCGAAACGAAATTCAACAGTAGCGAATACAAGATAACAAAAACATTAATAAAAATACATAGAAAAGTAAACAATAAACAATTACAGTAAATGTTCAATTATCTGGCCATCTTCGGTAATGCACAATTGGGCACGCCTTCTGGCATTTTGTACTGCCCTTTGTATAGTTCTTATAGGAACTACATCGAAGGCATTCTGAAGTCTGTCTCGTAATTCTTCAATGTTTTGTGGCGCATCTACTTTATAAATATTATTTTTAACATATCCCCATAAAAAAATCTAGCGGACTTAAATCAGGTGATCTCGCAGGCCATTCAACAACTCCCCTATTTCCAATCCAACGGTTTGAAAACTCTTGATTTAAGAAATTTCTTAAAACAGCTGCATTGTGTGCTGGTGCGCCATCTTGTTGCCACCATAAATATTGTAATTGATTTAATGGGATATTGTCGTCAAGATAGTCAGATACGTATGTACGTAAAATGTTTAAATATCTTCCTCCATTTAAATGTTCTTCATACATAACTGGTCCTAAGAGACGATTTGCCAAAATACCCATCCAAACGTTTATTCCAAAACGATGTTGTGGTCTTCTAGCCCTGTTTTGTCGGGGATTTTGTACTGCCCAATAGTGCTCCGTATTTCTGTTGAACATTCCAGAATTTGTAAATTTTATTTCATCTGACCAGATGATTTTGCTTAAAAAATTTTCATCATTTTCTATCCTTCCCATCATCAAATTACAATATTCTAGCCTTCTCAAATTATCTCCAGGCAGTAAAGAGTGACTAACATGGATCCTGTATGGTTTAAACCTACTTTTATGTAAAGTTCTCCAAACTCTGGACTGGCACAAATTTAATTCTGACGCTACTTCGCGTGTAGATATTGATGGATTATTATTTATCTATAAAAATACAAGATTAACATGAAATTTGAAAACACGCTTTTAATTTACCATTTTTAGAATATCTTGTCGATTTTCATTTAAATTCCTGTTGTCTTGATCATTACGCGGCTTAGTAAACGATCTATTCTCGACCAAATTTCTGTCGAGATCTAGAAAAATGGTACGATGAGGCTGTTGTCGTTCTGGATATAATTGTAGATATCTTGTACTCGCTACTGTTGAATTTCGGTTCGAAGAATAAAAAATACTTATCATATCTCGTTTCTCTTCGTTAGTGTATGAGATTTTTGTATTATTAATGAACAAGAAATGAAATGTTTGACAGATTGAAATTCCATAGCTACCTTATTTAATCTTATAATTTATTCTTTCAAATAAAACCTAATGTCAAAAACTATAGTCAGCATGTGGTACATGGTTGAAATCAGAAAAAAAAACTCTTTCTGAAGATGTCTAAATCCAATATGGCGCCTATAAGTAATTAGATAGTTGATGATGGCCAAAAAGAAAAGAAACGTCGTATAAAAATTTAGAGTACACCACTGGATAGATGTTTAGAAATGGCCAAAAGGATGTGTTTTTATATTTTCTCTACAAGGCCAAATGTCGGTGCTACAGGTAAAAGAAGAAAATGGGGTTTTCGCGTTTTTTTTTAAATAACGAAGGTCATTTGTCACAGGTCTATTTTCTTTACGGATTTATAACAATCCCAAAATTTAACAACTTTGCCAAATTTAAACCTATATTCTATCTCCAATAATAAGCGAGATCCCCATGGTGAGGGCCGAAAATGAATCAGCCTTTATATAAAAATCAGAAACATTTCATTTGTTCTCTATAACTATAAAATCGATTTTGTTAAAATTGTGTGTGTATGTTCCTTATATTATGTTGAAGAATGTTTTCATATTTTTTTCCAAATTTTATCAGCAAATGTGAAAAAATGAACAATATGTGAAACATGAATTTCTATACAATTTCTATATTGCAATGTCATTTTAAATTATTATATAAAACCACGACGTCACATATAAAACATGACAGTTCAAAATATAATACGAGTCACTTTTTATAATTATATGTAATTGAATGTTTATATTAAAAAAAGCTCTGAAAAATGCCATAAGTGCCAAAACATGTAAGAGTTAAAGTATTTTAAATGAATAAATATTCAATTAAAATAGACATTAAATCGCTAAATAAAAAAAATCTCATGCATATATATACGGTTGCGGCGCTTGGTAACTCGATTCTGACGTGAATGTTAAAAATTTAAAATTTTGTAAGAATTACAAAGATCTGTTATCAAAACTAAATACTAATTTTGAAGTAAAATTTTGTATTCTGATATTCGAAATAATATTTTTGCAATTTAAGGAAAGCAGGACACTACTGCAGTTTTGTTAATCACTTTTTTAAATTTACTATTTTTGCAATACATTTTGCATTCTACGCCAATAATTGGTTTGAATAGCGTTTAAAAAAGTTTACACCGCTTAAAATGTTTTTGTATGTAAGTGTCTGGGTTTTCAAGGGCCGCAACTGCACATATTGTCATGGATTTTTCCATGGACAAGAAAGGAAAATGATTGAACTATATATTAAACTTTTTTGTGTAGTACATTTATTAAACTTATCTATTTCATCTTGATGTTTATTTTATTTCAGACGGGGATCGTTATAAATATATTTAATTTTAAGTGATGAATTTTATTATGTTTGAAATTTTGATCCATCCTCGTATATTTAGGTTGGTCAGATGTTTAAAGCTGCCGCTACCCCGGATATCATATTGAAATAAGATGTATATTTTTCTGTATATTTTTGATTTTATAGTTGGTGGGGATATCCGTGCGGATGTTGGAACTTCATTTTCAGAGATTATTTGAAAGTCCTTGTGGATAGGTGTGTATAAGTATATTGGACACGACTTAATTTTGTCTAATATTAATGAAATTTTGTATAAATTCGTTTATAGTTTTTGGTGCGTCGATTGTGTTTTTTTTAAAGTAAATTTTCGTGAATTTACAAATCTTCTATATTTGTAATTTTATTTAAATGATACACCTATCTGAAGAAAGGAATCTCTCATGTTTAATTGTGACTTACTTTAATTAATGTAGGTATCTTTATAATTATTAATATATATTGACGAAAGCGCTATAATTAACTTGTAAAAATTTTGTTAAATTTTTTTATGTATGCAATATAATATCTGGAAAATTTATTAGAAAAGATTTTTTGTGGAGGTTAGTTTTTGTCACTTTGAATATTTCAATACGTAGGTAGGTGGGGACGAGTTTGCAAGGTCATGTGATTGCATTCATGACAGTTCAGATTTGATTTCGCGCGCAGAGTAAACAATTCTTTACTTTGACGTTTTAGCTTTGGATATATTTTATTGTTGTTTAATAAATTTTCTTGTATATTAAAACTTTATAATTTTGATCGTGGATTGTCATTTAAGGTTTTTTACTGGTTTGTATCTTCATATGATATCCAAGCCTTTTTTATCCTTACTACTGTGCCTTTAGCAGTTCAACGTTACACTTGGTAAAGTTGATTTTTTTTTCTTGTTTTTTTTTTATTATACAAATGTAAAGGGAAAATGTGTGTATAATTTATCTGACACCTTGTGTTTTATTTTATTATGTAACCTGAATCCGAGAGGATCGACCCGAGTGACATAAGCTCTAGGAATTCTACCAGACTGAACAGCCGGAAGCATAAGTTGTAGTGTGAAGAAAATATCTATAAGCAATTAAAAGCACATTCCACTGCAATATGTGTACTGTTTTCAAGTTATCTCTTAGCAATTGTCTCGACAGAATGGCAACTACCTCGACATTACGGTGAGCAACGCACTTTTGTCTGCGAGCGCAGTTATCGAATTACTATATGTGATTATAAGAGCTGGAAATTTTCAATCCTCATCTTCATATGCAGTATGTTCGCAAATTGGGAAACCATCTGCTCTGTTTGTTTATGCACCAAATGGAATAACGAAGAATATTGTGTATCCAAAGGCATTGGAGTGATAGACTCATTATAATAAAATATCATTGATTCGTTTTTAGCTAGAGAAGAAACAAACATTTTATATCGGTTTACACAAAGGAAGTTTCAATTTTTCTACAGAATGTGGCCGAGCAACACCGGGCTGCGGGCAGCTAGTTAAATAATAAAATAATGAAATTAAGTTCTCTTGTAACCCTCGCTATGGTGAAATGCTTCATATCTCTTCATTAATTCTTCCAGACAAATTTTGAAAGTTTCTAGATTGATTGGTTGAGATAATCTTTCTGCTTTAGATAGTCCCACAAGAAATAACCTAGTAGAGTAAGATCATTTCACCGCTTCTTCTAATCCAACTGTTGGCAAAACTATAATCGGCCTCGTATTCCATTTAAAAAAGTATAACTTTAGGGCGTTACGTGGCTTAAAGTGATGCCTCTTTATCGCTAATTTTCATGTCTTAAATTTGATTTAAATATTTTAATTATTAACTTAAAAGATATTTACATGGTTCCACACTTTTGACACTGTATACAGCCTGTTTATTAAACATACGGCAAATATTCAAGGAGTTATTCCCTGGACTATTCCAAGAATGCTTTGTCCTTTGATGATTTTTTAAACGCCGCTTTGTTTCGAAGATATCGAAAAGAACATCAGTTTAAACGTGAATTTGATTTGAATATGTCTCGTGATTAACCATTCTGTATCTGTCGAATTTGTTTGGGCTGACTGATGTTTGGCTGTTTGACGTGTATTTACTCTCATTAAAAGTTAAACTTTTGTTTATCATGAATCGCTGTGCGAACGCTGAGATGACTGACATACATTTCATATATGGACTTGTTTCCTTAAATTTTTACCGTATGTTTAATAAACATTCTGTATATGTGATCTCTGTTACATAAAAATTCTACTAAAGTGAAGAAATTAACTATTAATTACAATTAGATAAAATTGAATACAATTTTAGTGTGGTGTCTTCACAATTTCAAAGCTGAAACTATTACCCAGAAAGATGTGAGTTAAATAATATCAGTTCAAGAAGACCACACAATATTGTAATTGAATGACAGTCTCCTTTTAATATTAGAGTCATTCATATTGAAATAATTTACAGTCTTTTTTTAACCTTACCAACCTAATTAGTTCCCCATTTGAAAAGTCTTACTAGCGTTACTTAGTGTTTTTGTTTTCTGTTTACTATTTTGACGCACCTAAGTTAAAACAATTCCTAATGCTATTGAAAAAGAACCTGTAGATATTTAGAATGATCAACTAACATCCAGAAAACTCCAATTTGAAAGTGTTGAGTATGTTAAAATTAGAGGTTGTTGGTAATGTTACTAACTTACATTAGATAATTTCGAACAATTATCTACAATCTAAAGGAAGACAAGAATTTTTCAGTAATGTTTAAGAAAAATACAAAATCGTGAAGTAACATAAATTCAAGGTAAAGTTCAGACAACAACAGAAATACTGGCACTAATTGCTAGGCACGTATAAATGTCAAGCATTCAGAGAATAATTCGAAAACTCCAGCATTTCTAACGAAATCTACACATCGGAACGCACTAAATGCCTTCGAATAAGCATCACTTGCAGTGGAAGTGTTTAAAAGAAATTTAAACAGAGCTCAATACAGAAAAATTGACAGAGAGTAACTTGTAGAAAATATGAAGGAGTAATGCATTACCTAAAAACAACTAAAGAATAAATTGAAGTCTTGAAGATTAAAATAATTTGTCAAAAATAAAATTGATATTAACAAGTTTCTTGATCGAAAAGAAGAACTAACTAGTCAATGTTAGAGGATATAAATGAGCCAATTCGACTACATCAAATAATAAACACTTGCTCTTAAAGCACTTTAGTTTCTCCTCCTCCAGAAGAAATTATACCAATCGTGATTGCATTATAACATTTAATGAATCACTAAACAGGCCGTCAGCTTTTTCAGAACTTCTCAAAAGAATCAGCCCATCATGAACAAATTTCAAATCCATTACACATAATTTCTCACTCTACGAGAATGACTTAACGAAAGATTAGACTTAGCTATCGGTGTTCGTTTGTGAAAAAAAAATTCATTCGTTTCGAGTGGGCCATGCTTTTACAACAGTCATTTTAAATTTTCACTATCGTCTGATGAATAGTTTGACAGATACAGTTGCTTAAAAAAGACATGTTCAATGAAAGTTGTAAAATGGATAAAATCACTATACGAAGTGAAATTCAGTTCTTGTTTTTTAAAAAGATCAACACAACTGAGATTTTGCTGGATATGTAGCAAACATTGGGTAACAATGCTCCTTCGAAACCCACGATTTTTCACTGGGTTGCTGACTGGTGACATGGGTCTCGAAGATGAAGAACGTACTGAACCACCAAAATGTATTATTATACCAGAAATGGTTGAAAAAACTCATGATGTTGAAATACCTGACCAAATAGTGAAAGAGGACGAAGATTGACAAGACTGTGGTCATGACTATTGAACGTGTGCAGCATATTTTGCATGTCGAATTAAGCCTATCCAAGCTCTCTGCCAGGTAAGTCAAGAACGTTAAAAAGCGAGAGCTTCCAAGGATAATTTAAAGCTGTTTAACTCTGTAGATTGTTTACAACGCTTTCTTATTGTCGACGAAACTTATCGCCATTACTCTGTACCAGAATCTAAACGGCAGTCTCAACAGTCCTCCAGCAAAGATGGCCAAGATTATTCCTTCAGATGCAAAGGTGCCAGGATTCGAAGGAAGCAATGTTTTATCGACTATCCCGTAAAGGGCCAAACTATCAACAATGGCTGGAAAGAAGGTACTATTCATGACATCGCACAGTCACACACCAGTCAAATTGTTCGGGAAAAAAACTGAATGAATTATGATTCCAGGTTGTTCCCCAACCGCCCTATTTACCTGATCTAGCCCCTTCAGTCTTCCCTTTATTCCCAAAACTCAAGCTATTTCTCGCCGAAAGGAAATACAGACGAGGAAGTTATTGCAGAAGTAGAACAGTGTTTTGGACCTTTATGCTGATGATAGTAAAATTGGTATAATGCCACACCAGCAGCTCTGGTCCAAGTGGATCAATGTTCATGCGGAATATGTTAAAAAATAAAAAAGACCGTTGCCATAATTCAAATGTTTCATTTTAACTCTCACCGTCATTTTACAATTAATATCGAAAATTAATGTCCTATTTATTAATTTGGCTTACCTTAAAGGAATATAATGTGCAAATAAACACTACTTACAGTTTGTAGGACTGCAAATCTAACAGTTCCATTGAAATCTGACTCTTCCCATATATCCTTGATAATTTTAGCACCTTTTTGTTTTGCTCTCTGAAAAAAAAATAAATAACACACGTAACTTAACATTGCATATTTACCACTTACTAAAACGACTTTTTCTAGATTCTCAACGCTAAATGCGACGTCCTTAACACCATCACCATGCTTCATTATATGATGCCCCACCTCTTCTTCGTTGGGTTCGTAGGATGACACGAAAACGAAAACGATCTAAAACTATTCTAGTAAGTGTAATATCACCAATGGCACGATTCTATTTTACCTTATTCTGCTTAACGGCATGATGGGCGTATTTACGGCTTCCTGTTTCTAAACCTTTGTAACCCAATGGTTCAAATCCTAAACGACTCACATAGTGGCTAGCAGCCTATTAATATATTATTGGAAAATCAACAATGTACAAGTTTATATCTCACAAAATAATAACTTACTTGCTTAGCGTTCCCAACATAGAATGTAATGTGATCAAAGGCATAAAATTGTCCAATGTCGGGCTATAACGATATTACAATGCATATTAGATCATCCAAAAGGTGTACGCAAAATAAATTTCTATTAGATGTAGTTGATTCAAAGCATTAACTTACATGTTGAAATTTTAATTTTTTTAAGGAATAAGATGGCTATACATTTTCTTATAAAATCTATGTCTCCTCTTGGTCGCAGTTAAATATCAATTCTATCTTGTAGGGTGGGGCCTTACATTTCCGTTTTCAAATACGTATGCAAGAATGTACTAATGCGAAGAACATCGACTTTGTGTAATATAAAAAAAATTGAATAAGAAGCTATTCATAAATTCTTCGTATGCGACTAGACTAAAATACTTAATCATAATTCTATCACTGTATGTGAATAATAGAATTCCGTTTTAAGACGTTAGATAGAATATACTAACAAAAACATTTTGTGAAATCCAAAAACTGTTCTATAGCACGCTAAAACAAATGAGAAAACCAAAAACAAACATATTAAGAAATATAAAAGACAAAAATGGAAATATACTCACAAACGAAGAAAAAATTATGAAAAGATGGAGGGAATACATTAAGGAGCTACTAGAAGATGAAAATGAAATTGTTAAAAGTGAACAAAATAAAGAACAACAGCAAATACCACAAGACGACTATGACAACACAAAAAGAATAACAGCTGCAGAACTAACAGAGGCAGTACAAGAAATGAAAATAGGCAAAGCACCCGGACACGATGAGCTGACGATAGAAATGATCAGATATATGAACGAGGAGAGCCAACAGGATCGTCTAGGTATTATGAACCAGGTGAAAAAGGAAAAGAAGGTACCATTAGACTGGCAGGTAGGCATTATAACGCCACTATATAAAAAGAGAGTTGGCAGGGACTGTTCAGACTTTAGGAGAATATTCCCGCTAAGTAGTACCGTCGGAAAAATATACGCCAAAATATTACTACACAGACTCAGATCCCAATTAGATAGGAAGTTCAAAGGAAGTCAGAGCGATTTCGGAAAGGAAAGAGGGCCTAACAACCAGATATTTATACTCAGACGATGATTATCAGAAAAGGCAATCAAGACTGGAAGACAGATACATGCTTGTTTCGTATATATGGAGAAAGCTTTCGATATAGTAAAAAGAGAAGACAGCTGGAAAATTTTAGGAATAGAAAAAGATCTTGCACAAAATACACACAGTCTGACAAAACTTAACTATGTAAGAGTAATGATGATATCTTAATTTGTTATACAGGCACAGATAGACAACTTAATACTCTTGAAGAATTTATCAACTCAATACATAACAACATCAATTTCACAATAGAGAAAGAACAGAATAACAGTATTAACTTCTTAGATTTAACGATTAAACGAAGCAATAACCTAGTAAAATTCTCCATATACCATAAAGACTAGCACACAGACATAACAATACATAATAAATCAATGCACCCAATTCAACATAAATTAGCAGCATTCTATAGTATTATTCATAGACTATTAAATATACCTATGTCAATAGAAAACTTTAATTCAGAATACAACATTATAAAACAGATTGCAATCATTAATGGTTATGGCCCGAATATAATAGACAAAATAATATCCAAAAAAACGAGAAACTAAAGCAATACAAGATATATATCCGATTACTAAAGATTATGACAAGAAATTTAAAATTATTACCTACTTAAGCAGACAAAATAAAATACTAGAAAAATTTTTAAGAAAACAAAATATAAACATTGCATATAAAACCAACAACCATATTAGTAACTTCATCAAAAATAATAAAAGTAAAACAACACATCATAATAAGTCAGGTGTTTATAAACTAACTTGTGGCACATGTACTAAAATATATATTGGGCAAACATGTAGAACGTTCAAAAAGCGCATATACGAACATTATTATTCGTTTAGAAATGGGAAAACAGATTCATCATACTCCAACCATTTAATTGAAGAAAGCCATAGTTTTAATAATAATTTCAAGATCCTACACGAAGATAAGAAAAGTAAGAAACTAGATTTATTAGAAGCAATGGAAATTAATAAACAAAAATTTTCAAATAAATTATTAAACGACAAAACAGAGCTTAATTCCTCCCCACTGTTGAACGAATTTCCTATTTTTGATTAGAACATTTTGTTAGTTGTGTTTTATGTATAATATAATTTATGTAATCTATGTATCCCTTATATAAACAAGGGTAAAAATATTTCGGGTTCCAATTTCTGCGAATACCATTAAGTCATAAAGTATATACGTTTAAGTAAAATGTTTACAGTACCGCTCTGTTATATCTGAAGATACCGTTGTACGGTGAAACAGCTGTCATATAGTTATTATTAAATAAAGTGTAAATCTAATACAACAGTGTTTGTGTTTTTTATCATATGTAAGAGTAAGAAATGAAAAATCAAACCATTTGTTACGAAAATCGGTCTGAAACATAGATGCATTTTGAGCCTACTTCACTTCAATTTAATGTTGGATGAAGCTCTTAAACAAAGTAAAGATAGACTAAAGCCGTATAATGTCGGATATTGGAAGCTACAGGGAGTAATAAATTTAGTTTTTAAGATGTTTTAGTGGCGCGTTTTGCTTTGCAATTTTATTTTCTTATATATTTATACAATAAGTTCCGAATTGGTGAAGACTGTCGCTTAAAATATGTAACAGACCGAAACAAGAAGAATCCCTAACCACGATTAATTCAATAAACTCTAAATACGTATTTCGGCAAATAAGTTGCCATCTTCAGTAGAACAATCTAAAAAGAAAAGAAAAATTTTAAACATAGCATCTATAGTTAAGGTAAAACCTCTAAAGATATGCTCGTCACCAAGTCACCAGTGGGATAACATTCAATTCCTAACATTAAAACAAGCCCTTATACTACTAAACTACTTAAGCCTAGCGTAAAAATGAAAGAAACGTGAAGCGTGAAGAAACACGAAGCGGCAAAATAATTACGATTCTCTGACATACATTAGTAGTGTTGGCACACTCTGCGGAAGATAGAAATAGTATTGTTTCGTCAAGTGTAAGTCAGTTCGGTACATTTCGGTACCTTTTGTTAGTTCTTTATTGAACTTGAAAATCAAGTACAAATGTTATAAATACAATATTATTTATACCGTGTGTATAAAATGTCGCAAAATCTACACGCAGCGACATTCTTCGTTCGGTTCTGAATAAAAAATCTTAATGTATCAGAATAATTGAAACATACATGAGTAGGTAAACCCCACCAGTTTTGTATAATACAAAGGCATTTTTAATAATATAAAATATTATTAAAAATCTGGTGTGAAGAACACAAATGCAGGTTCACTATTAATATTTTCTGTGAACGTGTCCGAATATATCCTATCCCCAGAGACGTAGATACGTATTACTTCTGCGCTCGGTCTGGATAATTACGGTGATAGGGCGAGGTGGTTTTTTTCTGTGAATGTGTCTGGAAATATCCTTTCTCCAGCAGGGGTGTACCGATGAGCTTGTAGAAAAGCGAAATACGTATCTACGTCTCTGGGGATAGGATATATTCGGACACGTTCACAGAAAATATTAATAGTGAACCTGCATTTGTGTTCTTCACACCAGATTTTTAATAATATTTTATATTATTAAAAATGCCTTTGTATTAAAAAAATCTTAATTTTAAAATGTCGTATCATGCTTCGTATGTGTTCAGGAACCATTTGAAAGAAACATACATTTGGCAACACTGTATCCGCATACTATTGTGATTGTAGATATCGCAATAATTTCTGTATTTCAATCTTCGAAAACATTTACTCGTTATTAGTAGTACCAAATGGGTAGATAATGCTACAAATGCTACACATTACGCGAGGTATGATTTGGTCTTGAAATTATTTATTGTCAAAATAAACAGACAACTTTTATCAATATCATTATAACATTCATATATACATATTAAGTTGATCGGTTGTACATTGTCGGCACCGATTAATCACAGCCGATACGGGATAGTGCCGTTTCCGCAGTCTAGGATTACATATTGTTTCCTATGTGCATCGAGTAATTGATTCCGAAAGGCGTATTACAAATTATTTATTATTACAAAGTATTACAAATCTGGGTAAAATGGTCATCAAATAAACCATTTTTAATTTAATATTTATAATAATAGTCCCCGTAACTAGCCTTGCAACCCCTTGGAGTAGTAAAATCGTAGGGTTGTTACAACTTGAACCTTTCGGTACATTAGGATGGTAACGTGGCTAGGGCTACGCACCGAGTTCTGCCTCCAGGTACTCATTTTTATCAGCTTAAGTCAAGCCAAGATTTGAAACCCGGTTCATCAGATTCATAGTCTAGTAACCTGCCCACTAGACCAATACGGGCCTGTTATAATTTAATATTTACTTTAGAAAAAAATGCAAAAATTTAGTAGAATTCAATAAATCTTCGGTAAATAGATAGATACCAACAAAAAATCAGTAAACGGAACAACACTGGATAGAATTGATATTTAATCGTGACTAGGAGAAGACATAAATTTTACAAGAAACTATACATGTAATTCTTATGAAATCGTAAAACCTTCATGAAGCTTTTTGTCCAATGTAATCGTACTAATAATGTAAAATTATTTTCTTAACTAAATTAAGTAAATATTAAATGTTTAGTTAGTATCCAATACAGAATAAAATTAAAACTCTCACTAAACATAAAAAAAAAACAAAGCAATATAAATTTTAATTTTGTTGTAGATTTAAATTTTTAATAAGCATTTTGTTTTCAAACTAAAAGCATCAATGAAATACCTAACATCTTCAAATAGCAAAAATTGTTACGTTGCAAATCTTAATGGTCAACAATAACCACAAAACAGAATTCAGAATATAATTATTCAATGGCCTTAATAAGAAAGCAATTATAAATATTATAACATGTTTACTATTATTGCATCATCTTATTTTACTTGTTCAATATATTACGTCATCCTATGAAATGTATATATATATAGCATGGCAGTTTGAATATTGTGGCTTTCTGCGGAAAGATATGTAGCAGTGCAAGTGAATTATAAATTTTAGGTGACGAGAAATGTAGGTAAAATAGGCTCCCCGGAAGAAGCAAGTGCAGCTTACAGTGTCAGCAGAAACTGAAGATTATTTTTCCTTGTGCAATATATTAATAATTTGGTCAAAGAAAAATCTGATCTACAACCTTGGAAAGGACACTATGCTACGTCAAGAATCAATGCATTGAGTCGATACCTAAGTTGTTTTTGTCATCAAATTTTGAAAAAGTAGTAATCTTTAAGACAATCCAAGAAAAATGCAGGTAACATTGCGTACTTACACTCAAATTTTCGTAATATATTTTTATCCAGTAATCCAACACTGAAACTAGCATTTTCACCCGAACTGCAACATTCATCAATAAAATTATACAATCCGCATAAAAACAGTACAATTAACGAACAACTTCGTCGCCTTCCTCAGAGATAAGCGTCAATTAAGCCAATAATACGAAATAAGAAAGCGAATGACTTACACCAACTACATTTGGAAAAGGCAACCTCATTTATACTCATTCAATTGAAAAGTACATCAATTACCTCCACATTGAAGTAAGAAAATAATTTCAACAAGAACATATTCAAGTTAAATGGCTAGAACCAGTAATATAATGAAGAAAAATACTTTGTCCAAACTGTATGTGTCGGCAACCTTTTTTTTTACTATAGGTTTAAATGGTTAATGATGACTATGAAAATCTTCAATCTTTTTTAAACGAGAACCATATGAAGACTAATAAAGCATTAGAATAATATATGTCTTAAATTGCAATATATTCGTACTTAAAAAAATAATAAACTGGCAGAATATCTTTTAAAAATATTTAAATATGAAGACAGCTATCGTAACTATATAATTTAATAAATACTGGTGTATATGAACAGAAATATACATAAGTTAATAAAATACAGTTATTATAATATCAATTCTGATTAATGCATAAACTCTTTATTCAAAATAAAGATATATACACTTACCTTTGGCCCTTTATCTGTGTAACTTGTCTGCAAATAAAACAAGCAAATAGAAATACACTAAAAGTTTTTAACTACACCACTATGCAACACTTACCATTTTATTATCACTCTATCACGACTTATAAAAATGACATGGCGTGCTTTGGCCGTTTTATAATGTCAGTATTTGAATAAATTAATAATAAATTGTTTTTCTTTTCTCTGCAAAATCAGGTGACAATCAAGGTGAGCCAGAAGAATTTACTTCTTTCATGTTGCTAATGTGAATATATACATATATGTTATAAATTTATCTATATTCAAATTTAAAATTATAAATTTAAATATCACTTTATTCTATAATTACAAACACGTGCTTATATTCCTGGAATAAAATGCATTCATAAGTTTGTAAAGTGGGTTTAATTCACAAATGAAGACGCCTCTGTGTGTGCACCAATATATTTTAATTTTTTCTAATATAATTAATAGAACGTTTTGCAAAAGAATTCGCTAAGAATAAAATGAAAATATCCATTATACAGGGTTTTCCACTAACCCGTTCATTACAAGTTTTCCATGTTAATACCTTAGGACACTTTTGCAAATTTGTGGCACGTTATCTTGATACTTGGTGTGTTAAAATAAAATATTTACACTCATGAACCCCTTTCGGTTATACCGGAAGTCATAGCCAACTTTGGTATTTTAAATGAAATGTTAGTATATTTTCTATTGCTTTTTTTAGATTCCTTGTAAAGTGCTATAATACTTTATATCAAGGATTCTTTTGTAAAAAATTAACAGTTTTTGAATTATTTTGATTTTTGTGATATTTCATGTTTTTCCAATGCACTAATTAAAACCACATATCTAAGACGTATTTGAAATGAACTATGTCATATTTCTATTGAAGATAGCGGAAGGTATAAGTTTCTGAGTAAAGTCTAATCATTTAATGAATCTCTTACAGGGTGTTCGATATTTATTGATTATTTAAATAATCTTTAATTAAAGAAAAATTGTTTTTTTTTTTAATTGTAAACCGCCTGTAGATGAGCACGCCATAGTAAGTAGATAAACATTTTGCATAGTACAGGTATAGGTTGCACTATGCCTATCTCTCATAGTTTTAGAGTTATTAATAATGATTTTCTAAATCGAGCATTATCAAAGTAGTAGCAAGCCTTGAAAAGTAAATCTGATCTGTCAAAATTGTTACAAAGTTTATTTCGTGTCTAACTGGTTTTAATTTGTTCACGAATATGCAATACGAATAAGATATTTATTCTAATAGAGATATTTTGTATTTATTCTACATCCATAGGGAATCCCTTCAAATTATTGAAAGAACATGTCGACCTTTTAATGAAAGATACCCACATTTGCCAGCAACGAATAAAACTAAATTCAAGCGAATAGAGTCAAATTTTATTCGCTTTGGTATTCATTCAAATCAAGAAGAGAGTTCCAAAACCGACTACTGGCGACGAAGGTAATAAAATCGTTGTTTTGGAATATTTTCATGCGCATCCAACCAGTTCTATACCGGCGGCGTCTGTAGATGTAGGAATTACATGTACGCCAATACATAGTATATTAAAGAAAAATAAAATACATAAAATAAGCAGTTTACGGAGAAAAATGCCCAAATTCAAAATTTAATAATTCAATGGAGGATACATTAGTCCTTCTTTCGCCCTCCATATAGATGAGGCGGGCATAACTTTGAAATCCTAAATAGGAACCCGTATATTTTATTACGGATTCGACTCTACTAGAAAGAGTACGTAGGATATGTCGGAAAGATTTTTTTCAATTCATGATAGATGGCGCTGTAATCGATGAAATTGAATTTTTGTCAATTTCTGCCACTGAGAACCTATGCAAACGATTATGCAATTCGTTTTCAAAAAAAGGTGTACCGCGAAAAATGACTTATCAAGAAATTACTATACAGGATGACCTCTTTAATCCGCACATGCCTTAATCCGAGCCTCCAATAAACCGAACAACAGATATTTTAAATTATAGTCCCAACAATGCCTCTTTAATCCGAACATCGAAGTAATTCCTGTTGCGTAAATAGGGGAATCACCAGTGTTAATGTTTTCTAAGATTTTCTTTGTTTAGGTTCTTTTATTCAGTAGACTGTGGACTACCAGTTGTATGTTCAGTTCGCAAAATAACTTCTAAAAGAAAGCACGTTACTTTGTAAATAAAAGAAAAAAATTAGCTTATTAACGATTTAAATGCGGGTTATACAGTGACTGCTTTATCATTAAAGTACAAAGTGGGAAAATCAACAATTTGCGACGTCAAAAAGAACATAGAAAAAATTTGATCATATGGCGCCACATCCAGTTCTTCATCCAATAAGCGTAAAATATTTAAAATGAGTGCATATCGACGTTAATAAAGAGGTTTATACCTGGTTTATCCAGGAAAGATCTAGAGGTTTGTACCAAAGTGAATGACTTATATCTATGTACGTAAAACTTAAATTATTCTAGGTGTGCCAATATCGCGAGAAATTTTACGTGAAAAGGCCAAATTCTTTTCTGACCAAACTCACAACATTGATAATTTTAAAGTTAGTTCGGGATGGCTTGATAAATTTAAACAGAATTATGTCATTCTACAATTGCCAATTACAGGAGAAAAATTGTCTAGTGATGAGGTAGCTGTTGAGCTATTTAAAAAAAATTAAATAAAATCTAGGAAATGCAGTTGTGTCATGATAAAATTTACAATGCGGGCAAATGTAGACTTTTCTATAAGTTACTTCCTCAAAAAACACTTGTTCATCAAGCGGAAGCATCAGCTCCAGGCAGAAAAGTGAGTAAGCAACGAATTACATTTATGCCTTGCTCTAAATTTTTTGGAATGCATAAAATGAGATTGTTACTTCTGAGCAAATCTGAAAAACCAAGTAAATCACTACCAATGATGTACGAAGGACAGAAAAAGGCCTGGGTTACCAAAGAAATTTTTAGGAATTGATTTTATGAAGATTTTTTCCAGCAGTTCGAAAAAGAATGCAACAGCTGAATTTAGACGCAAAAGCACTGTTAATTTTAGGCAATGCACCATGGCACCCAGAAGATCAATGTTCAGATTAAAAAATTAATGTAATGTTTTTGTCGCCAAATGTAACACCGCTAGTGCAACCAGTGGACCAAAATGTAATTCAAGCATTCAAATTGCATTATAGAAAAGAACTTTTAAAACGGATTGTTTCTTCTGAAGAAGTAGATCTTTCTGCAGTACTTAAAAAAGCTAACCTAAAATATGTAATAAGATTAGCAAGAGCCTGGGAAAATGCAAGATCAGAACTCATTAAAAAATCTTGGAGTAAACTTCTAATGCATGATGATGATGTTGACGATGGCGTTTGGAGTGAAGATGATAATCTTCCACTGCCTCAATAGAAGAATAAAATAAGTGACAGGGTACAGAGAAACAAATAGAGGAAGTTACCGCGCTGATTAATCACATTTCTGGCAATGTAACTAGACAAGAATTTGTTGACTGGGCCGTCGGACAAACAAAATCATCTGAATCTATGAACGATATGAATATTTTGGAGCATGTTCGAGATGAATCGGGCTCTAATGAAAGAGAAACGATTACAAGATCTGTATAGCACACAGAAGCCGTCAAATGTTTCGAAACGTGTCTGAAGTCGGCGCAGGAAAATACTGAATCAGAACTTCACATTCTAATTCTATCTGAAATGAAAAAAAGAGCTCAAGAGGTAGAAGAAGCAAGCATTAAACAGAGCAAAATTACTGAATTTTTCTCATTCTCTTAGCATTATCATTTACTTGTTTTGATTTATATATATATACTATGTTATACATATAAATGTATTTACTTCTGATATCTAAGAAAATACATATGCGGTAGTAGTGTAATTACTTTTTTATTTGAAAATAAAAGACTTTTCCTCTCAAGAATGATAAAATTCATAGATAATAGGTATATGCGTATTTTTTATCAATTTTCGATAATCCGAACATTTCTAAAATCCGAATCAATCAGTGCAATTATTAGTTCTGTTCAAAGAGGTCATACTATATTCATAAAATAGGCACGTACATCCTTCTTCACATACGCGATCAGCGCGGTATCCTTCGCTCATGACTTATCGGAGTGTTTTCAAATAAAAAAAATTGTATTTTTCTACCATTTCTTATGTTGAAAATATTTTTTATAAAAATGTTTTTTATGTACAATGTATCTATTTAACGTTTGTGATATTTCTTCCATTCTTATTTCTTCTAATTCCAAAAATAAATAAACGTACAAGAGAAAATGGAAATGGTTCTGTCGTCCGGGTAGAATTCGGTCACGTGCTTCATTTTACCATACTATAAAACAATTCACTACTGATGGAAGCATTCAACTGAAGAAAAGGACCCGTAGAGTAGCAGTCACCGGGGAAAATAATGATGTCGCGGTATTAGCTGCAGTGGCTGTTAATCTTCATGCTAGCGCAAGAGAAATAGCTATTGATTCTGGATTGTTCCAGACCAGTTCTTGGAAAATTTTAAAACGTCATAAATATCATCCATATTCATGTGTCTTTACATCAAGATCGTCATGGCGTCGATTTCCAAAATTGGGTAACTTTTTATCAGTGGGCATGTGATCAATTACAACAAAACCCCAATTTTTTTCGTTACGTATTGTTCTTCGACTAGGCGTTTTTCACAAACCACGGAAAAGTTAATCGACGCAATGCACATTAATGGAGTGTTGAAAATCCGCATTGGGTTCTCCAAGTTGAACACCAGCGCGCTAGGACTGTCAAGGTGTGGTTTGGAATAATTGGGAACAAAGTCATGGGCCGCACATTATTGAAAACCACTCAAATGGTGAAATGCACAGAGACATTTTTGAAAATGAACTTCCAGCACTACTTGAAGAAGTTAGCTTAGAACTGCGACAGAACATAGAGTTTCAACATGATGGTTATCCAGCAGACTATTCGATGGTTGCACGTGAAGTATTTGAACATAGTTTCAATGATCTCTGGTTCGGTAAAGCTGGCTCAGTAAATTGGCTTGCTAGATCACCAGATCTTACATTCTTTTTATCGGCTTATTTCAAGTGCAAAGTATGCAATTAAGTACCAACAACACGTGAAAATGTGATTGAGCGAATCATAAATGTTTGTGCCGAAATTGAAGAGGATACACTTCTTGATTATCTACACTCACTTTAAATGTCAAAATCAATAAGTGCATTGAAGTCGAAGGCCATCATTTTGAGCTTACTGTAATTGAAAGCTGATGAGGCGAGGGGAAATATAGCACTCTGATAAGTGAGAGCGAAGGGACTTACATGAATGAAGCATCCTGATCAAGCACCCCAAGGTGATACTACGTGCACGTCGTTGTTGTTGAGTTACGCTAATAGTTATTTATGTACCTAGGTTCGTAAGTACAGTTTTATGGTCGAGAATACGATTGCAAACCGAGACCCGTAGGGTCGAGGTTTGCATGTATTCGAGACCATGAACGTGTACTGTACGAACCGTGGTGCATATGAGATTTTTCGTCATACCTACGTTTTTTTTAAATAGACGATTTGAATGATTTTCCACTTTACTTTTACTATATGTATACACATTAGTAACATCAAGTCAGGAATATTTGTCGTATCTATGGTAACCATGTTTGTGTCGATATAAATTTATATTTTTGATAAATGTCAAAGTATATGCAATAGATTTTCAAAAGTTTTTCTTTCTAAATAAAATTTATAAACATGAATCAAATAGAGATGGATGCTATTATAGCTTGTACTGAGATTTTGCCGGAGAAATCTAAAAACAGATACAATGAAACCTATAAAATGTTCAAAGATTGGTGTCACCAGAGGTATGTGGAGAGTATTTCAAGAAAGTGTAATGCTGGCATATTTTCGTGATAGATCTATGAAGTTAAAATCACCAAACAGTTTATTGCGTGAATACTCCATGTTAAAAACTACCATATTTATTAACGAAAATGAAGATATTTCAAAATATCCTAAATTGAAAGGATTTTTGAAGCGTAAAAATGATGGTTTTAAGACTAAAAAGTCTAGTATCTTTACAAGAGAGGAAATTAATAAATTTCTTATTGAAGCTTCCGACGATACATATTTGTTGATGAAGGTAAGTTTACAGAATGATTCTTTTTAATTCGTGTTCATTCTATACTAATTTTTTGCAGGTTGTTATGATTATGGGAATTGCTGGGGTTTGAAGGAAAGATAAACTAGTTAAAATGAAAATTCAAGATATGGAAAATAAAAATGATGTAATAATAATTAAAATACCAGATACTAAAAAGGATTAAAACGTTCTTTTACAATTATTGCGAAGGAAGAATATCCAATTAATTTTATGCTAATTATTAAAAAATACATTGGTCTGAGATCAGAAAATATTACCAATGATAGATTTTTCTTAAAGTACAGTTTTGGTAAATGTCGAAATCAGCCTGTAGGAAAAAACACTCTCGCAAAAATTCCTAGCCAAATAGCAAAATACTTGTCGTTGGAGAACCCCACTACCTACACCGAACATTCCTTTAGAAGGACCTCGGCAACATTATTAGCCGATTCAGGAATTGATGTTCTTGGTCTGAAAAGACACGGCGAATGGAAATCTTCTACCGTGGCAGAAAGCTATGTTTCCGATTCAATGATAAATAAAGTACAGATAGCCGACCGAATTTTATATAAACAAAATATTACAGAGGCTGTTTGCTCAACTGTGATACAGAAAAATGAGAAGAAAGTTGATGATTCCATTAGGAATCCAACCATTAATAATGTTGACATTATTGAAAATATAAACTTGCCTAGTAAGAAAGAAGACTCTATTGTTCAGATAGCTAATTGTTCTAATTGTTCGTTTACATTTAATATTACAAAATCATAAGTTTTTGTACAAGATTCTATTTTTCCTAGTTGTGTTAATTAATCATGTTTGAAATAAATTTGTCATAAATTGTCTAATATTGCTATTATTTCCCTAGGTCGTAATAAATATTACAGCCCGCTACCATAGCAACTGTCAATACGGTATGTAAAGTGTCACTTACGTTTCAAAAAAATGTGTCATAATTGTTTACTTACGCAGTAGGTGTGAAGAAAAAGTAATTTATTCACCAGCAATTTACATTTCTACAGGTCACATTCTCAAAGTTGTTCGATATTTGTAAAATGAATAAAATGAATGAAAAAGACTCTTTTATTGTACACGTATTGCAGAATCGTATGCATAAGTTTTCAGTGCGAAAAATTGAAGAAAATTGAATTTCATCGATTACAGCGCCATCTATCATGAATTGAAAAAAATCTTTCAGACAAATTCTACGTACTTTTTCCAGTAGAGTTCGAATCTATAATAAAGTATACGGATTCATATATAAGGTTTCAAAGTTATCCCCGCCTCGCCTACATAAAAGGAGATAAAAGGGACTAATTCTAGCACTAGTGTACAGGTGTGTTTCTGAATTGATACGAAAGATTTCAAAGGGTGATTCTTTAGCAAAAATTAAGGGGGTTCTTTCATATAACTTTTTGTTAAACACCCTTTTCCCTCCAAGTTACAGTCCTTTAAAATTAGGTAAAAAAATTTGTTTTTATTTAATATATCCACTTTGGAAAAATTTAGAAGAATGAAATTTGGCAGATAACTGATGCTAATAAAATGGCAGTTTTTGAGTGTTTTTTTTACCCTAAAATGTAATCACAAGGGGCTGAAAAAACAACCCCTGCAATATTTTGCATCAGAACTTTTTAATGCGCCTATATTTTCCTATTTAAAGAATTGATTTAAAAAGACAGACTCAATCTGCAACTTTTTTATGTCTTGACTTTTTATCATAAAATTGTTAGTTTGATCACAAAAAAATAAAATACTGCTCAGACTCTTTTCCCATACATTCACAGAGAGGTTATTATTTATTAAAAAAAATCAAGTAAGCTGCTGTCAAATGAAGTCATATGACAAAGAGTTTTATTGTCCTGATTTTCTCTGTGTTATTCTTTAATCTCTGAAGAACTAAAACTAATTAAGTAAATAAAATGGCAAATTACACAAATGCCGAAATGGCAGATATGCATTTTTTATATGGTCGTGCTAATGGAAATGGATTAAGAGCTAGGAGGCTTTACGCTGAGTTATATCCAGAACGAACATTACCCCATCATAGCGTATTCGCCCGTATTCATCAACGTTTACGAGAAGTAGAAAATTTTTCAAGAACAACCGTCGATTGCGGACGTTCTCGAGCAGTACGAACTGTAGCACTAGAGGAGGCTGTTCTTAATTTAATTGAAGAATCTCCCGGAACAAGTACGAGACAAATTGCCCGAGAGTTAAATGTGAGCCATCGCACAGTATTTAGAAATTTAAAAGAACAAATGCTGTATCCCTACCATATCCAACGAGTCCAAGCGGTCTTACCTCGATATTTTCTACATCGTTTAATTTTTTGTCAATGGATAATTCAAATAATCACACAAGCTCCGCAGTTCTTATCTCGTATTTTCTTTACTGATGAGGCAAGCTTTTCTCGGGAATCTATCAGATATTTCCATAATAATCACATATGGGCAGATGAAAACCCACACGAAATTGCTGAATCTAAATTTCAACATCAATTTTCATTGAATGTGTGGCTTGGTGTTATTGATGATTATTTAATTGGGCCATATTTTCTCCCAATAAGATTAAATTGAGACGCATACTGCCATTTCCTTGAAGAAGAGTTACCCCAACTTTTTGATGATGTGCCTGTGCAAATTAGGCAAGAACTATGGTTCATGCATGATGGCGCTCCAGCCCACTTTAGTAACAACGCTCGTCGCTACTTAGACGAAGTTTATGCAAATCGCTGGATAGGACGAGGAGGCACCCAGAATTGGCCTGCCCGATCTCCAGATTTGAATCCATTGGACTTTTGCATTTGGAGTTTTCTAAAAACACTGGTTTATTCCACTCCCGTTGAAAATATCGATGATTTAAGGGATCGTATCATCGCAGCACGTGAGACTATTAGAAATACACCAGGATTATTTCAAAGAATACGGAATTCAATTAGACGAAGAGTAGAGTCCTACATTTTGGTCGAGGGGCGCCATTTTCAACATTTATTATGATTTTTATAATTGAAATTTTGTCCACGTTATTATTAGTTTTTTTTGTAATTTGTTAATTGTTATTAGTAGTACAATTATTGTTCAATCCGTTCTAATTTACAATATTCGTCAACTAAATAAAAAAATGCCATTCTTTCAATAATGTTTTATTTAGTTGTGAAAAATGTTTGAAGTCCTTATAAAACTGTCTAGAAATTAGATAAAATTAGGGCAATAAAACTCTTTGTCATATGACTTCATTTGACAGCAGCTTACTTGATTTTTTTTTAATAAATAATAACCTCTGTGAATTTATGGGAAAAGAGTCTGAGCAGTATTTTATTTTTTTGTGAGCAAACTAACAAATTTATGATAAAAGTCAAGATATAAAAAAGTTGCAGATTGAGTCTGTCTTTTTAAATCAATTCTGTAAATAGGAAAATATAGGCGCATTAAAAAGTTCTGACCCAAAATATTGTAGGGGTTGTTTTTTTCAGCCCCTTGTGATTACATTTTAGGGTAACAAAAACACTCAAAAACTGTCATTTTATTAGCATCAGTTATCTGCCAAATTTCATTCTTCTAAATTTTTCCAAAGTGGATATATTAAATAAAAACAAATTTTTTTACCTAATTTTAAAGGACTGTAACTTGGAGGCAAAAGGGTGTTGAACAAAAAGTTATATGAAAGACCCCCCTTAATTTTTGCTAAAGAATCAGCCTTTGAAATCTTTCGTATCAATTCAGAAACACCCTGTATATCCTCTATTGGATTATTGAATTTTAAATCTCGACATTTTTTCGTAAACTACTTATTTTTCAGAATATTCTAAAGTTTCAAGTTAAAAAATACACCCGGTATATATATCGTCTCCTTTGTATAGATGCTTGGGTTTAGGTGTCGTAATATGTTTATAATTATTTAATAAAACAAAAGTCTAAAATCGCATTTATTTTGTATTACATGCTGTACAATCTTGTTTAAACTAATACTTTTAGTGTTCAAGAAAACATGATAGCGTATTATACACGTGTAAACTAAAATAATTCATTTGCATATTTTATATGTTTATCACATTAGTAGTAAACAAGTTTTTTTCCATGCATATTTGCTATCAGATACAAGTTATATAATTTTATGTAACGAACCGACATTATTTGTTTCCGTGTCCAATTGGACACCTCTTTGAAAACGTTTTTCGTACACTAGGCATACCGTCCTTCTCTAGCTATACAGGGTTATACCGATAGGTCCAATTCGCAACGGGCCATAGGCAACAATATACGTATGGAACGTAATGCGGTGTAGCAACGTGTGTACGATGCCTATATTGAGTGACTTTCTTAAAATTTAAATTTATTTTGCAGAATTATTGATTTTTTTACTTTTATCTTTTAGAAAACGTTGTTTTTTTATTACTTAAAATTACTTTATATGAAAAATAGTATACCATAAAAGTGTAAACAAAGACAGTATACATTGAAACGAATATTCATTCAATTGTATTGTTATGAAATTGAATTTGTCAATCGTTGTTAAATTTGTTAGAATGAATAGATATTTATATTTATCGGAAAATACTAATACTTAAAGCAAACAAATAAGGTGTAGTGTTTTGTTATAGGAATGTACAATATCCATTTCTTCCTGCATATTGATTATGCAGCTGATGCTTTCGTAATATGCTCATATTTGTATTTCTACTATTATCGTGATGTTATTATAATACAGATACCAAAATCTCACGTAATATTTCCATCAGCCTATAACAAAACCCTACACCTTATTTGTTTGCTTTAAGTATTAGTATTTTCCGATAAATATAAATATCTATTCATTCTAACAAATTTAACAACGATTGACAAATTCAACTTCATGACAATACAATTGAATGAATATTCGTTTCAATGTATACTGTCTTTGTTTACACTTTTATGGTATACTATTTTTCATATAAAGTAATTTTAAGTAATAAAAAAACAATAACGTTTTCTAAAAGATAAAAGTAAAAAAATCAATAATTCTGCAAAATAAATTTAAATTTTAAGAAAGTCACTCAATATAGGCATCGTACACACGTTGCCACACCGCATTACGTTCCATACGTATATTGTTGCCTATGGCCCGTTGCGAGTTGGACCTATCGGTATACACTGTGTCCATAAAGTATGGACACAAGCCCGTAATAACGTTATTGTGCATTATTTGACAAAATGCAAAGATATATCGATTAATATTTTTTATTAGTTATATTTAGATGCGACTATTTTGTTTTTTCCGTCGACCTTGAATAAGTTATGACGTCATTGATAATTTTTTTAAATGTCAACCTCATTTTTTTTGTGGATTTTGAAAGCTTTTACAATTCTTTATTCGATGATGTAAAAATTTTGGAATGTTACATTAGAAAATATTTGAGTAATCATTTGCGTCCATAAAGTATAGACACTAGCCCATAATAACGTTATTGTGCATTATTTGACAAAATGCAAAGATATATCGATTAATGTTTTTTATTAGCTATATTTAGATGCTACTATTTTGTTTTTTCCGTCGATCTTGAATAAGTTATGACGTCATTGATAATTTTTTAAATGTCAACCCCATTTTTTTTGCGGATTTTGAAATCTTTTACAATTCTTTATTCGACGATGTAAAAATTTTGGAATGTTACATTAGAAAATATTTGAGTAATCATTTGCGTCCATAAAGTATGGACACTAGCCCGTAATTACGTTATTGTGCATTATTTGACAAAATGCAAAGATATATCGATTAATGTTTTTTATTAGCTATATTTATTTGCTACTATTTTGTTTTTTCCGTCGACCTTGAATAAGTTATGACGTCATTGATAATTTTTTTAAATGTCAACCCCATTTTTTTTGTGGATTTTGAAAGCTTTTACAATTCTTTATTCGATGACGTAAAAATTTTGGAATGTTACATTAGAAAATATTTAAGTAATCATTTGCGTCCATAAAGTATGGACACTAGCCCGTAATAACGTTATTGTGCATTATTGACAAAACGCAAAGATATATCGATTAATGTTTTTTATTAGCTATATTTAGATGCTACCATTTTGTTTTTTTCCGTCGACCTTGAATAAGTTATGACGTCATTGATAATTTTTTTAAATGTCAACCCCATTTTTTTTATGGATTTTGAAAGCTTTTACAGCATTCAAGTTCTAAGGCTTCCGATTTTTTTTCTCCAGACTGGAGAGATATAGATGCATGTGCATTGTTTTAAAATGAGCGTGCGATCGTTGTCAATACGTCACAGAGATGGCAGCACTGTACGGCAGATGGAATTGTAGCGGCAGCGTCGAGAATGAGAACTGTTTTAGATACTTAAAATGGCTACGTTTTCCTCACTTGAACAGCGTGCAATCATTCGTTTTCTGAATTTGCGTGGTGTGACACCAATTGAAATTCATCGACAGTTGAAGGAGACATGTGGTTTCATTATGAAACAGATATGTAAATAAATTTACATATCTGTAACTGTATACTTGGACAATACCTCGTATTTCGGCATTTACTTCTGCTTAAGACATATGTTTCTGCCATTTTATAGGCGTCGTCAGCTAAGCTACTAAAGCAAATGTATACAAATGATACAAATCTTAATAAAAAAAATCTGTATCTGTATATGACATTAAGCCGAACCGCTCATTAGATATAGCAAGATTCATTCTATAAGGTGGCACTTATTTACGAGTGACATCTTACGGATGAAAGAGACTATACCAAAGAAAGCGATCTTTCGATTGACAAGCTATGCTCATACGAACCGAAAGGAATACGGGTAGTCCTAAAACGAGCCAGGTGGTGGTAGATATACAAAAATGTTTTAAATATGTCTATACGTTATATGCACGTATAAAGCTTTTGTTTCATTATGAAACAGATATGTAAATAAATTTACATATCTGTAACTGTATACTTGGACAACACCTCGTATTTCGGCATTTACTTCTGCTTAAGACATATGTTTCTGCCATTTTATAGGCGTCGTCAGCTAAGCTACTAAAGCAAATGTATACAAATGATACAAATCTTAATAAATAAAATCTGTATCTGTATATGACATTAAGCCGAACCGCTCATTAGATATAGCAAGTTTCATTCTATAAGGTGGCACTTATTTACGAGTGACATCTTACGGACGAAAGAGACTATACCAAAGAAAGCGATCTTTCGATTGACAAGCTATGCTCATACGAACCGAAAGGAATACGGGTAGTCCTAAAACGCGCCAGGTGGCGGTAGATATACAAAAATGTTTTAAATATGTCTATACGTTATATGCACGTATAAAGCTTTTGTTTCATTATGAAACAGATATGTAAATAAATTTACATATCTGTAACTGTATACTTGGACAATACCTCGTATTTCGGCATTTACTTCTGCTTAAGACATATGTTTCTGCCATTTTATAGGCGTCGTCAGCTAAGCTACTAAAGCAAATGTATACAAATGATACAAATTTTAATAAACAAAATCTGTATCTGTATATGACATTAAGCCGAACCGCTCATTAGATATAGCAAGTTTCATTCTATAAGGTGGCACTTATTTACGAGTGACATCTTACGGACGAAAGACACTATACCAAAGAAAGCGATCTTTCGATTGGTTTTAGGTATATTGTACGTCTGCAGGGAGATTACGTCGAGAAGTAACACCACTTTCATAGTTTTCGGGTTAATAGTTAGTTAGAAAAAAAATCGGAAGCCTTAGAACTTGAATGCACCTCGTATTTAACTGTGAATGCTTAAATTTATGTATATTAATATTTGCTATTTATACAGGTATATGTAGATTGGAGATTGAATCTTAAGAAATTGGATGCTCGGAATTCGGTGCTTTCCGCTAGATTGGGAATTGTCAAGTGGAAATATTTGGATATTAAAATCAAAATGTAAGTTCGGTGTCAGTTCTTTTTTACTAGGTTAGTTTATCTAATCTATATACAAATTTAAGGTAACTAATATTCCTTTTTCTGTAATTTAAAAATTTTTATAACGGAGACAAACTTATAATGCTGCTTCTAAAATTTTTATGCCAACGCTCTTCGTGTATTGTCATTTCTGTTTCATAATCTTCATTTAATATTTTTAATTCTTAAAATTAATTTAAAAATTGTTTTGGATATCTTTTACATGCAGATTTCTTTATATAAGCATGCGTAGGTTTTTACCGTGCAATTTTTAAATATTTCACATGGTATTTTCAACATTAGTTATTAATTTCAATTAAGTTAATTATATGAAATTTTATAATAATATTTGGATATATTACAACTGAAATTACATAAATGATTTTTGTTAAGTATTATCAAATAATATTTTAGACTTAATTTGTGGAAATAAGCTATTTAAAATTATACATGGATTTGTATACAGGTTAACCGAAAGTAAATGTAGTAATAATATAAATATGTTCTGTAAAACTTCTAATAACAATAATTAATGAGATTTTCTTGTTCCTTTAGCTTTCTTGGTACCTCAAGAAGATAGGAATGTCAAATTGTAATTATTCATATAGTGATTTGAATAATTTTTTACACATTAAGGTCGAAGCATTCTCAGAGAGAACAGTTGGAAGATTGTTAGACGCCTTATGAGTTCTAGAAAACCGCCCGACGAGTTCAATCTAATAATTACTATGCAAGAAAGAGAAGAACGATCTTCTTAAAAAAGGAAAACAGAATCAGAATATTGAGCAGTTCCTCAGAATCCTCAGATGCCACTTGGGATGTTAACAAACTTAAACATGTCATAAACAAAAATGTAAATACTCTGATCAGTAATCCAGCGTTTCTAAGACAGTTACTAAAACGTTGAGTAGTGTAATCCGGTATGTAATTCTCTTCTTCACATAAAAAGGAGATTAGTCACACTACTCAGAATCAGAGCAAATATTTACTCTGGATTACATTTGTCAAATCGAATGATCAAATAACCAAGTGCGGAACGAATTATGTTTTCGAATAACAATCTTGTGTTTTAAAAACTATTTATTTACACTTATAACATTAATATTCAAATTTAATATAAAATATATAATATTATGTGAGTTTGACTTCAATAGCACTCTGACAGTGATTCGGTAACAACTGATCTTCTTCTTAATCTTACAAAGTATATATGTTTTAAAAATGTCTATAATAAGTATCGGCACTCGTAGGTGGACCTTTAGGGTAGACGTTGTCGATGTTTGTAATACGATATGGAATTTTACCCTCTTGACCGAGAACGTAGATATTACACAGATAGGAGACTAAACATATGCGTCTCTGTATAATGTCATAATGGTTATTATAACTAACGACATATGAATTAGATTATAGTCTTTTTAACCTTGAAAATGATATACAAATATATTACTTGTTATAAACCTGTTGACACCTAACATTTCGTTGAATTGCATACTAGTAAAATATATCTAAATAATTACGTGCCTGAAAATATTTTGCAGCGATATATAACTGGGCAATTAAACAACTATCAAATATTTAAAAAAATAAATGATTTTCTGTTCCAAACAAAGAAAATGTTCAAGAAATATACTAAAACTTCATTTTATGCAAAATAACAATTTCTTTTGTATACCGTAAATGTCGTTATTTTAACGTAGATCATTAGTTTTCTTAGTAATAAAAACGATATTATTCGAATCAAATACGAACTCTAGTCATCACTAGAGCTGAGGATCTTTGCGGTACGGCAGGACCGTATGTAGTGCATCCCACATTTAACTATTTATCTAAATATTCTCTGAAATGATTTGCCGGATCTCATAAATTAATAGAGTGATATTTTAGTATGCACTGGATATTGTTATTATACAAAATCATAATAGCCATTTGTATTTATGGATCATAAATAATAATACGCATGTATTTGTATTTGGTTGTGAATTCAATTTAAACTTAAAACGAATCGTAATATTTTAACGACAAGCCGTCCTTACAATACATGCATTCGAGACAAAGTGTGCAACTCTACGAATAACTTCCATAATTGATCGAAAATGGACATTTTGGAGCTGAAGTAAAGCCCCTATTCTTAGAAAATTTTATTACTGTCGTTAAGAACTATTATTATAAATAAAGACGGCAGACTATGTGCCCGAACACTAAGTAAACTAACTGCCTCGGTATATGTATTTATATGTCGTCTCTTTGTTCTTTTCTGCGTTTTTTTTTATATTTAACAATCAATAAAAACATCCATACATATATGTGTGTTTATTTAGGTTGTCTAACGTAAACGAATTTCAAACGCATGATGTTATTGTTATATATATGTATGCATTAATAAATGCTTTATATTTTCAAAATATTGTATTTATAAAATTGTATTTATTAAAATGTTTTGAATTTTTTATTGGCGTTGGCAAAATAAAAAAAAAACGCAGAAAAGAACAAAGAGACGATCATATAAATACGTATACCGAGGCAGTTAGTTTACTTAGTGTTCGGGCACATAGTCTGCCGTCTTTATTTATAATAATAGTTCTTAACGACAGTAATAAAATTTTCTAAGAATAGGGGCTTTACTTCAGCTCCAAAATGTCCATTTTCGATCAATTATGGAAGTTATTCGTAGAGTTGCACACTTTGTCTCGAATGCATGTATTGTAAGGACGGCTTGTCGTTAAAATATTACGATTCGTTTTAAGTTTAAATTGAATTCACAACCAAATACAAATACATGCGTATTATTATTTATGATCCATAAATACAAATGGCTATTATGATTTTGTATAATAACAATATCCAGTGCATACTAAAATATCACTCTATTAATTTATGAGATCCGGCAAATCATTTCAGAGAATATTTAGATAAATAGTTATAAATAGGGGATGCACTACATACGGTCCTGCCGTACCGCAAAGATCCTCAGCTCTAGTCATCACTAAAACGGAACAACATACATAAAATATAGAATGAAAGGAAACGTATGTAATAAATCGCGAAATATCTATGTTGCAGCAATACATTTGCATTATCAAATCAACAATCGCGAGCGAAGCATTTGAGATCCTGATGTAAACACTAAAACTTAATGTAGCATAAACAACTGCACTTTATTCGTAATATCTCACTTGGCAGCTAGGATGTTTTCTGTATCGAAAGAATTCGTTTCACCACTTCATGGCTGTTACACTAAATGACCTTAAACCTATTTTATTACGTTTTTTATATACTGTAATTTCATTGAGCGTAAAAAGGATTTTACTACTTCACCAGAAACATTTTTGTTCATATAAATGCCATTATGGACATACAGGCGAAGAGATAAGAGATAAATAAGGAAATATTATTTTCATATTGACATACATACGAGGGTGGTTTAACGTGAGAGTCACTTTTCAATGAAATATTTATTTTAGGGTAAGAAAGATATCTTACTTTTCTTAATAATTCTTATTCAATTCTATGCACTTATCCCAGCGACTTTCCGATTTTTTAAGCCGTCTAAAAAGTAATCTTTGAGAAGTTCCTCAAAATAGGCAATCGTTATATTATATACATACAAGGTGTGTATAAATTGGCGGACCCACTACACGTGGCGACATTCTTGTTCAAATTTAGAGTTAAAAGTGCTAATCCTAAAACAATGTATCAGGCTTCCTTTGTCTTCAGAATGAATTTGAAAGAAACATACATTTGGCAACATTGAACACGCATGTGCTAGTTATAATCTTCGGAACATTTTTACACGTCGTCATGTGAACCTTACATTTTAAATTTAAAAAAGAAACAAACGAAATAAAATTGGTTTCTTAGATTACATATTTATTACGAAAATATTACAAAGTTTAAAAATTTTTTGATAATATTGACTAATTATTGTACATCTTCTTGATAGAAATCAATGTAATTATTACCTACATAATTGTTCGAATTGAAATGCATCAGAAAACTAAACAAAATTATACAAATAAACACGAAAAATAAGCAAGTCGAATAATAGGTAGATTACATAAGTGTCAGAATTTGACAGTGGTAATGTATTTGACTAGAACAACATTAGGCTGCCTACATATTGTTTTACAACGTTGTCAGATGTGTTTTTCGTCAAAATAAGTTAATAAACAAATATTAAAAACAAACTTTAAAATCAAAAAGAAAACTTTAACGAAAGGATAATAACAACAATTCTTCTTTCTTCTAAATTGTAGCTCTTTCTGTCAACAAATATCGAGTAATAATGCTTATTTCAAGACTGAAATTCCGAACTTTAGGAACCTCGTGCAAAGATATGGAGCATGGTACAACATTTTCGTATTAGGATTTTGGACTCCGAATTTAACGAAGAACATCGCCGCGTGTAGTGGGTCTGCCAATTTATACACACCTTGTATATATATATATGTTACTCTTGATGAATGAATATAGGGCTGGGATTTATTTTCGGGGAACCACGGTAATACCCCAATATCATACAATTAGTGATTAAGCAACAATATTATTATTATTATTAGTATTATTATTAATTTGAATCACGCTGTATATTTGTATTAAAATGTCAACTTTAGAAAGCGATGTAGGGTTAGACAAAGTGTGGGTATTTATATTTCCTTAAACTACTTTTGAAAAGATGAAACACTACATACAGCATATATAAATGATGAAGAAAATATTTGTTATATAAATAAAAAGAGAAGTACATTCATTTGTATAAGACCTTACAAATCTGATATACGTATCTCTCTCTCTCTCTCTCTCTCTCTATATATATATATATATATATATATATATATATATATATATATATATATATATATATATATACATATATATATATATACATATATATATATATATATATATATGAAGGTGTAGTTTCTCTGGTTCTTGGCCGCGTGTGAGTTTTGTCCTGAAAAGGACTATTTATTCTACGTTTCAACGAGATCGCTCCAGCTCTAACCAACGACAGACCGACTAGCTCCTGAAGATGACGGGTGCGATCTCGTTGAAACGTAGAGTAAATAGCCCTTTTCAGGACAAAACTCACACGCGGCCAAGAACCCGAGAAACTACACCTTCATATATATATATATATACAGTTGATAAATTATTGGAGTTTTTCGGCTTCTATATGAAATATTTACAAATATCAAATTCTATTTGACAAACATTACCAAACATTATCAATATATATATATATATATATATATATATATATATATATATATATATAATAAGGTAAACTTAATAAGTCGGCGAGAGAGAGAGAGAGAGAGAGAGAGAGAGAGAGAGAGGGGGGGAGGGAGAGAGAGGGGGGGAGAGAGAGAGAGAGAGAGAGAGAGAGAGAGAGAGAGAGAGAGAGAGAGAGAGAGAGAGAGAGAGAGAGAGAGAGAGAGAGAGAGAGAGAGAGAGAGAGAGAGAGAGAGAGAGAGAGAGAGAGAGAGAGAGAGAGAGATTATTTCTTGACCTTAAGTCGCTACACAATTTTCAATATTTTTAACAAATTCAAAGAGGATGGATAGTATTTCTTTAAGGTTGAAATATATCTATGATAGTAAAATTAGTGTATCAAAAAAGAGAAAATATAACAAAAAAGTACAAATAGATTTTACCATTTTAAGAAATTGAAGAACGCCTTCACATTACTTCTAATAAATTACCGAACATAACCTACGTATTAGGGGCATTTCAGTGACACGATAACAACAAATAACACCTCGTGGTATCTGACAAATAAGTTGTTTCATAAAATGGAGAAATTTATCTTAAAAAGCAGTAGTGGGAAATTCTTGTAGGTAATAAATATTGTACTATTTCTTTAATAATCACAATGACTTTTGGACTGTACAAAAAGGAAGGGAAGACATGCAACAAACTTTTGGAATCTGCGAAAGCAAGGCTATTTTCATATGAAGGAGGATCAGTTACTAGAGTAGCAACTGTTTTACACCCGCGATTTAAAGGAGAAAATTTTCGCAGTACTGAAAATGCTACCGGGGCTACTTCTTTTCTAGAACAAAAAATGTTTAATATTATACATTATGGAATCTGTTAAAGCAATGCTATTTTCATATGAAGGAGGATCAGTTACTACAATAGCAGCTGCTTTACACCCTCGATTAAATGCATTATTGCATTGCAAATTAATTGCATTTTTTACATTCACATAACCTCGCGAAAATGCAATTAATTTACAACAACAGCCGATTACAGGCAAAAAATATTAACATCTGTTTCCTTAATGTAACTTAAGGCTTCCCAGTGTATTCTAAACCACTTCTCTCGGCTGATGAAAGCTTGGATATCTCTTTCGGGCCTTTTTGGACAACGACTGTCTGGCTTCTCATCAAAATTAAACACTCGCCACCGAAAACTTTACGTTTTCTACTCTGGTTTCAGTATATTAAAAAATTTGTCTAGATTTTTTTTGAAAATCCTTGAATTGTTGTCAAAGGCAAAGTTTGAGCCTTTTTTAAAGTCAATGTCATTAGTACCGATAGTGCCTCGAAAAAAAGACACAACCATCTTCTATTATTTCTCTATCATAAATTGAAGATAATTTAAATGAATGAAGCAAATACCAATGAACTTCTCTGCAATTAATAACTAGTACTTCATTCTGCTAATATCGTAAATATCAAGATTACGTAAAATATTACAAAATAAATGAATTTAAGTAAAGGTGTTTTATTTAAGAATATTATGTTCTTTCCCTATATAAGAATCTGCTCGCAAAACCGAATCTTACCACAATATAATACAACTAACCAATTCTAACTCTTAAACACAGTCAGCATTCAACTGCCATTAATCATAAATATTTCATGAGCCACGGGCACGTGTATGCGGATGGATATTTTGTATAAGCGAAGCATGTTCTCCTTTAATCTCATAATGCAATAAATCCGTGTCCCTTTTCCTCAAAAATCAAAACGTAAGCAGCAACGAAAAAGATATCTCGGATATTCGGTCTCCGAATTTATTTCAATTCCACTTTGACCGTATAGATACGTATATCAGATTTGTAAGGTCTTATACATATGAATGTACTTCTCTTTTTATTTATCTCGAGAACAAATATTTTTTTCATCATTTATGTATGCTATAAGTAGTGTTTCATCTTTTCAAAAGTAGTTTAAGGAAATATAAATACCCACACTTTGTCTAACCCTACATCGCTTTCTAAAGGTGACATTTTAATACAAATATACAGCGTGACTCAAATTAATAATAATACTAATAATAATAATAATATTGTTGCTTAATCACTAATTGTATGATATTGGGGTATTACCGTGTTTCCCCGAAAATAAAACCCAGCCCTATACAGTATGACTGAAGCTTCATTTTGTTTTTTTGGGGGGATATATTCCAAAAAATTCAACAAATAAAATAGTAAAAATTTTTTCTAATAAAGTTGTCTAATAACGCCAAAAAAATAATTTATAACAGCCCAATGTTTTCAAGTTTCACTGTACAAATTTCATACATAATAGGTCAGTAACCGACGAGTGGCCGTAACGATATCGAACTATGTCAGGGTCAAGTTTAATATGTGAGACTGCAGTTTACATGAAACATGTGTTAGAATGAAATGCACGGTTTATTTGTATACTTAGTGACGTCAACCAAAACTATGCGTGCAATGTTTTGCAAAAAGAAATATTAGTTCAACGGTATTTTTCGTAGTAATAAGACGTTAGTTTTACTTTATTGCTAGTTAACAAATATTTTTGTATGAACATAAAATGGCATACCACTTTACCAATAGTGAGTTAGTAGATATTATTTTGATTTACGGTGAATGTCAACAGAATAGTCATGCAGCGCGTCGTAGATATTCTGAATTATTTCCGAATCGACATTTACCGTCGGCACCTACGTTTATAGCAGTTGTTCAACGGGCTCGCGATAACGGAGAATTACAACCTCGACGCCGAGATACTGGTCCAGGACGTGCTGAAAACGTTTTAGCTGCTGAAGAACAGATTTTGGAGGCAATAGATGATGATCTAACGTTAAGCACACGACACCTTGCTAATCGGTTTAACGTATCACAGTTTGTTGTTTGGCGAACCTTAAGAGAAGCTCAACTTTATCCTTTTCATTACAGACGAGTGCAAACATTAAACCCTCGTCATTATTCGGCTCGGGTACAATTTTGTGAATGGTTGCTTCAAAGAAATCGAGAGGACTAAATTTTTTTATTTAATATTCTCTTTACAGACGAAGCTACTTTTACACGTGAAGGGACTTATAATCTGCATAATCTGCATCAGTGGGCAATAGACAATCCTCGTGCGGTCCTTCGTGTGCATAATCAACAGCGATTTTCGCTAAATTTATGGGCAGGAATAATAGATAACTTTATCGTCGGCCCGTTTATTCGCCCTGCTCGTGTTAATGGCCAAACTTATTTAGAATTCTTACAACATAATTTACAACCGCTGTTAGAAGATGTCCGCCTTAATATTAGATATCAGATGTGGTTTCAACATGATGGTGCTCCGGCACATTTTACACACACTGTTCGTAGACATTTAAATACTGTGTATCAAGATCATTGGATCGGACGCGGGGGTACTGTCGCATGGCCACCGCGTTCTCCTGACTTAAATCCGCTGGACTTTTGCTTCTGGGGCTATTCAAAACAACTGGTGTATGTGAATGAAATAGATACCATCGATGAATTGCAAAATCGTGTGAATGAAGCAAGTACTTTAATACGGGAGCAAAATGTCCTTCATCGTGTCAACGAAGCACTCATTCGACGTTTTGAGTTGTGTGTGCGAGTCGGTGGGGGAAACTTCGAACACCTGTTGTAGACATGTAAAGTACGTATTAACTATCCTAAAAATATCGTTTTTTTTACTATTATTAATTTATATTTTCATTTTAAATTTTTAAATTAAAAAATGTTATTGTTTTTAAGTTTGTTTTATGTTATTTAAGTTAACAAAAGGAAACTTCAGTCATACTGTATTCATTTTTGCTGCAAAAGATACGCTAGGATTTATTTGGATGGGGGTGTTATTTCTCATTCACAATAATTAATATTTGTTCAAGTTCAAGAAATATATTTATTTATTATTTATAAAGGAAAATACAAAAAAATATATAAAAAATTAACAAAACTATTTAGTCGAAAAATACATTCTTCTGGAATATCGTCATGAGTTTCCTGATCCTGAATTCCGGCCTGAATTTGTTGCGTTCTTATTCCCTCTAAGACAGTCGTCCGTTATTTTATTCCATGCATTCTTCACCCAAGTAACGCCTTCTCATAGCTTAGGCTTCACCTTGATTTCAATCCATTTCTCTCCATGTAAATGGCTTATTTATTGCAATATCAAGAGTTTGGAGATATGCAGTCATTCCTGCATGAATCATTATTTGAAAAATGTTACTTTCTGCAAGGAAGTTCTTCATGGTTTTAACACGGTGAGTGCTAGCAGAATCCCACACTAGCATACCTCTTTTACTGCAGCGCAAAACAAGTCGTAGAATTGCATCGATCCACTCTCCTATTGCTGCTTGTGTTGACCTAGCTTCTTCAGTTTCAAGAACATAAATACTCTTTCTTGCCCATAGAGATGATTAGAGGAAGGACTTTCTTTCCATCGAGACGAATTGCTAAAATACATGTAATTCGTAACCAGTGGAGGGAATGTAGATCGCAGAAGTACCTTTGTGATCAGTGGTAGTTTGAGACGCTTGACCCATATACACTGCAGTTTCATCCATAGCAATCATTCTCAAAAGTAGGTACAAAAAGAAGTTGATGCCATCAATGAAACTCTTGAAAGAAAGTCCACGTTTAGTCGCTTCACTATCTTCCAACTTGAGCAGTGTGTTGTCAATCTTCTTAGCGACAGTTCATGTCGCTGAAGGAAGTCATCCACCCAGTGTTGTGATGCTTTGAATTCTCTGGCGGTACGTCCAGGTGCGGTGCCATTGCAAGACCAAATGCTTTAATATCAGCCCAACAAACATCCAAATAATTTGCTCTTGCTCAGCAATCCATTCAAATATGATGTCTTCCAATTCGGGCAATAGTGGTCGTCGACCTGATCCACACTTACGCTTTTTGGCATTTCCCTCGTCAACCTATTGACTTAGAATATTGTACTCGGATGGCCACTTTCAGACCATTCGTAGATCCAACTTTTTTCCTCACAGAAAACTGTTAGAATTTTATCTCTGGCGTATGCCACAATTGCTTTTTTATATACGATCGAATAACTCTTTTTTTGCACTCACTTTATTAAATAAAACGAGCAACGAAACGTTAAATAAAACTAATGATTTAAACTGACTTTTGAAAGTTGTAAATATAAATTAAATACAAATTTTTTTTCAATAAATAACTAAACTTTCGTTGTATGAATTCGTATGAATGTGAACTAACTGAAATTGTGCATAGCAAGCTTATGTTACGCTTAGTGTGTACATCCCTTTTTGCCACCAACCGACACGCAAGTTTAGAAAGGAAAGTTGAATTCGTTTGGACGACTAGGGTACATTCTAGGGGTAGAAATAGCTTCAAAAAATCTAGCTAGGGCTTATTTTTTGGTTGAGTCTTATTTTTGGGGAAACACGATACACTTTGATGAGCAGTAAGTTCTGGTCTTGACAAAATGTGGGTTTGGTTTTCGCTCTGTTCTTAATGAGAGAGTTTTGAGGCACCCTATCAAAGTGCTATTTATAAATAATATTCGATATCTGATTTACATATGATTTTATGTATTGTTTTTGAATTCTTCGTAGCGTGTTTTTAGTTTTATTACTTTAGGTAATGGCTAAGATGCGAAACCATCACGAGAATGTAAGTACAAATATAAAAACATGTTTTATTTTAGAGAAATTGTCGATATCAAATAACAGCAAAAAATATCCAACTGTCAAAGAATTTGACGTGACTAGAGATCAAACCACGAAGACGGAAAACAGAAAGCAGGTAAATATACAAAGTATTTAATAGACTGAACTATTGAATATCCATCTATATCGTTGCTACCTGCAAACTGCAAAAAATGGAGATCTTCAAATTCCTTTCGCAAAAAATTATACAAAAGGATTACAGAACTTATTCCAATGTTAAGAAATAAAAATAACATTTAACAAAGAATATCTTAATTTGTTAAAAACAATTACCGTCCGAAACCATCAAGAAGATAAGACATAATAAGAAACGTTCCTAAAGCCGAAAATTCCAAGAATTAATCAAATTATTCCACATAAATATTGCTTTAGATTAGGTGGCCAAACCAGCACAAATTGCGAATTTCGATCCTAACAATAATCGTCCTTTCCACTCCCATCTGTCGTCTTGTTGTCTCATTTGAGATATGGTGGTGTCTTGAAATTCTAGCACTGCGTCAAAGGTAGTCTATTTCAACTGTTTGCAGTCTCCGTTTCATCTCCTCGTCGTTTGCCCGTATCTTACACCCATAGCATAAGGCCATATCGACTATCGTTTGGCCAATGCGTTTCTTTATATTTTTGGGATAGTTTTATCCCATCACTGTGAATTTAGACAGCCTATCACCCTCCTTCTCTTTTGTATTTTGTTCTTAATTTCAGTATCCTTAAAACCATTTCGATCCACAAGAGGCCCTAAGTATTTAAAAATACTTAAATTCTTCAACTTGTCGTATTTGCACCTCCTCATCTATTAGGACTTCAAATTTTGCACTGCTGTTGACTACTAAGTATTCGATTTTTTTGTAAGTTTACTTAGGGGCTCTACTTTTTATATTCACTATTAAGATTTCTTAATATAAATTCCAAATCGTACAAATCTTGCGCGAGAAGCACTTGGTCTTGTGTGAAGTTGAGTTTGAGGAGATGTCTTTCATTAATTGATATACCCATTGCACCGTGGAAGAGACTTTAGAGTATCTTCTGCGGGTACACTTTCCAGGTTCGGAGCGTATGGATGATTGTAATACCAATCAAGTTGTCACCTCTTGGAGGGCGACTAGGAATGATTGGGAGACATCAAACGAGATCTTCAAGCCCCATGTAATTAGATGGGCGATAGGATCGTTTCAACCATATAAATCCGCAGGTACAGACGGAGTGTTTCCCAAGCTCCTTCAAGAGGGAATTAGTGAAGTTATGGGTCCTCTATTGGATATATTCAGGTCTAGCCATGCTATGGGTTATATCCCTAGGGCATGGAGAGAAACTAGGGTAGTGTTTATTCCGAAGCCCGAAAAAGCAACATATACCCACCCAAAATCATTTAGACCATTAGTCTTACCTCTTCTATGTTGAAGACAATGGAAAAAATGATATATTTAAATATTAAAGAAGGAGCTCTTCATAGATCTCCTATACACCCACTGCAATGGGCATACCAGATGGGAAAATCAGGTGAGGGTGCCCTGCATAGCTTGGTGAGAGGGCTCGAAAGGAGCCTATACTACAAGGAAATTGCACTTGCAGTCTTCTTAGACGTAGAGGGAGCTTTCCATAACACCTCGATGTCTTCTATTATTCGATCTTTAAGAGCTCGAAAAATAAAAAACGCCACATGCAACTGGGTTCATAACATGCTGCGTAACAGAGTAGTTCATGCCCAAATGCAAAACAAAACGATCTCCATGAGGACAACAAAAGGGTGTCCCCAAGGAGGCGTATTGTCACCACTACTATGGAGTCTAGTAGTGGATAATCTCCTCAGGACATTAAATGACCAGGGAATATGGACGCAGCGGTTCGCCCATGACATTGTCATAGTGTCCCAGGGTAAATTCCCGGGACAGTGGCGAGCATCATGCGAAATGCTCCGCGAATTGTAGAAAGATGGTGGCTTGAGGAGGGATTAACTGTCAATCCTCAAAAAAACCAAGTTGGTAGCCTTTACCAACATGAGAAAATTAAATGATCTGGGCAGCATAAAGCTGTTTGGACAAGAGTTAGAACTAACCAATGAAGTTAAGTATCTAGGCATAATACTTGATGCGAAACTGAATTGGAGCAGACATCTAGCCAAAGTGTCAGACAGGGCGGCGCAGCGCTTCTCGAGATGCAAAGGCGCTGTTGGCAAGACCTGGGGACTAAGACCAAATGTGGTACACTGGTTGTACACAGCAGTAATAAGACCAAAGATTACCTATGGGGCAGTTATCTGGTGGAGGAGGACGGAGCGGACATCGTCGGTGGGGCTCCTCACGATTCTCCAGCGACAGACAGGCCCTGTTGGGAATCACGGGAGCTATGAACAGCACGGGAACCGCTTCCATGGAGGCCATCGTGGGTCTCCCTCCACTGGAACTATTTATAAAGGCAGAGGCAATGGCTGCGATACTGAGGCTGAAGGCCAATGACGTATGGTGTCCTAATAAGGTAGTAGGGAGCCATACAGATATCACAGGAACTATACTGGAAGAGCCGATATTTCAAATGCCGGTGGACAGTATGGCACCTGAAATTATGTTTACAGCTAAGCTTAACATACTTATACCGACCAGGGAACAGGCAAAAAGTCGCTCGAACGATTGTGGTGCCGTTACCTGGTACACTGATGGATCACAATCTAGTCGGGGGGCAGGTGCAGGCATATACGGAATGTGCCCTGGAAGGAAGATATCGATATGTCTGGGGAAACATGCTAAGGTTTTCCTGGCCGAATTGTTAGCAGTCGCAGCCTTCGCCGATGAAATTCGGGAAGCCTGCTGCGCAAGCAAAAAAAAATAACATAATGACTGATAGTCAGGCGGATACTAAAGCCATTATGAACCCATCTACCAGGTCTAAGCTGGTGAAATATTGTAAACAGGTCCTCAATAACCTGGCACAAGACAATGCAGTGTCGCTGATATGGGTGCCAGGACATGAGGGAATTAAATGCAATGAGATAGCCGACAAACTGGCCAAAGAAGGTACTAATAGGAACTTCATAGGACCAGAACCTGTATGTGGAATCACTAAGGATTCCGCTAAAAGGGAGATCTGGTTATGGCTAGAAAAAGAACATAAAAATAAATGGAGGTTAACGGAAGGTCAACTCCATACCAAAACACTACTAAGGGGGCTGGACGGGAAGTTTTCAGCCAACCTAATTCGTAGTAGCAAAAAAGAAATTAAAATAATTACCGGGTTAATAACCGGACAATGTCCTTTAAGGAAGCAATTGTTCGCCATGGGCTTGGTTAGCGAGCCCTGGTGTACGAGATGTGAAAAACAGGAGGAAACTAGCCTTCATGTAATATGCACGTGTGAGGAACTGAAGGAACTCAGACAGAAATATTTCGAGAGAGATCTATTGGATCCTTCGAGTGTACTCAAACTTCCCCTGAGGAGGATAGTGGCTTTTATCGAGGACACAAGACTAATAGAGTGGAATTGAGAGATCTATTGGGGATAGTACAAAGAGCAGTGTGCTCAAGTGCCTGGACGTGGTGGCGTCCACCCCAAAACAGAGAAGAAGACCCATAGCTATGCAGTTTCGTTTCCATTGTCTCAAAACTGCTTCCAACTACAGGTTAAATAACATCGGCAACAAGCAACACCCTTGACCAAGTCCTTTTGGTCAATATAAGTTTTGACAGTTGTTTTCCATTCTTTATAAATGATACATTTCCAGTGTATATTTCATTAATCATAGACATTAATCTGAATCAAGGCTTCCAATAACTTATTCTGTGGTACCGAATCATAAGCTCTCTCGAGATCAATGAAGGCCATATGGCTTTATTGTGCTGTTTCAATTCTGTTCTCCATCACTTGTTGTAATGTGAAAAAGTTTTCAATACAAGAACGACCTGGAATTAAACTACCTTGATCTTCACTTATTCTATGCCCTACATTAGTTCTTATCTTGTCCTGGAGGATCTTTTCAAATAATTTACTTATGCTGGTGGTCACACTCCTGTAGCAGCAAGGATCTTTTCTGTTTACCTTTTTGAATACTGATGTTATATATGCTCTTTTTCCATTCTTTTGCTCTTTGTTTCAGAGTCATGCATTTATTCAGCAAGCCTAAGAGTCGGAGCATAACTTTCTTTCCTCCATATTTCCAGGTGATCTTCCATCTTTCATGTTAACGAGATCTCTTTCCACTTCCACTTCCTCTGGTGTTATTGTTAGGTATATTTTACCCTTTCTATTTCTAAGGTATTGTTCAAATTTATAACTATTTTCTGTGAGCAATTTTTCATAATGGTTTTCCCATTCTGTTATGCTAATTAGTTGGCAGTGTTGATATTTGTTATTTGATTTCATGGTCTTTATTATTTTCCACACTTCGATAGATCTTGCTCCACCTATTCTACTTTCAATCTGTCCACATTTTTGCTCCCAGAACTTATTTCAGTATTCTCTTTGTTATTAGTATTTTATTTTTTCTTTAAATTTCTCTCTCATTTCTGGTATAGGTTTAATTAAAAATTTAATTTATTTAATTAATAATTAAATTTTTATTTAATTTAAATTTAATTAAAAATTAATTTTAATTATTTAATTAAAAATTACTCTAAATATCTAATAATAATGTACTACGAATATTCAAGTCTTTTAAATCATTTTAAATTTTGGATATGTTCTTTGTTACCATTTTGCAACGCAAATAATAGGTGATTTTAAATCATCCATACACGCGCACGAGCTTATTCTTACCAACTAGAATTCTTTCCTGAAATAAATTTTCCATTACCTTTATATAGTGATAAAATAGACGAACTGACGTCTTCTCTCATATATGAGTATCTTATTTTATTCCTCCTCCATGGTGTATATTATACACTAGCTGTCTTTCAACTTGACATTTGCAACAGTTTCGCCGGGAAATGGATTGTGAACGAAATGACACGTGACAAGAGAAGAATTTGCCCCAAACAGAAATTTCGATATTCAATTATGAAGTCCTCTCCCATATTCTCTTATTTCTTTTTATTTTCATCATCATGGTTTAATAATAAGACGTAACATTCCTAATAAGAAATGGGATATATACAAGTTGTACGAAAATATTTGTCCGTTATTGGTAGACCAGCAAAAAAAAACCGACCACCTCAAAAGTTTCACGAAAGCATCTACACGTTCATTAATTCCTTTAGAAACTTAAATAGTCGTTGAAGCACTGCAAATACCTAATGAGAAATGTACGAAATGGAGGGAAAATACACAATGTGAAATCAAAAATTAATTTAATTTGGGAAATATAACAGAAACAGTGAAAAATTAAATTTTACTTAAATTAAAAACACTGTTCAGTCATCTTGTCGTTAAATTGACTAAATCTGTTAAGCAAATTTGAGGAATTGCTTCGAATTATTCTAAACGAGCTAACCATTCTTGCGATTTGCTGGCATTGCTGGACGACTACAACTACACCTCTGGAGTTCATCCGAAAAGTGCTCTACCAGATTAAGCTCCAAACTACCTGCTGGTCAATTAAGTCTACGAATTGAGACTTCATTATGGTACGACTCTTCTTTCTAAGTAACGACTCTTTTCCATGTGTGGTCTGGTGTTGTCAAGCATCAAAACAAAGCCATCTCCAACAAATTGAGAAAATCGAAAAACAGCTTCTTTCACATACCTGTGGGCGTTCAAGGCACCATTTTCTAATAAATATGAACGCTATACCTGCTTCTGTGAAAATAACTGCCCATACCATAACAGAATCAGCATGAAAGGACATCCGATCAGAGATTGTGCAATAGTTATGTCACTCGTTTCGTCTTCCCCACACTCTTTCTCGACCATCGGGTGATCGTAGACAAGAGCACGAATTATTCGTAAAGAGAACTTCAGCCCATTGCTGCTGATGAGTCCAATTGTATATACTCGTGCAAACTCAAGACGTGATCTTCGATGTCTAGGTAACAATTGTGCTCCTGTAGCCGGTCTTCCTGAAGTCAGACCACTTTCCTTAAGTCTTCACCTAATTGTCCTTTCACTTATTTCAACCCGTCGCACTATTTGTAAGCGATGGTTGAAGTTGAACTACTATTATTATGCGATCTCTTAACGCCATTGTCAACGCGTGAAAATTGTTGTTTACTGTCAAACTGGTGTCCATAAACAACCGAATATTAAGCCTACTGGGATTTCTCATAAACAAAAACGAAGAAATGTTATAATTTTAATGATATTAATTTCTTTGATATCGCAACCGTTTAGCTCGCGTCTTTAACTAATTCTTATTTCTTAGATAACGCTATTTCCAATATGATTGGTTATCCTTAAACTAGATCATGAAATGACCCTTTTCAACCACCAGTTTTCTTTAGTCAAACTCTCACTGCAAGTGCTTGTTCAAGCATATACAGTGAAGCACTGTCCGGCGCGGGTTAACCCTGGATAGGATACGGGGGTATTCAAATACCCCAAAGTAAATTAAGTTTTTCATTATTTTTGTTACTTTGCGGTTGGCTGAACTGCGCATCTAGGTATTCTTATGTGAGATTATGTTCTACATCTTACAACAAGCATTTGACATTTTTCGGTTTGTACAGGTGAATAACTGCATCAGATTTGATGACAAAATGCAAAGAAATCGTGAGGACAAGTTTTCACCTATACGGTAATTATGGGAGTTGTTCGTTACAAATTTTATTGACAGCTACACGCCGCATGAATATTGCACTATTGATGAGCAATTGGTTGGATTTAGAGGGCATTGCCCATTTCGTGTTTATATACAATCTAAGCCAGAGAAATATAGAATAAAGATTGTTTTAATGAATGATAGCAGAACTTTTTACATGGTTAGTGCGATTCCTTACATTGTAAAAGAAAATAGGGAAAGTCAGGAACCTCTTTGTACCTATTTAGTCAAAACATTATCAGCTTTCATGCATGGAACTTTTCGTAGCATCACCATCGATAATTGGAAAACGAGAATTTAACCATTGTGCGCACTGTTCGGCACAACAAAAGAGAACCTCCGCAATCGTTTTTACCAAACAGAAGTAAGGATGTTTTATCTTCACAGTTTGCTTTTCATGACAAAAAACTTAAGTATCCTTTACACCTAAAAAGTCAAAATCTGTTATCCTTATCTCAACTATGCATTATACCGTAAATATGGAAACAAAGAAGCCAGAAATAATTGACTTTTACCATTCCACGAAGTGTGGAGTAGATACTTTTGATCAAATGGCACATTCTTATACCGTAGCGCGCAAAACTCAAAGATGGCCTTTGCGATATTTTTTCGGCATGTTGGATCAAGCTGGTATTAATTCCATGATACCTTTCAGGCTTGCTAAAAGACAAGATAAAGTTATTCGCAGAAAATTTATGTGACCTTGGATTCCAGTTAGCACGACAACACATGGAAAGAAGGCTTCAAACAAATTTGACACGCGAACTCCGCCAAGACATGCATGATATATTGTCTATTGAGCGGCCTAATAGTTTAGAACCACCGCCTAAATTGACCAAAAGCCTGTGCCCTAGGTCAAGCGACAGCAAAAACATCATGTGTTAAGTGTCACAAAGCTGTTTGCCCTGACCATCGTTTAAATGTAAATTTATTCCACCATTAGCCAGATGTAGTTTATAATTATGTTCAAAGTATTTGAATATACATTTATTTAAAAATAATAGTTTTCTTTCTGGGTGGGGTTTTTCAATACCCCATGTATCCATTAATGCGCATATACTCCAGGTACCCTATCCAGGGTTAAATAAAACTTTAAGGACAACGTTGTTGTGTTTTCTTTTATTTAATAAGTTGTATATAATAAACATTTATTTCAGCACAATACACACATCCTAGACCTTTGATGTTGCTCATCCCATTAATTCATACTTTAAATCATCTTCATTATTATTAAAACGCTACAGATAACCCGGAACAAACTACCACAAGCCACATGCGTCCATCTTTTAACATCGTCCATGACTTCTTCTCTGATTCCGAGTTATCAGTCCTTGTCACTGCTACTGTCTTTACTAACGATTCACTCACTCTCACAAGGGCATCATCGTTATTGACGATGAGTCTAAATTCTTTAGATTTTGAAGGTTTTTGCAGGTATTGTATAGAAGATATTCGTTATCGCAGTTGAGATTATTCAGGATTTATACAGATTTATGGATTTTGCAGATAATGTAATATGGGCTGTGGGATAGAATCTGGGTAAAATTAAATTGAATTTGGCGTCCTATTACCAGCTTATGTTCATCAAGTGCAGATGTTCTAGTACAACGTATGTCTTCAAACGCTTTGTTCATTCATTTGCGTTACCTTTAAAGTCTCATTGAGGAGTGCAAACAGCGATCTCAACGCCTCTGCCATGAAAGGAATGCATTCTGAAGGTCTTGTTTTGCTAATGCCTTCAACAGCGTCTGCGATCTAGCTTCAATCTCCTCTATCATGTCAAATATTCGCCCCTCCAACTTGATTTTCATTTTTGGAAATAGGACAAAGTTGCAAGGAATCAACTCAGGTGAGAACGTTGACTGAGGAACAACGGTCATGTTGTATTTTGCCAAGAGCTACTGTACCTTAAAAGCGGATATTGTCTCGCATTAACATGATTCGCATTGTCATTCCTCGAATTATCATGGCGATCCCGATGGTTCCTGTGCCACTTCTCTTGGCTTTTCTTTCTCGTATCCTCCCTTCACCGCCCTTGGATGTCACGAGAGAATTCTGCATTAATCGTATGATATGGAAGTACCAAGTTTTGCAGATAATCCCATCAATATCGAAGAAGCAAATCAGCAAGTACGTGATGTTGCTTTTGACTTGACTTTCATGGTGACGATTGTTGTTTGGTTTCAAAATCATACCCATCAACTCAACTGTCTCCACCTATGATGACCTAACAAAAAATCTGATTCAGCTCGAAGCTATTGTTTCAATTCCGTACAGATGTGTATTTAATATTATTTCTCTTCGTTTTTAGCAGCTTTTCTGCTATCCTTTTCATCTTCAACAGCGTCTGCGATCTAGCTTCAATCTCCTCTATCATGTCAAATATTCGCTCCTCCAACTTGATTTTCATTTTTGGAAATAGGACAAAGTTGCAAGGAATCAACTCAGCTAACAAAATCCACTGACATGTGCTATAAGATACCAATACTAGATTGGACTACTAGATGTGACCGTAAACTCTATTCCACTGACACCTTTCTAAATCTGTCATAATCCACATATCTCATTGGCGTACTTCCTCTAGTACTGCTCTTTTAATTAAGCTTAACAACTTCAAGAGCGATCTATTTAAATATAGTTCCGCTTTAGGATATTAATCTTCCATTTGTTGGAAACGAGTTCTTGTTAAGCTTTCGCATTGGCATAGTACATAAATCGCGATTTCCTCTTCCTCTTGGCAGAATGTATATATCGTTTCTTCTGTCCAGCCGATATTATTCATATGTATTTTGAGCTTACAATGCCCCGTTAATAGGCTTACTATCATCTCAGATTTTCTGTTTGTAATCAGTACATCCATGGTAACCTAGGCGAATGTTTCCTAAAGAGTTATTTTGTTCTTAGAAGTTCTTCCTCTTTTCACTAGATATATTTTCAACACACTTTTACATGTCGGTTTCAATAATTGTTTTTGTAATAAAAAGTCTTTCTTTGGAGACTGTGGTTAAGTAAAGACTTAAAAAAGGTATATAACCCTTACCACAATTATTAATCGTATCCCAAATACGTATTTCGACAACTAAGCTGACATCATGAGTAGGTAAAACCACTAATCAAGGTGTCGCACATGGGGCACGGTAAAGCTAGCGCAACTGCTCACACAACAACTTTACACAGTGTCCACGTATACACTGGATACGTGGACGCTGTGTAAAGTTGTTGTGTGATCAGTTGCGCTAGCTTTACTGTGCCCCATGTGCGACACCTTGATTAGTGGTTTTACCTACTGATGATGACAACTTAGTTGTCGAAATACGTATTTAGGATACGATTAATAATTGTGGTAAGGGGTTATATACCTTTTTTTATGTTTTTGTAATGCCAAAGAAAGGCTCCGGTCCTATGAAGATTGTTGACGAAGCTGTCGAAACAATCTGTCCGTCTCCTGATTAGATCTGTGGTCATCGTGCCCCAGGACCCAGGCTTAGGTCACTCACTGAACTCGTTTAGGGTACGCATGCAAGCCCATAAGTTTGTATTTAACTTGTATTGAATCCAGTGTCTTTAACATTGCTTGGATATTGGAGAAGATGGCCAGGGTCAGCGCAATGATACAATGTGGTCACTTCCGCTTAAAATACCGTAGTATCTCTACTTAGGCTCACTTAAGATAATTTTTCATTCTTTAAACTCATATACGCCTTCATTCCACTACACCTTATCTGAAACGACTATTTTATATTTCTTATCAAAATTGAATTTCTGAACCATGGCATCACGTGATTTTGTTATAGTGAGGATCGTCTTCAGTTCTTCTATAAACTTATGATGACCACTACTAACAATGTTACAGATATCTTCGATGATCTGCATATTATCATGCACAACTACATTCTGAAGAACAGCAGCATATACTGGTGTAGTTCCGACTGATAATAATTCATTTTTGATCAATCGCTTTCAACGGATGGTCGTTTATCTTTACTAGCAGATGTCTGGCAACTTTTAGAACATTTAACCCAGACGTAAGTTTATGTTTGACCTAACGCGTGGTTCCCGAATACTTCCTTTAGCATTTGTGTGGCAGTCTTACCGAGTTTAAACGGAACTTAATACAGCGGTCCACTTAAATCGACCATTTAAAAATCGCAAACACCAGCAGACATAATAATTATCCGTGAGGCACATGTATTTGCTCTCACACCCTCGCCTCCCACCTACTTTTCTAAGAATTCGAACAGCCAAGTGGCTGGGAGAATGGACCGTTGTCGGAGTTATACGTGATATTTTTGTTTCTAATAATATGAATACTTTCGTTCAGCTTTTTGGGATTGCTTATATTTTTAATTAGTTTTACGCAATCTACCTTTATGTTATGATCTGCTTCTAAGACATGACAGACAATACTCGATTTTCCGGTATACTGAATTTAATATGCGATATATGTAATACTGGTTTATTATTGAGCGTTTTATTTGAGCAATACATTTCAAATCACAATCGCGGCAATTAACTTCATATACAGGCTGATTCATTTTCGGCCCTCACCATGGGGATCTCGCTTATTATTGGAGACAGAATATAGGTTTAAATTTGGCAAAGTTGTTAAATTTTATGTTTGTTATAAATCCGTAAAGAAAATAGACCTGTGACAAATGACCTTCGTTATTTAAAAATAAAACGCGGAAACCCCATTTTCTTCTTTTACCTGTAGCACCGACATTTGGCCTTGTAGAGAAAAAATAAAAACATATCCTTGTGGCCATTTCTAAACCTCTATCCAGTGGTGTACTCTAAATTTTTATACGACGTTTCGTTTCTTTCTGGCCATCATCAACTATCTAATTTCTTATAGGCATTGGATTTAGACATCTTCAGAAAGAGTTTTTTTTTCTGATTTCAACCATGTACCACATTCTGACTAAAGTTTTTGACATTAGGTTTTATTTGCAAGAATAAATTATAAGATTAAATAAGGTAGCCATGGAATTTCAATCTGTCAAACATTTCATTTATTGTTCATTAATAATACAAAAATGTCATACACTAACGAAGAGAAGCGAGATATGATAAGTATTTTTTATTCTTCGAACCGAAATTCAACAGTAGCGAGTACAAGATATCTACAATTATATCCAGAACGACAACAGCCTCATCGTACCATTTTTCTAGATCTCGACAGAAATTTGGTCGAGAATGGATCGTTTACTAAGCCGCGTAATGGCCAAGACAACAGGAATTTAAATGAAAATCGACAACATATTTTACAAATGGTAAATTAAAAGCGTGTTTTCAAATTTCATGTTAATCTTGTATTTTTATAGATAAATAATAATCCATCAATTTCTACACGCGAAGTAGCGTCAGAATTAAATTTGTGCCAGTCCAGAGTTTGAAGAACTTTACATAAAAGTAGGTTTAAACCATACAGGATCCATGTTAGTCACTCTTTACTGCCTGGAGATAATTTGAGAGTGCTAGAATATTGTAATTGGTTAATGGGAAGGATAGAAAATGACGAAAATTTTTTAAGCAAAATCATCTGGTCAGATGAAACAAAATTTACAAATTCTGGAATCTTCAACAGAAATACGGAGCACTATTGGGCAGTACAAAATCCCCGACAAAGCAAGGCTAGAAGACCACAACATCGTTTTGGAATAAACGTTTGGATGGGTATTTTGGCAAATCGTCTCTTAGGACCAGTTATGTATGAAGAACATTTAAATGGAGAAAGATATTTAAACATTTTACGTACATACGTATCTGACTATCTTGACGACAACATCCCATTAAATCAATTACAATATTTATGGTGGCAACAAGATGGCGCACCAGCACACAATGCAACTGTTGTTAGAAATTTCTTAAATCAAGAGTTTGCAAACCGTTGGATTGGAAATAGGGGAGTTGTTGAATGGCCTGCGAGATCACCTGATTTAAGTCCGCTAGATTTTTTTTTATGGGGATATGTTAAAAATAATATTTATAAAGTAGATGCGCCACAAAACATTGAAGAATTGCGAGACAGACTTCAGAATGCCTTCGATGCAGTTCCTAGAAGAACTATACAAAGGGCAGTACAAAATGCCGGAAGGCGTGCCCAATTGTGCATTACCGAAGATGACCAAATAATTGAACATTTACTGTAATTGTTTATTGTTTACTTTTCTATGTATTTTTATTAATGTTTTTGTTTTCTTGTACTCGCTACTGTTGAATTTCGTTTCGAAGAATAAAAAATACTTATCATATCTCGTTTCTCTTCGTTAGTGTATGACATTTTTGTGTTATTAATGAACAATAAATGAAATGTTTGACAGATTGAAATTCCAAAGGCTACCTTATTTAATCTTATAATTTATTCTTTCAAATAAAACCTAATGTCAAAAACTTTAGTCAGCATGTGGTACATGGTTGAAATCAGAAAAAAAAGCTCTTTCTGAAGATGTCTAAATCCAATATGGCGCCTATAAGAAATTAGATAGTTGATGATGGCCAGAAAGAAACGAAACGTCGTATAAAAATTTGGCGTACACCACTGGATAGAGGTTTAGAAATAGCCACAAGGATGTGTTTTTATTTTTTCTCTACAAGGCCAAATGTCGGTGCTATAGGTAAAAGAAGAAAATTGGGTTTTCGCTTTTTTTTTAATAACGAAGGTCATTTGTCACAGGTCTATTTGCTATACGGATTTATAACAAACACAAAATTTAACAACTTTGCCAAATTTAAACCTATACTCTATCTCCAATAATAAGCGAGATCACCATGGTGAGGGCCGAAAATGAATCAGCCTGTATACCTGACTTCTGGTTCATATCCAATTTATCTTTGGTATTACCAAGGAAATCTTTAATTGCGTTTTCGGATTGTAAGTAACTTTCTAAGACTAGCTTACCATCAAATTATGAAAATCTAAATAGCATTTTTAAAAATCGTGGTCTACAAGCTACGAGAACAATCACATGTGTGCCATTTCTGAAGAGGGGCAGTGACCTAATTTTAGTTTCTTAAAACTGGTGTGTATAAAACTAAAGTGTATACGTGGGCGCATTGTAAAGTGTTTCGTAATTCTTCGTGTTAGCTTTACTGTGCCCCCTCTTCGACAATGTGTTTATTAATTTTACTTACGAAGGATTACCACTTAGTTATCGAAATACGTATTTAGGATACGAGTATCAATTGTGCTAAGGAGATTTACATATTTTTTTTTATAACTTAGTTAAAATAAGGCCTAATTTATTTATTAAAAAAGTCGTAATATCAACTTTTAAATTCTATTATTGTTCGTTTTAAATTTTTTTATTAAGAATTCTAGAAAATAAGTGAAAACAACGTGCCGTGCCGCATTTAGTTAATAAATATTTCATTCCGTCTATAAACATTAGGTCACTATAACGATCACATACACTCCTAAAAAACAATAATTTCATCGATCCTTTCTCCCCAAGAACGCAGAAAAATATTTACATTGCTTTTGAACAAACATACAACGGAATTTCTGGGTAAATATTGAAATAGTATGCACAAACAAGGCGATAGTGTTATTCACTGATGCGGCAAGATTTGATTACGTATTTATCGGAATCGAATGATGTTGCTCTACGGCAACGAAAATATCGCACTGAAAAATATGTACATCCTTTTGTCAACATATGTCATATTCACAAAGTTTAACTATATCTAACTATGTATGTATATCTTTGCAAGATCATTTTTATATCGGTGTTTACGTCTAGGAATCGATGTAAAATCTATTTTTGTTTGATTCCGAAAAAACTCAGTCCGTCATGAATGTATCCTGTCACCTTGCAATTTATCCGTATCAATATGATGTTTATAATTGTCAAGCAGCAAAAAACAAATAATCTGTTTAATTTTTATCATTCATGAAGGCTTTTAATATTTGAAAAATATAAATTCAAATTAACATATTAAAAACAAAATCCACAATATATTTAAAATTTAAACAATTTTAACATTAAAATTCAAAATTAATTATTTAAAATTGCATTATAGTACGTTTCATAAATAGAAGGAGTGATTTAAATTCACCGCAAAAATTAAGCATTTTAAGTGGTTACTAAACATGACCGTAGCGGAAGTTGCCATGAATCCCATAACCTCTAATATATTGTCAATTCAATATTTATTATATTATGTTTATCGTCGGTCTGGCCGTTTATTATTTAACAATTAGTTCTTTTAAGAAATAATTGTTGAGATAAAGTTTTCAAAAATGAACGAACAACCAGGTCCAAGTACTTCAACACTTTCACTGCCCAGAAAGCGTTCTCATATTGGACATTGCATAATAAGAGATATTAATGTTAAAGAAAAATTTTGTAGTTTTTATTTTTTTTTATTTTTAAGAGGTGATTAAGCATATTAAATTAAACAATTTAACGACGTATCCATTAATTGGCATAATTTACTAGGCCTTGGTCTTGCCGTCGAATTGACTCAGCTGCCTCAACGCGGTTACGAAGATCATCTAAATCAATTATTTCGTTGGTGTATTCCATGGTCTTCCTAACGCTCCATAAACAGAAATCAAGGGGGTGATGGTCGGGTAACCGTGGAGGCCATATTTTCAAACATATTATCTAAATTTTAGCTAACTATATATATATATATATATATATATATATATATATATATATATATATATATTAAAAATAATAGACTTTTTATTGGTTTAGCGACCTTTTATTGAATTATGATGTTTTATTCTACGACGTTTCGACTTTTACTATTTTTCAGTCTTTTTCAAGTATCGTTTCTTTTGGTTTTCAAAATCACGCATTCTGTGTAACATGTGTGTCGGGTACCCGAGACCTTTTTTTGTAACGAACCGATCGCACTGGTTGGAATATTGTAAGTTAATCTATTATTTTTAATATTAAGACACGGCCAATAAAATAAATAAGAAAAATAAAATTCTTATAAACACTAAATATATATATATATATATATATATATATATATATATATATATATATATATATAATCAATAATCCCTTCTACCATAACAATGGTGTAGGGCGTTTATCTTCTTCTAGCCTTTTATAAACGTTTTCCATTCATTTCTATTCCTTGTGATGTTCTTCGCTTCTGTCCATGTTTTGCCTTTCCTTCCCAGTATTTCAGCTATGACATCATTCCATGTTGTCCTTGGCCTTCCTCTTCTTTTATTTTTCATTATCCTTGCTTCCCATATCCTTCTTGTTTGTCTTGTATTTTCCATTCTATATAAATGTCCCCACCATCCTAACTGTCTTTGTTCAATGTATTCTAGCACTGACTGCATTTTTAAATCTTTTCGTATTTCCGAGTTTCTTATTCTGTCCATCCTTGTAACTCCTCTAACTCTTCTTAAATACTTCATTTCTGCTGCCTGTAATTTATTCTTTTGTTTTCTATTTAATATCCAGGATTCACAGCCATATGTTAATATCGGTCGGTAAATTGCCTTATATACTTTTAGTTTTGTTTCTCGGGATATCTCTTTTTTGTTAATGAAATTAATCCTCATGCTGTGGTACAGCTTTGTTGTTTTTTCTATTCTTTGATTAATCTCAGCGTCCTGGGTCCCTTTTCCATCAATTCATACTCCCAACTACTGAAATGCTCTCACTTGTTCTATTTCAGTTCCTTCTATTATAATTTTCGTATCTACCTGTTCATCTCCCACTACCATTGCTTTAGTTTTGCTCTTACTCATCGTCATTCCACTGTCTTTTAGTGTCATATTCCATGTTATTAAGTTACGTTTCAGATCTTCCTCATTGTCGGCTATAACTACTATATCGTCTGCGAATGCCCCTTCCGAAATTTCGACTGCATTCAAGTTAAGGTGTCCAACCCTGAACTTTTTACTTTTGCTTGTACACTTTTTGATAATGTCATCCATATAAACAATGAACAGCATTGGACTCAGACTTCACCCTTGGCGCAGTCCCTCGTTTGTTTTAAATATCTCCGATTCTAAATTGTTAGCTATTACAGCATTAGTATTGTGGTTATATATTTTCTGTATTAATCGTCTTATTTTGCCATTGACACCTCTTTCTCTTAATATATTCCATAATCTTTCTCTTGGTACTTTATCGAATGCTTTTTCCAAGTCTATAAATGCTAAGAATACTTTCTTCTGTTCTCTAGAGGCTTTTTGTGTTATTTGTTTCACAGAGAATATTTGGTCTTGTGTGCTCCTTCCTTTTCTAAACCCACTTTGTGACTCATGTAACGTATTTTCGAGTTTTGTTCTTAGTCTTTTATCTATTATTTGCTCGAGAATATTCATTGCAGTACTTAGAAGGGATATTCCTCTGTAATTATTGCATTCTTTCTTATTTCCTTTATTCTTGTATATTGGTACTATCAATGACTTCTTCCAATCGTTTGGTATTTCCTCTTCTCTCCATATTCTGTTATATATTTTCAACATTACTTCTCTTCTTTTTGACCTATATATTTTATCATTTCTGCCGTAATTTTGTCACAGCTTGGCGCTTTTCCATTTTTCTGTTTTTGTATTACTTCTTCCAGTTCGTCCATGGTAATTATTTCTTCAGTCTCTTCTTCTCCTATTATTTGTTGTTCACTAGCATTCTCGTTTTCCACTCCTCCGCTTAACAATTCCTGAAAGTATTCTTTCCACCTTTCTATAATCTTCATTCTATCGCTTAGGATCTCTCCCTTCTTATTTTGTATATAATGTGTAGATTGTGACCTTTTTTCATTCCTTACTGATTTCAAGACTCTACAAAATAATTTTTGGTTTTCTTTACTGTTTTTTTCCATTTTTTCCCCAAATTCTTTCCATGTCTCCTTTTTTGCTTGTACTACTAAATGTTTCACTTTTTTTCTTTCTTCTTTATATATATCGTATTTTTCACTGTTTGTTCTGCTAGGTATATTTTCCATGCTTTTTTCTTTATCTTAATTTGATGTCTTATTTCATTTGTCCACCATTTTGTTTGTTTTTCCTTTTTATTTTTCCTTACGCCACATATCTCTTTCGTTGTAGTTATTATTATTTCTTTAAACCTATTCCAAATTTCTTCGATATTTCCATTAGTTTCTATATTTTCTACCCTTTCAGTTATTCTTTTCTGGTATTTTTCGGCAATGACTTTACTTCTTAATTTGTATATTCTAAGTGATTCTGTTTGGTTTTATTTTTGTGTATATATATATATTGCTTTTCCTTGTTTTGAACTTTTTCTTTTATTCTTGATATAACCACAAAGTGATCGCTCCCTATTTCCGGCCCTCTTCTAACTTTCGTATCGCTCACAATTCTTCTGTTGTTTTTGTCAACTAATATGTAGTCAATTATGGACCTCTTCCCCCTACTCTTGACTTCTCTAGTATATCTGTGTATATCTTTGTTTTGGAAAAGAGTGTTAGTTATTACCAAGTTGTGTATAAATTTTGGCTAACTAAACGATTAAAATGTGGCAGTGCACCATCTTGAAGAAACCACATTTGTCGGCGTACATTCAACTTCTTCCAAAGTACCATCAACTGATTTTGTAAAAACAAGAGATAATCATATCCATTTAATCGATTTGTCAACACAAAGGGGCCAATTAATTGCCCATTGACCAGTGCGCCCAAACGTTTATCAAAAATCTGTGTTGAAAATTATTACGGCGAACAGCATGTGGCTTTTAGACAGTCCAAATATGAGTATTACGACATTTATTTATGCCATTACGTGTAAATGTGGCTTCATCAGTCGCCAATAGAATGGAAGAAAAGTTTAGAATTTCAGCATGTTTTTATAGAAATCATCGGCAAAATTGTAAACGTAAAGAATGATCTTCAAGTTGCAAAACCTATACTTTTTGTACATGGAAAGGATACATATGATTCTCGCCCAGTGTTCGCCGGACAATTCGATTTGATACATTTACTTGGCGAGATATTTTTCGAGTACTACTAGCAGGATCTTCTTCGACAAGGTTTAAGACTTCTTCTTCGGTATCTAAAATTCGTTGGTGTCAACCAAGATTACCATCCCGACCCTGATATGTTTGCAGTACACCAGTTCTTCGTGCACGACTTACTAGAGCGGTGAATTTTTGTGGAATAGGTGTTGGCCTGCTAGGAAACCGCTCAGCGTACAATCGACTTGCAGCTGCAGAATTCTCACGTACCTACTTCCCCATAAATCAAACGTATTCACTGTTGGTGCGATGGCCCATTTTCACTTTCTTTATTAGAATTTATTCGAAAGAATTTATATCAAACTAGCAGTGCAGTGACAACTGATGAAACAGCTTGACAAATAGGAAACGTTATTGACATCAGCCTACTTAGTAAAAAAATCACTGATAACTTATCGTTTGAATTTACAATTACTTTGCACAAGTTGTTGATCAATCGTTTTAGCGTTAATAACCTTTCTTAAAAGAGCTTAGTTACTCCTTAAAAAAAAAAAAATTAATAGCAATACCTCTCTTATTATTAGAGACAGGACACATCAGGCCAAAATTACAATAAACCATGTAAATAGTCTATACCGCCTAATTCTGAGCAAACGCAACGATGCGAATGTATGAATATTTCTCCCGCTTCGAATACAAATCCCCTGAACGCGTTTAGCCAATCACAAAACAGTCTGTCGCGCAACGATTTGACAATTAATGTCACAAATTAGTGTCACCACTGTCACCCTATACGGAGTCTCTTAAGCGTTTGAATAGTGATAATGCCGCGTTATACACTAGAAGAGAAAGCCGAAATGATGAAATAGTATCACGCTGATAATTCTTATCAAAGCATATGTGACTTATTTGCCGGAGTTCCTAATGATACGTTCATTTTAGAATGCGCTGCAATAGAACTAAATTCAAATTTGACACATAGCGATATTTCCAACGACTTAGGCATATGCTGCTCTTCTGTTAACCGCATACTAAAATTAAATGGTTTTCGTAATTATAAATATTCCAAACATAATCAATTATTTTACGGTGATGAGTTTAAACGGATGAATTTCCGTTATTATATAATTAATTTCTCATTATGAACAATTTATTTTATTATCTGTAAGAGTAAATTCTTCTTTACATTACTAGAATTTAATTTAGTTTTTATTTATTTCTGAAGTTTATTTAGTTTACTATGAATAGTTTTTGTTACCTTCATTATTAAAATTTAATTTATTAAATCTCTTGATGCCTTATTTTTCTTAACCGCTTATTAATAATTTTATTACGCTTTGTGTGACCATCGTCAGTATAACGTATTGCAATTTATTTATTATAAAATCATTACAATAACACAGGACTAAACAATTTATAGTCCTTTAATAGTAATTTGGTAATCAGATAATTTTTCTTACGCGGCTCCATAATATGTAAGTATGTATGACATATGACATCGATGTTGACACGCCTACAGCATTCAGGGGAATTCTATTTGGAGCGGGAGTAATATTCATACATTCGCATCGTTGCGTTTGCTCAGAATTAGGCGGTATTTCATTCAGTTAATCGTACATCTGGTTTCTGTCGTTGAATTGCGACGCGATTATTTCAGTATTATAGTGAAATTCCTTTCTTCATGGGCGTAGATAGAAGCGGATTTTTTATAATTTAATATATTTATTAGTTTATATTTCGTAAGATAAGTAAAGTAGGCTGAGTTAGTTTCCTTTTTTCATTGTTTTAACTGTTAATTACCATACTACGTAATTTTTGTAATAGATCCTGTTTAATATCGTTTCATCAAATCTACTTCTCCCAATTATTTTCAGTAAGTGTCGCAGTGAATTTCGTTAAATTTCAATAACTTACGCATATATTTTTAATTTTCATTTATTTAGATCTAGAAGATTGTTTAAGATACTTTTTCAGATATGATATGGAACAACGTCAAGAATGGCATTGTGAAACAATGGCTAGTTGGATTTAGGGTCAAACTGATTGTATGTCCATTGCCAGTGATTCTGAAATGTATTGCAAAGTCTGAAAAATATCGTTAAAAAATTCCAAGAAATCGCATGTAAAACGTCACTTAGCATCCAATACACATACACCGATTTTAGACCCGTTGGAATCTGAAAATTTTAACGAAGAACTCTGTGAAACTTTAATGGTGGCAAATATTCCATTAAATAAACTTAAGAATACCACCTTCAAAATATTTCTCCACAAATATACTGGTCGAAATGTTCCTGATGAATCCACCTTGCGCAAATATTATGTTTCTATGTGCTACACGAAAGCAGTAGAACGCATTAAAAGCCATCTTTCAAACCAGTACCTATGAAATGCCGAAGAAACTGTCGATATATTAGCACACAGGTACTCGTAGATCCAACTATTCCATATAACGCATATGTAATAGCAACAAATGTTATAAATACAGTTGATGCGGAAACAGTAGCTAACACCATTTACGAGAATATGCACCAAATGCTTCATTCATACGACAGGTGCAAAGAAACAATACTTTTATTTGTCAGTGACAGTGCTGCATATATGTTAGAAACAGGCACACTATTGAAGAAAACATATCTTAATATGCCGCATATCACTTAAATTACATGTAGGACATGCTTCCACAGTATCTGTGAATATATCAGATACACCTTGTCGGAAGTTGATAGACTTGTATCCACTTTTAAAAAGGTTTTCAGAAAAGCACCATTGAGAGTAAATCTTTACAGGGAAAAACTTCCAACTTTGTCACTGCCTTCTTCTCCAGTAATAACTAGATGGGGATCATGGTTTGAAGCTACTAGTTTTTATGCAGAGAATTTCGAAAGTTACAAAATTTCGTTACATGATTAAATGACGATGCTCGAAGCATTTCTGAGTGGAAGGAACTAATACAAACTCCAAATTTAAAAAATCAGTTATACTTTCTTCAGGAAAACTTTGGAATTTTGCCAAAATAAATCACTTATTTTAAAAATTAAAATCTCAAATTAAATGATGGATTAACCGCATTAGATGTGGCTATTAATAATTTGAAAAATATTCCAAGCGATTTCCGATGTGGCCCTCGGCAAAAGTTACACGCAGTTTTTAATAGAAATCCAAATTTAATAACATTGCGGCAATTGTATATAGGAACAATACCTCAAAATCTAACTGCTAAATACGCTGAAATAAAAAAATATTTCCAGTATGCACTTATAATCAGTTGCGATGCAAAAAGGACATTTTCTATCAACAAGGATGTATTTAATTCAAAGAGAACAAATTTTACAGAAGAGAACCTTGAGACAGTATTGCTAGTCAATATTAATACTCCTTTACTCAACTTGAACTACAAAATGAACAAATAAAAACACCCGTTTTTTTCCGATTATATAAATAAAATTCAAAACTCTTTAACAATACAAATTTTAACCCAATTACTACCAACGTCCTTTTAAAAGGTCGGTACAGAAATCTTTTTTTTTTGTACAACTTAAACTACTTTCCGAAAGATGGTGCTCCAGTCTATCATTAAACAGAGCATGTACAACGTCTTTCCAAGATTTGCAGCAGTGTAAGTTTTGAAGACTTGCAGATATTGTAAATTGTGTGTGAAACATTTTTTTACGTTCTGTCATGGACAATTGGAGGTAAGAATAATTACGTAATTACAAACATAACATTACTATTTATTTACACTGATGAGTTGGTATAGTCATAACTTTATGGTTTTACACTTAGACATCTTTGTTTTTTGCTTCATTTTTACAACATAACCTTACAAACACAACCGTCCTTTTAAAAGGACAATGGTTAAAACACGTACTATTTTGTTTTCAGTTATTTGAAAAGACCTCTTACACTCCATGAGCTATTAGAAGAAGTAGAATACATTGATGATGTTCACAGTATACCAGACGCTATAGCAGTGTTTCCTCCCGTTAACGCTAATGAAGAGGTTACCGATGAAGACTCCGGAGATGATGAAATTGTTACTATGAACAATCTTCCAGCTAGAATATTGAATACTCAAGCTGAAGCTATTTTAGATACCGATCACGATGGTGATGATGATATCCCATTGTCACATTTTAAAAAATATAAAAAAAGACAGAAAAGTAATCATTGGGTTAGGGAAGACATTACAAATAATTTACCAAAATGGCAAGATGAAAGTACGGCAAATAATAATATGTCTTCCTTGGACTTGTTCAGTCTCTTTTTTGACGAGAAACTTTGGCAAATGATACTAAATTATAGTAATCTTTATGCAGTGCAACATAACAGAAATGGAGATATTACACTAGATGAAATAAAATGTTTTTTTGGAGTACTTATTTACAGCGGTTATACAAGTGTCTCAAGAAGATCTTTGTATTGGGAAAACAGCTCTGATGCTAATCATCAAATTGTGTACACCGCAATTTCACGGAATCGTTTTAATTTTATAATGCAAAACCTACACTGTTGTGACAATACAAATCTAAAAGTTGGTGACAAATTTGCAAAAGTTAGTCCACTGTTAAAAAGATTAAACCAGAAATTTCTTTCTTTTGCCCCTATACAAGAAAACCATAGTGTAGACGAGTCCATGATTCCGTATTTTGGACGGCATGGTTCGAAACAATTTATCAGGGGCAAGCCCATTAGATGGGGTTTTAAAATTTGGATGGCCAGAACTATAAACGGCTACATAGAATGTTTTGAACAATATCAAGGATCCACCACAAATCTTTCAGAAAGATACAATGACTTGGGTTTGGGCGCAAGTGTGGTCTTGTCATTCGTTGACAAAATAATCGCAGCAAAAGGTCAGCTGCCTTTTCATGTCTACTTAGATTATTTTTTTACGTCGTGGGAGGTACTTTTGGTGCTTAGAAACAGAAATATAAAAGCTACTGGTACGGTGAGAGAGAATAGAATTCCAGTATCAATTATAAGGTCTGGTAAAGAATTGAGAAAAACAGAAAGAGGGACATTTGAATATGCTTTAGAACGGGAGGAGAATGTAATAGTCTGCCGATGGAATGATAATAATATTGTTACCATTGCTTTCAATTGTAAATATGTACTACCAACGACTAATGTGACTCGATATTCTCAAAAAGAGAAGAAGAAAATATCTGTGCCTCAGCCGAAGTTGGTAAAAAATACAATCAGAATATGGGTGGAGTAGACAGGGCAGATCAGAATATCAGTCTTTATTGCGTGAGTATCAGAGGAAAAAATTGGTACTTTCCTCTAATTTGTCATGGCTTGGATATGGCTATTCATAACGCCTGGCAACTTCACCGCCACTGTGGAGGGAAAATGGACCAGTATGGCTTCCGTTCGATCTCTTCGTAAAGGTATTTTAGAAACGCATAAGAAAAACACTAAGAGAGGACGTATACGAACAAGTGTCAATGAAAACGAAATTTCGCGATTTGATGGTAAAGATCATTTGATTGTTTACCAAGAAAATCAAATCAGATGTGGACGGTGCCACAAGATAGTCCAATTTAGGTGTGCCAAATGCAAAGTGGGGTTACATCCTAAACAATGTTTTGTTGAATATCACACGCAATAATATTTTTTTATGTTTATTATGTTCCAATATCAAATTGAAGATTGTATTTAAATAAACTTAAGTTTTTTAAAGTTAGTTCTGATTACACCTTATAATGCCACTGTCCTTTAAGAAGGTAGTCCCTTATCTAAAAAACTACTAAAAAAAATAAAAAAAGTTAAAATGAAAAGTTGTTGATTTGGGTTCCAGTTAATGTAGAAATAGACAACAAATGTATTTTTTCAAGAAAAAATTAATTTGGGAGTATCTGGGTTAAATAGTACGCTCGTGGGCGATGAGTCATTGGCCTCTAGTGTCCAGTCCCTACTTATTATGCAATTTTTGTTAAAATATTTTTTCGTTAATGATCTTACTTTAAGACGTTTAATCAGCCCTTGAAAATAAAATCACAAAACCGTAAACAGTCTGTACAATACAGAAGAGAAGGTAGACCAATATTTTATAAAGACATGGATGAACGAAGGACATTCAAAAGAAAAAGTGCTGATTGATAGAAATGTTTTCAGTGCTAAGCAAGCTTTCGTTGAAAGGTTGTGTATTGGATTAAAAAATCCAACCGCAAAAATGGCGCCGACTAATTATCCTTCGTATAGGTTCAGATGTGGGATTTCTCAGCAATGAATTGCTAATATTTGAATGTAGAAAAACAGCTGATTATCACGCATAGATGAACAGTGGTGTTTCCGAAAAGTGGTTTGAAATTATGCTACCTAATTTACCTGAAAATGCTATCATTGTTATGGACAATGTGTCATATCATTCACCAGAAAAACTACCAACTTCTGCTTGGAGAAAATGTGAAATTTAAGAATGGCTCCGTCCCAAAAATATTGAATATGGTTTAAAAATGGTTGGAGCCAAACTATTATATCTAGTGTAACTTCTAGATATGCTGTGGATGAAATTTAAAGTGCCGTCAAATTTTTCTGTGAGAAAAACCATAGTCACTGTCATTTGAGACGTCCTTCTTTGTAGACTTTATCGAACGAGGGACCACAATAAACACTGACAGTATTACAGCATGGCTTAATTCACAGACGGCAAAGTTCTATGAAGGGAGCATTAAGAAGCTAGTTCATCACTATGACAAATGTACCAATAGTAATGGCTATGCAGAAAAATATCTGAAAGTAGTAGCTTCAGGTTGTATGTAATAAAAACCTCTTCATGTATTGGTGTCTGTTTTTAATAACTAATCGAAACTTACTTTACGAATTGCCCTCGTATAGTATAGTGGCTTTTAAAAGCAATCAGATGAGAAACATTAACTAATTACTTCCTAAATTAAATTTTCAATACAAAGCGTACCTTCAAAATTACTGAAAAGTTCGTGATGGTCTTTGACAAGGTAAAAGTCGAGTAAACACGAGTACGCGTCGTAGCTTGTTGCATTGACATGAAAGGCAACATCCACGAGAATCGAAACTAATCAAAAAAAATTAACGAACTTTCCTTATTTATTTTCATGAAGAAGAGATACCGTCGTCCATTCTGTAATATCCTGTTTGTGGTCAATGAATTTGGAAATTACTGCCCAGAAGCAAGATTAAGTCAGACGTGAAAAGATTCATGTATATATGCATGTATATGTGTACATATAAATATGCCGCCGGGAGGATTTTATATGACATTGATTAAGGTAGTAATTTTACGCGATTTTTAACGCGATACAATTTTTAGATAGGGCTTCTGCAAATTGCAACTTTTATAGATTAACGACTTAATTAACTGTCTTAAGCACACTTTTAAATGCTAAGAGATTAGGAATAATTGGTTTAGCATTTTTGTATTTGATTAGTAATTATTTTAATTACTACGTCTGTCATGTTATTATTGCAACAAAGAAGCTTTTGATAGTTAACACTGGTTTAGAGTGTATCTGGGGTTTAAATAGAAGTATGCGCTAGTGTTTTGATGTTTGCTGGTCACTAAATCGAAGTCTCTTTATTTCTATCATTTACAGATTTTTCATAAATTAAAAACAAAATATCACCAAGACGTGAGCAAATATTTACATAACTATAGTTTCGGGCCACAATTTACACGCTTTATGCCCTTGTATTAGCAACGGTATTAAATATATCAGTGGCATTAGAACTGTTACACCCAAAAGAAATAATTTGTTTAATTTGATATTTTGGAAATGTGATAGTTTTACATCAAAAATTAAACGATAACATTTGCAAGAAATTTTATTAACATGTAATATGAAAAAAAATTAATAATGTATTTGGCGCCCCGTAGCTGAGTATACTCATGTACACGTCTAGTCATCGACAAAATGAGATGGTCGATGTCTGCTTGTGGTACCTCGTTCCAAGCAACTTAAATTTCGTGGATTAACTGCGCCAGAGTCTGTGGAGGATGGTGCAACGTGGACAGTCTCCTCCCGATGATATCCCATACATGTTCAATGGGGTTTAAATCCGATGAACGGGGTGGCCATGGCAAAACAGAAACGCCTGGTTGTTGGAGAAAGTCCATAGTTCAACGAGCAATATGAGGACGTGCGTTATCTTGTTGAAAAGGAACGTGTGAAGGGCCATCTAGATAAGGTAGTAAAGTGGTTTGTAGGAATCATCAACATAACGCACAGCTGTCATACTGCCTCGAATAAAGAGAAGTGGTGATCAGCTACCATATACAATAGCCCCCAAATCATTACTCCAACAGTCATGTGTACATGCCTCTCAACTGCAAACCCAATATCACGTCGCTCTCCACTCCAGCGTCGGCCTTCTACGGCCATCCTGCATAACTGGATAGAATTGCGATTCGTCGCTGAAGACGACACTATGCCATTCTGCCTCCCAGTTGTGCAGTTCTCTGCACTAGTTCAAACCTTACGACAGTGGTCCCCAGTCAAAGGAAGCACCAATCGTGGACGGTATGAAAGAAGTCCAACGGCATGAATGCGGCGAATCTTCTTCTCCAAACCATTGGTCAGCAATTTGACACGTAGTGGAAAAACGGTCTCGTCGAACTAGTTGTGTGAAGCGCTTAACCTGACGCTCTGTGGTACGCCTCGGTTGACCAGTTGGCCTTTTTCGTGTTCCTCTACCTTCTTTTTTCCACACACGACACAGACGCATTACAGTCATTGCAATACAATTAACATGGCGGCCAATTTCGCGATAGGACAAACCAACATCTCGATAGGCAACAATTCTACCCCTGCCAAAGTCACTAACACGGTGATAATTCTGACGTCTTCGAATCTAGGCATTTTGTTACGCTTAACACTCGTAGACCGACGCGCAATAACCAATCAATTCTGTACTAGTCAGCTCTTATGAACAGGTTTCTTAACAAAAAGCTAAGAGATAATTTTTTGGAAAAAAATTATTAAAATAAAAAGTTGACATTCTTATCATAGCATGCTTTAAATATAAACATTCTGATGCCAAAAAATCAAGTTGGACAAATTATTTCTTCTGGTAGTAACACTTCTAATGTCATTGATTATATTTAATACGATTGCGAATACAGGGGCATAAAGCGTGTAAATCGTGTAGTATATTTGTACCAAGAACAGCAGCTTGTGTATGTTTAAACGCAGACTTGTTGTAGAGTTCACACAACCACAGATTGAATATAAGCGGTACATTGCATGTGCAGTCACAGTACTCATGCAAATATCGTCGAGATTTCATTGTGTACTAGTTTTCCTTTAGTATCCTAAGCAGAAAGTCGGACATAGTTTGTTATATGTGTAGCTATTTTGTTCCCGCCAAGCAGAAGTGAAATATTAGGTAATCATACTACGCTTATTTAGGTAGGTGACCAAGATAAATCACGGGCACCGCATAAATTATGCGATACACATGTCGAACATCTTAGAAAATGAAACCAAATTGCATCCCTGCCATTTGCTATTTCTATAATGTGGCGCAAACCAGTAAGCCAAGTCGAATGTTACTTTTGCGTATGTGACAAAGGTTACAATTCAAAAAAAAAATCTTCCAATGAAGCAGAAACTCCAGAGGTTGGTGATCAAGAATGTTATTAACCCACAAATATTTTAATGTCGCAACAATTCACTCAAACCGAATTGAACGATTTAGTAAGAGACTTGGGTCTTCCAAAGTATACTGTTAGAAATCTGGAGAAGAACTTGCTTGTTCCAAGTACATTATTTTCCTGGTACAGAAATCGTAAAAGTGATTTTATGCAGTATTTTTACAAGAATGTCCTCTGGTATATTGCAATGATATCGTTGGCTTAATATGTGCCTTAGGAGCTCCATCATATGTCTCTAGTGGGTGGAGATTGTTTGTAGACGCGTCTAAGACTAGTTCAAAGGCTGTTTTCTTATGTAATGGCGATAAGTATTCATCCGTGCCAATTATTAGTTCAGTCCGCTTAAAAGAAACTTATGACAATCTAAAGTTACTTTTGGAGACAAATAAATATCAAGACTACGAATGACAACAATGTGGAGATCTAAAAGTGATATATTTGTTGTTAGGCTAACAGGGTGAGTACATTAAAAAGCCGTGCTTCATTTGTAAATGGGATAACAGAGCAAGAACGCTGCATTTGACAAATGAACAATGGTCTCTTCGGCATAATCTTATACCGAGCTCAAAAAATACTGTACACAAAAGTTAAGTGAAGCCAAAGAACATACTTTTGCCCCCATTACATATAGAATTATATATAATGAAACAATTTGTAAAAGTATTTAATAAGGAAAGAAACTGCTTTAAGTATCTTTGTAGTAAATTTCCCGGTTTGTCCCCTCACCTTGTATATCCCCAAGAAAATACTCGTAAATTAAATTGTTAAAATCTATTGAGATGGGAACCTCATCATAAGACAAGCACGTTCAATGTAATTGATATCAACAAGAAAACGCATGAAAAGTACCTCATAGATATTGCAATTCCAACCTCGAATATGCAGAAGACATGCATCGTGAATATCAAGAAATATTTTAATCTCTATATTGAAATCGAAAAGCAACGGCAATAATACAACATACTTTGAAACCTGGTTTGTGGCTAGTTTTTACATACTATTACAACTTAGAGGGCGACACTTATTACAAATAAGAGCTTCTGGTGGTGGTCCTAATAATAATAAAATTATTTGATATAAAATAATTAGTTGTGTTGGTGAGGTTCCTTCAAAGGTCCAGGACGTGCGTGGTATTGGTTAATTAAAATAAATATACAACAACTTAGTTACTAAATAAAACACATGTTGTCCTTAAATTGGTATATTTAAATAAAAGAAATTGATGTATTTAAAAGTAATTAAATCAGTAATATATACACAAGGGGCGATAAATTAGTAATCGAGAAATTAATATAAAATATCTGAAATAGAAAGGTGAAACAGTAATAAAACAATGTACTATATACACGCGGAGCGTTGAATAAGGAGATTAAAATATTAATGCAAAATATCTGAAATAGAGTGTTAACTTGCGTAGTAAATTAAGGGTTAATTGAATACGATTAATATAAAATTACCTGTGAGTGGCGATGATGGTCACGTGGCCTTCGAAGATATACCTTGGTCAAGTATATGTAGAGCGATGTTTTGCCGGAAGAATAAGAAATTAATTAGTTTAAATTAATATGAATTCGCTTAAAAGAATAATATATAGAACAATACAGTTTACCTTAGAAGCGGAAGAGATGCAGGGGGCACGTGGACCATGCCACCGGTACTTGACCAGTACGGCGGGTGATGTGTGTGTCACTCACGAACATTCGAAAGAGAAGGAGCACTGATAGTTTTGCGTCGATAGAAAAGTCTAGAAACGGTCTGTTTTATGATCCATCGAAGAGAGGGTCGATATCTTGAATTATAATTAATAAGAAGCGCGACCTAAGGATGACTTCTATCGATGTCATAAATACTATTAGAATAACCCTTGTGACATAAGCTTTCTAACGATATCAAACGCAACATATAAAAGAAGAAGTATGTAATATTAATTAAAAGAATTTAAAAATTGGAATGTACTAGAAAGAAATTCGACCGTTAACGTTAGATCAGGTAGATAAAAGGTCTCGGTGAGTTCAGAATATGACAAAAGAAAAACTTTCTCTTTGGACACGAATATGTACAGTTGTACAAATGTAAAAATGTCTTAAGTTAATATTGAGATATTCAAAGGAGAAATATATTTTAAAATAGATTAAAAAATTACTATACGCTAAGCATAACAATACCTACTAAAGATACCGTAGAAGATTTAGAGTCTTCTAGTGAATCCTCTAAAAAGACATAAAATCTCAAATGTGACCTCCATTGTGGGTGAGGAAAGCTCGTTCAACATTTTCATCACTACCACAGTCAAATGAAACCTGAATGAAAATACAAATTGAAGCCTTTCCGGCCGACAAATCCCCTTATGAAGTTTTTTTTTTTTTTTCAATGATGAAATTTACATGGTTATAACGAATTTTTCCACGAAATACACCCATGACAAAAATTGTCACGATTTCGTTCTAACGAATGAGACACTGAAAATATTTCTGAGGATGTTTATTCTTACTGGATATCATATCTTACAGCAAATAGATATGTATTAAGGCAAAGTCGAGGATAAGGGAACGACATTCATTAAGAAATGCATGAGTAAGAATAATTTTCGACATTCACGTTAGAGACAATGCATTGGTGGATGAAAATGATAAAAATGCAAAACTTCGGCCTTTTTCGACGTACTCAATCGTAAATTTATACAGTTTGGCTAAATTGCATACAACTTAGCGACCGACGAACAAATGGTACTCTATTTTTTGGAGTAACTCAGAAAAATGTTTATATAAGGAAGACCTGTTGGTCTTGGTTATGAATTATGAATCTTCTGTTCAAAGAATAGATATCTGCTTCAATTTATACTTTACGGTGGTGCTAGCAATGAAAAATCAGACCTGAGCTTAGATCAGCCATCAAGAGGAAACATGGGCAGACCATCAATGAATAGTTTGCCGAATGAAATTCGGAAAGACAAAGTTGGTCATTTAATAATACGACATGGATAAAGTAAACGATGGTGCAGGCAGTGCTCTCGCCATACAAGGTTCTTTCATACTCGAAATGTTTCGAGATTTTCTACAAAAAATAAAATCTTGTGCTATAAAACTATACATTAGTTCCGCTAAAGGTTCGACAACGCACTGATATCTGTCAATATCAAAATGGTATTTTATGTTGCTTTTACTACATTTATGTTTATTGAATTTTAGTTAACAAAACATATTACATACGAGGTGTATCAGAGAGATTTGCACTTTTGTTTCATCTATAGATTTAAACATATATAGATTTTTTGCAATGAATAAACCAAGCCTTGAAAGTTTAATGTTGGAATTGGCATATGTTGCTTGATGCCCAACATGCTTTTTGTATTCGCAATTTTTATGAATTAAAACGTTCTTACATCGCAGTTCGGCGTCGGTTCGTACTCGTTATTCTTTTCACAATGTCAACGAAGCACCTGGTATCAATCTAATCAAATCCTGGATATAGAAATTTAATAAAACTTGTTCGACTGTAAATATTCACCCTCCTGGACTCTCGCGAAATGTGCACACTAATCAAGACAGTGACTGCAATCGTGGTTCAGTAACACAAGATCCACGCCGATTGGTGCAAAAAAAGCATGAAATTACGCCATTTTAAAACTCAGTTAGTTCAAGAATTGAAGGAAACTTGTGTGACTTATACCAGGTGAAAGCAACGAATCTCACGAAAACAGGTCTTGCTAAATTTTCGAAACCTAATAGCCCTCCTCAGATATACTCTTCGTGGTCAAGTTGCTGTTAAACTTACAAGTCAGCCGACCTGTACCACAAACCTAGCTCGAGTGAAGACGGTGTGGGTTTCTTGATAAAACGTTGCTAACCTGACTGATCTCTATTTAAAATGGGCTCCACCGTGATTTGAAGCCTGCATGTATAAGTGAAGATACTTTACGCAGAGGACGTACACGTGATAACGTACCCACGTAAGTCCCAGGTCGAGGGAAGCTAAAGGAATTAAAAGAAAACGAACAATAACCATATAATAAGTAACAAGATTTATTTTAAACGTTTGCAACTCAGAACACAAACAATGAACAAAGTTTTGAACCTTTCCGTATATAAATGTAAGGTAATGACAATATATCAAATTGACGGAAGAGCACAGAGGGTGAAGCTCTGTATATGAAAATAATTGACACAAAAATGTATAATATAATAAGATACAAAATAAGTACGTAAATAAGGTAATATCAAAACAATATCGATGTAGTTATTTAACAAAATATTAAATCTATAAAAACTTTGAATGTATCTATATAATTCAACAGATAACTCATTCAATATGCGCAAAAGCGACAAGACGACTTTCGAAATATTTCGTAATCGGTAACAATGGAAATACAAACATATAAATGAAATGTACTATACATAAATATGACGCTCTTTCTTTACAAATAATCAAAAACAATATAAGACTCAATATCAAAAAACAAAAAGAGAGAAACGATGTTCGTAATACTAAACTATTGACTTTTCAAAATAGCGTATGAATTAACGAAATCAAAACTGATAAAATAATATGTAGGAAAGTGACATTAATTATATTAATTAATTTTACACAAATCGGGACGTACTCTAAAGTATCATAAACAAATACGACAGATCGCTATATGAATGAAGAATAAATAATGGGATGACTTAACTGAGGAGCGAGCGTATGTCTATCTGCGGTAACGCCACGTAAACCTTCTAACGGTCCCGCGTTGCTCGACTTATCTTCTTCCAAACGATATGTAAATTACTGCGTTCTTCAAATTCAACAGCCACCAGCAACAACAGTTGCCGACAAATAACAGCTACCAACAATAATAGCGGCTTGCAACAATAGCCCTAAAATTATGGTTCATGTATTAGAAAAAGGAGACGTGAAGATAATAACCATAGAGGTCCCAAAGAAAATAACCATGGCCTCACTTACCTCTAGTTGTTCAAGGGCGTTATAAATGTCGATGAGTGCACAAGACCGATAATTTCGGTCCTAAAGTAGCTCAGAAAGAGAGTGTATCAAAATCTACCGGTAGATGTAATTATTGGAAAACTCACAAAACTTACATTAAACTTAACAAGCAGTTAGGGAAATTAGGGTAACAGCTTGTTAAATTTAATATAAGTTTTCTAAGTTCTAGAATAATTACACCTACCGATGGATTTTAATACACTCTTTATTTGAGCTACTTCAGCATCAAAATTATCGGTCTTGTACCCCCGTCGATATTTATAATGCCCTTAAGCAACTTGAGGTAAGTGACGCTATGGAAATTTACTTTGGGACCTCTATGGTTATTACCATTACTTGATCGACATTTCAACGGAAATAAAAATACGACGCGACACATCATGGCGCCTAGACGGGCTCGGGAGACACGCTTCGCTTGGTTATCTGACCAGATGATTGGCCATAGTACGGGCACATCTATCACGTACACTCTAGTTCAACATGTACTTACAATACGACGCAAAAACAGCCAATTAACATGTAATTCGTGCATTTTGGTCATATGACATACAACTCGGAGAAATTGCATTGTTCTGCTATGTGGACGTCGGCAACTCATAATACAGTAAGGCGTATTTTGGGTTATGGTTGATATATTTCTAGTGAAATTTAAAAAGTATTAGAAACAATCTTTTAAACCTAACAACTGATTATTCTAAGATTGACGTTTGCCAACCAAATGTAGGAAAGATTTGACGACTTTCACGTAATTTACTTCTCTGATGAGGCACATTTTCATAAGCATGGTTACACCAACAAGCAAAATATTCGTCATTGGTCGCTAGAAAATCCCCGAGAGAAATATCAAAATATTACATAGCTGTAAAGTTCCTGTTTGGGCATCGATATTCTCCAAAGCATAATAAATTCCAAATAAATGTAAATTCTAGCAGGCACGCCACAACAATCAGTGAATATGTTTGCCCTGTCCTCCAAGAATTTGTTAGTTAACGACTAGTGGTGATTCCAGCAAGATGGAATGGATATCAAGAAGAGGCGATATCAACTGGCCGCCAAGAAGCCCGGAATTGATTCCAAACCATTAACTTTTGTGGGCCTCTCTTAAGTAAAAACGATTTTATAATAATGCTCTAACAAATTTGATTCAGCTAAAAAATCATATCCAGGAAGAGAAGCGATTACTCCTGACTTATGGACAAATCTGATGTATGAGATTTGTGGAAGAATGCCAGCGACGAAATGGACGACATCTAAATGATATAATTTTCCACAAATGAATCTCAATAAATGTAATTCAAAGTCTAAATAAAGTTAATTAAGAAAAGTGATTATAGCTGGGAAAAATTAGAAATAAAGGTGCAGAACTCTCTGATACACCCTTTATTTTTGTTCTTGGCGGTTAATGGATTAATTTTTTTTACGAAATCTTCTATATCTAGTTTCAGAAGAAGATTTTTTAATACCAAATCTCGTAGCTTAAAAAGGTCAAGAAAAATAGTAACTTTTAAAAATTACCAAATCAAAATCAAATAAATTCGAACTAAAGCTTTAGCGCGCACTACCTAGGTAGTGTGGAATTTAATTATCGGACGAATTTGAACATTACACAATCGAAAGGTTGTAATTATGTCCGTATAATGGGAACGGGATAACGTCGAGAATTCCAGTTTAGAATATCAACTCCTTCGCATCCTTCGTGAAATACTCTATTACCCCTCAGTTCCTTCTTCCTCTCTCAATCCTAAGAAACGTAAATTAAATTTTGAACGTACTCGTATTTCTCGTATTTATGAGTTCTTTCTTTTTCTTAATTTTTGACAGACAAGCAGACATCTCAAAACGCGTAATCTGCAAGAAAGCTCGATGAAAGAAATTCAATTTTTAATTTAGCCTCGACATTCTTTTTTTTATGTTCCTTATTTTCCGTGTCCGCCAGCGCAAACAAAAAAAAAAGATGAAAAAAAGAAAAAAAGTGTGTTCGATCGGAGATGGAAATTTATTCGGCATAGATACATAAAATTACTAGAATGAGCTTGAAAAAGCTCAAATAACTCCGGGGCATTTATCTTTATTGCGTAATAAAATTTTTCAGATAAAATCGTAATGTAAATTAGGTGGATGCTTCTCCTCTGGTTAGGATAACATAGGAGTATGTAAATTATTAGATCGTAAAATTTAAAGAAATAAATTAGAGTAATGTATTGCGGCGATGATTTAGTAAGAGCGATAATGTCATTAAAACGAAATAATAATAATAATAACTTTTATTAACGAAAGGAAAATTACTTATAGGACAAATTAAAGAACGCACATTTTATATTTACATGTGTCTAAAACTATTGCTCTTTGGACCACATTAGTATAATAATAATAAATTTTTGTTTGCGACCATGTCTGTATACAGGTAATTTGCTTTCGGCTTAGGTAATCTAAACGTAGTACATTTGCGAGTATCAAAAATTGCTATAGCAGACCGATTTTCATGTGGCCGGTGGGAGAATTTGTACGTGCGTCAAGTAAGGGTCAGTGTTAGCTAGAGACAGTATTTGAAAAAATAAAATGCAAACTCTTTGTGCGAGTCGTGCATTGGGACGCAGCAAGGGATAAATCCAGAAAATCACTTTGTTGAACATGTTTATAATGGTTAGTATTTCACTAAATTAAGGCAAATAGAAGTAAAATAAAACGCATAGTTTCATGTTACATGTTTAATTAAAATGTCTTACCTTACCAACTAGCTATTAGCGTACTAACATCACATTAAGGGGATGACTGAATAAGATTGTTAGCTACACTTAACGGTAGAAAGGCTTAGGATTAAGTAAAATTAATTTGGATAATTAACTGAATTATTAGCAAATAATGTTTATGCTAATCTCTTTCTCGTTATATTCACATTGTAAACTTTCTATATGTACAAAAGAACAGTATATTCTTCAACGAGCGTAGGCGAGTGTTGTAATAATATTATTTAATAGTCGTGGAGAAAAGAATATTATTAATACTAATATTATTGGAAATAATAATGAAAATAATAATAACAATAAGAAATAATACATAAATACTCAAAAATAATTATATAACCTTAACCAGTCTATCATAACTGATTTCCTGCTATTAGAATTCGGTGGTTTATCTTTTTGGACATTATGATAAGGAGCATTGTCAATTACTAGGACAGACTTTGGAGGCAGGTTTGGAATTAATTTTTCTTACAACCATTTTTTGTAATTTTCATAATTCATCTCGTGATGATAATCTCCCGATGTGATATTAGACTTAAAAATCAATTTAGCATTCGGAAAGAATCCCGTCTCGCAGCCAGCATGAACAATAATTAGTCTTAGACCTTTTGATATAGGCCTTGCTAATCCTTCATTGGAAATGTCATTCCAACAAGTAGCCACGATATGAGAACTGTGGATGTAAGTTTCATCCATATATATAATCGGTCTTTTTTCATTTCTGTAGCTTTGAATGGTACGCAAATAAGATACTCTTAACTGACAAATGTCGTGCTTTTCCATTAACAACTTTCTGTTGGTTTTTGTTTTTCTCCAACGAAAGCCCATATCTTTTACTACTTTCCGAAGAGAATCTATTCCTCCAGTGTATCTTGTTTCTTTAAATTTTCTTAGAATGTTTGGCATTGTAGGCACAATTTTGTCAACAGTAAAGGTATTTAAAATTGTTCTACGCAGCACACCTTTATCTGCATTGTCTAAGTCGGTTTTGGGCTTGGTTTTTTTATTATTATTCTTTGGCGATGTAAAAGATGAACCGGCACCTGCGTTTATTTCACTTTTTTCTTTAACAATCCGTCTAATACTTCTCTCAGAAACACCCGTTGCGGCAACAACGCGTTCATATAACTGATCCAGTGGAATTTTGAGTACCCCTGAAGTTTTTTCTTCTTGCATATATTTAAATACAGTTGAGATCACTTCACGAGTTTGACTGTGTAAAACACATTTATTTAATTTACTTTTAAACTCCATTAATCACTACCTTAATGCGGCACTGCACTACTGTGTTTATCGCTTAAAACGATATAAAACACTTAATGCCAGAGGTTCCCCTACCTATGAATTTCGTGCGCATCTCGAGGGCGGTACTTCTAACCGGCCACATGAAAATCGGTCTGCTGTACGTTGATGTTAATATACAGTTCATGTTTCAAAAAGAATTACATCTAATGGTCTATTAATTTTTCCTACAAATTATGATGTTCTGCGTTCTTGGAATGCGGATGTAGCTTAAATGATATGAAGGTTATCTACCTGTCGCTGTCAAAACTTATCATCGAGAGATATGGTGAGGAAATTAATAACGAGCACAATTAGATTATTAATTTATTTAATAAGAAAACTTCACGAGTTTGACTGTGTAAAACACATTTATTTAATTTACTTTTAAACTCCATTAATCACTACCTTAATGCGGCACTGCACTACTGTGTTTATCGCTTAAAACGATATAAAACACTTAATGCCAGAGGTTCCCCTACCTATGAATTTCGTGCGCATCTCGAGGGCGGTACTTCTAACCGGCCACATGAAAATCGGTCTGCTGTACGTTGATGTTAATATACAGTTCATGTTTCAAAAAGAATTACATCTAATGGTCTATTAATTTTTCCTACAAATTATGATGTTCTGCGTTCTTGGAATGCGGATGTAGCTTAAATGATATGAAGGTTATCTACCTGTCGCTGTCAAAACTTATCATCGAGAGATATGGTGAGGAAATTAATAACGAGTATAATTAGATTATTAATTTATTTAATAAGAAAACTTTAAGATGGGATATTAATCAAATAACAAAGGTAAATAACTAATTTGTAGAAATTTTAATTATTATAATTTATATAATTTATAATAAAGTGTTCAAAATGGTTACCATTCTCTTGTAGACATAATGCAATACGACGTTTCATGTTGCCAAAGATATGCTAAAATATAAATGGTGTTATTACATTACATTTATTTGTAATTGTATTCATAAGTCATTTAAGTTATTTATTCTTGTCTTATATACTTCATTTTTTTGCAATCCGAAAACAGAAAATTCGAACACAGTAAGATCTGGCGAGCTTTCTGTCCAAACACTTCTTAACCCCATCTTTCTGGAAGTAACCCACATGGAATTCGTCTCGTTGCACTTGAGTTAAAAATGGTGTTAATAACTCTTCTCGGTATCGTTGTTTATTATGTTATTGTGAATAAATATTGGTCTTATTTTTCTATAACTAGATTCAGCTAACCATACTCTAACTTTAACAGTATGTAAAGGAACTTTGATGTGATTGGTTTGTTTATAGACCATGTTCTCTAATTTTCTTTATTTACAAACCCGCTTAAATGAAAATCAATAAGAAAACTTAGATCAAGAATTTCGTCATTATTTAATTTTTCTTGCAATAATTTAAGTCTACTAGCATGATCTCTAGGTAACATCTGTTGAACAATCGATACTTTATATGGATACATATTGCTATGAATAATGGTTTTTTAGCAGACCACCATCCACAACTAGTTTTCCCAACTAGGTTTCTCAGCCGGTGAATTTTCAAATATGAGACTTCTAACTTCTGGGGTTCCAGTTAGGAAACACGTGACTGTAAGGTAATTTGGACGCCAGTGAAATGTTCACAAAATTTTTATTTACTCATATTATATAAGTTACTTAACAATATTGGAGTTATTACACTAAATGAAACGCAGGATAAAATTTAAACTGAATATTTAATACAAAAATAAAAAAAATCTATCTTTACAAAGTATAAAGATACTGTATTATACAAAAATACATGAGGTAAAAACATTCATTGTAAAATGACAGCTAAATGAATGGAAAAACTTCCTCTTTATTGACTCCGATCAAACTTAAGTAAAATAATCAAACTTTATATTAAATTCTTCAAAGAAAACCAGACTGTATATAAACATACAGATACTGAACCACGAACAAAATTACGCATGTGCAAAACGACACACAAAAAAAACCGAACTCAATCGAACAAAATTTATCTCTTTAAAAAAATATATAACGAAGACGTCATAATATCTTAATATTACTTACAAAAAAATGTGGAGACACTTTTACGAGAAACGGTTGCTTAATTAAATTTTATCATCAAAATACGAGAATAAATATCTCTAAAAATATCGGGAATTAAATATCAAAATACCATCAACTATAGAACACTTTCAAAATCAACCCGAACTAATTTAAATATACAGGCCAATCCAAATTAAGTGTTCACCATTGGTAACTTTGTTATTATTAAAGATACAAGATTGTTTAAATTAGCAAACTAGTAGTACTTTTAATGCTCTTTAAGATGGAAGAATTAAAAAAAAACAAATGACCAGCGCGTTTTCGAGTTTTCCCGAAAAATATGTTTTTTCAAATGGAAACCCCTGTATATTATATCATTTTCTGTTAGAAATTCAATTTTTAAACAAAAAATCTTATAAGAACTTTTTTACTGGGATTAAAAACACTTGAGTTATAATGTATAAACAATAACAGCTAAATAATTTGTATAAACTTTATTTTATACATAAACATATCATTAAAATAAAATAAAAATCACTGATTTTTTCATAGAAGATGTTCAAAAATACCACCTTGTTGTTCAATACATTTTTGAACACGTTTCTGAACTTGTCGAACTGCTTTTAGTATGGTCCTACCATCTATTTGGTTTATCTTTTCACTAACTGCAATTTTTAGGGCGTTTACGTTTTCGTACCTTTGCTTATAAATCTCTGTCTTTAAATAACCCCATAAAAAAAAATCAAGCGGTGTTAAATCTGGCAATCGGGGAGGCCACTGAATAGGACCATTTGTTCCTATCCATGAATTGTTAAAAATAGTATTTAAAATTTGATGAGTACCTCTGTAGTTGTGCGCAGGTGCGCCATCCTGCTGAAAATGCAGATTCTGTCTACTTATGAGATCAATATCGTCTAAGAAATTATTCAAAATTTCAGTCAAAAATTCTATGTACCTTTCACCAGTTAGAGTGCCCTCATAAAAGAAAGGACCAAGAATCTTTGAACCAATTAAACCGCACCAAACATTAAAACTGTAACGGACTTGCGGGCGTCTTGGATGTACTAAAAGAAGATTTTTCTTTGACCAGTAATGATGATTTTTTGTATTGTACATTCCAGAATTTGAGAAATTTGATTCATCGGTCCATAAAATATAACGAAAGTTGTTTACATTTTGGCGTCAAAAGTTAAGATACCAGTGGCAAAAAAACCTTCTTCTCTCTGGATCCCCTGGCAAGAAAACTTGAACTGGTTTGTACTTATAAGGAATGAATTTGTGTTTCTTCAGAATCCTATGCACAGTACCGTGACTCAAATCAGATTCCTTGATAATATCTAGTATGGAATTCTCACGGTTGGCCTCAAAATATGCAAGAACTAGAATTCCCGTGGCCTCGCTTATTATAAAAGTCCTTCTTGTTCTTGTTTTGGCAAAAACACTCTCATTGCCTCTAAATTTTCGGTACATTGCTCATTTGGTTGTGTTCGGAGTGGATATAATTCAGCGTAGTGTTCTTTTGCCCTCCTAGAGGATTTTCTGCACACTAAATAAGATAAATAAGATAAGAATGTCAGTTATTGAAAGCAGATGACATCTGCTTTCAATAACTGACATTTGCTTTCACTAACTGACATCTGCTATCAAAACTGACATGAGCTTTCAAAACTGACTTCTGCTTTCAGCTTGACATCTACATTCAATAAATGACATCTGATTCATTAACACTGTTACTTCATAATGCATTTCTATATGGCTTGAACCTGGGTCTATTGTGGCCTAGTGGTAAAGGCGACAGCGCGGATAGCTGTAGACTTGGGTTCGAGTCCCAACGTAGACCATATTTTTCAAATAAAAAATTTCGTATGATTTGCTTTGTAATCTGTAGACAGCAATGTTTACATCCCCACTTACTCTGCATTTACATACATTCTAATTTAATATTTGTAAATATTTCATATAAAAAAGCCGAAAAACTCCAATAATTTATCAAATGTTATATATATATAATATTTTCGTGACCTTGGTATGATATGGTATACTTAATAAGTAAGCGATTAAAGGTCTGGTTTATTACTTCAAAGTATATATATTTAAAACCCTACATGTTCGGCAATGATGCCTTTGTCAAGGATATAAAAAATATAAATTTATATTTTTTATATCCTTGACAAAGGCATCATTGCCGAAACATGTAGGGTTTTAAATATATATACATTGAAGTAATAAACCAGACCTTTTATCGCCAACTTAAGTTTACTATATATATATATATATATATATATATATATATATATATATATATATATATATATATATTTCAAAGAACACAACCATCTCGTTTAATAGCTGATCTAGGTCTCCTCAAGAATCTACCTTGGCCTCTCAAAGAGTCGACATCGGATATACCAGTTTTTCTCACACGTTAAATTTTAAACATTTTCAATATATACAACTCATCCCACAAAATATGTACATTTTTATTTTAAATATTTAAATTATTTTTTATTAAGAATTAAGAAGAAAGAGTGTTAAGCATAAAATATGGAGTAGTTCTGGAAAGCAAAACGTTTGCCAGAAAATGTTTCTTTCTGTTTTTGGAGTACGCCAGGGGCCAAAACATTGCAAGGAAAATCAAGACTGGGTATTGGTATATTGGAAAAGAGGGGTGATGACTACCTCTCACATAAAAGTACTTCGAAGAAATTAAAAGTCCTGGACTTTATCAAAAATTTTGAAGGGCATAGAAAATTACTACGGACGAGCTAAATCCCAAAGAATTTCCCTACCTTCCAAGTATACTATTACTAATCTCAGGAAAGCTTATAACAGTTCTGTAGAATCAAGCTACCAAGTAAATTACAAATTTGTCAGTTAGTCAATGATCAATTCGACACCGGATTTGGTATTCCACCCTCTGATATTTGTGGCTTTTGCGTATGTCATCAAAGACTACTCAATTTGTGTCAAGAGTCACAAGAAAAAATTAAGACAATGACGAATTTGAGTGCGTAAACTAAGGAACAAGCAATTTTACAAAATGATGAAAGAGGAATCAGAAGCTGCTTACTTTGATTTACAGCAAGTGCAGGTGCTACCTAAAGTCCTAATAGGAGATGCTTTTCATGTACAACAAATCTCTATTCATTCTACATCACTGACATTTCGAATAGGACACCAATTGTTTATTTCTGGCTAGAGACTCAAGCCAGTCGTAGATCCATCGAAGTAAGCTCTGCAGTTTTTGATTTCCTTTTAAAAATAAAAATCCAGGACCATATGAAGGAATTACGGCTATACTCGGATGTGGCCAGAATAAAAATATGTAGTGTCTAGACGTTCATAATTTGGCTTCAAAGGTATGCTTCACTTACATCACAGTTCACAAGGATTTGCTTTTCAGTTCGTGGACATTCGTGACTACCTGCTAATCACGTATTTGACAGGTTCGAAAAATTGATATGAGCACAAAGTGTGATAAAATGACCAGAACAATACTGGGAGCTTTATTCTGAAATTTGGGACGTATGTAAATTATTGATAGAATGAGCAATTATGTATTATTTCAAAAAAGCCTTGACATGTTTTAAAAAAGTTGCAGGAATCAGCGAAGCAAAGATAATCTTCATCGGAAGACTGAGAAATGAAGGTGTTGGAATGAAAACAACAATTTTATAGAAATGATGTTGAATCGAAAAAATACAAAATTCTATTGAAAACAGGAGAGAAAATTTAAAGTATCGTGCTGCTAGAAATACCGCTCAATAGGAAAATAAAAAGGAAGAAAATAAAGAAACTAACTAAACTACTCTTTGCATTGGCTGCCGAAAACTCTAGAAATGGTCCAGAATTGGCATGGCTTGCTCCAATTTTTCCTGACAATGTCGAAGATATTTCTGGAGATGACAGAGAGTTTAATGAAAATGGAGGTAATTCTGAGCAATCAGAATTGTGTCAAAGTCAAGAAGATGATGGTGGGGTGAAATAATAGTTTCAAAGTTTTGAATTTGCTCATTAAAATGTTTATTTTCTTGTTCAAATCAATTGCATTCTGGCGAAGTGATGTGAGTGAAATAAATGCTTTCTACATATACGACGCTAATTAATCGAATTTTTTACTGAAAACAATTCTCCCTTATGCAAGATTCGAACCTGCGTCCTCTGGTTTGCCGGGCCACGCTCTTAATCTTTGAGCTATTAAGGGACTGAAGTTCGAATCACGGGAAAAGCCTTAAATTACATTAAGAACAGATACTATATTATGCCCGCAGTTGACAAATTTGTGCAAATCAATTGCATTTTCGCGAACTGATGTGAATGAAAAACTGCTATCTACATATATGACGTTAATTAATCGAATTTTTTAATTGTAAAAAATTCGATTTATTTCGTTGATTTTCTTGTTTACCTAAAAATAAATTTTTGCATTCTGCAATTTAATTATCAAACAGAATTAAGTCCTTGGTTTTCCCAAACAAAATGGGTTTTGTCCACTTGGAAAAATCAAAGAGCATTTAGCCTCGTTCTTTTTCAGATTCCTGCGATAAATAATGAATGGAGATTCCTGGGATGAAGACTTTATTGGAAGACTTATTTATCGCAAATTTTTCGATTTCTGTAATTTTATCGAAACGTCTCAGTTTCTTTAAAATAATTTTTCTCATTTCCTGGAACATTATGTAATTTGGACAAAACGCATTTCGATTGTCGGCTCCTAATATGTTTTTCATGAAGTGCTTTTCAAAACCATTAATCACTTAATTGTTCTTTTAATTTTAGGTCCAAGTTTATTTGTAATTTATTATTATTATTATTATTATTATTATTATTATTATTATTATTATTATTATTATCTACCTGTCTAAATTTATACGATTTATTTGTATAGCCTACACTATTAATCTATTACATCTTAAAGAAAAAGAACACTGACAAATTATTAAAGCCAAGAAAGGAAGCGACAATTACCTGGCACTCTCTAATTCGTCGAGGAAACGCATCATTAAAAAAAGGAAAGAGCATCAGTATAAAAAAGGAGCTGATTTCCGGAATCGCCGGGCCGTAAGAAGCGCTGACATTTAACTTCCCTTAATTACGAACTCGAAATTCCCAGCAATCAAGATACTCATCGAAAATTGCAGCTGATTATGAAATTAAAATTAATTCTTCCTAACACTGTCGCCCTGACATTCAAACGAAGTTCATATTTCACATAAACCCTGCCGCCGACATCAAGAACGAAATCTTTGTCTTAAAATGTGTTTTATTAATCTCGATTGGAACGAAGGTGTTCATTCTCACGGACTGCTCTTTATAAAATAATTTATTGTCGACTCTATTGTTCATACTTTCAGTATATACTATAAAAACAGAGGTAATATTTCAATATAATTTTCTAAAATTTTGAATAAAACTTCTATAAATAAAAAAAATATTGAAAACATAACCTGGTACATACAAGAATTAAAAATAGTCTATAATTATGTTCGTCCAACATCTCTCCGACGTAATTATCTGTGTCACGACTGTAACGATCCCGGCCACAAAGTTTAGAAATTTAACTTGAACGTTAAAACCGTCATCGCACAAAAACATTTATAAACTTTTTGTACATGAATGTATATTTTGTATTTTTGCAATATATTTAAATTTATAAGTATATTCGCGCGTAGATGTGTAAGGAGAGGGTCCCCACTTTTTCCACATATTTTAATATTCAAACGCAGAAAACTAGTGCGCTGGCCACTCTGTTACGATTTTTGTTTTTCTTAGGAACTAGGACCTACATAAAAGGCCCCTTTTGCTGAAAGAGACATTAATTATTTTCCGGGTTTTCTGGCATCTAATTGAGCTTAATGAAAGTCCCTCCTCCTTGAATTTTCGACGGCAATCCTAACTGACGTGATTCTTCTTTACCCCAAAATTTCGCCGTGTATTTTTCTGGTTTCTTACCCGTTATCTTCAAAGCAGGTTCCCTGCCGTTAATATCTATTGAACGACGTACTATTCTGCACGTTCAACTACGGGCAAGACAATTCAGCTTGACCTGCGACGTCAGGGTTGTTAAAATAAGACTATAATACCATCCGAAATTGGTGGAGACTGTGGCTTTAAATCTGAAACAGAAATAAGAAAAACACCCTAACCACAATATATATCAATAAATACTATATACGTATTTCGGCAACTAAGTTGCCTTCTTCAGTAGAATAACCTTAAAACTGAAAAAAAAGTTAAACGTAGCGTTTTTGGCTAAGGTAAACCTTAGAAGATATGTTCTTCACCAAATCGCCAGTGGGATAACACTGACTATCCTAACTACACTAACAGTGTTATCCCACTGGCGATTTGGTGAAGAGCATATCTTCTGCCTTAGCCAAAAACGCTACATTTAACATTTTTTTCAGTTTTAAGGTTATTCTACTGAAGATGGCAACTTAGTTGCCGAAATACGTTTATAGTATTTATTGATATATATTGTGGTTAGGGTGTTAGGGTGGTTAGCGATACTCTCTCTTCCTGCGCTAAACAAAATTTTATACGCATGTGCAAACTCCGCGATATTTTTGTAGGTATTTCTCTCGACCACAAATCTCAACTTGTTGACCGGCATCTTGCATGACGTCCTGATAATGCGTGTATTTATAACGAATATAAGCAATGTAAAATTGATATTGTGCGAGAATTCTCATTATTTGAGTTTGTACAGGATTTGCCAGTGAAGCGGGAAAATTTAAAAACTTTGTTATTCATTTGACGTTTGAGTGAGGGCACTGAAGTTAATGATAAATTGTGCATGCAACAATGATCTGGTGGTCATCGTGCTTACTGTGTTAAATCGTTTTATAAAATGGTGACTCCGCGAGAACTGTGAGAAGGTTATTTCGCAAACACTACAATATTCCGTTTATTCACGCAGTTAATTTGTGGATACAAAAGTTTAAAGAAACTGGATCTAGTTTAAATTTAAAACATAGAGAAGCAGCAAAAAGTGTAGAACGCCCGAAAATTGGTATTTCAGTTTATTTGCCTATAACACGACTCTACAAAAAAATTTTCGTTGTTTGTCCTAAAGTTTATTTTATGATTTTTCGGTTAATTATGCACAAAAACAAAAAGAAAATAGCTTTTTTTGGTATAAAGTTTGCTTTTGTGATAGTTATAGTAATAATACTCATTTTTGATTTTTGTTATAAATGTTTATACATTCAAAAATACCGCGCGATCAGAGTGGGGTTTTTACGCTCACATAGTGCCGCTAGATGGCACTCGAGTGATAAACAACGATCAGGTGTTTTGTACAAGTCTAGGAAAACTTAAAATGTCGTCGCGAAAGTGTAAATATGATGCTGATGCATTTTGTTATATATGTGGTTAATTTATTAAAGTTCGAGACGTAAAATACGAACTAAAGACATCTGACGTTCTCTGTGAAGCCTACGAAGCATATTTTGACTGTCCTGTTCGGCATCAAGACAAGCCATGGGCCCCACATGTTGCTTGTAGTTATTGTAAAAGATGTTTGGAAGGTAAGCAATTTTTAGTTAAGCGGTGAATCAAATATAATAGACATTTTAATTTTTATTTCTACATTTTAGGTTGGTATCGAGGTGAGAAGAGGTCCGTGAAATTTGCTATACCAAGGATCTGGCGACAACCAAAAGGCCACGTCAATGACTGCTACTTTTGCATTGTGAATCCGAGTAAAAGACGTAGAGGTAAAAATGCAAAACCTATCGAATATCCTGACCCTGAATCTTCTTCTGCTCCAATTGCACACGACCAGTACCTGAGCCACGGAAAAAATTATCGCAGAAAAGTAGCTCATCTCTTAGTTCTAATAAAAGTAATTCCGATAAGGAGTTTTTACTTACACCAGAACAACCAAAACACCATCTTATTACTACAGAAGATTTTAACGACTTGATAAGAGATTTAAATTTGCCAAAAAATAAAGCAGAGCTTTTAGGCTCTCGCTTAAAACAGTGGAATTTGCTTGATGATGTTAATATCACGGATCAGCGGACTAGGCATGAAACATTCTCAACGTTTTTCACAAAAGAAGATGGACTTTGTTTTTGCAATGACATAAAAGGTATGTTCGAAGAAATTGGCATACCCTGTGTTCCTAGCGAATGGCGTTTATTCATTTGACAGCTCTACAAAAAGCTTTAAAGCTGTTTTATTACACAACGGAAATAAATTCCCACCTCTTCCAATCGCTCACTCAGTACATCTTAAAGAAAATTATGACAGTGTTAAAATCTTTCTTGAATCGGTAAAGTATCGCGAGTATAACTGGCAGCTGATTGGAGATTTTAAAATGGTGGGATTTTTAATGGGACTACAGAGCGGATATACAAAGTATCCGTGTTATCTGTGCTTATGGGATAGCAGAGCGGATGCTAAGCGCTATATTCAACGGTCATGGCCTGTAAGAACAGAACTTTGTGTCGGATAGCAAAACGTACCATTTGAGCCGATTGTTGAAGCGTAAAAAGTGTTAATGCCACCTCTGCACATTAGGTTAGGGTTGATGAAACAATTTGTTAAAAAACTGGATGAAACTTCAGAAGCTTTTGGATACTTGAAAAAGTTTTTTCCGAAGTTATCAGAAGCAAAAGTTAAAGCTGGGGTTTTTTTTGGTCCGCAAATTAGACAGATTTTCGCCGATGAAAAATTTCCAACGTTGCTGAATTGTACTCAAAAAGCGAGTTGGAACAGTTTTATAGCAGTAGTTTCTGGATTTTTAGGAAATAACACAGCTGAAAACTACGAAAAGTTAGTTGCGGATATGCTAAAAAATTTTAAGGCCATAGGCTGCAGGATGTCATTAAAAGTACATATGCTGCATGCTCATTTAGATAAATTTAAAAACAACATGGGAGCGTATTCAGAAGAGCAAGGAGAACGTTTTCATCAGGACATTATAAGCTTTGAACAACGTTATCAAAGCCAATACGATGAAAACATGATGGGAGACTATATTTGGGGTTTATTGAGAGAAAGTACTTATGAACATAAAAGAAAAAGTGAAAGCGTGCACTTTTAAATTATTTTCCACTTTTTTGTAAGTTATTTTGATAGTAAAACGTAATAAAAATAATAAACATATTTATTTGAATGGTTTCATCTTCAATTAAAAATTAAAACCACAGATTTTGAAAAATATCGTTCAATCGGTCTCCTAAATACAAAAGCAAACTTTTTCATGTCATATATTTTTTTTCGTCTAATTACGACCTAAAATATCGAAATTTTATGCTTTAAAGTCAAAGTCAAATTTTGTGTTGACCCGTGTAATCAAATAGATTTAGTTGCATTTATTTTACGTATTAAATCATAGATTTTAATTTTATACTACTTGTAGATGTAAAGTGTATAAAAAGGTCTTGGAGTTTCCCAAATATATAATTTGTTAATTATCGTAAGTGATCAGATATTATATTGCTTCTTTCCTACGGTCATAAAACTCTTTATTCAATACAGGTATAACCTTCTTGTAAATTTATTCTTTTGCAGATATAAACTTATATAATAGCATAATCTTGATTGTTATATTTCATTTATTGTATTTATTATATTGAATGTTACAATGGATTCATATTTTTAAGATAAGGTTTAAAAGGTTCATTAACATTCTTCAGTTGGCCTACTCTCCAACCATTCTGACATCTTCAGGAATATGTTCATTGCTTGTTGATTCCATTCGTTTGAAACTATTTGAAACGTTGAACAAATGAAATTGGAAAATATTTTTTATGAACGACGGTTCCCAATGAGCATGTGCACTTTTAATAAATCGTTTTCTTCCCTAGATGAAAAAAAATAATTTCAACAAGGAATCAGAGATATTACCAAAACTCTTGTACAAAACCCGTCAGTTAAGGGCTTTCCTACCTTGCCACTATTCACTGTAAAACTCTACGAGTATGCTTTCTACATTTTACGACGCCAATTATTCGAATTTTTTAATAGAAAAAAATCGCCCTTAACCCACGTTTATAGTTTGCCACTATTGCTTTAACCACTGAGCTATTAAGGACTATGATTTCTAATAATTGTGGGAAGGCTTTAGGTCATATTAAGGAAACATATTGCTATAGATTTTTCCCCGCTACATTTTTGAAAAATATTATTTTTGTAGTGTACTATTTTCTATAACAGTGTATGATTTTATTGTATGAATATTAATATGATTTTGAGTTATTTTTGATTTGTCGTTTTGACTAGGGATGTGGTTCGCCGTGTGGCCGGCCTATTTCCTTTAGACATCTCATGTTATTAGAGTTGTGAAGATGTATTTTGGTCAAATATAACTCATTATATTTTATTAGTTTTATTAGCTTCGTGAATTGAATTAAATTGTGGATGGTGATTGATTTCATTTACCGTGATATTTACGAGTGTGTTATTCTCGTAATTTGTGACGTTATACGTTCATCCGACTCTGGGTGTCTCGTAAAAAATTTATAAAACGCTCTTTATTTACGTAAGTAATAGAAGTATTTTCATTATTATCTTTATGTGTATTAATTTTGTTATATATATTTTTTAATTTAATTTTAATAGTTATATTAGATGACAAAGAACGTATTTTAAAAATTTCTAAGTAAAAAAGTTTCTTTAACGATAAAATTTTGCACGTTGGTGTCAAGGGCATATAGTTTTTGTACATGTGGTATCTCACACATGCGTGGAAGTTAGTTCGGTCTGTCACATTTTGTTGTTTACATTTTATATTGTGGGAGAAATTTAGAACACTTCTTTGTAATTTATTAATTGTAAATTTTGATCGGAGTCATTAAGGTGTTTTGATTATATGGCCTAGTCAATACTCATATAATATTTTTGCCTTAAAAATATTGTTTATTTCTGGCAATATTTTTTTTCTTTTTTTTAATGTAATAAAATTACATTTAATTTCATTGTGTATTTGAATTCTACCTTTTTTTTTTCTTTTGTGCATTTAATTAACTCAAAGACTTTATTAAATATTTTCTCAAACAAGTTTTGAGTGGCGCTCAATATAAGAATAGTTAACTAATATTATTGTGTTTCCCACGTTTTCCATTGGAAACCCGGAGAGGAAAGCAGTCCTATATAAAGCAAATAACCGACTGAGTATATAAGCTGGACAGAGTTGGTGTGAAAAGTGGTACATCTCACTTCGAACTCACTTTTCATAGCAATATGTATATTTCACCCGTAGTCGGCAGTTGTTGCAAATTTATTGCATTTTGCGAAATAACGTGAATGTAAATATGATTTCTACAATTTACGGCGCTAATTATTCGAATTTTTTAATTCAACAATTAATATTAATATACTCTAGGAGTAAATTAGATATTCTGTTAAACCTGACGTATAATGAAAAGACTGGAGGTTTAAATGTAGATCCCAACGGAACTCCATAATTAACATTTTCTAATTCTGATCTAATAACACCTACGCCATTACTCGTCGAAACTTAAGGCTACCTCTTAGTATACACGTAGAATTTCAACCAATTCTGTACTATACGGAAAAACCTTTGTATTTATGTGTAAATCAGTTAATTATTACTCCATTACTTAAATAATTAGTAATTAAACTCAACATGTAATTAAGTGTTCGTTCTTAATCTAGATCGTCGATAAGTTCGTAACAGCCCCCCTAAAGTTACCACATAATGTAAAGAATTTCTTTTACACTTTTTCTTTTGAACTTCTCCCCTTAGCATTAAATTAAAATTAGCTTCTTTCTGGAACCGATATTCCTTGAAACCAATTAACCTGTAACAGTCGGTAGGCAGGTACTTCATTCACTAAAACTCCACTCTCCGTAAATAATCTTGAGATTTTGCAAGCAACTATTTGTAACAGTCACGTCGTCGCGTTAACTTCATCTTCAAGAAAAATTATGGAAATTTTACGACCTCATTTCACTCACTAATATCGGGCATTAACGTTCTCCCCCCCCCCCACGTTTCCCCCAAATTATTCCAGAACAAGATCGTGGTGAAATAGAGCGAGAGACGAGAAATGTGGCAATACAAAAAGTTCTTGAATTAAAGTGCGCGCAACATTTACATATTTATGAGAATTTAGACGATTCAATTTAAAAATGAATTTTTACGGATCAGATTGACTATTAATTATTTACCTAGTCTAATTCTGAGCTATTTAAATGTCTTAAGATTTTATCTTGTTTACTATATAATCATATAAAGGCTTGAAATACATATAAACATATAAAAGTGTTTTCTTTTAATTTACATAACTATATATATTGTAATAGACTATACTAATGTGAATATATTTGCCCCACAAAGTTGTATCGAAATTAATGCAATAGGCAATTCAATTAACATATTTATATACGAGGGTGGTTTGACAATTAACTTGGTTTGCTATGAAAGAAAACAATTTGAGTTTTGCAACGTACTTTATTTTTCGACATAGTCCCCTCGAAGATCAACCCACTTGCCCCAACGTTTCTCCAGCTTCGCGATTCCTTCACGGAAATGAATTGCTACGATGTTTTCAAAATACTGGTTTACTTTCTGTATGACACCTTCATTAGACTCAAACTTTCGTCCTGCCAGAAAATTTTTAGTTTCGGGAATAGATGTTCGAAGTTCGAAGGAGCTAGATCTGGCGAATACGCAGGATGCGGAAGCAGTTGAAATCGTAGCTCAGCCAATTTTTGCTGAGCGACACGACTTGAATGCACGGGGGCATTCTCATTGTGAAACAACACCTATTTCTTGGCCATTCCAGGGCGTTTCTCTGTTATTGCCGCCTTTAATCGGTCCAAAAGTAATGCATAGTATTCTCCGGTAATGATTATTCTCTTTTCAAGGTAGTCAATTAGGAGAATTCCCTTTGCGTCCCAAAAAAAAGTGACGCCATGACCTTTCCAGCGGATGGAACGCATTTCGCTTTTTTCGGAGCCGATTCGCCACGGGCAATCCATTGTTACGACTGCTGTTTAGTTTCCGCGATATAGTGGTGTATCCAAGTTTCGTCCATTGTCACAAAACGGCGAAAAAACTCAACTACATTCTTCTGAAATACTTGCAAATTGTCGGCAGATATTCGCGTTCGAATTCGCTTTTGCTCTTGTGTGAGTAAACGCGGCACCCATCTTGCGCACAGTTTTTGCATGTGCAATTCTTTATGCAAAACGAAGTGAACTCGCTCAGTTGAGATGCCTGTGGCTTCCGCTAACTCACGCACTTTCACTCGTCTTTCGGCTAAAATCAAATCATAGACTTTATCGATGATTTCGGGTGTCACAGCTGATTTCGGGGCTCCAGGACGTGGTGCTTCTTTAATGCTTGTTCTGCCACGCTTAAAATCATTTATCGAAAGTCGAACACACTCATAAGAAGGACATGAGTCACCCAATGCAGGTGAAATTCTCTGTTTTCCCTTCCAGATAAAAGAATTGAATCACACCACGAATTCCAACTTTATCCATTTTTCGCTATTGGTCGAAACACTTCTGTTTAAGTAGCTGTCAACCAACTGTCAGAATGACTTAAGACCAGAGAATATTAACTCATAGGAATGACACTTTATGACTACATCTACAGATTACATTTGCGCCTTCTATTAGTGTGTGAACCAAGTTAATTGTCAAACCACCCTCGTATCTTTATAGTTTTCGTAAAGTAACTCTCTCTCTCATGGATTTTGTGCGGCCAATGATATACACATACGCGTTTCATGATCTTTATGTCAAAAATATCAATATAAAAAGTTTAACTACTAGATGAAAACAACTGTAAGTAAATAAATATACTGGGTTCTTTTTATATCATTAGACATATATCGCCCTATGTGTAAAGCGAAAAAAATAAATGTCAATGCAATGCATTGGTGGCATAGTAGGCAACCAGTTGTATATACACACCAGTAAGATATTTTTCTAATTGTCAAATATTTTTCATTAATACTTAAATCATAAATTAAATACATTTTATTGAAAAATAGATAATTTATTTAAAACAGTTAATTATCCTAACAGACGTATACGTTGTGCGAAGATAATTTTAAATATTTTTAACAAATTCAAAATAAAATAGATAGTATTTCTTTAAGAATGAAATATATCTAAGATAGTAAAATTAGTGTATCAAAAAAGGTAGAAAATATGAAAGCGTTGAAAATAAAAAAGTACAAATAAATTTTACCATTTTATTAGACTGTGGAACGTTCTCACATTAATTCTAATGAATTATCGAACGTAACCCACGTATTGGAGCATTTCAGTACACGATAAAAACAAATAGCAACTCCTGGTATCTCACAAATAAGTGGTTTTTATAAAATGAAGAAATTTATCTTAAAAAGCAGTAATGGGAAATTCTTGTAGGTAATAGGTATGTTACTATTCCTTTAATAATCACAATAACTTTCGGGCTCTATAATTATCTGACAGCATTACTACTGGAATTAAAGATTGAAGAAGGAAAGATATTATGCAACAAACTTTTGGAAACTGTTAAAGCAAGGCTCTTTTCATATAAAGGACGATCAGTTACTAGAGCAGCAACTATTTTAGACCCTCGATTTAAAATAGAAGGTTTTCGTAGTACTGAAAATGTTGTAGTAACCAAATTGAGTAATGTATTGTACTACTTATCTTAGTCAAGGTGCGACCCCGGTCTTGTTTCTATTATATATAAAAACATGACCTCGGTCCATCCGATTTACATACGCAAGCGTCCTCAATATACGTTACACGCTTTCACCACGTGTTGATATTAAACTAAGAACACTAGTCAAAAGGAGCACACTCTAATGTATATAAGACGATCCATCAGATCTTAAGAGGCAAAGTCACCCAGTCAAACATAGTTAGATATACAGTATGATATAGCGAGTGTAAGATAGAAACCTCCTTTAGACTACTGTCTATTTTGTTATGTATATTGTTATCGTTGTATCGTTATAAGTGTTAACTAATTATATGTTGTTATCCCAACGTTACCTGTCTATTATTTAATGCATCGACGCATCTGCGTACAGACGCAGCGGTGTGCCCCCTCAGGAACGGGTCACATCACAATGTTGCTTGGGCTACTTCTTTTCTAGAACAAGAAATGTTTAACATTATGAAGAAAATAGATCCTGAAAATAAAGAACAAATGCCTGTAATCGAAATAGACATTAGTCCACATCAAAAGTCACTTTTATTATTTGGATGGCGATATATCCCATAACGCCAGCTAATTTATACACAGTTTTTAATATTGTGTGAGTATAAATAAGGACCTAGAAGAAAGGATATACATTTTACAGAACTAATAATTTGAATTTTTAAGAAAGTCTAGAGAAAGAAGCAAAACTTTAGCATTCTCTATTAAAATTAAGAGTATCTAAACATTGACAACTTGAAAACTTCAAAGTGTCAATAACTGTCATTTAAAATAAAATTAAGGTTAAATCGTTAATTCAAGGAGTCATGTTGGATGCGTAATGGTGCGTAACGACTGTCAACGACACAACAGTTGACAGAAATCTCGAAACTTTTCCAATGTAATTTGAATTTTCCGCTTAAGAAATTAATTCTTCGTGAAAAATAAAATCTTGTATGAACCACTGGCATTATGGCAATTATATTGCCCTCGGTCGAAATTCTCACTCGGGTGAGAGACCCTCGAACTGAATTAACATCGACCACGGAGCAATATAATACCCATAACGCTCTTGGTGCATAAATAACTTTTAAATTTTCCTGTTTCTTTGCAATTGTCTTTGTTAACGTTTAAATTTTTAGAATACACTTAGAATTATTATCTAATAACTTTTAAAAGCATAATCAGTAAATCGACAATTATGTATAAATATCGAAGGATGCAATTAAATGTTAAATAAAAACATTATAGTTTTGATGCCTTAATTTTGCGGCGAAGTGTACTAAAATATATTATTTTTCCAACCTTTTTACCACATAAATATATTTTCCTTCCAGGTTTTGTTCAAATCATTGTCTCTCACTCTTATTCTCTTGCCATCATGTAATCGTATAACGTGCCTTCAAAAACTTTCCTCATAAGAGTCGGTCATGCTTTGTGATAATGGTTGGTGACAGTCCACGTAATCCGTCACAAACCTATAATTTTAAACGTTAATGGCCTTCTCTAATGAGGACAGTTTTTGAAGGCACGTTACGTCTAATTTGATTTTTATCTTTAGATTTATCGTCCACCGTAACAATATCTAAAATAACTGATTTTTCTGTGACGATTGCCGGAAGTGGATATGTTACTAGTCCTGCCCTTTTCTGAAATCAGCTCTTTAATATTTTCGTTTATTCTATTTGCCGTCTTCTTAGATATACTAATAGTGGAAGTGAAGAAAATGTTTTCATTGGTACTCCACCAGAAATTACTCAAGCAGAGGCATCTGAAACTGCTAGTTTGCTGCCGAAGAAATTAAAAACTCAGTACGAACGTGCATATAAACTTTTCCAAGATTGGCGTCAAGAAAGCCAAATAAATTCATTATCTGAAAATGGGTTACTTGCTTATTTCCAAAATCTTTCGAAAAAGATGAAACGGTCCTCTGTGTGGGCAATCTAATCAATGCTGCTTATGAGAATTAATCTAAAAAATAGTGTTGATATAAGTAAGTACCCCGAATTGTGTGCGTTTCTGAAGAGTAAATCAGACGGTTACAGATCCAAAAAGTCTCAAATATTGACACCCCAACAAATTAGAGGATTCTTATCATCTGATCCAGACAAAGAATACTTATTTATAAAGGTAAAGTACAAAACCAAATTAAATAAAAATAAAAGAATTACAAATATCTTAGGTCGGATTAATTTTTGGCTTAATTGGAGCTAGTCGGGGGGAAAAATTGATTAAAATTCAAACAAATCATATTTAAGACCTCAACACTGCCCTTTTAGTTCACATCTATGATACGAAAACAAAAACCGACCGTCAGTTTGTTATCGGAGGTAATTGCTACAATATCTGCAAGGAATACGTAAAACTTCGACCTCCAAAACTGACAAATAATACCGGATTTTTCTTAAACTACCAGCGAGTAAAATGTACAAAGCAGCTCATTGGAATTAATATATTTGGCAGGCTCTCTAGCGTAATAGCAAAATTTTTTAAATTGTCTGACCCTGCTGCTTACAATGGCCATCGCCTAAAAAGGTCCTCGCGACGATTTTGGTGGACTCAGGTGCGGACATCACATAGCGTCATAGAGGATGGCGATCAACAGCTGTTGTAGAGAGTTATATAGACCACTCGTTAAACAATAAAATCGAAACAGCTACTAAAATCATGAATACTTACAAAATCATTCTATGCAAAAGAATGCTGAGAATATTGAAAATATTGATATAGGAAATTCTCAAAGTTCAAGCTTTGATTAAAATGAATGTGGATCAATTCAAATCAAGTAAATGAAGCAAATAATATTGATGAAAAAAATTTTTAAAAAAACGCGATTTTTTTAGCAATTTCTAAAATGTTTTTAATGTGAACTTCAAATTACAGGGTGTTTGATCACTCGTTTTCCTAATTTGGAGGGTATAAAGTTCCCAACTTTTAAAATGTTTTACCAAAAAATCGCTTTGAAAAAGTTTTCAAATAAGCGCGGAATAAACGATGAAAATATGGGAAAATGTTTTTAAGACGGTCTTGATGCATAGTGTAAGTGTGTATGTGTGTCCTTCTACGTAAGTTTTATGCTATCGACTGTTATTTAAACGAAAAATGCTGATCCGTAAACAATAAAACCACTTGTCGAACATATGGCGCTATTTTGCTTACAGTATCATATCAAAACATTTACCGCTAAAAGCTAAATGTTCGTATTTGTACCGGCCAATGATGTTGAGTCTGGCTACTATTGTACAGGGTTATTCATTATAAATATCCCAGCCCTTACCATAGTTATTATTGCATAAACAAAAAAATTTTTGATATAAAAGTTGTGTGGTTATAAACTAATTTTATTATAACGTTAACAAAAGTACAGTGGCGTGCGTAGTTTAGGGGACACAAAAAATAATTGTTTTTTTTAAATGAGACACCCTGTATATTATTAAATTTTTGAAAAGATCTTTTTCTTCTGATTTCAAAAATATACCATATCATATCCCTGTCTTACACCGTTCTTAAGTTATTAAATAAAAGTTTTATATCTACAGAATTTTGGTCAACATTTAATTAAAATTACAAATAATACCTATAAAACGAATATAACAAAGATAACTTTACAACTATAAATAAATAATAACTTATAAAAGTTGTTCGAAGTGTCCACCATTATTTTCAATACATAATTCTAAACGTCTAATTATATTTTGAATTGCATCAGAAATGGCTTGATTGTTTACATTTCGATTATTTATTTCTAATTGAATTCGGTCTTTCATAACGAATACACAGTTAGAATTTGTTAACGCTCCCATAATAGACGTGATTGTAAATATGTCCCAACCAGCACCCTAGCACTAAAATATAGGTATAAAAGTTAAAAGGACACGTATTGTAAGTTAGTTTTAAGATACTCTTTGACAATGGCATAACAGCCGAAACATATGTTAGACATAGATCTAATAAAAAATTGTGAAATAGCCAAGTGTGTTTTTATAATAATTTGTTAATTATAGTAACTAGTTTAACTTACTATATTTATCCTTTAATAACATAAGAACGGTGTAAGATAGGGGTATGATATGGTATATTTTTTAAATCAGAAGAAAAATATCTTTTCAAAAATTTAATAATATACAGGGTGTCTCATTAAAAAAAGAACAATTATTTTTTGTGTCCCCCAAACTACGCACGCCACTGTACTTTTGTTGACGTTATAATAAAATTAGTCTATAACCATACTACTTTTATTTCAAAAAAATTTTTTTTTATGCAATAATAACTATGGTAAGGGCTGGGACATTTATAATGAATAACCCTGTATCATTTTATAATTTTTTTTTTGGTGTTGCCTCTTTACATCAATATCATTGATATATGTATTTACATAAAGCGAACATACTTCGACCTTTAAACCAAATCTTTGTTATTGCACATCTGTTAGCGTGTAGATAGAAACAATTTTATGAATGACTAGTCTGATAATAAAAAGCAAAAGGCATATTTATTTATTACGTTTTTTTTTGGTAAAGGTCACTGGACTTTGTGTTTGAACTTACTAAATAACGACTTCTTCCATTTTATCACTAACCTACCTCAACACAATCTGTACTATCTAATATAAAAACGTTGGATTTTCTCAAAAATTTACACAATAAAAAAAATGTTTATTTCTGCGGATAATGAAATACTTGAGATACATGTACATACTGTTTATATTATATCAACGAATGAACAAACACCCTGTATATAATAAGAAGAACAATAATTTAATAATTATTTACTGTTTCCACAACACTTTCTAACATACGCTCCGTTACGCTTCGCTCGTAATTAATAAAACTCGTGACTAAAATTGCGTTTAGAAAACTTGATACATAGTAAAGTATAAGTATAAAGAATTTTTTATTCTATAAGGTCATAAATGGCGTAGAGTACATTAATAACAATATAACAACATTTATGTTATACAAACGTGAACATTTAAAATTACAAAAAATAAAATCATACACAAAATAGTCTTTGAATATCTATAATCTAAATAATTGTTATAAGTTCCGAAAAAAAATCATCAACAGCATACAGTGCCGTATTCAGTACGTATTTTTTAAATATTTTTTTATAGTTTTTCAAAGAGTTAACTTTTATGTCTTCAGGAATATGGTTTTATATTTTGATACATCTAAATACAACACTTTTTTTTTGTACTTTTGTTAAGCGTGTTTGTGGTGGAACCAAATGAGCACGTACGGTATCAGTGGTGGTACCATGACTGTGATCCATTTCATACGCCTTGAAAAATTCATTGTAATGTCTTTTCACAAACAATGCACACTCTAAGAAATAAATAGACGGCAAGGTAAGTATATTATTATTTTTAAATACTTGTTTACATGAAACCCTAGGTTTTAAGTTGAAAATAGTTCCTATGGCAGTTTTTTTCAAAATAAAGATACGTCCAAAATATACTATTTTAATTATACAGTGTGGTCATAAAGTTTGGAACCAAGCTTATAACCGCATTATTTTACATTTTTAGGAAAAACGCTCGGACAGGTAAATTTTATTTTTTAAAACGCCATCTTTTGACATACAATTTTTTTCTATGACGTCATTGGTTTTCAAGTGATGACGTTATCAACACTTTCTTTATATGGCAACCATATTATTTTTTTTTCGTTTTTGGTAGATCTTTATATCCACCAAGTAGTGATATAAAACAATTGGTATGTTGCATCACAATTTTTTTGAAGAAATTATATAAATTTAGAAAAAATACGAAAATTTTATTTTTGTACAAAATTAAAATTAAATTAGAAAAAACATCTGAACTTAAATTTATTGTAACAGTTAACGTAAATTTTCAAAATGGACCCCACCAACCAACTGACACTGTCCCAGCCTAGTGTAAACACTTCGTATACTCGCCTCAATTATGTCTGGGGATATTTGTGTAAGTTCTACGCGAATTCGTTCTTTTAAATCTTCTAAATTGTTCGGTTTGTTAAAAGACACTTTCGATTTCAAATAACCCCACAAAAAAAAGTCTAACGGAGTCAGGTCTGGAGAACGAGGTAGCCATTCTATGGCGCCTCTCCGTCCAATCCATTTATTGGGAAATATTTCGTCAAGATAGTGGCGAACCTCTACACCATAATGGGGAGGCGCCCCATCTTGTTGAAACCAAATATTTGGATGGGGTACATCACCATCCTCGTGATTTGGGAAAATAACAGTGAGCGCTGGAACCAGTTCAAATCTTAAAAATTCTAAATATTGCACAGCAGTCAAATTTCCTTCAAAAAAATATGTGCCTAAAATGCGTCGTCCAATCATTCCAACCCATACGTTAACTTTTCCTCTGCGCTGAGTATGACACGCTTGAGTCCATTGCGGATTGTTCTGCGACCAATATCTGCAATTATGGCGGTGAACAGATCCATTTAGGCAGAACGTAGCTTCATCTGAGAAGACGATGTTTTCCAAGAAATTTGGATTTTGGTCACAACGTAACATTACGTCTTCACAGAACTGCAGTCGACGATCTTCGTCATCCTCATGTAATTCCTGTACAAGTTGAACTTTGTAAGGACGATAGTGTTCTTTTTTAAATAAGTTGACGACAAATGAGTGAGCCACCTGATTGGCTAACGCAAGTTTGTGGAAACATGATGCCTTTCTTCTGCTTCTAGAAGCACATTTAATTTCACATCTTCTCCTACTTGAGGTCTACCTTGCCGTGGTCGATCTTTTACGGATCCAGTTTCGGTAAATTTTCCAACTAGTTTTGTCACCGTAGACCTGGTAATTGGAGGTCTATCAGGGGTTCATGGTTAAACAATCCGCATGCTTCTGCATGCGTTCTTTGTCTGTCCCCATACCCAACCCTAATTAAAATTTCGATTCTTTCTCGCTCAGATAAATGTGCCATTTTTTTATATTAGCGAAAATAAACAATTTTTACGCAATATCTCAAAAATTTAACGTCAAAAATAGAAGTAAATAATTCAAAAATGTTGTCGCCATAGAAACAATTTCAAACTAAAATTTTTGTACATAAATTGTATAAAAAGAAGCTAGAATGTCATAAAGAAACATCTTGCAAAAAAGTGCGTGTTTTTGTTTTTGTAAATTTTTTGCATAGTAACATGAGTACATGTGCTTTTGACGATCCGGTTTGTTCAAGAAGAATATTTAAGTCCTCACACAAGACAGAAGTGTGAAAAAAACTTACTTACATATTTCAGTAAATTTTGTAAGCTTAATTAGTTTTTGAAATCTTCAATTTTTGGGCGATAATTTTAATTAAGAAATGGTCTGCCACATCATGTCAATTTTTTAAATAAATTAAACTTCTTTGGCTCTTTTTTATGAAACTATTTAATGTTAAATAAGATTTTTTAATAAGTAATTGGCCGATTGGAAAGACGAATTTCTTTTGACCTGGAGCGAATAACGCAGATTACTATTGATCGCAAAGCATTTACACTCGGCTGGGACAGTGTCAGTTGGTTGGTGGGTTCCATTTTGAAAATTTACGTTAACTGTTACAATAAATTTAAGTTCAGATGTATTTTTTTAAATTTAATTTTAATTTTGTACAAAAATAAAATTTTCGTATTTTTTTCTAAATTTATATCATTTTTTCAAAAAAATTTTGATGCAACATACCAATTGTTTTATATCACTATTTGGTGGATATAAAGATCTACCAAAAACGAGAAAAAAATAATATGGTTGCCATTTAAAGAAAGTGTTGATAACGTCATCACTCGAAAACCAATGACGTCATAGAAAAAAATTGTATGTCAAAAGATGGCGTTTAAAAAAAAATTTAGCTGTCCGAGCGTTTTTCCTAAAAATATAAAATAATGCGGTTATAAGCTTGGTTCCAAACTTTATGACTACACTGTATATGTCTTTTTATATTATGCCAGGTTTGTAATGTTACAATTTATTTCCTTGCATGTAATTTGAAGAAATGATTCTACTTGATGGCAGAATACAAGGTATAGTTATTATTTTTCCATCCTTCAGCATCACGTTTATTTTCTTCTTATTGCCCTTTTCTTTGACAGATAGGCCTACCTCTTCATACATTATTTCACGTGTGAGAATGCCGAAAGCCTGTCTTGTACTTTCTATAAAATTTGGGAATTTGGGAATGATGAAAAATGCTTCCGAATGTTCTTGTAGCCGGTGTATTTTTTAAGTAATGAATTACATATTTTTTTATAATAATTATTTTTATAATCGTATCTAGTATTTAAGTTAAAATAAATTTAGATAATGACTTAATATTGTAAAATTACCACACAAATATTGTGTATTTGGCAGGTGTACGTTACATACAACCAGTCTTAATTATCTATTTCACTTATTCATTCATTTTTCATTATTTGTTTGTTTTGTTAATGTAAAATATCAAAGCAATATCATATTTTAAAATTATACCGATTCTTCTCATATACACGTCCTTATCATTTTACTATTCAAAGCTCGTAGAGATCTTGAAGCCATCACCTATACGTCAAGCCACCGCCGGAAGATATTTTTATGAAATTACTCGGCGTGCGTGATGCGATTTGTGTACCCCCAAAGTCGAAGCATTAGTGATGCAGTTCCTCTCTCCTTGCATTGATTCGATCACCATAATTCCGGGGTGAATATAAAATCAGACCTTTCACAGCTTGTTCATGATTCTTCGCTAAAGTAGTTTTCTTTGTAGCGAAGTTCAATTTTGGTCACCCTCATACGCACGGAAATGAAGCGTCAGGATTTGATGGAACTCTTTTTTATAGTCTTTTTAAGACTACAAGATATAAAGGACTTACAGGATTACGATGCTCCTGTACATACATCCTAGAAATTTGCACTGAACTTTCGCTTTTCTGCCATATAGTGTAAAGCGGCATAAAATTAAGAAACGATCTTAAATAGATTAAATAAAATTGTCTCGAAGCCTATAAATAGGAAACATGGAAGAAGTTATTTTCCAACAACCTAAATATACTTTTCAGCAACAATATTAGCATCATCAATGCATTGTAATTATATCACCAGCAAATGCTTCTTAATATAAGGTGTACAATACAAATATGTGAAGATTTGTTTAAAAAAATCCATTTATTAACAAATTTAAGATTAATTTGGCTCAATGTTTTTAAAGAGCCTCTAAACCCATTTCACTAATCTGGCTTATACACTTCCGCGGTCGTCGTCTATTATTACTTCTAGGATTCCTAGCTGGAACCACGTCCTAGGAACTTCTTCTTGGTTGGCCAACGTTTCGCCCAGTATTACAAGGGACATCTTCAAAACTACTACTATTGTTTCTCCAGTTTCAGTATAGCAACATTAATAGCAGTCCTGAAAATGTCCGTTGCAACAGTGGACAAAACGTCGGCCAAAAAAAAGTTGTGCCAAGCTCGGAATCCAAGAAGCAACTATTTGACTAAATCTACCTAATATATGTTCTATATTCAAATAGTAAGTTCCGCTTCGTATTGCCGTCGCGCAACTTCCTACATACGTGACAGTTCTGTAGACTCACTAGGATAAGATTGACGACACTTTGAAACAACTGAATACTGGGTGAGCTTCGTCGTAAGTTTTTACAATCTTCAAGACAATAGAAAATCGCTATATGCGAGGTAATATCTGTCATTCGCTTTCTGAATGCTAGGAACGTAAAATCGATTGAAACTCATACTCAAATTTATGAGATTTATGGAGAAAGTGCCATTAGCGATTCAATATGAAAAAATAAGTACCAAAGCTTAACGAAATACCTGAAAGTATACACAATGAATAAACTGGGCGGTCGTCTGTGGTTATTCATCATTTGTTAGTACATTCGAAGAGAAGATTAGAGAAAACACTGTTAGCTGCTAATTTCTCATCCTTAGCTATTAATATATAGAGATAATTTCTTAGCCGCTCATTTAATATATCTTTTGATAAATTTTTGGAATTTTCGGCTTTTATTTTAAATATTTTCAAATTAGTATGTTATTCTGAAATAAGCAATTTCAAACTTTCAAACTGACATTAGCATCGGTACCTTATAAGGGGTTTCCAATAAACTTGAAACCAAGGTCCTCGTGGCTCAGTTGGTTAGAGCGATGGTCCGGCACACCGTAGACTTGGGTTCAAGTCCAAACGTGGACGAAAATTTTTCAAATAAAATTTCGTATAATTTGCGTTGAAATTTGAAGACAGCAATGTTTTACATTCACATTTACTTCGCAAAATAACATACTAATTATATTATAACCTAGTTATTAATCGAGTAATTTGTAAAATAAATATCTGTATATTACAGTACACTGTACACATGGAGATACACAACATATTTGACCCATGGTCACCTCAAATACAGATACATGCGTTTCGATTTGACGATCTCATCAGTGCAGTTCAAAGTGACGTCTTAATATTCACTCGCGCAAGATAAGCACAAACTTATCTTGTCAGCTAACAAGAGGTATCTTGTGACATCTGACGTACAAAAAAGGCCGGCCTGTATAAGCGCTTTCTATCGAATGGCTAGACCGTTTCAGGTTATAAAGGAACAAGTATAATTGTGTAGTCCGTTAACTCGTAGCCAGAGGGCTCAAAAGACCAAAAGAATGGTATATCGATATGTAAACACATCAAATACTTGTGAATACAAATTAATACAAATGTGCTAAAAGCATCTGTATCTGCACTCATAGCCATATTTCCAACGTATTTAATCAACTAAGTTCAACTATAGACATATGCGTCTCGATCTCACGATCTCATCAGTGCAGTTCCGAAATGACGTCTTAAGATTCGTTCCCGCAAAATATGCACAAACTTATCCTATCAGATGACAAACTCTCTTGTCCGACAGATATCACAAGATATCTCTTGTGCTTCTACTACAGACACATGTGTTTCGATGTCACGATCACATCAGTGCAGTTTCGAGGTGACGTCTTAAGATTAGTTCCCGCAAGATAAGCACAAACTTATCTTACGCCAGCTGACAAACTTTTTTGTCCGTCAGATGTCACCAGATATATCTTATAAGCTGACGGGATAAGTTTGTGCTTATCTTATGGGAGCGAGCCATCAGACGTAACTTAGGAACTTCACTGATGAGATCGTGAGATCAAAATGCATGTGTCTATAATTGAAGCCGCAATTAGTTAAATACGTTGTGTATGGCCATGTGTACACTTACGGATATATTTTTAACATATTTGCATTAATTTGATATGCACAAATACTTCATATGTTTACAGATCGATATGCTATTGTTTTGGTACTTATCAGTTACTTATTTAGTTCAATAAACGCCATTTTAATAAGAACATTTAAAGTGTCGGTTAGATCTTTGTAATGTAAGATTACTTCGTATTGCAATAAACGGACATTGTGGCAGATCTCAAAGAAGTCGCAATAAATGTAAGTAGACAAAAGAAAAAATTAATAACTTAGTCAAATTGAAATAGTGAACTGAAGTATTAATATCCAGGACGTGAAAATGGGTTCCCGACTCGTTGTGGACTTGATGAACGTCTTAAATTATTTGCATGACTGAGTTTGGCAAACAATCCACGGAGTAATTATATCTTTCGACGCCCATTTTCCTATTTGACGTTGCCAAGCAGTAAGCCGCCGGACCGATGCCATAATGCGCCACTTATCTTTTTATCTTTTATACAAAGTTACATTTCTTCGCCATTCTCGACAATATGATCCCGATGACTTATGTACTCCTTCAGCTGCTCTTCCTTTTGCTTCGTTCTAATTATTTCAAATAAGTTAGAAAGTCAGTCGTGCTTGCGTGAAAATTAGAACGCTTATAATAAAGGAAATGTTTCTGAATCTACAATATTTACTTGTATATTGGCCTCTCTAATGTCTTCCTATTTCATATTTTTAAATAACAGTTTGTTTGTAGGTATAACTTACGCAATAGCGAACTTTAAAATTTGAATGGACATTCTAAATTACATAAAAACAGCGTAAATAATAGCTTAAAAGAGAAGTTTAGCTTTTAGTGTAGGTAACGTAGTACGTTTCAAAGTATGCGGTTTAGGTAAGAAAATTAGATTAGCAATATTATTCTGTTATTTCTTATGAAATAATTGTTAAGAATTTAAAGAAATTTAACGAGTATGACCGGCGCTACTTCAGGATAATATAATACACCTGTATATTATTCGTTCTTTGTTTTGTATATTCTACTATAGAAATAGGTAAACTTTTACCAACCATCCTCTCTATTCACCAGAGTTGGCACTAACGCACTATTTACTCCTTCCAAAACATAAACCAAGGCTAAAAGGATATCAATTAGATTCAATTGGAAAGATCGAGAAGAATATGACCATCTACCACAACCAATTTTTTTTTCAAAGATTCACGTACAAACTAAATTCATATAAGCTGTGTTTTACGGTAGCCAACGAAGAGATCTCAGTATTAAATATCTTTTTCAGTTGAATTGATTCGGCTTTTCCTTGATGAAGATCCATAATTTAAAATAGAAATAAAGATAATGGTTAAAATCTTACTTACAGCTAAAGAGCACGTTACCGTAGAATTAGTTTAAAGTACCAAAGAGCCAAAAAGCTTGTCCAAGCTTGTTTAAATAATTTTAAAAATTCATTAAATAAAAGCCGAATCAATTCAATTATTTAAAGAAGCTCAGACAAGCTTTTTGACTCTTAGGTATTTTAAACTAATTCTACGGTAACATGTTCTTTAGCTGTGAGTACCTTTTGAAGCCACTGTGCTGGTGAAACAATTGTCGTTTTACGATTACGGTGTTTACAGTTTTGCCAATGTCATTGCCAAAGTCTACCCATATACATCGCTTCACAACATTTCGATAACGTGCTAATCGAATTTTATAAAATTTAGAGGGATGACTGAGATGCAATTTTCTAGAATATGCTTTTTTCTTGATAAGATTAAGAGTATTATTTTGAATACCACTTTGGATACTTGCTAACTCCTCCTAGTCTACTTTGTTACAGTAATCCATCAACAGTTAAACGACAATGTATACACAGTAATACAAACATGTCAAAAGACATCTGTATATACGAAGGTGGATCCCTTTGCTCTACCTCCACTCACAATAAAAATTGGCAAATATCTTACTTTTATTTTTCAACGTAATCTCCATTAAGGTTAACACCTTTTTTCCATAGATGTTCCATCATTTCTAATTGAAAAAGATTGTTCAACCCCTGCAAACTACTTATTTACCACAAATATCACATAATTATCTGACCGAAATAATTTACCACACAAGTGTTCTGTAAGTTTTGGAAAGAGTCGGTAATCGTTGGGAGCCAAATCTGATAAAATGGTGGATACGCAAATAATTCGAAACCTGCTTGAGCTGTTGCAGCTGTTGTAATGGCAGGCCTCTGACTGGGTATGCTATCCTGATGCAAGAGAACACTTTTGAACAACTTACCAAGACGTTTTTCTTTTATTAAATCACGTAATTTGGAAATTAACTTAACATAATAAGCACCTGTAACTGTGGCCCCGTTCCGTAAGAAATCTACTAGAATCACACCTTCAGCATTTTAAAATGCAAAATAGCATGACATTCCCTGCTGAAGGTTGCATCTTGAACATTTTCGACGGTGGTGAACCTCGATGCGTCTACTACTTACTCTGTATTTTGGTCTCTATATCTTAATCCAGAACTTATCCATTGACACTAATCTTGCAAGAAAAGTTTCTTTGTCGTTTCTACACCGCGTTAAAAGACGACAGCAAATCTCTCTTCGAGTTTGCTTGTGTGCATCTTATAGACAATATTTTCATGTTCAATTCGACTGTAAGTATATTATTTACCACATGATATGAATGACTAGTATCTTCAACTATTTATCTAATAGTCACACATTGATCTAGCAGCACGAGATCATGGAACTTTTTAACAGTTCCTTGGGTAGTGAGGGTTGTGGCGCTCCACCTGTTACATATTCGTCTGTACACGACTGTCAACCACATTTAAAGTCATGACTGCACCTTTTAACTATGTCATATGTTACTGCAAATTCCCCTGTTGCATCCAGCAAATATTGATTAATTTAAGTTGGTGTCAGCTCTTTTAAACGTAGGTATTTAAATCACCTCTCTTTGTTCGACACGATTCATTTTGATACTGATATGTGACCCTCTAGAACTCGGGCGTCCACTGTAGGGCACGCTTTAACAGATTCAGACTTGTAAGTTTCTAGCGCTAGTCTGTACATAGCAGGTTACAATGCGACGTGAAGTTAAATAATTGTTTTGGTTTATAAATGGATCAGGGGCGAAGCAAAGGGATCAGCGCTCGGATATGCAAGGAGATACCTAACGCATATATTAAGCATCGAGTTGATTCTACGTTCGTGTTTCGATCTCCTCTTAGATCTCGTCAGTTTACGTGGAGAGGGGACATAGCTAATGAATTCAATTGCCCGCTAAGTATAACACAATTTTGTATAACTAAGAAAACGTAGAATTTCCTTAGTAGTAGCTTAGTTACTTAGGAAAAGGGTTGCCGATGTGCTTCTCTTGGCCATCAGATATCTCGAGACCCCTTCTCAGGACATGTGACACACAAGATTGTATTATACTTATAGGCAATTCAATTCATTGGTCATCCTTCTTCTTAACGTACACTGACGAGATCTACGAAAAGATTGAAACACGTGTCTGAACGTAGCAGTAAACCAACGCTTAATAAATGCGTTATGTATGTACCCATACATATATAGATATGTGTTTTAATATTTTTGTAATACTGTATTTACACTTATGTTAATTAAACATCTATAAGCTATATTTCATATGGAACAAAGTACACACCGAAGATTATTAGATTTAGATGTGCAAGCTAAAGTACCTGTATCATCCTTGAAGTCATTAAAAGAGTGATAGCAATTGGCAATCAATACCTAATTTATTTTAAATTTAAAATGTGGTGGAGTTCTAATATTTTATTTCTAGAAATTTTAAAAACGGAAGGAAGCGATAGGTAAGTATGAACGTCCAAAAATTTGGTTGAAAACCTTAGAGCCTCGTAATGAAACTAAATAGCTCTAATCCACCCGCTCGCAGACCACTGGAAGTATCAGCTGACCAAATCGCTGCACCAATTGTAACACTGTCTAAGGTCTCAAGTACAAGACAACAGAACGCAGACATTAAGAAACAAGTGACATTCCGCCGTCAAACAACAGCCCATCCCTAATACTCCAGGTCACTAAATCTGGCCAAGCACATGGATTCTATGAAATCCATCTAGAATTCCTTAAGAATTGTGGGAAACACACGAGGATATGGATGAGTAAATTCTATTCAGACATCCTCTTGACAGGACATATCCTTTCAAAAAATTCAAAATAATTTTAGCAGCTGAACAAGCCTAAGATCCTGCCTAAAAAGCTTTCGTCCGATCGCGCTATTAAGTTCATATTATATGGTTCTGGAAAGATTACTATTAAACCGACTTAGTCGATTGATACTGAAGCATTCTTCCGTTGAACAGGCTGACTTTAGACCCAATCATAGTTCTATTGACCAGGTGCTTAGCTTAACAACACATATTGTGGCAAGGCTTCAAAAACGGCTGAAGACAACTGTGGTGTATATCGATTGACTGCAGCATATGATATGGTCTGGAGAGAAGGCCTTCTCTACTGCAAATTTTCCAACGTAGTAGCATGCATCTTTATTGAACAATATGCTTTGTGACAGGCGCTTCCAAATAATAACGGGAAAGAGCAAGAGTAAAATAAGACATCTTACTAATGCCCTGTTTAATTTGTATATTGTATTGGGATATGCTGATGAGATGGTTCTTGCATGTACGAATAAAATCAAAGAGGAAGCTTCTAATGTACTTTCAGAGGACCTGTTCGTTGTGCGAAAATACTTTGTCGACTAGAGACTAATCCCGAATATGAATAAAACAGAAATGTCTTGCTTTCGCCTCAAAAATAAACAAGCACGTCTAGAGCCGCAAGTGTACTTCAATAACAACTTGCAACGTTATAAACCTTACCCAAAATATCTAGAAGTAAGAGTAAATCGAACACTCTCATATAAAAAACATCTTGAAAACGCCGCAGCAAAAATAAACACTAGAAATAATATAATCCACAAACTCTGTGGTACTGCGAACGCATCCACCCTTAAAACGTCAGCTCTTAGCCTTGTTTACTCGGTAACTGAATACGCGCCCCAGTCTGGCTAAACAGTCTGCCACGTAAAGATAATCGACATTAAACTCAATGAGACTATGAGAATAATTAGCGTTTGTTTAAAAAGTACACCTATACTCTGGCTCCCCGCTCTAAGCCGTGCTGTACTTCCCACCATACGGGGAGAGGAAAGCTTGATTAGAGAATATAATAAAATATTATCGAATCCTCACCTCCCAGTACACAGTGACCTGCCTGATGCCGACCTGTCGAGACTAAAGTCTAGATCTCTTACATTCCTGGTAACAGAAAAGCTTATGGCAGAAAATTTCAACCCAAATAATAGATGGAGAGAGTATTGGGAAGCCTTGATCGGTGGTATTGGCCGTTTGAACGAGTTAAGCGGCCAATATCACCGATCCTACCGTACCCTTACCAGGAATGGGGCGGCCTCGCCACGAATGGTAGATATTTAACAGAATAAGAACATTTCACGGCATATGCCGTAACTCATTCTATAAACGGGGACTGACTGAAGCATCGACTTGCGAATGCGGAGAATGTCGCCAGTCTATTCACCATATTACAGCTGAGTGCCTTCTTACAGCATAAGGAGGTGAAATGAGTGACTTCTTTGAAGCCACTGGCAAATTATTCTTTTCAAAGCCCATCGACAAGGGACGTAGGAAATGCCCTGAAGACATTACAATTGAGCATTGAAGGCATGAGCAGATCTAAATCTGAATATTTACTGAGGCTCTTGAATGATTATTTGATGGACGTCTCCCTACTACAAGAGACCCATTGTGCCGGCGAAACGCAACTTAGCAGTAGATGGAAACTACCGGGATACTCTCTGGCAGTAGCTACCCATCGCGCCACCTATGGAACAGTCACATACATTCACATGTTATTTAATGCTATATTCGATGTGTCACACGAAATAAATAAATAAATTCACTTTATTTTAAAATTTGACTCTGCTCTGTGTAGTTGTATATATAACTTTACGTGAGTAATACGCTAAATAATAACTTAGGGAATTTATTGAATGCAATTACGGCTGAATATTTTGGAATTTTATTTAATAAATAATACACTCATGGTGTTCCTCTACTTTTACAAACCTGTGTATACATATTATATATCATTTTACTTTCCTAAAGCTTTGCAATAATGGCGAAAATTTTTATGAAAAACTACTTATACCGAAATAGCTCCATTGCCAGTTTATGGCGAAGTTATACTCGCACTGTTTTTATTTCATTTTAAGTGCTTTGTTGACAAACTAGAAGTTCCTAACTTTAATAACTTTAAATGGAGAGGGTTGCGTTGCATAAATATGAAAAGTACCACAGGACATACATTCCATTTTTATTTAATGTCCGCACTATTTCTACTACTGAAAGTAATATTTTCGGAAAGCCTCGCCCCCATTCTAAGGGTCGCTGTACTCAAAATTAATGTTGTTTTGATGCAATAAATTTCCTAGGAGGGGGCAAAATACCATAATAGGGCAGGAAAATTAAAGTATAAATAATTACATTTGCAGAAGTGAGCGGAAAGTTAAATAGAGTGTAAAAATGAAACATGTAGAAATAAATGGGTTGATTTCTAGAAAACGGAATTCATGGAAAGTTCTGTAAAATATGTATAATTCTATAAGAATTGATAACAACCATAATTATGTAAATAACGTACACAAATAGAGTCACCTTCGTGTTTTAATAAGGTTTATCCTTTCGCCGCATCCAATCCAGGTTACGGTGCGATTGATGTAAGATGTAACCATGTGATGGAAATGCGGAGGTAAGCCATAAGTAACCCCAGTGTTTTGTCATAAAATGTAATTTGTTATCTTGTATATATTTCTATATGTTAGATATAAGTAAATTTAGCATAAAAGAATTAAAGTATAACATTTCTAATTTTCTAAATACTTAACGTGCATTGCAATTTTCCATTTATTGATACTCTTGCATGCGAAATTTGTATAAGCATTACTAAAATACACCTATACATAATATATATTCCTCCCGCTACGTCTCCCACCGATCTTGAAAATTTCTTGAACGTTATTGAGACCCGTATCCAATCAGAATCCGCTAAAACTCTTATTGTTGGCGATTTCAACATACCACGCTATGTAAATGCACATTCTAACGACGCTAAGTCAGGGCTAATCAACTCTTTCATGTTATTCAATAATCTTCGACAAATTAACTCGATAGTGAACTCGGACAATCGATTACTAGACTTGATATTTACCGACCTGTACTTTGTAACAGCTGAAAAAGAAGATATACCTTTAGTCAATGTAGACTTACACCATCCACCGCTTACTCTAAACTAGCGTTATTACAACAATCGTAAAACATCAATACCTACCAATCCCGAAGCAAGGATATACAATTATAGAAGGGCAAACTACTTTGATTTGTATGGAGCACTGTTGGCTCTTGACTGGTCATTTCTGAATGCCTACAACACTGTCCGTGATGCTTGTGAGTACCTTTATGCAAAAATTTATGAATATTTAGATGCCTTCGCCCCATTAAAGTAAAGAAACTAAAACTCATTCCTACCCAGTCTGGTTTACCTATGAACATATCAGAAAATTTTAAAGAGTCAAGATCCGCGGTTTCGGTCTTACAAATACGAAGAGCACCAAAAAATATTCGAGGAGGATAAAGAAAAAAGAATGCAGTTTTGTGAAATAATGATGGATATGGCCAATGGTGACCGAAACTTTTTATCTAGGATTTTATTCAGCGATTTAGTTAACTGGTCAACCAAATCAACAAAATTATCGCTACTGGAGCACACAAAATGAACATTTAACGTTGCAGACTCATACCCAATACCGGGGTAGTGTCCATGTTTGGGCTGGCATACTAGGTCCTCACATAATTGGACCGTTCTTTATTGCAGACCGCTTAACTGGTGCTGCGTATTTAATTTTTTTGCAAGAAGAAGCCGGGCCAGCTATCGACGAATTGGGAATTAATTACGAATTTTGGTACCAACATGATGGTTGTCCGGCGCATTACCAGCGCGATGTTGTAGACTACTTAAATCATGTATTCTCAAATCGCTGGATAGGTCGAAGTGGAGAAACTCATTGGCCTCCAAGATCTCCGGATCTTTCGCCAAATGATTTTTTTCTATGGGGCACATTGCATGATCGGCTATACAATGGAAGGACGTATCAAAATGTGGACACTTTAAGAGCTACAATACTTGCAGAATGTCGTCAAATATCATACTATCAACTGGCCGCAACTAGAAGAAATTTTTACGACAGATTGGGGTACTGCTCAGCTGTCAACGGAGACTTGTTTGAGCATTTAATTTAGTTATTACTACAACTACCTTTATTACCACGTTCAATAAAATTTTAAAATCTCTTCAGCATGTTTTTTCTTTTCTTCAAACGACTTAAAACCTATGCTTAAAACAAATTTAAACGCCTCTACTAAAATTGTCACATTCTTTTGTTAAATGAAAGAATTTTGTTACTTTGGTTTTCACACGTCACGGTTTTTGCTATTTTGTATCATTTCTTCAATTCTTTTTGCTTTAATTATGAAGTCCCGGAGGCTGTTAATAAGCAAAGAAGAAAAAAAATGGGAACTATTTTTAATGCTCTACAACTTTTGTGTTTAAGGGGAGGGAATATTCGCAAATTACTAGTTCTGCATGTAAAATCCCTATGTACGAAAATCCATTCTACACCCGGTATACATTGATAGATACGTTAGATGTATCTTGAGCATTTATACAGGCTGGCCCAAAAGACCGAAGGGGTTTGAGTTCATTATAACTTCTTATTTAAGACATAATTTTTAATTTTTTTTTAATTTTAAATACAGTATATTAATGCTTGTGAGTACCTTTATGCAAAAATTTATGAATATTTAGATGCCTTCGCCCCATTAAAGTAAAGAAACTAAAACTCATTCCTACCCAGTCTGGTTTACCTATGAACATATCAAGACCTTAAGGCTCAAACATACCTACCGATTGAGATATAAAAAGTATGGGAATCCCGATGATCTCCAACAGTTCAAACATTTACGTAATAAAGTTAGAACGAACACTTCTATACTATACAAAAACTATCTAGCCAAAATCCAATCGCAGTTGAAGGAAAATCCAAAAAATTTTGGAGCTTCAGCTCCTCCAAAAAGGCAGGATCAGGAATTCCCGAAACGCTTAGCGACGTCAATAATATATCGTACTCCACACCAGAGGCCATCGTTCAGGCCTTTCAGGACTTCTTCCAGTCCACATACGGAGCTTCTTCGTCTGCTGTCAAACCAACGTTGCGTCAAATAGACAGTAATTTGTTGGGCAGGCCAGTACTCCAACAGTCGGATGTATTATTAGCAGTGAAGAAGCTGAAAAATAAATTCACAATGGGCAACGATAATATACCAAGTTTCTTAATTAAAGATTCTGCTTACCTTTTTGCGAATCCATTAACTTATCTTTTCAATCTGTCGTTAGAATCCAATACCTTCCCGGATTGCTGGAAGGTGGCTAGAATCACTCCTGTTCATAAGAAAGGCGACACAGGCCGGGTAGAGAACTATAGACCCATAGCCATTATTAATAACTTCGCGAAAGTATTCGAAATCTGTCTGTATACCTATATCTTTCCCAGTGTTCGATGCCACTTGTCTGAAGATCAACATGGCTTTATCAATAGGAGATCGACAGTTACTAATTTAACAATTATGTCGCAAACGCTGGCTGAATCCATTGACAACAATGGACAAATTGACGTCGTGTACACGGATCTCACCAAGGCTTTTGATCGAATAGATCACGACATCCTATTACAGAAGCTTGACGCTGTAGGATTCTCTCCATCCATGACTTGCTTTATGAGGTCTTACATCTGCGACAGACGGCAGTTGGTCACATATCGTGGACATTCCTCTAAAATATTCTGTCCAACATCGGGAATACCACAGGGCAGTAACTTGGGGTCACTTTTATTTTTAATTTATATTAACGATATTTGTGGCGCGATTGCCTGCGAGAAGCTGCTATTTGCAGACGATCTGAAACTATACAAGGAAATTAACTCAATAGAGGATTGCATTGAGTTGCAAGGGGATATTGACCAACTTCTTGCCTGGTGTCATGACAATAAGCTGGCGATGAATGTACCAAAATGTAATATACTTACCTATACTCGTAAGTCTCAACCAATAGTGTATGACTACCAGTGGGGCGGTACATGTATGAATCGTGGTTCAACTGTAAAAGATTTGGGAGTTGTATTCGATTCCAAACTGTCCTTCTCGGAACACTTATCTTACGTGACGTCTACATCTCTCAAGACCTTGGGGTTTGTTATACGCAACTCGAAAAGCTTCACGTCTACTGATACCATTATTCAGTTATACAACTGTTACGTGAGATCTAAATTAGAATACGCCTCACTGGTATGGTCACCTATATATACAACTCATATTGAGTCACTTGAAAAAGTGCAACGTAGATTTTTAAAATATCTACATTTTAAAGAATATGGCGAATACCCACGGCATGGATACGATCATACTACTTTACTACAATTACTTCATTTCGATTCACTGGAACACCGTCGCAAATTAACCAGCATTACATTCTTTTGCAACTTACTACACAATAACATTGATGCCCCCAAACTACTAAGTAAGCTGCCTTTCGCGACACCACAGCGCTGCGCGCGTACGTACACCGCATTATACTGCCAAACTCCTAAAACTAATACTTTGCGGAAATCCCCAATCTATTCAATGTGTACCATTTGCAATGAAATTCTCACAGCCAACAAAAGTATTGATCTTTTTTCCACTCCCCTACCCATCCTATTAACTAATATACACACTTCCAATAGCTTTATCGTATAGCATTGTATCAACCACCTCACACCACTTGTTATTTACTTCTGCCTTCTTTAAGTATATGTAACACACGAACTGTATTATCAAATTCTTATATTGTCCTGTAATTAGATGTCTATCTGTTGGGCAAAAATATATATTATTATTATTATTATAACTAACGAGCAGCCACTGGCTGATATCGAAAAGGAATTCAAATTTTATTCAGCAATAGCTTTTGCATAGTGAAATATTTAAATATATTCCGAGAAAATGCATAAAATTTCATTATCTTAGTCACCCCTATCAGCACGTACATGTTAAATTAGAGTTTCTTTTTAGTTGAACATATTTTGAATACAAATATATCTATGAAGAATAGATAACAAGTAACATATCTTCATAAATATTGATCCCGTAAGAGTTTTTAAAATAAGATTTAAAGTTTACTTGATTATTATGAATAAATAAAGTGTATATGATATATAAATAACACAAAAACAATACCTATTATACTAAATCATAACGAAATTATTGATTTTTCATAGGTGGCAGCCCGATAATTTATAAATGAATCAGTCGACATGAACCGTCGCGGAAACTACAGCTACCAGTAGCAGCACAAAACCGAATCAATACCCATTGTTATTTTATCCACCTTTATTGAAGGGAAACAATGCTGACAACATGGGAAATGTAATACGATATCGAAGTATCGCGTTTCACGAATGAATTATCTCTTTTTTTTCGGAGGAGCGCACTCCGTCGGAGCGCGGGTACCTAAACATTTTCTTTTATTTTTTTTTTTTCAACATCATTCTACGATATGGCGTAGGAGACAGAGCGGGACACAATGTCTCTCTACAGAGTCTACAGATATACATTCAGGAAATTGAAATATCTTTCGAGTCCATGAAGTTTGAAATACGTCGTCGTAAGAGAGTCCGCCGTGTAAGAGAATAACCGAACCACTTCGGCAACCAATATTCCATCTACTTGTAGTTGATTCGTAGATCGTCGCGAGTTATTCGATTTGCTTTTTTTTGCACGTCGCACAAATTCGATTCGCCGCTTTCGACTAATAATAGCTTGACAGTACTGATTTATCTGAATAAAACTCTGGTAACAAATAAGTACATGAGAAGTAGCGAACGTTACATTTTATCATTTAAACGTATTTTGCCATTTCACGCCAGCTATTCATCTTTTCATTCAATTCACTTACTTCCATATTCTCTTTTTCTGAACAAAAACCAAATATTAGACGAGATTTTTTTTTATAAACGACTTAAAATATGACATTCTACTTCGTACATAACTTTTTCTAATTTGTTTCTATATCAACGCTATAAAAACATCGAAAACGATCCGTTTATATCTTATAAACGCACGGTGTGCCTTTATAAATTATCTAGTTCAATTTAGTTTTTTGAGCGTGGCCGCTTGTAATTTGTAATTCTAATGTCAAAAAATCAAAATAGTCTATATTTTCAATGTACGATGTGTAGAATAAGTATAAATATGAAACGAAGTAAAATATTTTGTTTTGAATTATATTATTTAATTGTACAGTTACTATACCAGGTGTAGAATGGATTTTCGTACATAGGGATTTTACATGCAGAACTAATAATTTGCGAATATTCCCTCCCCTAATTATTTTATAGGAAAATGTTTAACACAAAAGTTGTGGACAAAAAAGAAATGTATCTAAATTCTTTGTTATTTATTTTCTAACACCTTCTGGACCTGCTAGACTTGAAGAAAAAGTATTAGGAATGAACCGATAAATAGTACTAACCATGAATCCTGACAGCAATAAATGTCACGTTTTGACAAACAAAATAAGTTTGCTGATTCTTAAAATGAATTCCTATAGCCAAGAAGAGAAAGTCAACTTTATTAAATGGTACTACTCTGGATTGTCTTTTAGGGACATACAAGCAACTTTTGCTGGATTCTACCCGGAGCGACCAATTCTAAATTTGAACACCCTGAATAGAATTGTTAGGCACTTTGAGACCAACGGCACTGTTAATAAGAAATGTAAGTGCCAGAAAGTAACAGCTGGTGCAAGTAGAGAGAAGGTAGATGCCGTTCTCTTAAGCGTTTGCAGAGAACAAAAATGTCTCCTTAAGACAAATAGGTAATAATTTGGGGATTCATTTTACTACTGCTCAGAAAATTTTAAAGAGTCAAGATCCGCGGTTTCGGTCTTACAAATACGAAGAGCACCAAAAAATATTCGAGGAGGATAAAGAAAAAAGAATGCAGTTTTGTGAAATAATGATGGATATGGCCAATGGTGACCGAAACTTTTTATCTAGGATTTTATTCAGCGATTTAGTTAACTGGTCAACCAAATCAACAAAATTATCGCTACTGGAGCACACAAAATGAACATTTAACGTTGCAGACTCATACGCAATACCGGGGTAGTGTCAATGTTTGGGCTGGCATACTAGGTCCTCACATAATTGGACCGTTCTTTATTGCAGACCGCTTAACTGGTGCTGCGTATTTAATTTTTTTGCAAGAAGAAGCCGGGCCAGCTATCGACGAATTGGGAATTAATTACGAATTTTGGTACCAACATGATGGTTGTCCGGCGCATTACCAGCGCGATGTTGTAGACTACTTAAATCATGTATTCCCAAATCGCTGGATAGGTCGAAGTGGAGAAATTCATTGGCCTCAAAGATCTCCGGATCTTTCGTCAAATGATTTTTTTCTATGGGGCACATTGCATGATCGGCTATACACTGGAAGGACGTATCAAAATGTGGACGCTTTAAGAGCTACAATACTTGCAGAATGTCGTCAAATATCATACTATCAACTGGCTGCAACTAGAAGAAATTTTTACGGCGGATTGGGGTACTGCTCAGCTGTCAACGGAGACTTGTTTGAGCATTTAATTTAGTTATTACTACAACTACCTTTATTACCACGTTCAATAAAATTTTAAAATCTCTTCAGCACGTTTTTTCTTTTCTGCAAACGACTTAAAACCTATGCTTAAAACAAATTTAAACGCCTCTACTAAAATTGTCACATTCTTTTGTTAAATGAAAGAATTTTGTTACTTTGGTTTTCACACGTCACGGTTTTTGCTATTTTGTATCATTTCTTCAATTCTTTTTGCTTTAATTATGAAGTCCCGGAGGCTGTTAATAAGCAAAGAAGAAAAAAAATGGGAACTATTTTTAATGCTCTACAACTTTTGTGTTTAAGGGGAGGGAATATTCGCAAATTATTAGTTCTGCATTTAAAATCCCTATGTACGAAAATCCATTCTACACCCGGTATACATTGATAGATACGTTAGATGTATCTTGAGCATTTATACAGGCTGGCCCAAAAGACCGAAGGGGTTTGAGTTCATTATAACTTCTTATTTAAGACATAATTATTAATTTTTTTAAATTTTAAATACAGTATATTAATGGAGAATATTTTTAATTTAATTATGAAAAATTATATCTCGCAAGTGGTGGCCATTTTCTGCTTCGCATATTCGTACTCTTTCCAATACATTTTCCATAACCTTTCGCAAAACTTCAGGTGTTATGTTGTTGATTTCGTCGCGTATATTATTTTTTAATTGCTGTATGGTTCGAGGCTTATTAATATAGACTTTTCCTCTCAAATAACCCCAAAGGAAACAGTCTAAAGCAGTTAAATCCGGTGAACGCGGAGTCCAATTAAAATCGCTTGTACGGGAAATAATTCGTTCACCAAAGATGTCGCGTAGAAGAGCCATTGTGTCCCTCGCAGTGTGCGCTGTGGCTCCATCCTGTTGGAACCATACTTGCGGATGGTTTTCCACGGCTGGCCTTAAAAAATTTTCCAACGTTGTCCGATATGTAACACCAGTGATGGAAACGGCGACACTGTGTTCATTTTCAAAATAATATGGGCCAATTATCCTTTCCGACGAAACACCACCCCAAACGGTACACTTAAGTGGGTGTAATTCTCGCTGTTGAACTACTCTTGGATTTTCCGTAGCCCATATCCTGCAGTTTTGCCTATTAACGAACCCATTAATTGGAAATGGGCTTCGTCGCTCATAATTAAATTATGAATAAAATCATTATTTTCTTCTGCTTTTTGACGAAAATAAATTGCATAATCAAGTCGTTGCTGGTAATCTGTCGGTTTCAATTGTTGGACAAGCTGAATTTTGTATGGAAACATTCCTATTGTATGCAAAATTCTCTGCAGCGACCCTCTTGAGAGGCCAAGTTGTGTCGAACGTCTCCTGGTTGATGTTTCTCCATCTTCCCGAATACTCTCCTGTACCCGTTCAATATTGTCATCCGTGTGCACCGTTCGTCATCTGCCGGCACCAGGAAGGTTCCTTACTGCCCCTTGTTCTCGAAAATTTGCAACCAGACGGTTTATTGTTGACTCTGAGGGTCCAACCCGCACATTAAAATAACGACGATATGCACGCTGAGTCAAAACAATGGATCGTTGATTTGAAAAATAAAGTTCAACTATTTTGGCACGTTGTTCAATTGTGTACTGTTCCATTTTAAATTCCCAAAATCTTCTTTACAAAATACTGAAAACAAAAAAAAAAATTCTAATAAAAAAGTTATAAGGAATTAAAACCCCTTCGGTCATTTTGGGCCACCTGTAGTAACACCTGGCAAACTACTCGTACTTGTTGATAAAATATTTCGATGAAAACTGTTACTTCCATCAATTGTAGTGGTTTCGTTTGAATATCCCGAAATGTTTGATCTAAAGCAGTGCCCTGTAAGCAGTTCTGGATTTGGAAATTTCAGAAAACTTACAATCTCCTTCAAATTTTTCCTATAATATTAGTACCCATTAATACACTGATCATTGCGATAAGTCAAGAAAAATTGCTTATAACTAATATTAATAAGCTGTAAGTTAAAATATTTCTTAATTAAGTTGATCCATATTGTATCTGTAATTACCAAGATTCTCGGAATATTATTTTTTTGTTCTAGGTACAGAAATAATGATGGTGTCAGACTTGTAGTCAATGTCGTCTACAGATATATTGGTCAGCTCTTCTCGTCTAAAAGCTCCTTTGTAACCTATTATCAAGAGTATCTACAAATTAATACCATTATAGGCAAAGCTGCGATAAATGTAAAAAATGTACTTACACTTTCGTTGCAAAATATATTTTTCCTGCTGCCTATCATGTAAATCAGTGATACAGCCCTAGTAACATAGCATGTAAGTCGACTATAGCATTCATTTGTAGTTTCGTCTTGACAACGGCACTTAATACTATTATGAAAATTCCTAGGATAATAATGGAAAACTCATGATTCTGGTTCAAAACTTTCTTTGGAGTAAAAATTAGGAATATTAAAACTGAACATTTTTATTATGCAATATATACAAAATTTCGATTTTTTACGGCTTTTTCTATTTCATGAATCTCCATTTCGAATTGATTTCCAGCGTTTCTATAATCTTCTCGGTTTGTTTATAATGTCAACTATGTATATGACATGATAACACAGGTAACACGATTTACGACAAGGGTTTCAAATCAAGTTTAATTCTGACAGGTGACGAACCAAAGCGATGTCTTAAAAAATATAGATTAATTTCTGACGGCAGTAGGAAAACTATAATAACCCACACGAAATGTATGAGCTATTAACATTCTTGGCAGGCAACAAGCTTGGGCTTCGCCCCAGCTTGTATCTGAGTTCATTGACGTTGACGTAACCGTTCTTCCCATAACAAACTGCCGACATAGTTCACTACACAAAATATCAATTTATGCAATATATACACATCCAACTTCTTTAGGTGTAATAAAATAAAATTATGATTACATTATTATCATTAACTACTATTATTATTTCTTTTGTTATTATTATAGTTCCTATATTAGATCTACAATCAATTTACCTGTTACACGGGTGGATTGATATACAGTGCAGTAGTAAAGTAGCGGATAAATTCAATAAAAATTAAAATGGAAGTTTCTCTCAAAAAACCCTCAGATCCGTCGATTTTCATTTTAGAGTTTTCTTATGTGAAACTGAAATATACAGGGTATGTCCAAAAACCGATATGACATCATAATTTTTTTTAAATATAAACACCCATTTTTTATAGCAGAATTAGAAAGAGCAGGTTTTTTTACATACGAAAAGGTAATTTTGGATGATGTTTACACCAGGAAGTTTTGAAGTAATATTGTCGTAAACATTAAAAATGAGCAAATGCAACAATTAGGTAATGGTAACGATAATTTTGTAAAGAGAATCATTTTTTTCCGATGAAGCAACATTTTCTTTAAATGGCCATGTGAACCGACAAAATTGTCGATATTGGGCAACCAAAAATCCTCATTGGTTGACGGAATTTCATTCACAATATCCTCTAAAAGTGAACTTGTGGTGCGGTATAGTTGAAAGAAGAGTTTTAGGTCCTTACTTCTTTGAAGAGACTGTCACTGGTGCGATATATTTAGAATTTCTGCAAAATGAACACTAATGAGCACACTAATAACTTTGTACCTGGTTTCAAAGAACCCGTTCTGCACCAGCGTGACCTCTATTTTCGACAAGATGGAGTGCCGCCACACTACGCTTTACCCGTTCGCGCTTATTTGGATGAAGCTTTTCTACATCATTGGATAGGTAGGAGAGAGACAAGAATAGCCACCTAGATCGCCAGATTTATCTCCTCTCGATTATTTCTTGTGGGGATACTTAAAAAGTAAAGTATTCGTAACTCGACCAGTGAATTTAGAAGACTTAAAAGTACGAATACGCCAAGAAATTAAAAACATTACCGCAGATGTCATCGACAACGTTCAAAAAGAATTTCTTAATCACCTTGACTATTGTTTGATTGGTAACGGTGTTCAATTCGAATATTTAATTTAGATGATTATGGTTTCATTTTTAATGTTTGCGATAATATTACTTAAAAATTTCCTTATGTAAACATCATACAAAATTACCTTGTCGTATGTAAAAAAATGTGCCCTTTCTAATTCTGTAATAAAAAATGGATGTTTATATTAAAAAAAAAATTATAACGTCATTTCAGCTTTTAGAATAAGAAAACCCTAGACTAAAAATAAAAGTCGACTGGTCCGAGTGTTTTTTTTTAAAACTTCCCTTTTAAATTTTATTGAATTTATCAGCCACTTTATGAATACACTGTATAAGGTCTCCAACAACGCCATTGTGTGTTCTGTGTACTGTCGTCGAGTAACGGAGTCATTTACCATGCGTTCGATTTCTGAGATACGTACCAAGGAATGATCCGTGATAGAAATGTTAACGCTGGAACGTGGCGTGCCCATCGATATTTACAGGCGTTTGAAAGTTGTTTATAGCAACGATTGCATGGATGTGACATATGACAAAAATAAAAAACAAGTGAATCTACCAATTGAAGGAAATCACAGGATTACGCAAAAACATATTGCTCAGCAACATTGAAAAATGAAAGAAAGCTTATCGAAATGAAGCTCATTTCCATACTGTTTTGGGTTTCATAATGAGATCATTACGAAAACAAAATAGAAAAGAATATTTTTATAACAAGTTTAACCTTACGTTACGTGTGGATTGGAAAACTTTTTCCTTTGAGAAAATAACCCTGTTCCAAAAATGTTCATCGTTATTTATGTAATTTTCAAATTGTAATCTTTGTAATTTATTTTCTTTCTTCAATTCCGGTTTATAAGAAGCAGTGCGATATCTGATGTCACTTTCGTTTATTCTTCTACGAATTCTCGACGCTGAACCAGGGAAATGTGTTTGTACAACTTCCGAAATGTCATGATCAAAAGAATTTTCTCGTAAATTATTTACAAAGGCATTATCTTGATGTGCCTCAGAAACTCGTGGTCTTCCAGATTCGGGTAATCTATTTATTGTGTGGCTAGTATTCCACTTATGTTTTATTTTAAAAATGTATGATTTGCTTATATTCTTTTAAGAATAGAAATAAAACTACGGTTTTAATCTTCACTTTTAATAATTACTCGTAAAACGACAATTGTTTCGCCAACACAGTGGCTTCCTCAGGTGTTTACATCTAAACAGTACGTTACAAACTGACAAACTGACGTTTGTCACGTACTGTTTAGATGTAAACACCTGAGGAAGCCACTGTGTTGGCGAGACAATTGTCGTTTTACGAGTAATGATTAAAAGTGTTGGCGAGACAATTGTTGGCGAGACAATTAAAAGTGTTGGCGAGACAATTGTCGTTTTACGAGTAATGATTAAAAGTGAAGATTAAAACCGTATTTTTATTTCTATTCTTAATTATGGATCTTCATCAAGTAAATGCCGAATCAATTCAATTATTACATTCTTCTCTTCTTAAATTATTTTTAAGGAATAACCAACGTTCAGTTTCGCCACTATTTCAGTTTACTGATCATATGTTAAATGGTGTGGCATGTTTTTCAAAAAAATTAAGAAATTCAAGATAATTTTTGACGTGTTAATTGACAGCTGCTTGACAATTAAATGCTTGAAATAAGTACAATTTAATCTAGAAAAACATATCGTGCACTATTTTGCACTGAATAGTACATTGATAGTAAATTCACTTACTTCATTTTCATACTGATTTCATTATTTTGTCTATTCTTGTTCTTATTTTATTAACAGCCCTCGTAAATCATCTTCGCAGTCCTGCTGTCCAACTGTCAATACTTCAGCTTAATATAATTATAAAACTTACTCTCGTTTCCGCTTATATATTTCCTTAGTTATAAAAAACAAAATACACATAAAACTTCGTATTATGTAATTAATTAAGCTAAATACTTCCGTTTAATATAAAAAAATGTAATTTTTTCAAAATTTTAAACCTATAATACAATTTAAACTATAAATAACGCACCTTATATTTTCACAAACAATAGTATATTAACTATATGTACATTTCATGTGCACTGCACACATCGTCAGTAGTTACTATTTAAACGTATTATTTTCGAGTACATGTATAGTAAAAATATCTTTGGTGGGGCTGTAAAAAACTACAAATGGTCGAAAACATGCAAATAATCGAAAAAATATAGTCGTATTATTGTAAAAGTGCCTGCTAAACTCTATTGTAATTCTGAGAAGGACAAATTTGGGAAAGACCGTTACATATGAAAACAAGAGATCTGACTGTGTTAGTCATTTAGGGTTATATTACAATATAATGGGTGATTAATTTAAAGATACTTTTTCCAAAAGCAAAGAACAAATGAAAAAGGCCAATTTATTTAAGAAACTTGATTATCATACAAAAGAACCATTCTTTACAATTATTTTTTAAAGATTATTTCTCTCAAATGTTGGCCGCGACTGCGGTTAACGTAGTCTATTCTGCTGTTCCAATTTTCAATGACGCGTTCGAGCATTTCGAGTGGTATTTGTCCAATGACCCGAGTAATATTAGCCTCCAATGCCTCAATTGTAGCCGGTTTATCCATGTAGACTTTAGACTTCACGTAGCCCCACAGAAAAAGTCTAATGGTGTGATGTCGCAAGATCTAGACGGCCAATTTACTGGTCCGAAGCGTGAAATTAAATGTTCACCGAATCGTTCTCGCAGTAAAGCCATAGTTTCACTAGCTGTATGGCTAGTGGCGCCATCTTGTTGGAAGTAAATGTCTTGTAGACCACGGGTGTCAAGTTCAGGCAGCAAATAGTCCCTTATCAAGGCGCGATAACGGTCGCCATTCACAGTCACATTCCGGCCGGCTTCTGTTTTGAAGAAATATGGACCAATTATTCCACCGGCCCATAATCCGCACCAAACAGTTGTTTTGTCTGGATGTAATGGTAGCACTTCAATCTCTTCAGGTTGCTCACCACCCCAAATACGGGCATTTTGCTTATTCACGTACCCATTAAGCCAGAAATGGGCCTCATCGGAGAACAAAATTTTTGTCGAAAACAATGGATCTTCTGCAAGTTTATCAAGAGTCCAACGGCTGAAACGGAAACGATTCGGAAGGTCGGTCGCCTTCAGTTCTTGCACTAGTTGAATTTTGTATGCTTTTAAACCAAGATCCTTTCGTAAAATACGTAATATAAGTTGTTGCATACGACAAACCAAGCTGTTGAGAACGGCGACGAATTGATTCTTCCCAGTCTTCGCGTAGACTCGCTGCTACCGCCGCTATATTTCCTTCACTACGTGCTGGATGAGGTCTATGCGGTCGCGTATTATCCATTATTGTAAATTGAGTTTCAAACTTATTGATAGTATAGCGAATTGTGCGTTCGGTAGGCCGATTATGTGGCCCATATGTTGCTCTAAGCGCACGATACACATTCCTTGTAGAACGCCCATTTTCGTAATAAAGCTGTACTATTTGTAGACGCTGTGCCGAGCTAAGTCTTTCCATTACGTAATGTCAAATAGTACTGAACCAGAATGCGCTGTCCACTGACGCGTCGCATGCGCCCTCAGCCATTAAATCCCCACCTAAAAAGTACCTCCAAATGAATCACCCATTAGTAAAGTGGAAAGGACCTATTAATTATTAGATACAGTTGGTACACAATTTAAAAGTTTATTATTAATAGGTGAAATGTCATTGTTAAGGAGGTAGTTTTTGTATTTTTTCATATGTATGGCTTCCCACATGTCTAAATTTCTACTGTATCATTTTTTGATTAATTTTACATTATCTAAGCTAAAATTATGTCCGGTATCTAAATGATGTAGAGCTAATGCTGATTTGTCTACATTGTGAAGTTTTACATGAGCTAAATATTCTTTGAAACGGGTTTGAATATTTCTTCTTGCTTGGCCGATATATAATTTCGGGCAAGAATTACAGTTAATTCTGTAAATACCTGATACTTTCAGTGGGTCTGTGCTAACTAACCTAGTTTGAAGGTATTGTTATAACTTGTGAGTGTTGGAAAATGCAGGAGTTAGATTATATTTTTTAAACAATTTTGTTACGTTATTCTGCCAACTTTTGTGCCAAGCAATTTTACAATATTTTTTGGTATTACTCTGTGTATTTGGAGTTAATCTGATTTTAAAAGTTTTTTGCTTCTTCTTTTCTAGTTTGTTTTTGATTTTTTCCACCAATTGTTTATCGTATCCGTTAGATTCTGCTACTTTAGTTATGTGGTCTAGTTCTTTCTTGAAATTCACTGGTGATAGAGGGATTGATAATAATCTATTAATTAAAAAATAAAAACCACTTTCTTTATATTTGTTAAAAGTGTCAGATTGCTTATGTATGTAATTTTCAGTATGTGTTTCTTTTCTATAAATGTCAAATTCAAACTTCCTGTTTAAAATAGTAATTTATAAATCTGAGAAGGGTAAAGATTTGTCTTTATCCAACTCATACGTATACTTGATTGATGGATATTGGGTATTTAATATATTTAAAAACGAAACTGTATCTAAAGAATCGGGTATCACTGCCAGAACATCATCCACGTATCTTGCCCAAAATTAGGGAAAAAATTGCACATTGCACACTTTGTTTTCAAAGTTGTTCAGAAATAAATTTGCTAGGAATAGTGATAGAGGCTGTGCCGAATGTTTGTTTATAAAAATTGTTATTAAAAGAAAAAATGTTTTGATGCATAAAGAGAGTTGTTAATTTTATGTACTCCTCTATTAGATTGGTAGAAACTGCATTAAACCCTAAAAATTCTCTGAGCATGTTCAGGGTGGAATCTATTGGTACATTTGGAAATAATGAAACTACGTCAAAAGAAATGAGTCTATCACTTGGCTTAATATCAATATTGCTTAATTTGGAAATGAGATCACCCGTATTTAAAATAGAAAGGTCCTGATCAAATTTAAACTTACTGAATTTATTGACTAACCATTTGGCGATTTCGTAAGTCGGAGAGTTTATGTTTGAAACTATTGGACGGTAAGAATTACCTGGTTTATGTATTTTAAGTAGACAATATAAATGAGGAATTTTTGGGTTACTAGTTTTTAATTTTAATTTATGTCTTTTGTCTAATAATGACAATGTGTGCAGTGCACATGAAATGTACATATAGTTAATATACTATTGTTTGTTAAAATATAAGGTGCATTATTTATAGTTTAAGAGTGTAATCATTTCACAAGTGCTCAATATATACTACTACTATAATACAATGTTATTGCGTGTCTAGAAAGAAACAAATCCAAAACATAAATCTCTCCGAAATTAACTTGCAATTTATTCTATTTTAGTGGCACTAAAAGCGAATCTGTCTCAGGTGTTACATGAACTTTCTCAAATAAGAAAAGCTGTATGTTGTATGTTGTACTCTATCTAAAACACCTTGTAACGCCAAGATCGTCTACTGGCTTTAGAAACTTTGTTCTAATTTACCGGGCGACTGATTAATACCCGCCGTCTATAAATTACAGTTAATTATAAAGAATTTTTAACTAAAGCACAAAATGTCGGTATTAAGTCTGTAAATTATTTCCTCAGTTGTAATATTGCACATGGAGATTGTTTAGGGGTTAACTGTAGCGGATGCAAATTCTAGCGCCCGACGTAACTGTATTTTACGCGATGCTTCACATAATTATGAAGATGAAAGGAAGCATGTTTTGGGGAGGAAATTGATTTTGGTAATTCATTTCACGAATGTCATTAGCGTCCTTAAATTTAGTATATTGTTCGCTACAGAATGGCCTGGGAAGTATAATAAGTTGCATTAAATGGTGCGTCACTACTGACGATGTACTTTCGTTTGTGAAAAGGTTGTTTTATGTTATTTCGCCTAAACTTTTGAATTCGCAAGTGTTCAACTACAATTACTGCATTAACTGAGTATAAATCTTGAGTGCTAAATAATAATTTTGAGATCTAATCTTTGAATAACACTTTCTATTGTCTTCACAAATTATTTTAATTGTCCAAATATCAAGGACATTCCAAAGTTTGATTTATATTCACAAACTAAGCAAGGAAGCAGAAAACTAGACTATAAGCTAGAGTTTATTTTGTTATAATATTTTATCGATCAGTCCCCGTATATTTCTGCGCGCTCTTTAGATAGCTTAATTTTTCTTCGATAACTGCGCGAGATGCATGATATAATTTTTCCAAGTAAGTGGGGTAAAGATTGCGCGTGACCTTCAATTTTGGGTGTACTACAATGATTACAAGCTGCATGTGTTGTTTTGATATAGAACGACTTTTGATTACCAAACCAAGATTTTCGAAGTATTTTCACGCTAGCCATTTTATCTAGTACTACGTTTTCCATTTATTGTAACGACCGGATTGACTAAGCTTCATTTGTGAAATCGTCAGAGAGCAGACTCGAGGGATTTATAATTCATAGCCCAGTAGCGTCTGCCTTGTATTCGCAATGGGTTTGTTTCTGTAAGCGATCCGTGAGTTTCGAATAATTTGATACGTGTGGCCACTGCATAAGTGGCACATACCTACATATTGCAGTGAATTGTGGTGTTGATTGCTTATTTAACTTAGCCCACAATACAAGTAGCTTGCTCGGTCTATCTCAAGTCGGGTCCGCCTTCCAGGAGCTCTAGTATCTTCAGGGTTACCCTCACAGGGTACGTGGAAAAGTAAATAAAACAAAAGGTATTAGAAAAGTAAACAAAGATTCACCGCACGAAGTTTTAATATAAAAAAAGAAAAAAAAAAGAAAAAAATTGCTACTTTATCAAATATAAAGAAGTGATGTGACACAAAATATGCCGCAATTGTGAGGAAAACTTGTGTAAAAACTTACTGATACACTAGGCTAAAAACCTCACTAGTGACCGCGAGCAAAATTAACCTAATTAAATATTCAGGAAAACTATCAATCTTCATCAATTACGTTATTCCCAACTAAATGTCAAACAGAAAATAACTGTAGGCGCGCGCATCAAAAATTAATCCATTCGCACATTCAACATGGTACAAAGGCAACTTTCCCACCAATTCCTGACCTTCTAGAATATATATTACAGATAGAAAATATACTTCAAACAAAAAATATGATAATTTTCCTTGATATTTATTTGGCTATAAAAAAATTGTTAAACTAATAATTTGCTGAATTTACGAGCTCATTCAATATTCAAATCACATAACTAAACTAATTTATATAAATATAATAATACTTGCTAATACACTTACATTAATTAATTAATGCAGTCATCACACTTCACAAAAAAAATTACAAAAGAGAGATTTCAGATAGGTCACATAAATCAAAAAAATTACAAGTATAAAAGACTCGTAATAAATCGAGAATTAATTTTAACACATCAGTAACACTCCACTAAAACATAAACCGAAATTACGATAATAACCTGAACAAAAAGGAAGTCTTTATTCAGCAGAAAATTAATTAGACCTATCTGTTCAATAGCTGGAAAATCTCTAACATCGTCCCTCTCGGAAATGGAAAATATCCCCATATCTAACATAAAAATCAAAAGAGCAACAACAGCTAACACTTCCAAAGTGGCGGGAACTGCAAACATCAAACATGCCCGAACATTCTACAGTCGTGGACAAAATACACATTATAATAAATTTTTCAATAAATATTGAATATTTTCAAATATTTTTCTGGAATAAAATACACATAAATATATAGTCTTTTATAGTTTCTTTAAATTTTCTCTTCGGGGAAAAATTCATAACAATAAGCAGTTAATTTGTATCTATCATTGCACAACAGAGCGAATGTACTAAACGGTTTGTTAACCGGCAGCAACTACTGCTGAAACAAAAGTAATGCTGAAAAGCGAATTACGAAACGAATTTTGACTAAAAATAATTTACAAAGAACAAATCTCAAAACTATGTATTTTCTGTGAAGCATTGAAAGTGTAAAATATTACTATGAACCACTAAAATTTGTTCAAGGTGTTCCTGTGTTAAATTAGTTCTTTTAGATGTTGAAACGTCTTTAAAAATAGAAAATGTCCGTTCCACATCACAATTGGTGATGGGTGCGTGATTAAAATGTTGCAAAAGTGCACCATACTTCGAAATTATAGATTTTTCAATCGGCTCTGTGCAGAATTGATATAATATATTCAAATCTGGATTTCTGCTAAATATGGCATCAACTTTTTGTCTCAGCTTTGAAAAATATATTTTTAAATTATGAAACTAACTTATCAACATTTGGAAAATGACCCCTGATGTATTCACATACTCTGTGTAGTGCATGTGCTGCACAGATAACGTGTACCATTTTGGGATAAGATTGCTTTAATAACTTCCCTGTTTTTAACATATAGGCTGCCGCATCAGTAAACAATAATAGCATCTTGTCTTTATAGTTGTCATCCGATGACAGAATATTATGAATACATTGATTAATTACTTCTGCAACTGTTTCACCATTTACGACTGGCATTATTTTAGTTGCAATTAAGTATGATTGGTATGAAGTTGTCGCATGAAGAATACCAACAACTTACATTTAAAACATATCGTCCGATTACATGGGTTGTTTGGTCTGCACTTATCCAAGATAATGATCAGATGGGTTGGTTCTTATTACTTCAATGGTTCTCAAATAACATTTTGATCAGTGGTATTTACGTAAAGTAGATTCATCTGGTATATTAGGATCAGTATATTTTGTAAAAACCCTCTTGAGGACTGGATTGTTAAACTTTTTAAATGGGATATTGGCCGCCATGAAAGCTTCACACAGTTCTTCGTTAAAAGTGTCAGGTGTTATCATACGGTCATATGTTATCTTGATGAGTTATCTAAGAAACATGTCTCTGCACTTTTTTTGTGCGCCTTAAACTTAATTAACAGGCACTGCAATATATCTCGGTATCATTACGAATATGCAACCAATCTATATGGCCTCTAATCCATCCTACCATGGTTACCCTACGAGAATTCTCCATAGCTAATGAAAATAAAGAGAAATACTAAGAACAGAAGGAAATGGACTAAAAAGAAGGAACGAAAACTACTCCAAAAATAAGCTAGTGAATTAAACATTATATTTATAAAAAATTATAGGATAAATATACAATTTAATAATATAAAACGGATTTTTTAAAATACTAAAAGTTGTAACCAAATAACACTGAAAGAAACGAAATGAGAAACACGCCACTGTAGAATAGAATTTTATGAATGAATACACACAGTAACGACGGAAATAACATCTACTCGACGAAAGGAATTGAGCAAGCAAATAGTGGGGCTATTATAACATGCATACTATACATGATACCTCCACAACGTTTTATTGGTGCAATTCGTCATTCAATCGCTTCAGTCCGCTCTCTGATGATCGTCAATTAGATTTATTATTTTGCACCCAAATTTTATTTATCGTTTGCGTAATTTTGACTGTTTTATTTTATTAATTTCACTCTTATTGGCTAGTAATTAATTAGATATACAATTTTGCGTTACATTCTGTCTACCATGTTTTCACGTAATTAATATATGTATACATTTCGAATCTCACTTTTATTTGTATCACCGCTAATTATTCGTAGCGTTTGTGTTATTTTTCGTGAAATAATTTATTTGCGCTTATAATAGTAAAATTTTCGTTAGTCTGTGTGATGAATTAGCTTGCTTATAATATGTAACTTTTACTACTTCCTATGGTCATTTCAATTTTGGTTAAAATATTAACTTTTGTTTTGTTATATGTTAATTTCGTTTGCTGGTAACAATTGAATTTCGCTATACCGTATATTAATTTAGATATCTCAAATTAGTTAAATTCTTGTATACAGGCAGATCTTGGATTAGTGAATCTAGTTTTAGTGAATGCTTTCAAGCAAGATAAATATACTATATTTATTAATAATCGACGAAGGAGATACTTGTTGAAACTTCATTATATAGATATAATAAAACACAGTTGTATAGTTTCAAAATAATATATATGCACTACATATGTTTCACCACACTGTGGTATATTCATCCACCTGATGAAGCCACAGTGTGGTGAAACATATGTAGTGCATATATATTATTTTGAAACTATACAACTGTGTTTTATTATAACTATATTTATTGTTAAATCTAGATGTAAAGGAAAATGCAGGAGAGCTATGCAGTTTCTTTTTGTTTTGTAGTTGCTGTGCTAAATATTTTGTTTGTTTGTTTTACACTGTTTAAACTTTGTCTTACGAAGATCATTTACGATTTGATTATTAAATTGTTACAGTATAAGTAATGATTTACTTTCGCTGTTGTTTTTGTACATGTAAGCAATAATAATAAATTCAGTAGCTTTTTTCTCAAAGTAACTTTCTTTTATTTTCACCTGGTGAGTTCTTAATATCCTCTACGATCTCCGTATGGTGTAGATCACTGCGTAAAACCCAACCAAGAGAAATGGGAAATACGCTAAACGTTGTCTGGCAGCGACTGACAAAATAACAAGCGATCAAATAAATCCGTAGTTGAAGTGGGTTGTGTATAAGAAAACGTACTTTTTAACTTAAGCAATTCTAATATCAACATACATGCATACATATTTGTCAATGTTAACATTTGATATTTAGTTGTCAACGCTGACAGTTCACATAACTTTAATAGTTATTTACGAACCAGGTACGTGAAATCATATTTCGCGAATGAGTGACCAGTTTAAAGCGCGAGCCGTAGGCGAGCGCTTTATGGACACGAATTCGCGAAATGTTTCACGCACGAAGTTTTGTACAATATTTTTTGTACGAGAACTATAATAATAATACATATTGTTAAATACGTTATCGTTTATGACACACTACTAATCTCTTGATATTAATTAAAAAAATTTGAGTTGGCAGTATTGATTATTTGAAGTGACATTTAATTTAAAATTATCAAATTCAAAAAATTCCATACGAAATAAAAACCTCACCAACAACATGAATTCTGATAATAATGCAATGTACACCGCCTGAAATTCGCAAAGCTGCCAATATTGTAGTGGATAATTTATTACCCATAAAATCAAAAAACATGTACAAAAGCACTTATACTAAATTCTTAACTTGGGCTAGATCTAAAAATATACAAAAATACTCCGAAAATTGTTTATTAGTTTATTTTCAAAATTTACAATCAAATAAATCATTATGGTCCACTTATTCTATGTTAAAATCATGCTTAATAATATATGATAATACGGATATATCTAAATATGCAAAACTCATAGCGTATTTAAAACAGATAACGAAGCAACATCAGCCTAAAAAATCAGCAGTATTAACCGAAGAACAAATTACTAAATTTATTGTTGAAGCACCAAATTATTTGTTCCTACTAATGAAGGTAAAGTCATTTCCATATATTTAAATTCCATACAACACTATATGTATTTATAGGCTGTATTAATATTGGGTATTTCTGGAACGTGTCGACGTGAAGAACTTTGCAAAATGTCATTGCGAGACATAGAATTTAAATCGAATTTAATTATCGTAACAATTCCAGAAACTAAAACAGGTAACAGCCATACATTTGCAATCATTAAGCTTGAATGGAATGCATTAATTCGGCAATATGCAAATTTAAGACCGGACAGCCAGCAGCGATTCTTTTTAACATATCGCAATGGCAAGTGTGTTTGTTCACCTGTTGGTCTTAATACAATTGGCAAAATTCCAATGCGAATAGCTGAGTACCTTCAGCTTGATAGCGCAAGTAACTTCACAGGTCATTGTTTTCGAAGGAGTTCAGCGACATTGTTGGCAAACCAAGGAGGTGACTTGCTTTCAATTAAAAGGCATGGTGGATGGAAATCATCTACGGTTGCAGAAGGATATATCGAAAATTCTCTGCATAGTAGAATTCAATTAGCTAAAACAATGAACCCGTTAGAGATATCGACTCCGCCTGCAACTTGTTCGACATCTGAAATACGAGATATATGTAATAATACAATCAACGTTACTCTACCTTCGCAATCAGGATTAATTCAAACAAACCAGTTAATCCCTGGAGTATCAATCTCTGGTTGTCAAAATTGCCCAATCAAAATTTTTAATAATTGTTCCGTTTCAATTTCTGAAAAGAATGAATAATAGTAATTTATATAATATTTGTTGCTGTTCTGACATTGAATTACATACCTTCCAAATATAACAATTTCTATTTCATTTCTTTTTATTTTCATAGAAAAACAACGAACTGGGTAGCATATTATTAAGGTTAGGAATTTATGATTTTGAAATGTCACTAAATTAATCAGTTCCAGGAAGTACCAACTTTACTTTTACGCACTCGTGTTTAAAGTGACTTTTTACGCACGCAAATCGAATCGTGAAATGACAGGTTTTGATAAGCGAGTACAAAAACGTATTTCAGCGAATGTGAATATAAATTATTTTTATAAACTCAAAATATTTCTTTACATTACTTTCTATTCCCTTCTTTAAATTACAATCGATTTCGATGTTTCACATCTGCCAGGCTTCCCGTGGCTGACGACTATTTTTTTTTCTTTTCCAAAATCTAACGTGCCGGAATCAATTTGTTATTATTACTATTGCTAGAACTATAAAAGAAACGAAAATTATACATAGCTTCTAAAGGAAAATTTAAAAAATGAAAATTTGTTTACCATTGAATATTAGTTCTTTTTAAAGAAATATAGAAATCATGTAGGTATTTATAATTTCTAATAAGTTTTTTTCTAATCCGTGTTGAAGATTAGAACATCGTTGGTGAAAGATATATATTCAGTATAATAAATCCGTTGTGCGCCGGAAGAAAGTCCCAACATTTTCTTGCACTGTAAGTTTTTTAGTAAACAACCTTTAGTCAGTCTTAACGGATATCCCACATCTTCATTTGTGAACGTTCGTACAAAGTACAATAAACCGAAAGTCACGTATTTACTACAACTTAGAATTCCATAAAGCTCTTCCCACTTACATAACAGTGCATATTAAATAGTTTTCCCAGTACGAAGTTTCAATACGTATATTATAAATTCCATTCTAATTAGTCCGCGTTTTCATGTTCCAGGTTTCGAGAAGCATTTAAAATTCAAGATAAAAGTCACAATATCATACCCGAGATATTACACTGAAACGAGTTTTCTCTATTCTCAAATGGAAAGCTGCATATATGTGTATAGCATTACAGTAATCGCCTAATCTAACGTTTAAGGAAACTGTTCGCAAAAGGTTTGCATTAACGTACTTAACATACTTATTAATACTAATTTGTTAATTATTCCTTAGTAAATTAGGACTAAAATAATTGTTAATACTTTTATGTTTTTCTTACAACGGAATCGTTTCAACCCGAAAATTTCGATTTTAATGAGACTTAAGTGTTAGGTTCATTAAGAAAAGTATGCAGAAAATTATTTCAAAAGGAGATTATTTTATTGGTTACGATATTTTATCGAGAGGTCCTCGTATACATTTGTGTTTCTCTAACTTGACGTCGTGTTTCACCAATAACGGCGCTAGGAGCGAGCGTATTGGAATTTCCGGGGGCTCGAACAAAGAATTGGTGTCTTTGTGGAACACACTTTCGTTTTGTATTTTAAAAGGGTTATACGTGTTCCAGAGTGTAGGCCCTTTTATGCGACTTCGAATTATCGTTTTTGCAAATTACGAATTTCTAATTACCCATTGCGGTTAATGTGTGCCTTGATTTGGAAGCCAAGTTTGCGGTATCAGCCTTCTGCTGGATTTGTACATGCTATTAGTGATGGGCGAAATCGTTCCTTTTGTGGACTCATTCCTTCTCGTTCCATGCTGTAGATGGAACGAGTCGAAAGGATTCGTTCCGTGGAACGATTATAACAATCTCGACGTTAAATGCCGATAGGAGTTGTAAAGTCCGACGAGTGACACATTCATTTCGATCTAGCTTTGTTGGATCGGAATGATTGCCTGTTTGTTTTATGAGTGTGTATATATATAATATTTATGAAGGAAAAGAATTTATAAGCAGGTACTTATTTTATATTTTATATTTACTTGTACACTGACATCACTGACATGGTTTCATGTGAATCTTATAGCGATAAACAATAAATATAAGCCTATAGTACTGGTGTACAAGAATTACATTAATACAAGTTATGTCACTTTAGATTATAATTTAAAAAGATTATTTTTTCTACCTTTGAAGCAGATAATCTACTTATTCGATCTGTTGATCTATGATTGTTTGTTATATATTTGTCTTTAAATTATAACAAGTGCAGACACTAAATACCTGTAAATTAAAAACCCAAAATATACTAACGTAAATATATCATTACTAGTCTTTGCTATTGAAACAAGCGACGATTGATGGAGTAGATAAGGACCAAAGTTAAAATAAACAGAAATAGAGAGACTCTTGCCAGTAAAGATTTCTTTACATTATGAAGAAATACGTGGATAATATACAGGGTGTCCAGAAACTCTCCTGACAAACGAAGACCGGAGTTTCCTCAGATAATTTTAAGACAATTAAACCCAAATTCACCTAGTCCGAAAATGCTTCCTAAGGGAGCTAGAGTTCATTGAAGATGGCGCCTTGTATTTATTTTTTTTTAAATTCCTCCAGAACGCTTCTATTTAGAAAAACAAAAACTGGTATGCTTATTTATCCTCCAGAGGTGAATCGATTACATTAATTGCGAATTTCTAGTACCGGTCATAGGCGTCCGTTTTGGGTAGGTCAACGGTTATTTTAAGGCATAACTTTTTCGTCTTTAACTTTTAAGCATTTGTAACACTAGATTATTAAATTTTCAGGTATTCCAGTACTAAAAGGTACTCTTACTTTAAGTCGGTAGGATACACCGTTTTCTAGAAAAATCGATTTGTAAATTTTTCGTTTTTTCTTCATTAAAGTTCAATTTTTTATTTTTTGCAATAGTTAGCTCTGAACTGCCAACAGAAGTAAAACCTACGTTTTTCATTTTCAAATTGTTGTCAGTTCGCGAAGTTTATCTTTTCATTTTTTACTTTGTGTTATTCAAACACAACGATTTCAATTAAAAAAAAAAATGGTTTTTACTAATGAGGAATACGCCGATATGCATTTAGTTTATGGCGAAATGAGGTGTAACGCTCGAGCGGCGCAACGTAGATACGCTGAAAAATTTCCCAATCGTCAGCATCCCACACACTCAACATTTACAGCTCTTCATCAACGATTAAGAGAAACGGGTTCAGTGGTCCCAAAAAATAATGAAACAGGGAGACATAATGATGTAACAGCAGAACATGAAGATGTTATTTTAATGGAAGTTGAGGAAAATCCAGAAATTAGCGTTCGAAGACTATCTGCCATGTACCCCACAATTTCAAAATCTTCCGTAGGAAATATCTTACACAAAGAAAATTGATATCCTTTTCATTTTACAAAGGTGCAAGCACTGCTAGAAGGAGATTTTCCTGCTCGCGTAGAATTCGCTAGATGGTTACAAAATCAGAAAAATCAAGATGAAGATTTCTTCAGGAACATTTTGTTTGGTGACGAAGCTACATTCTCAAAAAATGGAATTTTTAATGTACATAATGCACATTATTATTCGTACGTTGGTGACAATCCCTACGTTGTTCAAGAATGTAAGCATCAGCATAGGTTTAGCATAAACGTCTGGATAGGAGTAGTTGACGATTATCTACTTGGACCTGTGAAATTACCTGATCGTTTAAATGGTGCTGATTACTTACATTTCTTGCAAAATATTTTACCTGATTTGTTAGATGAGGTGCGTTTAAATATTCGGCAAAACTTATGGTTTCTACAGGACGGCTGTCCGGCCCACTTTAGCAGGAATGTACGAGACTTTCTAGATAATAACTACGAAGACCATTGGATTGGAAGAGGCGGTCCAGTTGCTTGGCCAGCAAGGTCGCCGGATTTGAATCCTTGCGATTATTGTGTTTGGGGATACATAAAAGCATTTGTTTATTCCGTTCCGATACAAAATCGCGCACAACTCTGGCTAAGGATACAAGATGCTTGCAACGAATTTAGAAATAACTTTGGAATTTTTGCAAGAATTCGGCGTTCTCTAAGCAAAAGGGTAAACTTATGCATAGAGACTAATGGTCATCACATCGAGCAACTTTTGTAACAATCTACCTTTGATACTTGTTCTTTTTTTGTTAGTTTCGTTCCATTGTAATAAATAATTTGTTTTTAATTTATTAAATTAATTTTCATCCATGCCTTGATAGTCCAAGCCAACTTCGTCGCTAAAAATAAGTAGGTACATAATAAATTGAACTTTAATGAAGAAAAAACGAAAAGTTTACAAATCGATTTTTCTAGAAAACGGTGTATCCTACCGACTTAAAGTAAGAGTACATTTTAGTACTGCAATACCTGAAAATTTAATAATCTAGTGTCACAAATGCTTAAAAGTTAAAGACAAAAAAGTTATGCCTTAAAATAACCGTTGACCTACCCAAAACGGACGCCTATGACCGGTACTAGAAATTCGCAATTGATGGAATCGATTCATCTCTGGAGGATAAATAAGCATACCAGTTTTTGTTTTTCTAAATAGAAGCGTTCTGGAGGAATTTAAAAATAAATAAATACAAGGCGCCACCTTCAAAGAACTCTAGCTCCCTTAGGAAGCATTTTCGGACTAGGTGAATTTGGGTTTAATTGTCTTAAAATTATCAGAGGAACCTCCGGTCTTCGTTTGTCAGGAGAGTTTCTGGACACCCTGTATATATTTATAATTTATATCTTAGTCAGCAAGTATGTGGAACGACCGACAAAAGTTTGACGACGTGCCGTTCTTTCATGGTTATAAATTGAATAATCTCCATGGAACGAAATAGAGGAACGAGATACAGTTACAATTTCGGATTCGTTCCAATTCCTTCTGTACACGTGGTAACGAGTGATCATTAAAATTTTCACTCGTAGCTGGCCGTGTATATAAGAATTATGTCGTAGCTTTAGTCATTAAGATGTTATTTCAAACATCTGTCAGTGTCAAATATATATTTTAAAGTTTCATCAAAAGAAAAAGTAATGGCCTTTAATGATATGCATAAAGCGTTTATGGTAGAATGTTACTTCCTGACATCTCAAAAAATTGATGGTATTTGGCAGCATTCAATAGAAAATTGCCTTGCGGAGTTTGAAGAGAGATATCCAAATACTGTTCTTAGCTATAAAATTTTCCGTGATACGCTAATGCATTGTGTAAATCTTTTTCGTCAAACAGGCAGTATTTTAAGGAAAAAGGAAGCGGTCCTCCTCTCAAGAGAAGTCGCGGCGTAATTGAAAATGTCAGACAAATTATTAACGAATCTCCTCAAACATCTATTCGCAGAGTTTCGCAACAAGTAGGGCTTTTGTATGGAACATGTCAAAAATTTTTAAAAAAGGACTTGCACATGTATCCATATAAATTAGCTTCAGTACAAAATCTATTACCTACGGATTATGAAAAAAGAACACAATTTTGCCAATGGTTTATTCAAACAATGACAGGTTGAAAGGTTATTTTAATTCGCAAAATATGCGTATGTGGTCCAGTGAAAATCCTCATTTCTACAGAGAAGTTCCTCTACATCCAGAAATAATAGGCGTATGGGTAAGTATGAGTCGTCACCGATTAATAGGACCAATATTCTTTGAGGGATAACATCGGAGAAATATCGTAACGAAATTCTCAGTGTTTTTACTAATCAATTGACTAATGATGAACTCCAGGTCGGATATTTTCAACAGAATGGGGCTACATCTCACGTTACACTTGAAAATATTCAGTTTTTGCAACAATTTTATGGCGATAAGATAATAAGTAGAAATACAGCGATTCCATATCCACCACGATCGTGTAATTTAACATTCATGGATTTTTTTTGTGTGGCCATATATAAAGAATACTATTTATGAAACACCAATTAATAATCTACAAGAGTTAAGACATAAAATCATAGAAAAATGTGAACACATCAATAACTCACCGCAAATACTGATCAATGTTTTCAATGCTCTACGAAATAGAGTGCGATTATGCTTGGTGGAGAATGGTCAACATTTTGCACATTTTCTATAATATTCTATTACTTTGTATAAAAATTATAAATATATTTAATATAAAAGTCAGCATTTCAAATTATTTTTTAACAATCATGACGTTTGAAATTATAATGACAGATCTCCTCTAATAACATAAGTTAGGACATACTTTTTGTGTACATGGCTTACTTGAGCGAAAATTTTAATGATCACTCGTTATATTGCCCATTATGCCGCTAAGTATACATTACCTAATCTGGGGCTGCATTTATATTGAAAACCGCCTGGATTTGTCCTCGATTTAAGTTGCGTCCGGTGTTACGTAGCGTGAAAGATGGCAACGTGCTAAGCCATCTTGTTCGAAGGATCGCCGTATGTGTCGACCCGAAGATTGCCTCATCTCGGGAAAGATAAGTTCTATTTGTTTCTAAATTTCGCGAACTGCAACTCGTTAAGATTTAGCGATTCACCACACTTTGGCGGCAAATATATAGAATTACATAGAATAAGATATAATTTTCATTTTTTTATCGTTGAGTATTAATAACTACGCTCGATATTTATTGTTGAGCATGTAAAATAGAAACAGCATGAAATAGAAAATAGAAATAGCATGATTTGGATTTAGTAGCTGTATTATACTTTTAACGTCCTCAAAATGCATGTGATAATAGGACGCTGCTTCTGTTCATGTGCCCCAGCGTGTTATAATAGATGCTGGTGGCAGTGGTACATGTGACAATTTCTCACGAAATAAATTCTTGTGTGCAGGTGCCATCACAAAGACTTTCTCGGCAGAAGAAACCAATTTATCTACGTTGGAGTAGCATTTTCTGACTTCTTCTGATACTCGATGAAGAGTATGTGCGAAACATGTGATATGCATCATACTACTGTATGTTTGTTGTAAGAACCAACCAGCCGCCTTCATATATGCAGCTCCATTTCTTACAAATACTAACACTTTTTCTTTATTTGTATCGTGCTTTTCACCCCATAGCGATATCAAAAATGAAATAACGTTACGTGATATAAATTCTGCATTAGTTGTTTAAATTCTCTAAGATGCAAGCAGATGTGCAGGCATTTTCTTGTGTTTGTCTATTACTCTAACCAAAACATTTGCAATATTGTGTTCTTTAACGTCAGTGATTTCATCTATTGACACACAAATATGTTTGTCATTTATCTCATTGACAATTGAAGTCATACTTCCATCGTACATTGGGCCATAATATTTTCTCAATGTGAATTTCGCGGACACGTGCGAGTCATTGTCCCGTAAACACAATTTTGAAGAAAGTGAGTAAGTGCAGGGTGATTTACCGTATTCCGAAATGTTACACGCTATTAGCATTTTAAGTACATCCGAATTCTTTTGCCGTTCATATGCATTTGAAATGCCAGCAATACGTGCTTTATGTGTATCGGATGACACATGTTGAAAACCAGCGTAGTAAGGGTTTTTATTCGCTACGACAATATTGCATTGCAAATTATGCATCGAAGTTGAATATCGTCAAATTCTAGTGGCGGCAAATCTCTTATTCACCATTCAACAATATCTCGCAACGGATGTGAGCAAGACATATTTACGCAATAGAACTTAAATAACTAATAAAACTAAACAATAGATTGACCTGCTTCAAACGGCGCTTACAATTTAACTAAAATACTTGCGGCGCCATAGATGCAACTACTTTTATAGATACATATTGTAACTTGTAAACATAGTTATTGACGGCGAGAGCAGGGGAAGCCAGCTGCATTCGCGTTGACAAATCCGAGTTGGACAAATTCGTATAATATATATGTTACCGTGAAAGACCGAAAGTAGTGGTTATCGACATACACCGGTTAATGTCGACAGACACCAGATGAATAGGTGAAAGACCGAACAATTATTAGTTATATTATAAATTCGGTCCTTCACCAGTATATGTCGACAAACACATATAAGCTTCGGTCAATGTCAGAAACGACAGGACATTTATTATAATATAAGTTTATTATTCATATTATTCACGTCACTGCAAACCATTCATTCTGGAATTTCCAGCTATATTTAATTTACCCTTCACAGGTATTTGTAATTTCTTGCATCTATTCAAATTCACAATAGGCTTACTAAGAAACGAATATTTAGTTCTTAGTTTTGTTCCATTTATTACCGTAGTTCATTACAATAGCTCTAGGATTTCCTAAATTCAGAGGGTTGTAAACTGTTTATATATTCTTTCAAATTCAAATTCATAGATCAGTTCCAAATGATCAATCGGTAAAGACAGTTCTCGCAGAGACTTATCTAATAGACAACCCGTGGCAGGTGAAACATCATCAACAGGTATTATAATTTGTGCTCGATGGCTACTGCAGTAAATAGTGATCAATTTCTTGAAAAGTTAGGTACCCTAATAAGAAATAAACGAGAAGACAATTGTTTTTATTTTTCTCAAGAAAGGTACTCTAAAATCGTTTCTGAAGTAATTTCTGCTAAAAGTAAGTGCAGTACGCCTTTAGACTACAGACGTTTAAAACGTTTTGACATTTTAAAAGTTAGTGACGAACAAAAGTTAATTGTGCCATTAAAACCAGGAGAAACGAATATCCAGTATTATGTTACAAACGAAGAGTTGTTTAATATACTTTCCGAAACTCACATACGAACAGGCCATGGAGGAAGAAGACGAATGCTAAAAGAATTACAAGTTAAATACAAAAATATTACTTATGAAGTCATAATGCTCTATTTAAATTTATGTCAGCAATGTCAAATGAAACACAATGCTCCTAAAAAAGGTATTGTTGTAAAACCAATGGTGAGTTCTGAATTAAACTCTAGATGCCAAGTCGATTTGATAGACTTGCAATCACATAGCGATGGCGATTACAAATTTATAATGGTTTACCAAGATCACTTAACCAAGTTTGTCCAGTTACGAGCGTTAAAAACCAAGAGAGCAGAAGAAGTAGCATATCACCTTCTTCAAATTTTTTTAATATTTGGTGCTCCCGCTATATTGCATTCGGATAATGGCAGAGAGTTCAGTAACCAAGTCATATCTGAACTATGCGCTATGTGGAAAGATGTTAAAATAGTGCACGGAAAGCCTCGTCACAGCCAAACACAAGGCTCAAGAGAAAGAGCCAATCAAGACATACAGAATATGTTAACCGCGTGGATGCATGATAATGATTCAAATAAATGGTCAGAAGGGTTGTCGTTTGTCCAATTCGCAAAAAACACAACTTACAATGAAAGAATACGCCAGAGTCCATATGAAGCTCTGTTTGGCGTTAAACCAAAAAGAGGCATAGCATCGTCATCTCTCCCCAACGAGCAAATTACAAACATTGAAACCGAGGAACAGCTAGAAGCTTACGTTAATACTTGTGAAGAAAATTTGGTTAGTGACCATATTGATGACCATGTTTTAGATGTAAGTGATATGGATGACCAAAATACCATTGGAGCCAATCCACCTTCATCTGCCACCAACAGGCCTTCATCTGAAGTGCCGACTGATCCACAACCCAGCACGTCTTCAACTCAAACACTGATTGATCTGCAACCGATTACGTCTTCATCTCAAGTGCTGACTAGGCAGCACGAGCTAATTAATTCAAAAAGAGTAGCAGCAAAAGAGAATCTACTACTCCAAGCAACAAAAATGTTGCGAACCTCAAAGAAAAAGTTTCCTGCAGTCCAAATTGGTGATACCGTAAGAATTAAAGTCCTTGACGTCGATCGTGGCCGTACAGATCCCCGAAATGTGTTAGCCATTGTTGTTGGGATAGAGAATACAGACTTTTATAAATTAGAGAACAAAAAAGATTCGCAATGTGCAAAGAAAAGTTAATTTCCATGGATGAGATTTCAGGTCAAGAAATTTCGGTAAGAGAAGCAGCTTCTGCTAATTCAAAAAGTGGAGGGCAAGGCTATACACGCTGTAACTGCAAAAAGAAGTGTTCCACGGCTAAATGTAGCTGTAAAAACAACAGGCTCTTGTGTATTTCGAAGTGTCACTTTAGCTTAAGTTGTTGCAATAAATAAGGTTGCCATACATTTACTTTGTTTTTTTTAAATTTCATTTCAAGAAATAAAATGCATTTTATTTGTTATATTAATATTATGTTTGTTGTGTTTGTTTTAAGTTGAACAATTTCTTTATGTTCATTTGAAAACTTCTTCCATGTTTTAATCAAAATATATAATAACCTATAGAATTTTATTTTGTTTTCTTTTTATAAACAAATTCTTTTAAACATACACCATGAGTCCATGATGAATGTTGACATTCGCCGGTGTAAGTTAGAAATAATGATATTTGATGAATATATCGGACATACGCCAAGTAACTTGGTGAATGTTGACATTCACCGGTATATCTCGACTATCACCGGTTTTCGGACTTTCACGGTAACATATACATTACAACATTTCATATATAATGTACAGATTGTCGCGTATCATTGTATTACTGTTATTACTGTGCCCAATTTTTAATTGCTTTGTTAATTTAAGTCCGCTTCTGGAATGTACCCCTGAGTGCTGATCCCTGCACATTACATACGCAACTGCCCTAAATATAATATTAATTACACTTCTTCGTAAGTTTAATGTTTTATATTAATAATACGAGTACAAAAGAGAAATTTGAAATTCTGGACGTGTATCCGATATAACAAATTGCTAATACAGAAGTGACTCAACCCGTTATTCATAATACATACATAAAGTAATGAAACGTACGATCCCGAAAGTAACTGGTCGTAATTAAAAAGTCAGACCCATAAAGTGTATATCTCAATTTCAGGCGAGCTAGGTAAGTTCTCCTGGAAGGGAACCACTCGAAAGTTTCCTAATTTTTCTTTGACAGTTTCCTTAAGTTTATTAATCTAAGAAGTGGAAAGCGAGACGACAGCGCGCACCGGTCCTGAGTCTGAAGTATAGATTTTTCTCTTTGAAGATTGTTTTTCTAAAACTTTATTGCGTCGGTTACCTGGCTGCACTTTCACACCTGCTACAATTTTCACTTCATATTACCAAATAAATTATTTAGAAATATCCGGAATGGAATTAAAATTTTTATTTCATACTGATGTCAAAACTGATAATTTTCGAGTTATTTATCGTATAAAAAAATGGAAAATTCAAATTTATTCAAATTTCAAGAAATGATTAAATTTAATAACAACAATAACATTAGTTCATTAAACTTCTTGCTAATACAATAAACATTAAAAGTACAGTCTCTAGGTTTTTAAAACTAGACCTGCGTTAGAAAAAGGAGACATATTTATTGTGTTTTCTTCGGTTATTTCAGACATAATATTTCACTATGGAAATATTAGTTACCGCTTACTTAATTTTTAAGAAGAATTTCTGCGAGGTATAAATGCCATTTTTGACATCAATATGAAGGAAATTCATTTCTTTTTATTCCTGTTTTTATCCGTAGTATTTTTAACACTTTTTTCGCTCCCCGCAGTGTTTGTATTCTGCGTACCAATATCCGATGATGTGCAACTCCTCTTCTCGGTATTCATACGTGACCTTGTACTAATTGCGTCCGGGACTTTCGGTAAACTACCATTCGCTTCCATAGGACAGTTCACCGTTGAATTTCTCATATTTTCACAATTAACACTTTTGATTGTTCACTTATTCTATTTTCTAATTGCTTTATGATGTTTTCATGTAGCTCTATTTCTCTCTTTAGTTCTTTAGATGTTTAACTTCGGCTTTTACACTAACCTTTCTCATATCATCAACCGATTCGTGAAAAACTCCTAAATCCTGTTTAAAAAAATCGTTAAAGACATTGCTAATTATTTCACTGTATCCACCACTCGTACCATTTTTTTAATTTAATAAAATATCGATTAAATCCGTTTTCTTTATTTTATTTAATTCAATTGAAAGAGAATAAATCGATACGTTATCTCGGTACGACAGCTCGTATAGAAAGTTATTAAACTAAAGCGTGGAAAAAGATTCAGCCCCGCTCATTGACTAATGTTGTCATCATCGCGAACGCCAAAACAACCATCGCTGTCTTCATAACAACTGTAACTCTAAGCCAGGGGTTTCTATTTGACAGAAGCAGCCGCGACTTGCGGAAACTGTATCAACGTGCCTCCACTCTACACCGGACACAACCGATAGCGTATATAACAAAGAAATTTGTATTGTGAAAGTATCTCTCTAACGGCATGCACTGATGATTCTATAGTAAGATGAAACATGTATCTGCATGTCTGGAAAGATACTTTCACACAAATATGAACTTGTAGTGTGTCCTCCACACCCGATTTTTAATAATATTTTTATATTATTAAGAAATGTTTTTGTTTTATACAAAATATGGTGAGATTTTACCTATTCAAGTATGTTTCAAATAACTTTGGTATAATATTTTGTTCCAACATAATAATGTGCTGGTGTTCTATCTTGCTATTTACTTTAAGTAAGTAACAAATTTATTTATCCAAAAAAATGTCAACACAAAAAATATTAACAAGAACAAGCACCGTATCTTACTCTTATGTAAAACTTCAGCTTCTGTTTAATATTAAATTAACAAATCTTAGTGATAGAATTGATACGACGACGACAATATGATGCGACTAAAATCGGTACCAAGTGCAATGCACCGTAGGCGAACAATATGTGTCGATAATGTGTGATACCGCAAGCAATGTCTCACTTACAAGTTCCAAAGTTATTGTGGCAATTAACCGATTTAATTTTCAAATTCTCGAGCACAAAGGAATCCATTATCTAACGACGATAAATCTTTGCAATTAAATTATATTAAATGAATATATTTCCTTGCGTATACACAAGATTTAAACACTGGCCACTTTAGTCTATATTGAAACATTTAATTGTACATACAGAGTGAGTGGCATAATATTATTCAAGTTGGGACTCAAGTTCATAGCGTAAACTATAATAGATACAGTTCAGCGAATCGAAGAAACGTTTAGATATGCAATGTGAAGCAGAAAACAAAAACATCAGTGTTTAGAACACTAAAAAAGCTAGCACTAACTAAAAATCAGCGAATCGAATAAATACAATTGGTCCACAGAAAATTTTTCAATTAGAACGGCCTTGAAAGCCCACACTCAACGATTATCCTTATATATATATAGGTTTCTGTACCTTTGCACAAACTCGTTATAGCTCTTATTGTTCCTCCTAGTGTCCTTTATAATCTCGACGCCTTCATATATCATTTATATGCATCCTATATATCAAAAATCTATAATTTACAAGTAGACCTTTCTCTCTTCTCTTATTTTCCCATGATTTGACCTGATCGGGATGTCGTTTCTTGGCACTTGAAACAAAATTCTTCGGGCTTGATATACCAATGTTGATGTTGGCTCGTGGACCAATTGTATACAATGATTCCAGTTTCTGGCAGTGATTCTTTAACGTCAGTTACTAGAATCACGACCCCTATGTTACTTCACCGTACAAAGGTTATAAGGCTGTAAACACTTTACTATTTTATTCTTCGGTGACTATTTGTTAAATGAATAGATGTACTTTTATCAAAATATATTTATTTGCACTACATACATTTATTTTGGATCTACGGTTTATACTAATTGATTGGTGTCTCTTGTTAAAGTATGATTGCTATAAAGTTACGAAGAAGACTGCGTGTCTTGTTCTTGATTGTGATACTGTATTTTATGGGATTGTTTCAGCCTTTACTTGATGAAATTCCATTATAACTATTGTCTGGATAAAATAAATCAAATTTTAATGAATTTCACTACTTTTTACTTTATAAAGTTACGATCGTTTCACTCACACATGAACTTTGTCAGATATATAACTAACTTATGGATATATCTTTACATAAATATACAGTAATAAACACATGTTTTCTATAATTGAAAGAATATGTAGTCTTTATTACTTAAATGTCTATGAACAAAAACTTTCACAAAAACATTTGAACTACGGTTCATACAATACAGTTCATAAAGTGATAAAACTAAGAGTTTACATTATGTTAAAGAGAGGTAGCACTTTGTAAAAATACAATATATGACCTGAAGCCTGAATAATCAGATAAATAAATTAAGTAACGGTGAATTATTAATTTCTAATTGATCATTGAGGATATCATCAGTTTCCTTTAATTTATTAATTTCAAGTGAGTCTAATAAATTAAACTTTTTGCCTTTATTTTCTATGTGTAGTATTTTAAATTCTTTGTTAAAGTTGTAATTTGCTACATTAATATAAGACGCATATGAAGAGTCAATTTTATTATTTCAAAAGGAAGAAAAATGTACTTTGATGCGTAATTCTAACGGTCTGCCTGTCTGTCCGACATATGTCATGGGGCAACTAACTCCAATTAATTCATAGACTCCCGACTTTTTATTGTTATTTGTTAAATCCTTGTTGCTTTTTTATAAATTTTGATAAATTGTTGTTAGGTCTATACGCTGTATTAATGTCTAATTTTCTTGAATATTTACTAATCTTTATGCTGAAGAGCCTACCAAAATAAATAACAGTATTAGCTTTCTCGATTTAACCATTACACGAATTAATAATAAATGTAACTTTGCAATTTACCATAAACCGACAAATACAGATATAACTATTCATAACACTTCTTGTCATCTGATACAACACAAATTAGCGGCTTGCAGTCTTATACATAGATTAATCAATTGTTGAACCAAAAAGATTTCGAAAAAGAGTTAAATTTAATTGAACAAATAACAATTAACAATGGATATAAAGGTAACATAATACATAACATTTTAACTAAAAAAACTCTTTACAAAAGCCATATCACAAGTACACCCAATATTAAATAATAACACCCATACATTTAAAATGATGACTTTCATAGGCTCTTCAAAAATAAAAATTAGTAAGTACTTAAGAAAATTACATTAATAATTAAGGACGGTCAGAGACATGCCGTTAATTATTATCCTAACAGACCTATACCTTGTGCAAAGACAATTTTAAATATTTATAATAGATTCAAAGAAGATGGTTGTCTTCCAAATTCACACAAAAAAAGTAATAAAATTAATCATGTGTTAACAGAAGGCATGAAGCTGAACATCCTGTGTTATGTAGAAGAACAGTCTGTAGGATCGCTTTTAGATGTAGCCAGGCATTTTAGAGTATCGTACAGTTCGGTGTACAGAACCCTGAAAGAATTTAAATATAAACCATACAAGGTATCAAACCATCAGGAGCTTTTCGAGGAAGACAAAGTAAAACGAACTGATTTTTGTGAAAAAATGTTTAATATGTTAAATGAAAAAGAAGCAATTTTAAATAAAAAAATTTTTACTGACGGAGCTACATTTACCATAAATGGTGAAGTCAACTCTCAGAATTTCCAGTTTGTATCCTATATTTATCCATTGAAAAATATTAAATTTCCTTTCCATTAATTCATTAAGTATTGGTCCCGTACAAATTCTCATGCCCAAAACCTAATCCGAACCCAGTACCCTCAAAAAGTCGATGTCTGGATTGAAATAATAATCGATTTATTGGCCTATTTTTTATTGACGGTAACCTCACTTAGAAAAATATTTAAATCTCTTACGAAACCACATTATTCCAACAATTGAGATGCTAAAAGTTGATCAACTTTGGTTCCAAATGCCCCATCCATTTGGAACCAAAGTTGCAGCTCCGCCACATTCTACTCACGCCGTCAAGAATTTTTAAATTACACATTTCAAAGACGGTGGATTGGCAGGCTTGGCTCCATACCATGACCCCCAAGACCAGCTGATTTATCTCCAAATGATTTCTTTCTCTAGGGTTACCTAAAAAGTAAAATTTATAATAATTTGCAAATTCATAACTTGCATGAATTAAGCGAACGTATGCTTACTGCATGTGATGGAATAAATCCAGAATTTCTTCGGAATACCCTGCATTGCTTTCAAAATTGCCTTGCTCATTACCTGAAAAAACAAGGAGGACATTTCGAAAATTTGCTATAAACGCTTTTGTTATGTTGTTTTGTTTATCTTAATTAATCGTTAGAATAAATTAATTTTTTCATTCAAACTGAGGTTTTCTTTCTATTCCAAAAACATAACCTAATTCTTTGCGGCTTTATTTTCATTGGTATTACCCACTGTTGCTAGTTTAAGTATTATTGCCAAACTAGATTCTAGAATACTTTCGCGATAAATTTTAAGTTTTGAAATAGATTTAAAGAGTATCATGTACATTCTGTATGGCAATCTAAATAATTTCCCTTTGACTACTTAAACATTCACATCTTTAATAGTAAGAAAGCGTAGTAAGATGAAACTCATTAAGTTATATCTTTAGCTAATAGGAAAAGGTTGGGTATAATTTTAATAAAATAAATACTTAGTTTACTTATTAATATTTTTCAAATTTTTATTTAGGAATAATATCATATTAACATTTTTCGATTTTAGTCTTGCACACCTTTGTTCTATTATTAAACGAGCTGTACTGTACACTCTCACTTTCTGCTGAACTCACAGGAATACAGAAGTATTTCCTAGCACATTGTTTTAAGGGTTACAGCTCCGTTCCTATTACCTAAAAGAAAATCCAAAGATAAAAATGTATTTACCCCTTTTTCCAAAATAAAAGAGGACCTACGTCCTGATTTGAAGTTGGCCTTTTAAGGTATTTGCCTTATAGTTATTATTACATCGGCTGTAATTGATTTTACTTTCTCTTATTTTTTCTTGCAAAAATCCAAAGAATGAAAGTGATGAAAGGCATTTGTTCTTTATTTTCAGGATCTACTTTCTTCATAATATTAAACATTTCTTGGTCTAGAAAAGAAGTAACCCCGGTACCATTTTCAGTACTACGAAAATTTTCTTTTTAAATCGAGGTTCTCAAATAGTTGCTACTCTAGTAACTGATCCTCCTTCATATGAAAATAGCCTTGCTTTAACAGATTCCAAAAGTGTGTTGCATAGTGTCTTCCTTCCTCAATCTCTAATTCCAATAGTGATGCTGTCAAATAATTGTACAGCCCAAATGTTTTTGTGATTATTAAAGAAATAGTAACATATTTATTACCTACAAGAACTTCCCACTACTGCTTTTTAAGATAAATTTCTCCATTTTATAAAACCACTTATTCGTAAGATACCACGACGTGTTTTGTAATTTGTTTTTATCGTATTAGTGAAATGGCCCCAATGCGTGCGTTACGTTCGGTAATTCATTAGAAGTAATGTGAGAACGTTCTACAATTTCATTATGTGTTAAAATCTATTTGTACTTTTTTGTTATATTTTCTGCCATTTTCGATAAATTAATTTTACTATCTTAAATATATTTCAACCTTAAAGAAATCCATCTTCTTTGAATTTGTTAAAAATATTTAAAACTGTCTTCGCACAAGTTATACGCCTATTGGGATAATTAACTGTCTTAAATTATGTATTTTTCAATAATAGTTATTTATGTACCTAGGTTCGTAAGTACAGTTTTATGGTCGAGAATACGATTGCAAACCGAGACCCGTAGGGTCGAGGTTTGCATGTATTCGAGACCATGAAAGTGTACTGTACGAACCATGGTGCATATGAGATTTTTCGTCATACCTACGTTTTTTTAAATAGACGAATTTGAATAATTTTCCACTTTACTTTTACTATATGTATACACATTAGTAACATCAAGTCAGGAATATTTGTCGTATCTATGGTAACCATGTTTGTGTCGATATAAATTTATATTTTTGATAAATGTCAAAGTATATGCAATAGATTTTCAAAAGTTTTTCTTTCTAAATAAAATTTATAAACATGAATCAAATAGAGATGGATGCTATTATAGCTTGTACTGAGATTTTGCCGGAGAAATCTAAAAACAGATACAATGAAACCTATAAAATGTTCAAAGATTGGTGTCACCAGAGGTATGTGGAGAGTATTTCAGAAAGTGTAATGCTGGCATATTTTCGTGATAGATCTATGAAGTTAAAATCACCAAACAGTTTATGGTGTGAATACTCCATGTTCAAAACAACCATATTTATTAACGAAAATGAAGATATTTCCAAATATCCTAAATTGAAAAGATTTTTGAAGCGTAAAAATGATGGTTTTAAGACTAAAAAGTCTAGTATATTTACAAGAGAGGAAATGAATAAATTTCTTATTGAAGCTTCCGACGATACATATTTGTTGATGAAGGTAAGTTTACAGAATGATTCTTTTTAATTCGTGTTCATTCTATACTAGTTTTTTGCAGGTTGTTATGATTATGGGAATTGCTGGGGCTTGTAGGAAAGATGAACTAGTTAAAATGAAAATTCAAGATGTGGAAAATAAAAATGATGTAATAATAATTAAAATACCGGATACTAAAAATGGATTAAAACGTTCTTTTACAATTATTGCGAAGGAAGAATATCCAATTAATTTTATGCTAATTATTAAAAAATACATTGGTCTGAGATTAGAAAATATTACCAATGATAGATTTTTCTTAAAGTACAGTTTTGGTAAATGTCGAAATCAGCCTGTAGGAAAAAACACTCGCAAAAATTCCTAGCCAAATAGCAAAATACTTGTCGTTGGAGAGCCCCACTACCTATACCGGACATTCCTTTCGAAGGACCTCGGCAACATTATTAGCCGATTCAGGAATTGATGTTCTTGGTCGGAAAAGACACGGCGGATGGAAATCTTCTACCGTGGCAGAAAGCTATGTTTCCGATTCAATGATAAATAAAGTACAGATAGCTGACCGAATTTTATATAAACAAAATATTACAGAGGCTGTTTGCTCAACTGTGATACAGAAAAATGAGAAGAAAGTTGATGATTCCATTAGGAATCCAACCATTAATAATGATGACATTATTCAAAATATAAACTTGCCTAGTAAGAAAGAAGACTCTATTGTTCAGATAGCTAATTGTTCTAATTGTTCGTTTACATTTAATATTACAAAATCATAACTTTTTGTACAAGATTCTATTTTTCCTAGTTATGTTAATTAATCATGTTTGAAATAAATTTGTCATAAATTTTCTAATATTGCTATTATTTCCCTAGGGTCGTAATAAATATTACAGCCCGCTACCATAGTAACTGTCAATACGGTATGTAAAGTGTCACTTACGTTTCAAAAAAAGGTGTCATAATTGTTTACTTACGCAGTAGGTGTGACGAAAAATGTATTTAAGTATAAACGAAAACCAGAAATTTTTGACAGTTTGAAAATATTACTGGTGTATAACTGGTTGCCTACTATATGCTACAATACATTTGTTACATACTATGTGTAATTGGAAATGAAAGAAAGTCAGTCAACGCATTATACCTATGTGTAATGACTAGAGCAGACCAATTTCCGTGCGCGCCATGTGCGTCGATGTGAGGATGATTGTATTGCATCAGAACTAATAAAAAGCATTCAGTAGGTGGTTGGTACTTGCTTAGACTGCATGTAAGTGTAAGCATACGCAATAAAATGTCGTCGACACATAAATCGAGAAAACGACCGTTGTCAGACGAAGTGAATAAGTTTATTATGGATTTCCCGGACTTAATATACGATGGCTCAAAAATTAAATGTTTAGTGTGCAATACATATCTAATGTGTTTGTCAAAAACACATTGTAAAGAACACGTAAGCAGTTCGAAGCACAATAATAACAAAATTAATCGACAACAGTTTATACATGAACTATGTGTAACTATGATTGTGTGTACACTGCCGTTTACCTTGTTAAGTAATGATTCATTTATTTAATTTTGGAATAAATACGCGAATCAAACATTATCGAGCACGACAACGTTACGAAGGCATTTACCATCGGTGCTTAAACAGGTTGAAAATAAAATCAAAGACGAATTGAAAAATAAAAAACCGTGATTATGTGTGGACGAAACAACTGACAGTAAAAAACAATCTTTAGTTAATGTGATGGCGCGTAATATGGAACCACATCAACAAACGTCTTCAATTTTATTAGCATCCAGACGACTAGAACAATGTAATGCCGAAAAAATTTCAGAGGTGCTATTAGATACTTTGGAAAAATTTAAACTTTCGAAGGACCAAGTATTAATGTTTATGACCGATGGTGCCGCAACCATGTCTTCTGTAGGCCGGTCTCTTAGAAAATATTGTCCTAACTTGTTACATATTACTTGTAAACTCCATGCTCTACACCTTGTGGCAGAACAGGTTCGTAGATGTTATCCAGAGGTAGATGCTTTAATATCGAGTACAAAGGCAGTATTCCTGAAATCTCCAAAACGTATTCGGAAATTTCACGAATTGTGTCCCCATACCCCTGAGCCACCACAGCCGATTCTGACACGTTGGGGTACATGGTTACGGGCGGGGTTTTACTATCATGAACATTTTGAAAAAATTAAGGACGTGGTCTTATCATTGGATCCGAAAGAAAGTGCAGCTATCAATACAAGCCAGAAAAAAATTCAAGATGCCCAGATTAAAATAGATTTACAAAGTATTCGTGAGAATTCCTTGAAACTAGAAGAACCAATAACAAAATTAGAAAATTCGTCGCTGTCGTTAGAGGAATCACTGCAAATCGTTAAAGATGTTCACGCACAACTGTGTGCTGTAGAAGATGCAAAAAGTGAAAGTGTTCTAATTAAATTTGAAAGTGTTTTAGACAGAAATGAAGATTTTGACAGCTTAACACGTATTTGTGAGGCACGTCTACAGATGCGTTAGGTTGCTTAAAAAAGTATTTTGATTATGCAAATATAACATCACTAGATGTAGAACGCTCGTTTTCCGAATATAAAAATATTTTTTCCTCACGGCGGACATGTTTTTCAGAAATAACCTTAGAAACGCACCTGATGTGGAAAATATACAATCGAGTTTCTCCAGTTTGTCAATCCTTGGAAGACGCTTAAAACGGTAAGTGTTTTTTTTTAAATCCTCTGTCGTGCTCACAATCACTGATTTCATACATTTTCCATTTTATTTATAGGTACATACAACGCTGCTATAATATGTACTATTCTTATTTTTCGTGTGTTTATACATATTACTTTAATAGCAGAAAACCAAATGTATATTTCATTATTTCTGATAGAATAAATGTCTCTACTTCTATACTTATATCGGTAACAAGCTCATGTTGCGTCCCTATTCTATCGCATATTCTAATATATTACGAATTACACTCCCATACCGACGCTCGTGGCGCGCACGGAAAGTTGGTCTGTTCTAGTAATGACCATAGACCGGACACATCGGGCTGAAATGGACGTCATTACAACGGACGATATAAAGAGTCTACAACATCTGTAAGCACTCCAGGCAGTTGTTAAATAGCACTATTTATTCGGTTAACTGCACATCTATTTTTTATGTGCGGTTAACCGAATGAATAGTGCTATTCAATAACTGCGTGATGTACTTACAGATGTTGTAGATTATTTATATCGTCCGTCGTAATGACATCATTTCAGCCCGATGTGTCCGGTCTCTAGTAATGACAAAAGAAAAACTCGGTATATGTATATATATATATTGTGGTAGCCTGAGGGTTAATTAAAATAATAAATAATTAAAGAGAATTAGATATCTACGAAAGTATTAATATAGATAGAAATAACAGTAATTTAATGCATTGTAACAATGGACCAATTTCTCAGTCCAGTTTGGATGCTTTATTACGACAGCAGTAATTATTCTTACGCTACATGTGTTTTCACGCTTCACGTTTCTATTCTTACGCTCAGTTTAAGTAGTATATTGGGGTTTGTTTTTGTTAGAAATTTACTGTTATTCCACTAGCGATTTGGTGAAGAATACATCTTAAAAAGTTATATGAGGTTAAATTTAACTTAAAACGATAAACGTTAATACTTGGTCGACCACTTTTGGGCAAATTAACGCAGGGTATTCCCTCTAGCTTATAAGACATTTTGCTGAATCAGATCACAAAAACAAAACTGTCATAATTAAACAAGTTAATTGTGACATATGCCTTCCATTTAGTACAACTACAAATCATCTAAAATTTTTCCGAAAACCTTAATCAAAGACGCAACGTTTAACACTATTTTTCATTTTCAGATTATTCTACTCAAGATGGCAACTCAGTTGCCGAAACACGTATATATAGTTTATTGATTTATATTGTGGTTAGGAATTTTTCTTGTATCGATGTGATTCTTTATGCATACCCATCTATATATCATTCTCAATCATTCCAATAATTGTCCTAAACTAACATCGATCCCCTTTCTATTTCAAACTTGCTTAATTTGTAAGCAAACATTTCGTATCATTATATTTCTTTGTCCGGAAAGTTGGAAAGAAAATAGAAGACAACGATGCACCGCAAAAGTCTGAAACAGCGAGCAAAATTAAGCTCTAAACTTCGAAGATTACATGTCACATTTAACAATCGAGCTCGTCCAATGAATGTCAATTTTAATTAAAAACTTTCGCTAACGATACGGTGCGGTATCAACTCGTAATAGACAAGGACAACTGCGACGATAACGACAGAACTGGAAACGTATTCATATACAAATTGGGAAACTTCATCGAAGTCAAAGACAACTATTTAATTGTTCATTTCTGTACGTGGGCCAATAATATCTATTGCGGAGGCTCGATTGTTCTCATCGGTTGCGCGTACCACTTTTGTTTCGATAGAAATTCTATTCAAAGATATTCTCACTATCTATCGCTTTGCCATTGAAATTGTGCTTTGTGACGAGCAGTGCATGCGTGTACGTTGTGAAGGTCCAAAGATATCTTTGTTATCTGTTGGTGGGGAATGTTTCGCATGACCGATTAAGATGAATCAATCAATGCTCGATGTTAATGTGGTTGTTGACGAGCTTTGAAACTATTCTGTCGTACATATTCATCTAACAAAAGCGTTCGGATACGGATCAAGTGTTGTTACCAATTGACAAAATTACATCTTTTATATAAACTCGAATGTTGACGTATTTGACAATAAATATAATATGAATGAGTAGGAATCAGAATTAATACTGAATTAAGTCACCATATAGGAGGAAAATTCACGAATTACAAAGCAGTCTTAGGAAATTATACCAGAAAATAAGAAAGGAAAAGAAAGGAAAAGAAAGACCTTCAAAACAAGGCAGCTTTCTATAAAGAGATTAAAATGAAAAAGATTACAGTTTAAATTTATGGAGGGAATACTTTGAAGAGTTGTAGAATGAAGAAGGTGAAACTAAAATGGAGGATACAGGAAGTACAATCAAAATACAAGGATGATTCAAACTTGATCAACATTTTTATTTCCTTCTGGTCCATACAAAAACTACAAATTAATACTATATACCGGGTGTTTCACATAAATGTTAAGTTCAAGTTTACATTATGTGCTACATTGTGAGATTTATAGGTTTAAGTGTTTATTGTACAATAAATAAAACATTCAGAAAACACACCAACTTTCAATATTAATGCAACCAACCAAAATAAATAACAAGCTTATAAGGAAGTTACGCCCCGGGAGAGGTCGGTCAAACACAAAATTATACATCGTCCTTCGAGAGTCGAATACAATGCAGCATTCGGTACTTTGAGCCAGATATAAGAATGTATATGGCACTTTGAGCCAGATATAAGAATACACAGTTGTTTTGGAATCCACCTGGTCCATTTTAAGCTTCATGGACAATAGCGTATGCACTACCAACACTAGTGTTTACAGTTTCAGCTATTTTCTTGCCAAATACTCGCCTGTTGTTCTGGATTAGCTGGTTAACTTTTTGAATATTCCCAATATTCACAGCAGACGCCGCTGGAGGGGCGGCATACGGCAAGTTCTAGACGCGTTCACAAACATCCTGAAAGGATTTATACCAAAAAAAAAAGACTGTTCTAAGTGATAGACACTCGTCTTTAAAGTGTTTATGAAGTATCTGATGAAATTAAAGTAATTAATTGCATTAGTTAAAATGCCTATTTCGATTAATTTAAAACCGCTTTCCACTATCTCTTCAATTAGGTTTAGAAAGATTTAAATTGTCCTCGTATGTCAGGTTTAGTTAGAGAAACCACCTGCAAGTAAGAAACAGACCAGAGACATAATAGTGTCGAACACGGCTTAAATAAATTTACTAAACTTATATGTGTGTATACACATAAGACCAGCTCTCAACGGGCCATACCCGGCAATAAGTGGCAACAGCGTATCCCCTCTACGCGCGGTAGCTTACATTACCATACATTGCAGAGTTATGAATTTAGTAAGACTTAAACCGCGCAAGGATATAGTCGTTTGCATATTCGTTCTGTATACGTAATTTGCCCATTTGTTTCAGATATAATAAGGTCGTTATATCTCCAAGTTATTATTATTGTATTCTTAGCTGCTACGGAAATGTAATTTTAAGTAATAAAAAAACAATAACGTTTTCTAAAAGATAAAAGTAAAAAAATCAATAATTCTACAAAATAAATTTTAATTCTAAGAAAGTCACTAAATATAGGATTCGAAAATACCGCCCTCTCTCCCCAAACAATAGCCGAGCCTATTGTAAAACTCCCGCCTCACTCCCTCGAGATTTCTAGGGGTTATTGTCTCGAAAATTCTAAACAGTTGAACTTGCAACTGTTGCAACCTTTACGTTTGCATAGCTTGATACGAATGACGGGCAATCTATTGCTCTCGATCATCGGACTTATGTATGCGCACGCGGAGTGGCATCGTACATACGTTGCCACATCGCATTACGTTCCATACGTATATTCAGTATATTGTTGCGTATGTCCCGAAGCGGGTTGTACCTATCGGTATATATGTGTGTATATATATATATATGTGTATATATATATATATATATATACATATACATATATATACAGGGTGTCCGAGAAAATGTGGGAAATCTCTAGGATGCAGATAGAACATGAAAAAATAAGATGACTAGTTCCTATAGTTTTTTTTCCTACAGGCCCTTCCTACAGAGATATGCGTCCCTGAAGGACGCCGCTGGGAATTGGTTTTTCTTGATTTTTCTTAAAGTACTTAATATAATTTAATAAAAATTTGATGTGATGGACACTAGTACGGACCTCCTAAAATAGTGTCCTTGAAACATAGTTAGCTTTTTTAGTTTACCAGGGGCGGGCTAATCTTTACAACTGAATGTCTAAATTTTTACACAATGTATTATAAAGGCTTCCAAAAAATAAAACTGGATAGTTTGAACCTTAGCTTTAAAAAAGGTACCCTTGTTTATTGTCGATAAAATGAACCGTTTCCGAGAAAAAGTTAGACCTATGTTCGTAAAAAATGTGCATTTTAGTTTTTATCAGCACTAAAAAAACCAATTGTTGTTGCAAACGTTACTATGGTACGAAATAAATAAAATATCCGGCATTTTAGAAATTGTCATCTTTCACATCACTGACACATTGAATCCTTTATTCAATATTAATTTACTGAGTTTTTGATTTCGTGGTGAATTTAATTATGAATTTATTCGAAGTATGAAATACATGTTTATTGAGTATGCAGATATGCATCTGATGTACGGTATTGCGTCTTGCAATGCTTTAGAAGCCAGAAGATTATATCACGAAAGATTTCCTAATCGTGCTTACCAAGCTAGAAGACATTTCAACGAGTTGACCAACGTCTAAGGGAGAATGGTGGGCGATTCCAGTTAATAATGTAATATATATTATTGATTTTCTTCCTAATTTTAGAAAAAGTTTGGAAAAAATAGTAATGATGCTGGTGTGAGAAGAACCGTACATACGCCGCGTTTAGAGGAACATATTTTAAACGCTGTAGATGACAATCCATTAACGAGCACTCGACAATTATCAGGACAGTTTAATACTTCGAAAACAATAGTACATGAAGTTCTTCGTGAACAGCTGTTATATCCATATCATTTGCAAAAATACATGAACTGATTCCTGAAGATTATTCTCGTAGAATGAAGTTTGCAAACTGGGTATTGCATCAGCAACGAAATAATGTAAACTTCATTAGCATTAATCGTTTCACGGTTGAAGCAAGGTTTTCCAAAAATGGTATCACCAATTTACACAACACAATTTTTTGATTGAATCATTCGTATTGCCAAAACGATTGAATGGACAACTTTATTTGGAGTTTCTTCAGAACACTTTTCGAGATTTAATCTTGAAACCCGCCGAAACTGTACTTCATGCACAATGGGGCACCACCTCATTTCAGCGGTGGTATGCGGGAGCACCTGAATAACATCTATACAAACCGTTGGATAGGTAGAGGAGGGCGTATTGCCTGGCCTCCTCGATCTCCCGACCTAACGCTGTTAGATTTTTACCTGTGGGGACACCTCAAAGAATTGGTGTATTCCACTCCGGTCGAGACTAGGGAGGAACTTCTATAGAGAATCACGTTTCATTGTGATGTGATAAGGAACACGGCTGAGCTCATGTTGAACCCTGTTATAATTTTTCAATAATTTCGTTAAGGTGCCTCCTGGGTCACCACTGCGTTTATATTAAGTACTTTTATAAGGAATTCAAGAAAAAACTATTTCCAGCGGCGTCCTTCAGGGATGCATATCTCGGTAAGAAAGAAAATTTATAGGAACTTCTCATCTTATTTTTTCATGTTCTATCTGCATCCGAGAGATTTACCACATTTTCCCGGACACCCTGTATATATATATATATATATGTATATATGTATATATATATATATATATATATATATATATATATATATATATATATATACATATATATAGTATATTCAATTTGTTGGCGATTTAAAGTCTGGATTTACTTCAAAATGTATATATTCAAAACAATCTTACATGTTTCGGCAAATGTTGCCTTTCTCAAGGAATATAAAATATAAATGACAGTATATTAATGTCATACATTTGTAGTTGCTATGAATGAAATTATTCAAAGACACATTCCAATTTAATAATAATAAATTATGCCTTAATATTCTAAAATAGATAGACAACAAAAACAGGTAAACGCAAGACATGAGTTATTATTATGTATGCGCCCGTGGAGCGACTTATATGACTTTTTAAACAGATTAAATTAAAAAATATTAATAAATTTGAAAATTTAGTAAATAATATTAAAAAAAAAGTCAAAATTTTATAAAAATAATACAGGCTAGTTTGTGGATTTCCTTTCCTTGGGACCGAAATTCGGCATCCCTGTTACTACTAACGACATTCGGGTTGGTGGGGTTCTGGCTGAGTGTGAAGTCATACTCAACGGTACATGTAGCGAGGATAAAGATAGAGCAAAGATCACTAATATTTTAACTAACTTAATGACATCCTCAATGAATGAATATGTAATTTTGGGGGGAGATCAGTAACAAATGTCGATCTTTCCTTAAAAACAGCCCGGACATCCTGATCCTTAGAGCTGACAAAGTTTCAGTACCAGTAGCTGTTCATAAAGCAGAATATATAAATAAAACGGAGGATTTATTATCAGACACCTCCAATTACAAAATCATGAACTCTGACCCCACGTCAGGAGTACAACAAAGATTGAAGAAACTGCTACACAATCTAAAGAACAGCAACTTTACAACATGCTCACAATATTCAATTCCATCAGTCCAAAATTGTATACTTTACCTAAAATCCACAAAGTCGAAGTCCTATATAGACCCATTGTATCTTACACGGGCTCCCCTTGCTACAACATATCTAGACATGTTGCTGATATCCTCTCACAATGCTTTAAGAATAGCAGTCCATATGATAGCCATGATTCTTTTACTTTCGCTAACAAATATCAAGATTTTCAATTACCAAATGACTTTCAAATAATATCCTTAGACGTAGTATCTTTGTTCACTAATATACCAACTAATTTGGTCTTGCATGTACTAAGAAACAGATGGAGGAGATATCAGAGGTGACAGATTTAACTTATGACTCCTTTTTTACATTATTAAACTTCATCTTTAATAATAGTTATTTTACTTTTAATCATAAATCATACACTCAGATATCTGGTTTACCCATGGGTTCACCGCTCAGTCCGATCCTTGCTAACTTGGAAATGGATTTTTGTTTAGATAACATACTTAAAGTACTGCCATTTCTATTTGCATTCATACATAAATATGTGGATGCCTTAATTGGCGCAGTACCTGTTCTAGCAATAGATGACATTTTGGAAATATTTAACTCATTCCACCCTAATATTCAATTTATTATCGAACGCGAAAGTAAGGGAGGTGTGCCTTTCCTAGACACGAAGGTAATCAGAAACAATGACCGCTTATTGATTGACTGGTATAGAAAACCCAGTAATTCAGATAGAATGTTAAATTACCACTCTAATCACTCGAGTAGCCAGAAAATAAATCTCATCTTAGGCATGAAACATAGGATTTCTAGGATAAGCTACCCTTCCTACAAACAACGAAATCTCAACATATTAGGTAGTATTTTCTCAAATAATGGTTATACACGCACTTTGATTAACAAACTAATTTTCAGCACACCTTCTTACTACAATCAAATTCCGAACAATACCATTGCTGAACAACCCAAAACATTCAAATATTACAGGCTTCCCTACATTGTTGGTGTATCAGAACGGCTCTCTCGTGTGCTCTCCACAGAGGAAATTAGATTAGGATTTTACAATTACAACCCAGTACGAAACTTTTTTAGTAAAACTTAAGACTTGACACCTTTGCCCTTCCGATCCAACGTTGTGTATTGTATTCCTGGCAATGGATGCAGTCAGGTGTACATATGTCATACCTCCACTTGACTGAAAACTAGACTCACCACGCGCAAGAGTGACATTCGGACTGGTAAGATCAGATGCGCCTTGTCTTCACATATGATTAACAATGATTACACACCTAATTTTAATACTGTTAAAGTTCTTCAGACTGTAAACAACTTAAATTGTAGAGAGTTTTTGGAAATCGTAGAGATCAATAACAACGCTAATTCGATGAATTTCAGATCTGATACGAACAACCTAAGTGCAATATATGCTTACTTGCTAACCATCAATTCTAAACAACAAACCACACATAATACCATCTTGTCTATTGCCGTTTAACACATTGGTCCTTCTCAATCTTTTGTGTCATTTATTAATTGTATAACACGTTTTTTCTTTTCTATATGTAAAATTGTTAGGAGACGACACATTTTAAAGAATAGCCACCTTGACTTTCTCACACCAGTGTATAAAACTAGTGCCTTGATTATGAATAGTGACTTTTCCTATTCAATGTTACACACCTGGAATTCAAAAAAACTTTACCGGATCTTTTACACTATCATCCTCTAACATTATATGTATTAGCTTTGTGACAAATAACATGTGTTTGTGCGAGTACTGCTTTTGTTCATCAAAACTGCACATGTGGCTCTCTTTTAAATGTCCGAAATTGGTGGAGACTGTGGCTTGTAATCTGAAGCAGAAATAAGAAAAACACCCTAACCACAATATATATATCAATAAATACTATATACATATTTCGGAAACTAAGTTGCCATCTTCAGTAGAATAACCTTAAAATTGAAAAATGTTAAACGTAGCGTTTTTGGCTAAGGTAAACCTTAGAAGATATGCTCTTCACCAAATCGTCAGTGGGATAACACTGTTATCCCACTGACGATTTGGTGAAGAGCATATCTTCTAATATCCCACTGACCATTTGGTGAAGAGCATATCTTCTAAGGTTTACCTTAGCAAAAAAACGCTACGTTTAACATTTTTCAGTTTTAAGGTTATTCTACTGAAGATGGCAACTTAGTTGCCGAAATACGTATATAGTATTTATTCATATATATTGTGGTTAGGGTGCTTTTCTTATTTCTGCTTCTTTTAAATGTGTTTGTCCATGCTTTTAAAGTATATTTTCGGAGTAAACTATGTGTACGCCGTTGTTATTAGTCGGATTAATTTAAAATATTGCAAACATTATGAATATTGAGACTGGTAATTTCTCCATACAAAAACCAGTTCACATTTGTAAGTATTAACGACTTTCTTTTGTTAATAAGTACTAATGTATTTCCATCTGCTGTTAAAGTGACCCCCTGTGGAAGCATACGAATTTGTGCGAAATATTGAGATAAAAAAATAAAGAACTGCCTTAAGTAATAGAATTTAATTTTGCTGGATTCCCCAAAAAACAATTATCCTTTCCATACATGTTTTAACGGCAAAGACTCCTGGTCTAATTATATATATATTTATATATATATATATATATATATATAAATACTTACACGAACCGTGAGATATGCAAGAGGTACCACATACGATAGGTCTTTCTTAATAAATAACAACTCCACACTCTATCGCTAACCTACTACTTACCATCACACTAAATAATATTCCGTCAACGTCTTTGTTTCCTCGCTAACTTTTATTTGGGCTAGTAAAGCCGCTGACTATTAAGAATATTGTGTAGTGGAACTTTTCTGTGACAATAGGAAAACCTGAAAGAGTATGAGGAGCTGACAGGATAATTGCAAAATTACTTAAACACAACGAGAAGCATTTAATTCAATACATTCGAAAACTCATGATCGTTAAAGTTTGTAATGAATTTACCAGATTTCGAAAAACTTTAATTAAATCGTTTATTTAAATTTAAAATAATTCAATTAGCAAAATATATTTTCAATATGTATAAAACAAAAGTATTTTAAATAATATTAAAAATATTATTAAAAAACTGTGCGGAGAACACAATACGAATACATATTTTTATGAAAATTGCCATCCAGACAAGCAGACACGTGTTTTGTCCTAGTATGGACTCAACAATGCATGATTACCACGCACAATCAAATCATAAAAGATAGCATGGGAGAAAACTTAGTGTCAGTGTTGGCCATTGAGCGGACCTGTTTGACTTGTTCCAACTGAACAAATGTAAGACTTACCAAGTCCTACACTTACTATGAAGGTGGCGCTGATTGAGTTGACGTTCGCGAGTTTTGTTCCATGCTATCTTGACTGTATACTTGACTGTATCCAGTAGTCGTTGTAGTGAAATTTGTCTAACCCAGTAGCATGCACTGACGAGTCCGTAATAGGACGATGTACGTATCTGCATCTCTGGACGGCAATTTTTAGCTTTCCATATCCGATTTTGAATAATATTTTTTCATATTATTAAACATGTTTTTGTTTTATACAAATTATGAGGTTTTAACCACTCAAGTAGGTTTTAAAATGTTTTTTGTTTTAAATACGTACTCTATTACGGAACACGCTGTACATTAATACCAGGGAATCGACTGTTCAATGTTCTTTAAGTGGCATGATAATGTTGCATTGTGTTCGAACAAGGAGGGGAAGTAGGAGTTGCTAAGCGACAGGAAAACGTGTAAGAGAAAGAGAGAGAGTCATCGCCGACCCCCTCCCCTCTAATATCGTTCCGTATCTGCGTGAGATGCAGGTAAGACAGGTCGGTTTTAATGTTCCCTGCTGTACTTCTTCGTCGCATCTCCCTAGTGCTTGCTGCTCTTAAGGTATTACGGTTTTTCCATCTTGTTATAATAGCATTATAAAGGAAAACAGAATGGCATTAACTAAGTTTGCATTCTACTTTCTGTTTTGCTTTCACGAGACACGGGAATATGAGACGTCCTTCATCCATCTCCTTTGCGTCGTCGTCTTCCTGAATGCATATTATAACTGGAAATAGTTATGAAAGGCAGAAGAGGAAAGCTTACGTCAGAAAAAGAAAAAAGTTCCGTAGCTTTATTTCGAAATCGCATTACGTTTCACGGGGATGGAGGAAATGATCGGAGAACGAATGGAAAATTTCCTCGTCGGTTTTCTTGCTAAAAGGAAAGGAATAAAAAGATATGTTAAGATGGATCAATCTTCAAATGTTAACAAGTGAATCTAATGAATTCAACAAAGAATCGCTTTAAAATACTGTAGACACTTTAGAGGTAATTTTCCAATATTTTTTTTCTTAGTACATAACTAAGTAAGGTACATACATACTACATATATTTTGAGTAAAAAGCAATTAAATTAAAAACAAACATTTGTAATTTACTTAGTCGGAAGATGCCATTTAAAGCGGCGGTTTGTGAATTAATGTTAAAAATACAAAACATTAAAAATTACAAAAAGGATTTATTTGTGCAATTAAACAACAACATCTGCGGTTTAATAAACCAGGTTTTCGAAGTGAGAGCCTCTACAAAAAAGACATGTCGCAGCCATTTTTCAAATTCTACACAAACTGCCTGAAGTGTGGTCTGCGGAATTGTTTCTATTTCCCGCCTTATCGCCATTTCAAGATCAATCAGGGTTTGTGGAGAATCACAATAAACAGTATCTTTTAATCCCCACAAGTAAGTCTAGATTGACAGTGGGTATAAGCATAAATAAAACGTATACGTAACACAATCATATCCATAACAATAATTGACAGCCTTCAAAAACATTACATAAACCCAGCCTAAACGTAGCCGTCTCCACGTGTCATCTGTCAAAATTAAAGAATTCTTATTAAAAATCAAACAGAATTATTATTAGGTACTTCTGTTACTACGAAGATAGTATTGTTATGAAATGTAAAACTAGGTGCTGGTGGATTAAACCTGTAATTATCAAGCATGGAAGAAAGGGGAGTTTAGAAGAGTAATTAAGTTTCACAGAGTTCTTCGTTAAAAATGTCAGATTCCAACGGGTCTAACTTCTGTGCATGTGTTTGCGATGCTAAGTGGCGTGTTATGTGCGACTTATTGGAATTTTTTAACGATACTTTACAGACTTTACAATAAATTTCGGAATCACTGGAAATGGACATACAATGACTCTTATGACCCTTAATCCAACTCGCCATTGTTTTACGATGCCATTTTCGGCGCCCTTCCATATCGTACCTGCAAAAGTAACTTAAACAATGTTCGAGATCTAAATAAATGAAAATTAAAAATGTATGCGTAAGTTATTGAAACTTAACGAAATTCACCGGACACTTAGGTCGAAATAATTTGGAGAAGTAGACTCGATGAAATGATATTAAATAGGATCCATTACAAAAATTACGAAGTGCCTATGTAATTAACATTAAAATAATGTGAAAGTGACTCACCGTACTTTATTTAACTTACGAAATATAAACTAATAAATAAAATAATTTTTAAAAACTCCTCACGCTATATACTCCCATGAAAAAGGTATTTAACTGTTATATCGAAGTAATTGCGTCACAATTCAAAGACAAAAAGCAGATGTGCGGTTAGCCAAATGAATAGTGCTATTCAATAACTGCGTGTTGTACTTAGCGATGTTATAGACTATTTATATGGTTGGGCCCGATGCGTCCGGTCTCTACTAATAACTAATCTAATAAGTGATAATCACGTTTGTTTATTTTACCATAGTAACTAGGCCTATTAACGGAAACCCGACCATTTACATACCTCCACAAAAATAATCAGGTGATGCCAAGTCTGATTACCTTGCCGACCATTTAATAGTTCCTTGTCGGCCGATCCATCGGTTTGGGAAAGTGTGCTGGTACACCATCTTTCTGGAACCATATTTCTTGGTTTTGATTAAGTTGAGGAATGATATTTTCTTCCAATAGTTCTAAATACTTATCTGCTGTCAAGTTGCCATCAATGAAAAAAGTTCTACTATATTATTGCTACTAAATCCCATCCAAAAATTTAATTTTTATGGATACTGTGTATGAACCTGATCCATCGAATGCGGATTTGTATCAGCCCAGTATCTACAGTGTGGTCATAAAGTTTGGAACCAAGCTTATAACCGCATTATTCTACATTTTTAGGAAAAATGCTCGGACAGGTAAATTTTCTTTTTTAAAACGCCATCATTTGACATACAATTTTTTTCTATGACGTCATTGGTTTTCGAGTGATGACGTTATCAACACTTTCTTTAAATGGCAACCATATTATTTGTTTCTCGTTTTTGGTAGATCTTTATATCCACCAAATAGTGATATAAAACAATTGGTATGTTGCATCACAATTTTTTTGAAAAAATGATATAAATTTAGAAAAAAATACGAAAATTTTATTTTTGTACAAAATTAAAATTAAATTTAAAAAAATACATCTGAACTTAAATTTATTGTAACAGTTAACGTAAATTTTCAAAATGGATCCCACCAACCAACTGACACTGTCCCAGCCGAGTGTAAACACTTCGTATACTCGCCTTAATTATGTCTGGGGATATTTGTGTAAGTTCTACGCGAATTCGTTCTTTTAAATCTTCTAAATTGTTCGGTTTGTTAAACTACACTTTCGATTTCAAATAACCGCACAAAAAAAAGTCTAACGGAGTCAGGTCAGGAGAACGAGGTGGCCATTCTATGGCGCCTCTCCGTCCAATCCATTTATTGGGAAATATTTCGTCAAGATAGTGGCGAACCTCTACACCATAATTGGGAGGCGCCCCATCTTGTTGAAACCAAATATTTGGATGGGGTACATCACCATCCTCGTGATTTGGGAAAATAACAGCGAGCGCTGGAACCAGTTCAAATCTTAAAAATTATAAATATTGCACAGCAGTCAAATTTCCTTCAAAAAAATATGGTCCTAAAATGCGTCGTCCAATCATTCCAACCGATACGTTAACTTTTCCTCTGCGCTGAGTATGACACGCTTGAGTCCAATGCGGATTGTTCTGCTACCAATATCTGCAATTATGGCGGTGAACAGATTCATTTAGGCAGAACATAGCTTCATCTGAGAAGACGATGTTTTCCAAGAAATTTGGATTTTGGTCACAACGTAACATTACGTCTTCACAGAACTGCAGTCGACTATCTTCGTCATCCTCATGTAATTCCTGTACAAGTTGAACTTTGTAAGGACGATAGTGTTCTTTTTTAAATAAGTTGACGACAAATGAGTGAGCCACCTGATTGGCTAACGCAAGTTGTCTGGTGGAAACATGATGCCTTTCTTCTGCTTCTAGAAGCACATTTAATTTCACATCTTCTCCTACTTGAGGTCTACCTTGCCGTGGTCGATCTTTTACGGATCCAGTTTCGCTAAACTTTCCAACTAGTTTTGTCACCGTAGACCTGGTAATTGGAGGTCTATCAGGGTGTTCATGGTTAAACAATTCGCATGTTTCTGCATGCGTTCTTTGTCTGTCCCCATACCCAACCATAATTAAAATTTCGATTCTTTCTCGCTCAGATAAATGTGCCATTTTTTTATATTAGCGAAAATGAACAATTTTTACGCAATATCTCAAAAATTTAACGTCAAAAATAGAAGTAAATAATTCAACAATGTTGTCGCCATAGAAACAATTTCAAACTAAAATTTTTGTACATAAATTGTATAAAAAGAATCAAGAATGTCCTAAAGAAATATCTTGCAAAAAAGTGCGTGTTTTTGTTTTTGTAAATTTTTTGGATAGTAACATGAGTACATGTGCTTATGACGATCCGGTTTGTTCAAGAAGAATATTTAAGTCCTCACACAAGACAGAAGTGTGAAAAAACTTACTTACATATTTCAGTAAATTTTGTAAGCTTAATTAGTTTTTGAAATCTTCAATTTTTGGGCGATAATTTTAATTAAGAAATGGTCTGCCACATCATGTCAATTTTTTAAATAAATTAAACTTCTTTGGCCCTTTTTTGTGAAACTATTTAATGTTAAATAAGATTTTTTAATAAGTAATTGGCCGATTGGGAAGACGAATTTCTTTTGACCTGGAGCGAATAACGCAGATTACTATTGATCGCAAAGCATTTACACTCGGCTGGGACAGTGTCAGTTGGTTGGTGGGGTCCATTTTGAAAATTTACGTTAACTGTTACAATAAATTTAAGTTCAGATGTATTTTTTTTTAATTTAATTTTAATTTTGTACAAAAATAAAATTTTCGTATTTTTTTTCTAAATTTATATCATTTTTTCCAAAAAATTGTGATGCAACATGCCAATTGTTTTATATCACTATTTGGTGTATATAAAGATCTACCAAAAACGAGAAAAAAATAATATGGTTGCCATTTAAAGAAAGTGTTGATAACGTCATCACTCGAAAACCAATGACGTCATAGAAAAAAATTGTATGTCAAAAGATGGCGTTTTAAAAAAGAAAATTTACCTGTCCGAGTGTTTTTCCTAAAAATGTAAAATAATGCGGTTATAAGCTTGGTTCCAAACTTTATGACCACACTGTATAGTTGTGTCTGTTAACATGACCGTTTAAACAAAATGTTGCTTCATCAATGAAAATTATGATTGAAACAAAATTTGGATTGGTATTCATTTTTTCTATTATATCTTCGCAAAATTCAATCCTACGGTCAAAGTCATCTTGACTTAATTCTTGCAGTAATTGCATTTTGTAAAGATAAAAACCATATTTTATTTTATTTTTTGAGTTGAGCGTCTACACAAATTACGGTTTAAAGCTAATTGTTGGCCAGAAACCTTATCATTGTATATTACATTAATAAAGACATTCGATAAATTTTCGTCATTAGCTTTTATTTTTTTGTCTACCTAATTTTGGGCGATTGTTAACGCTGCCTGTATCATGTATCTTTTCACCGTTTTTGAGACTGTTGATTTATTAATATTTCTATTCAGATGTATAGCAAGCGCCAAGTAAGATATTCTTTCTACACTTTACGACGCTATTTTATTCGAATTTTTCAAAGAAAAAATTCGCCTTCATATTTACAATTACATTACTTCGAGAAAACGCAGTTAATTTGTACAACTGCCATACTACGGGCAAGATACAGTCATCTGTTTCCTTTGATGTAACTCAAAGCATCCCCATAAAAGTTTCTAATTCACGCCTCAACAGCTCAGTGGTCGAACAATGGTCCGGCAAGCCTGAGGTCGTGGGTTCGATTCCTACTTGAGGGCGAATTTTTTCTATGAAAAATTCAAATAAAATAGCGTCGTAAATTGTAGAAAGAATATTTACAATTACATTACTTCGCGAAAACGCAGTTAATTTGTACAACTGCCGTACTACGGGCAAGATATATGCATCTGTTTCCTTTGATGTAACTCAAAGCATCCCCATAAAAGTTTCTAATTCACGCCTCAACAGCTCAGTGGTCGAGCAATGGTCCGGCAAGGCAGAGGTCGTGGGTTCGATTCCTACTTGAGGGCGAATTTTTTCTATGAAAAATTCAAATAAAATAGCGTCGTAAATTGAAGAAAGAATATTTACAATTACATTACTTCGCGAAAACGCAGTTAATTTGTACAACTGCAGTACTACGGGCAAGATATATTCATCTGTTTCCTTTAATGTAACTCAAAGCATCCCCATAAAAGTTTCTAATTCACGCCTCAACAGCTCAGTGGTCGAGCAATGGTCCGGCAAGGCAGAGGTCGTGGGTTCGATTCCTACTTGAGGGCGAATTTTTTCTATGAAAAATTCGAATAAAATAGCGTCGTAAAGTGTAGAAAGAATATTTACAATTACATTACTTCGCGAAAACGCAGTTAATTTGTACAACTGCCGTACTACGGGCAAGATATAGACATCTGCTTCCTTTGATGTAACTCAAAGCATCCCCATAAAAGTTTCTAATTCACGCCTCAACAGCTCAGTGGTCGAGCAATGGTCCGGCAAGCCAGAGGTCGTGGGTTCGATTCCTACTTTAGCGCGAATTTTTTCTATGAAAAATTCGAATAAAATAACGTCGTAAAGTGTAGAAAGAATATTTACAAGACTACACTATATTTACATCACTGAATTCAGAAAAAAAATATATTTTTAACGATGTCAAATTCATGCACTGTTGCCATTTCAAAAAATCAAGTAAGCCCTGGATTTCAAATATGCGATAAGAAAAAAAACCTAAATACAGCTAAAAAGATCCAAATATTTCCTTATATCCGTATACAAAATTTCATTTAGATATCTCGAACCGTTCTCGAGATATTTGATACGTTGTACTATACGTGTAAAGTATTCCCTCAACTAGAGGAAAATATAAAATATTTGCCAAAAATTTTCGCAAATATATTGAATGGATGTGTTTAACACATTTTCTATTTCTACAATAAATAAATTCAAAATAAAAGTAATCTTGTAGTTCCTAATTGTGAGAATTGGTTAATAAATTAGAAATCTTATAATATCTTTGCTTTAATAACAAACAATATGGAACGTATTATAACACTTTAAATTGTTAACATTCCTTCTTATTCTGAACAGACGGGAAGAGGAAAATTGTTCGATAAACTATGTGGTCTATTTAGAAATATTCAGTGCGTGTATACGTATTGTTTACACTCTACGTTATTTTGGTGTGCCGCGGTATAGTATCGGAAGATATAGGCGTAGACCGCAGACATAGTTTCAAGCTGAAAAATTCTATTATGAAATTTGGAATTTGGAGATTGCATCGTTTGCTCTATTGGATCGATATGAAATTTCTCCCCGAAAGCTTTCTTTTTATACATTGTTAAAAATACCTTTACTCTTAGGAAAATTAATACGAGGGGAACACTGAAAAAATCGAGAATGTTCCTAAAAAAATGAAATTTGTTTTTATTTGACAGCTATATTTTAATGTTTTGCAAGGTGATTACCGTGTAGTTTGTTCGATTTGCTCTAATGCGAGGATATATCAAATTTAAACACGAATGATTTTTTTTTAATTCCACACAGGTCGCTGACCCGGAATGGGTTGATTTTCAACTAAGGTGGGAGTTTAGGGAGGGGACAGTAACGACACGAATTCTCTCAGATCAGCTTACTATAGAAACCATGAGTAAGCAAGTGCATGTTTCTGTGGATAATTATCAAGTTTTTGGCCAAGAAGGGTGTGAAACCAACGGAAATTTTGTTGAGATTACAAGCACAGTTCGGTAATAACACCTTGTCACGAATTTTTTGAAAGGCGTGAAAACTTTGAGAGCTAGAGCCACAATCGCCGCCCGAGGACAACCGCGACCGACGCCAATATCGAGGCGGTTCAAAAACTCATGGAGAGCGACAGGCGCATAACGCATTAGTTGCGGGAGTGCTCAGTACATCTTGACACTGGACTTGGGATTGCACAAGGTGTCTGCAAGATGGGTTCCGCGGCTATTGAATCGATTTTGGTAAAAGGGCGAAGAGTTTTTGAATTGAAGCAGGCGAGTACGAAGTGGAGAAAAGGCTTCGGTGAAAACGAAGAATAGGTTGTCAGATAAAAAAGTTTTGGCAACTGTTTTTCTTGATTGACTTGGCGCTTTTCACGTGGATTTTCTCCATTACCGACAGGGTTGGCCATTTAAGGTTGCGGTTTTTGAAGTCATATTAAACATACAAAACATTAATTTAAAAAAATGATTTATTTGTGCAATTAAACAACAAGATCTGCTGTTTAATAAATCAGGTTTTCGAAGTGAGAGCCTCGAGCAACGATAACATTTTGCAGCCTCTTCTCAAATTCTCCACAAACTGCCTGAAGTGTGGCGTTCGGTATCGCTTCTATTCGCTGCCGTATTGCTATTTCAAGGTCATCCAGGGTGTCTATACCATCGCGATATACCATATCTTTTAATGATCCCCACAGGTAGAAATCGCAAGGATTGAGGACTGGACTATATGGTGGCCATGTTATCCCTCCGCCTGTAAACTGTTGAGCATCAAGACCAATGATTCTGTCACCGAAATGTTCTTCAAGAATGTTGAAAACTTCTTCCGTGCGATGCGGACGAGCCCCGTCTTGCATAAACCATGCATTCTCCAACATATTTAATCCATGCGCCACGGGAATAAAAGACTCATTAAGCATTTCACAATATTTTTGCGAAGTAACGGTTCCATTGACAATCACGGGACCGATAATTCCTGCCGACGAGATAGCACACCATACAGTCAACCGTCGAGGGTGAAGAGGACGAATAATTGCTAGATGTGGATTTTCTGTTCCCCAATGTCTCAAATTTTGCTTATTAACATAACCGGATACATCGAAATGTGACTCATCCGACCACCACACTCGTTCCAATGACATGCTGCCATTTTCAATGCGTTCGATAATTTCGTTCGCAAAATTGTAGCGTCGCTCCATATCAAACGGTCTCAACGGCTGATCGATCTGGATTTTGTATGCTTTCATCTTTAGATCTTGCTTTGGGATCCGCCTTAGTGTTGTACGGGGTATTTCAAGTTCTTTAGACTCCTGAGGTCGATGTTGAAGGTTAAGCTGTAAAGTGCTCCCGTACTCGTTCTATGGTTTCCGGTACCCGGATGGTCTTTTGACGTTCTCTAACAGTTGATCTTTCGTCTGCCGCAGATGCTGTTGCTTCAAATTTCACTACAATCCTAAGATATTGTCGGATTAGTAGACATGGAAACACGATAACGAATACTTTGATACTTTTCTAAATTTATTTTTTTTCCTTACCTTTTTATAGTGTTTTCCGTTGGTGCGTTATTTCTCCCGAATAGAGTACGCAAGTGTCTTTCCGTAGCTGCAAAAGATTCCCCATTTCTATAATAATATTTTATTAATTCCACACGCACTTCCGTTGGACACGACGCCATCTTGAATACTGACAAGGCAAATTTTTCATATATTTATTGTAAACCGCGCTTGGCCCTCTAGTGTAAAAAATATATATTATATTAATTTCTATATATACAAGGGAATAGCGCGATTTTTAAAACCGCAACATTAAATGGCCAACCCGTTACAATTAATGCGGAATATTATTGCGAGCTTCTGGATGCCGCAAAGCCGTCCTCGCGACGAAGAAGGAACACGAAATCTAGCAAAAGTATGATTCTTCTTCATGACATTGCCATTCAGCAAACGTCACAAGGCAAAAATTAGGCAGCCTGGACTGGAAAGTATTGGAGCATCCTCTCTACTGTCCAGACTTGTCGCCTTGTGATTTCCATCTCTTTGAACCCTTGAAAGAAGCACTTAGAAGTCGGCGTTTTAACAATAACCAAGCAGTAGAGGAATTTGTTCTCCAATGACTACGTGTGCAAGCAAAAACTTTCTACGATTAATTAATTAAAATAAACCCCAATCCGCTGGGAAACGTGCATTGCCAGGGCGGGAGATTATGTGAGAAAATGGTATGTTTGTGTAAATAATGTAGAATAAAGCTCTTAGCTCTAAATCAGTCCAGTTTAAATTTGATATACCTTCATAGTTTGCTAATTATCAAAATTTATCGTCTTCACCCAAAAATAAATTTCATTAGAGAACACTTCCGGACTATGATTTTTAACGATATTATATCGTTATTAATGCCAACATAATGTGAAGATCTGCTTAGATATGCTTTTGGTGAAAAAGCCCCATCTAAGGCATTAATTTATAATTGATACACGAATTCGAAAGAGATCGTTTTTATCTTAGTGATGAATTTCGTGAAGGACGCTCAAGAACTGCTGTTACTGATAGAAATGTAACCTCTGTTCGAGAAATGCTTAAGGAAGATCGATAGACATCATATGAATTTATTCGGGCGATATTAGGCATTGGTGTGAGTCAAATACAAAACATTTACATCAACGGTTAGACTTGAGAAAATTTTATTGTGGATGGATTCCACATCAACTAATTGCCGATCAATTGAATGGTGCAGCTTATTTATACAGGGTGGTGCGGAGCCAGCTTACATATTTCAGATGTGAATAATGTACCGCCGGCTTATCGTGATTGGCGAGAAGGGGAATGGTTTGAGGGGAGAACGCCATTTCATATTGTTTGTATTTCATAATGGAGTGTTGGAACGTGCAACACCGTCTTACCTGCGTTCGTAATTATTACAAAACAAATTCAGTGACGGAAGTGCAGCGTGTATATCAACTACAGTTCAACATTGTCACGTACCGTCTAGTAATTGGCTCAGGTGAAGAAATTTGAAGAAACTGGTAGTGTGTTAGACGTGAAGAATGGAGCTCCACGAATAGTGCGGACGCTATAGAACCTGCTGAGGGAAGCTTTTGAACGCAGTTGGGCGCAGTTCGCGCCGTTCGGCTTCGCCAGCAATCTCGCATTTTAGGCATCAGTAGGAGAAGTTTATTTCGAATGCTAAAAGAGATAAAATTTCACCCTTACAAACTGCAAATTGTGACCGACGAAGCACATTTTCATGTATCTGGCGGCGCAAACAAACAGAACATAGTCAACACTGAACCCTAAGGAACTGCATGAAATGCCCTTCTACTCTCCTAAAATGACGGTTTGTTGTGGAGTTGGTGCTTTCGGAGTTGTAGGCCAGTATTTTTTTGAAAATGACAATGAATAAATAGTTAACGTTGATTCAGAACGTTATGTGACTATGTTGGAAGGCTTTGTTAAAGCCATGTTACGACAACTTGGCATTGACCCTGCAAACCTATATGTCCAGCAAAATGTAGCAACAGCCCACACCGTGCGAAACAGTATCGCTGTAGTTCGTCGAACTGGAACTGTTATTTCTCGTCTCGGGGATATCGCTTTAAAACAAAAGGTGGCGTAGACAATATGGACAAAATGACACGATCATACACCGTGAAAAGGATGACTAAGAGATGGCCTCTTGTAGTTTTTTATAACATGACAGACATCAGCGCCATGAATGCAAGCATACTATGGAAGCTCTTGAAACCTAATTCAGCTTTTGATTTGAAAAAGAGGAGAAACTTTCTAATTGAGCTAGGAAATGAGCTAGCAGAATACAAGGACCACGAAAAACCAGAAGCAGAAGAAGAAGCTGAAGCATCTACTAGTTCTGAGATTCCAAGAAGAACAGCTGTGATGTTTGTCCATTTTCAAAAGACAGAAAAACAAGAAGAACTTGAGCACGTTGTAAAACCAATATATACGGTTAACACTCAGTAGTTACATGTAAGAAATGTGTTTAACCCACTTTTACTTTTATGTAAGTCATTTATATATTTTATTTTACAATATCTATGTCTTATTATTACGAGGTGCATTCAAGTTCTAAGGCCTCCGATTTTTTTTCTCCAGGCTGGAAAGAGATAGAGCATGTGTATTGTTTTAAAATGAGCGTGCGTTCGTTGTTAATACGTCACAGAGATGGCAGCACTGTACGGCAGATGGAATTGTAGCGGCAGCGTCGAGAATGAGAAGTGTTTTAGATACTTAAAATGGCTACGTTTTCCTTACTTGAACAGCGTGCAATCATTCGTTTTCTGAATTTGTGTGGTGTGACACCAATTGAAATTCATCGACAGTTGAAGGAGACATGTGGTGATGGAGTTATGGATGTGTCTAAAGTGGGTCGTGGGTGCGACAGTTTAATCAAGGCAGAACATCGTGTGACTACAAACCGAAACAACCTCGGGCTCGCACAAGTCAGTCTAACGACATAATCGAGAAAGTGGAGAGACTTGTTTTGGGGGATCGCCGAATGACAGTTGAACAGATCGCCTCCAGTGTTAGCATTTCCGTGGGTTCTGTGCACACAATCCTGCATGACGACCTGAAAATGCGAAAAGTGTCCTCCAGGTGGGTGCCACGAATTCTGACGGACGACCACAAGGCTGCTCATGGGGCATGTTGCCAAGCAATGTTGACGCGCAACCAAGGCATGAATGGGACGTTCTTATCGTCGATTGTGATAACGGATGAGACGTGGATGCCATTTTTCAATCCAGAAACAAAGCGCCAGTCAGCTGAATGGAAGCACACAGATTCTCCGCCACCAAAAAAATTTCGGGTAACCGCCAGTGCTGAAAAAATGATGGTGTCCATGTTCTGGGACAGTGAGGGCGTAATCCTTACCCATTGTGTTCCAACGGGCACTACGGTACAGGTGCATCCTACGAAAATGTTTTGAAGAACAAGTTCCTTCCTGCACTGCAACAAAAACGTCCGGGAAAGGCTGCGTGTGTGCTGTTTCACCAAGACAACGGCACAACGTTACGCAACAGTTTCTTCGTGAAAACAACTTTGAAGTGATTTCTCATGCTCCCTACTCCCCTGACCTGGCTCCTAGCGACTGTTTGCTGTTTCCAACAATGAAAGACACTGTCCGTGGCCGCACATTCACCAGCCGTGCTGTTATTGCTTCAGCGATTTTCCAGTGGTCGAAACAGACTCCTAAAGAAGCCTTCGCCACGGCCATGGAATTATGGCGTCGACGTGGTGAATAATGTGTACGTCTACAGGGAGATTACGTCGAGAAGTAATACTAGTTTCATAGTTTTCAGGTGAGTAGTTAGTTAGAAAAAAAATCGGAGGCCTTAGAACTTGAATGCACCTCGTATTACTGCCTCGGTTTATTCTAATGGTCTTTTCTTATGTTGAATAAAATAAAAGTCAAAAAGTTCAAAAAAATCGCCCAATATTAGCTCAAACCCAGCATATAGTAATACGGGTCCAATAGACCTACGCGGTAAGTAGCGATAGGTCGTTTTCCTGATAGTCCTAAGGTTAAATGCGAAAATATACCAGCTAAGTAAGCCAACAACAACATACACTCATTATTCTGTAAAAACAATGAGAATTTGTTTATCCTGGAAAAATATTATTAATTCAAGTCGTACTTCCAAAACCCGGGTTAACACTTCCTTCGCGATAACCATCTAACTTCTGTATGGAAAAGAAGAGATTTTTTTATTGTCGCCCGTTTCATCGTATAGTTTAGCAAGAGATTATGCTTCAAATACACTTTTATCAGTATGGCTTAACTTACAAATAGAAGTTTGTTGATTTCTCAAGGTAGGTAATTTTCTTTCGAAAAATTCCAAGGGTTTGTTTTTACGAGCCGGATGTTTAGTTTCCAAGTGTCGAACTAATTGTGATGGCTTCAACCTTACATCGGAGAGAATTAAAAAGCAAACAACGCACAGTGGTTTTCGATCCAATAAGGTAAAACCACAATTTAAATATCTGTCATTGTACAACCTTGTTTTTTACCAACTAATTCACTGAATGTAGATGGCCCACTTCGTTTTTTCACAAATTTATCCATTTCGCATAAGAAATTAAAAAAACAACAATTCAATTTCACGGTTGACCGAACACTAGAATAAAAGCACCAGACGCACGCTGCGCATACGAAACTTAACTGAAATTGTGCAATCGTAAGCGCCTCTTTTTTACTGGTGTCAGCACGACTTGTTCAAATGCATCCATATGCATATTCAAACATGCTCTCACAGCGATTGTTATAGAAGGCGACCAAATTACGAAGAGTACGTACACATCAAGTTGGAGCTTGCTCGTGTATGTACACTAGGCTGGGTCAAAAAAATTTTTTCTTCATTTCTTGATAGTCTCAGTGATAAAAAGGTGCTAAATGGTATAGCTAATCTGCATATAAAATTTTATTGCATTATTTAAAGTTTTACTGCCTCCGGATAGCGATAGAAATTTCAGAAAAAGTAGATTTTTGACATCACTTTAATAATACTTTTTAAGTTACATATCTATACAAGTTTTATGCAAAATAATTCTAAGTATCGGTATACAGAGGTAATCCCGATATAAAACTGTACTTTTACAATGTGGATTCACACTGTTAAATTTCCCCAGAACACGCATTTACATATCGCTACCTTAATATAGAAAGTCCCTAACTCAATTTTTTACAAATCGAGTTTTTTTTTGGATATTTCGATATATTAGAAGATCATTTATCAAAACATGCAAAAATCTCAATTTAAAAAAATGAGTTAGGGCATTTCTATATTAAGGTAGCGATATACAGCACTGATTCAGTCTAAAGGTTCAATTAGACGTGCCACAGCCGTAACCATATAAAACCAATATGTGCTACAATGTTTTCGATTTTGGTAACATGCCGTAACCGTAGATATTAATTGAATTTTGGTTACGGCTATGGCACGTCTAATTGAACCTTAACACGGACAAATAAGTCATTAAAAGGAACAATAATATAAAATTCTGCTTTTTTGTATATTACAAAAACTAAAAAACGTGCTGCTTTTGAATATGTTATCTAAACGGTTCAAGGCAAAAACAAAATAGGGAAATCCCCGTACAATCTTTATTTCTTACAAGACGGAGTTTGATGAGACAAGTGTGCCGCGATCGTTAAAATAATTAGTGTTGCGTTGTAAAGTGCTGTCATTTATTTGTTTATTTTATCATTTGAGAAATAGAGCGTATCAGAAATAGTTGGAGGTGTCCTTTGTTTGGTGTTTTATGTGATTTGAAAGATAATATATTACCAACTTATGAAGATGTGATGAAATTTTATGAGTGGATCCATCATAGCTTAAAATATGAGAGGGAAACTAAAAGGGTTTCAGCGGGTATAGCTGCAAATAATTTGGAAAATAAATCACCCGGCAAAATGCCTCATGCTCGATGGTTAACACGTGCTAACAGAATTCTGCGTCTATATATTTCAGTTGAGAACCCTTCTGCAAACCTTATCACTCTTGCAATATATATTGTCAAGGTTTACGCTCCAGTGTGGTTTTCTATAAAAACTCTCCCCAGCTGTAAAGACGGACCACGACACCTTTTTAAACTAATTAAACTAAGCAGATATTTACCAACAACTTTGAAAGCCGTTGTTGACCCAGTAATTCAAAGAAACAGTTATTTTGCACATCCTGAAAACTTATTACTTGCAATGTTGACAGATCCCCAGCAACACATTCGTGAATTAGCTGTCCATCGAATTTGGAAAAATTAAACCAGCAACATCAAAGCAATTACGGCTTTTTCAGATACCAACGATAAACTTTAATGCATCATCATATTTTGACCTTTTGAATTGGGAAGAAACTATCACTGAACCACCTATATTAAAATCTGTAAATGAAGAAAATCTTCGACTGTTTATTGAAGAAGAAAACAATGAAGGAATTGAGCTATTACACCTTCCCTGTCACACCCAAGCGGTAGAAAGAGCAGTCAAAGTTGTGTGTGAGTGAGTGAGTGAGTCTAGCATCATCAACTTTGTGCAACAAAACAACAAGGGGTTTCATCAAAACGCAGATGGAATCAAGAAAATTAATGCCGAAATTCGATAGCAAAAAGGATTTTGTCACAAAATAAACTCATTATATTCATTATTTTTATGATTATCCTTTCTTGCACTTTTGTAAAAAAAATTTTGTCATGCTTTTTTTCTCTAAATAAATATAATTACAATTGATTTCTAACTTTTCCAAATAAATAAGCTTAATTAGAGTAATTTTATATATCATGCTTTCAGTTCTTTTTTAAGTACATTTTTGAAAGATTCAACATTAAACCGGAGGCAGAAGATTAACTCCGATTGCTACCAAACTTCGTAACCTAATAACACTTATAATCTGGCATCTTTTTGTCACCGTGCCCATAAAAAAAATTAAAATATTTTTTTGTCCATACATATGTGACCCAGCCTAATGTACACGTCATGCATGCATGTTCATACCCGTCCCTATAAACGCAGCGGCATAAAATAATAGGAATAGTCTTATTACATTTTTTATACTGCCAGTATTTTCTTAATGTATAAAGTTAGTGCAATGTGATTATTTAATATTAAATAATATTTCTTACATTTATAATTACAGTCAAAATTAAATTAGTAATACATAGTAAGGCTTACTGTTATTATTTCTTTGGGTAGGGTGGGGGGTCGCGAAATATTAATTTTATTTACATTTACTATTTGGAGAGTCACCGAGCTAAGAAGGTTGAGAATCGCTGATCTAAACAATCCGAAACTTTGGCAAAGTTGTTAAACATGACATCCACTTGACCATCTATTTCGAAACTTACTTAAATCTTATGTGAAACCAAGCAAATTAAATGTTGTAGATATTCTGTTAATAAACCCATGTTAGTAAAGTGATAGTTAAGTATTATGTGAGATAAGCGATATTAGGAATTCCACTCTATATATGTATTTGGCTTACACAACATAATAAATGTAATAAACAGATTATCTTCAAATTATTTTACCCACAGGAAAAATACCAATCGCCAAAGCTATTACGTAAGAGATCAAAATCTGTTTTTATAACGTCCAAGGTTTTAGAACTTTTCTGTTTGTGTCTTTTACACATCGGCAATAAACGATCAATATTCGGAACTACTAATACTCTTGAGACCGTCCGTGTCTCCCGGAACTGACGCACACTTATGGGATAGATTTGAGCGACAGTATAATGATAAAGGAAATAATGGGGCAGTGAAAGGGGAATTTTAGGATGTGTCAGCGAGTGTCACACATGTAGATACAATCTAGTTACTGCCTACGAGCCTTTGGGGACCCTGTCAACGAGATAATCAACCGTTTCACTCTCCCATTTAATGAGGGACGATTCCAGAAAACTAATGATGGCTTACGCAAACACAAAACAAACGCACCGAATCTAGAGTGTGTATTTCGTCCTCGTGCTCGAACAGAACACCGCTCGCTAATGTACGCCCGTGTGAGTGTGTGAGTGCCTGTGTGGATGTGTGTGTGTTAATTTGCCTGCTCTGTGGCGATAATAAATTGTGCGTGTACCTGATTTTCGAGAACGCACAGAGAATTATTATTTGTAGATGGTGTCCTTATCAAATGGGGTAATCTTATTTCGGTTAATTGAATATAGAGACCTCTCCACGTAATATTATATAATATAGAGCTTAGAATAAAGTACATAGTAGATTAGTTGGACGTGTTTGTAAAATGGAAAACAGGAGCTGACGTGGATAACCTAATAGAATGTCAAACAGAAACACACACCACACTCAAATAAGATTTCAAGAAAATTTAATATACGAGAAACATAGAGTGTAAATATGTAATTTTATTGCAATTTGAATAAGCATAAATAATTTTGGGTGCAGGGACTGCATTTCTTATTTAAAGATTAACTAGTAACTTTCGAATGGAAAGATTGAAATACAAGCGAGAATATTTTCAAGAAGTCGATGTGTAAGGACCCTTATTAATAAATGATAGCAATAATGAAACTATAATACAAATTAAAGACCGGACTAAAAGGAACCATAAAAAACAAAAAATGCAATTAAAAAGGTATAAAATTTATAAAAAGGTATAAAATTTTGACAATAAAAAAGCATTAAAAAGGCATATTTTTTTAATATAGCATAAAATTCCAAAAAAGAATTAGATAAACAACACAAATTTCATTTTCACCAAATATACATTTGTAAACCAATTTATAACGGGCAGCGAAAAAATCTGGCAACTAGGTATTTTTTTTAACGAATGAACGTGTTATTATGAAATTGTAGGACTATGAATGGGATTGTATTCTGAATTTTTTAGAGGACATTATTAATTTATATTACGTCAACGTTTAGCGTATCGTCGCCATCATAGGTTGAGTGTTTCTTGTACATTTAAAAAATGCTAATAACGTACCACATTCCTAAGGAAATATGAAAAAATAATTGTCGAAGACATAAAATATGTAATTGTTGAACACATACATTAAGTTACAAAAATAATAACTGAAACAATAAACTAATTAACAGTTTCTTCGCTACAACAAGTATTCAAAGTGTTGGTCATTTGTTGTTTGGCAATAATGCAATCTGTCTTGGAAGCTACGAATAGAATTGTCGATCATTTCTGGGGAAACGGCATGCATTTCCAGACGTATGCAACCTTTTAAATAATTAACCCTAGGACTACCTCGCGTTTCTTTGGGCAATACGAAATAATGGTTTATTTCAGGTATAATTTGATGCTGGAGAACAACAACATACTTTTTATTGGTAAAAGTGCCTTCAATAAAAAGAGGACCTAGCAAATGGTTTCTCGCCAAACCAGACCACACATTAACTATTTGTGGACTTTGAGTATGAGTCTCCTCCATCCAGTGCGGATTAGAAGCTGACCAATACCGGGAGTCCAAAAAATTGTTTTGTCCAATTTTCTCTAATACGTTTTCACAAAACTCCAATCTTCGATCAAAATCATCTTCAGCTAATTTTTGGTGGTTTTGAATTTTATATGGGTGGAACTTATTTTTATGCAAAATGTTTTGTACAGACTTCCTACTAATACCATGATTTCTTGACAGTTCATATGTAGATGATTTAAGATTTTTTTTAACATAGTAGAACATCTAGTAGGACGTCTAAAGTATTATCTTCATTAGACGCAGTTTTTGGTCTGCCAGACCTTGGACGATCCTGTACACTACCAATTTCATTAAATTTATTTATGATTCTCGAAACTGTATATCTACTTATAGGAGAGTGTTAACGATTTAAATCGTTAAAAAGATGACTTCCTTCTTCATACACTGCTCAAAATCGTACAGGGATATTTACATAATTAAAAGAAAAAAGATTATTATATATTGTTAACCAACTGTATTGACCAGATTTGTATATTTATAGCGTAATTCAACTAAAAAAGACCAAAATTAAAAGTAAATTCAAAAAGTTCTAATAAACTTAAGTTTTCAAATACGAATTTTGTTAACAACGATGTAATCTTAAATCTTAAAGATGTTTAAATTTGAAAAGCGATCCTAAATATATCATCAAAGGCAATTTCTAGTAATCAGTATGACCTCCACCATTAGTTATTACTGCCCTAATACAGTTACGTATTGCTAAAATTAAATTGTCAATCTCTTCCTGTGGTATTGCTTGAAGAACTCTAAAAAGGTCTCGGAGATCGTTAGTGTGATCATTTGAATTTTTAACCCTTCTTTGTAACTTATACCACAGATGCTCTAACGGATTCATATTCGGAGGCTGAGCTGGCCACGCTAACAACGAAATGTGTTTCTGTTTTAATATATTCCTTACAATGTCGACGTGCATTATCTTACATGAAATTGAAATTTTCTACTACTGCTCCTGCATATGGCACAAGGACAAGTAAAATGACCTGTTCCACATAAACTTGAGATGACATATTACGTTCAATCAAAACGAGATCTGTTCTTCCTTTAATACTTATGCCGGCCCATACTATGATTGTACCACCTCTGAAAGAATGGACTTCTTGGACTGCATTCAAACGATTTACGCATCCTGGCTGCCTCCAAACTCAATTTCCTTTTGAATCATTGTACATGCCAAATCTAGACTCATCAGAGAACATTACACATGACCATTGTTCATTTGTCCAATTTCGGTGATCCTGTGCCATGAAAGACGTTCTCCGCGATTACCTCTTGTTAAAGGTAGAACTGTTAAGGGTCGTCTAGACCTTAAGTGTACCTCATGTAACCTATTGAGAATAATTTTGTCGCTAATCAGTACGCCATATATTTGGTTAAACTGATTTTGTATCTGCCGAACAGTGCAGGTTTGATTACGTCGGGCAATAATTTGGACGTAACGGTCTTGTGCTGCCGTTGTAATCCGACCGTTACCACGACGGTGATTACGTACTTCACCAGTATCCCTATAGCGATGTCATAAGAGACTTATGATGGTTTGTGTAATTTGAAATTCAGCTGCAACTTCAGCTTGACGCCACCCAGCTTGCAACATGCCAATAGCACGTAACATTTTTACGCGCAGTAAATAACGCTTATCCATTGATAAAACTACTCAATTATACACCAAACTTAATGATTTTAAATTCAGCAGCAAGAAATGACGCTAGGATGTAGTTAAACGGAAAGTGACAAATAACGCCGTTATGACAACTAATAAGTAGATGTTGCAAACAAAACACAATCGCACCATTGTTAGCAAGATAATATGATAAAAACTTTCCGCATATCATTTTGCTCAAAATATTTATATACAATACAATATACTGTTTTTACTTCTTAATTTTAAAAATATCCCTGTACGATTTTGAGCAGTGTAGGTACGTTTTCTATCACCATATCCAAGTAACATTAGTATCTGAATTCGTTCTCTTTCCGATAAGTTTGCCATTATTCTTAATTTACTTTTAAATACTGTAGCTGCCAAATATTATTAAGACTAAATCAACTCTTAACACTTTGTACACTATGTTTTCGGCATTTGTTCAGTACCTACTACTGTTTTCTGTTTTAAATTAACCATCTACCGGGGGTGAACTAATATGAATGCAAAACAAGAATAGATTAATACAATTTCAATTTGATGTTGTATTTCCTTAGTAATGTGGTACATTATTAGTATTTTTGAAAAGACAAAGAAATAAGCTTTTTTTTGTGATATATCACTCAACCTATGTTGCTATTTAAAAAAATTTAAGATGGCGGCCGTACGCTAAACGCTGACATCACGAAAATTTGATATGTACTCTATAAAATCATCCACAATTTTGTAATTTAAGTTCATTCGTTTCAAAAAAAATACCTTGTTGCCAGACTTTTTCGCAACCCGGTATAAAGAAAACTATTAATCCCAAAAACATTGATCTAATAACATTTTATTTTCATCAGAAATACATTTTCAAACCAAACTTTTATAAAAAAAACTACTAATCCCGAAGACAGCTGATTATTAAATACTGTTCCAAATGTTACATTGCAAAGTTGAGTCTTCTATCACTTAACATATTCTTGTAAGCCCAAAAAAATTAATCCAATGCTTCCCCTCCCTATAGCTCGGATCTTGGTCCTGCAGACTTTTTCATGTTTTCCAATATGAAAACTCCGCTCAAAAGTCACCCTTTTGATACAATTGAAGATAGTCAAGATGCACGATGGAGATTCTGAAGGGATTAACTATAAATGATTTTCAATGATGATTCCAGCAATGGGACAACTGCTGGAATAAGTGTATCACACTCGAAGGAGACTATTGCGAAGGGATAAATGCTTAAAGCTATGTAATTTTACATAATAAAGTCTGCAGCGAAAAATTGTCATTATTTAATTGCCACGCTTCGTATATCCATCCAAGAAACGTACATTAAATGAAGTAATTAAGAAAGCCAATGTAGATTATAAAAATATACAACTGAATGAATTACACATTTGTATTAAAGTGAATAAATTGAAACTTTCTTTAAAAAATTAAAAAATAGGTGTAACTTCTACATTAAATTTGTAATTAAACAGTATGACCTCTTTAAACCGAACTAATAATTGCACTGATTGATCCCGATTTTAGAAATGTTCGGATTATCGAAAATTGTTAAAAAAATACGCATATACCCTATTCTTTATGAATTTTATCATTCTTGAGAGGAAAAGCCCTTTATTTTCAAATAAAAATGTAATTACACTACTACCGCATATGTATTTTCTTAGATATCAGAAATAGATACATTTATATGTATAACATTATACATAAATCTAAACAAGTAAATGCTAATGCTAAGAGAATAAGAAAAATTCTGTAATTTTGCTCTGTTTAATGCTTGCTTCTTCTGCCTTTTTAGCTCTTTTTTTCATTTCAGATAGAATTAGAATGTGATTTTCTGATTCAGTATTTTCCTGAGCCCAATTCAAACACATTTCAAAACTTTTGGCGGCATCTGTGTGCTTTACAGATTTTGGTATCGCTTCTTCTTCAACAGAGCTCTATTTATCTTGAACATGCTTCAAAATATCCATATCGTTCATAGATTCAGATGACTCTGTTTGTCCGACGGCCCAGTCAACAATTTTTTGTCAAGTTACATTTCCAGAAATGTGTTTCATCAGCGCGGTAACTTCCACTATTTGTTTCTCGGTGCCCTGTAACTCCATGTTATTCTTTCATTGAGGCAGTGGAAGATTATCATCTTCACTCCAACCACCATCGTCAACATCATCATCATCATACATTAGAAGTTTACTCCAAAATTTTTCAACGAGTTCTGGTCTTACATTTTCCGAAGGCTCTTGCTAATCCTATTACAACATCTTTTAGGTTAACTTTTTTAAGTTCTGTAGAAAGATCTACTTCTTCAGAAGACACAATCGTTTTAAAAGTTCTTTACTATAATGCAATTTGATTGCTTCAATTACATTTTGGTCAATTGGTTGCACTAGCGGTGTTACATTTGGCAGCAAAAACATTACACGAATTTTTTTATCATCTGAACATAAATCTTCTGGGTTTCTTGGTGCGTTGTCTAAAATTAACAGTGCTTTTGCGTCGAAATTCAGCTATAGCATTCTTTTTCGAACTGCCGGAACGAAATCTTCATAAAACCAATTCTTAAAAATTTCTTTGGTAACCCAGGCCTTTTTCTGGCCTTGGTACATCACTGGTAGTGATTCGTTTCCAAAAGCCCTTGGTTTTTGAGATTTGCCCGGAACCAACCATTTTAGCGTTTCAGAAACATTAGAGCAAGGCATAAATGTAATTCGTTGCTTACTCATTTTTCTGCCTGGAGCTGATGCTTCCGCATGGTGAGCAAGTGTTTTTTGAGGAAGTAATTTATAGAAAAGTTCGCTTTCGTCGGCATCGTAAATTTGGTCATGACACAACTGCATTTCCTCGATTTTATTTCAAAGAAAATTTTTAAATGGCTCTACAACTGCCTCATCACGAGACAGTTTTTCTCCTGTAATTGACAATTGTCGAATTCCATACCTCTGTTTAAGTTTATCAAGCCATCCGGAACTAGCTGTAAATTTCTCATTGTTATGAGTTTGGTCATAAAAGAATTTGGCCTTTTCCCAATATTGAGACACCTAGAATAATTTAAGTTTACGTACATAGATATAAGTCATTCATTTTGGTACATACCTCTAGATCTTTCCTTGATAAACCAGGTATAAGCCGCTTTATCAACGTCGGGATATGCTCTCACTTTCAACGTTTTACGTTTATTGGATAAAGAACAGGATGTGGCGCCATATGTTAAAATTTTTCTTTGTTGTTTTTCACGTCGCAAATCGTTGATTTTCCCACTTTGCACTTTAATGATAAAGCAGTCACTGTATGGCCCTCATTTAAATCGTTAATAAGCTCAATTTTTTTCCTTTATCAACAAAGTAACGTGTTTTCTTTTAGAAGTCATTTTGCGAATTGAAGATGCAACTGACAATCAACGGTCTACTGAATAAAAAACCTAAACAAAGAAAATCTTAGACCGGTGATTCCCCTATTTACGCAACAGGAATTACTTCGATGTTCGAATTAAAGATGCGTTGTTCGGACTATAATTTCAAATATCTTTTCTTCGGATTATTTGGCGGTTCGGATTAAGGCATGTTCGGATTAAAGAGGTAATACTTTATTCCAATTCCTTCAGAATTATGTAAAACCTATTGAAAAATACTGCAAATTATATAATTGAGTAAATAACTCTCCTTCGATCCAATTTTCAAATCCGGGCAGAATTTGAAACCAGGTTCGAAGCTATGTGGTTACTTGCACGTCTATACTAGGTGTTTCTCTTGAAAAAAACACCAATTAATAGACTAAACTAATTATTCTACTATATTATTTAGTACGGATTCAATTAGAGAGCGTATTTCACAATTACATATATAATAAAATCCAAATTTTACATGGCGCTACAAGTATTTAATTAAAACTTGAATTGAACAAGTGGAAAAGAAATTCGCTCGATATGCCATGCTATTTTCCATTTCTCATCCAGCACGGCTTGCATTTTCCTCCTCTATCCCCACTATACCGAAGGGTAAAGAACAATCCTGTCAGGCTATGGTTGTACTGATTTCTATTACAAGAGAATTTGTCTGGCGAACTGCTGAACAAAGAACTCCAGTAAATCAAATACAGTAGGGTTTTCCCCCTTTTACTCAACATTACCAACCAACAACACACACACAACCCGATAGAGAGAAGTCCAAGTGTGCGCGCACATTTTTATTAACGTCAAAAATGTGTGTATCGATAAGTTTAAATAACTTCTACTCGACCGGCTCGGCGTTATTCTCGATACCCGACTTTTGTTCAGAGACGGCAAAGATTTTGTTTACTGAACCCTCTCTACATGATGTAATACGGCCTCGCCGCCAAAGGGCAGTATTGCATATTCGGTCTCGTGTACCCGACTGCATTGTGAAAGGAACGGAAACAATATGAAAGATTGAAGAAAATGCAGCATTAATAAAGATTCAATATATACATACTATTTACTAACTTATTCTTAGCCATATAAGTTCACTTTGAATTTAGTAAAGTTCTTTTGCTTGTTAAAGTGTCACGATCTGGTATTAAAAAGACAACGTATGAAAAGTGGAAAGATGTAATTATATAAAACATGAATCCAAAATATTTTCTCCAAAATCCTTCGTAAACGAAAGACAAAAATTACAAATATATTACTAAAAATATTTGTCCCGCCACTGCGTTTTGTTCCGACTATAATTAGCGAAACGATTTTGCCTGTGACAATTTCGATCGTTGCGGATATATATATATATGTTGATTATTCCTTACACAACCCATGAACTGTTCCACATGATTAACAGTTTTTACATTTAAATATAAAAAGAAGTTTATAAATGATTCACAGCTGAAATATTAGTACATAATCCTATTGAGGTTATTGAACCATCGCTAAGTACAACACGCAGTTATTTAATAGCATTATTAATTCGGTTAACCGCACATCTGCTTTTTGTCATTGAATTGTGGCGCAATTGCTTCAATTTTACAATGAATGAATGAATGAATTCCTTTCTTCATGGGCGTAGATAGAAGCGGAAGGAGTTTTAATCATTTATATTATATATAAGTTCATATTTCGTAAGATAAATAAAGTACGGTGAGTTAGCTCCATTTTCTCATTCTTTTAACTGTTAATCTCATATATACGTAAGTGTCCAGTGAATTTCTTTAAGTTTCAATAACTTACGCATACATATGATATGATATGGAACAACGTCGAGAATAGTATCGTGAAACACTGGCGAGTTGGATTAAGAATCAAACTGATTGCATATCTATAGCCAGTGATTCCGAAATGTATTGCAAAGTCTTTAAAATATAGTTAAAGAATGTCAAGAAATCGGACGTAAAACGTCACTTAGCATCGCAAACACAGTTTAAACCCGTTGGAATCTGACGATTTTAACGAAGAACTCGTTTTAGCGGCTAATATTCCATTAAATAAACTTAACAATCCCACCTTCAAAACATTTCTCCAAAAATATACTGGTCGAAATGTTCCTGATGAATCCACCTTAGGCAAATATTATGTTTCTAATGCTACACGAAAGTAGTAGAATACATTAGAAGCCATCTTTCAAATCTAAGTACCGGCGAAACTGTCGATATACAGGATGGGGCACGGCAATCGGATGTTTTTGAAATAACAATAAAATCGTCAGTTTATGCATTAAAAGAAATTTATTGGTAGGATTACATACGCAAGAATTTAGCATTTCATAATTTGCGGAAAATTACTTCAGGCATGTCATGTCCGTTTTCGTTTACGCATTGTTGTAGTCGTTCACGAAAATTGACTTCCACTCTTTCCAGCAGGTTTCTAGGAATTAGATTAACTTGTTAACGTATCGCTTCCTTCAGTTCTTGTAACGTACGATATCTACCCTCGTAAACACGAGACTTGCGGAACCCCCATAGAGAGAAATCACATGTGGACAAGTCGGGAGACAGAGGAGGCCATAAAACATCACCAAATCTCGAAATGAGATGATTAGGAAATAGAGTGCGAAGAAAAGCAATACACGCTCTGGCGGTGTGTGCCGTGGCTCCATCTTGCTGAAACCATAATTGTAGAGGATCCAAACCTCTTCTTTGCAATTCAGGGATAAAATAGGTGTTCACCATATTAATGTAACGCGCCGATGTTACAGTAACGGTAACATCGTTTTGTTCAAAAAAATAGGGGCCGATAACGCCAAACCTCCCCACTGCGCACCAAACTGTAACCTTAGGACTGTGCAGCGGTTTTTGATGCAGCTCTTGAGGATTTTCGGCAGCCCAATACCGACAATTTTGTCTATTGACAACCCCATTAAGGTGGAAATGGGCTTCATCACTCATTACCACCAACATGTTTTCGTTCTGCGCACAAAGTGTAAGCATTTGTTGGGCAAAATTCACTCGTTGCTGGTAATCCCTTTCATTCAATTCCTACACAACCGCTATTTTGTATGAATGCAAATGTAATTCACCACGTAAAATCCTTCTTACAGTACGATTACTGATTCGCAGTCCGGCCGAATGAGCCCGAGCAGAGCGGCGTGGGCTTCGCAGTATCGCTTGTCTAACCCTTTCAACGTTCTCTGGAGTGCGCACTGTACGTTGGGATTCGAGCGGTTTTATTTTGAGTATTGAGCCTCGTGTTCGAAGATTATGAACCCAACGTAGGATTGTGTTACGCGTGGGGGCAGAGTCATTTCCATTAATATTGAATCTCCGACGAAATTCACGTTGAACCGTAGTCACTAATTCACCACTTCTAACGAAAGAATCATATGCAAATATGCGCTGTTCTAGCGTCCACGGCTCCGTGACAGTAACTGACAATAAAATGCTTTGAGTCAGGGAAAGTATCCCCACCTGTCAAATGCCCTTTCCTTTTCTAATGGTCGAACATTATGCATTCTAAAAACATCCGGTTCCTGTGCCCCACCCTGTATTAGGACGCCGTGTGGTAATTATTGTAGCTGGTGTACTACATCCAACTATTCCATATAACGTATATGTAAAACCATTTACGAGAATATCCACCAAATGCTTCATTCGGAAAACAGATACAAAGAAAAAATACTTTTATTTGTCAGTAACAGTGTTGCATATATGTTAAAAACAGGCAGACTATTACAGTAAATATCATAATATGCTGCATATTACTTATGTAGAACATGCTCTTCACAGAATCTCTGAATATATCAGAAACACTTTTCCGGCAGTTGATAGACTTGTATCCGCTTTTAAAAAAGTTTTCAGAAAAGCACCATTTACAGTGGCTCTTTACAGGGAAAAACTTCCATCTTTGTCACTGCCTCCCTCTCCTGTCCTAACTAGAAGGAAATATGGTTGGTAGTTACTAGTTTTTGAAGATATGAAGATGAAGAGATGAAGATTTTGAAGATGAGAAAATATTGCTAGTTAATATTAATGCTCCTTTATTCAATTTGAACTACAAAATTAACAAATAAAAATGTATTTCCTATTTTATAGATCACCACCAGTTTGTGTTCCATTTATATAACTAAAGTTAAAAACTCTTGAAAAACACAAATTTTCAATAGTACGCCCGTGTGCAATGAGCCATGGGCCTCTCGTGTCCGGTCCCTAGTCATTATTATTGATGTTATTCATCAACCATAGACAATGCTCTGTTCTTGTAACAAAGTCTACCTATTTGAAATCCAAAACTGCTTGAATTTTACACGCAAATGAAGTCCTTTTCTAAAGTAGTATGACATATTTCCACCGACAAATAAACTTGTGATAGTTTTGCGGTTGATTTTTTTGTGAGTTGTGCATTCGAAGACGAATATCCTCTAAGTTACTGTTCATTTTCTAGGTCCTCCAGCGCCAGGTTTACGGTTATTGCCCCTGTTTCACCAAATTTTATAACACAAGCTTGAATATGTTTTTGCAACTGTACGTAAGTAACTTGCAGATTAGGATACTGTTGCCGGTAATTCTAGAACCACTGTACTATAAGCGTTAATAATTTGAATTCATTTGGCGTCATTAATGATTAATCAATTAAGTTGATATTTTTGTAATACAAATTATCGAAATGAAAATACTGATACAGAATGAAATGATATAAATTATAAATGTGAGAATGACTTTTAAAAATAATTAAATACGCGAAATCAACTTTATTGACTTAGCACGTGAAGAATTCAGTTTTTGATATATTTTAAATAACTCTAGAACTTATATATTTATACATTCTAAAATTCTGTCTTTTGCTTACTGAGGCATTCCCGAGTATTAGCTTGACCCACCTCAAATTACTGGGGAATTTGAGGTCGGTCAAGCTAACACTCGGGAATGCCTCAGTAAGCAAAAGACAGAATTTTAGAATGTATAAATATATAAGTTCTAGAGTTATTTAAAATATATCAAAAACTGAATTCTTCACGTGCTAAATCAATAAAGTTGATTTCGCGTATTTAATTATTTTTAAAAGTCATTCTCACATTTATAATTTATATCATTTCATTCTGTATCAGTATTTTCATTTCGATAATTTGTATTACAAAAATATCAACTTAATTGATTAATCATTAATGACGCCATTTATTTAGGCATAACTGTATATTATTTGAATTGTTTACCGCGGGAAAGTTTCCTACAATAAAAACAGCATTATGTACTATATTTGACATTCAAACAACAAACATTTTATCATCAAAATAGATTAAATATTTATTACTACTTATAAATATATTTAAAAGTATTAAATTGTCATTTTCATAATAAAAATATGTCGAGATTAATTGATTACATACCGATGGACGAATCAAAATTGGGATACGAAAAAAAAAGAAAGTTAGCGTTACTAGAAATGGCAATTAGAAAACACCTGGAAATACTGGAGTGTTCCTCTGAAAGCAATAAGAAAAATACAAATAATTTGAATAAAACCATACGTCCGTTTTAGGAAAAAAACTTACCAATATTCCCAGCTCCCGTTTAACATTTTTTTTCAAGACCATACGAACACCAGTGTTGAAGATATCGCCGGGTGCAGTTTGCCGGGAAGAGGTTCGTTGGACCGGACATCTAACTGGGATGACGCCGTTCAATTGCCGCTGAAAGAACCTTGCCTTTACAGACCTATAAGTGATCCTGTACACCAATTTTCCTGTCCAGATTACTTAAGTATTCTTATAATCTCCTATAAACATTGAAAACGACAAATTAATCAACATATTGATAAAGAATACATCATATTTTCTACATCTGTTAAGATAATAATTATTAATGTCATAATATAAGATCTAGGTATTCTATTTCTAAGATAAGGAAGAATACAGTCTCTTTTTATTTTACTTTATTTTATTATTATTCAGTAAATTTATTATTCATTAATTTATTTATGTCACATGTAGTGTTTATTTAAATTAATCTAAAAGCTTCACCATATTTGTTTAATCACGTGACATGTTTGATATCAAAAATTCTTTACATTAGTATATTTTTCACTTACCTGTTATATTTGGATAATCAGTTCATTAAAGTTGTTATTCATTAATCCGATCTCGACCTTTTTATTTTGTAGTATAGAATATAAACGAAACAAACAGTGTATCACTTTAAAATCAGTGAACTTTATGAGTGTTTGATTGGAGATACCGAACTTGCACTATTAAATTTGGACATATCTCAATGCCCTATTACAAGAGTCAACATTGTTCTTGAGTTTAGCCGGATCTTAATCACAACTTACGCCCACTAATTAATGCTTATAAGAAATCTATACATCCGAACAACTTTTTAAGGTTAATGTTATGGAGTTGTTTACTAGCATGTAACTTTGTATCATGCGCATATAATTAAGCATTGTGCAACTCCATCTATATGTTATTTGAAGTAACCTAGTTAATTTTGAAATTGATAATTCACAAAATTTAATATAAAAATTACCAAGTTAATTATTTTTAACTTAGAATCTTTGTATTTACAAACTGTTGAAAATTTTATAGCTCTTCCGAATTGTCACAATTGGCGCCCAACGTGGGGCTAATTGTGACAATTCGGAAGAGCTATAAAATGACGCCTTGATGACTGTCAGAATTTTAAGTTTTCTCAAGCTTCGCAAGTGCACCAATCTTTGGTTACTTAAAAAACAAATTACTATAATGAGGAAAGTCTTTGGAGGCACGTTATTTTATTGAAAAAGTCACTCTTTCGTCAAACCGCCCTCGTATAAATATTTACGCTTATTGCAAACTTCAGGAAAATTTAATTCTGAATTTTTTAAATTGCATTTTCTACAGCCAAAGTATAGTAGTCCATTTACATTACGTTTTTAGACAGGAATAGCGCTGGTGGTAGTCATATTTTATCTCCGGAAAATATTGAACTCCTCTGTCCATGGAGATTTCGCGTAAAATATCATTGAGTTCTAAATTTAATTTCCCATATCCGTGTATAAATAACGCTCTCCGGCCAAATCTAATGCATTTTACTTGTTTCCATCTTTATTCAAGTGGATTGGAAATTAATTTTAAAATTCGATGAATACAAAACAGTGAATCGTCATGAAGTACGCCAGAATGGAATACGTACAGGTGTAGAACTTCTCTCTTTCTCCCCCTTTCAATCCCCATCGTATATTTTCTTTTTTTCTCTATTCTTTACCACTTCTCCACATCTCCATATCAAATACTCGAAAGCAAAATGGGAAAAAAAGGAAGGAAGCCCACTGAAACATGCACAGTTGAATGGAAATGAAACGAATGACATGTACAGTTATTTATTTCGCTTCGTTTTTGAATTTTTTAATAGCTTTCAGGTACTTTCATTTGTATCCGAATTAATACCAGTTTAAATTGCTGCTGCATTTGTTTGAGTGGATCAGTATGAACGGAGCTTTTATCGGTAAAGGGGAACGTATTTAGATACATGTACATCAAAATCAGCACGACATCTTCTACAAATTGGGAGAACTATTTCCATCAAAATATTAAATTTTTCTCAGGCATACATACACCTATAGTATACAGGGTCAGGCAAATGTGGGGGAACACCAGATTTCTGGCAAAATTATGTGTTCTATTAAAAAATAACCTTAAAGAAGTTTTTGTAGTATTTTTATTCTACTCTATCACGACTTTCACTTATTTCGAGATATGGTGTAATCGATAGTTTTTTTTAAATAGATCACCCTATATATTTTAACATTTTTGGATAGACACATTTTCAAGAATTACAATGATGAACGGTTTATTTCTTATAACATATTGGAAAAAGTTAGCAACAAGAAAATATCGAAAACAAGACAATTCATAATAAATGTTCAAACCGATGACCTTCTGCAGCCTGACAGTATCCTAGTCTATCAACGAAGGACCTTAATCACTTCTGAATCACGCCTTGTGCTATCTCTTGAAAGGCCATACTAATTCGATCTTCCAACTCTTCGAGCGACTGAGGTTTCGTCTTATAGACATTAGGTTTCAAATGCCCCCAAAGGAAAAGTCTAAAGGATTTAAATCGGGTTATCGCGAAGGCTATTCAATATATCCTCTTCGACCTATCCAACGCTATGGAAATACTTCATTTAGGTATGCACGCACGTCAATTCTATAATGCGGCGAGGTTCCAACTTGCTGATACTAGATGGCATCTGGGTTTATGGGGTTTGCAAATAAATAAATTAATGTTGGAACAATTTCCTCAAGCAATAATTGTGAATAACGAATAGCGCTCAAATTTTCCCTAAAAATGAAAGGTCCGATTATGTATCCTCCAATTAAACCTGCCCATACATTTAACTTTTGAGGACATTGTATGTAATTTTCTTCCATCCAATGACGATTTCGATCACTCCAGTAGCAACTGTCATGTCGATTTACACGTCCATGTAGGAAAAATGTCGCTTCGTCGGAGAATAAAATGTTATTGATAAAGTTACCATTACGATCAATCATATTCATCATTTCTTCACAAAACTGCATCCTTCTATCGGGATCATCTTCATTTAATTCTTGTACTAAATGTACTTTATACGGAGGAAACTTACTTTTCTACAATATCCTCTTTACCGATCTCTCGCTAATATTGTGATTTAAGGACAGTTTTTTGATAGGAGTGTTTTTGGTTCCTCTTGAAGATTAATAAGAACATCCAATGAATTATCATCATTTGTAGCAGTTCTACGCTGAACGGTTTTTGGTAAATTTTTTAACACTTTCCGTTACATTAAACTTTCGCAACACGTATAGGAAGAATGTTTAATTTAATTTTACATTATATTTCTTAACAAATATATTTCGAATTTAAAATATTAATTCAAACTTAGACATTTTCTGAATATATTTGTTTGAAAAGAGAAAGCTATTCTTTTGTTATCGTACTAGCCGAACAACCCTTCAAATTCTACCTGGAAGTGAACGGTCACCTCATACTCACCGTTCGCTTACAATTTCTACATTTCGATTTAAATCTAGTTATCTAATTAATTCCATACGTCTTCTCCTATAAGTCATGTCAAGTTTGATGTCATATTTAAGGGTTTTTTTCACGAGAAATATTTTAATAATATTTATTTCATCGACGTTGCAATTCTTAGCTCGCGTCTTTGATTAATTCTTAGTTCTAGACATGTCAACTTCACCCATTCATCACTAGGTCATAAACCTAAGAAACTTTTCGACCACTGGTGTTCTCTTACACCAAACTCATCCTTCTTCTTAATCCGGCCGCTATACGGTTTAAACAATTCTTCGTAAACAAACTCCACGTACTTGCCTGAATACTACTGTTCTATACAGAGGTTTATTTAATTCGCATTTAGTTTACCCCCTAATTTTACTTTATTTCAGTCTATTTTTGCATTTTAATTTCTTTAACTACTCATTTATCATATTTATTGCTTCTATGTTCAATCAATTTAATTTATTTCGACGATCAATTAATTTATTATGTAAATATGAAATAAAATTTTATTTGATACGTTGTAATGTATTTATTTCTGTATATTATACACGTCTTGAACCTTTGATGCTCATCGTCACCACCATAATTACTCAAACATTTAGAGTATTGCTAGGACGCTCCAGCTAGCCCGGAAAAAATTAAGACGAGCCACCAATGTCCATCCTGTAACAATTTGGCGCTCACACGTGGTCATATACGATACACCAATACACCTAACTAGCTTTATTTTAACAATTAGATGATCGTCCTTTCAGATCAACTATTTGAGAGTGGCCAAAATTGTTTAAACATGGAGGAGAATCATTGAATGATGATCCCTATCCAGATATGTGAGCACTTCAGATGCTGAAAAAAGTGTTTGAAGAGGCAAGATTAAAGAGGCGGCAATTTGCGGGTTTATTAAGGCCCGGTATTATAAACATTGAATAAATCTCTGAATTGAATAAATTGAAATCGGGTATTATAAACATTTTACGCAAGTAAAATAACTATTCGTAGATTATCACGGGATAGCAATATTTCGTAGTTTCGTTATTCGATAAATGATGGCACCACATAAATAAAATTAAATACAAATTGTTTGTGGAGGTTAAGTTTATGTTTCCCTCGTGGCTGATATTAGGTTAATTATTTTTGTTATTATATTTATAAAATGTCAGAAGAAAGTAAAAGGGAGCGTTCGAAAAATTATACCGAAAAATAGAAATATACTGTATTAGAAATAGTGCAGAATTTTATGCATATAATAGAAAATGAAAAAACCGATAACATACATGTCAAAGAGAAAACAAACACTTGGACTGAAATAGCAAATATTTTCAATGCTCATGCCGAAAGTGGCCTAAGAACTGGTATCCAGCTTAAATTATTGTGTAAAGCTATAAACGAGACTGATTTTTTAATGACTCGTACAAAAGTTTTTTGAATCGGCGAAGTAGGTGGCTATGTAGACAAAGCACTTAGGGTGGGGACAGCAACGTCTGAAATTCCGTCGAGACCGTTCAGTAGTGCAGTGACCATGAGTGAGCAAGCAGTGCACGTTTCCGAGGAGCAGCGGATAATTATTAAGTTTTTGACCAATGAGGGCGTGAATCCAACAGACATTTTACGCAGATTGCACGCACAGTTCGGGGAGAACACCCTTTCACGACCTCGTGTGTTTGCATGGCATAAAAAATTTTCTGGAGGCCGGGAGAAAGTTGAAAACCAGAGCCACGTTCGACGCCCACGGACGAGCGTTACCGAAGCCAACATTGAGGCTTGATTTTCTTCATGATCGCCGCACAATTAATGCCCAATATTATTGCGACGTTTTGGATGCCGCCAATTGTCTTTACGACGAAAAAGAAAGACGCAATCCGTTAAAAATGTCATTCTCCTTCACGACAACGCCAGACCACATTCGGCAAACATTACGAGGCAAAAAGTGGAACAAATCGGCTGGGAAATCTTGGAACATCCTGCTTACAGCCCAGACTTGTCACCCTGTGACTACCATTTGTTTGGACCTCTAAAAGAAGCTCTTGGAGGCCAGCGTTTCGACAGCGACCAAGCCGCAGAGACATTTGTGCTCCAGTCGCTGTGTGACCGGCCTAAAAGTTTTTACGATAACGGGATTAAAAAGCTTCCAATCCGTTGAGAAAAATGTATTGCGCGGGCGGGAGATTATGTAGAAAAATAGTACATTTGTATTAACCTTGTTCAATAAAGCATTAATAGTTTAAAAAAATCAGTCTCGTTTATATCTGATATACCCTCATATTTACATATATATATATATATATATATATATATATATATATATATATATATATATATATATATAGTCTTTCTAGAATTTTGTTTTTGTTTATTTATGTTATAGTTATATATTTCTTGCTTTAAATAAAAAATTTTTACACTTTTGACTACATAGCCTTATTTTAATTACTTTATATCATGTTATATTAAATCTACAAGTATAAGGTAAATATGCAATACATACCTTGCAAATATATTATTTATTACTGCATTTCTCACAGCATTAAAGGCATCTCTATTATTGTCATGGATATTAATAGGTGGAATTTCTACATCTACGTCTTCTGCAATTTCATAATTATCTCTATGTTCGATACATATATTGTGCAGCACAGAAGTAGCAATGATCACTGCCAACGATTTGCTTAATGACAATCGAAGCCCATTAGATAAACAAGCAAATCTTCCCTTTAGCACTCCAAAAGTCCTTTCAATAGGATTACGTGTTGCAAAATGAGCTCTGTTGTACCTTATTCCAGCAGGGTTTTGTGGTTGCAATAGTGGCGTTGATATGTACCTTCTACATGGATAGGCTGAGTCACCCAATAAATAAGAATTTCCAAATTCATTGTTTTCAAGTTGCGCCCTGATATAGGAATTGTTAAAAATGTAACTATCATGACACGATCCTGGATGACGCGCCACAATATCCATAATTTTTAATTTTGCATCACAAATAACCTGTACATTAATAGAAGACCAGCCCTTCCTATTTCTGAAAATCTCTGCATTATCCCCACCTGGAGACTGGATTTTCACATGTGTACAGTCTATTGCATCACAAACATTTGGAAATCCTCGAATATTAAAAAAGTCTCTGCATATTAAATTTCGGGCTTGTTCTGTATGTGGCATTTTTACATACCGATTCCTCAAACTAGCAATTTCATGTGTCACTTTATGGATGATCCTTCCTGTAGTGGACTTTGTTACATTAAAATGATCTCCAACTACATTTTGAAAGGAACCGGTAGCATAAAATCTTAATGCCATCAACAATTGATTCTTGCTCGATATGGACATATTCCTGTTTGTGTAAGGTTTCAAATTATCATCAATAATACTTAAAACCATTTGAAATGTCTCTTCCGTTAATCGAAATCGTGATTTAAATTCTTCATTTGAATATATTTCAAATGGATCAGTCCTATCGCGAAATATCCTTGGCAGACGACGACGACGTTCGAAAGGTTGATTTTCATCGTCTGATGAATCAGATACTGAAGATACGGAAGACACTGATGATACAGAACTCACCGACAAATCCGACATTATTTTTAACACAATCAAAACTCTTATAAAAAAATAACAATACAATATATTTTTAAAATAAGGTTATGTTTGAATACGTCAGATCGCATTTATTCGAAGAATAAATTTTAATAGGCCGATTTTCTAGGGTGTAAATTACTTGGGAGATTTACTTGGTTACTTTCCTTATTCGATGTTTATAATACCCAATCTATGGAGTAAATTAAATTTACTTGGTTACTAATATATATATATATATATATATATATATATATATATATATATATATATATATATATATATATATTGCTTCTATTTTTAATCAATTTAATTTATTTCGACGCTCAATTAATTTATTAGATAAATGTGAAATAAAAACTTTTAGGATTTTATTTGATAAGTTGTAACGTATTTATTTCTGTATATTATACACGTGTTGGACCTTTGATGCTCATCGTTATCACCATAATTATTCAAACATTTACAGTATTGTTAGAACGCTCCAGCTAGCCCGGAAAAAATTAACACGAACCATAACAATTTGGCGCTCCCACGTGGTCAAATACGATACACTAATACACCTAACTAGCTTCCTTTTAACAATTGGAATGATCGCCCTTTCAGATCAACTATTTGTTGCCAAAATTGTTTAAATATGGACGAGAATCATTTAATGATAATCTCCGTCCAAGTCGGCCTAGTGATGTGAGCACTTCAGATGCTGAAAAAAGTGTTTAAAGAGGCAAGATTAAAGAAGCGGCAATTAGCGGGTTTATTAAATGTTTCAAAAACCGAGCCACGAGCAGCGATGATACTGCCATTATAGCTGTAGACGAAGACAACGGACAAACAGAAAAAGTCTGCAAGTAGCCATTAATAACTTTCAAAACTGTAGGAAACGTGGAAGATAAAACTCAACCAAACCAAAACAACTCATAATGATTTTACGAATAAACGGGCAAAACTCGTCCCTGTAACTATGAATGGACAAATAGAATTATACGCTAGCACAGCCAAATACCTTGACATAACACTTGATAGCCAAGCTTCGCTGAGAAGCTCACGTGAAAAAGAATAAAGAGGAGTTAGTCTTCAATATAGAAAAATGGGTTGGCTCTTAAAACGAAGTACTGCTTTATATATACATAACTGCTGTTACTTTATAGGCAAACCAACTTGGACTTATGGTATACAGCTCTTGGGGTGTACCCAAAAGATTAATATTAAAATTATTCAAACAGCCCAAAATGAGATACCAAGAAACATCGTAGATGCACCTTGGTACATAAGGAATTACGACCTGCGTAGAAACTTTCTACACAATATGATCAATAAATTTGCACTTCCAGTTATACTTCCAGCACATGAATATAGAAGCATTCCAGCTCCTCCACACCGTGGACTTCTAAAGAAAGAATCCCCTTTTAGCTTGTGTAGACTCTATAGTGCTATTGGTAAAAGCAAAGCTAGTGCCTATATTTTCAGTGCACGAAAGTAGCCTAAGAGACTTTAAACTATAATATTTAGTATTTTAAGAATAGGAATAAGTTATTTATTAGTCTCCGACTAGATCATAACAAAATGCGAATCATGTGCCTTTCATTTACGTAACGAGGAAGCCAACAGAAAGCTGAATGTTGAATTTGGTGATAGTCGGATCAATCACAACCCCTACCCTCAATATCTGGGCGTAAAGTTAGACCGGTCTTTGACGCTCAAGCAGCACCTCTATAAAACTAGTCAAGAGGTGCCCCGTAGGCAATGGTATCAATTAAATAGCTTCCGCACAGACAACGAAAGATGCAACGCAGTGTTGTATAAATGGAAACTAGCAGATACTAGCTTTTGTGGCTGTGGATACGTGGAACGAACTATGGCTCCTATAGTAAACAATCGCCACAGAAGCAGTTTTCCTGGTAGCATCTACGAGCTGATCAAGGTAACTCCTGCAGCTCTCGACTGATTAAAGAATTTAGATATTAGTGTATAAATCAACGTAAAAAAAAAGTGATTTTACCAACTGATGATAACAACTTAGTTGTCGAAATACATATTTAGGCTACGATTATTGATTGTGGTAAAGGGTGTTATACCTTTTTTGAGTTTTTACTTAACCACAGCATCCAATTAAATCTTTTCTTTAAGTAAAATATTAGCTACTTATTCATTTATTATTTTAAAGTGTTCTTAAAGCTTTCGCTGTGTGCTAGTGATCTATTATTGAATAAAAAATGAGTACTTCATAACCATTACAGGTAACACTCCAAAGGAAATGACTGCGCTATCATTACGTCACTAAATGTATCATTATTTAAATTCCTCTACTTTTAACTGAAAATATGAAACAATGGGAAATATACCGACATAAATTAAAACAACTGAATGAAGTACTACTATTACTTCCTAAATGAACGTGTATATCTGCGATTTCTCTCCTTTCTGACTCTTCGCCATTTCCCGTTCTCGGAACAGAAATCGTTTTGTGAAAAATTGAAACGGGAGAGAGCATTTCGATGGTATTATAAATCGACTATATACTTTATTGTACTTGCATCCTGGAATGTTGAAATTTCATTCAATTTTTAATACCTCATTCGGCAAAGAGTGATAAATAATGTTTTGTATTGCTCCCTATTGTTTTCATTGTTCGCGATTTGGACGTGAAGTCTTTCTTTGTGTTTGTGAGCTTCACCTGTATTTATAGGTAATGTGTAGACAATAGATGGGAGTTTCGAATTATCCAGATGTTAAAGTATGATATGCATAAATCCTTTGAAATATTTGAATTGCATACTACGGGCAAACTATATTGCTATTAACGATCTATAAAAATTTAAAGAAATTGAAGTTTAAATAGAGTTGGGCCAGTATACATATTTAATTAAATTTTAGCTTTCCGAGAATTTGTAGTGCTTTTCTTATAGTCATATTTTAAACATGGATGAATTTAGGCATAACCATCACTTAAAGGAGGGGTTCCCAAACTTTACCAGTCCGCGGCGCATTACAGATTTAGTATTTTATCCGTTTTAGTATCTTGTTTATGTGTACGATAACATATATCGAGAACAGAAAATGAAAACAACTCTTAAGATAAACTTCACAATGAGAAACTAGCATTCATTAAAGTTGAATCACAAAAAACGTCAAACTAAAATAAATAGTGAAAATCATCAACAAGTTAATGTGATGTGTAAGCTAGCTGATCGTCACACATTTTTCCAAAATGCGGTTTGACACTGCCACTCTCATTTCTCGCTTCACATCAATTTTTGAGATATATCTATTTTTATTACAGCTACAGCTGAAAATCCGCCATGGCGTAAATGGGTTGTCGCAAAGGGAACGAGGATCTTTACGGCTCTTGTACTCAGAGTTGGATATTCATTTTTGGTTGATATGTCGTCGCAAGAGACTTCAATTGGACTCTCTTCCTTATGCGAAGTGAATTCTGGTGGAGCTCAAGCACGGAAAGGATTTTGAATCCACGCAAATATCTCGACATTATCTTCCTCAAAGTATTTTGTAAAACCAGTCAGGGCGCTAAGAAATAAACTTCTTTACTTATTATTAGGGACTGGACACGAGACACCGATGACTCATCGCCAACGGATGCAATATTGAAAATTTATATTTTCAAAGAGTTTTTAATTTTATTTATATAATTGGAAAGCAAGCGGGTGGTGATCTATAAAATACGAAATACATTTTTATTTGTTCTTTTGTAGTTCAACTTGAATAAAGGAGTATTAATATTAACTAGCAATACTTTCTCAAGGTTCTCTTCTGTAAAATTTGTCCTCTTTGAATGAAATATATCCTTGTAGATATAAAACGTCCTTTCTACATCGCAAATGGTTATAGGTCCATACTGGAAATATTCTTTTATTTCAGTGTATTTAGCAGTTAAATTTTGAGACGTTGTCCCCATACACAATTGCCACAATGTTATTAACTCTAGATTTCTATTAAAAACTGCGTCAAAGTTTCGCCGAAGGCCACATTCGACGACACTTGAAATATTTTTCAAATTATTAATAGCCACATCTAATGTGGTTAATCCATCATTTAATTTGAGATTTTGATTTTACGTGCGATTTCTTGGAATTTTTTAAGGATATTTTAAAGACCTTGCAATAATTTCGGAATCACTGGCAATGGACATACAATCAGGTTGACTAACTCGCCATTGTTTCACGATGCTATTCTCGACGTTGTTCCATATCATATCTGAACAAGCAATCTAAACAATGTTCTAGATCTAAATAAATTAAAATTAAAAATGTATGCGTAAGTTATTGAAACTTAACGAAATTCACTGGGCACTTACGTCAAAATAATTGGGAGAAGTAGTTTCGATGAAGCGATATTAAACAGGATCTATTACAAAAATTACAAAGTATGTAGTTATGTAATTAACAGTTAAAACAATAAAAAGAAGTCAAATTCAACAACAAAAAACAGATGTGCGGTTAACCGAATGAATAGTGCTATTCTATAACTGCGTGTTGTACTCAGCGGGGTTATAGGTTATTTATATGGTCTATCGTAATTTCAGCCTGATACGTCCGGTCTCTACTTATTATATTGTAGCTTCGTGTAATCTTTTATAATACGAGAGAGGTACAGTAATTTGTGAGCTCATTTTTTGTCAAAATATTACTTTATTTTTGACCGAATTCTCCTTCTAACTTATTATATTTAGTCTGGGTGTTCATTAGTAAATTCCTGTCGGTTACTAATGACGAGGAAAATTCGTCGTCGCCGAAAATGTCAAAGTTTGTGGCCAAATTTCAGGCACCCTAAATCCTCCCATAATATTCGTTGGAGTAGTCGCTTTCGGAATAACCTCAGCAACTACCGGCGATTTACCTTTGGCTCTGGTTAACAACTGCTGGTTTCAACAAAATGGTGCTCCAGCACATAATTTTAGACAGGTTCGTAAGTATCTTTCTCAGCGGTTTCCTAGAAGGTGGATTGGAACTCCAAGCAAAATGTACTGCCAGCTTGATCTCCGGACTTAACCCCACTGGATTTCTTCCTTTGGGGTTACATTAAAAAACAAGTTTACGGGCATTTTTTTGAAAATGAGTAACAATTGTTAGATTCTGTAACGGCAGCGTTTAATAATATTACGCCACAGATGTCACCTGTTCATGTTGCATTCTACAGTTAGAAGATCATACTTATGTTTGAAAAGCAATGGTAATCTGTTTAAAAATCTGCTGTGAGTTCAGAATTGTAAAATACACATGCAATTTATAAAATAATAAATACGTATTTCTCAAAACACTATTTTAGATTGTGTTCCATCATCTTCATTAAAACATTGTATTTGGTTCAATTAACTTACCTAAGCTCCCTGTCATAGCGCGTTATTATCACTAAGGAAGAACTACCACAAAATATACCAAAAAAATAATAAATTTGCTTTTCAGCAAAAAGTTGTTTCGAAAACATAATGCGTGTTACACCATTGAATTCGTAATGAAAAAATACATCAGATACAGGATGTACTTTTTTCTTGGTCCATAGAAAAACATAAAGTTGATGATGGTTTCTCAAAACCGAAACGTCAACCCAAAAATATAACAACACCATCATATAGAACTTAAAAAGTGCCAGTGAGGAAATCTTATTTATTCACAATCGGTTAGTAATCTGTAGATTTGTACCCTTCGAAACAGTCGGGAAGCGACTTATTGCTTACCTACTTCACTTTCCCATCTATAGCCGGAAAAGTGTTTTCCCAGCTAGCAAGTGTCAGTTCATTAGTTACAAATATGACATCATTGTCATTTTGGAATTAAAACATGTTTTTAAGAATAAATTGGAATCAAACTCTGTATTTATTTAGTAAAGAAACAATAATAAACCTATTTAGAGTTGTAAATATTAATGGTTACATTAGAATTATCATTACTGTTAACTGTTAAAGAAAGACCATGTTGTTGCTTAAAATTATACTGTTCATTTTTAGAAATCGACGATCTTGATTGTTCTACATTTGACAACATATTAGCAATTTTTACTTGTCCATGTAATGAGTTCTCCACATATCCTTCAGCAACGGTACTGGATTTTCACCCCCCTAATCTTTTCAACTGTAGAATGTCTCCACCTGTATTTGCCAGTAATGTCGCTGAAGTACGTCTGAAACAATGTCCTGTAAACCCATTAACGCTTTCCAGTTTTAAGTAAGTTGCTTTTTTTTGGGAAAATTTCCGATAGAGTTATGCCCAAAAGGCTGTCGTGTAACTTTGCCATTCCTCATTTGTAAAAAAAATCTTTCAGATTCAATGTTTTTGCGAAGGTCGTAGTATTGCTTTATTACTTTCATCCATTCCGGTTTTGTGATTACGAATGTACGGGAGGAGTTGGTTTTCGTTACAGGAATTACTATTATAATTCGGTTTTCTAAAATATCGAGATCACTTATTTTCATTTTTAAAAGTTCATCGCATCTACAGGCTCCAGAGATGCCAATAATTAAAGCAACCTAAAAGAAATATGTAATTTAACATAAATTTAATATGCACTGAAGAAATTAGAATGTTACCTTTTGAGGAAGATATTCTATCGGAGCGTTGTTGAGAAAATTATCAATGTCTGCTTTGGACAGAACGCTTGACTTTTTAGCTTTGTATCCCACATTCTGCCTTTTTAGGTATGCTCGCAATTTTGCATAATTACTGATATCAACATTTTGCCTAATATTAAGAACTGCTCGCAACATCGAATACCTTGACCATAATGTGGAAACTTTATTTTGTTTACTTAATTCAGCAAAATAAGCAAGGAGTACCGTTTCAGAGGTATGCTGCACACCCTTAATATCGCACGATTTACTATATGCTTCGTAAGTCTTCTCGTACCTCTCCCTGCTTTTTTCCGGAATCATGCCTTCAGTAGCTTTTTCTGCAGCTACTCGCAGTTCTGGTGGGGTGCATTCAAGTTCACTGTCGGACATATTTCTTAGTATACACGTATAAAGATTTTTTATTATTAAAAATGCCGTACTATATTTTGTAACTGGCAAAATAATTACCTAACTGTCAGATTTAACAAACTTATTACATTGCCTAGCAACGATTTTACAAGTATCTTCCTTAAAATAGTTTATCAAATTATCATAAAAATAAATACCGATACTCATGTATTATTATTATTATTATTATTTAAAATAAAACTTATATAGAATTACTAATAGTAGATTGTGAGTAAAATCGTATACATACCTCGGGAGAACTCATTCCAGCCTCGCGTCTGCAGCTTACCTCGGTGCTTTGCACCTCGGTAAGCTACCTTGACGCTTGGCTGTAATAGAGCACTTCCCCGCTCGGTATGTAATATACTACTACTTTTCGATAACTTGTAAAATAAAGTCAAGAAAAAATTTAAAACAAAAATTTAAAAAAACACATTTTCCCAAATATATCAAAAAACATAAAACCTAATTGAATTAGGTAAATGCCATGTAAAATATCACTGAAATGCACGATTTTTTTCCAATTTAAGCAACTTTGTATCTCTTATTGTTCCCGAGATTCCCATGCAGTTCTTTCTGATCGTGGACAGATGTTTAATAGGAAAATATATTTAATTTTTACATAAGTAAACATTTATAATTGAAAATAGGTATTACGTGTAATATAAACAATTATATCATGTTAATTATGTTAATATAAAATAAAGACACTTATACTGGATTTGCTTGGAAACGCTACAACTTCTTCAGGTAAGGGCGATATATAAAAACGTAATAAAACGAAGTATTATGGATTAAAAGTAGATACACAGAAAATTGTTCTTACTTGCACAAAATATACAAATTCAAATTCGAAACTACAACGAATAATTTTCAATTTGAATCTAATATAAATATACAAATCTGTCCGGTATCGAAACCCGTCAATTCCATTTTGTTATTTATGTCAGCAAATAAGTAAAGCAATCAGGTGGCCAAAGTTCTAAATGGTGTGACGTTTATGGTCTATTACAACTTTGAGTAAAACACCGGACTAAACTTAGATTGTACGTTGTGTGAAGAGGGGTGGCTGTTATTGGTGTCTTTGGTTCGGAGAAGTGGATCGTTGTTTATACTTACCGGAAACTTGGTCTCGGACTAGCTCTTGGATTGCCATTAATTTCCATTGGTATTCGGTTAAGTTATCCGCACGTTTCATTATATAAATTGTGCTCGTGGTCGAACTATGATTAAATTCCGTATTATTCCGGGACTATAGAATACATTTGACTTAATTTAGATGTACAATTACCTCGCAGTAATGGAAATCGCAGTCGATGGTGATGTCTTAATAAACAGATCTAAACCGAATATTTATTGAAATATGAATGCATAATAATTCGGAAATTATAGGTATTCAGAGTTGGTATTCAATTTATACAATCATGAAAATACATAGGCAAATTAGAATGTTCAATATCTAGCTCATAAACTAAACAGTAATATTTCCCAAATTATTTTTGTTCGCATTGTTCCACAACCTTATTTTAAATATTCTATATTGTGTTTTTCAAGAGCATTATAGGATTGAGGATATATACTAGAGCAGATAAGGGTAAAACAGTTATTGCTATAAATAAATAAGATTATATATCTAAGACATACGACTTTTTAGACTCAGATTAGTAAGTCTTACTTAACAAAGACCCTACAACTTCATATTAATTAACGATTAAAAACACTCTAAAACATATAAATGTTGTTATTAACGAAAAAGGGAAAAGAAGTTTAGTAATTATGAACCCTCAATCTCCTAAATTATACTTCTTAATAAATTACATAAACAAAACGATCCTATCAGACCAGCTGTTTCTTATGTAACTGCACCTTCCGTTAAAATATCAAAAATACTTATTGATATCATTACTAAGCCACAGAACAGCATAAAAAATTCGCACGAATTAATTAATAAAATCTAAAATATTTCAATACCTCATAAAGCAAAATTGGTATCTTTAGACGTTAAAAACTTATTCCCGAGTGTCCCTCCAGTCGAAACCGTTAGTTTAATTGAAAATTTACTAAGAACACTAACCCGGTAATTAAAGCTGAAATTTTAGATTTGTTAAATATAGTTCTGAAACAAAATTACTTCCAGTTTAATAATTCAATATATACTTGTAAGGAAGGACTAATTATGGGTAACCCCTTAAGACCATTACTATCAGAAATTTTCAAGAACCACTTAGAAACCATAATTTTTAATAATCCCCTGACAGCATATTTTCTTTTGGCATAGATATGTAGACGATACTGTACTTTGTTTCACTGGAACACAAAGACAATTAAACTTGCTACTAGAATTCGTCAATTCTATTCATAAAAATATTGAATTTACCATGGAGCAAGAAGTAAACAATAGCATTAATTTTTTGGATCTAACTATTAAAAAAATTAACAATAAATTAGAGTTTGATATTTACCATAAAGAATCTCATACTGACATAACTATACATAATTCGTCAACACATACAACACACATACAACACAAATTAGCGAGTTTCCATAGTTTTTTACATAGATTAATTATTTATTCACTATCCAAAGAAAATTATGAAAAGGAATTAAATTTAGTCAAACAAATAGGCTACAGATACTTTAATTAAAAATATGCTGACAAAAAAACTTTTCAAAAAAGCAATCTCTATGGTATATCCTGCAATAAAGGATAAGGAAAATTCAAAATTTAGATTTCAAACGTACATTGGGATACCTAATAAGCATATTTCAAGTTATTAAAAAAAAACTTAATATTAACACGGGTTTCAAAACTAATAATAATTTATCCAAACATATTGAAAACAATAAAGATAAAACAGACAATAATAAGAAGTCTGGAGTCTATAAGTTAATGTGCGGATGCGGTAAGATATATGTCGGCCAAACAGGAAGATCGTTTGAAAAACGCCTTACCGAACATTGTTCTTCGTTTAGATATAAAAACAAGATTTCATTTTTGCGAATCATCTATTAGAAGAAAACCACACTATCAATAAATATTTTCAAATTCTGCATTTAGAAAATAAAGGCAACATATTAAATTTACTGGAAATTTCGAAATCAATAAATTAAAACACTCACAAATTTTATTAAATAACCAATTATATTTAAATAACTAGCCTTTATTAAATTTATTTACTTAAAATATGTTTAGACGATACTAGAAATGTATATGTAGTTTATGAAACAAATTTTATGCGTAAACATGTTTAGTACCCTATAACAGTTAGGGCCGACTAGATGTGCCACATTTTCTCACTACCGACAATACTTGTGTAAATTCATAGATTTCTTTAAAAACATTGTAAAATAATACCAACCTTCTTGATTTTATATATTGATATATAACTACTAGTGTCTGATAATATAAATACAAAATTGAATAATTCAATATAATATAGCTGATAAGGTAATATTTATAAAAGAATTATAAATATCTATTTTTAAAATATGATATCAAATGTTACACACAGATGGGGTTGTTTAACATATTAAATCTGTTACTTGCGTATGATTCAAAGATACATAATCGTTTAATAACGAAACATACATAACCTAAACAGCTGTACTTGTGTATAACTTCTTATAGTTATTTTCTGGCGGGCTTAAATTTGGGTTAATTGTCCGGCTTCTGAGAACAATGAGACTCTTGGGTTGTGCATGGTAAAATACACTCTAAATGCAGGTTCGGTGCTTCCAATAGAATACGTACAACATCCGATGATGACAACATAATAAATAATGGTATTTTTATTATTCAAATCTACTAAATAAAACGAGTGAGTTAAGGAATAATTTAAAAGGCTTTAATAAAGGTGTTGAATGATAGGTAAGTGATCAATATAATAAAATTATGAATAATCAAATGTATCATGTCACGTGATAATATTAACATAATATAAATTCAAGGTTAAGCATAACGACTTAATGAAAGTGAAATTAATTAGACTAAAAATATAAATAATACTATTGAATTAAATTATTGTAAACAGGAAACTGTATTTTTCTTGCTTTAAACTAAATTATACTAATATTAACTGTACCCATAAGGTTTATTTTAAAAAAAACTTTAATAGAGGTTTCATTTTGTGGAATGAATTAATTCAACATTTTCAAAAATTTGTAGGAGGTTAAACGAATACTTATTTAGAAATAGACAGGAATAGGTTAGTCTGGAGTCGGCTGGTGGATCCGAAAATTCAGGATGCAGGTTTGGACGGGCAATCGGGCGGCGTCTCCACTTAGCTTCGGGCTAGCTGCATGCTTTTCCCGGTGAAATGGTATTTTGGGTTTCTGAGGCACTGGCTGACGTCTGAACACGCAAAATGCGTCAAAACGGAGCTGGATAAACAGGTAATGTTTTTCTAGGTTTGTTGTACAGGTTGTACAGTTTTCCCTAAATTAATTTATGTCATTTATTATTAATCAATTAAGTTGAAATATCTTTGGAAATACAAGATATCGAAATAAAATGACTAAGGCAAATGAAAAGATAAAAATAAATAAATATGAGAATAAATTTTAAACAATTTGAAACGTGAAATCAAGTTTATTGATATGTTAGATGAAGAATTCAGTTTCAAAAATTTCTTATTTTCTAAATTTTTACATATAAACGTTATCAATCTGTACTTTATAAACTAGGCTTTCTCATGTGTAGGCTTGACCTACATCAATATATATATATATATATATATATATATATATATATATATATATATATATATATATATATATATATATATATATATATATATATATATATATATATATATATATATTAATTTAGTTTGTCACGTACTCTTTAGATGTAATTACCTGAGGAAACCACTGTGCTGGCGAAACAATTGTCATGTTACGATTAAATATTAAAAGTGAAGATTAGAACCGTAGTATTATTTCTATTTAATATCTTTTTGTAATATTTCATTTCAAATATTTTTATTGTTAAATATAAGTAAATCTAGGATATAGAATTGAAACATAACATTTTCAATGATATAGGCGTTCATTTTCATGTTTCATGTGTAGACCGCTGTTTTATTGCCTAAGCTAATGAACAAAGTATTTAATCTGGATAGCCATTCTTAATATTACGCTTCCTAAATATGTATAATAAATTCTGTTACAGAATAATCAAAGTTTATCCGGAATGACATATTTAGATTTAGTATTCAGTCTTTATTTGTCAAAATAATAAAAATTGTATTATACTTCATTAAAGTAAAAATACAAAAGATTAACAATACAAACAATACATATGCATATACACCACAAAACAAAAAAGTCAACACGAAGAAATCGGAAGCAACAAGCTAAAAAACACATCCAAGATACTCCCCAACTATATCAAAAGAACGTGAAAGCAGGAGTTGCTTAACACTTCTTGAAAATTTAATTGTATTTAAAGTTTTTATTTCACTAGGAAGTCGATTGTACAGCTTCGGGCCCCAGTAATCGATACCTTGCTGTGTCACCTTTAGGTGATGGTAAGAGATCGCTAGCGCGTCCTTGTATCGTGTACCATATTCGGGATGAGTTGAATTTGCTTCAAAACGGTGTTGATTCGCGTGCACAAACCTCACACATTCCCAAATGTACACACTGATGATGGTAAGTATGCGCTTCCGTTTAAAGAAGTCCCTGCAACTGACCCCACACTAAAGACCACGCAACACTCTAAGAGGGCTACTCTTCTGCAGCACTTGAATATTTCTTGATAAAACATTTCTTGATAGAAAACTATAGTTCGTAAAGTATAAGTTTTCAGTTCAAGGCCAAATTCAAAGCATGTGATTCAAATCAGTACTACAGAGTCAAATGAAGTCAATATTCAATCGTGGAAATAACTGTTTGTCATCATAAAATACAAACGTCATGTTTTGCAATATTTAAAAAAGGTATATAACCCGATACCACAATTATTAATCGTAGCCTAGAAAACAATGACAGTATACGATTTTTAGATACTTTACTGATTAGAAATAAACATAAAATACAAGTCGACGTTTTCCGAAAAGATACTAATGTTAATAGATTCATCATCGCGGATTCAAATCATAGTTTTCAACATAAGACAGCTTCTTTTAATTTCTTAGTCAATGGGTTACTATATGTTCCGTTAACAAAAGAGAGATATGAAATAGAACTAGATTTCATTAAAAATATCGCGAAATATAATGACATAGAAATAATCAATAAATTAATTAGAAAAACAAAATTAAAAAATACAATCCGTGAATCCACAAGTTTGGTATCTCAAAGTAACCAGGAGAAAAGTACATATGTTTACCATACCGCCCTATCACGAAAACCATTAATAAAGTTGTGAAAGAACGAAGTCTCCAAGTTGCCTTTCCGTCCGAAAATACTATCAAAAGTCTCCTAGGGAATACCAAAGATAAAGTTAATTTTAATTCGAAATCAGGTATAAAGGAAATTAATTGCAATGATTGTAATTTGAAATATATAGGCCAAACAAAACGATCAATAATAACCCAGTTTAAAGAACACATATCACATATTAAATACAATAGACCAGAAAAATCTAACGTTGCCAACCATGCTTTAAATACAGTACACAATATGTCGATTAAAGGGTTAAAACTTATCAAGGCCATCAAAATCACCGCGATCTTGACGCATACGAAAGCATTCATATCGCTAAAAACAAACAGGATTCTATGAACGGAGATAAGGGACCGCTCGCCTACAGCTGTCTCTTTTCTTTCTCAGAAAAGGAGGTAAAAAGATCGTAGCCGGTTCAAAAACAGTATAAACACATGTGGGTGCCGTTTCCTTAAGAGAGGTAATTTTGTCGTTCTTTTCAGTCGATATATTTGTATTTTTAAGTCAGTGTATACGTGGACGCCATGTAAAGTTGTTGCGTAAGCAGTTGTACTAGCTCTACTGTGCCCCATGTGCGACACCTTTATTAGTGGTTTTACCTACTGATGATGACAACTAGTTGTCGAAATACGTATTTAGGGTACGACTAATAATTGTGGTAAGGGGTTATATACTTTTTTAAAGTTTTTACTTAACCACAGTCTCCAAAGAAAGATTCTTGCAATATTGTCAACATTTCAGTATGTTACTTGCAATATAACCAACGAAAGCATATACATAACCTACATGTCAAAATAATAATAATGAGTAAAGTAGGAACATGAATAGTTCAAAAATGTTGTTTCTTTTCTGTTTTTTTTATAAATGTATTCTATCCAAGAAAACTATGTGGAAATTATTACTTTAATATTCGAACAAATTATTTTAAATGTTATTTATAATTGTAAACTTACGAGCATATTCCATCAAAAATTTATGTAAAAAGAAATATTGCAAGTCAGATGTCAATAGTGAAATGCACAAATATTGAAAAAGATCTTTACTGTTAAAAAATGTTTGTATTATTATGAATGACATACCTACCGAAATAATTTTCTTGCACCATATCTGGGCTCGGAAGATTGGGAATGTATGAATACAATGTATAATTTAGATTTCCACTTAATTTATATATTGCTTATATTTTAAATAAGTTTTAATAATTTGGAAAAGAATGTAAAAGTTATGTTTGTAACTCTTTGAAAAAGAATTAAAACCTTTTGAGAGTATATATGTTTTCGAATTACATTTAAAATTATACACAAAAGAAACAATTACATAGTTTACATTTAATATTTTATTGTTTCTTAAGAAAATAATGGTATAATAATTCGTCTTACAGATAATATAATCCAAATCCATACTATCCTTTATTAGATGGAGATCATATTTAAAAAACACATGAGGATTGTTTGATAACAACATTTGATAATTTTGCAACTTAGTGCACCCCAATAAGACAAACAAACTTCATTCAAATAAAACGTTGCCTTGAAATCTTTATCATCTAATGTTTCTTTGAACCAGTGGCAGTAATTTCTTCGCTGCTTCGAATTATGTGCATGCAAATGATGCACATTGATCATTTTTATGGCAGTATTAATATTACCATATTAAACTTCTATAAAATATAAATACAAAAATATTTTGTCAAAATCAGAGTGTTACCTGCACAGATCAGTAATAATATAGATGTGTAATTTAATAGTGATACAGATCCCTATGTAGAGCTACGGACAGGTCACCGGGGGGGAAAGGGGATAATTGTGTATGCAACCAACATCGCTGTAGCTGGAGTTATTCAAATTTTATGTCTGAAGGAAAAACAATATTTCATTGAAATAAATTCTGTATTGCAATCAATACAGTAATACCCCGCTTTACGCGACCCCGTTATGCGCGGTTTCGCTTTAACGCGAATTTCAAATTTCGCGACTCGTATATAATGTAGTCATTAACTTCTCTTTGGTCGCGGGAATGCCTGCTTTCTCTGACCATTCTGATTAAAGAATTTGGGATTCCCCATCCTACGACTTTGTTCTACGGGGATTCCCTCGTTTGTTTCTTTTATTGCAAATGTTTATCTCGGCTGGCAGTCGTGTTTTAACGTTTGGTGGAGATACATACTACGTTAAAAATGCCGCATATGAAGAAAAAATAGCGTAAAAGCGTAACTTTGGAATTGAAGATAGAATGTATTAAGGAGAATGGAAAATGGAGGCAAAGCAACAATTGTTGGCAGAGATTTTGGACTCTCAGAATCGACTGTGAGAACGATTTTTAAAAATCGGGAAAAAATTTAAGTTTCCAGCGAAAGTTCAACACCTATAAGTGCAACAAAACTTTCTCGTTCGAGATCCTCTATCCTAGAAAGAATGGAGAAGTTGCTGGCAGTCTGGATCAAATATTTAAATAAGAAGAACACACCACTGAGTCAAGATCTCATATGCACAAAACCAAAATCTTTGTATGAGATGCTAAAGACAGAAGAAGGTGAAGGGAGTTCCACTCCAACTTTTGCTGCCAGATGAGGCTGGTTTTATTGGTTCAAGCAGCGATCCAATCTTCACAATATCCACATAACAGGTGAGGCCGCCAGCGGGGACACTCAATCTGCAGCTGAGTTTCCAGACAAGTTTCAAGAGTTCGTAGCACGAGAAAAAATTCCTGCTTGTCACAACTTCAATGTTGATGAGACCGGGCTTTACTGGAAAAAAATGCCATCTCGAACATTTGTTTCTAAAGGGGAACGTCAAGCCAGCGGTTTCAAAGCTGCGAAAGATCGACTAACACTTCTGCTGGGTGGTAATGCCACTGGTGATTTCAAACTGAAACCTTTACTGGTATACCATTCAGAAACACCCCATGCAATGCGAGGTACAGACAAAACAAGCCTACCAGTCGTGTGGCGGTCCAACAGAAAGGCGTGGGTTACACGGGTAGTTTTTCAAGATTGGTATTCTAATAGTTTTTCCCGCCTGTCAAATCCTACTGTGACAGAAATGGGGTTGAACGTAAAGTGATATTACTCTTAGACAATGCCCCAGGACATCCAACCTCACTTGATACGCCGAAAGACTTAAAAGTATACGTGAAGTTCCTTCCACCAAACACTACGTCAATTTTACAACCTATGGAGCAGGTAGCAAACCTCAAAGCTTATTACCATCGCCGCACTTTTAGCAAACTAATTCATGACGGGGATCTGACGGGGAAGGAAGACAGTCTATGCGAGAGTGGTGGAAGTCATACAACATCATGAAGGCTATTGACAACATAGACGAGGCTTGGAACGAAGTTAAAAAGAGTTGTATGAACGGGGTGTGGCTTAATCTTTGGCCAGATGTAGTGGAAGCTCCTAGAAGACTTGTCCAGATGCAGAGACAAGTGCTTGAAGACATTGCTGCAATGATTGAGGGGTCTGAACTTGAAGATGTCGCAGTAGAAGATCTCGAACAACTTGTAGCAACGCACGACGAACCTCCCTGCATTGAAGATCTGATCGAGTTACAGAATAATGGAGTTACAGAATAATCTACGATGAGGAAGAACAAGTAGAATAGAGAGTTTTATCATCAAGCGGAATACAAAATGCTCTTTCAAAAATATATTCAGGTTAGAGCATAGACAGTGATAATGACCGTGGTTTGACCGTGTGTCAAACAATTAAAAACAGCGTTGGGTGTTATGTGTTATGTGTTATGAACGTATTTTACAAGAACGTAAAAAAAACGCTACCCAAAAAACTAGATGTATTTTTCCGGAAAAAAAACATGTATTAAAGTGATTGATTCAAATGATTTGTATTTTTTTTAATTAACTTTTGACTACGTTTAATCGTAAACCCCGATATACGCGAATTTCACTTAACGCGATTTTTTGCGGAACGTATCCCTCGCGTAGAGCGGGGTATTACTGTATATGTAATTTAGAACCCATTACATAAACTTCTTAGACATATTCAATGCAGAATTTAATCGAACGAAACATTATTTTCCTCCATACTCTATTTAATTATTTTCCACCTTACAAACAAACGTAATTCGTATAAAATATATATATATAGGATCTATACCAACTCCTATGCCAGATGAATTTAAAGAAATACAATAGTATTTTCAAAAATTGTATAGTTTGACGTTTCAGAATATGATACTATCCAGTTAATATTAATCTAAAAAATTTGCAACTAATATTATCAAAAAAATGGTAAAACTATACACTATTATCCAGTCCTAAATGGTACACAAACAAACAATAACTCCAACGAAGGTTTATAACATGGGCACGAGATCACAAAATTTAAATACGGCGAATACTAATCGACCAAGATAGCCAACATTAAATTTTTCGTTAACATATGAAATTCCTAAGCCAGAACAACTTCTAAATGCAACAACACCTGTTACGCTCGAAAAATTAATTTGAGATCATTCAGGAAATTTTAATCAATTTATTTCATTATTTTCCTACGTTTATCTAATTAGTCTTTTCATTTTTCACCTTTTTCGTGTATTCATATTTTATTGATTTTTGTTGTCAATTAACTAACGTTTGGGCATCTTTAAACCTCGATATTTTCTTAAAATTTATTCTTGTTCTAATAATTTGGCCGATTCTATATATACTTCCGGTAAATGTTTCATACACGACGGGGTGTCCGACATCTTGTTTATTTAATGCTCAGTCATGTTGCATTTAGTATCTGTTTGTAAATCAGATTTTGTTTCTTTAATTCATTGCCTAAATTGTAGAAATTCTTTTAGAATTTCGTGAACCTTTTCTAGAGCTTATTTGTCTAATTAACTCTGTTAGCTTACTTTTATTGGTGTAATTATTTTCTCTCGCTCGGTGCGCCATCTCTCAACATTTGATTTATCTAGCTTTTGCAGATTTCTTGACATTTTTCCTCTGTCTTTTTCCCCAGTATTACGGTGTTTTAATTAGCGATCTTTTGCTACATAGCTTGGATCATTTTACTTATACCTGGCTAGGGTTTTCGCAAATTAAGATTCCTTTCTTTTCACAATTACCTGTCTATCGACCTTACCTATGACATAGATCGACAATTATACGTTCCTGTGAGACTCCGGCGTTGGCATACGTTCTTCAGACGTGTGACGCGCTGATTCTATCATATTTCTTATCAGTGAATCTTTTGTGCGGTAAGACTTATCATAATCATTTGAATTTTTACTTATTCTTTTCCTTTGTTTTCCCTAGGATTTATAAAATATTATTACTGGAGCTAATCTTCCAATTTTCCGATTTCGAAGTGACTTGACGTAAGTGTACGGTTACACTTACGTCAAGTTTTTTTTTACCGAGAGATTTACCACGAGGAGGCCGATTCTTTACCTTGGTTTCGTGATTAAACCTCTCAGCGGGAATTGCTAATTAACGAACTACCGTAAGGAGAATCTTCGGGAATCCTTTATCTACTCACATCGGAGGTTAAAGTCTCTGCGGGGCCTGCAGATCTGTGGAAATTTTGAATCTTGCTCGCGGCGACACAAATGGCGGCAAGACTCCATTGACTCAGAAAAGGAGGCGTCGATTCGTTCTTCTACTGCGAAGACTTATACGAGGGAAGACAAGGACTCTGAACATTATTAAATATCAAGCTAAGTAATAGTTAAAGTAATACTGTTAGTTCATGGTTCTTCTAACCTGTAACTTTTTTTATTTTCCAAATTTATGATCTATCTATTGAATAATTAGTCTATGGTGGGCATCTGAGAAGCTACTTCTCAGGGCTACTTTTATTTAGCGTTTAATTAAGATAGCAAAATAGTTTATTTCTAAAATCTCACTCTAACCGATGGGCTTGATTGCCCGAATACTTAATTACTTTTTTATAATATAACTTATTTGGTTGACCAGCTTCACTAGTGGCCAACATTTAGATTAGTAACTTGTACGGGGCATTGGACCTTCAGTTGGGCCTTCGAACAATTTCACTTTTATATTTCTTGGGTTACGTCGAAGAACTGGTTATCTGTTCATTTCTACTCTGTAAACTTAATGTACAGAACCATTGATATTGTTATAGTTCATATTGCACTCATATATCGGCATCTGAAATGAGAAAGAACAGATAAACAATGCATATTACAAGTACAAAAAGAGTGAAATTGGCAAATTAAGATTGTAAAATTAGTATCAACATGTTTATAAATTAATACAACGAGAACAGTAATTCAAATTAACTTATTTTTATTTTTATAACTTATTTTATATTTCTATTTCAAATTCCTTAAATTCAAATAATTCGCGCGATACTACCGGTATCTAATTTGTCCACATTGAAATATTGTATTGATACTGATTAGACACGCCCTCTTTTTAAATTTAACCAAAACACGTAAGAATGCAACTTAGAACACATAATAATGACATAACCTACATTTAAAAGTAAACAAAGTGTATTTGAAAATTATTTAAAAAATTTTATAATTTAATTAGAAAAGTAATATCAATTTAATTCAAAACACCAACGATGTTATGATAATAAAGTTTCGAGGCTATTTGCCAATATCAAAATAGGCCATGAAAAATAAATGAACGTAGAGGACGCCGAAAAAGAATTTTACAATATATGGCCGCGTTTGTGTAATTATCCTAGTTAAAAATTAAATTACCATAATCAAACTTAACAGATCTCATCGAAATTATCCATATTTGAAACGCAGAAAATTAGCCAACCTTTTTAAGTAAAAACCAGCTTCTCATCATCGAAGATACGCCGTATATTGACGAAAGCATCATTATAAGTATCCAAACTGCAACGCGTGGCCCCTTTGGACGATCGAACGACGCCAAACCCATATCAAGAATACGAACGCCGTACTTGCTGCCGCTCGACTACAACACTTCCAGCTGGAGCCAACACGCAAAATCTTGGAACACAGGTTCTTGAATAATCCATTCATAATTTCATAGCCTATAAAATTTACATATCTATAAACAAGTCACAATAACCTATATATACTTTAATAAAAACTTCGGTATTTATTATCTATGCATCGTTTACCCTAGCTGAATATATACAAGCATAATTTAACATCCATAACACCGTAGTACTTACCATATTAGCATAAATAATCCAAAATATTCATTAACTTAGTTTTCTTTGTTCACCAACACTATGTTTAGCAATATTGTATTTACACATGTTTAGATCATAATTCTATTTATAGACACATGTCTATGTCACGATCTTTGTTACAGTTCTCTAATTTTTGTTGCAATATATTTTATTATTATTACTTCAAACTGTTTTATTTGTTAGCAGTTAGTTGTTGAGTTATACATATTATATAGACACCTAACTACAATTAGGGAGATAATTCGCAGACCGACTTTTAAACCTGAGGAATTATTATCTATTATATTTAATATCATGCTTTCCGACTGCTGTTAGTGCATTTGTATGTACACAGAGGGCGTAGGTATATTTGTGATTAATTTAATCACTGGCGCCCATTATTTGAAAATTCAACATTTTCAACATTACATATCTTTCATTATTATAATAATACAATATAACGACCTCAATAGACTCGTTTCAATATGTGTACATAACCTGTGTTCTAAATTTTAGACTGTCCTGTACTAAATATACCTAATTTTATCTTACTCGATTTGTTAACACCTGAGTATACAGGGTGATCGAGGGGAAATAATCTGGGAGAATTAGGGTTAAATCCTTTTAATTATCTTATAGCAGCTTGATGCTAATACTGTTGCAATTGATTTACACTTCATATAATCTACCTTTTATTTTTAATCTATCTTAATGATCTGATGCATAGTGGTAATAGATTTGAGAATTTGATTGATTTAAATTTAGGATACCTTGATTACAGAATCTCTTTGTTTTGACTATTTTGCTTCAACATTCATGTTCTTGATAACCACTTCATAATTTCTTTTACTTTAGTTTTACGTCATAAATTACTTTAGAATATATTAAATAAATATTTAATATACCATACAACCTCTTTGCTAGTGTGGTACCTACTTTTTAAATGTGGTACAAGCAAATTTAGTTCTATTTTGAATAACCTTTGTTTCATGGAGCACTACGGCGGCTGATATTATACTCTTAAATTGTAAGAATCTATTTCTAGGTATTAAATCTTGTTATTGTTGTTTATTTGTGTTGTTTGATTTCTAATCCTACTTGTGTTGAGCTAAGAAAAGACTTTTGTATATAGCAGCGAGTAATAGGGGGGGGGGGCGAACTCTCTTGTGTCTGGTGCTACCTGTGCTCCACCCGCTTCCGAATATACGGGGTGAACCTTGCAGGTGTTAATATTCGGTGGCGCCTCCTTTAAAGCAAGCGACCTTCGGGACTCGTGCGCTCTACGTATCTTTTGAGCTGGCCGGCAGGGTGTGATCGACGGAACGTCCACCTTCAGGTAGGTCAGATCGAGAGAGGAAGGTTTTGCAACAACTTGCAACCTCCTTATTACTTGGGGTTTTCAGAATTGGTCGCGTGTAGGTAGCACACCCTTGTGATCTTCAAGTTGAGTAACTAATTTCCTTCCCCTTACCTTCTTCAGATGCCTTACCCCGCAAAATTATTCACGGATTGCCTATCAAGGTACACATCGATATATATATTTGATTTGTTGTTACCTGGTTATTAATGTTTGGTGAACTTTTAGAGAAGTAAACTTGCCTGTTTCAACTAAGTAAAACCTCGAAAATACAACTTGTATTATTCGCAATATGTCATTTTTAATGTTAATGGAGTATATATTACAAAAATAAATGAAAACCACACCGTTTCTGACTCAGAACTTTAGTCGTTTACATTTATTTTACAAAAATGATATTCAGTCAAATTATACTACAGTTTTCAAAAGATCACTTTCACTATTTCACTTTTGTGAAATTCTTACTGATGTCCAATGACTATTAATTCCAAACATATGAAAAATAATTCTCTGCACAATAGATTTGTCTGTTCATAGGACGCCTCCTTTCATCAAGAAAGTCTGCTCAGTTTAATTTCCGGTGCGCTTCTTATCTGATCGTCGCTTCCGAGCGGAATTTGCGGAAAGGTTCCAATTCGACGACAACAGCAATAGTACGTACGGCGTAAACGAACATATGTATTTGCTAAATCAACCTGTGAGTGTCAATAAGTTTTGCGTGAAAGATGCATTCGAAAAGTTCCACGTAATATTCACCGTTGTGTATTTGTGTGTGTATACAATACCTCTACACAACCGTACAGAAGTGTTATATGACGAAAAGGTTTTGTGTTGTATTCGAGGGATAATCAAAACTTTTCCCCGAGTTGTTTCACAATAGATGGGTGGAAAATGCGCACCGCTCCCACTATTGCCGTCGATATGCATTGAATATAAAAGTTCGGGATTTATGGAAAGCCGTACGTACCTACCAAGAATATTGATTTAAAAGATACAGAGGGATTGGTTGTCCCGCGGGACTACAAGAATATGTTTCTTTTTTCTTGTCATTGCTATATGCGTTCGTACATGCATGTACGGTACGTGTATGCATGGGTTACGTTTTATAAAATATTCTTTTTAATTCTCTAATCTCTTTGAAGATATGATGATAAAATAGAAACGAAAAGATATGTATTATTTTTCTTTTGAAAAAAAATATATATAGATATAGATATATGTATATTGAACGTACTCAAGAAAAATGCTATACAAGAATAAATCCATAAATAAGGCAAAGTTTTATATTATCCATTAGCACTAAATAAACCTTCGAAAATATGCACTAAAAAAGTTAAAGAAAATGCATGCAAATATGCATGATAAAGTATTAAATTATGCCCTTAACCTTTCTGCGGGCGCGCTTCAATATTTTTTGCCGTATCAAGAACTTTTTGTTCGGGTGTTACTCATATATTTGCGTAGACATTAAATGCTTACCTTAAGATAAAAACAAAATAATTTTTATTGGAAAGTTACCTATACTATAATTATAAACAATATTTCTTACAATACAATGCAAAAATGTATTTTTTTAAATTTATTCGTCGCGTTGCTCCCCTCTTCTGCAGGCGTCTGCAGGTGCAGACGATTTCAGCTACAGAATTATTCTTGTTGCAAGTGAAGGATTTGCAGCGGCTGCACTTTATTGATGCTGAAGTTCTTTTTCATTCCAATACGCTTAAAGGACAAACACCTCGTTTTGCAACGCTTTCTACTCCTCTCGGTTCTAGAGGTTGACAATAGTTGGCGATTAGAAAACTGCTTACATCATGCGGCAAGGTCTTGATTCTAGATCCAGAAATAAGGTGCTCCGTCATCAGACTAAGTGACATATTTTTAAAAAAAACTCTTTAATATTTCGAAGCTTTTGATGGACATGCGTATTTGAATAAAATTTCAGCGTTTACAACGCTAATGTTCATCAAGCTGTAGAATACAACTAAAGGCCATCTCTTGGTTATACGGGACATAGAGTAAGCGGCGCACATCTTGTCGACGGTATCAACTCCGCCTTTTGTGGCATTATAATCTAAGATAATCTGAGGTTTGCGGCTGTTGGGATCAATCTCATCGTCTTCATGTAATGTGGATAAAAGAATTATGGCCTCGTTTTTTCGAGGTACATAAGAAACGAGTGTTTTGTCTTTCTGAAATCCAAATACTGAAGATTCAGTTTTTCGTTTTTTTTGTGACTGGAACTCGGGCGGAATTTCAGTTTTATTCCTCTTCAGTACACCCAGAAGTGTGATCCTTTTCGCAAGCAATTCGTCTGCTAACGATATGCTTGTATATCAATTGTTGACAGTCGAATCTCCGCCCAAGTTTTCTATAGGAGCTACAAGTCTCTTCACAATGCCTGATGGAGTGTTTGAAAGAGCAAATGGTCCCTCCGGTTGCTTCCCGCAATATATTTCGAGAGTATAAGAAGTATAATAACATTTGGTATCGCATAAAGCATAAATTTGTATGCCGTATTTTGCAGGTTTACTGGTAATTCTACAACGCCCTCGAAAAGTATGCAACATTTCGTCAATTGTAGTTTATTCTGTCAAGTTACAGACCGACCTGCAATTGCGCACAAAACCGCCAAAAAATCTCGAATTGGTGCTGGCTTGCCAAATTTTCTTCTTTTAGCTCTTGTTGTTTTGTCGTGAAACCTCAAGCAACGAACAATTAACAGGAACCTTTTGTAGCCCATTATAGCTCTTGCAATTTAAATTTCAGTCCCGTCAGTTGCATAGATTTCTTTTACATTTGTGTGATGACACTTTTTTATTCCTAACAAATGCAACAAACCCAAGTAAGCAAGCAACTCTTCTCTGCCAATGTTTTTACAATCGCGTTCTCTAGAATATTCGTGCTGAGTTTTTAGATGATCAATGTACATGTTGGTGTACTTCAGTATACTGTCGATTATAGCAACGTCTACAGTCTTGAAAAAAGCATATTTCTCATCAATATTACCTCGAACACGTTGCGTAATTCCGGCAGGTTCCTTGGAAATATTGACTTGCTTTGTTCTTAAAGGAACACGGTTCTTGCTCTTCCTCCACTTTGTTATTTTATTTTCTCCTATTAAATATTTCTTCAGAAGCATCTTCTTCTGGTTCTGGACCTTCCGACGAGTACACTGGCTCGGAATCACTGCATTCGGGATCTTCAACATTTTCTTCTTCTAAAAATTCACTGTCACTAGGAAGTGCAAAATTTTCATCAGCATCGTCGGGATCATCAAAGAAATTTTCTGCTAGAGTTTCTAGTTTCTTTTGCATTATCGGCCTCTTCGTCATAATTATGTAATCAAAGTTTTATAACGGAAATATAATGCAATCGTATAATAAACTATGAAACACTTACTTACATGGAAACAACAAATCATAGATTTTACTCGGAAGATGTATTGAAAGAAGTGATCAGAACAGTTCTACTAAATAATAGGTCAGTAAGATGTATTTCTGCAGAACTTCTGATCCCGCTAATTACGTTAATACGTTATGTCAATAAAGCTAGAAATCGAAACTTGGATGACGTTAATTATAGACCCTGTAATATGAGCACCTTTTGGCATTTGAAGTACAAGAAGAAATTGCACTTGCTCAATACATTGAAATGCATCACGGACTTTCTGGCAAGCAAGCGCGCATTTTTGCCTATGAATTTGCGGTGGTAAACAATAAACCAATCATAGACAAATGGTCAGCAGAAAAAATGGCTAGAAAATAATGGTTGATAAGTTTCATAAAAAGACAATGCACAAGTAGATAGATCCACTAGTTTCAATAAGTATAATGTTTCGACGTTTTTTGACATGTTTTGTCAACTCAAAAATGAATATCATTTTGAAGCTAAAGACATCTATAACCTAGACGAAACTGCAGCAACAACTGTGCATAAGCCCCAAAAGTATTAGCTTCTATTGTCACAAGACGCATAGGTCAAGTTACATCTGCAGAGCGTGGAACACTTGTAACTATGGTTGGCATAATTGGAGCCATTGGAAATTTTGTTCCACCTTTTTTATATTTCCTCGCGTGTATTTTCGGGAAAACATGTTACACAATGCTCCTCCAGATTCAACAGGAGTTGCAACACCAATAGGATGGATGAATAATGGACGATTCTTTCCACTCCTACAATATTTTGTAAAACATGAGAGACCGTCTAAAGAAAAGCCAAAACTGTTTATCTTAGGTAACAATGAGAGCCCTATAAGTATTGCAGCTCTTAATTATACCAAAGAAACTAGGATTATACTGTTGATGTTACCTCCACATTGCAGTCATAAGATGCAGCCACATGATGTAAGTGTCTTTGCAACATTCAAGAAAGCTTGCAACGAAGCGTGCAATCGGTGGATCATTAATCATCCTGGACGAACAATTACAAATTATGATGTAGCTTGACTGATTGCTGAAGCTTTTACTGTGTCTTTTACCCAAAAAAATATAATTAGTGGTTTAGATCAACAGATGATGCAATTTTTGACGAAACTTCCTACTTAGCTGCATCCGGAACATATAAACCTATGACCCCAAATTCTTGCCAGATTAACCAAGTTAATGAAACTAGACTTCTAGATACACCTTCGTCTTCTTCTAAGATAATATTGCCAGACCAAATTCGACCATTTCCAAAGGCACCACCTAGGAAAAATAATGGCAATAGGAAAAAAGCCAAATTTTTAATTCTGACTAGTACCCCTATTAAGGACGAATTGGAAAAACCGGCTATTTTGAGAGAATCACGAAAGAAGCAAGTTTGTTCCCCAAAGAAAAAAACAAAACGTGAAGAAGAAAGTTTTTACATCAAGTTCTTCTTCAGAAAATGAGAGTGTAGAATGTGAAGAATCATTTATCGCTCCAGAGGAATTTTCTGATGAAGAACGTGACAGCATAGAAGTAGGAAACTATTGCTTGGTGAAAGTTTGCGACGAGAAAAAGGTTAACTATTGGCCCTACATTGCTAAGCTGCAAAATAAAACTAACGAAGATTTTGACTTATCTTTCTTAAGTCGACATTTGTTGACAAATAAATTCAAGATAACCATCTCCACTAGTTGCTAGTAAGAGAAACGCAAATATGTTAATTTTTGATATAAAATATGGATGACTATAATTTTACCATTTATTAATTTTTTGTCATACAATTTTTTACATTTTTAATCCACGTAAATCTTGTTACGTATCTAAATTTTTTCTCACAGAATAAAGTTTGTTTTGAATTTTGTACCACTTGTTCACTTAATCCCATAATACTGTTCAGTTAACCTGGATGTGGGGTTGTTTGATCCATTATGCACCATGACAATTTTTCGTCAGACTATAGCAAAGTATTGTTTTTCAACAAGGTTTGAAAAATCAAGCTGATTACTAATGTAGTGTCCTATCCCACAACCACATTTAGAATCATCAATTCACTCTACAGTTGGATATATGTTGAACAATGTCCACACATGTTCATTTAACCCCGCCTTACCCTAATAAAATAATTATTACATTAACAAAAATAACCTCTAATATAATATGAAAATGTATGTATTCATGTGCAAGTTACATAGAATATTTAAAGTTATAAAAAGTTATAAAACAACTGCTTTGTTTATGAAATTATTTATTTTAGGTAGTGTAAGAACAATAAAAATGATATACAGAAAATATGGTACTTTTCCATTACATACATACATACATACATAATCAATAACCTTTTACAACGTACATAAAGTTAGTAGTCAGTCCTATATTATAAATGCTCGTGCACAAACTTAGTTCATACTCGTATTTTTGTGTTCTTTGCCATTTTTGTCGATTCTCTCCTGCTATTATATATACATATATATATATATATATAAATATATATATTGAGATAGGTCAAGCCTACACCCAAGAATGCCTCAGTAAGCAAAAGGCAGAATTTTAAAATGTATATATATATAAGTTCTAGAGTTATTTAAATATGTAAAAACTGAATTCTTCACGTGCTAAATCAATAAAGTTGTTTTCGCGTATTAAATTATTTTTAAAAGTCATACACACATTTATTATTTATATCATTTCATTTGTATCAGTATTTTCATTTCGATAATTTGTTTTTACAAAAAAATATCAACTTAATTGATTAATCATTAATGACGCCATTTATTTAGGCATAACTGTATATTATTTGAATTGTTTACCGCGGAAAAGCTTCCCACAATAAAAACAGCATTATGTACTATATTTGACATTCAAACAACAAACATTTACTCATCAAAATGAATTAGATATTTGTTGCTAATTATAAATATATTTAAAATTATTAGGTTGTCATTTTCATAATAATAATATGTCAAGATTAATTGAATACATACCTATGGACGAATCAAAATTGGGATACGAAAAAAAAAAGAAAGTTAGCGTCACTAGAAATGTCGCCATTTTAAAGACCATAGACGAATTTGTGTGTCTCTCTGAAAATAATAAGAAAAAGCATTAATAATTAAAATAAAATCATACGTCCGTTCTAGTCAATACCTACAAGTATTCCCAGTTCCTGTTTGACATATTTTTCAAGACTAGACGATCACCAGTGTTAAAGAAATCACAGATTGCAGTTTGCCGGGAAGACGACCGTTGGACTGGGCAACAAACCGGGGTGACGCCGTTCAATTGCCGCTGAAAGATCCTGTCTCCACAGACCTACAAATTGATCCCATACACCGAATATCCTAGTCCAGATAACTTAAGTATTCCTATTATCTCCTACACATATTGAAAACGACAAATTTATTGACGTATTTATATATAGTACATCATATTTTCTTTAATTGATTAAATGATAATAATATATGTCGTAATATAAGATTTAGATATTCTATTTGAAAGATAAAGAAGAATTCAGATTTGAATATAATTTAGTTTTAAATATTAGATTTGCTTTGTGTCTGTTTTGATCTCAATTATATATTAAATTTAGCATTAGTAAAATCTTATACTCGTTAATGTATCTATATTATTTTTAGTTCGTTAGTTATATTAACCTTAAATTCATCACCATATTTGTTTCAACACGTGACATGTATATTATAAATAATTCATTATAAGTATATTTTTCACTTACCTATTTGTCTGGATAGTAATTTCATTAAAGTTGATATACATTAATTCGATCTCTGACGTTTTATTTTGTAGTTTAGAATATAAACAATACCATCAGTCTATCACTTTAGAATCAGTGAACTTTTTGAGAGTTTGATTGGAGACACCGAACTTGCACTATTTAATTTGGACATATCTCAATGCCCTATTATAAGAGTCAACATTGTTCTTAAGGTTAGCCGGACCTTAATCACAACATACGCCCACTAATTAATACTTATAAGAAATTTGTATATCCAAACAGCTGTTTAAGGTTAAATTTATGGAGTTATTTACAAGCATGTACCTTTGTATCATGCGCATATAGTTCAATATTGTGCAACTCCATCTACATGCTATTTAAGTAACCTTTTTTAAATTTTGAAATTGATAATTCACTAAATTTAATATATAAATTACCAAGTTAATTTTAATTGATAACTTTGAATTTTGTATTTACTTACCTTTGACAAATAGGTAGCTCTTCCGTTCCGTTACAATATATATATAAATATATATATATATATATATATATGTATATATATATATATATATATATATATATATATATATATATGGCAAACTTAATATGTCGGCGATTAAAGGTCTGGTTTATCACTTCAAAGCATATATATATATTTAAAACAACCCTACATGTTTCGGCAATGATGCCTTTGTCAAGGATATAAAAAATATATAATAATATTTTTTACATAGATCTATATTTAAGCATTCATAATATTATAAACAATTAACCTAACCTTAAGATCATATCGAATCACGTGACTGCTCATGTGTATATATTTCTATATCTTGTATCAAACTTACCTTATTTTGTTGAATTGATTCACTCATTAAACCAGTGATTTTTACATTTCATCCTCTTGTTTTATTCAATAAATATAACATCGAAAAATCTTTCACTTTGAATAACTTGTTTTGAAAACTCATGCTAACATTCTATCAACGTAACGAACCCGCAAAAACTGTAATATAATCACCATTACCACTCAGCTAGCCGGCACTAAAACTTAGATATACATAAAGTATTTAGCAATAAGTTTAGCACTTGAAGGAGGCCCATATAAGTTAAGTATTAATTGTTTATATTATCGTATTTATGTTCTGATATATTACACCTGTGTCAACTGTATAAATTAAACTTAACGCCATCTATAGGTCACATTTAGAACTACACTTGTGTATATTCAAATTATATTATTTTTACTTTTCTGGGCAAATTAAGTTATTATATTTTATGTTTTGGTTGTGTATTTATTATACGACCTTTCAGCCTTTTAACAATATATATATATATATATATATATATATATATATATATATATATATAGATAATTACTTCTTGACCTTTGTACAATATAGTTGATTTAGATATTTGGCGATTGTAGATCTGTTTTACATTAATATGTATATATTTAAAATTAGCTCTTACATGTTTCGGTAAGTATTCCTTTATCAAAGTATTATATTAATATCTGTCATTTATAATTCTTTGATAAAGGTAATACATACTTACCGAAACATGTAAGAACTTAAATATATATATATATATATATATATATATATATATATATATATAGAATCAAATAAGTTAAAAGCGGGCAAGCGGTCTGTCAATTAAAAAACTCATTTATTAAGTATCCCTATATTTCGCAACAACTTTGTTGCTTCTTCCGGAGATACTACAAGATTAATGAGAAATAACATTAAATAAATAAGAGTATAAAGCAGTAGTAAAATACTTACAAAATGTAGAGTTGACAAAATAATAAAATTGACGTACAAGGACAATAAAATTGATTAGATTTAAAACTTAAAGTAACTATAGATACAACCCTTTAAAACCTTTAAAAAACATGTATATGTAAAAGTTAAAACATGAAAAATATGAAACTGTAGTTACATGTAATCTAGGATGCACTGACATACAAATGATTTGTTGATAGCAAGAAATGTTTGACGTGTGGTGTGGCATTTATAAGAACAGATTAACCGAACCTTTTTTTCGACAATCTATGAATGCCGAACGTTATTTGCAGTTTTTACAAACTCACATCAATTACTTCATGGACAAACTACCCATAGAAGAACGTAAATGTATTTGGTTCCAACAAGACGGTGCCACATGCCACAATACATTGAATGTTAGCGAATATCTTGAACATATGTTCCATGGAAATGTTGTGATCTTTTTTGGGCTTCTAGATCCCCTGACTTAACCCCCCTTTATTACTTCTTATGGGGTTACCTGAAACAAAAAGTTTACCAGAAAAGGCCGTTTGAAGATGTATTACGTGAATTTACTAATGATTACAATGATTAAATGTATTGAACGAGAGGGTGGATACGTCGAGGCATTAGTAGAATGAGTGAAAAATAAATTTCTGTTTATTTCTAGTATTAAACACAACTATGTATTTTCTTATTTGCAAAATAAATGCAAATCCATTAATGACTATTTAATCACGTGTTTAAATTGCAAAATTGTTAGAAAACATTTAGAAACGAAAAGGTTATCATGTGTTTCATAATCACAAGAGATAAATGTTCATTGAAAATAAAAAGATTAGTAAAAAAAGAACAAAACCTAATTTTGTAATTGTATATTTGAACGTAGTTTTTAGTTCTGATCAACTTTTCTTTATAACAATTTTCGATACTGTCAAATATAAAAGTACTTTACTCTTGAGTAAAATTCATATTTTTCGATAAACCGCGTATACGACTGAAAAAATTTAATATCTGATGATTGTATTTTAGATTTTAGAACATGCAGAACTTTTCATGAAGAATAACTTTTTTTCCTAAAATTAATAATAAAAAAATTTTCCACATGGTTACAACTTAGTGAGAAAATCTGTATACAGTGTGTATAAGCCAAATGGAATAAATTCATTATTTCGGTTACTGTACATATTCATAAAAAATCCCGAAACATGTCATATTTAATTTATAAATTAACATTCTTCAACGTGAAAATGCGATCCCTACCTTCAACCCCCTTCGAATGACAGGTACAACCCCCATTTTTTTAAATGGGAAGTATAGGCTTGTGATATATCGTTGTAAAGGTCTCTTTATTCTCTATTCAAAAATTTTATAATTTTCATGTTTGTTGCAACAATTAAGATAGAATAAAATAAAATCATGTTGTTATCGAAATTCGCTACAATATACTCAAAAAATAAAATTTAATGCAAAATGTAAAGAAAAATTTTAAAACGCCAAAAAAAAATATGAATGTCAATGAAGTAGATGTTCAAAATGTTCACCATGAACGTCTTGGCAACATCCTAATCTTAAATAAAACTGTCTTCTAACATTATTTAACATATCAGGCGTGATCGACCTAATCACAAGCGTTATTCGTTCTCTTAAGTCATTTAAATCCAAAGGTTTAGTTTTGTACACAATGCTCTTCAAATATCCCCATAAAAAAAATTCAAGTAAGGTCAGATCAGGTGATCGCGCTGGCCATTCTATCGATCCTCGCCTTCCTATCCACCGATTGGGAAATATTGCATCGAGGTACTGCCGGACATTGCGTTGGTAATGTGGTGGTGCTCCATCCTGCTGAAACCATATCGTATTCATTGGAACTTGAGGGTTTCCTGGATCAGGATATAAATTTGCCAAAGTTGGAATGACATCATTTTGAAATAGTGCCAAATAACGATCGCCATTCAAATTGCCCTCAATGAAAAAGGGACCAATGATATGGTTTCCAACAATACCTGCCCAAACATTAACTTTTACTGGGTATTGTGTGTGTTCTTCCCTCATCCAGTGAGGATTTTCCGTAGACCAGTAGCGGCAATTTTGCCGATTAGCATGACCGCTAAGAGAAAAAGTGCACTCATCAGAAAACATAACGTCTTCTAAATTGATAATATTGTTATCCAGCATGTCCATCATTCGCTCACAAAAATAAGTTCTTCTATCAAAATTGTCTTCCATAAGCTCCTGAGTAGATATCATTTTATAGGGATGCATTTTATTTTCTTTTAATATGTTTACTATCGATGTATGGCTAACATTTAATGTAGTGGATGCATGTCTACTCGATGTATGTGGGTTTTCCATAAACTCAAGCATCACATCTACTTTGATTTCATCACTCAGTGCATTGGCAGCTGGTTTTTTTATGTGCCTTACATGACCAAACTCTCGAAACTGCTTCTCTATCTTACTAATTGTTCCTTGAGCTATAGGCGGTAAATCAGGAAATTTCTCATGAAATAGGCGGGTTACTTCTTGTTGTGTTCGGGTTCTATCTCCGTAACCAATCATTTGTATGACTGTTATTTTATGCATTTCCGTTAATCTAACCATTTTCCAGAATTGTATTTTACGAAATTCAAACTAAAATTATCAAACTGTCAATTTAAATGACAACTTTTAAATACAAAACAATTTACTAAGGCGTGTTAAACAAACTAATGTTGCCACAGAAACTTTTTAAAGTATTTTTAATGGATACCATCTAAAAAGCACATTGGTATGGTTTTTACTCACTTTCTTATTATGAAGACCTAAACGGGAAGTAAGTAATGCAATGATGCCTTTGATGTATGTATTAAATCTTTATAAACGCAAATGAGCATCTACTTCATTGACATTCATATTTTTTTCTAGCGTTTTAAGTTTTTCTTTACATTTTGCATTAAATTTTATTTTTTGAGTATATTGTAGCGAATTTCGATAACAACATGATTTTATTTTATTCTATCTTAATTGTTGCAACAAACATGAAAATTACAACATTTTTTAATAGAGAATAAAGAGACCTTCACAACGATATATCACAAGCCTATACTTCCCATTTAAAAGAATGGGGGTTGTACCTGTCATTCGAAGGGGGTTGAAGGTAGGGATCGCATTTTCACGTTGAAGAATGTTAATTTATAAATTAAATATGACATGTTTCGGGATTTTTTATGAATATGTACAGTAACCGAAATAATGAATTTATTCCATTTGGCTTATACACACTGTATATGAAATGCTTGTTTAAGTCCGACCTATTCTGCATAATGGAATGTTCTTCAAATAATTCCTAAGTCTGGTGAAGACTACCCTGATCCATTCTCTCATAGACCAATCAGCCCCTAGCTACACTCTCTAAGATATTTGAGGAGCTTTTGTTAACCAAAATCGAGCCTATTTTATAAAAAAAAACTAAATCCTTAGTCGTCAATTTAATTTCGTGACAATCATTCGACAGTGGAACAAATTCACAGATTTGTAAAAACCGACAACATCGAAAATAAGATACGGTTCGGCGGCATTCTTCTCAAAATTGTATTTATTTTGGTAGTAACTATTTCCGATGCATTGACACTATTACATCCAGATTACTTTTACCCTCCTTATAAAAACTTATTATGTTCAAATGAAATTAAGCTTAAAGCTGAAACAACATCGATTATTTTTCTCGATTTGTATATTTTCTATATTTTCAAGTTTAAAAAAACATTTTTCCGTTGTTGTATCTTTGTGAAGGAAGAATAATATATAATTTTGCTATTGACTCTTTATACTAAATCCACCTTCATCCAGTAATTCCAGTTTCAAATTTAATCGTATTGAATTTATCGAATTTCAATAAAATGCAGGCAAATGACGTAATTATTTTAACAAACATAAAATAATTCATCCAAATTTCGATCTACAACTGCACGTATTTGAAATACCGTTGACCCCATAGCAATAATAGAATAATAATTAACTTTGTACAGCCAATTCGTAGACAAAATCGAAACAATCGATTCGAGTTATTACGATTATTCGACAGGATTACTCTAATTTTGTTATTATTATTGTTAATAGGAATAACCCGTCGTTAGATCCTAAATTAACCGGTTACGTTTGTGCAAACGTTGCAAGCCATCAAAATTATTGAATATATGGTATATATAGTATAGTGCTGAAGTCAAATGACCCGAAATCGACCGCTCACAGAGCAATCGTACATCGTATGCATTTATATATGAAATGTGAATTGCATAATGCATTATTTCCAATTTTCCGATGCAAACGAGCATTATGCGCCTCTAATGCATTATAACGCAAGTACTTCTGCATTTTCCATAAAGGAAATTCCCAGTTCAATAACACGTTACACATGAAAGTAATATTTGGCTATAGTTGAACGCGAAACGTGATATTGGATTGGCGCGATGTAAAATTTGAGTATACCTAAGTGTTAGGCTCGGCTTAATCATTTATTTATTCAATTCCTCCTGTATCTAGTTGCTAGGGTGAAACTGGAAAAGGGTAGAAGTATTCCCCGTGAACCCGTGCAGAATCTCAAAAGCATTTAAAAATGAGCAGTGAGGAAAATGGAGGTTTCCGAGGACATCCTGAAATTCAAGCTGCGCCATTGCCTCTTATTAATAATGTGGTCGCGTACTCGAATTTTCCCTCGCTCCCTTTGTCACATCTTTCGGGAAAACTTTCTGGATGTGTCGCGTTTTATTTTCCTAGATTATAACTTTAGTTTTAGCTATTGACGTGAAACTCTTGTAATGAATTTGTTTCAAGACAGGTTCTAAACTATATTAAGAAACTATATTTTTAACTTTCGTTGTATGCAGTTCTAGTTTTGAGTATCACACAAACAAAAATAATTTACTTTATCCTAATCATATGTAAATAGTTCTTTTAAGTCTTTTTTTAGCTCGGAAACCTACCCAAAAACACAACAAACGTCTATGCTGTACTAGTAGATTTGTCTCTAACCCTGTATAATTTCATTTACTTCAATATATTAAACAAAATGCTATTTATTGAATTATTTCTTGCATACGTTCATGTACCTATATGCTTATCTTTGGAATATGTGCAATTTGTATATGTTTTTCCACGTGCCTGGTAACCTCGTAACATTTTATAAATTTGTAAAAATATGATGTATGAGTCCAACATCAATATTATTGGTGCGGCAAGAATACTGGTGATTATGATTCAAGGATTCTTCGTAGAGACATTATTTGGTAAGATCGCAATTAACGGAAAGAGAAGAATTAATAGATGCTGGATCATCACAGGGTTTAATCCTAGGCAATTAGTCATAGACCATGATAGAGTTCTATCCATACCAGCGAGAAGAATTCATATGCCGACCTAAGAGAATCAGGCCCGTACGAAGCTACGTACGTTCGTCTGTGTGTGACAAACCACCGCATAAATAATAACGCCTACATGGATTCCCAGTGTGTGAGCTCATCAAATACAGCTCACTAAATAAGAGTGTTCAAGTTTTTTATATATTTAAGAACCATCAAATAAATTGTATATACTTTTCCATAGACCAGACAAGTATATACATAGAAATACTCACAAGTCGCAACTACGAGACGACAGTCGATACGAAGGCTGGATGTCGAAATTATTCATCATATTTAGATAAGTGAATATATATATATATATAGTAAATTCAATTTTTTGGCGATTTAAGGTCTGGTTTTACTTCAAAATATATATATTTAAAACAACCCTACATGTTTCGGCAAATGATGCCTTTATCAAGGAATATAAAATATAAAATTTATAAATAATTTTTAAGATTTTATATTTTATATTCCTTTAGAAAAGCATCATTTGCCGAAACATGTAGGGTTGTTTTAAATATATATATTTTGAAGTAAAGCCAGACCTTAAATCGCCAACAAATTGAATTTACCATAACATACAAAGGTCACGAAATAATTATCTATATATATATATATATATATATATATATATATATATATATATATATATACATATAACTTCAAAGAACCAGAACCTGTATGTGGAATCGCTAAGGATTCCGCTAAAAGGGAGATCTTATTATGGCTAGAAAAAGAACATAAAAATAAATGGTGGTTAACGGAAGGTCAACTGCACCTATTTCGTAGTAACAAAAAAGAAATTAAAATAATTACCGGGTTAATAACCGGACATTGTCCTTTAAGGAAGCATCTGTACAGTATGGGCTTGGTTAGCGAGCCCTGGTGTAGGAGATGTGGAAAACAGGAGGAAACTGGCCTTCACGTAATATGCACGTGTGAGGAACTGAACGAACTCGGGCAGAAATATTTCGGTAGATCTATTGGATGCTTCGAGTGTACTCAAATTTCCCCTGAGGAGGATAGGCTTTTATCGACGACACAAGACTAACAGAGTGGAAATGAGAGATCTATTGGGGATAGTACAAGGAGCACTATGCTCAAGTGCCTGGACGTTCTGGCGTCCTACTCAAAACAGAAGAAGAAGAAGAAGCACAAAAAAACAAATACCATGACACTTCAAACAAAAGAAAGAACAACACCTTATTTATAGGGGGGGGGGCTCAAATAAAGCTAGCGAACAGGAAAAAATTAATGCTTCAGTTCAATTATAGTTAATAATAATAACAAAAGGAAGTAAATTGCTCTAGTTAATAATGAACAGCTTTTTGACAAGGAAGGAAGTGCTTAAGGAGGAAGTGACAATACATGTTCTTGAAAGGTTCCTAACACAAATTATTGTATATGGATCAGAAGCGTACACACTGACCAAAAGGACAAGCAGAAAGAATAACAGCAACGGATATAAGGTTCCTACGAAAAGATCGAAAAACAAAACTAGGAGAAAACAATCATTAGAGGAAAAATGGAAGAAAGACAATTACCCCTGGTATAGCTGGTATGGACATGTGAGAAGGATGCCAAAGGAAGGCAAAATTATAAAAGAGATTTTCCAAGCAAGACCTAAGAAAAGGGAGAAAGGGGAGAAAGGAAACAAGATCAAAAGGAATATCCAGAAAAGTATAAATAGAGGAGATAAAATAAGTAAGGGGAAATGAAATGTGGAACAACAGAATAAAAGTCTGAACAAATTCACCCAAAATTGAAAGAAATTTAGAAAATTGGAGATTTTGAAATTTGGAGAACAACCAACCTCAACTCCCACCCTGTCTTACACCATCACAAAGTAGACAGTCTTTAGAATTAACAAAAACGCATTTAAAAATGCGTTTTATGTCAAACTGAAAATAATATTTAATAATAAGAATAATAAAAATAATAATAATAATAATAATAACTAATTAATTAATTTAAACATTCAGTAAGAATTAATTAGATCTTTTTGATTTACTTTTGCTATACTAAACTTAAATAAGTTAACTTAAAAGAGAAGAAAAACAAATCAAATTAATATTTAATAAGAACCCTTGTGTATAAACAAGACAAATAGAAGGAACTTACTTTATCGATTCCTACACATTTCCTGTCTGATACACAACGCCATCAGTTTTATATCGCTCCATAAACTTACCAAGTTACCTCCACTCCATAAACAATTTGTTACACCACACGCAATATCATATATATAAAGCACGTTAAATTAACTGTGAAATGTTGCCTGGATGTCCGTGGAATTAATAAAGGATCCAGCTCACCACACACGTGCGTGTTTCTGTTATTTAGTTCCTGCAATGGTGGTGGTAACGATAGTATAGGGGAAGTCCCCGAGATCAACGGATGTACGTAAGTGACAAGGAAACGAGGTGCAGACAAGACAAGAAAGACAAAATTATAAAATATTATATATCGCTCTCTCGGGGTGTCCCTCTCGAACTAACTCAAGAAGATATCGTCCTTCTACTATGAACTCCGTATCTCATTACGTTATAGATCAGTGCATCTCTGAGGGAACTGCAAAAGCTCTTTGAACCTCTGTTCCGCAGGGAAACACATAGCTCTTTACTATATATTCGCATGAAAATATAATCAAATGAATTTATTATACATTTGAGCAAAATTGATGTGAGTTTTATAACATCGCAGAAATTACCAAGAGAACGGAGACTTTTATGTAGATCAGATTTCATACTAATTTTGTATACTATTTTATACTGAACTAATAAAAGAATATCCTCTCTATACACACACACATACACAAATGTAATATTTATATGTAAAAATATATATTTGGTGGATTCTTCTTTTAATTGTGTGGTCTATAAGTTGTGGTGGATAGTTATTATCTGTTAAGATCGTTTTAATTTTCTTGATATTATCTTTTCTGCATTGAGCATGTATACAACACTGCAGCCACTAATAACAATTTAAAAAATGAAACAATATATATCACGATTTCATATGTTCCACAATTATCCGAAAAAATTAAATATGCTTTAAAAAAATATGATATTGCTACAACATATATAGTTAGTAATACTAATAAACATCTATTTTCAAAACTAAAACCCAAAATAGAAAAAATCGAGAAACACATGCTATAAAATACCATGTCACGATTGCGATAGTTCCTACTAGGCCAAACTAAGCAATATTTATACAAAAGAAAACAAGCCCTCAAATACTCCAAAACAGACAAACTACAACGCGATCACCATTTCGATTTTGAAAACACACATATAATCGATAAAGAACAACACACAATGAAAAGGGAAATTAAAGAAATGATTAATATTAAACAGGAAAAAATTCAATTAACAATAGAAGTGATATAAAAAATCTAAGCAGTATATACTATAACCTAATGTATCGATCTGCAATTTACCATCATAATATATGTTGCCGTTATATAAATATATATTATATGTTATTCAAATATCTGTACATTTGCTTATCATGCTGGCAGTTCCGTGTTTAGATCCCTGGCTGGCTGTCCGAGTAGGTTTTCGTGGTTTTCCTTCTCGATCAGAGCGAATGCCGACAGCTTAACATCTTTAACCGCTCCACGAGCACACACATAATAATAACTCATGGCTTGCCATTCCCCCTTTTTGTTGTCTAACGGTTTAGAGAATGCCAAGGCATGATTTATTATTATTAAACTTAAATGTATCTTTGAATAATTTTGTCCATGACAACTACAGATATATAAGTATGACATTAATATACTCTCATTTATATTTGAAATTTCTTTGATAAATGTATCACATGCCGAAACTTGTAAGATTGTTATTGTTGTTAAAACCTGACTTTAAATCGCCAACTAATTGAATCTACCACCACATACTAAGGTCAAGCAATAATTCTCTATATATGAAAAATTTGTGAAAAACTTATCTGCGCGGAATGTGCAAATATCGACATTTTACTGTTTTTACAGATCATCAGTGCACCTTATCCGAAGACAGACATGATATTCACTTCTATACTTCGTGTATATATACGAACTGTAATGAACTTCATGTGTATGAGAATTAATAATTATTAAATCTCATTTTAAATGCGATTGTCGCTATAATTTGTTGCATTAAATTCTACAATTCGGCAAATCACTTTTGCCCTAGATTGTAGACGCAACAAGCCGCGACGTCAACTGTACAAGTTGTCAGTACAAATGAAAAATTTGTGAAATTTGTGAATTGTAGAATTTAATGCAACAAATTATAGCGACAATCGCATGTAAAAAGAGATTTAATAATTATTAATTCTCATACAGATGAAGTTCAAACATCAATATATATATATTGATGTAGGTCAAGCCTACACATAAGAATGCATTAGTTAGCAAGAAACAGAAATTTAACATGTATATGTAATCATTAGAATAATAAGAAAATATTGAAACTGAATTCTTCTTATGCAATATCAATAAAGTTGATTTCGCGTTTCTAATTGTTTAAAATTCATTCTCACATTTTTTTTATTCTTATCTTTTCATTTGCCTTTGTCATTTCATTCCGATATCTTGTATTTCCAAAGATATTTCAGCTTAATTGATAAATAATAAATGACGCCAATTATTTAGGCGAGACTGTACTAATTTAAAATAACTACAGCGGGAATTATCCCAACAATAAAATTAGCATTACGTACAATTATCAACATTCACACATCAATTATTTATTTACTAAAATAAACTATGGAATTTATATTAAGCATATGTATATTTTGAATGATTAAATTGTCATTTTCATTATAAAAAACAACGAGATTATAGAAATACATACAGATTGGACGAATCAGAAGTTAGGATTCAGAACAAATGAGAGTTGGCGTCACTAGGTAAAAATCTCCATTAAACACCTCGACGTATTTAAGTGCCTCTCTGCAAATTAAAAGAAAAATCATTAATAAAATTAGAAAACCTATACATCAAACCTAGTCAAACCTTACCTGTATATCCAGTTCCTGTTTGACGCATTTTGCAAGTCCGGACGATAACCGGTGCCCAAGAAAACGAAAATTCCATTTCACCGGGAAAGCCTGCCGTTAGATCGAAACCCAAGCGGGGACGCCATCCGATTGCCCGTTCAAACTTGTATCCTGCATTTACGGATCTACCAGCCAAGTCCAGAATAACCAATTCCTGTCTATGTCCACATAAGTATTCTTTATACATCCTACGAATTTTTGAAAATCATAAATTAATTCACTTCAACAAATAAAACCATAATCAAATTATTTTTAATAGTTATAACTTATGTTGCATTTTAATATTAACATAATTTAAGTTAAGTCTAGAAGAATACAGTTTCCTGTTCAATATAATTAAATTTAATAATAGAATTATTTATGCATTTAGCTTTATTAATGTCACGTTCATTTAGTTGTTTTCTTTAACCTAGAATTTATTTCATGTTTATTTTATCACGTGACCGGATACGTTTGAATAGTCATAATCTAATTAATTTGATCACTTACCTGTTCTTCAATAACTTCATTAAAGTCTTTTACATTATTCCTTATCTCACTCGTTTTATTTAGTAGATTTGAATATAAAAATACCATTATTTATTGCATCGGCATCAGCTGATTTTGTAAGTGTTCTATTGTAGTCACCGAACCTACATTTTAAAGGGTATTTTTCTATGCCCAACACAAGAGTCAAATTGTTCTTCGAAGCCGGACACATAACACAAATTTTAGCCCACCCGAATATACTTATAAGAAGTTATATACATGAACAGCTGTTTAGGTTAAGTATACTTCGTTATTAACGATTATGTATCTTTGCATCACACGCAAGTAATAGATTTAACGTTATACAACCCCATCTGTGTAACATTTGATAGCATAATAAATATAGAGATTTATAATTCATATTTTTAAAATTATCTTACCAGTTTATTTAAACATTAAATTTTGCATTTATAATCATAAAGCACATTCAGCCTTTCACCGTGGCATATTAATATATATATATATATATATATATATATATATATATATATATATGTAATATGTAACATATCCCCACTTAGAATATACTCTGACACTCAATAATATATTTTACTCACGATCGGTTAGTAATCTGAACATTTCTAACCTTCAAGCCGGCTAGAAAATGCGCTATTACATACCAAGGTAGGTAATAATACTTCACCGGCTAGCTTATGTTACTTTATCGGCTAGCTAATGTCACTTTTCCGACTAGGTAATATAATTTCAGAGTTTATTAAACGTCAGTGTCATTTAAGTAAGTAAATTAAATTATAATAAAACTATTCGCAAATCTTTATTAAGTAAATAACAAGACAACGTTTTAATTCAAAATTTATTCGCTTTTGGAATTAATATTAATTGCTACATTCGAATTTCCACGACCGTTTACTGTTAGCGAAAGACCATGTTTAAAATCGTACGATAATAATTTAATAATCTGTCAGAAAATATCACTATTAATTGTTACGTTACCTAGCAACAGTACCTATTAAAAGCATTTATCAAAATGCCATGAAATTTAATACTATTATATTTTTGAAATTTAGCGATTTAATAGTTTATATAATAATAAATTACTAACCGATCGTGAGTAAAATAGTATACAAACCTTGGCGGAAAGATTCATTCCCATCTCGAGGTTAAGTTACTTACTATCTCTCGACGGCAATGAACTACTTTCCGCCTCGGTATGTAATATACTATTTTTAACATCGATAACTTCGCCATAGTAATTTTTATCGTTTGTTGTATGGAATATTACAATTTTAATAACCTGTATTATATGCTTTTAGTGGGTATAATTAATTGAATAAAATTGAACATTTCAGCAACTAAATCAGTTGCTATAAATTACGACACATATAAATAACACAAGATATAATTTCTTTACATGAGCATTTATAGCGTTTACATATTTTTAACTTCCAGAAATATTATTGCGGCAAAAGTACATAATTCAAAATAATCAAAAAGACATAAAAGAAAAGTTAAAAAGAAAATTTATTCAAATTCTCGGCTCTCTGATAATTCACGGAGGACACCATAATTGGATCGTTAATTAATTTTATCAAAAAAAAAAGAATTCCTTCATTTAATAAAGAGTGTTATTTAAGAAGGAAAAGTTTCCCCATGTATAAGAAAAAGAAGGAAGAACATGGAGGGTTTTCTCTGCTCGTATACACTTGACGAAAATCAAGAAGTCCAGACCATTAGCGAAAATTAAAGTTGGCATTGATTTGTGACCGTGTTGTTGGTTGAGCTACGGTCGGACAGTTCTTAGGAAATGAATTTTGTTCCTTTCTTTCATCTGATTCATTCTCTTTCGATCATTAAATAAAGGAGCATTTCGTATTCGCCGGCGTTGAATTGAAAATTTGAATGTTTCGTATACAGCTGAATGAATTCAATTGAGTTTTGTGGCTATTAATTATATTTCAAAAACCAATACCGAAATGAAATTTTACATTCGATGGGGAGTTTTTTTTTTAATAAACCGTCTAAATATATCGCTCGCAGAAGCAATAGGAAAATAAAATTGAAAAGAAAATATTAAGCAAGAAGAAATGTTTAGATTATAGGTATTGAAATACTGAAAATAAATTGTAGTATACTTCTGCGCCACCTTTTGTTTTCCTCAGTAAACATTCCAAAGGAGTGTTAGTAATATTTTCAGAAATAACCCCGAATTGTTCGATAAAACACGAAATTTAAGCGCTTCCTCATCAATAACCGTTTTATTTCCTACAATCTACTATCCATCTCACGCGATGTACTTGTGGCAGCGTTTAATTCAATCCTGGAAACACTTTTTATATTCACTTTCCGTAATTGTGATAAGCTCTTTCTTCGATTTCTCTTTTATCGTTTCTATCCTATCAAAACACTTTCCCCAGCTTTTCACGATACGAGGTCCAGTAAATACGGTGGTTTATGGACAATTTTTATTGTATAAAAATAATAATGTAACACGTCACCCCCAATATAAGAAAAATACAAAATTACATAAATTGTCACGAATAGATGAAACAAAGTAACATATATAGTATGTTCTTTTATACATGCAGTTTTAAACGCCAACATTATTTTAATGGTCTATTGCACTGCGGCAAACTGTTCAATCCAAGAACAACCGAATTCATTTTTATTTTGAATGAACTAAAAAAAGACAATAAATACATCTATGCTTTAACTTCTAGCTAGAATTACACCATGTTATATGTTGATTTACACCATTGTATATTTTCGGTATATCCTATAATTATTTCAAACCTATTGTGCTAGCTAGAGTCTTAATTTAATCCTACCTTAATTTTTCAGTTTGTTTGTCATTTATTTTTGAAGGACTATGTATCTACCGGAAAGGTTCGCTATAATCTTTCTCTACATCCCGAGTTGTTTCTATTAGTGGTAATATTCTACACATTTATTAAGGATAATAATAACGTTTTCCTTGATTTTTACTACCTAGAATAATGGATCCCTTGTACTGCTTAATAGTTTCATTTATAATTAATTGTTGATATACGTACGTGATATAGAACGTTAGTTATATCTGGTATCTGTAACATATGATTCGAAATATCCTATTGTTTTTTAATTTCTTAATTTCTGGTTAAATATCTTCGTATTGCGAATGTATTTTACAGCATCCACGTTTATTTATGTATGGTTATACTTGCCAGTTTTCTGATAAATTATCGCGCATAGGTATTCTACAACACATTTAAATTAGAGGATTAATTAGATATCATTTTATAAATACCAGGGTAATTTGTATGACTTTAAGTTTATTTAAATCTCGTCTGCGTTCGTTTGTTTACATGCCAGGTTAAGTTAAGCGTGATTTCTGTCAAATAGTTGGTGTGTGCGTATTAGATTCACACGTACAGGTGAATTGCATAGGAGTGCGTTTACATATGAACAATTTATGCCAGTCATTGTAGATGTATTTTTAATATCATTAAAAATGCAGATTTAGTGTAGAATTTATAATTAAAATGGGAACTTATTATTTATCGGAATTTTTGGAGTTGTAATCTATGATATTGGATTTCGTTATTGTGTCCGGAAAAGTGCGACATCTTTTAAGTAATTAGTTGGGATCTAGCATGGTTTGTTAATTGGCAGATTGTCCTTTATTAAGATATTTAATTGGAATCTTCCCTGGTTTAACAATGGGGGGTTTATCTTAGATTTTCGATTCACTTGTTGGATTATAAGTAATATTGTGGTAGTTAAGAAATTCTTTTATATATATTTTTCGATGAGATCTCCCTCTTTGGTTGATTTAAAATACGAACTACGTCCTAATCTTATAAAAAGGTGAACATGCAGTGCCTCGGTCTTATTTTCTTCTGTGTTAGAGCTGAGTTAACTACTTCCATTCCTGTTGTTGACAAATTAATTAGTGTAGTAGATTTAATTAAAGTCTTTGATGGACTCGCCTTTTCGCGGAGTACAAGCCTACAGCTGATATTAAATCAAAGTTAGACAAGGGTCTAATAACTGATTTTAACGTACATAGGAGCGGATTATTTAAGATTAATTTTTGGAAGCACATGATTGAGACGCCATTTCTGTGGTTATCCTCGTGTTAACATAGGGTGAGTAAATCTTACACCATCTTCTTGTGTATAGGCATTGTTTCCCTCATTACTGCGTTCTGTTCCTTATATATTTTTTTCTCCTTCTTAAATTTAATAGAGAAGTTCGCAAGGCCTATATACATACTGAGAAAGGAATTTATCCACGACGTAATTCAGCTCTTGTGCGATTTAAAACAATTTCGCTACAAATTTCCGTACAAGATATAGATGGGTTTCACCACGAGGTATCATTTTTTCTGTACCCCACACACTTGGATAAAAAGATAGTAATTATCTTTGCTTATATTACTGAAGACTACAAATAGATTATTCATCGTCTTACAAGGAAAAAAAGCGTGTACAATTTTGTATATAATATAGACTTAATTTTCGTTCATTAATTTTTTTTGTATTAAAGTTTCAGTATTAAAAAACTGATTGTTAAGTACATTTTTCTTGGTATAATTTCATAAATTCGAAGTCATAGATATAAGAGGTTAAACACATGATGTTACCCTAGTAACCGGTTAAATTTTGATACTTGTCACGTAATTATCTTTGTTTAAATTCAGTTATTGTATTTTTTTATGTATCATTTAGAAGCATTCAATTGATAATATAAATTTCAGAATGTCCTAAAAATAATTATAAATTAGCTTTGAACCATTGTTTTTGTTAAAATCATTTAACAGATCCATTATTTAATTTTTTTCAGGTTACATATAATTTCTGCATATACCGTGTGGAAAAATAATTTTCGAATTAATATGTGTAATCTATTATCTTTTATAACTGAAATTAGTGAGCAGTTAATTTTGTAATATAATTAAAACTTTCTGCGTATACAGTATGGACAAATCTTTATAGATTTATTTTGTACAATTTTCGAAATTTGGATTTTAGTAGACATCTCGATGTGAGGTTTATCCAAGATCTTAGATAAATAAATTATTTATGGTATTTTTAAATTAAAATTCCTATTTAATTTAATTGCTTATAACTATTGGTCAAATCATTTCAATACGTTGACCTTATTTTTTTTTAATATTATGGTTTACTTTTAGAATTTATCTAAAACGCATGATTTTCAGTGCTTATATTTTAATTTAACATATTATTCAATTTATTGTCTACAATTTAGTTCAATTATTTTATTTACTATACTGGGTGAGTCTTTTACTCATGACCAGGCATTAATTGGTTTTATTGAGACTCAATATCACTATATTAATGTAATTATCTAATTGGTCAATGTTATATATAGTTTTTTTCATTCCATTCATTAAATTTTGCTACTTTACATTTATTATGTTTTCTTTTGGTCAGCAAAATTGGCGCATCAGCTATTATTATTACCCATTAGTGTTTTATGGTAAAGCCAAAATGGCTTTAAACTTTGACATTCTGGTGTAACATTTCTTTTATTTATTGGCACTTCGTTATTAATAAATCCTCTATTGTTATTGTTTTACATTTGTTGTTTTATTGTTATGATAATAACGATACACGTAGATACCTATAATTTATTCAAGTTGCTACCGGCAGTGTCTATGTTCACTGTAACGGCTAAAGTATATAAACATGATGGCGCCTATAAATATATGAGTTGGCTTCTTTGGTCTAGGATCTCCGGGGCAATCATGTTATTGGGGTAATTCCGATAGATCCTAAGTAGGTATTGCGATAACTACGTAGGCGTAGGGCTATTGCTCGTGGGGGCATATAGCAACCGGTTCACAAGAAGGGTCATGTATCGTGCTTGGAAAATTATAGACCCATAACGATTTTTCCAAATTTTGGTACAATTTTATACAACAGTATTCTTTATAACACTCGTTCATACATATGCGGAAACCAACATGGATTCTTGCCATTGCGGTCTACCGTTAATAATCTAACGACAGTGACTTTGTGAGGTATTGGATAATTATGGTTAATTAGACGTTGTATACGCTGACCTTTCTCGAGTCTTCGATACTATTGACTATCAAATTTTATGAAACAAATTGAGTGCTTTCGGCTTTAGTCCATCTACGTTAGAACTTATTGCCTCATACGTTGTGAATAGAATTAATTATGTATTTTATAACGACTTTTACTCCTACTAATTCGTTTCAACATCTGGTGTGTCTCAAGGCTCTAACCTTGGACCTCTTCTTTTTCTGCTTTTCATTCCTTACATCTTTTTCTGCTGGTCTATGCTGATGACACTAAATTATACTTAACCGTCGAATCACAGAATAATGTTGACGTCTTGCAAGATAATATTAATGTGTTTGTGGATTGGTGCAGTAAAAACAGAATAAAGATTAATGTGAACAAATGCTTCGTCGTATCTTCCACGCGTAAAATTAATAAAGTGGAGTCATCAAATAGTATTAGTGGCCAAAAGTTAGGGAAAAGTAACTCCATCAGTGATCTTGGCGTCAAATTCACCTGGGATATGTCCTTTAACTTGCACCTTTCGGATATCATCTCATCTGCTTCTAGGATGTCGGACTTTATTATGAGGTCCACCATTCAATTTCAGGATCTATTGTAGATACATTCAAACAAATAAAAATAAAATAGATCCTTCTCATTACTTCTGACTCATACCTCATATGATGATTTAATTTGAGGTAAAGTATCAAAATTTATAAAGAAAAAGAAAGAAATTCTCATTCCGTATTCGAATACTTCAAATCAAATCTAAAAAACAAAACGTATTTAAAGCAATTTATACCAATAAATGCATTGATACCCCAATGAAGAGGTGTGTTACAGAACAAGACTATTTTTCCATACATTTATTTTAATTAGTAATGCTTTCAATTAAGATGCATTTATCATTAATGAGTAATTAATAAAGCAACGAGTTGTGAAATGTAAAGCAATCCTTGTCAGAGTTTGTTTCAGATAATCGCGATTCGGTTAATCGAGGTTATTCTATACTTCCAAGCATATTTATTACAAGTAAGTATACCTATTAGACAAAGGAAAAGGGCAGAACATGAACAAACAACATAGGAAATGGAAAATTATTTCAAAGAAAAAAAATGAGAAACTTTTATCGTAAGGCCAAGAGAGGAAAACAAAGACCGAGGCAAATCGTGTATACAAAAGAAGATAATCTAAAAGGAAAGGAGGAGGAAGTAGGAGCAAGATGGAAAGAATATTTCGCACAAGTATTAAATAAGAAAAAGAAGAAAGCACACAAGAATTGGTAGAAGCAGAACGGACGGACAATACAAACCCAATATCGGAACCCACCAGACAAAATATAAATCAAATAATAGCCATGCTCAAAAACAATAAATCCCAGGAAGAAATAGAATAACAAAATAAATGAGAACACAAAGTATGCCGGAGAAGATCTAAATAAAAAATCTACAAGTTACTAATAGATATTTGGAGGAGCGAAAAAATGGCGAAAAAGTGGAACCATTCAATTATTACACCTATTCTAAAAAAGGAAGATGTATCTAAATGCAATAATTATAGAGGAATATTGGATACAGTATACAAAATCATAGCAATAGTAAAAAAATGAGTTTGGAACCCATTCCAGAAGATCTGACAATTTCAAGCTCGATTCATTAAAGCAAGAGGAGCAACTGACCAGATTTTCGCAATAAAAGAAGTGTTAACCTCATGCTATAAATACAATATTCCAGTTATCGTAATTTTCTAGGACTTTCAAAAAACATATGACTATAAAAAAATAATACAGACATTGATCGAATGTGCAGTTTCACCGAAGATAATTAATTTAGTAAGAACTACACTAGAAAAAACTTTCAGCAGTGTCCAGTTCGGAGAAGGTACATCAGAAGACTTCGATAGTTGCCTGGACTCAGACAAGGAGAGTTCCTATCGACACTGCTGTTTAGTCTGGTATTAGAAAATATTATAAGAGACAGTAAACTTAATAGAGAGGGACACTGCTATATAAAAAAATCATCAGATCGTTTACTACACAAATGACACGGCGATAATAGCAAGAAAGGGGCATGTATTAATAGAAATAACAAAAAGGTTGACAGAAGCGGCGTGGATGATTGGTTTGGAGATAAATCAGGAGAAAAGCAAAGTAATTAGAATTGGAAAGCAAAATAATGAGTGAAGCTGTAAAATAAGGACTCAAATGGGAAGTTTGGAATTTGAAGGAGTAGAAGAATTAAATTACCTAATAACAGCCAGAATTTATTGGTAAAATAAATAATATACTCGGAAACAATACAAAATAACATTTAATAAATATATAACAATAACATTACATATTACGATGTTCACATGTACAATATTGAGATCACATTAGATTAGATTTACAAGACTGACTCGTTCTCCTCTGTCTTCGGTATATATATCATGCCTACTTACTTAATAACCTGCTTACTTACTTAATGTTGTGCTAACCTAGTTACTCAACTAAAATAGAAGGCGAAAGTGCAGCAATTAATGAAGACGTGTTTCGCTATATAAGTGTTACATTGAATATGTAGAAATAAGTGTCCTACTCTAGTTATTACGTAATAGATATTTGGTGGAGCGAAAAAATGCCGAAAATGTGGAACCCAAAAGGGAAGTTTCGAATTTGAAAGAGTAGAAGAATTTAATTACCTGAGGGAACTAATAACAGCCAGATACGAAGAAATAAAAGCCAATACAACTGCAGTAATGATAAAACACCTAACACGTCGTCAAAGCACCTATCGAGAGAAACGAAATTCCGAATTTATAAATCCATTTTAAAACCAACATTACTATATATACTGATAGGTCCAGCTCGGAACGGGCCATAGTCAGCAATGAGTGGCAACAGCAAATCCCCTCTACGCGCAGCAGCTTCAATTGCAGTACATTGCAACTAAGAATTTAGTAAGACTTAAACCGCGCAAGGATATAGTCGTTTGCATATTCTTTCTGTATACGTAATTTGCCCATTTGTTTCAGACATAATAAGGTGCAATTTATTATTATTATTGTATTCTTAGCTGCTACGGAAAAGTAATTTTAAGTAATAAAAAAACAATAACGATTTCTAAAAGATATAAGTAAAAAAACCAATAATTCTGCAAAATAAATTTAAATTTTAAGAAAGTCACTCAATATAGGATTCGAAAATACCGCCCTCTCTTCCCAAACAATAGCCGAGCCTATTGTAAAACTCCCGCCTCACTCCCTCGAGATTTCTAGGGGTTATTTCTCGAAAATTCTAAACAGTTTAACTTGCAACTGTTGCAAGTTCGGTATTGTTAGAAGACCGTAAAGATTTTCTTTGACATAACCCCACAGAGAAAAATCGCAGGGATTGAGGTCGGGTGATCGAGGTGGCCATATTATTGTACCCCTCCCAGAAATAACACGATTAGGAAAAGTGTTTTCTAAAAACCCTCTTACTAATCTGCTGTTATGCGCGGGACAACCGTCTTGCATAAACCAAATTGCATCAAAATCGACGTTTAGTTGACGGACAGCAGGAATAATTCGTGTTCGCAGCAAATCTAAATATTTTACTGCATTCAAATTGCCGTCGATAACCAATTGCCCTATAATGTTATCACCCAAGATACCCGCCCATACGTTAAGTTTTTCGGGGTATTGAGTTTTAACATTACGAGCTAGATGTTTATTTTCTCGAGACCAATATCGCACGACTGAGGGATTATGCTTGCCATGACGTGGAAAAGAAGACTCGTCGGTAAACAGAACATTTTTTATAAAATATTCGTCCCTGTTAGCCTTTTCCATCACGGACTCACAAAACTCCATTCTTGCAAAATTGTCCTCGGGAAAAATCTCCTGGCACTTTCGAACTTTGTAACTTTTATATTTGTTGCGTTTTAGAATCTGCTTTACTGTACTTCTACTAACACCGATTTCGTCTGCAATTTGCCGTGGACACTTAAGGTCGTCCATTTCAACTAACGAACAAACCCTCACGTCTCTCTCCCGATCGACAGGTATTAGAGGGATATGAGGCTGTTCGTCAATTTGTTGGCATTTGCGGCAATTTCTGACTACACAGCCATATTTCCTAAACGCATTTACGATCCTTTCAATCGTCGAATGCCAAGGAATAGGCCGATTTACGTAATCTACAGCTAATAAATCAGCGGTTGTTCGACAGGAATTGCCGGCAAGATACCACGAAACTATTTGTACCTTCTCTGCGGTTGTATACACTGACATGATAACTACCTTTACGTATGCACAGCTAAATACGAATGACGGGCAATCTGTTGCGCTCGACCATCGGACTTATGTTGCGCACGCGGCATCGTACACACGTTGCCACATCGCATTACGTTCCATACGTATATTGTTGCCTACGGCCCGTAGCGGGCTGGACCTATCGGTATATAGCTGTGAGACATGTGTGTTAAATAAAAATTAAAAAAAAGGAATAATGAGATGGGAGAGAAGAATTCTGAGAAGAATCCTTGGAGGAAAGAAACGGAAGAGAGTTACATAATAAGAACGAACGAAGAAGTATATGGCATATATCAAGAACCAAAAACAGACGAAGTAATAATAGCTGGGAAACTGAAATGGCTGGGACATTTGGATAGGCTGACGTGGATGAAGTATATGTAGGTTATAATTCCTGTGATTAACATGCGTGATTTCATTTCATATATTTGTAATTACACTTCAGTGTAATTTATACCTGCAAATGAACACTTTATTGAATTTACATCCGTTTGTGTCCAGCATAGACTAATAAATAAATAAATACAAATATTAAGGACGTTCAATGCCATTAAAAGAAAGAAAACTTTGATATAATAGGATTATATTAGAGATCGGATCGGAAATACATGTACATTCTAAAGCGATACAGAAACTCGGTACCACGCGTCATCGGAAATAATACATATTTCGACGATATATATATATATATATATATATATATATATATATATATATATATATATATATATATGTATGAGTGTGTATTTCTATTCGAGCACGTGAATTGAATTATCCAGATGAAATATTCACAGCCTTAAACCGGCATTGATGTGTATCTCATTTCATTTCTACCGCATTTACAATAATATATCGCGTTCTTTTGACGTGCTTTCCTCCCCTTTTACGATTATTAATCATCTGAGGCACATGTGACACGTCAAAAGTAAACACAATTTCACAATTTCTGAGTTAATTATTAATCGCATTACCTTATTGACGTTAAAACATCGACTATGTAGTCATTACAATTTATTGTTTGCATTAATAATTTTCTAATAATAACTGTACAAAGTCACGTAATATACTAATTAATTTAAACAAAGGATGAAGCTACTTAAACTAAATCCTAAGGTGTGGTCCAATTAATGATTTAGGATTTTAAAATGCAATAGGACGTAAGAATTGTTCAAACAAAATATTTTGCTTTATTCGAAAGAGCATCTTATTACAATTATATCTTGAAGATAATGATATTCATATTTACACCGCGACGTTGTTGACAATAGCATATTCGATCAGTCCAATTTCTCATTACGTTTTCACATATTGCGACCGAAATCTCAGGAATAACAGTTCTAATGTTGATTTTTAAATCCTCAATTGTTTGGTTCTTAGCGTAAATCTTCGACATCACATAATTTCACCACGGTGTCAAATCATTGTATTGGATAATTCACAGGACTATACCTTAAGATAACTTTATCAACAAATTTACCTTCCAGTAAAGCGATGGTTTCGTTGGCAGTATGCGGTGGCGTTCTGTTGCAACCAGTATTCCTCCAGATTGTTTGCAACAACAATTTAGAAGAAATATCAATTTAACATTTGATACTTACGACGCGCGCAAGCGCAGCGATGGCATCTTAAGATGGTCTAAATCAAAACAAAACCAGTAGTCGTATCGCACAATAGTCTGGGAGTTTCTATTTATAGTGTATACCCTTAGTCAGTGGAGACCGGTGTGAGTGACTAAAATATAAGATGTTAGGTAGCACCACTCAGTTTTCTTACGGAAGCTCAACTCTGAAAACGGAGAAAAGAGATTGCTCGATCTTAGGTGCATGCGCATACAGACTACAAGAAAAATATAAACGCTAAATACACAACCGGAACGCAAAATGCTGCACAGGATACCAGCAACCTGAAAATAAATATTCAATCTCCAACTTGCTAAAGATAGAATAAAACAACATAAATGAAGGTAAAGAAAAGGCTCAAAAACAGTTAACTCGTATATTAACACATTATATCTTGCTCGTCAAAATAAAAAAAAACAGGACATATCTCAAAAATTTAAACAAATATAAACATATAACTTGTATAAAGATTACGCAGTATATATGACAAAATAAGTAATCTGGACAATAAATAAAAAAAATAAAGGGTGATTAAATGAATGAAAAATATACTACAATAATGTAAATATGAAGTAAATATTAAAAACCAAAGTATAATGAATTAATTCGCAAAAAAAAAACTAAAAGGCTTCCAAAAGTCTAGAATACAGATTAATTAAAGGAACAAGTCAGTCTTTCTACGGTAACATACGAAAGCTTTACAAATTAATAGTAATTCCAGCAATAACAAATAATTGGTATTACGTATATCTCAGTTAAATTAATTTTTTTTTAACAAAAAGTTTGAATCAATTAAATTTTGAAGGCAATAGCAACACCTGCACGAATTGCAGACGGGTTTTTCATTCATTTATAATAGCGACGGCCAAGCACAGATGTTGGCACAAAAAAATTACAGAGAATAAAATCTCGCATTAAAAAATAAATTTAGAATATCTTAAGAAAAATTAATTTTATATATGCGGTAAATGAATAGAAAACCATTACGTTAAAAATTCGATATTATAAATTACCAAAGCAAATTAAATTTCAATCAAATAGAATTTAGATTACAGTAATTATTACAAAAAAAAAAAAAATCCAAGTATAATATAAATTTATGAAACGCTACAAAAATTGAACAGATAAAAAAAATTAATCTCGAAAGTTAGTGAATATAGGAAATTTTCTTTAAACTTCTAAACGGAAATTCAAGAGTCAAAGTTAATACCAAGAAAAGATATTCCGGTTGTCCTTCGAAATTGCAGAGGCCAGTGAATGATGATAATTAAAGGTGATTCGACGGATTTAGATTCATTGATGAAATGAATATGCCTGGATTACTACTTCCGGAGGGCTGCAAATAGTCCGTATACACGTTCCAGAATTGCCATCATAGAACCTCAGGCAACAAAGGGTGTTTTTCCCTTTTTCCGCCATTTATTCGCAAACGGTATTCGGCAATTCCTAACTGTTAACGCTCTGCGTTCTTATCCGCTAGTAATGCAACTTTTCAAACTACGCAGAATTACGTCACTCTATTACCCTCAAAAGTGAAAACTATTAACCCACAGTGCTCACTTACGGCACGTCAACGAATGAATCTCTCTCCACCTACATCTAAACATCGCCAGCGATCGGGAGGAGCGAATATACCATTGAAATAAAATTACACAGATGGCGACAACGTACTCTAGAAAATGAAAATGTTGAAATTTAAGCGAACTGAATATACCGGGCGATAAAAAGTTATGTAAATATATAAAGAAATTTAAAACGTAACACATTGCTCGACAAAGAACGCTATGTTGCTTACAGTGACATACTGTCTTTGTATATTTTTAAAGAAATACGATCCGATGGCAGCACCGTCTTTATTCCCCTCGGTACCTATTCCAGAGACTATGAAATACTTAGAAAGCTTGCTCTACAAGAATAACATTGAACCTTCAAAAATAAGAGAATACTTGTGCATGACGCAAAATTGTTTCCAAGTAGGAGAAAAATTTTATGAATAGAAACAAGGCACAACAATGGGTAACTGCCTATCTCCTTTCATAGCCAATTTATTCATGAGTCAATTTGAAGTAGAATTTAAAAATAACGCTAAATATTTCCCGAGAGTCTGGATTAGGTACGTAGATGACATTCTCGCGATTTTTGATACACGGAAATGCGAATTAGACATGTTCATTAATCAATTAATTCAATTAAATTTGAAATTTCCCACGATTAAATTTACCGTGGAAAAGGAACACAATAGCAGGATACCATTTTTAGATACTTTACTGATTAGGAATAAACATAAAATAGAAATCGATATTTTCCGGAAAGAAACCAATGTTAATAGATTCATCATCGCGGATTCAAATCATAGTTATCAACATAAGACAGCTTCCTTTAATTTCTTAGTCAATCGGTTACTAAATTTTCCGTTAACAAAAGAGAGATATGAAATAGAACTGGATTTCATTAAAAATATCGCGACATATAATGGCTTTCACATAGAGATAATCAATAAATTAATTAGAAAAACAAAAATCAAAAATACAATCCGCGAATCCACAAGTTTGATATCTCAAAGTAATCAGGAGAAAAAGTACATGTGCTTACCATACCACCCCATCACGAAAAATATTAATAAAGTTGTGAAAGAAAGAGGTCTCCAAGTTGCCTTTCGGTCCGAAAATACTATCAAAAGTCTCCTAGGGAATACTAAAGATAGAGTTAATTTTAATTCGAAATCAGGTATATACGAAATTAGTTGTGATGATTGTAATTTGAAATATGTTGGCCAAACAAAACGACCAATAATAACCCGGTTTAAAGAACACATATCACATATTAAATACAATAGACCGGATAAATCTAACGTTGCCAACCATGCTTTAAGTACACTACACAATGTGGCGACTAAAGGGTTAAAGCTGGTCAAGGGCATTAATAACCCCCGCGATCTTGACGCCTACGAAAGTATACATATCGCTAAAAACATACAACACTCCATGAACGGTGATAAAGGACCGATCCCCTTCACTTGTCTCTTTTCATTGTTAGAACCATAAAAGGGTCGTCGACGTTTTAAATTGAATTATTAACACATGTTGAGTGGCGTTTCCTTAAGAGAGGTAATTTTTGTTGATCTTTCGTTCGATATATTTCAAATTGGAGTATAAACATATGTGAATGCCGTTTCCCTAAGAGAGATAAGTTTGTCGATCTTTTCGTTGGATATATTTGTATGTCTAAATTAGTCTATACGTGGACGCCGTGTAAAGTAGTTGTTGCGTAAGCGGTGTTCTAGCTTTACTGTGCCCCATATGCGACACCTTGATTAGTGGTTTTACCTACTGATGATGACAACTTAGTTGTCGAAATACGTATTTAGGATACGATTAATAATTGTGGTAAGGGGTTATATACCTTTTTTTATAGCGTATTCATTTAGATTACCTTGGCTACACATTATTACGTATTTATCTAGGTACTATTCCTTTAATAGTTTAAAATATTTTTTATACAAATTTTTAAAGTACTACCAATAATAAATGCACATTCCCTATAAATTTGACAGCACCGTACAAATTTTTATAAATGGTAGTACAGTAATACTGACAGCGGCCAAACGAGCATTATAGAAATTTATTACATAGTACCGTACAGACATAGAAAGGATTTTTTTTCTTTACTATTTCTTACCTATGTCTATTTCTATAAAGTTACATAGTTACACTACAAGAGTGATAATTATACATAGACTTGTCGCTATGACATAAAATGAACGTTTATGCTTTTAGTCCCACTTATAAAAAATTATAAAATCTTAATTTACTTGAAAACCTCTTTTCTTAAATCAATATTAAGTGGATATTTAAGAGAGTAGCTAATTTTTATTTGATAAATTGCTTCGGGCATTATCTTCTTATCACTGCGACGCCATCGTGCGGTTAGAGATATTTCACTGTTTCGAGAAATTGTTTTATGGAATTAATTGAAGAAGAAAGTTCTCCGTTCCCGACGACACTGGATAGCATTTCTCCCTTTAAATCATCCGAAATGGAATTATTTTAAACAAAGAAGGCCTTTTAATCATTTTTCCGCCTCTTGTCTCTCGATAAGATTAAATTATAACCTTAATTCTTCGGCTAATTAAACATCCATGTCTTCCAACTTAAATGGATTCCGTAATAAGATTACTAAGAATTTCATATTTTAAAAAGCTTTTTTCGCCCGAAACTCATTACCTAATATGACAACTTTCATTTCTCTTCGCAGCAGAGTAATCTTGTATTCGTTTACTTCGTTCTTTGTAACCAGAGGGCAGGCAAAAAGGAAGAGATTTCGTTTTAAAATGTGAAGGTTGCGTTCTTATTGTAACACCAGTTAAATTTCATTTCACGATAAAATTCATAGCGCAATTTAAATTTTTGATTAGAAATGGTTTACTTTTATTAACCCCAAGTTCTTACCTATATATATTTTAACATATTGATACTTGAAACAATACTCTGGTAGACGCTAGCTTTATAGCAGACATCTCGACAGTAATTCGATACTTACATTAGCTTTGCTGCTTGCTAACCTGGCCATCATTAAAATAGAACTTACACAACTTCGGTCGTACATATTACGACCAACCAAACTGTATCGCAACACAACGCAACACAGGAAGAATTTGCATGAATTTGCTGCTTCGGAATAAATTTATGCGTTAATTCAGGAACGATGTTTGCACGGAAAATAACTCGTCTCACCGAAGATACAAATATTTGCGGATCTTAGCACTTATCTTGGCGAAGGGGTGGAGACGACAATGATATAGACGGATACCTTACAGGAAACTTTAACGAGATCAGCTTAATTATAAAGTTTAATATCGTACCCCTCAAACTATACGCTATCAGTTTTAAAATCCATAAATAAAGGTGTTTTAAATATAATGGATGTCGAGAGAGGTTTAGTTAGCATTGATTCATGTTTATGTCAAATCAATCATTCGCTTCGAGAAGGTACTAAAGTGTCTCTAAATAAAAAAGTAATTTTATATTTCTAGATGAGCCATCTTTTGTAGTAGAATTAATTTATTTACTAGTCGAGACTAGTTAAATATTTGATAATGAAATATTCCACATTTCATTGTGATCGAATTGTGTAAATGAAAGTACTTATGCCATAAAAAGCATATCAATGTGTTACACTTCGTGCACATAAGAATGTTTTAATTCAATTTTAAATTATATTTCTTCAAATATATTTTGAATTTAAAATTTGAATTCAAACACAGACATTTTCTGTGTATATTTCATATTTGCAAATAGATAGTCTTTCTTTTGTTATCGTACTACAACGGAACCTTCGAAATCTACCTGTCTGAGAACGGTCAGCAAGTATCTAACGTCCGTTTACTAATACATTACATTTTTAACTTAAATTATTTAATTTAATTACGTACTCTTCATTATAATTATATCATGTCGCATGTCGTTTTAAAGCTTTCTTCATAAGGAATATTTTAATGATATTTATTTCATCGATATCACAACTCGCGTTTTTGATTTGCTCATTATTCAAGACATTGTCAGCTTCAATCCCTCTACACTTTAAGCCATAAAACAAAATCTTTTTTGAAAATGAGTGTTCTCTTCTACACAAATTCCTTATTATGTTTCCAACTCTTATAAGTTACACATGTCTGATCGAGACATTCTCGCAACCGAAAGGTAATCTGTATTGCTCAATATATATTATTCTTGTATTCATTATCCATTGACAAAAAGCCAATCTTTTCAGGAAATCTGCTGATAAAAGTGCCTGTACCCGTTGTATGTGACATGGATGCAACAGTTGATTGTTCAGTATCCTCCAAACTGTGAGCTGACTTATGTTTAAGGCTTGTAGGTTGTGGTGCTTGTAGTGGGATGTTCCTCAATTCCATTTGGCACCATTTCTTCCTCTTAAGGAGTTCTCACTGTACGTGAGGGCCCGCTATCAGCCGTATGTTTCTTAAGACTTCCCATTTCACTAAGGCGTTGGTGAAGACGGGCAAATATCGAATGGTGCGAGATGACACGGTTCGGTTATCGTTCTTCATAAAGACGTCTAGCTGCATATGAATTACCATTGGTAAGACCGCAAACAAAATGCATATCGCACAACTCGCACACAATTCATTTTAGAAAACTTTGACAATACTTTGACACAATTATACTGAAATGACAATAAATATTTTGCCTTCAAAACGAATGTTTTTGCAGAGACAGATGTAATATTAAATCTAGTTATTTATACTATAACAAATGAATCGTATTGTTGCAGCATTTGAGACAATTCAAAACACCCCTGGCATTCTCTAACGCACTAACCAGTCAATGCAACGGAGGATAAAAACTTGCATTGCAGATGAAGGCGATCACTTCCAAAAAAGCTAATTTTGTTGGATTATGACATTTTATTGTATAAACTTTTAATTTACTATTAAACATCCCGTAACTTTAAAACAAAGCCGTTTAACATGCATTCTTATGAACTTTGATGATCACAATAACCCTAGAAATCAACCCATAAAATTTGTCGCATATAACGTGTGTTCATTTGAAAAGTCAATCTAGGTTACTTTGAAATATTGATAGAATAAGGCGCATATATATTAGTATGTGTTTGTTGTTCCGTAAACGTAAATCCAACTGACATTTGATAATGTCAATCACATTTGTTATTTATTTGTAACGGGTGTTCAGAAACATTCGAATTCAAAGTAGTCCTTGAAAATATGAAGTCATGTGTGAGATAGATTGATTTTTGACAGACAAGAGTTGACATTTAATAATTACTACAAATCAGATACTTAAGTAGAGATATACAATTTTTTGTTCAGAGCCCACTTGACTTCGAATGTTTCTGAACACCCGTTATGTATGAAACTGTCAAAATATACGACTTCGTAGGTTAAGTAGTAAATTTTAATTTACGACATACTTCAAAATGTTCTCAGTAAATCACATGCTACTAGATTGACTTTTCAAATGAACACCCGTTATTTAGAATCAGCCTGTATATATTTAAGTTATGACCATAGTAAACAAATACACAAAATATTAAATTGTAATTTAAAAGTTGGATTAATGTAGGCTTCAAAACTTTCAAACGTACCGGTATCTATTAACATACGGTATATTAGCAATACAAGGAAATAATTGATCTACGTGAAGCACAATATGTCTTAATTCTTCAACCAAAAATATCGCGCTAAATAAATTTCAAGTAAAACGGTATACTAAATAATAATGATAATTAAATATTTCAAATTAATTTAACAGATATTACAGATTAAATTGATTGATTAATACTGTGTCATAGATTACTAAATGTGAACTAAAGGCATAAACCAAATATTAGCTAAATATCTAGCTATTTCAAATGTCTTAATTCTAAACAAAAATCTTTTGGCGGGTATTCTGTGATATCTCAGCGTTAACGAGAGCGTCTCTTCCTATCCTTCTTCTACGTCGGCACCTCGCTTCTGCAACGGTAATTAGTAAATAGGAAGCAAGTAACAGGGACCCTACGATATTATTTTTCTAAATTACAAAAGGAAATACGAAAACAATGAATATGAATAACTGGGTGCAAAATGGCGTTCTCTTACCTCTTAGCTGTTTAGAGGGTACAGCAAATTACGATCCAAGCTACGTGCAAAAAATCCAATTTATCTTAATTAACCAATTAAATCCACTTATTCAGTGAAATTTTCCTCAAACTAATAAATCTTACAAAACCTACAAGTGGCACTCACACATACATATTCGCACTGGTCGAAATAAGAAACTTAAGTGAGCCAAGCCAGACGCGATCGCGCGAAAGTGTTAGAAGGGTAAAGACGCGTTTCGCACTACGACGTTGTATCGTACTAGTCCATACTCAAACACCTGTTGTTCGTAGGTGGGATACAATCGGAAGACGAAAACAAGCACATCACGGCGCAAAAGACACAATGATTATTTAAAAATGATATTTTTAAGCGTAACAATTTGTTAAAAACATATCTGTATCTGCATACATGGACATACACAACATCTTTAACCAATAGTCACTTCTCTTGTCAGCTGACGGTATAAGACTTGTACTTATCTTGAAGGAGCGAATCTAAGGATGTCATTTTATAACTTTACTGAGGATACAAAATAATACAAATCTGTATAAAAACAAATTTGTATCTGTATATACATGGACACACAGCACGCATTTACCAGTGTTTGCTTCAACCACCAGACGCATGCGTTTCTCTCTCACGGCTTTGTCAATGATAGGTTTACGAAGACAAACGGCTGTAGGTACACTTCGCGGTCATGTAGCAAATTTCGCCCTATCAGATGACACCAGATTGATCCATCATTGACAAAGTCGTGAGACAGAAACGGATGCGTCTTGTGGTTGAAGCAAACGCTGGTAAATGCGTGCTGTGTGTCCATGTATACAGGGTCCGGCAACGAAGCGGGGACGGAAGATTACACGCGTATTTGAAGGTTAGTAAAATATTTAGTCATCGGATATCCTTCCGTACCATCAAGCGCACGTTTTAAAAATATTTTGTTTTATATAGGGTGTTCCAGATGGAAATGCCAGACTAAAGTTGCATTTTTTTAAATGGAACACCATGTATATTAATAGATAAGATGATCCGCGCTTGAAAGCTGGTTACATCTCTATAATGTTGTATGGGTCTAAAGTTGATAGTTTCTGTGTAAATAATTATTTTACTTGATAAATTGATACATTTCAGTATGCTATTCTACATAAGGAAAATCAAAAGATCCGAAACCAATAGAATAGAATATTTTCTACTAGTATATCCTTTCGTTGCTATGTGAAATAAATTCTGCAACTGCTCGCGTTATACAGGTGTTCACAATTTCGCAAAATCGAAAAAATCTCGTAATTTTTAAAAGGAACACCCTGTATATTTTTAGCTCATTGAAAAGCCCTTTTACTACGCTTTCTATTGATACCTCATTTGATGCACCTAGGATGGATCATTTGCTAATTATTTCTTTCTAGAATTGAATTAATGAAAAATGCTTTTATTTTTAGTAGCTAATTTGCGCTTTTAAACCTTCTGTAAGATCGGATATTCAACAAATTATCCATAAATGGTCTATAACAAGAAGAAACCCCATTAAGTACGACAAATAGTTGATTTTCACTCATCGGTGAAAGCAAACACTAAATTAATATAAAGTAATATAGCATTTTAAATAGATTCACTGCTGATCAAGTTATCTGGTGTTAGTTTAATAAAAAATTTGCACTAATTAATTTGTATTTTAAAGAATTTTGTAAAACCAACTATTTTACGAATACCTAATATGAAACAATACATACCTAATTAGCTTAACATAAATCGAAATCATGTAGGAAAGAATCAAGTACGAGTAGTATTAAAAGTTTGCACTATTTTAAATAAATACTAATTAATAACCACAACATCAAATTTAATTAACAAAAGTAGTAGCACAGTAAATAAAACTAAAGTAAATGTAAATAGTAAATGCAAATAAATCAAAGAAAACTTTCGAATGTCCTTCCATGTCTCTCAATACATAAATGAAGCCGCCTGGTGAAATTCTGTTGAACATGCTGTAATGTTTCTTGGCGAACATTTCTAAATGCCTCTCTTATGCGTTCCATCATATTTTCCCTTGTTGTAGGAACTTCCACATAAACTAGAGCCTTGACATATCCCCAAAAGTAGAAGTCCAAGACAGTAAGATCTGAACTTCGTGGAGGCCAAGCGATTGGACCACCTCGTCCTATCCATTTGTCTTCCTTCCATCGCCCTAGAAACTCCCTAACGTTAAGGCTGTAATGAGCAGGTGCACCATCGTGTTGCAACCAGAAAATTTGTCGGGTGTCAGCATCCACATGCTCAAGTAAATTAGGCAGTTCGTTCTGCAAAAATGCCAAATACGTATCGCCTGTAACGGTTACATCGAAAAAGTACGGCCCAATAATATATGGACCAAGTATACCTCCCCAGACGTTAAGAGACCATCTATTCTGATTGTCTACATGACGTATCCAATTCGGGTTTTCTGTTCCATAATAATGCATGTTATGTTTATTTACCGCCCCATTACTTGTGAAAGTAGCCTCATCGCTAAACAAAATCTTTGTAAAAATATTTGGCATTTCTCGCATTTTATTTAACAATCAACCACAAAAGTCTGTTCTTTTAATGAAATCATCACCATGCAATTCCTGATTTAATTCCATATGGTACGGATGATACTTATGATGATACTTAAAATTCTTCGTACGCTCCTATCTTCAGTAGCTGTTACCTTTGAAATACCGTCTATACCTATATTTGGATTTTCCTGTATTGTTAATAATACGGCCAATTCGCTTTTTTTACTGATTACCGGCTTATTTATTTCTCTCTTCTTGTAGGTTACACAACCAGTTTCTGTAAATCTCTCTAATAACCTTTCAAATGCTTCCGGTCTTGGCTTTCTTGCAAGGTTTGGAAATCTCTCTGCATATACTCTACTTGCTAGGAGACAATTTCTTGTATAATACAAAGGTATTTTTAATAATATAAAATATTATTAAAAATCTGGTGTGAAGAACACAAATACAGGTTCACTATTAATATTTTTCGTGAACGTGTCCGAACATATCCCTCCCCAGAGACGTAGATACGTATTTCGCCTTTCTACAGGCTCGTCGGTACGCCCCTGCTGGAGAAAGGATATTCTCAGACACATTCACATGTACGGACACGTTCACAAAAAATATTAATAGTGAACCTGTATTTGTGTTCTTCACACCAGATTTTTAATAATATTTTATATTATTAAAAATACCTTTGTATTATACAAAACTCTCTCTCTACTCTCTCTCTACTCATGTATGTTTCAATTATTCTGATAGAATTTCTTGTACACTCCCCAAGAATTTGCTTTCACCGCTGAGTGAAAATCAACTGTTTCTCGTACTTAATGGGGTTTCTTCTTGTTATAGACCATTTAGGGATAATTTGTTGAATATCCGATCTTACAGAAGGTTTAAAAGTGCAAATTAGCTACTAAAAATACAAGCATTTTTCATTAATTCAAATCTAAAAAGAAATAATTAGCAAATGATCCATCCTAGGTGCATCAAATGGGGTATCAATAGAAAGCGTAGTAAAAGGGCTTTTAAATGAGCTAAAAATATAGAGGGTGTTCCATTTAAAAATTACGAGATTTCTTCGATTTTGCGAAATTGTGAACACCCTGTATAACGCGAGCAGTTGCAGAATTTATTTCACGTAGCAACGAAAGTGCATACTAGTAGAAAATATTCTATTCTATTGGTTTCGGATCTTTTGATTTTCCTTATGCAGAGTAGCCTACTGAAATGTATCAATTTATCAAGTAAAATAATTATTTACACAGAAACTATCAACTTTAGACCCATACAACATTATATCGATTTAACCAGCTTTCAAGCGCGGATCATTTTATCTACTAATATACATGGTGTTCCATTTAAAAAAATGCAACTTTAGTCTGTCATGTATAAAACAAAATATTTTTAAAACGTGCGCTTGATGGCACGGAAGGATATCCGATGACTAAATATTTGACTAACTTTCAAATCCGCCTGTAATCTTCCGTCCACGTTTCGTTGCCGGACCCTATATATATATATATAATATCTTCGTGACCTTGGTATGATAAGGTAAACTTTATAAGTCGGCGGTTAAAGGTCTGGTTCATTACTTCAAAGTATATATATTTAAAACAACCCTACATGTTTCGGCAATGATGCATTTGTCAAGGGAATAAAAAATATAAATTTATATTTATATTTTTTATTCCCTTGACAAAGGCATCATTGCCGAAACATGTAGGGTTGTTTTAAATATATATATATACTTTGAAGTAATGAACCAGACCTTTAATCGCCGACTTATTAAGTTTACCTTATCATACCAAGGTCACGAAAATATTATATTTATATATATATATATATATATATATATAAGGTAAACTTAATTAGTCGGCGATTAAAGGTCTGGTTATTACTTCAAAGTGTATATATTTAAAATAATCCTACATGTTACGGCAATGATGCCTTTGTCAAGGATATAAAAAATATAAATTTGCTTTCACCGCTGAGTGAAAATCAACTGTTTCTCGTACTTAATGGGGTTTCTTCTTGTTATAGACCATTTATGGATAATTTGTTGAATATTTATATTTTTTATATCCTTGACAAAGGCATCATTGCCGAAACATGTAGGATTATTTTAAATATATACACTTTGAAGTAATAACCAGACCTTTAATCGCCGACTAATTAAGTTTACCTTATCATACCAAGGTCACGAAAATACTATATATATATATATATATATATATATATATATATATATATATATATATGGTAAACTTAATAAGTCGGCGATTAAAGGTCTGGTTTATTACTTCAAAGTATATATATTTTAAACAACCCTACATGTTTCGGCAATGGTGCCTTTGTCAAGGATATAAAAAATATAAATTTATATTTTTTATATCCTTGACAAAGGCATCATAAAGGCAGCATAAAAAATATAAATTTATATTTTTTATATCCTTGACAAAGGCATCATTGCCAAAACATGTAGGGTTGTTTTAAATATATATACTTTGAAGTAATAAACCAGACCTTTACTCGCCGACTTATTAAGTTTACCATATCATACCAAGCTCACGAAAATATTATATATATATATATATATATATATATATATATATATATATATATTATTGCCTGCAGGTACCATCCACCAAGACCTTAAAAATTCCCGCGAATTATGTCATCATCTGGCCATACAATCAATACGGTTCGCATTATTAGTTATATAATAGTTTGCGAGGGTAATGGCAAATTTGCTGCTTACAGTATTTTAAAAAACGGTAAGAACCAGAGTCGCATCCCAACAACAAGTAAGAAACGTTCATTCAAAACACAACACATCACAAGAGTTCAAACGCTAATACAAAATTAAAATTAAGTATATACATCAAACGTTGGATTCAATAAAGAATTAGTATAGTTAAAAGCGCATTTTTATTATCTAAAAAAAAAAGAAATAAAAACTCCAGCGCAATTCTTTCTCATTGAGTTTGACGTCGATTATAATTATCTTTGCGTGTCAGCTGCTTGGCCAGACAAAGGCGCAGTATTCAGCTTCCAAGTAAACAAACTGATTTAGATATAAATGTTATACATGCAGCTATCGATGAATGGCCACAAAGATTAAGAACTTGTGTGTAAAATCAAAAGGACATTTTGAATAGTTTGTTTAAATATGTTTGCACTAAGAGATGTTAAATATTTGCTCATAAATATTTTCTCTAAAAGTTGTTTTCTCTTTTTTTATTGCAAATTTTCTATGTAACAAAAATTAGATTATCAGACTATCTATTTCAAAGCGTAAATTTAAAAACCAAGTTTTAACACTATAACCCATTATTATTTTTAATATTTGCTTAAGCCAACAATTACAATTTCGTTTAATATTAAAATAGAATATAACGAAGGAGGAGATAACAATTAGGTATTTGTATACTACGAATCAAATATGAAATACATTTCCAATGTTTTTACGAGAGTATTATGTAACATAAACAGAGTGAGAGCCATGCAACCACTCGTTGCTTTTATTTGCAACTTACAATGTGCGGAGAAGTTGCCTGCTGTTGCACGGCATATAATGTCGAATGGATGTGGGAACGCAAACTTTGCAAAGCATAATTTGCATGTACATCGTAATTCCTAATAATAATTTGGTGCAGTATTCGCCGGTATAATTGGAATAATGAAATTTATCCGTTAAATTTAGCATGAATATACGCGATAAAGTTCCGAGAAGAGTAATCAGATTTTATTAGCGTGCGAATATTTAAAAAGCGATGTTTTACTGTCCAGGCCTGTATATATTACAATCTTACCTACACACGTTATTCAAACGTTAAACATTAAAACAAACGTTTTAATGGAAACTTTAACTTCATTCTCGTACTCGCGTATTCGCTAAAAGGAAGTAGAATAAGGCGTGCTTCGTTCTATGGAAATTCGTTAAATGACTTCGTTATACCTCAGTAAGAGAGGCACTTGAATAGATAGTTAGTCAATTGACGGAAGATGATCCAACCACTACAGAAGGTATAAAACCTCTTATCGCAATTAATACTAATAATATCCTATATACGTATTTCGACAACTAACTAAGGTAAAATAAATAGCCACAGTATTGAACATGGGGCAGAGTGTTGAATATTGGACAGACTCAAACTAACACAAAGAATCGTGAAACACTTTACAAGGCGTCCACGTATACACTAAGTTTTAAGAAAATAAAATTAGAGCACTTAATCTCTTCAGAAATGACAAACATGTATTTGTTCACACGCTCACTTCTCCTACCATATATCTCTTACTTTTCGAGAAGTCGAACAGGCACGTTACTGAAATTGGACCTTTGTCGACGTTGTATGCGTAATTTTTGCTTTAAATAATATGAAACCTTCGTAAATGCACAGCTCCCTCGGATTGCTTATATTTTTAATAAGTTTTAAACAATCTATAATGATGTAAACATGCTTTCTACATATTACGACGCTAATTTATTCTAATTTTTTATAATAAAAAAAACTAAATTCGCCCTGAAGTGGGTTCGAATCCACGTGCATGACTTGCTTGGCCATCGCTCTAGTTCACTAAGCTATTAAAGGCAGTGGGTCCAAATCTTTTTGGGGATGCCTTGAGTTATATCAAGGAAACAGATGATATATATCTTGCCCGTAGTAGGCCGTGTGCAAATTTGTTGCATTTTGTGCGAAGCAATGTAAATGTAAATATGCTTTCTACATATTGCGACGCTAATTTATTCGAATTTTTAATAGAAAAAAACTTAAGGGCGAATTTTTTTCTATAAAAAATTCGAATTAGCGTCGTAATATGTAGAAAACGTATATATTGTAGTAGGGCAGGCTTACACATAAGGATGCCCTAGTTTTGTAAGATACAGATCATTTTAGCTAGTATGTAAATATTAGAAAATAAGAAATTTTTGGAACTGAATTCTTCATCTGCCATATCAATAAAGTTGGTTTCGCGTTTTTATTTGTTCAAAATTAATTCTCATATTTATTTATTTTTATCTTTTCAATATCTTGTATTACCGAAGACATTTCAACTTAATTGATCAATAATAAATGACACATATTCTTTAGAAAAAGCTGTCCATTTTCAAACTAAAAACCGCGGGAAATATCTCGACTATAAATCAGCATAGAAATGAGATTTTTATGTACATATGACAATTATTTATTTACTAAAACAATATATTTAATTTTTGTAAAGTATCTATATGGTTAGAGTAATTAAATTATCATTTTCACTAAAATTATTAGCGAGATTATATTAATACATACAAATTAGACGAATAAGAAGGGAGTATTAAAAACATACGAGAGTTAGCGTCATGGTGTAAAAAATTCCGAAAACACATCGACGTTTTATTAAGTGCCGCTCTGGAAATAAGAAGAAAAATCATTAAATAAATTAGAAAAACTATACTACGAACATATAAAAATATCACCTGTTTATCCAGCTCCTTTTTAACGCATTTTGCGTATCCATACATCAACCAGTGCCTCATAAAACGAAAATTCCATTTCACCGGGAATAGCATCCAGCTAGACCGAAGCTAAGCGGTAACGCCATCAGATTACCCGCCTAAACTTGTATCCTGCATTTTCGGATCCACAATAAGACTCCAGACTAACCCATTCCCGTCTATTTCAAACTTAAGTATTACTTCAATCTCCTATAAATTTTGAATATGTTGAATTAGTTCAATTCATAAAGTAAAACCTCTATCAAAGATTTTTTAAAAAAGATATATCTTATAGGTACATTTAGAATTAGGATTATTTGATTAAAAACTGGAAGAATACAGTTCCTCTGTTTATAGTTGTTTATTTAAAAGAAGCATTTATGTATATTAGTTAAATTTAATTCACTTTCTTTAATTATCTTTGCTTAACCTAGAATTTATTTTATGTTTATATTTTCACGTGACTTGATTCATTTTTATATTAATCCTATTTTTTATATGAATCACTTACCTGCTAATCTATACATCAATAAAACCATTTATATTATTCTTTAACTCAATCGTTTCATTTTGTTGATATTGCATTTAAAATATACCATCACATGTTATTCTATTCACCACTTCATTTGTACGTATTCTTATTGAGTCACCGAACCTACATTATAAGTGTATTTATTATGCACAACAAAAAGTGTCTCATTGTTCTTATAAGCCGGACATTTATCATAAATTAGAGCCCACAAGAAATTAAACAATAAGTAGTTATTCACATGTAAAGCTATTGAGGTTAAGTATACTTCGTTTTTAAACGATTATTTATTATTTGAATCATACACATGTAACAGATACAACGTCAAATAACTCCATCTGTATGTAATATTTGAAACCATATTTAAATAGATATTTACAATACATTTTTTTTTTAAATTAGCTTCCAGCTTCATTATATTAAATCATTTGGTTTTGTATCTATTATACGACCATTTAGCATTGTTACAATATATTTACATTACTTCGCGAAAAATGCAACAAATTTGCAATCTATAGTGATATTATGACCGGCTTCTAACGCATGATGGACAGCACTCGATTTTTTCGGTCTAGTGAATTAATTAATATGCGATTAATATTCTTCAAAATGGCTTATTATTGAGCGTTTGGTTTCACAAATATATTTCAATTAATAATCGCGGCAGTTAACTTCATATATACCCCTTTCTGGTTGATATCGAATTTATCTTTGCTATTACCAAGGACAGCTTTAATTGTGTTTTCAAACCAAAAAGCAATTTGGAGACCTCGTTCTTTAACAATCCTATTTAGGTTTTTCGTAATTTGATGGTATGGTAAATGTTTAGGTTAGACTTAATTTTCGCTTGTTTTTTTTTGTTTTCTATACTCGCAATTTGTTAGCAATAATAATATAAGTACTGTTGAATATACTAAAAACCTTCCTTTCCCCAAAAGATGCTTAAAAGAAAAGGGAGAAGATCCAGAAATCACATATCACAGAACATTATATCGGCAGAAGTGGGACTTACACACACACACACGAAGTTAAGTGCATTTGAACTATCAGTGAATGTTTCTGCAACAGAGGTCCTGCGTTATCAACCAGTGGATGAGTCTTGCACTCCATCCATCTCATTTATATTTTATTTTAAACCCCCCCTTAAATACAATCTACTTAAATCTTACACTAACATATTGCAGTGAACTGCGCCTTTGCTTGTAAGTTCAGCTCACAACAATTGTCCGGATGCTTACAGTCGTAGATACTTCTGCTTGAAACATCCTTCTCTCGAGCTTTCGCTGATTTCTCTCCAGCGAAAGATGTGGAAAAATAACAAAAGTCAAATAAAAGGTCTCGATCACACTTAATTATTTTATTTCAAAAAAAGAAAAAAAAGAAAACCCTTTTCAAAATGAAAAGGGAGCTAAAGCATGATTAACAGTAGCTGGGAGGAAACAGTCTGTGTGATAAATACCACGCACACAGAGAAAAACCTCCTATGAATCGCGAGCAATATTTAAAACTAATAGATAATTAAGAAAATTTCCAATTTCGAAATCTAAATTATAACCCCTAATTTCAACCGTAAACAGACTAAACGTCAAATCGAACTTAACTTACCTTGTGCGAACTAAACACAAGGACAAATCTCCCCTCCAATCGTGACCTTCAAAATCTTTTGAAATCCTGTGACATGAAAAACTCCCTCAACAAAAAATGGTAATTTTCTTAACTTTCTATATTGTACGTTAATATAAAATAATTCAAAATTTCTAATAAATACAAATATAAAATTATCGTAAAACAGAATTAATATAATGCAAATGTATAAATAGCACTTACGTACGTAACACTTTTACACAGAGAAAAACTATAGTAGCGAGAGATACCAAATATAATATCAATTAAAAATATATATATACGAGATCAAAACCACTCGTAAGAAAACGTATATGAAAGTTAAATACATATAAAACAAATAAACCCGACTTTAAATCAATTCTACATAAATGTAAAAAATGATGTTTTTTACACTCGACTATACAAAGCAACGAAGTTGATATCTCTGTTCTAAACTGGCAAAATAAGCAGACATCGGACATCTCTAGTACAAAATAATACCGCAAGTCGGAACAACTTCCGATGTAAAATAATAATAATACAAACCCGGTCAAAACAATAATCCCTAAATTTACACATTTAAATATACAATATAAAATCAAAGTACATTTTAAATAAATGTCATAAATACAATATAAGTTCAATATAATTCTTCTACGGGGAAAAGTTCACTGCAATATGTGCTTTTTCTCATGGTTTTGTTAATATAACAAACATTTGGAATCGCGGATTATCTTTTTTAAAATAGTATTTCTAATTAATTTATTAATTAGTCAAAACCATTGTATTTCGCGATATTTTTCTTTTGTTAACAGAAAATTAAGCAATCAAGTAACTAGAAAGTTGAAAGAAGGCGTCTTTTATTGGATACTATGATTTGAATCCGCGGTGATGAACCAAGTGACATTGGTTTCTTTCCGGAAATTACAAATTGGTATTTTTTGCTTACTTCTAATTACGAATGTATCTAAGAATGGTATCCTACCATTGTTTTTCTTTTCCACCGTGAATTTAACAGTCGGAAATTTCAAATTTAACTGTTTTACAAACATGTCCACTTCACACCTACGTACATCCAAAATCGCGAAAATGTCATCTACCTCTCTAATACAAACCCTTGGGAAATCTTTAGCGTTATTTTTAAATTCTGCTTCGAAGTGACTCATAAATAAATTGACTGGGAATGAAGATAGGCAATTACCCATTGTTAGGTCTTGTTTCTGTTCATAAAATTTCCCTCGAACTTGAAAGCACGTAGTAATTTACAATTAGAATTGTATCATTTGCAGATTTTTCACTAACATTAAGTTTTGCAAAAATTTCTGTTAAATAATTTACAACAAAAAGAATATCCATTGAATTTATGAACATGAGTGATCTATGAACATAAATCTACTCTTTAGAAATGAAAATATTAAGTACTAAATCAGAAACACGCAGTAGATTTTGTTGGAGTTTACGAAATCTAGTTTTTTAATCCATTTAATGAGGTGGATTATTCTTTCCAAATTTTCATAAATTTTTTGTGAATCCTTGCTTCGTAGGATATACATCTCTGCTCTTCCCTGTTCTTACACAGCAATTTCCAATTTCCTACATCCTAATACGGAAATTGTATTACTATAGCTCCACTATAGTGGATACACGTTAATACGTTTCCGTCGGTTGCGGTTGTGATCTTCCGATGGAAACCAGTTACCAAGTCTTACAGTTGTCGAGAGGATGTCGATAGTTAGTTTGAAGTTCGTGATGTTGATATTAGTCAATAAGCGGCGCCGAATGTTCTTCTATTCTGTCTTTTGTGACATTAGTGCAGTAGTAAAGGAGTTATTTTTTGTGAATCTTATCTATCCCACCATCATGCATGACGAGTCTACAGCAAAACGAAACACATGGCTGCATGGCCACAAATATTAACTTGCATTGTGTTCTCCACATTCGATTTTTAATAATATTTCGATATAATTTTTAAAAAATATTTTGTTTTATACAAAAAAGATTACCCACTCAAGTATATTTCAAATGATTTTGTTGAAGACTATACTTTAATTTTGTACTAATCAATCAATCAAGGCAAAACTGAAACCAAATAAATAAAGTTTGTGAAGCAGAACATTATTGGTCAATGGTTCACCACTCTTATATCAAGGTGGTATGAAAAATCACAAAAATACCTACAGGAGAAAGGAACGCGCAATTAAAGACCGATGCAAGAAATTGAACGAGCGAATAAAGATTACTAGGCAAACCAATTAGACCCCTAAATAGCCTATGTGTGGTAAAAGGTATAAAATAAAAGTACACATTGTACATTTTAAAAATTTCTTTTATTAGCATAATGCTAAGAATATTGTGTTCACCGTCGCTGTCAATGCATTGTTGTAGCCGATTTCTGAAATGGAAGTGGACCCTCTCCAGCCAGCATAGCAGCCGGTATGTTGGCTATTTCATGACGAATATTGTTTTTTAATGAGTTGCAGGATGGTTGTTATAGACTTTCGATTTGAGGTAGCCCCATAAAAAAACACATCGGTCTAAATCTGGCGACAGTGCGGGCCACGAGATGTCACCTCTGTTGGAGATAAGTCGCCCTGAAAAATTTATTCTCAAAACACGAATTGAAATTCCTATTGTGTAGTCAATCGCCCCGTCTTGCTCAAACCATACTTCGCCAACAGCAATGCAGAATGCTGGCAGAAAGAAATTACCAATCATGGCTACATAACGCTTCGAATTTACTGTTGCCGTGCGATTGTCCTCGAATCGCAAATCATCGAATGTGTTCCAATGATCCCTACTCTTAATATCGCAGCCCAAACTGTTACCCGATCCGAACGAAGAGTTCTCTCATGAACTTCCCTGGAATTGGTACCGCTCCAATAACGCATATTTTGTTTGTTAACACATCCTGAGATGTGGAAATGTGCCTCATTACTGAACCACACAACTGCATCAGGAGGCAAATTCTCAAGAAGCGTTTTGCATACCGTTTGTCGATACCAAGTCACATTCGGAAAGTTGTTGTGGGACTACCATTTTATATTGATGAAAGTGAAGGTTATCATAAAGAATTCGATAGGTTGAGCGACCTTACAACCCCAGGGCAACCACATATCTTGAAGCAGAGAGCTTAAGAAATCGCAAAACTGTAGCTCGAACTGCCTCGATGTTTGCAGGTGTTCTAACGATCCGTGCTGCTCCTGGTCTCTTGCAGAACACATTTCCAATTGCCCCGAAAGCTTCCACTCACGATAAAATGAATCCCCGGGCAGGAACAGCACCTCGAGGGGGAATATTGTACCGTAGACGGAACGCCCGCTGCACCGCTACGATCGACTGGCCTCGTGCAAAATATGTTTCTACTGCAAAAGCGCGTTGCTCTCTCACCCAAAGCATTTTGACGACTAACGACGTTTGACAAACAAATTCCCCCATCAACGTTCTCGGCTGAAAGCACTACCGCGCCCGAACTAGCTCCAGTCGTACCAACACGTCTCATTAAAAAAGAAAGTTTCAATGCCGAACCCTGTATAAGATTCGTTTGACGGTACCGTAACTTATTTATAGAGAGATGATAATGTCAACACAATATTTGAACATGCATTCCAAGTGAGCTTTTTTGACGTTATGTAGCTGTTGATGAAACATGGATCCAACGCTTCATCCTGGAAATATAATCGAAACAATGGACTTTTGTTGGCAAACGACTACCAAAGAATGTAAAAGTGGCTTCATCTATTGAAGAAATTATGTTTTTGGATAAGCACAGCAAAATCTATATAGATTAGTTGAGAAACGTAAGAGCAATCACAGAACCGTATAATACTAATTTATTGCATCACTTCAATGCTTAATTAAAGAAAAAACAACCACATTTGGTGAAGAAAAAGTATTTCGCCACGATAATGCACCAATTCATTCGTCTACAACTGCAAAAGCTAAATTAGTCAAATTAGATTTAAAATTGCTGTCTCGTTCCCATATTCCCCTAATCTGTCGCCAGTAATATGTTTTATTCTCACAATTTAAAGAATTGGCTCGACGGGTGAAGATTCGAACTAGGAAGTCATCACTAAAACAGAGGTTAATTTTTTGTTTCAAATATCCTATTCTTGGGAAAGTATAAACCAGTTGGAATATTGTTGGAGTAAGTGTATAGAGTGAAAGGCGAATATGTAGAAAAATAAAACATTTGTCCAATCCTGCCTTTGAAACACATTGTTTTTCCACTGGTTACTACGTTTGAAACCGTCTATTTTCTCACTCGGAGTGAGGTAAACGATTTTCGTCCACTTATATGTCAGAAAAATTTGGTGGAATTTAATAAAAAGTTAATTAAAATATAATTCGTAAAATTTATTCAAAAATAGAAGTAAAAATATTATGCCATGAACTTACTTACTGATCTGTATCTTGTCAAACACAAATAAAGTAGATGTCAACACAGATGGTGCATACTTATTAATCCGTTAAAATACGCTAAAAGTACTTTCTCCGTTATGACTTTTTATATCCATCCAACTACGAAATTTTATTAATTCATTTATATACCTTTTTCAGACTTCTGAAGCAATAAATTAAATACAACAGCATCTGCTTCATTCAAAATATCTCTTGGTACAGCTAAAATACTTTTTTGTTCCATATTTTTGTTAATAAATACTGAAACTGAGACAAATTTACTATAAATCAAGCAAAAATAAAATGTTGACAATATAGCTAGTTTTTATTTTATCGTAACCACGTAACCATACCAATGATAAAACCCGCTATCTGTGCTATATTATTTATATTGACATGAATAATTCGATATACCTTATAACTGTCAGACAAATTGAATTTTTTAAATTTTCGATACCTTTAAATAGGTAATTTATGAGCAGGATTGAACAAAATGCTATACAGCACCCGTAAAAAAACTAAATTCGCTCACTTGTGCGTCAGGCCACACAGTTTGATTCGGCTGACGCCTCGTGTGTCATACAGACACACGCGTGAACGAAACTAATACTTTCTTCACTTGTACTGTAATATACTATTTTTGTGCACACATTTCATTTGAAAATCATGTTCTCGTCAAATATCCATCGTATTCTGTTTGTAGAATATAATTAGAACTTATTCAAATATCCTTTGTATGCATTTGTCGCATTGGAATAAAGAGTCTTGTTAAATAAATCGTAACTTTTCAAAGTAACTTTTATTTTGCAGAAATCTCACAAATCGACCACCAAAACAATTCCATGCCATCACACTGATCACCAAATCTCCATGTTTAAAGGTAGGCACTGTATATGCGCCAAGAATTATGAGTGGTAGTGTATATATAAATTGACAATACTAAGACGCAAGAAAACCCAATGCTCCAATATATTTATCTCTCTTTTCGTACTTTTATGCACAAGCGTAACGATAATTAGAAAAGTTCTAAATGTTCTATCATTATACTTACATATACGTAGCGCATCTAATTATAGCGCTAGAACTCGGTAAATATCTTCTTGCTCCGTCTCAATGTTAGGTCCGAATTTTTCCGTAAACGAGCGTTACGACCGAAGTTAATTTAATAAATGGATGCAGAGAATTAGTTCCAACGACGTCGTGAAAGTGTAAGGTCTAACACAAGAGTATCGTTGGTGAAGTAGTTCACACGTGAAAGGTTATTAAAGTGACTGAGAAGTCAATTTACTTCATATTAAGAACATGTGGGATCTGAAATTGTCCTGTAAAGACACTGCTGAAACTAACGTAATAGGTTTTATTGGACAATCAATAACTCCGAAACGAATGCCTTTATTCTTTAATGAGGTGTTTCATATTATATATTAACACGGTGCTGCAAAAAAATAATGGAAAAAAGTACTTTAGTATGTAGAATCGTGTTCTAAGGTTCACTGAATGCTATATTTATTTATTATTACCTGTTGCCTTCTTCCATAGCAGCGAAATGATTCAGATAATAAATATTACTAGCTTAACTATGTACTAGAACTATATACAAGGGATGTGTTTTTAGTATTGCGACTCAAAGTGCTTCATTGCCTTTCAAAATATTTTCAACAAAAGTTCATACATTTTTTAATTCTTTCAAACCAATTGTTAAAGAAGTAATTCCAGTCTTCACTTGGGACAGTAAAAATTACCGTTTTGAACGTATCTAGTGGTTCTTCAGGTGACTGAAATCGTCGACCATGCATTCCATCCTTGATCTTTTGGAACGTAAAAAAATCCTTGGGCCTTAGGTCGGGACTGTACGGAGGACGATATAATAATTAGATATTTAGCTGCTCCAAAACTTAATTGAATTTCGAACTGTGTAAGAACTCGCACTACCGTGATATCATCTTGAAACATCCACACAACGGACTGACGTTTATATTCGGGTCTATAGGAAGAAATCCATGACTCATAAATAAAGAACTGCACACAATGAAAAGGGAAATTTAAGAAATGATTAATATTATACAAGAAAAAAATCCAGTTAACTACAGAAGTGACATAAAAAATCTAGGCAGTATATACTATAACTAAATAATGTAAAGTAACGATCTGCGATTCGCCATCATGAATATATACAATTGTTATATAAATATCTGTACACTGGCTTATCATGCTGGCAGTGCCGAGTTTAGATCTCAAAATAAACTGTTCATGTAGGTTTTTAGGTTTTCGTGGTTTTCCTTATCGTTCTGGGATAATGGCTTGCCAATCCTTCTGCAATTAGCGTCAAGCTGTTGAGGAATGCTAAGGCATGAATCGTTATTATTAAACTTGAATGTATTTTTGAATAATTTAATTTTATCCATGATAACTTCACATATGTAAATTGCATTAATATACTATCATTTATAATTTAATATTCTTTGAAAAAGGCAGTAATTTCCGAAACATGTAAGATTATATATATATATATATATATATATATACATTTGTAACTCTGGTGAATAATAGCCATCGTTATATGCTCGTTGAATAATACACTATTGTCCATTTACTTGAAATGATATACATATACCAACACATTCAATTTCCAATATATAACGATATATTGACAAACTTTCCCATCAATATATATATATATATATATATATATATATATATATATATATATATATATCAATATATATATATATATCAATATATATATATCAATATATATATCAATACCTTATTTACCGTTAGGTGTTAAGGAAATAGCTTATAGTAAAAGTAAAAAAAATAAGTAGATCACCATCAAAACAACAACAAAAAAAGAATGACAAAATAGATAAGATATTAGATACGCTACAACAGTTAACAGTAGACATAAACCAAATAAAGACAGAGCAGAGTAAATACAAAGAAGAAATAAGAGAAATAAAGAAAGAAAACGAATTAATAAAGAATGAAAACATGAGGATAATAAAAGATAATGTAGAGATTAAAAAGCAGTTACGCGAAACGAATGACAGATTAGAATATTTAGAGAAAGAGAAGAGAAGGGAAAATATAGTAGTACAAGGGCTAGCACTTAACTCAAACACCCATCAATATAAAGTATTATTAATAATGAGATTTTTTCATTTTCAAATTTAATACTTTAAATATTAGATAATGATGAGTTTATAAATAATTATTAACCAAATTTTTCAACTTCTGTATCTTTTATTGTCATCAATGGTCTCTTTTTTAAATACCCAACTACTTTTTTACAAATTAATTGCATTTTCGCGAAATAATGTATTTGTAAATATTGCGTTCTTCATTTTACGACGCTAATTATTCGAATATTTTAATAGAAAAAAGTGGCCCTTGAGCAGAATTCGAACCCACGTCCATGGTTTGCCGGACCATTGCTCTAACTACTAAACTATTAAGGACTGTGAGATTTCGAATACATTGGGAATCCTTAAGTCACATTAACGAAATAGATAATAATATTTTTGTTGGTAGTCGGCACTTTGTTACAAATTAATTGCATTTCGCGAAGTAATGTAAGTATTGCTTTCTGCATTTTACGACGCTAATTATTCGAATTTTTAATAGAAAAAGCTATTAAGCTATTAAGAACAGTGGGTCTTCGAATACATGTATTCGAAGCCCCACCCCACAGGGTTCTAATTCCGCTTAAGGGCAATTTTTTTTTACTAAAAAATTCTAATTATCGTCGTAAAATATAGAAAGCAATATTTACACCCAACCACTTGTTTTTTTAGTCTCGTCATAATATTACTTTTTCACATTCTTTCACAATGACAGCCAGCCTCATGTCATAATTTTATATTTCTATCGTATATATACATTTATTAAATTCATATTAAAACAGTTCATTTAAAATAAAAATTAAGATTTTATAACAGTATATATATATATATATATATATATATATATATATATATATATATATATATATATGGGCATCCTTTGTAAACGAGAAATATATACTAACTAGAACACCAATTTCTCGAAAATATGAAAACATTTGTTTGACGGAATATATTTGCCGGTGGAAGAACATGGAGAACATAAATCATCGTGGATATCTTGTTACAAGGGCCATTTGCTTGCTACATTTTATTACGAATATATTGCCTTGCATATTTTCTTTTAGAAAATGCGAATGGCTTACAATAAATAACGATCTAGAAAATCAAATAAAACTGGAAAAAAATATACTCTTGACATACTAGAAAATCATATCATCATAGTGGAATTTAAATAAAATTATAATATTAATAATTTATCCATTTACATACACATACATGCATGACAGCATAATGTAAAATATAAAATTCAAATACATTTACCGCCACAAATAAATGAACACCCAATAAACGTTCGTATATTTTAATAAAATTCTCAAGAAAGATATATTTTGTTCGTACGAGTATTAACAAACGATGAACATTTCAGTAAGATACATTGGATTACTCAAGGTAGCATTAGCAATTATCAAAAAATATATATTTTTTTCTATTGCATCATTTACTTAAGTACTACTGTAAAGTACGCTTCTAGCTTTATTTAGTCTTAGTAAAGTGTAAAAAAAGTATCCTTATTCAACAAAGTACCAATATTCATCAATTAATCATCGACTTTATTACTTATCTCCATAAATTTCGAACAACCTAAAACTAATCCTTATTAATACACAAAAGTATCTATTACTTTATTTCTTATCGCTTTATTATAACTAGGGACCGAACACAAGAGGCCAATGACTCATCGCCCACGGGCATACTATTGAAAATTTGTATTTTTAATGAGATTTTGATTTTATTTATATAATTGGAAAACAACGGGTGGTGATCTATAAAATACGAAATATATTTTTATTTGTTCATGTTGTAGTTCGAGTTGAGTAAAGGAGTATTGATATTAACTAGCAACACTTTCTCAAGATTCTCCTCTGTAAACTTTGTTCTCTTTGAATGAAATACATCCTTGTAGATAGAAAACGTGCTTTCTACATCGCAACTGGTTATAGGTGCATACTGGAAATATTCTTTTATTTCATCGTATTTAGCAGTTAGATTTTAAGGCATCGTCTCCATACACAATTGCCGCAATGTTATTAAATTTGGATTTCTAATAAAAAAACTGCGTCTAAATCTGGCCGAATGCCGCATCCGAAATCACTGAGATTCTGATTTTCAAAATAAGTGATTAGTTTTTGGAAAATTTCCAAAGTGTTCTTGAAGAAAGTACAACTGATTTTTTTAATTTTAAATTTTTATTAGTTCCTTGCACTCAGAAATACTTCGAGCATCGTCATTTAAACATGTAACGAAATTTTGTAAACTATCGAAATTGTCTGCATAAAAACTAGTAGCTCCCAACCATGTTCCTCATCTAGTTATTACTGAAGAGGGAGGCAGTGACAAAGATGGAAGTTTTTCCCTGTAAAGAGCTACTTCCAATGGTGCTTTTCTGAAAACATTTTTAAAAGCGGATACAAATCTATCAACTTGTAGAAAGGTATCTCTGATATATTCACAGATTCTGTGGAGAGCATGTGCTACCTACTAAAGTAATTCGCAGCATATAGGGATATGTGTCCTTTAATAGTCTGCCTGTTTTTAACATATATGCAGCACTGTCATTGACAAATAAAAGTATTTTTCTTTGTACCTGTCGTCCATATGAAGTATTTGGTACATATTCTCCTAAATGGTTTTAGCTACTGTTTCCGCATTATTTGTATATACAGGGTTAGTTAAAAGTATGGAGACGGCGATTTATTGTCGTTAATATTCATTTTAGGGAATTATGTTCAATATAAAAGTTTGTTAAGATATTTTGATCTACATTTGTGATTATTTGTTTTTTTTTCTTCAATTGTTTTCTTAGATACGCCTGTTCGCGCATTTTTTTTTAAATGGGAACTGGTAAATTTTGCTCTTCCATTCGATAGAGGTTTTTTTTTCTCTTTACAATAATATTTTTGTTTTTTCTAAATTCATTTTAATAACTTTTTTACAAGAAAAATTAAACAAATTAATAACAAAGTAAATTAAAGTAAGTGTTCAAATTGTCGTCCATTAGTAATTTGACAATGACCCAATCGCTTTCCAAAACCCCGAACAGAGTTCTGTAAAAACTCGGGGAATTTCTTGTATCGTTCTGGTAATTCGGATTTGTAAATCTTCGACGTTATAGGGCTTATCTTTGTAAACTTTGTTTTTTACGTATTCCCAAAGAAAAAAATCTAAAGGACTTAAATCTGGCGAACGGGCTGGCCATTCAATGGTTCCTCGTCTTCCATTCCATCTGTTGTCCAGATATTGACGAACATTTACACCATAATGTGGTGGGGCGCCATCTTGCTGGAACCAGATACTGTCATTGGGCAGGTGTTAATTGTTTTCATGAGGATAGAGCGTAGCACTAGCAGATATTATTTCATTTTGCAATAACTGCAAATACAGAGCCGAAGTTAAATTGCCATTGATGAAAAAGGGACCGATAATATGACCGCCTAGTATGCCAACCCAAACATTAACCTTTTGGGGGTACTGCGTATGGTGCTCCAAAAACAAAGAGGGATTTTTCGATGACCAGTATCTGCAGTTATGTCTGTTTACTTCACCGGTAAAGCAAAAAGTAGCTTCGTCAGAGAAAGAATATTGTTGACAAAATTTTCATTATTATTGCAAATATTTAACATTTCTTCAGAAAATTGTAATCTCCTATAAAAATCATCTTCCGTTAACTCGTGTACAAGGTGTACCTTATAAGGTTTATATTTTTCACTTTTTAAAAACGACACGATCGATGACTGTGAAATATTGAAATTGGCCGCTAATTGATTGGTTGATAAATGGGGATATTCAGATACAGCCAATAAAATATCCAGTTTGTTATCATCGCTTTTTGCTGTTTTAGTTCTACCACTCCTTGGCAAATCTTTAACGCTACCCGTTTGTTCAAAGCGTCTTAAAGTTTTACCAACAACGGATTTAGAAATTGGATTTCTATTTGGATACGTATCATTAAATAAATTACTAACGTCTTGTAAACTTCTGCGTCTATTTCCATAACCCAACATCATAAGTATTTCAATTCGTTCATGTTCACTTAAACTCGCCATTGTTAATATTAACAGCAACAAATTGCACAAATGAATTATTTCTGTCAAAGATTTGACGTACACAATAACCACTGATAAAATTATGTCGCTCAAGTTTGTTTATCGCTACGTTTCTGTCTATCTGCGATGTACCGAACATCTGTTAAACACATGAAGCGGCTTTTTCTTATAAAAAAGTTATTAAATTGAATTTTTAAAAAACAAAAAAAATTTAGTAAAGAAAAAAAATCTCTATCGAATGGTAGAGTAAAATTTACTAGTTCCCATTTAAAAAAAATGCGCGGACAGGCGTAACAAAAACAATTGAAGAAAAAAAAAATTCAAATATTCTCAAATGAAGAACAAAATATCTTAACAAACTTTTATATTGAACATAAATCCCTAAAATGAATATTAACGACAATAAATCGCCGTGTCCATACTTTTAACTAACCCTGTATAACATTTGTTGCTATTACATATGCTTTATATGGAATAGTTGAATGAAGTACACCAACTACAACATTTACCACACAGCGTCCTAATATATCGACAGTTTCGTCTGCACTTATCCATAGGTACTGATTTGAAAGATGGCTTCTAATGCATTCTACTGGTTTCATGTAGCACCTAGAAACATAATATTTGCATGAGGTGGATTCATCAGGAACATTTCGACCAGCATATTTTTGAAGATATGTTTTGAAGGTGGGATTGTGAAGTTTATTTAATGGAATATTTGCCGCAATTAAAGTTTCATAGAGTTCTTCGTTAAAATTGTAAGATTCCAACGGGTCTAATTTTTGTGTATGTGTTTGCGATGCTAAGTGACGTTTTAAGTGCGATTTCTTGGAATTTTTTAAATATATTTTACAGACTTTGCAATAAATTTAGGAATCACTAGCAATGGACATACAATCAGTATGACCCTTAATGCAACTCGCCATTGATTCATGATGTCATTCTCGACGTTGTTCCATATCATATCTGAAAAATTAACTTAAACAATGATCTAGATCTAAATAACTGAAAATTAAAAATGTATGCGTAAGTGATTGAAACTTAACGAAATTTGCTGGACACTTACGTCAAATTAATTGGGAGATGTAGATTCGATGAAATGATATTAAACAGGATCTATTACAAAAAACTCCTCGCGCTTCTATCTACGCCTATGAAGAAAGGAATTCCATTGTAATATTGAAGTAATTGCATCACAATTCAAGGATAAAAACAGATGTACAATGAATAGTGCTAATCAATCACTGCGTGTTGTACTTAGTAATGTTATAGACTATTTATATGGTCCATCGTAATTTCGTCCTGATGCGCCTGGTCTCTAATTATAAATGAAGTGCGCACGGAAACTGTATTATATGCGCATATATGTGTCCATAATTCGATGAAGATATGCAGCTCTTTTATTACAATATGCAAAAAAATATGTAAAGTTTAAATCATAGTTACACAACTAAATTATTGACAAAATATTAAATAATGTCAATACAAATTTAGATATAACACAAATATGTACTATATCAATATTTTATTCGAAATTTTACAAAATATATGTATAATAATAATAACAATAAGTAAGCTAAACAATGTAACTCTTTGTATTTATATTTGCCTTTGTATAGTATTGTAATCATTTACAATTATATAATTTTCGAAATTCTCAACTAAAAATGATCTACGATCCGCCAATAATAGCTTGAATGCTGAAAAGCATCGTTCAATGTCAACTGATGTAATTGGCGCATACTTATATTTGCAGTTAATTAATGGACTCATCTCAATAGCTTCATCGTAGTTTCCTTGCAATACACTGGATATTCGACTAAGCTAATTAAAGCCCTCCTTTTTCTCTAAAACTTGTGTTAATTTAATTTTGAATCACTCTCCTACGGTACCTCTCATATTATAAATTTTATTCTTAAAACTATGAATCAATTCTATCGATTCACTGAGTTCGACACTTTGAAGTTTATGTTTTCGTAGTGTTTCACTAATAACCCCATAGTTTGCTTTGATAAAAGCTAAGTCTTGGCGCATTTGCGGTTTATTTAGTATATCTTTGCAATCTGCAAATTGCTATCGAGTCGCTTGAAAAAGAGAATGAATTCTCTTATCTGTTCAAAGGTATCTACATAAAATACAGTGGCATCAAACCAAGTGCCCGTCCAGATCCCTTAGTAATGTTTTGGTATGGAGTTGGCCTTCCGTTAACCTCCATTCCTTTTTATGTTCTCTTTCTAGCCATAATCAGATCTCCCTTTTAGCGGAAGTTCCATTTAGTACCTTCTTTGGCTAGTTCGTCGGCTACCTCATTGCCTTTAATTCCCTCGTGTCCTGGCACCCATATCAGTGACACAGAATTGTCTTGTGCCAGTTTACTGAGGACTTGTTTACAATATTTCACCAGCTTAGACCTGGGTTTTAGCCAACCTAATTCGTAGTAACAAAAAAGAAATTAAAATAATTGCCGGCTTAATAACCGGACATTGTCCTTTAAGGAAACATCTGTACCGCATGAGCTTGGTTAGCAAGCCCTGGTGTAGAAGATGTGAAAAACAGGAGGAAACTAGCCTTCATGTAATATGCACGTGTGAGGAACTGAAGGAACTTAGACAGAAACATTTCGGGAGAGATCTATTGAAGCCTACGAGTGTACTCAAATTTCCCCTGAGTAGGATAGTGGCTTTTATCGAGGACACAAGGGTAACAGAGTGGAACTGAGAGATCTATTGGGGGCAGTGTGCTCAAGTGCCTGGACGTGCTGGCGTCCAACTCAACACAGAAGAAGAAGAAGCCAAGTGCCCCATCTTGTTATTATGGGTTGTGGTGGCAGTGCCAGACCAGGTAAGTTATCTTTGTATGCTTGAACCCCCAGCTTTAATAAATACTTTTTTTTGTCAAATTGATCAATTAATTAATATCTGGAAATATGTAACGTATTTCTTCTGCTGCTCCGTTAGCAGCATGGGCCAAACATGTTACGTGCATCGATTCGGGTAAACAATCTTCAAATTCTATGCTGGCTTCATTATACAGGCTGATTCATTTTCGGCCCTCACCATGAGGATCTCTCTTATTATTGGAGATAGAGTATAGGCTTAAATTTGGCAAAGTTGTTAAATTTTGTGTTTGTTATAAATCCGTAAGGAAAATAGACCTGTGACAAATTACCTTCGTTATTTAAAAAAAAACGCGAAAACCCCATTTTCTTCTTTTATCTGTACCACCGACATTTGGCTTTGTAGAGAAAAAATAAAAACTCATCCTTGTGGCCATTTCTAAACCTCTATCCAGTGGTGTACTCTAAATTTTTATACGACGTTTCGTTTCTTTCTGGCCATCATTAACTATCTAATTTCTTATAGGCGCCATATTGGATTTAGACATCTTCAGAAAGAGTTTCTTTTTCTGATTTCAACCATGTACCACATGCTGACTATAGTTTTTGACATTAGGTTTTATTTGAAAGAATAAATTACAAGATTAAATAAGGTAGCCTTTGGAATTTCAATCTGTCAAACATTTCATTTATTGTTCATTAATAATACAAATATGTCATACACTAACGAAGAGAAACGAGATATGATAAGTATTTTTTATTCTTCGAAACGAAATTCAACAGTAGCGAGTACAAGATAACAAAAACATTAATTAAAGTACATAGAAAAGTAAACAATAAACAATTACAGTAAATGTTCAATTATCTGGCCATCTTCGGTAATGCACAATTGGGCACGCCTTCTGGCATTTTGTACTGCCCTTTGTATAGTTCTTCTAGGAACCGCATCGAAGGCATTCTGAAGTCTGTCTCGTAATTCTTCAATGTTTTGTGGCGCATCTAATTTATAAATATTATTTTTAACATATCCCCATAAAAAAAAATCTAGCGGACTTAAATCAGGTGATCTCGCAGGCCATTCAACAACTCCCCTATTTCCAATCCAACGGTTTGCAAACTCTTGATTTAAGAAATTTCTAACAACAGCTGCATTGTGTACTGGTGCGCCATCTTGTTGCCACCATAAATATTGTAATTGATTTAATGGGATATTGTCATCAAGATAGTCAGATACGTATGTACGTAAAATGTTTAAATATCTTTCTCCATTTAAATGTTCTTCATACATAACTGGTCCTAAGAGACGATTTGCCAAAATACCCATCAAAACGTTTATTCCAAAACGATGTTGTGGTCTTCTAGCCCTGTTTTGTCGGGGATTTTGTACTGCACAATAGTTCTCCGTATTTCTGTGGAACATTCCAGAATTTGTAAATTTTGTTTCATCTGACCAGATGATTTTGCTTAAAAAATTTTCGTCATTTTCTATCCTTCCCATTAACCAATTACAATATTCTAGCCTTCTCAAATTATCTCCAGGCAGTAAAGAGTGACTAACATGGATCCTGTATGGTTTAAACCTACTTTTATGTAAAGTTCTCCAAACTCTGGACTGGCACAAATTTAATTCTGACGCTACTTCGCGTGTAGAAATTGATGGATTATTATTTATCTATAAAAATACAAGATTAACATGAAATTTGAAAACACGCTTTTAATTTACCATTTGTAAAATATCTTGTCGATTTTCATTTAAATTCCTGTTGTCTTGACCATTACGCGGCTAAGTAAACGATCCATTCTCGACCAAATTTCTGTCGAGATCTAGAAAAATGGTACGATGAGGCTGTTGTCGTTCTGGATATAATTGTAGATATCTTGTACTCGCTACTGTTGAATTTCGTTTCGAAGAATAAAAAATACTTATCGTATCTCGTTTCTCTTCGTTAGTGTATGACATTTTTGTATTATTAATGAACAATAAATGAAATGTTTGACAGATTGAAATTTCATGGCTACCTTATTTAATCTTATAATTTATTCTTTCAAATAAAGCCTAATGTCAAAAACTTTAGTCAGCATGTGGTACATGGTTGAAATCAGAAAAAAAATCTCTTTCTGAAGATGTCTAAATCCAATATGGCGTTTATAAGAAATTAGATAGTTGATAATGGCCAGAAAGAAACGAAACGTTGTATAAAAATTTAGAGTACACCACTGGATAGAGGTTTAGAAATGGCCACAAGGATGTGTTTTTATATTTTCTCTACAAGGCCAAATGTCGGTAATACAGGTAAAAGAAGAAAATGGGGTTTTCGCGTTTGTTTTTTTAATAACGAAGATCATTTGTCACAGGTCTATTTTCTTTACGGATTTATAACAAACACAAAATTTAACAACTTTGCCAAATTTAAACCTATACTCTATCTCCAATAATAGGCGAGATCCCCATGGTGAGGTCCGAAAATGAATCAGCCTGTATATGTCGCAGCATTCGATAACATCAGTAATACCTTGTCACTTGGAACGGCATTCGGCAAATAAAGCCTCGTTCGTTAAACTATCGTTTATAAATCTTGTTGCAGTTAAGTTATTTGTTTTCTCCAATTCTTCTGTACCAATTAAAAAGGATTGGCCGGCGCAATTTTCATTTAAAATGCCAATCAATAAGTTGGCAATATAGTATCCACAACTGTCTGTTGTCTCATTGACTACGAAATAAATATAATTTTGGCCTATTGTTTCCTAAATTTTCTTCATAATTTCCTCAAACAATAGATTAATATACTTTTTTCTTTCTTTTTTCGTATACTTCCATAAAAAGGATTTAAACGTTGAATTATCCAACTTTGAAAGGGGAATGTTTGCACTTAAGAAGGTGTTACATAAGTCATAATAGAAACTATTCTGTTCTAAACTTTTACTTGTTGAAGTAAAGGATTGTGTCATAATAGCTTGTGGTCACTGTGGTGCATTTTTAAATCTTGCGATATTTCTTTTATGCAAATCAGTTACATGCTACGTTAATTAAAATTTTTTGTACAATAACACAGGCCTACATTTTTCAACTCTTTGAATGTTGATTTATAAATTTTAACTGTTTTCTAGTAATTGGGTAGCGCTGATTTCAAATCTGCTTTTATTTTTTTTTGTATCACGTAAGGTTATTTTTCAAACCAGTAAAATCAAAAAATATAGAAAAAACACGATTTATTTCATTTATAAGCTAGTTTTATATTATATTTAAAAAAATACAAAAATATACACATAGAAACTATTAGAAATAATTATTTATTATTTTTGCTTCTTAAAAAAACGTTTTCGTTTTTCAGAAAAGCTTCGTTTGGTTGTTTTTCTGTAATATTCAGCTAAAGGAAGATCTGAAGGTAGTTTCTGGGGCAAGCAAATTTTTTTGTTTCAACCTAGACCCCAGTACTTCAGAAAGATCTTTTGAAAGTCCCAAATCTCTTACTAAATCATTCAGTTCGGGTTGTGAAAATAGCTAAGGTTGGTCTTGACCTGAGGTTGATGGTTCAAAATCACTATCCATCTGTACGGAGCCGGAAGTTGAAGAGGGTTCAATATCTTCTTGTAGTACTTTGGGGGGTATAGGTATAGGTACATGATCACTGTGAGGAACTGGTCTGATGGCTGATTTAATATTGTTTGGGTACAAAATATGTTTGAAAGTTTTTCTCTTATGCACCTTAATATCACAAAGACAAAAGTAGCAATCTTCATGATGATTTTGCGGTTCTCTCCAAACCATCGGTATTCCAAAAGGAAGGCTTTTTCTATTCCCTTTGGTCCAATGTCTTAAACCTTCTTCACATACCTTACAAACAACGTGCGGTGCCCAATCTTTATCTTGATCTCCTAATTTGATTTTGAAATAAGCATAATATGCATTTTTCACAAATTCACAATGGTCTCTTAAAACTTTTTCAAGACGAAATATCCACAAATATAATCATCTGGTTTGTTTTTGCAGCACCGGCTAGACATATTTTTAAGCAATGTTTATTTATCAAATACCACGCACAACACTAAAGACAAGTTAATTTTACTTGTTTACTGATCGACACTCAGAGCTATAATGAAGTAACTGACATTAAAATATACATTTTGTTTGGAGTGATAAACTTGAAATCCTTCTTCGCAGTACTAATAAAGTGAAAGCATAATAAATAGGATTTAGCAGGTAAAAATTCCCGGAAATCTTGTCCAAAATTAATACATGTAATAAAAGATTTACATCAGGTAATGAGAGCCTATTTAACAAATTTCTTTAAAATCACAACAGAAAATCATTTTTGGGTTAATACCTAAAATTTGAAGTAGTACATTCATTTTAAAATGTATTTAAACGCCTATTATAGGATTTTTTTTTATATTTTTTTCTTTTTCTTTTGTGCAAAAAAAAATCTGTGTGTGGTAGAGACCAAGTGTATTTTAATTAGTTATTGCTATATAAAAACTGAGCTTAACAAACAAAAATCACGTCATCACAAATTTTATGAAGGCCTGTGTAATTCATTGCAAGTACTAAAATATGAAATTAAACGTAAACATATATAAACTTTTACTGCAATAGTTACAATTATCTACACAAAAATTCATGATAATCTTTTATCCAGGTCGACATATGTGCGCCACACCTCGTATACAATCTACAACCAACAATATATAATCAAAAAGTGGTATCAATTTTCTAATCCAATTTCTTCTTTTGGTACAACTACCACATATTTGTCATATCTAGGTCTTTATCAAGTGGAGTAACATATTTGTCTGTAGAATAGCATAATGTCATTATCGTTATTTCTATGGTTTACGATTATTGTCCGAACTAGATTCCATAGACGACAGAAAAAATAAAGATATGAATTTTGTGATACTGTGTGCCTAAACGTCTTAGTGTCACTTATAATCGCTTTGCAATTTCAGCAATCGCCAACGAAAGGAACGTGTTAATTATTTAATAAATTAAGTTCAAAACTATTTATAAATCCGGTGTACAGAATGTCCTCAAATGCTTTATTGGAGTCCGATGACCGATACAGAAGTAATTGTTCCAGATTATATTATTATTTTAAAATTAATTCAAGCTTTTAAGCTCAATATAACGTATGATGACATCGCATATATGTACAAGCATACATTGGGGCACATATAAAGTTTATACAGAACTACCTAGTTTAAATGAGAGCGGGCAAATCGGCAAATCCGCTTCCCTCGTACCATATAATCTCGCACGTATACCATATGCAACCGCATAGAAAAGTTGCTACAGATTAACAGATTAATACGAATATATGCCGGGGAAACAAGCAGAGAGGGTAGTTGGTTCGAAGCATGCATATACGTGCAACGATTCAGCTAAAATTACCTGGTTCAGATATACTGAGTCAATCTACCTCTCTCTCTCTCTCAGGAGATTGGTTCAGTCCGTTGATTGCGTTAATTTGATGATATTTTTATTGTTATTGTGCCGTACGATACAGGAAACACAACACGAACGAACTACCATATCTCGTTCGTACGTGATCAGGTATTTATAGAATTTGGAGTTGAATGCGAGAACTGAAATTTGCAAGCTCTACCGGTGAGCAGTTTTAAGATAATTGGACGTTCGAGTTAGATTATTTGGTGAATTATATAAAAAAATATTTTTTCGTCTGAAAGAAATGGAGTGCTTTTCATTGTGTTATTCTATCTGGCGTGTACGTAAATGTATAGTCTACATTGTCTAACTAACAAAGAAACTTTAGCTTTCAAGCAATGAACTGAAGCGCTTGCACAAATATTATCTGCATTTTCATATTAATACAGGGTGGCCCAAAATGACCGAAGGGGTTTGAGTTCATTATAACTTCTTATTTAAGACATAATTATTAATTTTTTTAAATTTTAAATATAGTATATTAATGGAGAATATTTTTAATTTAATTATGAAAAATTATATCTCGCAAGTGATGGCCATTCTCTGCTTCGCATATTCGTGCTCTTTCCAAAACATTTTCCATAACCTTTCACAAAACTTCAGGTGTTATGTTGTTGATTTCGTCGCGTATATTATTTTTTAATTGCTGTATGGTTTGAGGTTTATTAATATAGACTTTTCCTTTCAAATAACCCCAAAGGAAACAGTCTGAAGCGGTTAAATCCGGTGAACGCGGAGGCCAATTAAAATCACTTGTAAGGGAAATAATTCGTTCACCAAATCGCGTAAAAGAGCCATTGTGTCCTTCGCAGTGTGCGCTGTGGCTCCATCCTGTTGGAACCATACTTGCGGATGGTTTTCCATGGCTGGCCTTAAAAAATTTTCCAACATTGTCTGATATCTAACACCAGTGATGAAAACGGCGACACCGTGTTCATTTTCCAAAAAATATGGGCCAATTATCCTTTCCGACGAAACACCGCACCAAACGGTACACTTAAATGGGTGTAATTCTCCCTGTTGAACTACTCTTGGATTTTCCGTAGCCCATATCCTGCAAGTTTTGCCTATTAACGAACCCATTAATTGGAAATGGGCTTCGTCGCTCATAATTAAATTATGAATAAAATCATTATTTTCTTCTGCTTTTTGACGAAAATAAATAGCATAATCAAGTCGTTGCTGGTAATATGTCGGTTTCAATTGTTGGACAAGCTGAATTTTGTATGGAAACATTCTTATTGTATGCAAAATTCTCTGCAGCGACCCTCTTGAGAGGCCAAGTTGTGTCGAACGTCTCCTAGTTGATGTTTCTCCATCTTCCTGAATACTCTCCTGTACCCGTTCAATATTGTCATCCGTGTGCACCGTTCGTCGTCTACCGGCACCAGGAAGGTTCCTTACTGCCCCTTGTTCTCGAAAATTTGCAACCAGACGGTTTATTGTTGACTCTGAGGGTCCAACCCGCACATTAAAATAACGACGATATGCACGCTGAGTCAAAATAATGAATCTTTGATTTGAGAAATAAAGTTCAACGATTTTGGCACGTTGATCAATTGTGTACTGTTCCATTTTAAATTCCCCAAGTCTTCTTTACAAAATACTGAAAACAAAAAAAAAATTATAATAAAAAGTTATAAGGAATTAAAACCCCTTCGGTCATTTTGGGCCACCTGTATAACCTGTATAACCTGTATAACAGTTTTAGTTTGACCGAGTTCTAGCTTAAATCTCGACAAATCATCTTAGTATTAGTGTGACAATGTGTTGGGGTAGATTAGTGTCCATTATCCAAACAATATTTCTTACATGTGTTTGTGCCGTATGTCGAATTTATTTGCGTTTATTTAAAAACTGTTCTGTTTCAAGATTTGAATTAATAACAAAATTGTTTTTACTAGTAAGTTTCAATAAATTTAAGGTAATTACAAAAATAATATCAATAATATCAAGACTGACTATACAATTGGAAATATTTTCATTGTTTTATTGGGTACAAAATATATAATTTCATTCAAAATTATAGCATACATTTAAAAAAATATATATTAATCAACTCCATCGTGGAAAAAGTACTTACACTGGAGCTCATATAAAAAACATGAAATTTGATGCTACGATTAATATAAAGGACAAACTGATAATATTAAGAATAAAAAGCACGGTTAATATTTTCTAGGATTTTATTTTAAATATGCTCAAAATAATTCCCTTCAGCAATGATACACTTGACCATTCTTTCTTTCCAGTCTTCTTCATACGAAAAGTTGTTCATAGAATCAGCCCAAACAAGTGAAAACTTGATCGATTATGAAATTAGAAGATATTTTTCTAGCAAAGCAAAGTTACTATGCTGTCGTAGAGTTGTAATCCATGAAGAAATTTACAGTTTTAAATCTAGCCTTACTGGAGATGTGGTAGAATTTTCTTTGTTACTAAGTGGTGAGCCATCTCAGTACTGTCATGAAGTCGCGTTCCTTGAAAAATAATATTTTCTGATATTTACGTAAGGGTAACTGATAAAATAGAATTATGCAATTACGAAATATGCTGTATCAAAAGGAACTACAAAATTTGTGGCCAAACTAACAGAAAGATAAAGCGCCAATAAATATTAGCTAATCATTTGAAAAAATAGAATAACAGCAAATATGTTTAGCTTATATAAGGAATAAGTATACACCACCATTTTACACCTGATTGGCAACCCTTACTTCTGCTGAAGTGCCAATATATATTATATATTGATATGGTTCACTTTTTCAATTGAAACTGGAAGAAAAAGAACAAAAATATTAGAAATTAAACTTAGATTAAGCTTTCGTAAACGAAGACCGTACATTAATAGTGTAAGTTATTAAACAAGTTAATACCTCGAAATTAATTGTAAAATGTATTTTTAATTATTTGTTGTGCATACTGCATTAATAAATTACTGTGCTTACTTTAATTATTAATTCGTCTTTATTCTGAATATTATGAGATTTTACATACATAATGTTGTTTAATCTGATACGGCTTTTGATGTAAGTTTTCAAATTTAATTTTTTCATTTTAAAACAGACCACTCAAAAAAAAAATTTATTTTTAATTTTAACTTTGTAATTTACACATTTCAACAACCAAAACTTTCAAATAACCGTCTTTTCCCTGAAATTAAATTTTTCCGTAGACTTAAATATTAGGTAAGCTTAATGAATGTCACTTGGCAACCCTTATTTAACGATTTACATAACTGATTTAATCTACAGCATACTCTGAAAACTTTTCCTGTGACTCACTATTTACGAACTCAATTTCTAATTTCAAATGATAAAGTCTAAGCAAAATCCAAAAGAATTTTTTCGTTATCGATTTTTGTTCTGATGGATGTGTTTCTAAGAAGGCAAAAAACGTTTTTTTTTTCGAACAGTAGGATTATGGCACCATTTTTTGAGGTTCTAAGGAAACAATTGTTATTAATTATTTACAAAAGTGAAGCACAATATCCTGGCAATATTATGCCGATATATTAACACATTTCTAGTTATGGGTAGAAAGAGAACATAAAAAGAATTGAAGGCTAAAGGAAGGTCAACTCCATACTAAGACACTACTAGGGGAGCTGGATGCTAGGCTTTCAGCCAACAATTCGTAGTAACAAACAAGAAATTAAAATTATTACCAGCTTAATAACCGGACATTGTCCTTTAAGGAGCGATCTGTACTGTATGGGCTTAGTTAGCGAGCTCTGGTGTAGGAGATGTTGAAAAACAGTAATAAACTAGCCTTCATGTAATATCCACTTGTGAGGAATTGAAGAGACTCAGACAGAAACATTTCGGAAGTGATCTATTAACAGAGTGGAACTGAGATATATACAAGGTGTGTATAAATTGCTGGACCCACTACGCGCGGCGATGTTCTTCGTTAAATTCGGAGTCCAAAATCCTAATACGAAAATGTTGTACCATGCTCCATATCTTTGCACGAGGTTCCTAAAGTTCGGACTTTCAGTCTTGAAATAAGCATTATTACTCGATATTTGTTGACAGAAAGAGCTACAATTTAGAAGAAAGAAGAATTGTTGTTATTATCCTTTCGTTAAGGTTTTCTTTTTGATTTTAAAGTTTGTTTTTAATATTTGTTTATTAACTTATTTTGACGAAAAACACATCTGACAACGTTGTAAAACAATAAGTAGGCAGCCTAATATTGTTCTAGTCAAATACATTACTACTGTCAAATTTTGACACTTATGTAATCTACCTATTTCATTCGACTTGCTTATTTTTCGTGTTTATTTGTATAATTTTGTTTAGATTTCGTATTTATTTGTATAGTTTTAATCAGTTTTCGCGTTTTCGTGTTTACTAGTTGTTCTGTTTGTTTATTATGAATTTTACGTTCAACGAATATGCCGATATGTACATGATATACGGTTTCTGTCGTGGAAATGCTAGCATGGCAGGGCAGGAATATCGATTGCGTTTTCCAAATCGGAGGCATCCAAGTAAAAATGTATTTCGAAGGCTGGACCAACGACTTCGTGAAACAAGTTCGTTTATTCCAAGAAGTGCGAACGCAGGTCGACCAAGGCAAAGGCGTACCGTGCAACTAGAAGAGCAAGTTCCAGCCACAATACAGGAAGATCCCTCTGCGAATACCCGTCAATTAGCTTCTACACTAAATATTCCCAGTAATAAGACTGTTCATTTGGTTCTACGAGAAAACTTGCTTCATCCATACCATGTTTCTAAAGTTCAGCCTCTCTACGGAAATGATAACTTATTTCGAATCAATTATTGCAATACAATCTTAAATAGAATTCAGGAAGAAGGTGACTTTTTGAGACGTATTCTTTGGAGTGATGAGTGCATGTTTACCAGAGATGGTGTGTTTAATACTCATAATTTTCATCATTGGGCAGATGAAAATCCACATGAATTTCGCGAATACGGTCACCAAAGAAGGTTTTCTTCTGTTAACGTTTGGCTGGGTATAATAAACCACAGGGTAGTTGGACCAATTTACTTACCAAATCGCCTAGATGCCGCTGAACATACGCCGTAATATGATTTACATGCATGATGGAGCTCCTGCGCACTTTGCTCGTAATATAAGAGACTGGTTGACTGAACACTTCCCAGACAGATGGATTGGTCGTGGCGGTCCCCTTTTGTGGCCTGCGAGATCCCCCGATCTCAATCCATTAGATTTTTTTGTTTGGGGTTTCATTAAAGGTAAAGTTTATGCTACAGCTCCTCAAGACGCTGACGAAGTTAGAGCCCGAATTAACGCCGCAGTATTAGAAATCACACCAGAAAGACTTGAGCGAATAGTACAAACGATACCACAAAGATTTCAGCTATGTCTACAAACTGATGGATTTCAATTCGAACTATTATGTAGGTAATAATTACATTGATTTCTATCAAGAAGATGTACAAAAATTAGTCAATATTAACAAAAATTTTTGAAACTTTGTAATATTTTCGTAATAAATATGTAATCTAAGAAACCAATTTTATTTCGTTTGTTTCATTTTTAAATTTAAAATATAAGGTTCACATGACGACGTGTAAAAATTTTCCGAAGATTATAACTAGCACATGCGTGTTCAATGTTGCCAAATGTATGTTTCTTTCAAATTCATTCTGAAGACAAAGGAAGCCTGATACATCGTTTTAGGATTAGGACTTTTAACTCAAAATTTGACCAAAAATGTCGCCACGTGTAGTGGGTCCGCCAATTTATATACACCTTGTATATTGGAGTAGTACAAAAAGCAGTTTACTCAAATGTCTGGACCTACTTACGTCCAACCCAAAAAAAAATCAGAAAAAGATGAAGAAGAACATATTTCGACCGAACTGAAGGAAGAAGGACAATGTTTATATAGAAAAAAAGTTTTACCATCAGAATAACGCGTCAACTCATTCACCCGGAATTGCAACCGCTATGTTTGTCGAATTGAAATATGAATTAAAATATGAACGAAAGTATGAATGCACCATATTCACCAAATTTGCGAATGATTTTTTCGAGCCTCTGAAAAGCTACTTTTTATACCGCTTAAAAAAATTGGAAAATCGCTGGGCTAATTGTTTAGATTTGGATGAAAGTTAGGTCAAAAAATGAAATACATTGTTTACCCTAAAAAAGTATTTCATAGAAAAGTTACAGTTCCGTCAAATCGCCCTCGTCCGTCTCTTGTCTTTTTGACATTGCCACTTCTGAAATTCTAGTCACAGTTCTGTTTTCATTACGACTATGATCAACTTCGTAACCACTTATACTAGGTGAACTAAAAGTCACTTTACTAACGGGTGTTCAGAAACATTCGAAATCAAGTGGACTCTGAACAAAAAATCGTTTATCTTTACTTAAATATGTGATTTGTAATAATTATTAAATGTCAACTGTTGTCTGTCAAAAATTGTCAGAATCTAATATCGAAGATACTAATTTGATAACTTATAAAATTGTATTAAGTAAATGTATCAATCTATCTCAGACATGACTTCATATTTTCAAGGATTACTTTGACTTCGAATGTTTCTGAACACCCGTTATAACGGGTGTTCAGAAGCATTCGAAGTCAAGTGGGCTCTGAACAAAAAATCGTATATCTTTACTTAAGTATCTGATTTGTAATAATTATTAAATGTCAACTGCTGTCTGTCAAAAATCAATCTATCTCAGACATGACTTCATATTTTCAAGGACTATTTTGACTTCGAATGTTTCTGAACACCCGTTATATATTTCCTAAAAATCTAATAACTTTTTTGCTGTTATGTATATTGTTTTTGTTTCAGATTTTCAAAATACAGAATTCGGAAAAAAATTATAGGTAAATTGACGATAGAACAAAATGTAAAGCTTATTGAGTTTTATTTTGAACATCACCATTCTATTGTTCTTACTCAGAAACACACATGCGACATTTTAACGAAAGAAGTCCTCCGTTAAAACCAGCGATATTGGCCCTCATTCGGCGTTTTCAACAAAAAGGTGCTGCACAGGATTTTCCACGAACTGGAAGACCCCGCTCAGGTTATTCAGAGGAAAATATTGAACGGGTACAGCAAAGCATTGATGGTAAGAGCAAGGCACATCGACGGCGTTCTTAAGGGCTTGGAATTACCCGCAGTACTTTGAGACGCAACAAAGAGGTCTTCACCTGTTTCAATACAAGCTCCAATTAGTACAGGAGCTAAAGCCAATGGATCATTAATCACGGATAAACTATTGTATCTGTATTCAAGAGAAGACCAGAGAAGACGTCAACTTTATTAAGAAACTGATAATGGGAGACGAAGCCCATTTATACTTAAATGAATTTGTGAACATACACAATACCAGATTTTGCAGAACTTAAAGTCCCAGAACCATTTATTAGCGAGAGCTACACCCTCCCGAAGTCACGGTTCGGTAGGGTATTATATCAGAAATTCTGCTAGGTCTGTACTTCGTCAAGAATAAAAGTTGGAATACGGTAGCAAGATTTCGCCAGAATGTTAAGAAATTTCGTGTTTCCTGCTGTTGAGAACACACCTGGATTGTGGTGACAGCAAGCTCAGTCCGATAGTCCATGCAGTTGTTAGGGCAAAAAGAAGACCTTGTGTTCAGCAATTTTAATTGTCTTATACACGTTATACATGATGATATGTCACTTGTGTCTGAAGACGGACATCATCCGAGTTTGAGAATTGATTTAGATATAGGCAATATTGTAAAAATTAGAAATTTTCCTCGTAATCTAAACAAAAATTATAATTTTAGTAAAGCTAATTTGGTAGAGTTATACACATCTAAAAACATCTACGAACGTTAATGTAGTGACAGCAAGTTTCTATTCCGAGATTTTTTCTATGATTAACAGACGCGTACGCGAAACATCTTCTTCCTCTCGCAGGTTTCCCACTTGATATAATCGAGAAGTAATAATGAAGATAAAACAGAAGAAATATTACTACCGTAAATGGAAACGTACAAACTCCACCAACAATAAGCAAGAATTTATTAGGTTGCGCAGCTTGATCAAAACTGAAATCCGTCGTGATTATAGCCAGTACATATATGACGTTGAAACAAATATAGTGAATGATCCATCACAGTATTGACGATTTGAAAATCCAAAGAAACTTGAATTCAGGAACCGATATGTTAACTGATCCGGATTAAATTGTTGAGGCTTTTGCAGACATGTTTTCCACTACATTTGTACCACGTTCAACTATACCTAATAATTTTCGTGCAAATATTCTTTCATTTTACAGTATTAATATTCCGACGATTTCGGCTGAGGTAGTTTCGTCTTAATGCAAGTGAAGACTGATAACACCTCCAGTCACGATGGGCTTCCTAACTTTTTCATTAGAGATTGTGCACATGTTCTGAGCGAACCTCTAGCTTCAATTTTTAATTAAGCATCAGTACGTCTACTTTTCCGGACTTTTGGAAACTGAGCCGTATTACACCAATTTTTAAACACCAGAATAAGAGCTTTATGAACAATTATCAACCCATAAGTATTTTATCCACCTACACCAAAGTTTTCGAACAACTTCTATACTTGAAAATATATGCTTGTGTATCATCTTACATTTCCCCATACCAGCATGGCTTCAAACTGAAAAGATCGACAGTAACGAACTTGGTTGAAATTATGCTGTATATTAGTTAATGCTTGGACAAAAGAGAGCATGTAAATGTGATATATACAGATTTCGCTAAAGCGTTCGATACGATTGACCACAATATACTCATCACTAAAATGTCGTTCTTCGCCTTTTCTCCCGAGACTATAAAGCTAATTGATTATTCTTATTTGGACAATAGATCGGCCTATATTTGTTACAATGGATATAATTCCAGGATATTCACTGAGTCTTCTGGTGTATCGCAAGGGTCTAATCTAGGGCCTCTGCTATTTATAATGTATATAAATGATCTTTTAACCTCAATCGACTGCCGAGTTGTTACGTATGCTGATGATCTAAAAAAATTTTCAAAAATCGATACCATCTCTGACGGTGAAACATTGCAAAGAAATATCAATATTATTACCGCCTGGTGCCATGCAAACAAATTTAAATTAAGTATTAGCAAGTTGCCATTGTTACTTATTCCAGGGACGAGCAACATATTTCTTACGATTATGTTGCTGAACATACACCTATTCCAAGGAAGCTAGAAGTAAAAGATCTAGGTGTTTTATTTGATACACACCTTAAATTTACTGGGCACTTAGAAGCAATCTGCAACTCTGCGTCTCGAGCTTTAGGCTTCCTTATAAGAACGTGCAGAGAATTCTTTAACATGTTTACACTAAAAACGTTATATTTTAGTATCGACCGTTCTAAACTTGAATATGCCTCTGTCGTATGGTATCCCATATATATACTTACCAGCAACTCGGCTTGGAGAAAATTCAAAGGAGGTTCTTGAAATATGTTTCGTTCAAAACTAATGGAATATATCAACCGCGTGGTGTAGACTACAATAGCCTTTTAAGCGAGCACGACATGGGGTCGTCGGAACGGAGGAATGCTCCTAGTGCCAACTTTTTAATCAAAGTTGTTACACAAAATTGATTCTCCGCCATTACTCGGTGAAATACAATTTCTTGTACCGAATTACGTCACACGTTCATCGGCTACATTTTCAGTTCCTCGTGCTAGAATTAATGCTTTGGCTAAGGCCCCAATGGTCCATATGGCGAAAAATGCAAATAATTATTGTGAGGATCCTTTTAATAAATAAATCAGTCAGTTTGTCATTTCGTTTATATTGAAGGTAATGGATTAATTTAAATGTGTAACTAGGATTAGCACTGCAACATATTACTATGAATTGTGATGTTGTACTTTTCTAATTCACAATTCACAACCAATCTGTCCAGCTAGTATACTCAGACGGTTTATCTTCAAAATGAAACTGCTTTTCCCTCAGGGTTACAATTGGAAAACGTGGTTTTTCTCTTCTACAAATTTATCAAGCGCCAGTAAAAGAGTATAGACAAATGTTATAATTATAATATCTTTGAGTTGCTTAAATACACAAATGAAGAAAGGTAAAATTCAAAAACACACACAGCTAACTTTAAATGAAACTTTAATACAACAATAAAAAAAAATAAAAGAAAATATATCTTTATGAAGTATAAAGATTAATATTACGTCATAAAACAATATTATTAAGGCAAAAATATCACACCGAAATGACCGCAAGTGCAATAAAAAATCCTTTGTGACTTCCGATCAAAATTAAAACTAATAAATTACAAAGAAGCTTTTTAATTTCTCCCACAAGAAAATAGAAATAGATATGACAACCCGAAACAAACCTTAACGCATGTGCAAACCACATGAAAAAAAATATGCCCTTGATATTCCAAGCGAACAAAATTTTAAAGTTATAGAAAATTTTTTTATAATAGAAATTTTAAAAAACGTTCTTTGTCATTTAATTCAAATAACTAAGAATATAATAAATATATCAAGATAAACACAGTATAAAAATACACCAATCAATACATTCAAGATAATAATAATAATAACGATAATAAGAATAATATAATTTACTTACGTAGAATCAACAATTACGAGTACTACAAACTCGTAAATAAATCACGGTAATGAATTCAAACACCAACACAATTAAATCAAATCGCGAAGTTATTTAACAAAGATAAAAAAATTTATCTTCTCATATACGTCTTTCTAAACTCGGAGTACAATAATGTCTGAAGGTTAAACATGGACAAGCGCACAAGCTTACAATATAAAACCAGTTTTTTACACACAAAAATAATAAATTTCAAAATTATACATTAGCGTTCAAAATAAATGTACAACGATAAATAATAAAACTTTTCAAAATGTTTGCGGGGAAAAGTCTATAGGAATATGTTTCTGGTTTTGTATTTTTATATTATACTTTAAGTGGATTTATGTATCTGTTGGATAATAAAGACTATTATTATTATTATTAAATTTTCGGAAAATGAATAATTTCCAGAAATGCAGAGCTTCGTTGGCGTCACGTCCCTCTGATCTAACGGCCCCAGATTTCTTTTTATGGAGATATTTGAAACAGCGAGTGTTTGTTGCTAAGCCCCAAACTCTGGCTGAGCTGAAGCACAATATTCGCCAGCAAATTGGAATGATAACAATAGTTACTTTGCAAGCAGTTATGTAGAATGCCATTCGCATTTTGTGAAGGGAAAAGCGGGGTTCATTTAAAAGATGCTATCTTTCATATTTAGGCTATTATAATGTTAAAAGAAAATTATTAAATATTTACAAGTCAAGAAGTAATTTTATTTTTAAATGGTTAAGTGCTTATTAGCCCATTCTGTATGACAATAAGTTCGAAATAATGGCAAATTAAGAGAAATTCACAAGATTAATTTAGGCATCTATAATTCCCAATCAAGTTTTATTCTTAAGAAAGTTTATAAGTTACTATATCTATTTAAATAATACTAGCATATCAGACTCCCCCTTAAATTAACATAATTTAAATATTTCTGATGTAAAATTTAATTCGGCATCACGATTATTGTTAATTTATATTCCAGAAGTTGCATCGTCGACCATTAAAGGCGAAACGGAAAATTCGGAACGGGAACATTATGCACAAACCAGTGTTATAAACACGTACGTAATTGCGGCCGTACGATTGGCATAGAACCCATTACCAGCTCAAAAGTTAAAGTCCCTAAAATACACAGATCCCAAGGATTTTACACTCTATTCACTTTGCATACAGATTAGGGGATGATTAACACGGAGTTTCGTTGTCGGTCCACGAAAAGTCGAAACCGTTCCTCTTGCGGTGATTTTTTTTCCGGTTCGCTTTAATTTTTTTTTTCCTTTCGTCGAAATGAAACGAGCAAAAGAACTTTGTAAGCGAAAGACGGCAATCGCGTGCAGTTGTAATTTTCAAAACAAATCATTAAAATTGGTCCTCATTAGAGGAGTGCTTTTGAATTTCAGAAGCGGTCGCGTTTTCAGATTTTCGTCGCTCGTCGAAAGTCACAAACACAGAAGGTACATAGGGGGGGACAAGCACAAAGGGTAGCCGACGCAGTGATTCCGCTCCAGCCTCTACGGTCGAAATCAACATGCTAAACAAGTAGACCGGTTCAATTATTGCTCCAATCCCATCTTCCGACTGACAGACTGGAGGTACGTATTTAAAGAAAACAGGTTCATGACTTGAAAGTGAAATTGCGCTTAATGTTACGTGAATTTAAACGAAAAACGAAGCGTTTGATTTGAGCCATTAACTTTGATTCTTTCCTTTTACGAGAATCCTAAATAAAGTTTACTTATCTCGAGTCCTGAGTTTTATAATCTAAAGTTTTACTCTTTGTTTTTGTTGGACAGGTAAACTCCAAAAGAAAATAATCAGCTGAAATCAAGTTTATTTAATGAACGATATATTCTTTAACTACTAATTTCTAATATCAACACTAGATTTTTTTATATCAACTATACACCTAAAATCTGTGTAACTGTAGATGTATATACTGGAGCTAATGTGTTATTATTTTCTCCGCGGAGAAAATAATAATACATGGCCTGCCAATGTCGCCTTCAATTGGCGTTAAACGGTCAAGGGATGGGTTATTTTTATTATCGATTTTCACATTATCGACCTATTGCCGGGAAATATTTCACTCAACCCACATATCTATGAGTATCGCTGAGGGGGGCGCATTTACTATCATTTTGTAGTATTTTAATTTTAAGGATTTTTTATTGTTAAATATAAGTAAATCTAGAATATAGAATTCAAACATAAATATTTCCAATAGATTTCCAAATATATTTCCAAATAGATATTTAATGTTCATTTTCGAGTTTGGGCCACTGTATAATAAATTTTTATTAGCACATACGAGTTGTAAAAACTTTCTCTAAGAATTCTTTATTCTCTGAAGCCTCTAAAGTCTTTCTTTGGAGACTGTGGTTAAGTAAAAACTCAAAAAAGGTATATAACCCCTTACCATAATTACTAATCGTATCCTAAATACGCATTTCGACATCTAAGTTGTCATCATCAGTAGGTAAAACCACTAATAAAAGTGTCGCACATGGGGCACAGTAAAACTAAACACATATGAAAACGCACCAACTTTACACGGCGTCCACGTATACACTGACTTTAAAATAAAAATATATCGACTAAAAATTACGACAAAATTACGTCTCAGCCACATGTGTTTAATCTCTCCTCGCATGCCTTCGAACTTTCTATCCCTTTTCTAAGAATGAAAAGAATGTTCTGTTTGTTTTTAACGATATGAATGCTTTCGTATGCGTCAAGAGCGCGGGGATTATTGATGGCTTTGACAAGTTTTAACCCTTTAATCGACATATTGTTTAATGTATTTAAAGAAAGGTTGGCCACATTATATTTTTCTGGTCTATTGAATTTAATATGTGATATGTGTTCTTTAAACCGGGATATTATTGGTCGTTTCGTTTGGACTATATATTTCAAATTACAATCATCGCAATTAATTTCATATATACCTGATTTCAAATTATAATTAACTTTATCTTTAGTATTCCCTAGGATACTTTTGATGGTATTTTCGGACCGAAAGGCAACTTGGAGACCTCGTTCTTTAACAACTCTATTAATGTTTTTCGTGATAGGATGGTATGGTAAACACATGTACTATTTTTCCTGGTTATATTGAGATATCAAACTTGTGGATTCGAGGATTGTCTTTTTTAATTTATTTTTTCTAATTAATTTATTGATTTCTACGTCAAAGCCATTATACTTCGCGATGTTTTTAATTTTTTATTTATTTTTATTTATTTATTTATTTATATATTTATTACCCAACAGAATTATAATTCCATTTACAGGATAAAATAAAACAAAATTGTAAATCATACACATAACAATAAGTACTAATAGGGAAAAAAAAGTATTATAAAGACACAATTCCCTAAATATAAAAAAATATAAGGAAGCCTAAAATAATATACAATATTCAAGCAAATAATATACAAGGTGTGTATAAATTGGCGGACCCACTACACGCGGCGATGCTCTTCGTTAAATTCGGAGTCCAAAATCCTAATACGAAAATGTTGTACCATGCTCCATATCTTTGCACAAGGTTCCTAAAGTTCGGACTTTCAGTCTTGAAATAAGCATTATTACTCATATTTGTTGACAGAAAGAGCTACAATTTAGAAGAAAGAAGAATTGTTGTTATTATCCTTTCGTTAAAGTTTTCTTTTTGATTTTAAAGTTTGTTTTTAATATTTGTTTATTAACTTATTTTGACGAAAAACACATCTGACAACGTTGTAAAACAATAAGTAGGCAGCCTAATGTTGTTCTAGTCAAATACATTACTACTGTCAAATTCATTCTGAAGACAAAGGAAGGACACATTGTTTTAGGATTAGGACTTTTAACTCGAAATTTGACCACGAATGTCGCCACGTGTAGTGGGTCCGCCAATTTATACACACCTTGTATATAAATATAAACAATATTCCAAAACCAATAAAAAGAAACGGGAAATTCGGGAACATCCAGGAATTAATTGGACACTACAATGAATACACATCGCAGATGTTATAGAGACGCTGTCTCAAGCTCAACAAACCATAAAAATGTATATCCATTTCAGAAGAAACCTGATTGTAATTACTACTCATAACGTAGACAGGAGACCTGACCAACACATTGGTTCGAGGAAAAGGAAGATAGAAAGTACGGGAAAGACGTGTGAAGAATAATGGGACAAGAAAATTAAAGTAGGATAATAGTGTTGTGCAGTAAACTTCGTTGTGAAGAAGCCTATGAAGGAAGTTGAGACTGGCTACAAAACGTCTGAAGGAGAGAGAAGGCACGTTGAAACGAGAAAGGAGTTGAGTGTGATCAAAGCCCCTGTCAGGATAGACGCCGTCCACCTTGAGCCACATGTATTTCAAAAATCGCCGCTGAACTTGCTCGGGTAGACGTTTTTGTGATTAATAAAATGGATACCATGTCAAGCTGGCATATTCCAAACGTGATCTCACTAATGAGTTAAATAAGGTTGTCAATACGCTCACGTTAGAAAATTCGGCACTGTTGCGGATAATAAAACCAAGAGTTTGTGTGGCCTGCTTAGACACATTGCTGATATGTTCATTGAAAGTCAGTTTCATATCGAAGGTAACGCCCAGGCCTTTAATGATTCAACACGGGATATACTTATATCCCCAAGTTGGTAATCAAAGTGCATAACATTACGTCTTTTGGAGAAAGATAAAACCTTGCACTTAATGGGGTTCAAAGGCAAATTGTTATCCTTGCACCAAGTTTGTATATTATCCAGATCTGTCTGAAGTCGAAGGCAGTCCCTCGAGTCGGAGACTCGAGAAAACAAGTTTAAGTCATCGGCAAAGAAAAGGTTATTGGACTCGAGCTGGTCTGAGAGATCGTTAATGAAAATAATGAAAAGTAGAGGACCCAAGTTAGAGCCTTGCGGAACTCCCGAAGTGGCAATGTAAGGTGTCGATAAATATCCGTTGTAGAATACACGTTGAGGCCTATTATGTAGATATGAAGTTAAAAGGTTAACCAGCGGTTTACTAAATCCAAAACTCGCCAATTTAGCTGGAAAGATAGCGTGATCCACTCGATCAAATGCCTTGGCAAAGTCAGTATATACGACATCAACCTGTGACCCGCAATCCAACCCGTCAGCAATATATTGAGAGAATACCGCAAGGTTAGAGACAGTAGATCGCTTTTTCATGAAGCCATGTTGATTCGGTGATATTGCAGTCTTAATAAGAGGGTATACCTTTTGGTATAATACAATTTCAAAAACTTTCGCGAAGTTCGAAATGATTGCACTAGGACGGTAGTTGGCAATGTCCGCAGTATCACCAGCTTTTAAGACAGGAACAATTTTAGTACTCTTCCAAACAGCGGAAAAAGTAGATGTAGCGAGAGCCCAATTAAATATCCTCGCTAATGGTGTTGCAAACACGTTTCCACAGTCCCTCACAACAAAAGTAGGAATTTGATCATCTCCCGAAGTAAATTTATTCCCAAGCATCTTAGTGCTGAGCAATACATCATCATCCGATAAGTGATGCAAATGGAGAAGCATTGAATTGATTGATAGGAGATCTATGTTATTATTCGTAGAGGGCGTATTGTAAACGTTCTTAAAATGATCAGCAGATGCGTTAACTATTGATTGAGGATCCTCAAGATTGACTCCTGATAGCTGCATTCTACCTGGAATACGACTTCTCTTCTTTCTTTCAGCAATGTAGGACCAAAATTGTCTGGGATTGTCTCTAAGCTTAGTTTCAGTAATTCTAAGATAGGTCTTATAAGCTGAAGATATTTGTTTCTTAACTAATGCTCTCAGATGCTTGAACAGTGATAGAGATACAGCACTTTTGGTACTTTTAAAATGCTTAAAATATTTATATTTTAATTTTAGGTTATACATTATTTCGGGAGTATACCATTTAGGAAAACGTCGGGGGTAATTCACGTAAGTGGGAACGTATTTTTCGAACACAGAATATAGAGCATCGTAGAAAACTTCACACATGGTATCAACATCCGAGACACTGTCCAAAAAGTCCCAATTAATACACAACAGTGCATTATATAAGAGAGGAAAATTTGCTTTACGAAAGTTGAAAGACTTGTTATTGTTAGTTGGAAAGTTGGCCGAGGTATCTGAGAAAATAGAAGTATTAATAATTAAAGGAGGATGGTGAGTGTCCTCGGAAACCAATGGTGAACCGTCGCGTATGACCTCGCAATTCATATCAGATAAAACGAGATCCAGCAATTTGTTGTTAGAATTAGTAATGCTGTTGTGTTGATTAAGGTTGCACATGTCCATAAAAGATGTTACAAGTATCGATTTAGTATCATTACCCGAATTGAGGTTAAACTGAGGACAGTTGAAGTCACCTATGATGATTAAATTAGGATAGTTGACAACTACTTCTTCAAATAATTCCAAAAACGATTCGAAATTTGTAATCGAAATATAAGGCGGTATATAGAGAATAATAATATGGAAAGAAATCACATTTATAGTACATTTGCCTCCAATGAAATTAATTAATGAAATCTAGTTCTATTTCATATCTCTCTTTTGTTAAAGGAAAATCTAGTAACGGATTGACTAAGAAGTAGAACTAAGCAGTCTTATGTTGAAAACTATGATTTTAATCGGCGATGATGAATCTATTGACATTGATTTCTTTCTGGAAAATGTCGATTTCTATTTTATGGTTATTTCTAATTACTAATGCATCTAAAAATGGTATCCTATCATTGTTTTCCTTTTCCACCGTGAATTTAATAGTCGGACATTTCAAGTTTAACTGATTAACGAAACGAACATGTCTAATTCGCATTTCCGTGTATCAAAAATCGCGACAATGTCATCTACGTACCTGATCTAGACTCTTGGAAAATATTTAACGACATTTTTAAATTCTACTTCAAATTGACTCATGAATAAATTAGCTAAATTAGGAGATAGGCAATTACCCATTGTTATGCCTTGTTTCTGTTCATAGAATTTTTCTCCTACTTGGAAACAATTTTGCGTTATGCACAGAGTTGTAAATTTCATGTATTCTTTTACTTTTGAAGGTTCAATGTTATTCTTATGAAGCAAGACTTCTAAATATTACATAGTTTCTGAAATAGGCACCGAAAGAAACAATAAATAAATAATAATAAATTTCCCCATCTTCCAGTTCACAATATTTAATTAGTTGAACAAATTCTAAGGAATTACTAACTGGCAAACTTTCTGGTTTTGCATACGAAAGCATTCATATCGTCAAAAACAAACAGTACACGATGAATGGAAACAAGAAACCGATTTCTTATAGTTGTCTCTTTCATTAGAAAAGAGGTAGAAAAGCCGAAGGCGTGGGAAGAGAGAATAAGCACATGTGGTTGCCGTTTTCTTAAGAGAGGTAATTTTTTCGTAATTTTTAGTGGATATATTTTTATTCTAAAGTCAGTGTATACGATGACGCCGTGTAAAGTTGATGCGTTTTCATATGTATTTAGCTTTACTGTGCCCCATGTGCGACACTTTAATTAGTAGTTTTATCTACTGATGATGACTACTTAGTTGACGATATACGTATTTTGGATACGATTAGTAATTGTGGTAAGGGGTTATCTACCTTTTTTTTAGAGTTCTCTGGAAATATGTTAAGTAGGGTCATTAACAATCGGCATCTTTTGCTAATTTCATTTATTGCGTTATACATCGGACCGTTTGTTTATTATTTAGGGTTATCAGTGAACGTATTTATAGACGACCCTTAATATACCTCCCATTGTTAACTAAATATGTATAATAGGAGCACGATTCCTAAATATGTATGTACCATAAAGATCCATTAGTGAACAAAGGCTTTAATTTGGATATTCATTGTCAAGATCTCCTTTCTTAGACATGTATAATAAATTTTATTACTTTATTACACTAACAAGGGACGATTCGGAGATACATACTTAGGTTTATGACACCTACTAATACTTAATTAGTAATGATATTTTATTATTTATTAGTTAAGATTAGAATTTTAAGACATTATCGTAAATCTTGGGTATTTTTGCTTGTAGGTATAATTTCAAGGAAATAGCACAAGAGAATTCCCCTTATGGCGTCACACAACACACTGTACAACTAATCTGCGTATGTTACTATGTAATGTGCAGAGGCAGTGGTACTTTTACCTATTTGTAAAACAGCACAGAGTAGAACATAGTCATCAACCAGAGTCTCATACGAGCAACAAGAGACTGATAAGTATCCACTTAACAACAGCATAAAACACACAGTCTTATACCAAAAAAAAGTTTAAGTATATCAATACGTTAAGCACGTATTACGCATTTGGTACAAATGAAACAGACATGCAATAATATACATACAAGCACGTGTCTTAGGCAGAAATAAATGTTGGAAAATACGTCCATGTGTACAGTTACAGACGTGTATATTATTGCATGTCTGTGTCATTTGTAACAAATGCGTAATACGTGCTTAAGGTATTGATATACTTATACTTTTTTGGTATATTTGCTGCCAACTGGCATCGTCTTAATGGACAGCCTATATACGTATGTTTTTCCTACTGTACCAGCATAGCCGGTCAAAGGAAAAGTTGCCACTTTCGGCATAGTCTCTTTTGTTCGTCAGATGTCACTAGATTATATAATGTCACCTGATAGGACAAAATTTGCTATAGCTTATGAGGCGATTTCTTTAAGCTTTACTTACTTCACTAGCCTAACTGATGAAGCCTGATAGTAGATTGCAGAAACACGTGTCTTAGGCCGAAGTAAATGTTGGAAAATACGAGGCGTATGTCCATGTGTACAATTACAGACGTGTATATTATTGCATGTCTGTTGCATTTGTAACACAGTCTTACTCTAAACTTCAACATAACATTAATATTTTAACAAGAGGCGCCAATCTCAACAACAGTTTTATGTTAGTATAAAACGTTGTAGATCTAAAGTAAATGTATATAATGTAAGTAAATATATAAATGATGAAAGTACATTTATTCATTTAACAAACAGTCACCGAAAATTTAAAAAGTAAAGTGTATACAGCCTTACAACCTGTGCACGGTGGAGCAACATCGGGGTCGTGATTTTAGTAACTGACGTTGAACCATCACCGTTACAAACCGGAGTCATTGCAAACATTTGGTCCACAAGCCAACATCAATCATGATATTGGTCCTCCACAAACCCGACGCCACAACAGTATACATAATCGAACGGTATTAAGTTCAAATATTTCTATAACTTTATTTCTTTTACTTACAGAGCACGTCTCCAGTTCAACATGGTATGAAGAGATTACGCCAACTGATATACAGAAATACTTACACATTGTTTTTTATCACGTCATTATCACAGACAACGTGACATTAAAAACATAAAGATAACCTAACAAATTCACATAAGATTTAACACAAGATTCCAGATAATCTGGAATCACCTAGATCTCCTGGCTATAAACATATCAATGGATCAATGGCTGTAAACAACAACGGAGACAGCAATCCTCCTAAGAACTATTTATTTATTTCGTATGAGAAGCGAATTTGTTTTTTTTTATAATTGCATTAAAAATATAATGGACCTACACTTAATTCTTGCGAAGCTCCTGAAGATGTTATTTAAGTGTAATAAAAAATAATAAAACTTTGATATAAAACAATCAAAAGTATCAATTTTTATTGCATCCATCCGTCTTAGATAAATCTCTTTAATGAGGCATTAATTTATTGTCTAATCCACCGGAATAAAATATTGATTTTCTCCTTTTTTCTAAATGTAAGCGTACTAAAAATATATTTCAATAATGTCAAATATGCATCTATTAGCAACACGAATGTTTACATTTCTCAAATATTACACCTACAACATCCTGTTATTACAGCGACCGGACGTGTTTGCCTATTCACCAGTATCATTATGAACGTACATTAGTATAACGCGAGGCATAACACTCCGATGTTCATAATTGCAATAATATTTGAGCAAGTGTTTACAGATAATTAACATGTTTCGCAGTTGCATCGGTAGTAGTTGAAAGTTCTTCTTTATATATGAGTTATATGAACACCCACCAAAACCCAGATCCACCCTGGCGATTCCGCGCTGTAACGAGAAAGTTTACCAAAACAAACAGACAAAATAACCTGAGGCTTCTACTTCTGCACCCCTTTCATCTAATTCTCTTGTGTTAATATTAAACACGCGATTGCTTTACGGCAAGCTCTGTGTTCTTTATGAAAGAGTCAGTGTAAGGCGATGTCTCACTACGCAATAGTTAGTTTAATGTTATTATATAAGATGAAGCGTTAATTCTAAAGTAATTTTTTCTGTATATTTCAAAATTCTAAATACGCTAAATTCTGACGTAAAATGAATAGTAACATGATATTGACTAAAATAATTTTATAAAATCGAAGAATCTATTGTTATGTGTTGGGTGCCAATTGGTGTTACTCTGGCTGTCAATATACTTCCTATATTTTTGGCTATTTAATTCATGTGTCATATAACGTTCATTAACCAATGAAAAAACTTAATTTTAGTCATTTCCATGCTTACAAAAAAATTGCACCGGTTATTGGACCAGTAAAAAGTGTATCGACTATATCATTCTAAAATTATGAACCAATGAAAATGCAGGATTTTCCGTAGTTGTCATATATTACTCCGATTAATTGACACATACAAATATAAACCAATCAGATTCGCGTATTACTGAAGCAACTCGAAATTACAGCGGTAATTTATCGATAATTTTCATAGTAGAATAATTAGACGTTGTTATGGAAATGCGGTTAATAAGGATAGACACTTCTAAAGTTCTGTCAAAAAACTGATTTCATTGTCACAAAACAATGCTGAGATTTGGGGAAGAATCAGTTGTAAACATTGATCAAATAGTAAAACAAGATGAACCGGCTAATACGAAAAAGAGTAAAGCGTCAATTTGGCGACAATTTTGTGAGTTTTGTGATGCGAAAAACTACAGCATCGAACAAAATGTTACAGAAGAGGAACTTGCAGATATTCTGAAAGACTGGGCTTTCAATATGAGGAAGGTGAATGGGGAAGAATATAAAGAAGGTGTTGTTAAAACGATGTGGAATGTCACGGCAAAATTGCTACAAGAGAAGTTTAATAACGAATATAACAGAAAAATTGATCCTTTTCATACCTGGTAAACGGAAAATGAGTTCTGCAGCTTTACAGAAAAACGAATATGAAAAAATGATAAATGTTTGGGATGAAGAAAATCCAGATGGACTACAAAAGAAATTTTACCTGATAGTGTCGATTGAATTGGCATGGCGAGGAGGAGAAGGCGCGGCATGTTTGATTCACTACTTCCGAGAAGAAATAAACGTATACAATACACCGACTGGAAGAATAGAGTACAATCCCATATTCACGAAAACTACCCAAGGTGGAGCACAAAAATGTGCTGACAGTAAATGGTTGATTCCCAACAAAGTAAAACCAAGTAATTGCCCAGTCAGACTTTTAAAAAACTCATTTCAAAGAGGACAGAAAACGCTCGTATTAAAAGTGATAGACTCTTTTTAACTGTCAATCCAGCGTGGAATACGAAAAAAGGTAGCTGGTATAAAAAAATGCCTATTGGAAGAAATGAAATTTTGAAATGGTTTTAGAAAAGTGCTGAACTCGCTGGTTTCAACACAGAAAACCAAAAAATAAGTAACCATTCCAGTCGCGCGACAGCTGTCTCAAATTTAGCAGAAGCTGGTGTAAATGAGCAACAATTAATTAAAATTTCTGGCCATAGTAGTTCGCATTCTATTAAGCCGTATCTGCAACTAGATCAAGAACACCATGAAACTATTATTAATCAAATGCGAGGAAATAGTTACAACAGTGCAAATATTGATTCAAGCACATCCAATAAAAAACAGAATGTATATAACAATTGTACCTTTCAGTGTACTAATTTATACATGAATTAATAAATAAAGAGTTTAGATAAATTTCATTTTGTATTACGTAAAATAATCTAATCAAATACCATACGAGCTTTGAATTAAAATCGATAATTTCACTCATACTTCCTGCATAACGACTTCGACTCATGTCAATTTGACAAATAAACCACTCCAGCCCTACGGGCTGTCGTGATTTAAATGCTTGTCAAACTGACACTTGTCTTCGTCGCTATGCAACAATCATTCGTGAAATTATCGATAAATTCAAAGCTCTTATGGTATTACTACAGATTATTGACGTATTATGGCGTAAATCAAATATACGAACCCTTATATAATCGAATATACGAACTCTTGTAACAAGTGTTCATTTGAAAAGTCAATCTAGTAGCATGTGATTTACTAAGAACATTTTGAACTATGTCGTAAATTAAAATTTACTACTTAACCTACGGAGTCGTATATTTTGACAGTTTAATACATACACATAAGTAGCAAATAATAGGTATTTATTGAAAACTATAACAAATGTTGAAAATGTTGTGCTTCAAGATCAATGTACTTTAAAATCCTCCGTTCAAAATTTCTGATGATATTCTGCAACATTACATTAAATTTACTTCTACGCTCAGTTTGGATAATTTCTGTGAAATAACGATGTCATTCTCTTTTGTGAATGTGTCTGAAGATATACTTTCTCCAGCGGGGGCGTACCGATGAACCTGTAGAAAGGTGAAATACGTATCTGCGTCTCTGGGGAGGGATATGTTCGGACACGTTCACAAAAATATTAATATTGAACCTGTATTTGTGTTCTTCACACCAGATTTTTAATAATATTTTGTATTATTAAAAATATCATTGTATTATACAAAACTGGTGGGGTTTCATTTATGTTTCAATTATTATGTTACATTACACATGCGGTTAATCCGTAAGTATGAGTGAATACACGAAAAAAATACAGTTTCTAGAGAGAAAGCTAGAAAACGTCGTTGGTTCGCATTGGTTATGTGGACAGAGCGAGATACTTCGGCCGTCTGACGATAAATAGTCAATTTTCTTGGGTGTTATTTGTGATAGTGAAAATTCGAATCCTTCTTGTTTATGAATGAAAAATAGTAACTATTGAAAGAGATTCTTTGTCCTCGGTATCTTTTACAGTCATTTTTACTAATTAGCCACGCCTACAGGTAGCTTTTTCTGGCAACAAATTCAAACTTACAGCTTTTGCAGCGGTTCTGATCTCAGGAGGTGTACTCAGAATATCACTTCTATAGTTTTCTTTAAATAATTTAGATTAAATGAGACTTTAAATTAATTTTAAATTTAGATTAAATGAGAGATTAAATGTTACATACCGGTTGTTATTGACGACGCGCAATTTTCAGACTTTATCGCGTAGAGCGATAAAGTGGCAGTCCTCAGTAAACATTAACTTTTCGTTGCCAATGACAAGCAAAAAAGCATTCTTTATCAAGTGATTGTAGAAAATAACTATTTTTCTACAAACACAGTTTAAAAATGACATTTCGACACGGCTAACTTCAATTAAAAATTCAATAAAAAATTGCATAGCGTGTAATAAAGTAATCACTTTTAGTAAATTAACATTACAGTTTGTCAAAAATGGCTTGACAAAATTTCGAACATATATCAAAGTAATTTTTGTTACTAAATGAAAATTCCTTGGATAATTATTATTATATGTACAGTTTGTGCAATTCAAGATATTTATTAAATGTGACCAAGCGGTAGATTTCCAAATTTTAGACCTTTCTTCAAAATATGCCAGTAGAACATGTTCACATTGTGACAACTTAATTTGACGTAATTTAACGGTTGTGTCAGAACGTATTCATAAAGCTGCCAGATTTTGAGTAACAAAAATTGTTTGTAGAAAAAATAGTGTTCGATACACGTGTTAAAAATGCTATTTTATTTTGCTCGTAAATTGCGACACTCTCTACCGCCCGCTACCTTTTACCCGCAAAATAAAATCGCACTTTTAAGACTTGTATCGTAAATAACTATTATATCAAATTCTCTTGCTTCTAATTGATCGTATCAGATAAACAAAATAGCAACTTACTTGATAAAAGTAAATTTTATCATTATCGGTTATTACATTATAACCGTGCGTTATAATAACGTACGGGTTTTTGACAGATGAATGAAATTGTCAACTTTTATGGCTACTCAATTATCTGAAATTGACAACTTCCTTATAGTATACTAGGAAAATACATTCTTCCACAGGCATCGGTAGCCCAACTGGAAAATGCTCGCCCGCCGCTAAGACGGCCTAGGTTCGATTCTCGCCCACACTACATTTTTTTTCTTTTTATTTACATGATATAGTCTACCTGTATACAACTCGACACTTGAAAATTCCCGAAATTGTCTAATTGTCTAATCCACCGAAATAAAATATTGATTTTCTTCTTTTTTCTAAATGTAAGCGTACTAAAAATATATTTCGATGTCAAATATGTACTATCGTGAGCAAAAAAGTCGGGACAGTGTCAAAATCGTTATGTCAATTTCCTTTACTTTTTAGCGTTGTAATTTTGACGAGCGTAGAAGTAAATTCATGAATTTACTTCTACGCTCTTCTTCTACGCTCGGTCTGGATAATTTATGTGATGTGGCGATGTGGTTCTTTTTTGTGAATGTGTCTGAAGATATCCTTTTTCCAGCAAGGGCGTACCGATGAGCCTGTAGAAAGGCGAAATACGTATCTACGTCTCTGGGGAGGGATGTGTTCGGACACGTTCACAAAAATATTAATAGTGAACCTGTATTTGTGTTCTTCACACCAGATATTTAATAATATTTTATATTATTAAAAATACATTTGTATTATACAAAATTGGTGGGGTTTACCTACTCATGTATGTTTCAATTATTCTGATGCATTAACTGTTCCTTCTAACAACTGGAACCTTGACCACGCAGTCCGTCCTTGATTTTCAGGAAGCTAAAGAAATCGTTGGAGCTTAGGTCAGGACTGTACGGAGGATGGTCTAACAATTCGGCGTTTTATTGTGTTAACAATTCCATTGCCTTGCGAGCTGTGTGCGAACTTGCATTGTCTTGGTGGAGGATGAGTCGTCCTTGTGGGTTGGTTTCTCGGATTTCAGCAATGACTTGCTTCAAACAAATGGTTGTATATATATATCAGCAGTAACAGTTCTTTGATCTTGTAGTGAAATTGTTGCCACAAGACCTGCTTTCGAGACGAATGTTGTTGCGATCATCTTCTTGGAGACACTTCGAGAAAAGATAACTTTTGTCGGATTCTTTTCATCTTGAAACGTCCAAATAGCGGAGTGACGTTTATTTTCGGGTCCGTAGGAATAAATCCATGATTCATCACCGCTCACGATGGTGTACACGTTTTTAGAGTTTCCTGAGTTGAAGCGGTGTAGAGTTTTTTGACACCAATTCACCCTAGCTGTTCCTCGGTTAACAAATGCTGTATCCAACGGGAAACTATTTTTTTACACAAAATTCTTCATGCAAAATTTTAAAATCCCTCAATTTCGCGATTATGTCAAATATTGATCTTCGTTGATGACCTTGCGTACAGCATCGACGTTTTCCTGAGCAACTGCCGTTTTTTGGAGCGCCGGCTCTTGAATCGTCGCTAAGACTAATCCTTCCACGTTTCAATTCTTCATACCAAAGAGAAATTGTTGACCCATATGGTGCTTCATTACCGAAAATAGAAACCAACTCGGCGGGGCATTCTTGTTGAACTAATTGTCTTCTAAAATTATAAAAAACTACCGCGTGAAAATTGTCATGGTTTAATTTCATTTTTCGACTAACTTGTCGTCCGTTGTAACTACAACACTACACGTATCGCGTTGAATCTTTGGATTTAGGCTAACTAAAGATGGAGGTTAATTTTTATTCTCGGCTGTTGTTGCAGATTACCCACACCAATGAAATTAAAAACCTCGCAGTAGACTTAGAGTTAGCCTTACAACCAATACAAAATCATGATTTAGAAAAAGAAAAAATAAAGAAGATAATTAAAACCGAACATACCAACATTCGCAATAGTAACAACAATAATGAAAACCAGACAGTTAAGTCAATAAGAAAGAAATTGAAAGATAACAACTTAGTGATTACAAAAGCGGATAAAGGTAATACAGTAACAATATTAGAAAGAACCAAATATAATGAAAAAATATATAACCTAATAAACACCGAAGATTTTAAAAAACTAAATTCCGAATAATTACCAACAAAAAGTTAAGAATCTCATAAAAAACAATGACACACTTAAGAATAAAAATCTAACAATAATGAACCCACGAACACCGATACTGTATGGACAACTAAAACTTCATAAAGACAACACCCCAATGCGACCAGTAGTATCATACATAAATTCCCTGACTTACAAACTTTGCCAGTATTTCAATAAAAAGTTACCGACAAAAATAAATTTCAAATCTAAATATGCAATAAAAAATACCATAGAATTAACGAACAATTTAAAAGACATAAAGATACCTAGCAATGCTAAATTAGTCTCATTTGACATTAAAAGCCTTTTTACCTCTATACCAATAAATGAAATAAAAAAGATAATTAACATACACATTAATAACAATAACCTTAAGGACACAGATAAACGAGAAATTAAAGAAACTCTAAATTTATGTCTACACCAAAATTACTTCAAATTCAACAATGAAACATACACATAAATAGAAGGATTACCGATGGGAAACCCGTTAAGCCCACTATTAGCAGAAATATACATGAATAACTTCGAAGAAGAACTATTCAAGAAAAACACGGTAGTAATTCAACAAGTCCATTTCTGGGCCAGATATGTAGACGACGTAATTTGCATATGGAAGGGTACAGATAGGCAATTAACGAAGTTCCTAAAAGTAATAAATTCTATAAACCACAAGATACAATTTACAAAAGAAACAGAAAAAGACAAGAAAATAAACTTTCTAGACATTACAATAAACAGAAATAATAATAAGCTTACATTTGAAATCTACAGAAAACCCACTTTTACAGACAACATATTACACGCAAACGCTAAACAATCGATGAAAATAAAAATGTCAACATTCCATAGTTATATACATAGAGCCACAAACACACCATTAAACAAGACAGATTTTAATACAGAAATAAACACAATTAAATTAATCGCAATAAATAATGGATATGACCCTAAAATCGTAGATAAACTGTTAAAACGTAAAGAAATACAAAATAATAAGAACAAATACCTATACCCGAAAATAACAGAAAATATACAAAGATGGCACAAAATTACGTACATACCCCAACTCACTAATAAAATAAACAGAATAGTAAAAGGATTAGATATCAAAATAAGCTGGGTAGATAAAACAAATTTGGGAACAATGATTAGCAACAACAAAGATAAAAGAGATAAAATGGACCAATCAGGTGTTTATAAATTAAAATGTAAAAACTGTGAAGCTATCTATATCGGCCAAAGTAGACGAGCCATTAAAAACAGAGTTAAAGAACACAAAAAGTCAATTGTATATAGTGAGAAAAACACAGGCTTTGCCGAACACTGTATAGAACTCAACCACTTCCCCGATATAGATAACTGCGACTTAATACACAATATCACAAAAAGCAAGAGATTGGACCTCCTAGAAATATTAGAAATAAAACTAGCGAAAAAACAAAATCTATCAATCACCAACACACAGATAGAATATGCCAATACACCCTTTATAGACACCGTAATACACAATATAGTACCACCCCCACTACACACAAGAACAGACAACCATATAAGAACAAGTGCGATAGTCTTTAAGTTAGATTTATAGATCTCTTTGAGAATGGCATAACAGCCGAAACAGATGTTAGAGAATTTAAATAAATCTCATAGTGAAACAAGCCAAGTGTTTTAATTTATTCTTTATTATTTACTGTATGAAGGTAATTTTTAGTGCTGACATTTGATTAACTGCCCTCTATGTCCCAGTATGCAAGCATAAAAACATCTCCTGTATTTGTTAGACCAACGTTTCTAACAATGACGTAAACGCATTCTTATCGTGAAAATCCTATAGTTACAACTAGTAAAAATAAAAATTAAAATTAAATAAAATTAAAAAAAAAACTTTTATGTACAAATAAATACATTTTAATTTAGTTTGATTTTCTAAACGGAATTCGTAAACTCTAACATATAGTTGAGTAATTACACCATAGATAACTTAATTGTATTCTCGACGGTTCACAAGAGAAAATGCTGCCGGCTGGCTTTAGAGGAGTTCGAAAGTATTAACGTAAGTTAAATTAGTAAAGTTGTCGAATCGTCTCGTTATTTAAACGCGAAGTAAAGATTACTTGTACTTTACTTCTATTTTTATGGAGTTCCTTAGACGTATCATCGAAGTTCTCGCGTCAAATACACAGCTAGTATAACGTGTAGAAGTTATGCAGTAAACTAAAAGATCTCTTCGGAAAATATCTTAAATTTTGTCTTCATGTATATAAATGTGACAACTTTCTCTTTGAAGCGAGTAGATACACTATCATGCATACTTTTATTGCTTCCATAATTACTTGTACTTACATTATTCAAATGATACAAAAACTGATCACATATTTAATTTTAATTATGAAGTAAATTCTAAGAAAGCGCCAGGCTACGAGTTAATAACAAGGTACTTACTATACCAAAAAACGTACGGAGAATTTAAAAATGATCACTCAAATAGCTAATGCTGTTTAAGTAACAAATGCTATTTGAGTAACAGAGCCTGCCGCTCTTCAGCCCCAGGCTGAGCAGCACGGTAACCTCCCCCATGGAGGCCATTCTGGGTCTCGTGGAAAGATGAGCCTATGACTGTGATCTTGAGGCTGAAGACCTATAGCTTTTGGTATCCTAATAAGGTTGTAGGGAGCCATAGAGATACCACAGGAACTACACTGGCGGAGCCAATACTACAAATACCGGCGGACAGTAAAGCATCCTAGTTTATGTTTACAGCTAACCTGAACATATCTATACCGACAAGGGAGCAGGCAAAAAGTCGATCGAGCGATTAGGGTGCCAGCACCTGGTACACAGATGGATCACAATCTAATCGAGGCACAAGTGCAGGTATATGTTGATTGTGCCCTACAAGGAAGATGTCGTTAAGTCTAAGGAAACATACGGCAAGCAACAAATAAAAATAATGACTGACAGCCAGGTCCTTAATTGAATAGCACAAGACAATACTGTTTCAGTCATAGGAATGTCAGGCCAAGAGAAGATTAAAGGCAATGAGATGAGAGCCGACGAAGTGGTCAATGAAGGTTCCTAGAGAAACTTCATAGAACCAGAACATGTGTGAAAGCGCCAAGGATTCCGCTAGAAGGGAGAGTTATGGCTAGAAAGAAAACATAAAAAAATGGGCGCTAATGGAAGATCAACTCCATACTAAGACACTACTAGAGCTAGACGCTAAGCCTTCAGACCACCTAATTCGTAGTAATAAAAAATTAAAATTATTACCAGCTTGATAACCTAACATTATCCTTTAAAAAAGCATATGTACAGCATGGGCTTGGTTAGCGAGCCCTAGTGTAGGATATGTGAAGAATAGGAGGAAATTAGCCTTCATGTAATATGCACTTTTGACAGAAACATTTCGGAAGAGATCTATTGGATCCTACGAGGGTGTTAACATTTTCCCTGAGGAGAATAGTGGCTTTTATCGAGGACACAAGACTAACAGAGTGGAACTGAGAGATCTATTCGGGATGGCACAAAGAGCATTATTCGCTCAAGTGAGCGTACAACCCAAAGAACTAGAAAAAGAATAAGCTAATGCTATACTTCGATTAGCTCCTAATGATTCTTAAACCTGGTAGAAACCATACAAATTCTGATTCATACAGACCTATAAGTCTCCTGATACTACTATCTATAGTCCTCGAAAAGCCACTCTTGAAAAGATTGACACTGTTGCTACTAAGCAAAGGACTTATCCTCAATCATCAATTTGACTTTAGATATCATCCTGGAACAACCGAACAGGCGCATCGCATTCTCAGACAAATTAATAACGACTTGTAAAAGAAGTGACTCTGTTCTGCGGTGCTTATGGACGTCAGTCAAGCATTTGATAAAATTTAGCACTAAGGCTTGCTTTACAAATTGAAAAATCTACCATTCAATTTATGTCTTATACTAAAATCATGCCTCACTAATAGATATTTCTTACAATATGAAACAGACATGTAAAAAATTTACATATCTGTAACTGTACACATGGACAATACATCTCGTATTTTCAGCATTTACTTCTGCTTATTACATATGTTTCTGCCATCTAGGCGTCATCAGTTAAGCTAGTGAAGCAATGTGATACAAATGAAACAAATCTTTATGAATAGATTTGTATATGTATATACATTTCATTGAAATCGCCTAAAAGATAAAGCAAATGTCATTCTATTAGGTGGCACTTATTTCATAAGTGACATCTTACGGACGAAAGAGACTTTGCCGAAAAAGGCGACCTTTCGCTTGAATAGCTAAGCTATTACATAAGCGAAGCAATACGTATAGGTGTAGTACATTAACACGTGCCAGATGGCGGTAAATATACAAAAAGGTTGTGTTTATGTATAACAATACGTTATGCACGTATAAAGCATTTGTTACAATATGAAACAGACATGTAAAAAATTTACATACCTGTAACTGTACACATGGCCAATATATCTCGTATTTTCAGCATTTACTTCTGCTTAATACATTGTATTGTGGATTTTTCCCTGAAGAATATTTTTAAATATAATTATTAATTATGTATAATTTATTTTCAGGTTTATATTTAGTGATTTATAATATTTTATTTAAAATTTAAATTGGCGTGTATTTTATTCCTAGACTGTAGATTGTTCGTAGATTGTTTTGATTCACGTTGTGAAACATTGCCGGACGTTGTATCGTTCGAGGTTCGTAGCTTGATGGTTTTTTTATTCTCGGACGAATGTTATTTCCGCATCAGAGATTTATGTACCTTCAGATGATTCACATGTGTTAATTTTTGAATAAGGACTTCTTCTTTATTTGAAATACTTTAATAAGTTCGGTTTATGTTTTAGTTTTTGATTATTAATGTGTTCAATTTAATTATCGACTTGTTACGAGTGTTTAACTTGTAATTTTGATTTGAAATGTATGATTCATCTGAAAAATCTCTCGTTAAGTTTTTTTGTGTGTGCTAAGGTTACATTAATTAATGTAAGTAGTCCTTTTGCAAATAAATTTATTTGATATTATTCTTGGTAATAATCTTTTATAATTTTTGAGCTCATAGTTTAATTGATTATATTTAATTTTGATATATTTTATTTAGTAGATGAATAGCAAGGAAGATTTTCATATTTCTTATCAGGGAGTTTTTTTGGTATCATGTTTCAATATTGTATTGAAGTCAGGATTTTGGAGGGAATATTTTTATCATGTTTATGTTGCGCATGATCTGATCATTGACACGCGTAGTTAACAGTTTGTCTCTGTTGACGTTTAAAGTTTGGGTTAACGTAAATATTTGAATTTGAAAGTTTTCCGACCCATTTAATTAGTGTAATTTTTGCTCGCGGTTATAAGAAGTTTTTTCATTGTATGAGTTCATTACCATACTAATTTTCCTCTGCTTATTGCATTACTGTTGCAGTAGCACGTCTTTATACTTTATGGAGACGATTTTTTTTTATTTTTATTTTTTAATAAAATTTTATAGAAAAGTGCTTGTTTTAATGTTTATATTTTCTGTCCACGTTCTTAAATGAACCTGAGACTTTAGAGGACTCTATTAAAAGAAATAAACTCTCCGTAAGGCAGCCCGGACTCATAGTGGTGCACTGTGGATTATCTTCAACATATTTCCACAATACATAGCAATATATTTCTGCCATCTAGGCATCATCAGTCAAGCTAGTGAAGCAATGTGATACAAATGAAACAAATCTTTATGAATAGATTTGTATCTGTATATATATTTCATTGAAATCGCCTAAAAGATAAAGCAAATTTCATCCTATAAGGTGGCACTTATTTCATAAGTGACATCTTACGGACGAAAGAGACTTTGCCGAAAGAGGCGCCCTTTCGCTTGAATAGCTAAGCTATTACATAAGCGAAACAATACGTATAGGTGTAGTCCATTAACACGTGCCAGATGGCGGTAAATATACAAAAAGGTTGTGTTTATGTATGACAATACATTATGCACGTATAAAGCATTTGTTACAACATGAAACAGACATGTAAAAAATTTACTGTAACTGTACACATGGACAATACATCTCGTATTTTCAGCATTTACTTCTGCTTAATACATATATTTCTGCCATCTTATTGTAATATATGTTTTTATCACTGATAAAAACAAACAACAACATACAAACAAGATGGTACACTAAACCAACCACATCCGGCAGATATGTAAACTTTTTTTCAAACCAACCCCTAGCCCACAAAAAAAAATGTAGTAACAGCGTTAGTAGACAGAGCCTTAAATCTCACTAATCCAGTTTTCAGACCAACAATACTAAATAAAGTAAAAACAATTTTGACAGAAAACAATTATCCACCACAATTCATACAAAAAATTATGAAACTAAGACTTAATAAAATTTATAACACAACAAACAGCCACAACAAAAACAAAAAACCAATGAATTAACATATATCCCCACACCCTATATAACTGGATTATCCGAAAAACTCGACAATATATTCAAACCATTTAATTTTAAAATAGCACACCAAAGCGGTAAAAACCTAACGTTCCTACACACCAAACTTAAAGACTCAACACCTACACTAAAACAATCACACACTATATACAACATACCCTGCAAAGACTATTGACAAAGTATACATAGGCCAAACAAAACAGTTACTACAAGAAAGATTGAAAGGTCACAAATACGCAAAAAATCAAACTGCCTTAAAAAAACACCAATTGACACTAAAACATAATTTTGATTTTGATAACACCGAAGTAATAACACAGAAAAAGAATACAAAAGCTAGAGAGGTCTTAGAAATGATCCATATTTTCAAAAACAGCAGAACAATCAACGACAGAAACGAAATTGATGGACTTTCTAAACTCTATTACCCACTCATTAAACAATAATTAAAATCAAAACCCCCGCACACACAAACACAAACCAAAAAAAAAAAAAAAAAAATTTTATCAGTTCCCATTTGTAAATACTTTAACTATATACCCCTAAACACGGTCCTGACCACTTTGCTAATTTCCAAAATAGAACAGAAATTAACCTCTCTGAACCAAGACACAGTCACTTACAATATTCGAACCAGTGCGTGTCGGTCCTTAATAAAAAAAGGTCTCGGATGTCCCCGATAACACATGTTGCACAGAATGCGTGTTTTTGAAACCCAAAAAAAACAGTGAGTTTATTGTCATTCAATGTTTTCTTTACTGTATTTGTAGTTCAATTCAAATTCCCAATTCATTTATACAGATATAATCACTTTAATTTTCCCTTACTTATCATTAATCTAATTTTAATTTAATTTTAACTTTAATTGTTAATTTAATTGGTAATTCAGTTTTTAATCTAATTTTAGTTTTAATTGTTAATTTAATTGTTAAATCAGTCTCACAAAAGCAAACACAGTTCCCATGTTTTCATTGTATTAATTCTTGTTTCTAGTTACTTGGAAAAGACTGAATAATAATAAAAGTCGAAACGTCGTAGAATAAAACATCAAAATTCAATAAAAGGTCGCTAAACCAATAAAAAGTCTATTATTTTTAATATACATATATATATATATATATATATATATATATATATATATATATATATATATATATAGAGAGAGAGAGAGAGAGAGAGAGAGAGAGAGAAAATATTTCTTGACCTTTGTATATTATAGTAGATTTAGGTAGTCGGCGATTTAAGGTCTGTTTTACTTTAATATTTATATATTTAAAATAATCTTACATGTATTGGCAATTACTGCCTTTTTCAGCAAAGGCAATAATTCTTATTCGCTTAAAGACTCAAACACATGAAGTATAATTTAGGTACCTATTTTCTGTCCAATCTGAGCATTCTGCAATACATTAGTAATACTATATTTTACATTATCCACAAGTAAAATTAACTAATTTTAATGCATTAAAATTCAACACATTGATCTGAAATTTTCCAAGTGAGACTCTCAAATAAATGTCCTTTCTCCACATTAATTTTATACGCAGTGTCCAAAATCAATATCGAATTAAGTAACTAATTGACATGTTAATTAAAATATTAAATTATAATTGCACGCCTTCTGCTGTATCGTCCTCTCTTTCTCCTACAGATACTTTGTTTTTCTTTCACTTTCTCCCGCTTCCATTCAACAAATTAATGAATATCACAAAATGAAACGTTAATTCGAATGCAAGCAAATTGCTCCCCCCATTCGCCCCAATATCGGCCAGACTGACTGACTGACTGAACCCGTCTCATAATTAGAATTTAACGAAGCAAATTAATGTTACGAAGCGTTTTCTCATACAAAAAAGTATCTTCCTATGTGTATTTTCATTTCTGTTCATTCCCGTTATTATGTTACTTTGCTATATTCTATCTAGAATTATTATGTATTATCATCATATTATACAAATTAGGTGCGAAAAATTAAATTATAATTACAAGTAGGTATATTATGTAAACACAGACATAAGGAATTTAAATTTAGGGTTATGCCTGAAAATGAAATTGATCGACGCTAAAATGCATTTCTAAAATTTAATTAAATTTTCAGAATCAAAGTTATAAGCAACACTACAATGTAAAATAAAGAATTTGCAATATAAAATAACAAAACAATACTGGAATACTGGAACAGCTCTTTATTAAAAGAACTACAGCCTCGAATACCGTGTTCCACTTCTTAGATAAGTTGTGGTTTGATTCTTTACAATTTTTATATATATATATATATATATATATATATATATATATATAATAACTTCGTGACCTTGGTATGATATGGTAAACCTAATCAGTAGGCGATTAAAGGTCTGCATATTACTTCAAAATATATGTATTTAAAAAACTCTACATGTTTCGGCTGTGTACGCCTTTATCAAGAGAATACAAAATATGAATGACAGGATATAAATGTCAAGTAATTAATGTCAATTACTTGACATTTATATCCTGTCATTCATATTTTGTATTCTCTTGATAAAGGCGTACACAGCCGAAACATGTAGAGTTCTTTAAATACATATATTTTGAAGTAATATACAGACCTTTAATCGCCTACTGATTAGGTTTACCATATATATATATATATATATATATATATATATATATATATATATATATACATATATATATATATTAGGCATCATTGCCGAAACATGTAGGATTGTTTTAAATATATATGTATACTTTGAAGTAAAGCCAGACCTTTAATCGCCAACTGATTGAATTTACCATATCATACCAAGGTCACGAAAATATTATATATTTATATATACCGTGTGTCCCAATTTCGATGCTCACCATTGGTATCTCGGTTATTAGAAGATATAGAACAACGGTTAAATGGGGAATGTTTTGCAGAATTCAATACTCGCGGCAAATCTCATTTCAAATTTGACCTAACTTTTTAAATTTTTAAGATATTTTAAAAAATCAAAAATTTGCCGATTTCGTTATTCCTCAATAACTCGATAACGCTTAGTCTGACCTCTTTTAAAGTTTTACATTGTACAGACACTTTTTTAAAACAAATTATTTGATACAAACAGAAACCCCCGATTGTCATTTGTTTTTAAGTTATTACCACTATCTTTTGTTTTTCATATGGCGGCCAAATTGGATTTAGGGTTTGTTAGGTAGTCCTCAAAATGTGCTTTTCAACGATGTATAACATGCCTGAAAAATTTTTATTTATAAGGAAAATATTAATAAAAACGCAAATTAATCTTTAATATGAAATTAGTAGGCTGTAAACTGTAAACAAACGAAACGATAAAAAAATTATAGAAATAAAAAGTAAAGATACAGAACTTAAAGTTCACATTCACTTAAAGAAATTGTTCAATATGACGACCATTCTGTTCCACACAATTTTGACACCTTGTTCGAGTAGAGTTACAAGCTCTACGTAGCGTGTTTCCGTTTACTGATCGTAGCACATCTAGTACTCTTTGTTCTAAAATTTCCCGAGTTTCTGGCGGTTCAAAATCAAATAAATAATAAATAATAGTCAAGTAAGGTAAGGTCGGCTGATCTCGCAGGCCATTGCACGGGTCCATTATTTGAAATCACTCTCTCATTAAAGTTTTCTCTCAAAAAATGTTGCACGTTACGAGTGTTATGGGCCAGGCAACCATCTTGCTGGAACCAGATGTTTTGTATGTTCTCGGGATTAATAATTTGCCTCAAAGCAGGCATTATCTCGTTTGTTAGTAGCTCCAAATATCTGTTACCAGTTAAATTGTAATCAAAGATGAAAGGACCTATTAACTGATTATCTAAAACGAAAAAAAGAGTTTAAAAAACAAAAAAAATGTAAACAAAATGTCATACCAATTAAACCGCACCAGACATTAAAACCAAATCGAACTTGAAATCTTCTTTGATTTACCAAATGTGGATTTTCAGTAGACCAATGATGATAGTTATTCCTATTGAACACTCCACAATTGGTAAATCGTGTTTCATCTGTCCATAGTATTTTCCTAGGAAAATTAGCGTCATATTCACATTTTTGAAGGTACCACCTGCTAAACTGTAATCGTCGGAGATTGTCATTATCACTTAAACCTTGTACAATTGTTGGTTTGTAAGGGTGATACTTGTTTTTCGTCAAGGTTCTGTGAACAGTAGATTTTGAAATCCCTGTTTCTCGTGTCACACGACGAACTGATGTTTTGGGATTGTTCCTAACGTTCTGCAAAATATTATTTCGACGTGTATCAGCATCATTAACTTCATAGTTAGCTCGTTTTTGTTCCAAGCTTCCAAAGTTTTTTAATTTTCTAACTAGTCTTCCAAAAATTGTCCTGTGTGGCTGTTGTCTTTCTGGAAAACGCTCTGCATAACTCGTGCACGCATTTTTAGTGTTTCTATTTGCTTTGAAATACACTTCCAACATATCAACTTTTTCTTCGTTTGAATATGTATGTGCCATTATCAATACTTATAAATCTTAATACTTGACAATAATTACTTATCACTAACTACAAGTAGTTTTAATTAACTTATCTCTGCAGCACTAATTGTACTTTGATTCATTGTCAGAATACATTTGTCATTAACGTTTGACGGAACATAATGTCTTTGCTAGTGATACACGCTCAGAGGTTAGAATTATCTGACATTTGATGTAAAACCAAATACAAATCTCCCCACTACTTTTAATCCTGCGCGAACTTACCCCTCCTCGCGCCAACTTAATTGGCGTTTGCTATACTTAGAATATCTTTTCACTTTCATTTGACATTGGTGTTTAATTTTTCAGTCTACTAATTTCATATTAAAGATTAATTTACGTTTTTATTAATATTTTCCTTAGAAATAAAAATGTTTCAGGCATGTTATACATCGTTGAAAAGCACATTTTGAGGACTACCTAACAAACCCAAAATCCAATATCGCCGCCAAATGGAAAACAAAAGATAGTGGTAAGAACTTAAAAACAAATGACAATCGGGGGTTTCTGTTTGTATCAAATAATTTGTTTTAAAAAAGTGTCTGAACAATGTAAAACTTTAAAAGAGGTCAGACGAAGCGTTATCGAGTTATTGAGGAATAACGAAATCGGCAAATTTTTGATTTTTCAAAATATTTAAATAATTTAAAAAGTTAGATCAAATTTGAAATGAGATTTGCCGCGAGTATTGAATTCTGCAAAACATTCCCCATTTAACCGTTGTTCTATATCTTCTAATAACCGAGATACCAATGGAGAGCATCGAAATTGGGACACACGGTATATATATATATATATAAAAATATAATATTTTCGTGACCTTGGTATGATAAGGTAAACTTAATAAGTCGGCGATTAAAGGTCTGGTTCATTACTTCAAAGTATATATATTTAAAAAAAACTTTTTTTAAATATATATACTTTGAAGAAATGAACCAGACCTTTAATCGCCGACTTATTAAGTTTACCTTATATATATATATATATATATATATATATATATATATATATATTGCCTATGTTAAATATCTGCCTAATATGAAGAATTCCATTCGGACATATTCCCCGGAATTCTGGAAGTATAGGGTTATTCATTTCGTGGTCCGGATTTGGTAGCCCTATTTCAGTGATATATCTTATATAGAACTTCCATCCAAGGTAACCTATGTTTAGTTTAAAGTTTGCCATTTTACAATATGGTTCATTTAATAACCTCAGAGCGTGTTAAAATAGCGAAAACTTACTACAAAAATGGTTATTCTATAGTAGGTACGTTTCGTGCATTACGAGGAGGTTATGGTCGGCATAATCATTGATAGACATAACAATTGAAGAAACTGGATCTATAACACATGTGTTAAGCCCTAGACATTATTGAACACACTCGAACGAAAGTATTGCTGCTGTAAGGTCCAAATTTATCCATTACGTGACGCGCACAGCATTTGAGTCTATATTACGCTACATTATGGCGTATTTTGCATATGCTCGAACAACAGCGTTCGGATGACGATATTTCACATCGAATTTTCTTTAGTAACGAGGCTCAGTTTTCGCTTAATGGGTATGTCAACAAACAAAATTTTCGCATCTGGGGCAGTGAAAATCCACAAGTAACTATCGAAAGAACATTGCATCCACAAAAAGTCACAGTATGGTGGGACATTTAGTCTGGAGATGCGATAGGCCTGTCCTTTTTTGAAAATGACGAAGGTGTGACACAAACCGTCAATTCTGATTGCTACAGCTACGTTATTACATGACAGAAAATTACTTTAAAAATATTGATGTTGGAGATATGTGATATCAACAGGATGATGCCACAAGCAACACAATACGTCTTGTTTTTTGCGCGAGAAATTTCACGAACATGTAATTTCACGTTTTGGTGATGTGAACCACCAAGATCTTGCGACTTGTCGCCGCTGGATTGTTTTTTGTGAAGTTACGCATGCGGACAATCCTTAAACTCTTAACGCTTTGAAAGCGAATATCCGCCAAGTTATAGCCGACCTATTGCCCGCTATGTGCCGACAGGTTATCGAAAATTACCTCTAAAAGATCCAACCCTGTAGGATGTCCCGTGGAGGACATTCGACAGATGTTGTATTGCAGATACTACACCAAACATATTGTCCTTTAGATTTCACCCTGTATCTCTAATTAAAATTGAAAAAAATGTTTGCGTTCTAGATAAGACAACAACGGATGATGATTTAATACCCAGTTGCTTTATTCGTAATACCAGTAAAGTATTAGCAAACCCATTACAGATTGTTATTAATTTGGCTCTGAAAACTTGTGTTTTTCCTGATCCATGGAAGAAAGCTAGAATTACACCAGTTCACAAGAAGGAAGGAGCTTGGAAAACTATAGACCAATAGCGATTTTGCCAAATTTGTTCACGATTGTTCACAACACAAGTCCATACATATCCAGCAACGAACATGGATCTTTGGCATTGCGGTCTACCGTTACGAAACTAACGATAGTGATTCAGCTTTGAGGTACTGTATAATAATGGTCAACTAGATGTTGTATACACTGACTTTTCTCGAGCTTTCGATACTATTGACCATCAAACATTATTAAATGAATTAAGTACTTTTGACTTCAGCCCATCTGCATTAGAACTTATTCCCTCATACACTATGAATAGAGTGAATTATGTATTCTATAACGACTTTTACTAGGAAAGCAATCCAACTCTCCTAGTAATATCTTAGTTTGGAGCCGACCTTTCATTAGCCTCCATTTCCTTCTATGTTCTCTTTCTAGCCATAACGGGATCTCCTTTCTAGCAGAATCCTTACCGATTCCACATACAGGTTCGGATCCTATGAAATTCCACTTTGAGTCCTCTTTGGCCAGTTCATCGGCCATCCCATTGCCTTCAATCTCCTCATGTTCTGGCACCCATATCAGTGACACGGTATTGTCTTGTGCCAGTTTATTGAAGACTTGCTTGCAATATTTCACCAGTTTAGACCTAGTAGTTGGGTTCGTAATGACTTTAATAATCGCCTGACTATCGCTTATTGCGTTAATTTTTCTATTTGCACGGCCGACTTCCCGAATTTTCTCGGCGCAGGCTGCTACTACAAACAATTCAGGCTGGATAACCATCGTACATTTCTCCAGACTCAGTGATATGTCCCTTCTAAAGCACGTCCCGTAGATACTTGCACCTCCACCATGATTGACTTGCGATCCAACCGTGAACTATGTGCCAGCGCCCTAATCGCTCGAGCGACTCTTGTTCAGCTTAGCTGTAAACATAATCTGTGGTATAATACTCTCCGACGACATTTGTAATTCCGGTACAGTTCCTTTGATATGTGTATGGCTCTCAACTAACTTAGGACACAATTTCAGTCAGGATCACTGTCATGGCCTCTGCTTTTACAAGTAGTACAAGTAGGTTCATGCTTTTACTTCTTTATTTTTCTTTTGTTATTGTATATTGCATTGAAATAAAGTTATTAGAGGGTGTAATGAAAGTTTTCGGACTATTTCGAATGAAAAATTTTACACCTTCGGAAAACTTTACTATCTAGACCTTTTCACATAACATTTAACAAGATTTAGGCTTTGTAAACTTAACATTATAAAACACTTAACGGTCCTAATTGTTCAATGCGACGCAATTTTGCTCGAACGTCTTGCATAAGTCGTTGACAGTACTCTATAGGAATATCACGAAGCTTAGTTCGGATCCTGTTCCTTAATTGATCTTCATTTTGAGCTTTCCAACCGTTCTCGTACATCTTTTGAGATAATAAAGCCCATAAAATTGCATAGGCCTAGCTTGGAGCAGGTTATATGCACGAAGCACGAAATGTATGTTTTGCGCTTCCAACCATTGCCTTGTCTTGTGGCGTAATGACCTGAATCCAAGTCAGGCCAAAACATGATATCACCATTTGGATGATGTTCATTGACGAAATCAGCCAAGCAACGTTGAATGTAAAGATTGACGGTTACTGCTTCTCCTCCCACATGCCCTATGTAAGGTCGAGAAATACCTCCACATAAACAGCGCACCATACTAGGACTTTTTCTGTGAATTTTTCCTTTGTTTTATACTTTACTTCACTAGGAGTCTCATCCACATCTCTTGTGTAAAAACCAGCATTACCCGGAGTTTCTGCATTGCTAAACGAAAAATATTTTTCATCATTCATAATAGCTATTTTGTTTCCAGTAAAATGCTCTTATCTTAAATCTCGACAACATCTAGAAATTCTTAGAAGTTGAGCTGCCGTGTATTTTTGACACTTTTATCTTTTTCTATATTTTAAGTTATTTTTTTTTGTTTTTCTTGCAATGGTGGTGTTATAAACATAAAAGCGTCGAGCTCACTTACGGGTAGACGTTCCAATATGGTTTTCAGCAAAGTAAAGAAGTGTTACTTGATTTCTGTCTACGTTATCGGCCACTTTTCGGTAGGTTCTGACAGAATATACCCTTCTCGTACTCACGGATTCTTTGATATATGGTACTTCGAGAAATATTTTCGTTCTCAAAAAGGTGTACTACTTGGTACTACTCCAAGATAATCAACTTCGCCTGTCAAGGATTGAGGAAGAAGGAACAAAGTCAAGTTAAGGACCTAATCAAACATTATGAAGACGTCCTTGAAACTGAAACTGGTACGAAAGGAAGAACCAATATTGTAATGCACAAAATAAATACCAGCGATGCAAGTCTAATTCGACAAGGACAAAGAAGGTTACCACTGGCAAAACGTGAGGAAGCCAAGCAAATTATACAATATATGGAAGGCCAAGGAGTAATTGAACCATCGAATAGTCCATGGGCTTCACCAGTGGTGTTTGTCAGGAAGAAGTATGGACCTACCAGATTCTGTGTGGAATATCGTCGTTCGAATAGTGTGACCAAAATGTACTACTAATTTGCCGTTAAGGCATTTTGCCAACTAAATTATAGATATGCTTTCATAGCTCTAATTTGTAAAGGCCCGTTTCCACTTATGCATTAAATTACAGTAACTTTGACGCATGAAAGTATGAATTTTTTTACTAGATGACTTTCCGTGCATTAAAAACTGCAGAAACGTTTACATATATGCAGTTTCATGTGCAGCAAAATAAAAGACAGAAAAAAAATTCCTTCGGATTTTATTTTTAGGCAACCACAAAATCATTTGTCGTCAACTTAATGTTGAATGATGGCAACACCACGCAACAACAAATGACACCAACATTAATATATATATTGGTCACACAATATTTCCTAGTACTTACTAAAAATGCATGCAGTTTATTGCACGCGTTTAGAACAAGTTCTAAAGCCATGCATTAAAAATGTATGCATTTTTTGTTGCATGTAATTACTTAGAAATGCATAGTGTGAACACGAAAATTCTGCATTTTGCTCCTGCATTAGAAAAAGCAGCATGAAAATGCATAAATGGGATCTGGCCTTAAGCCATATTGCTACAGCTGAGAAGAAAAATGACATGCGAAATAAATATACGATGTAACCATGGTAGCACATTGTGATGTTGAGCCGGTGTTGAGTGACTGGCGGGATCGCCATGTGATGTTGCCTTAGTGGCTGGCAGGATCCCATGTAATGTCTAAGTGGTTGGCAGGATGGCCATGTAATGTGCCTTAGTGGCTGGCAGGATCCCCAGTAATGTGGCTTAGTGGCTGGCAAGATCGCCATGTGATGTTGAGCCTGGTCCTGCAGGCTACATCGTTATGTATGTTCGTGGAAGCGTGAATGAATTAAATAATGAGCGTACGAAGTTGGTTTAACATTGTATTAATTAGTTAACACTTATAACAAGATAACATATTCTATATACATAATCAATATAAGACAGTAGCCGATAGAGAGTTCTATATCGTACTCCGAAGTCGTACTGACTGTCTAACTAAGACTGATCTGTCTGTTCTTTAATCGAACGTCTTATATACATTGGAAGATCCTTCTTTCGGCCATGTATTACTTAAACATCAACAAGATGTGCAAGTATGCAACTATGATTCATAACCTTGTGTATGCAATTAGGTGGACCGGGGTCGTGTTATTCTAATACAATATAATGAGACCGGGGCCGCACCTTGAGAAAGTAGTACTAACACATATTACTTCAATCAAGTTATCACAACATACCCATAGCTTACTCTTCAAAACTGTGTTTATCTATTCGAAGAAAACATTTTAAAATAGTCCTAAAACTGCCGTTACACTCGTTATTATTATTAATTATTGAACCATAAATTTATTTACCATTTGGTACAGAAAAATTAACACTATTTTCCTTGGATTTGGTAGCCCTATTTCAGTGACATATCTTGTACAGAACTTCCATCCAAGGTAACCTATGTTTAGTTTAAGGTTTGCCGTTTTACAATATGGATCGTTTAATAACCTCAGAACGTGCTAAAGTAGTGAAAACTTACTACAAAAATGGTGATTCTATAGGAGGTACGTTTCCTGCATTACGATTAGATGATGGTCGACATAATCATTCATCTGAGCGCACTATAGCCAAAACTGTGAAAGAAATTGAAGAAACTGGATCTATAACACATGTGTTAAGCCCTAGACATTATTGAAACCCACGCTCGATTGAAAATATCTGCTGTAAGATCCAAATTTATCCATTACATGTCGCGCATAGCATTTGAGTCTACCTCACGCAACATTATGGCGTATTTTGCATTTGGATTTAAGCCATATTGCTACAGCTGAGAAGAAAAATGATATGTGAAATAAATATACGATGTAAAATAGTCCGAAAACTTTCGTTGCACCCGTTATTATTATTAATTATTGAACCATAAATTCATTTACCATTTGGTCCAGAAAAATTAACACTATTGTCCTTCAATATCATAAAAAAGTGAAGTAAGGGTACAAATGAATTGTAAAGATAAGAAAATATCAAAAATCAATCTCTCAAATGAAAATCAACTAATTAAGACAAGAAATATAATTAATATCAAGCATTTCGAAAGCAGTTTCCTTCCAGTCCGAAACTAAATAAATTAGAGGACTCAAAATTCGACTTCGTAAGCGTCTGCAGACTTCCTCCGGAATTAGGAATCGCTCCGGCCAGATTGTCTTATGTATATAATCCATTCAACGTAAACCAATTATAAGTTTTGGTAAGGATAAATAATGTGTACATATAACGAGGAAATGAGACGAAAAGATAAGTTCAATATTTGCCCGTTGATGGGGATGAATCGAGTAGAGAGAGAGAGAAGGAGAAGAGACGATGTCTAGAAGCTATCTAACTTCAATATGTTTACTTTAAAATCTATTTCGACGAGTATATTTTAGTGTTAAGAAAATATTTGCTATTCAACGACTAAATGGATAACATCCTATGTATGTCCTGTACAATATCTTTAACTAACTTAGATTTAGTTTATCTTTAGTATTCTACAGTAGTAGTAGCTCAATACTATATTAAAACTGAATAATTACAAATAATATAAAAGCCCTGTATGTTGGTCTTTGTATCGTGAAAGGAAAAAGATCTTTAATTGGCTGTTCTTTTATCTTGCACATAAAACCAGTTAATAAATATTTTTGGCTATAATAAGAAGAGAAAAAATTGAAAAATTCTTGCGAGGGTACGTTAGTTCATTACACCCAATTACTGGTCCTTATTTGCAACAAAAACGCTTAAATTTGTTTTGCAAGCATTAAATTTCAAATTATTTCAGACATCAAGTAAATGTCGAATATTTGTTTAACTATCGATAAAGTATTAATAATAAATCATTTTTATTAATTAAAAGGAAGAAGGAAGTAAGTTGGGAAAAATTTGATAACGTAATGAACAGTAAACAGTGAACATAAACAAAATTATTCTTTAAAATATTAAAAAACCTGAGAGTTGAATGAGGAAGCGAACCATTATGGCAAATATGCAATAAGACATGGAGAGAAAAGAAAATATCGAACGATTGGCAAATAGGTATAAAAGTATCAAAACATAAAAAGCAAGGTGTCAGTAAATAATAATAATAATAGTCTTTATTGCCCAGCAGGTGATCCCAATTTGACTCTATCTCGGCTCCTCGTCGATCAGTTTACCCCTATGTGAATGATGGAAAATTACTTAATAATATTACAAAGTTATCTCTAGCTACGCAATGATAAATAAAAGAGTTTCTTTAAAATAATAAGTGTAAATATTTATTGAACGTAAGTTATCTGTAAACAGTGTACAAATAACGTGCCTAACGACAAAACAAGGAATTAATATAGTGTGCACGTGTGAACTAAAGGTTATGTTTCAATAGCAATGTTATTGTAAAGTATGTTGTAATATAAATAAATAAACAAACAAATTAATGGTAAGTACTACAATTCTTGATCAAAGTTTCTTATCACAAATTCTGAGCAAGATCGAAATATATTTTTAAAGTAAAATCAAGGATTTAGGAATTTAATAAAATTTTGTTTTGTTAATAATAGTTCTAAGACTTTTTCCGAAATAAATTGAATTAATTAAACCTGTGCCTTGCAGTGAGCGTGCAGGTATGTAGGATGGTATCAGCTGGTCAGGATTTTCGGTCTACGGGACCAAATAAAGGCGTTCTCGGTTCTACGATGCAGGTATGGACGCTGTTCGAAGGCGCAGGAATTGCTCGTAGCCGATGGCCAAATGATGCGTTGGACGATTACTTGCCGGTCTCAGGTATTATTGACTCCAAAAGTAGTTCTAAAGTATCGCCAAGGTTAAATGCTTCTTTTCTGAGTATTTTAATAATTTTATCACTAGTATTTATGGTTTTATTAAATTTTAAATTCGGAGTAGCACTTTTTTCTGGCAATCGTTACAAAATTTTCTACTGACGCTCGCTAGCAAATATTTCGAAATAAATATAAATTAATCTGAAATATACAAAGTTATCGTAATATTAATTTACTAACATTTCGATACTAATTTTACAAATTATGTCCGCCAAATGTAGCCATTCTATTGAGTGTAATTCCTGTATTAATTACTGCTTTTCCATTTGCAGATGGCTGGAATAATGGTGCTATTTGCCTCATAACAATATATATATATCTATATATATATATACATACACGCATACATATATGCATCCCTACTTAAACATATAGAAATGAACTAGCCTAATTGAAAAAGCAAAAGTCTTCAAAATATTTGTTGGCAGTACTGCTCATAATGTATACAGGTGAACGCTGCAACACATTAGTCCTCGCCGTAGATACATGAGCGACGGAGTTGAAACGGGAATTAAGCCTTGCAGGAGGATGTACACACAGCATTCAATTATTGCTTAAAAAACAATTCAGAATCGAATAGCACAAATGACAGTTTTCCTTTCCAAGTAAGTATTATTAATTATATACTGTGACAGTATAGGAGATTTCAAGCGGGTGTAACTCACAAAACAAGACTTCTTAATATTTAATTCCAATTTGAAGCTAACACCAATTTGAGATTATATCCAAATTATCTTGCAGAAGAGAAGTATCGTCGATACTAGTTATCTCCGAATATATCTTTAAATCATCCGAATATGCTAAAGCTGGACAGGTGAGAATAACCAGCAGGTCGTTGATAAACAACACGAAAAGAAGTGGTTCCAAATTAGAATCCTGAAGTACACCAGATCTCGTAATGAATTCAAATGAGCGAAAGCCGTTGTAATATATGTAACAAATTCGATTTTTTAAATACGAATTCATGAAATTTAAAGTAGGTGGCGCAAAGTTTGGCGCAAAGTTTGGAAAGGCTTTATGACTTATAGTGTAAATGCATGCGAAGAGTTAGTATAAATAACATCTACCTGACCGCGCCTATCCAGAACCTCACCCAAGACTTGAGAGACACTACACAAATTAGTTAATGTGGAACGTCCAGGAAGAAAGCCATGCTGGTTGTGGGATAAGCACTGACTAACATTCCCATATATTCTAGTATATAAAACCTGTTCAAATATCTTCGCAAAATTAGATAGAATGGAAATAGGATGATAGTTTGACAACGACTTTTCTCCTTATTGCAGCAATTACAGAGGCATAACGCTCTTAACAGGTTAACTGCCAATATTTGAAATTTTAAGTTTTTTTCTCCAAAATTTAGGAAGGAAAACAAGTTCGGTCATAATGACCGCCATGGCGTATCGGGCGTAAATAAACCTCAATCGTCAACTATCTTTTGTTCATCAAGCTTAATTGCATTTACTAAGCCCGTACTTCTGAAGAATACCGCATTCATAAAATTTTGCGTAGTTCGCTGCTTTTTAGTAATTGTAGGAGTCTCCTCATTCTCGTGAATCCATACACGACTTTCTTTGTGGATAGGAAGGTCGAAAAAGGCAATATAAGTTTCGTCACCTGTCACTATTTTCGAAAAAATTTGGTGCCTGCCATTACACAGGTTTACAGTGATTTTGATGTTTGAAAGCTGTTTGCTAATTTGTATATGTTTGGGGGCCCTTATTCCAAAGAACGCCATATTTATGCTTTATCACGTAATTTTTTTTTATAGCGCTCTATATCTTAAAAATGTTAATTTATTAATATACATACCTATGACAAGAATATGTTTGTTCCATGTTAGGCATGATTTTTAAATGATTGATTTTTATGAAATTAAATGTGATTTGGCAACACTGGTCAATATTAGATTTCTCAGCAAAGCAACAGAATCGGCGCAGAAGCGTCAATACAACGTTGAAACCTGCTTATGTGCAGTTTGGTTGTGTTAGTCGTCGTGCTACTGTGTCCGCGCGCTTGTTGTCTTCGTTGTTGCGTATTGTAAGTGTTCTAGAACGTATATATATGGAAAGAAGACATTGTGTGAACAATCCGAATAACTTTTGTTATATCTGTGGTAGTTATGTCGTAGTAAAGCAGAGGCAAACTATAACTTCGTTTGTGAAAAATGTATACCACTCTTATTTTGGTGTAAAAATTGGCGACAAAGACACGCCCTGGGCACCTCATACTGTTTGTTCTGTTTGCGTTGAAGCATTAAGAAACTGGCAAAAAGGTAGGAAGAAATGTTTTAGCTTTGGTGTTCCTATGATATGGCGCGAGCCTAGAAATCACAGTGATGATTGTTATTTTTGTTCGTGTAATGTTCAAGGATTCAACAGAAAAAATAAGAAACAAATTGTGTATCCCAATCTTGACTCTGCTATTCGACCGGTTCCTCATGGACCAGATGTACCGATACCTACCGCCCCAAAAGCACTAGAAAACGTCATATCGTCAGAATCAGAGGAATCTAATTGCGACCCAGATGACTCAGATTTCACACCAGATTTCAGAGAGCCCGAAGTGTTTAACCAGAGCAAACTAAATGATTTAATTAGAGATTTGCGCCTTCCAAAGGATACATCCGAATTGTTAGCCTCCCGACTTCGTGAGAAACATTTACTGGCACCTGGCGTCACATCAAGCTTTTACCGGGATCGCGAAAAAGAGTTATGTCAATATTTTACTCAAGACGGACTGCTAGTGTATTGCAACAATATTCCTGACTTAATTTCAAAATTAGGAAATGTGCCGTATGTAAAAGAAGAATGGCGCCTGTTTATTGACTCAAGTAGGCGTAGTTTAAAAGGCGTTTTATTGCACAATAGTAACGAGCTGGCCTCGGTTCCCGTTGCCCATTCGGTACATTTAATGGAAACGCATGAAAATTTTGAACTTCTTTTAAAGGAAATAAACTACCAAGAACATCAGTGGATGCTTTGTAGTGACCTTAAAGTGCTGTGCATGCTACTAGGACAACAAGGAGGTTATACAAAATTTTCATGATTTATTTGTGAGTGGGATAGTCGAGCAAGGGATAGACATTGGACTCAAATAGAATGGCCCTCTAGAACAAGCCTTACATCTGGTAGCAAAAATGTATTAAGAGATAGCTTGGTTGACTCCAAAAAAGTTTTACTGCCTCCTCTCCATATCAAACTTGGCTTGATGAAGCAGTTTGTTAAAGCCCTAGACAAAAATGGACAGTGTTTTAAATATTTGTGCGAGACATTTCCAGTCTTATCCGATGCCAAGTTAAAAGAAGGTATTTTTGTTGGGCCGCAGATAAGAACATTATGCAAAGACAAGGATTTTCAAAACACAATGACCAATGTCGAGAAAAACGCCTGGGTTTCATTTAAAGAAGTAATTGATAAGTTTCTTGGGAACTCTAAGGACGAAAACTACGAAAATATTGTTCAAAATATGTTACAACACTTTCATCGTTTAGGTTGTAATATGAGTTTGAAAGTGCATTTCCTGTTTTCACACTTGAACTATTTTCCTGAAAATCTTGGTGCAGTTAGCGAAGAACAGGGAGAGAGGTTTCACCAAGACATTAAGTAAATGGAACGGCGATACCAAGGCAGATGGAGCATAACGATGATGGCGGACTACTGCTGGATGTTAAAACGGGATATGCCCTTAAAAACATACAACCGAATGTCCGGACAATGCAGCTTTCTGGCAAAAAGACAAAGATTTCACTTAAAAAAGACTGAGTAAAGTATTTTTTTCCACTTTTTTAACTTGTATTCCACCTTTTTACTCAATAAACAAATAAATTTTTGTAGAAATATCGTTTTTTTTCATTTAATATTTGCAAAAAAAACCTTACGTGATACAAATAAATGCATGACTTACGACTTCTTTTAAATGCAGATGATCGTGTATGATTGTTTTAAGAGCTAAGGATCCAATCTTGAGTTGATGCTCTATTACCGCGTAAGTGACTTCAATTATTTTTTTAAAAGTAGCAATGTTTTTGTCGGTAACAGCCGTAGGAGGGCGCCCTGCTACTTTTTGATGCTGAACAGAATTCCTTTCGCATTCAAAGTCCCTACCATCGGTAAATTGTAGCCAAGAAAAATGCTTGTTTATTAAAAATTGAATCTGAGCTCTCTTTGCACTCATAAGCGCTTAAACCTCTTTTAAAATCATAATAAATTATGATTCGAAAGTGCTCTCTGATTAATTCCATTTTCTTTTACTTTTAAAAAATAAGTAGCTATAAATAAGAGTTATAACTAACGTAACTTCAACAAAAAAACTGCAAATGGCATATAAAGAATTGCTCTAAATAAACACTGTATGATTATTTTTCCCAGTCTGCTAGATTTTCTTATTCTCAATAAATTCAGCTTATCCCTCGCATGAAAGATTTCTGGGAAAGAAAGCTAAAACCAATCGCTGAATCTACACTAGAAGATGCGCAAAGTGGATTTAAGAGGAGCGGGCAAGATAATATATTCACTATCAAGCAGATAATAGAAAAAAATACCACAAGGAGTTAAAAACATATTTTGCATTCATAGATCTGGACAAAACTTTCGACAGAGTAACGAAAAATATAATTTGAAAAATTTTGGTATAAAGAGGAACCGAAGCGGAATTGAAAGAAGTAGTAAAGAATTTATATAATGAAAACATCAATTATGGTAGTAACATAAAATCTGATACTTTTAGAACGACCGAAGGCTTGAGGCTTGGATGAATTAAGAGTGCAGTTCTATTTACAGTGTCTATAGACAAAATCGGGAAACAATGTCAACCAAAACTTAGTAAATTGCATGTTTTCTACGGAAGGATGCAAAAAGTACAAAAACAGGATGTGGTTTTGCTGATTATATTGCTATTATGGCTGGAAATTATGAAGGACTGTAGAATAATTCAAATGTGTTGTACGAAACGCTAAAAAGGTTCGGAATGAAACTAAATATCAATAAATCTTAAGTAACGGCTAAGCAAAAACAAAATATAAACATTAAAATAGAAGGCCAAGAAATTGAACAGGTTGATGACTACAAATACTAGGGAGTGGTAGTATACTCAAGATCAGTAGGAAGCAGGATATGGATATAAATGAAAAGATAATTGAAAGAACTAGATTATATTCTACAATGAGCCAGAAGTTTATAAAAAACAAAGAAATAAAGTGAATAGCTAAAATAAAAGTACGAAGGTGGATTCCTGTGCTCCACCCTTGACCCACTTACAATAAAATATTGGCAAATATCTTACTTTTATTTTTCAACATAGTCTCCTTAAGATTAACAAATTTTTCCCATCGATGTTCTAGCATTTCTAATGCCTCTCTAAAAATGATCCAACCTCTGCAAACTACTGATTTACTGCATATATCACATCATTATCTGACGGAAATCGTTTACCACGCAAATATCCTTCATGCTCTAGAAACAGTCTGTAATCGCTGGGGGGGGGGCAAATCTGACGAATATGGTGGATGCTTAACTAATTCAAAGCCTGCTTGAGCTACTGCAACTGTTGCAATTGCGGACCTGTGACTGGATGCGTTAACCTGATGCAAAAGAACATCTTTGCGCAACTTACCCCGACGTTTTTCTTTCATCAAGTCACGCAATTTGGGATTTAAATTGGCATAATAACCACCTGTAATTGTAGAAATCTACTAAAATTACGCCTTCGGCATCCCAGAATACGGATAGCTAGACCTTCTCTGCTAAAGACTGCCTCTTGAATTTTTTCGGCGGCGGAAAACCTCGATGTGTTCATTCCTTACTCTGTATTTTGGTGTCGTAATGATGGATCCAGAACTAATCCATTGTCAGTAATCTTGCAAGAAAATTTTGTTGTCGTGTCTATACCGCGTTAAAGGACGACTGCAAATGTCTTTTCCAGCTTCCTTGTGTGCATCTGTTAACATTCATGGTACCCATCAGACAATTTTTTCATGTTCAACTCGGCTGTAATTAGATTATATACCACATGGTATGAGAGACCAGAATCTTCAACTATTTGTCTAATAGTCACACGTCAATCTTGCAGCATGGACCTTTGTAACAGTTTCTTGGGTAGTAGCGGTTGTGGGCGCTCCACCTGCATGTTCGTCTGTACACGACCGGTAAACTATTTGAAGGGTTACTGAACAGTCTTCATCGCCAAACATTATTAATTGAGATGGTAGTTAAAAACTGATCTCTTAAAGCTAAGAGTCCCAAGTAACGGTTTCAAGCAATTATTCTTCTTTGGACTTCATTACCTCTTTACAACTCATAATGGTCAACCTATTTCGATTTAAACGGTTAGAAATTTTCCTTGGACAACAAACGGCTCCTCTGAAACCATAATTTCCAGGATCTTAGGATTTTGAAAAATTAAATTAATGAATAATAGCAAAACAAAATTGTGCAAATTAACACAAAATTGCTTGTTAATAATTTAACTAAACACATTCAAAATATCGTATATCAATTACACCACTGTCAATTGATATACGAACATTTAATTAATTATTTAATCAAAATGAGCAAAAAATGTCCACCCGTATTAGGTGTATAATACATGTTTAGTGGCAATTCCTATGCCATCAAACATGTATTATAATATATTGGCAAGTAGTAACATCTGTCCAGTCTCAAAAAATATTTAACATAAATACACTGTTAATATTCATAAACATATAGTACACATAATAGTACTTTGCATATTGATTTAATCTTGTAATGCAAACATGGCAACTCCCAGAAGTTGTTTCTGTTTCGGCAGTATTAATATACCAACATTTAAAAATTACTTTTTTCTATTTCGGTGCTATAAAGTGCACTTTTCGACACCCGTTTGGGTTGCTTAAAGTATTACTTCTTCGCACGCAAAATTTAGTTTTTAGAGGTTGGTCATTGCATAAATCAATCTAAATTTTAATCTTAAAATGACATATAACGCCGCCGATTTTCAAATATTTAAAATGCTCCTAGTTAAACATCAATGCTACCAACTTCAAAAAAAGAAAATTTCTAAAATTTTCGTACAAAGCATGCCTCTTATTTTAAGTCTTTTTGAACTTTTAATGTCCGAAATAGAAAAAGTAGTATAAAATACACGTTTCATAAGACCTTTTTGCGCACTCGTTCATTAGAAAACTCGCATACGACTCGTTTTCTAAACCTTGAACTCGTGCGCAAAAATCATGTCTTATGCAACTTGTACTTTAATATACTATTAAATCTGATTCACATTATAAAGGCTGGATTTGATCGAAAAGTTATTCATCTCGTAAATTTGTATCTCGACCCACCGCTCACGGGGCGTAACTTCCGTATAAGCTTTTTTTATTTTGTTTGGTGGCACATATATTGAAACTTAGAAGATCTTCTGAGTATTTTATTTAATTAAGAAAGACAGTTAAACATAATATATTATGATTTTTGTGTTAAAATAAGACTGGTGTCTCTTGATAGTAACATGAGACTGTGTGTCTTGATGCTAAGATATAACTGTTCCATCTTGTTGTTAGAATGAGACTCTTCTTCTTGCTATTAAAAACACTGCAAGTAGGTAACCATTACCCCAACAAACAATTGCATAATTAATAAATGCGGGTCGTATCGATTGTACGGCCAGATGACGACATAACACGGGAAAATTTCCAAAGTAAACAATTCTTGGTAAATCGTACCTACCGGCCATAATACCTTTCAAGGGATTAATAATTTAATTTTAAACTGTTGTTACTAATTAAGTATTAGTTGTAAATCTACGTATACAGTTAAGAATAAATTCCAGTATTTAGTAATATAATTTTTTAAATCACATTTAGGAAACGTGAATTTAAGAAAAGATGGCTAGATTAAACACTATGTATTTATTTTATTCGTTCACTAATAAAGCTAGGTAATAATACAAGTGGTCTAATGCACGAAGTAATAAACTTCCAAATATAAAAGACGCCGCTTCTTAGAATATAGAGGAAGTTTTACAATTTAATTATTCTATTTATACAGTGGTTTTAACTTGAAAATGAACGTTGAATATTGATCAAATTGTAAGGGTTATACTTGAATTCTGTATTCTAAATGTACATATATTTGACATACATAAAAGTGAATAAATTTCGATTTATGATGAAAGACATCTCTATTCATGAAACATATTTGTAGAAGATGTAAATATGTCTAAGGTAACACTTAAGAACTTGAAATTTTAACACTTGAGATGATATTAAAATAATTTGTGGAGAATAATTTCCAATAGAGATTAAACGAAAAGGTGTATAAGTACGATACAAATACAACTTCCTTTTTTGTCACTGTAAAGCATTAAATAATATCGAAATATTATCGAAAATCGGGTGTGGAGAACACACTACAAGTTAATATTTGTGTGAAAATTGCTATACAGGCATGTAGACGCGTGCTTCGTCTTGCTATAGATTCGTCATTGCATGATGGTTTTATACCTTTTTCAAGTTTTTACTTAACCACAGTCTCGAAAGAAAGACTGCTTACATTTTACTTTAGTTTATCTCTTACTTTTATTGTTCTTACTAAACTCACGATACCACCTTTTAACTATGTCATATGATACTGCAGATTCCCCTAATGTACTGACCAAATCTTGATGAATTTGAGTTGGTGGTCTTCTCTTTTAAACGTAGGTATTTAATCATCCCTCGTTTTTCAACACAAACCATTTTAATATAGATATGTGACTCTCTCGACCTCGAGCGTCTACTATAGGCACGCTTTAACAGGTTCAGACTTGTAAGTTTCTAGTGTTAGTCTATATAGCAGGTTACAATTCGAGAAGATAAATCATTGTTTTGGTTTATAAATTGGTCAGGGGCGGAGCAAAGGGATCTGCTTTCGTATTTAAGACAATATATACACCTACAATAAATTACAGTGTGAAAATTGAACAGTAAATAGTGTAATGAGAAGCAAAATACAAGCCATTGAAATGAAGTATCTACGAGGAGTTAAAGCAATTACAATAAGAGATAAAGTTAGGAAAATATGAGAATTGAATTGAAGATAAACTATATATTGGCGAGAGACAACTAGGTGAGGATATAATGTAGTGAATAAATTTATAAAAGCAGAAATGTAGAACAAAGAAAAGTTAATAACATATGGAACATAAGTTTTGAGAAAAAGTTTTGACGAGGAATGTTATTACCAAAAATGGTCCAAACTAGTTACTACAGGGCTAGAAAGGATGCTCGTTTGTTAGTTACTATGGTGACATGTTAGATTTGTCAGAAATAGTTTTGAAAGATGTCATACAAGATTGAAATACGAAAGTCTATATATAATTTAGTTGGACGAGTACCTAAACGCGAGATTGTTAATATTTTTTGAAACCAAAATATTGGACTGTCAACTATTTACACACACAATTAAAGAATATAGAGAAGGTATGCCATGCATGAATTTACCAAAAAGTAGGCGACCTCCAATTTTGGCCCCACATAAAGTAAACAGACTCATCCAATCTGCTCAAGACAGAGTTCGGACGTCTACGCGCACTTTAGGATGTAGATTTGGAATTGCGCATAGGACTGTTGGCAGAATTTTGACTAAAAATAGATTAGAATGTCGAAAACGAAGGAAGTGTCCCAAATGCACCTCAACCCAGCTAGAGATAATCCCCAGATGCTGCCGAACATTAAAGTGTCAACATTTTATTGGCAATAGAGTTATTCTTTTAGACGATGAGAAATATTTCACATTGTCCAATTCGGAAGTAAAGGGTAACAATGGTTTTTACACGTTTAATATTGCAAATTGTCCTGACAACATAAAATTCAAACCGAAAGCGAAATTTTCCAACAAGATTATGGTCTGGTGCGCTAGCAGGAATTTCAAGACCTTACGTTGGGAGAGTTAGAGGTGAAGCTGTAGATGCGACCGTCTATATTAGCAAATGTCTATCTAAATTGATAAATTTCATTAACGCTCATCATTCAAATGATGATGTAATTTTCTGGCCCGGTCTGGCTTCATTTCATTATGCTAGAATCACTCAGAACTGGTTAACTGAACATAACGTGAATTATGTACCTAAGGGAGACAATCTCCCCATCGTACCCCAGGTTCACCCCTTGAGGAATTTTGGGCACTACTAAGCAGGAAAGTTTGTGACAAGGATTCGGAAGCCCAAAATGAAGCACATTTACGGGCCAGAATATTCCAGAAGATCCAAGAAGTTAATATAAACGTTGTCCAGAGAATGATGGGGAGAATTCTACCAAAATTGCGCACCATTAAGGACAATGGGTCCTTATCAGTTTTGTGAATTTAGTTTTTGTATGACGTAATAGTGTATAATAATTTCCAAATGTTAATGTTTTAATAACATTTTTACTACTAATCGATTTTTACCTTTGATTTTTCTCAAAACTTATGTTCCATACGTTATAATCCCCGACGCTGAAAGGTACAAGGGAATGCCGATTATACCCACACACACAGAGAGAGAGAGAGAGAGAGAGAGAGAGAGAGAGAGAGAGAAAGGGAGAGAAAGGGAGGAGAGACAAAATCTAAAGACAAAGTAAATTTTACTTTAAACAATGTGCTTTTACTAATTTGAATCAAAGCAATGCAGTTTGAAAAAGTTCTATACATAGAACCGAAACCTCACTCTAAATTAAATATTGTTTTAATTACCCGGCCGCTACTCTCAAAGAAACACTTTTAAAAAGTTGACGTTAAACTATGTAGCTATAGTTTACCTTAATGTTTTAAATTTAAATGTAATCAATTTTAATTTACGTCACTGCTATTTTTTAACTCTAGATTCTGTGAGTATTTTCTTATTTCTGTAAGCATTAATTTATTGAGCATCCCACAGGCATTTGCATCGCTCGATGCAGGCTTTAGCATAACATTAATTTGTGCTGGCCTCACCGAGAATGCTACATTCTGTCGAGACGACATTTTCGTGATATGGAAATTCACCTGCTATAAAAGTGCAGAACAGTCAATTCCATTATTCACTAGATTGCACATAAATAATGCACTCGTTTTAAGCCTTCGTTCCTCCAAAGAACCTAATCCATGCTATTGTAACAGAATTTCATGTGCAGTATTTATAATAATAATAATAATAATAACATTTATAATAATTTATTTCCAAAACGTAAAAAAGCATAACATCAGTAACTATAAAACTTAAACTTAAAACTTTTTTTCTTCTTCGATAACACAGGATGTGTACCAACTGTGACAGAAGACATATACATACGAAATATAATAATAATCGCATGCGTATGTAACAGAATAATTTGAAACATTCTTGAGTAGGCAGAAACCTCACCATTTTGTGTATAATACAAAAGTATTTTTAATAAAATAATAGTTATTTACGATATAGGTATTGTAAATATTTTGAAAATAATAAAATAAAATAAAACAACAACTTTGTTATACCACTTTATTCACATGTAATGGTGACCGCGGTTTCGACATACAATGTCATTATCAAACTGCAAAAGTTACAGGCCTACATAGATCTTATAAATGACACAAAAATATATGGGGCTGGTGTATGATGTTATTTAAAATTACTACTATATACTTAACTATTATATACAACATTCGAAAAGAGGTGTATATATATGATCCAACTGGTTGTTAAGAACAATATCTATTGTGTTGTTTCCGCTTTTAAAAATTTCAAGTGACTCTAAAAGATTTAATTTACGACCTTTCTCGGCCAAATGCAATATTTTATGATAACCAAATGTATGCCTTTCTGTAATAAGATGGTTTGCGAATGTTGAATCTGTCTTCTTTAGTTTATATGACCTCATGTGTTCTTTTACCCGTATAATAAAACTTCGACCAGTCTGACCTATATATACACTTTTACAATCATTACAATATAATTTGTACACTCCTGATTTATGTATTTATTATTTATTATTGATATCTGTTTTTGGTTTTGCGTTAAAAATGAAATTACTTGTTTTTACATATGGTTTGTAAGCTATACTAACATTACTATTATTTTTTGAAATTATATTTCCAATTTGCTCGCTTATTTTACCGAAGTAAGTTAACGAGACAAATTGTTTCAAATTAGCACTATCTTTAGGATATACTAAACTAAGGGCCACTTGTAACTGTTTTTTCTTTAGTATACTGTCAATTACGTTACTTTTATAACTATTGTTTACCGCTATTTGTTTTATAGTATTGATTTCACGAACAAAAGATTCATTAGACAAAGGAATATTTAATGCTCTATGTATCATAGAATTAAAAAATGAATGTTTGTGTGTCTTAGGGTGTAGTGAATCTTTGGGAATAATGCAATCAGTGAAAGTAGGTTTACGATATATGTATATCAAATTTTAAGCTCTGATCTAATTTGTTTAATTTTAAATCCAGGAAGTTAATGCTGTTATTCTCTTCTATTTCTATTGTAAAATTGATATTAGAATGGATTAAATTTATGTAGTTCAGAAATGTTTGTAGTTGTCTATGAGTACCCCTAGAGCAAGCTAGGATCACGTCTACATACCGATACCAAAATTTAATATGTTTTTTACCTAGTTATGATGAAAGAATTTTTTCTGTAATATGCTCCATGAAAATTTCAGCTAATAGAGGACTTAGAGGTGAGCCCACTGCCAGACCTTCTGTTTGTTTGTAGAATTTGTTGTTAAATGTAAAGTAACTTTGGTTGGTAGCTAACTCCGTTAGAGGTATGATTTCGCGTATAACAACCGGGTTTGTATTTTTCTTTACTAATATGTTTTCTATTAACCTTAAGCATTCCTTATGTGGTATTTTTGAAAACATGTTGGACAGATCAAATGATACCAGGATTTCTATCTTTTGTATATTACAATCTTTTAATTTAGCTGTTAACTGTATTGCGTTTTTTATGGAAGAGCTATCTGTAAATTCGGTAGAAATATAAGTACAATTTATTTTAAGATGACATATCTTCGTAGGTTTGTTTAATTGTTGGTGTTTTCGGTGCGTGTCGTAGAGAAGAATTAATGAAATTGATTGAAGTGACTGATATAAAAGATGAAACAACATTTATTAAAATTAGAATACCAAATACTAAAACCAATATTTTAAGAGAATTGACTATTACTGAAGGAGACATCACTGATTTTTACTGTCTTGATTGTTTTCGAAAATATTTTCCAAACGTTAATGAGAGATGTACCGTGGAAGTCGACTAGCGTTACGGAGGGTTATGTACAAACTTCTTTACAAAGAAAAAATAATATAACCTGTCAAAATTTTTGGAGGAAAAACCAAAAGTATATATAATAGTGACAATTCCGTTGAAAGATATAATTTCGCTTCTTCTTCTGCTGGAATAAATTTCTCTAATTGTAAGAAATTTGTTATTAAAATTTATAATAAGTAAAGTTTGAAATAAACAATTTTCATGAGTTAATTTTTATTTCTTTCAATAATTTCAATGCACTTACCGTTTTACCACACTAGTGATGTAAAGTATTATACCACACACTATTACCACACTAGTGCGGTAAAGTATCTCATTATGACATTTGATGAGATGCCGTAAAGTTTGACATTATACAATGATAATAGGTAAATATTATTAAAACTTTGATAAACTTGTACTGTGTTCTTCACACCTAATTTTTAATAGTATTTAAGTTATTAAAAATACATTTGTATTATATAAAAATTGGTGAGGTTTTGCCTATTCAAGGATGTTTCAAATTATTCTGTTGCATACGCATGCGGTTGATCCGTATAGAGTAATGAAGATGCTTTAATACAGTTTCCAGAGATACGGGACTGCCATCTGATGGAAACACTTTGCTAGTTCTATAGTTGTTATGTAGACAGAGCTAGTTGTTTCGGCCGTTTGCTAATATGCAGCCATGGATGTACTTCTACGCTCGGTTTTAATAATTTCTGTGAGATAGCGAAGTTATTCTTTTTTGTGAAAGTATCCTTTTGAAACAGGGGCGTACTGACGAATCTGTAGAAATATGAAATACATATCTGCTTCTCTGGAGAAGGATATGTTCTGAAAAAATATTGATAATAAACTTGTATTGCGTTCTTCACACCAAATTTTTAATAATATTTATATTATTAAAAATACTTCTTTTGTATTATACTTTAATAAAATTTAACTTACTACTTACCTACTTCGAATAGATGACCACAATATTTTGGAATTTGAAGGAGATACTTCTTATCGACTATCTCGCAAAGAACCAAACTATCAACGGGACATATTATGCTGCCTTTTTAGCCCAGTCAAAATAGACATAAAAATAGGGTAAGCTTGCATAAATTAAGATACATCTGAAAATTGGTGAAGGTCTTCATTTCATTATTAAAAATGAAATGTCAGAAGTCCCCATCGATCCCACACCTGCAAAAAAAGTTATTCAAGGTCAAAGGTCGAAAATTTCGGTTTTTCGCCTTTTTCTCGCAAACGGCGAGGGTTATAGTAAAAATAGTTTACATAAAAGTTGTAGATTATTAAATTCTGTACAAAAATTGTCTCTGTACTTTTTTTTCTATGAATCATTATTTCAGAGATATCGCAATTTCAAACATCGAAAATACTCATATTTACTCTTATGCGGCTTGTAATGCTTCATCGACTGTTCCGCATGAGTAAAATATGAAAGTATTTATAATTTTAATAATTTCAATCATTAAAATATAATATTTGTTATTATTTTATATAGTTTTTATAATTTTTAAAATACAAAAAAATATAATATTCATAATATGTGCACATTTCCACACCACCTATGAGGTAGTGCACTTGGCGCTTTTTTTTAGCGTGGTTTCCCCAGTAGGCATACTCCACCGTCAATCTTGATAAAATTTTAATTAGACAGTGCAAATATTAAATGAAAATTGAAACTATTGCATTGAATTGAAAAAATTGAACTATTGCGAATGATTATAATGAAATTAATAATTGTATATTTATGGAAATTTCAATCTGATTGATAATCTTCAAGTGCTACTTCTACTATAATGTCTTCGTCGCTTCCTTCTTCTTCTTCCTGTTCTCTATAGATTCTTGTAAGAGAAAAGGCTCACGAGTCTCTTCATCAATATCATAAGAATCTTCATCTGCTGTATTTGATACATTAGAGCAAGATTGGCCTGAACAGTTAGTACACACCGGTGAGCAAAACAATCCTACTTTTTTACACCCACAGTTTTTATTACAGCCTTTCAGGCAATTGCAGAAAATGGTGTTGAGAAGTTTTTCTGGAGCAGGTGGGAGTAAAGTTTTAATTGGCTCCAAACTATCATTAATTATTTCCCAACCCCAGTCTTCTGGATTCAGTGGGTTACCAAGCCACACTTGAACTTGATAATACACTCGATATAAATGCAGATGTTGGAGGAAGACAGGAAAATCGCACTCTCTCATTCTTTCTTGTATTTTTTACAAAAGTTAAATACCTATACTTGTCTAGGCTATCAATTTTTTTCGGCGCTCCATAAATACCAAGCAGTAACTTGATCCCATTCGTCATAATATCATGCGGAGAAGAATCAATTTTTTTGAATGCTTCTGCGCAATCATTAGATCATTAGATCATTGCATGCAAGACTAAAATATGTGCTTCACATTTTGGGTACGCAGACAAACTTTTTGATGAATATATTTTCGTTTGTTCTTGCGCTTTCCCGGGTTTCAATAAATAAATTATTTTTTCAGATGGAGTTCCGCAGTCAACAATATTTATAAGTCTATATCTTCACCAACAATTACTGTTGTATATATTCCATGGCATCGCTCTAATGCTGTCTCAATATTTCATAACATCATAAGTATTTTGAATATTATAAATATTATATTCCATTATATTATAAAAATTATAAAAACTATATGAAATAATAATAAATATTATCTTTTAATGATTAAAATTATTAAAATTATAAATACTTTCATATTTTACTCATGCGGAACAGCCGATGAAGCATTACAAGCCGCATAAGAGTAAATATGAGTATTTTCGATGTTTGAAATTGCGATATCTCTGAAATGATGATTCGTATAAAAAAAAGCGTAGAAACAATTTTTGTAGAGAATTTAATAATCTACAACTTGTGTAAACTATTTTTACTATAACTCTCGCCGTTTGCGAGAAAAAAGGCGAAAAACCGAAATTTTCGACCTTTGACCTTGAATAACTTCTTTAGCAGATGTGGGATCGATGGGAACTTCTGACGTTTCATTTGTAATAATGAAATGAAGACCTCCACCAATTTTCAGCTGTATCGTAATTTATGCAAGCTGAAATGCTATTTTGACTGGGTTATTTTAGATAGAGTGAAAGTTGCAATTACCGACAAAACCTACAATGAGTCGAAAGGAAGAACTATTCCACCACGACAATGCACCATCACACACCAGTCGCATTGTTCGGGAAAAACTAGATGAATTACGATTCCAGGTTGTGCCGCAACACCCCTATTTACCGGGTTTAGTCCCTTCAAACTTCTACTTATTTCCACAACTAAAGTTGTTTCTCGCTGGAAGGAAATTGAAGACAGACGAGCAAGTTATTGCAGAACTAACGCAGTATTATGGCAAACTTGATTCTGATAATTATAAAACTGGTACAATGACCCTACCCCCTGATCCAAATGTATTAATGTTAAAAGGAAAATATATTCAAAAAAATTAAAAATCGTTGCCGTAATCCAAGTGTTTCATTTTGAAAGTTTCACCTTCCGTGAAATCATCCTCGCAAAATATAAAATAAATTTTAAAAAAATGGCCTTCAAACAAGTAGCACTTTCTGAGCATGAAATGAAAAAAACCGATAACACAATTCTTATAAACAAAGTAGAATATTAATGTATTCTACTTTGCCTAATAAATAGTGACTTTTCAATTTCGAAAACAATATTAAATTGAAATTTAACATGGAATTGTGCACGTCCAACCGAGATATAAAATAAAACCTAAAGAATATTGAGACATACTGTTGGATACAGTCCCTCGGCACCCGTCAACCTTACTTATTCATATGATACGCGCTTTTTATGGGCTAAATTTATTACAATGACGACGGGCCCATGATAAATTGAAATCTGAATGGCTGCAGACTAATGAGGTCGGTACATGTTTGTGAAATATTAAAACTTCCGAGAACGTTTATGTCAGTATCCTTTATAAATACATGAAGATAAATTAGTGACGGGCTTCAGATATATTGTATCGCATGTATGTGCTTCGAATGTAAGATACTAATCTATTCAGTGCAAATACATAGTTTATGCGGTTTTCATTGCTGTCCACGTTAATGAGTAGAAGCAATCAACACTAGATTTTTCGTATTTACTTCGATAAGTCTTTGATATTTATTTAAGAAAATAAATTCTTAAATATTATTATTTAACCCTTTTCAAAGGAAACGTTATTATTATAATTTCGTTTCATCTTTTGCGAGTTTATTGAAAGTGGAAAATCTAATAAATATCCTAAAATTTTGAATTAAACTTCTCTTTGAAAAATCATGAAATCTAATGACGTACTTTTCGAAACGTTTATTTTCTACACAACTTCAAGCGGATAGATTAAGTCGCACAATTTGTTTCGTTAGACTTGTTTCATTTAAAACAACAGTTATTCATTTGTACATACAGTTTCGTCAAAAATTCACAGATAATAGTCAGGTAGGACGATTGTATGATTAATTCTGAGTCGACAATCCTAATACATAAATATTGTATTGTCAATAGTTAAGCAGTACGAATTGTTTGAAAGAAGTGTAGATTTAGCAAATCATCAACACGAAAACAATAAACAAAGTCTAAAATTTATATCAACATAATTGCGAATGCATATTTATGCTGGTACGAATATTCAGTGTTGACACCATATTTTGCGTCTGTTTGTTTACTCTTGGTCTACAATGCCGAAAGCGTTTTGTAGCCAATGTACGCGACTAGTTGCATCCGCGATAATGATGGACGGTTGACACCTTTATCAGCTGTTATAGAAGTAAAATCATATTTGTATTTTGCTATAATTTCATATTACATATTGCACTTATAACTTAAATATTGCAAGTTTGACATAAGCGTTTACTAGCCTAACCTAAAATGTAAAACAATCGATTTTACCAATGGATTTTACAAATGATTTCACAACATTATTTTGACATCATTACAGTACACGTCTTGTGACCGGCGTATATAGAGACAGGCACTTAGGTTAGCCAGCATTGGCTACACTGCGTGGGGTTTACCGAAATAAAACTGCGTGTTATTTAGAAAAATGCTTTCCGTTCGAATTACACTTATGCGTATTCGTAAATATGTCTCTAAACAACTTCACGCTATGATAGCTGTTCAGGAATTAATGGTCTACACACATATAGCATGCGAAGCGCTTGTAAAGTGACTTTCCCGATCCGCTCGCTTGTCCACGCCTCTGTGAGCCGAAAGCCGAGAATGCCGATCTTCAGTCATTATGCGTACTGTGGTGACCAGGTATTCTATCAAATACGGAATTTCGCGCAAGATATGCCGCTATCTCGGTTTCATATGGCGTACTAAATATAGTATTGTTGCCAAGTCTTTGTAGTCTCTGTATCTGAAAGGCTTATAATCAAACATCAATGAAGGTTTTGGTATAAAGAATGGGCAGATACAGTTTCGTCCGATTATCTTTCTTTAATCCTTTTCTGATAATGCTAACCACTTCACTGTGTTACAGTTTCGTCCGATAGTCTAAGTACTTAATCCTTTTATGTTAATTTAGAGGTGTATCTGCAATATTGGTTTTAGTGGAAATAACATCTTTGTTATGATACTTTCGATATATTGAACAGAAACAAGCAGAGTAGGTTATGTGTTGAATATAAAAACACACAATAAGTTAAAATTTAAGAATTTATTCTATTACAAAAGAAAAATATATAAAATAACAAATGAGAAAAGAAATACTTCAATAGTAGAACAATTACAAACTAATATTTTTAAAATTATGTACTTAAAAAGAATAATAATGTGAAACTAATTGTACATATTGTAGTCTCGTCAGTTCTTTATTATCATATTGTTCAATTTTCTTCTTGAGAAAATTTTCCGGTTTTTTGTGTGTGTTCACTTGTCTTTGTTTATTTACGCTTTGTATTTGAATATAAGTTTCAGCTTGATACTGGCGTAAAACTTTTAAAAAGACAAAGATATTTGTCTTTTTAAAGGACTTTTAACATGTAATAATTAACTGAAATGTAATGTTTCTAACTAAGTATATAATTCATATTTCTATTGGTGGGTGGTGGTACCAATAGCAGAATACGATATAGGTTGGTTTTCACAAATAATAAGTATCAACTAGGAAGAAATTAACAAGGAAAGTATTGGTTAGAATATAATACCATTAGGACAATTTTAATCCTCTCCTTTACCTGTACCTACCGGTCGGACGAAACTGTATATCCCTAATTTAGGCCTGTCTTACTTACCGGACGAAAGTGTATTTCATAATTTACGCAAATCTGCTAATCGGACGAAACTGTAATCGCCGTAAAGAATGACATAGTTTTTAGCGCTATTTTCATCAAAAAGTCTTCGTTGCTCAAATTCTTAAGAAATCATTGAATAAATATGGTTAACTAAGTATGGGACATAGCAACAGTGCACGGTACCGAAGATACAATAAAAATGCGTAATATGCGCAGTAATGTACGTCGGTAAATTACCCCGTATATTGCCGAATTAATTACCGTCATTTACGATAAATTACCACATAAAATTTCCGTAAATTACAAAGTAAACATCATCTATGTACACGTATGACATTGCACACTCGGTGATTGGGGAAGTCCCTTTCTAGCAGATGTAAATGCTCGTGAATCATCCGTTTATATAACGAATGAAGTAGTCTTTCAAAAGATTTCGGTGTATAAGTTGAACTATATAAAGTTTGTGAATATACTACTCGTAGTGCAGTGCGCTGGGATGGGGCGAAAAGATAAAATAAAAAAAGTTATTTTAACAGCATTTTCAAAATCCACAGAACGTTCGAAATTATATTCGTGTAACTTCTGTCGCAAAGTTATGTTTTAAATGTAACCAGAATGTCCAGTTACTTACAGAATAAGTGCATTCGTTGTTCTCGTAAAATAAAGAATAAATACAATCACAATCAAGAGCATTAAATGTTAAGAAAATTAAAGCAATAAATAAAGGTGAGTAATTTTGGTTGATTCCTACTGGGTTTTATCGAAAAGTATTTAACATTTTAGAGATTCCGGAAAGAAAAAGTTCTTCGCAAACAGATTTAGAAGACGACGATGGAGAGACGATTTCAAGCGATTCTCGTCCACAATCTGCTGCAAGCACCACTAAATCCGCTTACAGTGAAAATTTGGATTTTTTTGTGGATGTAATGAATAAATCAGAAGAAGAGGAAATTTGGGATCTCTTAGCAAGAGCATACTTTGCTAGTAATACCCCTTTAAATTTTACGGAAAATGTTCATTGGCAAAAATTGTTTAAAAAAATTAAACCATCTTTACGATTGCCGACTAGATATCAGTTATCCAATGCGCTTTTAGATAAACAATACTCTCAAATAAATCAGTTAGTTAATGAAAAAATAGCAAAGGCTAAAACAATTGGAATTCAAGTTGATGGGTGGAGTAATATTAGAAACGAATCCATTATAAATATAATAATTACATGTCCAGAACCAGTTTTATTTAAAGTAATTGACTGCAAGGAAAATCGCCACGATGCTGCATATCTTTGTTCCTTACTTAGTTCTGTTATTGACGACTTAGGTATTAATAAAGTTCTAAGCATAGTGACTGATAACGCTAGCAATATGAAATCAACTTGAAAATTAATTAGTGATATGTACCCGTCCAATTATTTTTCTTGTTATGGATGTAGTGCTCATATTTTGAATTTATTCGCACAAGATATTTTAAAATTGGAAGTATTTGCATATTTAATTACTGATTGTAAAGTCATAGTAAAAACTGTTAAGAAATCGCATATTTTGAATGCTACATTTAAAAATATACAAGATGAACAGCGAGTATTACAAAAATCAAACACACCAAAATCTCTTAAACTACCTGGCCAAACTAGATGGTGCTCTAATATTAATTTCTTCAGTCGAAAAAGGAGATAATCATCGCGAATTCTGAAATAGACCGGTAAAGTTAGAGAAGCGATATTTAACGTTATTTAACGCTCTTAATGAAAAGCCCTTTACATAAAGGTTCAGTGTTACGCTCCGCATATAGAATATTTTAATTTATTTTTAAATCATATTTCTTCTTTAAATATCTCGATTTTAAAATAATATTTAACTTAAGACATTTTTTCTTCTGCATATTCGTTTACAAAGAGAAAGCATTACTTTTGTTATATCCTGACCGACGAGACCCTTCGTTTTCTACCCGATCCGGCAACAACCGTACTGTGGAATTTCTAGATACATTTTATTTTAAATTGTTTTAATTTAATTATATACATCTCCTTTTATATGTTGTGTTTCATATCATTAGAAAATTTATGTCACAAGGGTTATTTTAATAATATTTATGCCATCGATACAACATCTCTTCAGGTCGCGCTTCTTATTAATTATTATTCAAGATATCGACCCTCTCTTCGACTCAGGTCATAAAACAGACCGTTTTCAAAAACCAGTGTTCTATCGAAAAACGATCAGTCTATCTTCTCGTTAGAACCCTAGTAAGAGACACACACATCTTACTCATCGTACTGTGCAAGTCCACGATGCCACGCCGCCCGGCGTCTTTTGCTTCTAAGAACCGCTCTACATATACTTGACCAGGTATATCTTCGAAGGCCACGTGACCAGCATCACCACACAAAGGTAACTCTGTATTGTTCGATACAGAGATTATTTAATTAACATTTAATATACTACTCAAGTTAACGTTCGTTTTCAGTGTATTTTGTGTTAATTTTTAATTACTTATTTACCGCTCCTCGTGTATATATTACTTTGTTTAATTACTTTTAAATATACCAATTTCAATTTCTTTCTTGTGTAAATATAAATACAAACTTTAAGGGCAACGCTGCTGTGTTTTATTTAGTAAGTAAGTTGTAGTATATTTATTTAATTAACCATCATCACTAGAGTGGACCAATCCGGAGCGAAATAAGAGGCGTGACTAACGAATTGGTTCCCGCGTGCCCCATCGCACATACGATTACTTAGTATGTTGTTCACGGTCATCGTGTGTACACGTATAATAGCAGCAGGAAAGTGTATTCTGTGTATTTAATAATGTTGAAGGAGCGTACAGTAAAAAAACCGCTATCATCAAAGTTAGTCAATAGGTTTATTGAGAACCATCCTAGTTTATCTTACAATGGGGTAAATGTAAAATGTTTAGTGTGCAATATATATATAAACCATTTAACAAAATCAAATTTGCAACGCCACGTGCATAGCGCAAGACATAAAGATAGAGACACTGGTACCGATACAAAATACGAAGTGTTCTTATTTGATTTGTGTACAATGATGGTTGCGTGTAATTTACCGTTTTCTTTGTTACGCAATAATTCGTTTATTTCATTTCTTGAAAAATATGGCAATGTAGAATTACCGAGCTGCACCCACTTGCGACGTTATTTAAAATCTGTTCGTGTACATTTAGAATATAAAATTAAGGCTGATCTGAAAAATAAAAAAGTGTGGTTGAGTGTGGATGAAACAACTGATAGCAAAAAAAGATCTGTACTTAATGTTATGGTGCGTAAAATGGAACCAAATCAATCGCCATCCTCAATTTTATTAGGTAGCGGACAACTAGAAGAATGTACTGCGCGGGTAATTTCAAAAGTGGTGTTAAGTACATTGGAAAAATTTTAAATTTCCAGAGATCAAATCCTAATGTTTGTGACAGATGGTGCCGCGACCATGCTTTCTGTAGGTCGGTCTCTTAAGTGTGGTAACTTTTTACATATTACATGTAAAATCCATGCCCTACATCTTGTAGCAAAACGGATCCGTAAATGTTACCCAAATGTAGATGCGTTAATATCGAGTACAAAGGCAGTATTCCTGAAATCTCCTAAACGTATTCGGAAATTTCACGAATTGTGTCCCCATACCCCTGAGCCACCACAGCCGATTCTGACACGATTGGAAACATGGCTACGAGCGGCATTTTACTATCATAAATATTTTGAGGATGTAAAAAAAGTGGTTTTATTATTAAATCCGAAAGATAGTGCCGCTATCGAAGAAAGTCGGAAAAAATTTCAAAATAGTCAGGTTAAAAGTGATTTACAAACTATTCACAACAATTACTTCGGAATAGTGCAAGCATTAGAAAACCTACGAAATTATTCGCTATCGTTACAGGAATCAGTGCCAATTGTGAAAGATATACACGCACAGCTATGTTCGATAGAAGACGCAAGAAATGAGTGTATTTTAAGTAAGTTTGAAAGTATTTTAGATAAAGATTTAGATTTTGCCAGACTTAGACAAATTTGTGAAGGTTCGTCTACAGATGTGTTAAGTTGTTTCAAAGATTATTTTAATTATGCAAACATCACATCACTAGATGTGGAGCGATCGTTTTCTTTATACAAGCCCATATTTTCCTCACGGCGGACGCGTCTTCGAGAAATAACTTTGGAGACGCACCTTATATTAACAATATTTCATCGCGCTTCTCCAGATTTTCAAGTCAGGAAAAACGCATAAGACGGTAAGTTTTTTTTTAATCATCTAATTACATACATTTTAGATTTTATTTTTTATACGTATCATCGAGAACGTTTCATAATCTAGAAAAACCGTCTTACATTTTTTTTGTATCTAACATAATAACAGCACCGTTCGTGATAGTATATTTCTAGATATTAATAATGTTTCGCATGCGGGAACTAATTCGTTAGTCGCGCCTCTGCTATCGCTCCGAATTGGTCCACTCTAATCATCACACACGTCCTGGAACTTTGATGAAACTTCACCAGCACCACTAATTATTTTATTATCTTAGAATAATTTCATTATTATTTACACGGCACACCACATCCCAATAACCAGCGAAGCCGCCGTTCGTAATATTAGCGAAAATTGCGGAAGTAGGTTCCTCAAGAAAAATTAATTAATTAATTAAATAAAAGGTTCAATAAGAGACAAATTTATTTCCGTAGTTACTGCTATTTAACAAATATAAATCTTAAATTCTTATAATTTCAATTTCATGAATATTTAAGATCTATCTGTATACATTTGAAAAGAATCCAGTCTCGACTAAAAAAGAAAAAATCCGAAGAAATAAAATTGTCATAGTCGCGACAACCTGACGTAAATAAATATTCTGTGGGTTGCGCACCGTCTATTCCCCAGCTTGACGTGAAACACTACAACCGAGCAACCAACTATATCTGCACATACACACACACTAACACACAATTCCCACATCTTCTCAGACTGTCGCTGTATTAAATATACCTAACCTAGGTCCGTAAAGATTATTTCTCTTCTCTCGACAAAACTTGAACAGATTGAAATCGCATTTTCTCTTCGTTGTTTTTATTTAGACAGTGATTCAAAACTTATTTCACGACAAATTCTTTACGTCCTGCACTCTGTCCGTCACCCGTAAATGTGCCACGCCACTATCGTTTCTTTTTTGTTTACGAAGCATTTTTATTCGAAGCCGGTCCAAGAAATTTATTCCCAGCTGGCTTTTAACAGATACATCTTTGATTGAACGAGTGTACTCCCAAATAATATTAGAGGTTAAACAGTAGCCAGATTGTATCGCAACCTTTTACTGTCTGCGAGATTTCACATTTACGACCGTCGAAGATGTAGCAGCGAATAACGAGTGCTCGTCAAAACCACTGCCCGGAACGAATCAAGTGTCGTTTAAATAGCTCTCTATATTCTTATTGTTATATTCGTTTTCGTTCCGAAATGCTAACGCTTCAGAATAAGTTTACGAACGCATTGAGATAATGATTAGACAAAAGGATATAAAAAAGTAACGATACCAAATTAAGTGACATTTACTTATAAAATTCTGATTAACAGGTTAACTGCCGTAGAGGTCATAATGGTCGCTTGGCACACCATCCTATATTGCCCTGGCGGTCATGATGACTGCTGTGATGTAACTAAATATTTTTGCCTAACTAGCAGGTGTGACCGCTATTCACGTCTAAAGTATACATAAAGTATAACTGCCCAGCTTGAGCGAACATGTGTATAGCAGTAATAATTTGATTTAAGTATTTATGGTTATAAAATTCTGGAAAAATATAAAATAGTATATTGTGTAATGAGTAGAGAACGGACGCGCTTACCACATGACGCAAAGCCCAGTGCAGTACTGGCGAAAGGCTGTATTTCTAAAATATTTAATTTTATTTATATAATTGGAAAACGAACGGGTGGTGATCTATAAAATTACGAAATACATATTTATTTGTTGAAAAGTTGTATTTATAAGTTTCTAATTTTATTTATATAATTGGAAAACATACGGGTGGTGATCTATCTATTTAAAATTACGAAATACATATTTATTAATTAATTTTATTAATATAATTGGAAAACAAACAAGTGGTGATCTATAAAATTACGAAATACATATTGCAGTAGATTTTTCCCTGCAGAAGAAAATTAAAGAAGATAGGAAAATTATTGTATATATTTGTAAAATTTTATTCCAGGGAAATGACTTTAAAATCAAATATTTTTATAATAATTTAGTATAATGTGTATTTTGATCCATGACAGTAGATACCTCGAGCTTATTATGATATTTGAAGTCGGCGCCATGCTGGAAGTCATAATAATACAGATATTTATGTTATTATTATGTTGATTTATTTATGTTAGGTGGGGAGGCCTTGGCGTTACCTGCTTCATCATGCCTTAGAGATAGAATAGTCCTTTTACAGATAGGTTGTATTTTTTGTTAAATTAAATAAAACGTAATTTTATTTAATTTTAATTTGGATAATTACGGTGTGTGTTTTTGGTAGTGTGCTGATGTATTTAAAATTCATTACGCAAAATTTTTATGAGTATTTAAACTTATAAATTGATTTAAATAACCTATCTGAATCTCTCGTATAATAGTTTTTGTGGCGTACGTGTACAAAACTAAAATATTTTCGTAAGAAAAACCCTGACGATTAAGAAGCTCAAGGAAGGTGCCCACCAGATTGAGTCTAGTTCGGCGAGAATACTGTGGATTGTGAACATAAGTTAATAAGCAAACAATTAAAAAGCACAATTCACTGCAATATGTATTTGTTGCAAAGTTGTATTTTTTAAGTTTTTAATTTTATTTCTATAATTGGAACATTTTTATTTGTTCATTTTGTCGTTCAAGTTGAGTAAAGGAGTATTAATTTTGACTAGCAATAGTTTCTCAAGGTTTTCGTCTGTCAATTTTGTTCTCTTTGAATTAAGTACATCCTTATAAATAGAAAAAAAAAAGAATATTCTAGATCCAAATAAACGAAATTAAATAACGAAATTTTATGCACACTTACGTGAAAATAATTGGAAGATGTTGGTTAAATGAAAAGAAAAGGAATGTACGTGCTATTTCTCTTACGAAATACGATAAACTTATTTATTTTATCTACGTACACGACACCACTGAAAACACTATATTCTCCGAATACAATAGCTGGGTTGTCCATTGTTATCGCTGCGAGACCAGGTGGCCGAGTAAGTCAAACAAATACTTCATTGAATTACGCCGGGATGTACTGAGCGACGTTATACACAATTCCAATTGCCGATTGCGTTTTATGGAAATTGCATCCGTTCTCTAGTAATGAGGGACGAAAGTAACATTTTTTTTGAGAGAGAGAACAATTTCAGATTTTCGAGGCTGCAAAATTTGCTTAATTATTTCGACATGAAAACCGGTTTTAAAATTAGTTTGGACTATTTTATGCCAATATTCTTTGAAACGTTTAAATAAAGCAATATCAGGACCAGATGAAGAGGGCATTTTTATATCAAATACACTTCGCAAAACTATTTCAAAAATATGATGTCGACAAGGAAAATAGAAAATTTCTCTTCCTAATTGTTGTTGCAGTATTGAAGCTGCACCATTTAAATGCCCTAAAGTGGTGGCTGTGGTGTCACAACATAAACCAATAATCTTGTTTTCTAAATTCCAATCAGAGTTTCATAAACTGCCAAGGATTGTTCTTTATCCGTTGAATGCTGCAAAGGAGGCACTCCATGCAACTGCTACACTTCTCTACTAGTAACTAGTACAGCAATTCTGTCCACATTCTCTATCCCCGTCAAAGAAGGCAGAAGTTTTCAATCCAAGTGGATTATTGGAGCCAAAAGATCGGTTTCTTTAAAAGTTGCTTTTAATTTTGCGGCCCTTGCTTTTCGAATACGTTGCCTACTTCGTTGAAGAGTTGTTCTACTTATAGACAGAGACGGAACATCATGACCTAGTGTATCTGCTACTGCGGTCAAAATACGCCATATCTATCGCTTATCCTACAAGCATCAAATGCAGCTACTATTTTTGGTGTTACAATGTTAATTGTTCCTTAAAATTTTCTTTTTTCTGACTGTAATGGGTCAGGGTCTTCTAGGGCTATCAGTACTTCCTCTTGGGATTCTAGCCTCCCTTATATTTTACTCTCAATTTCAACAGAGGTACTGCTTCCCGAGGATGAAAGTGTCACGGTTTCCACTAGTTGAGACTTCGTTGAAATCGCTTCGAATTTTGTTTACATTTTTCTTCAGCTACTTTTTCTAGGGCAGAGCTGGTAGCCGATACCATACATAAAACCCGGACGACCTTTTTGCTTTTGACTGATTAAAAACTATTTGTCCTCTTCAATTGTTATTTGCTCAAGGGCGTTTGCATGGGATACATCAAATAAATCCATCTTTTCCACAAATATTTGTTCTTTTCGTTTTGCACTTTCACCCTTTCTCTTAGCTGACTTTTGTAGCGCCCTCCACTCTGTGTAAAGTTTTTCCGGTTTTTCAATACAGTGGTTTTTTTCTCGTTTTGGTATGCGAGATTTGTCCCAAAAAATAGAAGCTTCTTTAATGGTTAGCGCGGCACTTTCACGTAAATTTAGTTTCACTTCACGCATGTTAAAGAATAAAACATGTAAAACTTGTTTATTAGAAGGGAATTTATTACCAACAATTTGGGGTTTATAATGTCCGATTAAGTACACGACACTATTTTTCCGTAAATTTCGAGTCTCAGACATTATCATGTTTGTTTTTTAATTTCAGAAAGAAAATACACAGACAAATTTAACTTATCTCTAAGGAGGTCTGTTGCATACTAACATAAGTACGAAATTGTTAGTAGGGGCTGACTGGCTTAGCCGCTGTAAATACACAAAAATTTACAGAAAATAACTACCTGTAAAGTGTCAGGTATATTTTTATTCTTAGAAGTGACCAATTTAGAAATAAATATTTGAATTACAGACAACAAAACGGTCTGACACCGATCGACCCCGCAATAGCTAATAAAATGAAGATTATTAATATATAGATAGTTCGTAAAGTATAAGATTTCAGTTCAAGGCCAAATTCAAAGCATATGATTCAAATCAGTACTGCAGAGTCAAATAAAGTCAATATTCAATCGCGAAAACAACCGTTTGTCATCATAAAATATAAACGTCATGTTTTGCAATATTGTCAAAATTTTAGTATGTCACTTGCAATATAACCAAAGAAAGCATATACATAACCTACATGTCAAAATAATAATAATGAGTAAAGTAGGAACATGAATAGTTCAAAAGTATTGTTTCTTTTCTAGTATAAATATATTCATTCTATCCAAGAAAACTATGCGCAAATTATGACTTTAATATTCGAACAAATTACCAGGCATCTAAGAAATATTCTGTAAAATAAATAGGTAGGTTAGAAATGTCAAAGTGATAATTAAACAATTTCGTACTTATTGTCACTAATTGATATTACTATTTATTATCAGTATTGGTCTGAAGAGAACGGATTTTGTAATTTTTTATGACAAACTAAATATTCAAATTAGAAGAATGGTTAACCTAGAAGTCAGAATACCGGAAACAAAGTCAATAAACAACAGTATTCAAATAATTTTACAGCAAGCCGAATATCATAAGACTATCTCCTGCACAACTTATCCTTTTTATTTAATATAATATTTTAAAGACGTACGTCTTAATTTAAAATGACAAACGTGTGTAGTATTACAGCGCGTATTCATGTGTGTTAGGAAGAGATAAAGTACAATTTGCGGTTCCCACTTGGGCAGTACGAACTGAAAACTTATACTTTATGAACTGTAATATTGTATGTACCAGGTACCTACCTGTACCTAACATTTTGATCTGCTTGCGGCACGTGTTCCTCTTTTCGGATTGAGTTGTATTTTTAGTTGTTTTATTTTTTAATATAAAGGAACATTTTCACAGGCTGGCCCGGTAAAAACCTTCAAAAAAGTTTTTCACCCTTACACAGATGAGCCACCCTAATGCACAAGGCGCTCTGCAAGTGGTAAATCGCCAACGATATTGCTGCCGCTTGTCCATTTCCATTACGCAATCCATAATATCGGCGTATTCTTCATTCGAAAAAATTAATATACTTTTAATAGTATTTTAATGTAACACGAAGAAATAAACACGTTAAATTAACTTAATTGACGTTTTTCTGTCGCAATGACTAATAAATAATAAATCACTGCCACTCGCAACTCTTGAATAACAACGAAATCAACAGCGGTACAAAATAACATATGATCAAAAAGTCTTTGGATCGTGATAGCCATGAAACGTAAAGCTATCTATAAAATTATTTACTTCTGTGATTCATTACCTTGAAGTACGCATAAGTCACAAATAAAATAGATTTTAGGTTATGGTGTTTATTTACATTTTATGTATGTTATATTTAATAACATTTATGCAGATTACAGAATGCATTTATAAATAAACGAAGTTTTAATAACTAATAAAAAAAAAATTAGGCTCATTACAGTTAAGAAAAGAACTCCCACAATGAAACAGTAACATTCAGGTAGGTACACTTTTACAATAAAAAATTATAAAAGATGTTGAAAATGTCTTCCCTGTTCTTGAATACACCGGTTAACACGTCGGCCCATGTTATTAAAAACTTTAATTAAAAGATTAGGTGTTACTGTGAGACAGTTTTCAACAATACGTTCTTGTAATTCATCTAAAGTGTGAACTAGAGTTTTAAAAATGTTATTCTTAAGCAATGGGAATAATAAGTAGTCTAAAGGACTCAAATCACAAGACCTAGGTGAGTAACGTCCGTCTGATATTAACCATTCATCATAAAATTGACGTAAATATTCCATAGTTACTCGAGCAACATGCGGTCTCGCGTTATCTTGTTGAAAGTATCCATTATGAAGTTCATCATCGTGCAATTGATTTATAAAAGGATCGATCAAGTATTTGATTTATATATCTTTCACCGTTTATGATATCTTGAAAAAATATTGGTCCTATTACCCGTCTACGGGACATTGCAACCCAAACACCAATCTTAGAATTATGTAAAGGAGCCTCACTATGAAAATTAGGATTATTCTTGCTCCTCATACACATAACTTGCTTATTAACGTATCCAGATAGGTAAAAATAAGATTCGTCTGTAAAAAATGTTAAATCAAGGATATCGTTATTCATATGGTCATTAAACCAGGTACTCCTTTCTGATAATCTGGTGGCAGTAACTTCTGACACATCTGCAGTTTATAAGGAAACATGCTCAAGTCATGTTTGACAATGGTTTGACACGTCCCATAACTTAAATTGATTTCTTGTTTCAATCTACGCAAGGATAAGGTAGGTTCTTCCTGCATGCGTTGCCTAACCAGATCAATAACATCATCATATCAAGCCCGTCTTCTTCCAGATCGAACACTATCGCTGATATTACCAGTTCCTTCAAATTTGTCCACAGTTCGTTGAAGTTGCCGAAAAGAAACTCGTTCGATTATTGCGAAGTTGGGAAATCTCTCACGGAACTCATTCAAACATAAACGAGGTGAATAAACCCAATTACAATTTTCACCTATATTTCCATTACTGTAGTATGATTTGATAATAAAAATTTTATGTTCTAATTGAAACATTTTGAATTATAACCAGCTGACTTGAAAGTTGTCAAGTAAATGTCAAAATTAATTGAAATAAATAAATTCATAGATATCTCGTAAATTCCACGGCAATAGCGATCCAAAGACTTTTTGATCATATGATACCTGCACTAGTAAGGTTATCTAAAATTTCAAATGTTTACAACTCAGTTACGAAAAAGTTTTGAGCATATGTTCATTAGACATTTTTACCTTGAAATTACTACGGTAACACATCCTTAAGCCTTGGCGGTCATATCACGGGACACCCGGTATAATTTCTTAACCTAATTTTGTTCGAAATAATTTAATATTAAACTTTTTGTATGCTTATTCTCGAAATTATAATTATTAACACAAATAAAAGTCAGAAAATGATACGAAAACCTTTATTAAAAACATTCGATCTTAATTTTCTGCATTTAAATACACATTCTCGAATCCGCACGCTCTTTGTCAGAACTCATCTGATATCTCTCAACAATTCTCCTGCTTTAATTTAAAATATTCATCGAACAATATTACGAACTGAACGTAAGTCAGGTTATTAAAACAGCTTTAATGAGTGTCGACTAACAGACTAACAGACAGACAATCAGGGAGATGCACAGCGTACATATTTGTTTTACAATAAATCTGAGTCAACAAAATCTGATACCGCCCCCATTATTTCTAGTTATCTGCATGGAGTCATCCCATTATGAAAGAGCTGGCGCGATTAAGGGTGGATTTCACTTAGTCTGCATTTCCAACTGTCACACTCAACCGTTTCTATGTAATCTGAACCACGTCCAACGTCAGCGCAAACTTATTTCGCATAAACTGTTTCGTAAGCACATACATATATACAATTAAATGTAATTTTTACAATATTTACCTTTAATAGTATATTAAAAAACAACTTTCATAAGGCACCATTTTGCCGCACGAGATCAGTTTAGAAAACGAGCCGCGATAGCGGCAAGTTTTCTAAAGAGCGAGTGCGGCAAAAGGCCTTATGAAACGAGTTTTTTATACTATTTTTTCTATTTTGCGTTTTTTACATTAATAAATTGCCTAAATTGGAATTATTTAATTTGAAAGTTCAGAGTTTAATTTTTATATAAAGCATGCAGTTGGTCACATTGATACTCGACATTTTCAAATTGAAATCTTGCTATCCGCGAAGTATATTATATTACATATTATTTACTAATTTTCGTTAACATTACTTGATATTTCATTTAAAAATATAAACACGAGTGACATAGAAACATATATATGTTGTTGTCAATTGTATACAACATACGTTGTTTGTGTAAAATTCGGACATATATCATATCTGTCAAATGTACATAAATTCTTAAAATCAGATGACAGGCAATGATATTTATTTCTGTGTTCGAACAACGCCAACATTGAAAAATGAAAAAAAGCGTATCGAAATGGAGCTCATTTCGAAACTGTTTTTGGTTTCATAATGAGTTCATTTCGAACGCAACATAGAAAAACATATTTTACTATTTCTCTGAAGTATGTGTCCATATATATATCAATATTGAGAGATATCGTTTTGTTGCTTTTTATATAATTCCCTCCAGAAACTAAAGATTTATTCCTATTGCAGATAAAGAGGATAGAATGAGAGTAAATAAAGATCAAACGAAAGTAATGATAATAGAAGACGAGCGAAAAGACATGAGTCCAGAAATTTATGGGTTAAAGATAGACCAAGGGAAGAATTTCCAATATCTTGTAACCCTTTCATACACAAAAAAAATGGAAATTAACCAGAGAATAATGAAGATGCCCAAGTTGTTTTAAGCAACGAACAACAAATTCAGAAACAAGAAAGAAATTTCACGAGATTTGAAAATAAAGGTATTCAACGTGTGTATAAATTACACGCAGCCGCATTCTTCGTTCTGAATAAAAACTGAATAAAAAATCTTAATGTTAAAATGTCGTATTATGCTTCGTTTGTTTTCACGGGATTCTTGAAATTCAGATTTTTAGTGTGTAACTAAGCCTTACCCTTCGATATCTGTTAATAGCTGCAATTTAGTTTAAAGAATAATTTTTACTAGTATTATGTCGTAAATGTTTTCCTTTTGATTTAGAAGTTTGTTTTTAGCATTTCTTCATTAACGTATTTTCAGGAAAAACCCACTTGACAAAGTTGTAGAACAATTAGTTTATATTTCAAAGTGATTTCAATCAAAATCATTACTGTCAAATTTTGACATTTAATACAGAAATTATTACGGTATCTACAATTACAATAGTATGCCGCTACAGTGTTGCCAAATGTTCCTGAACACATACAGTTGCGGCCCCTACAAACACAGACAGTGTGACAAATAGTAAATGTCGGTTTTGTAACATGGTTTTAATATTAAACTTTATAAAATGTCACCTAGCTGAAAGAAAGTCAGTGGCGTATAAAATAAAAAAATTGAAAAATGGAAAAATTCAAATACAAATAACGTTTTTGCAACAATATATGCGTTTCAAATATGAAAATGCATTCCAGTTTGTTTTTCTTGATGAAATCTAGATTTTTCAAGATGGAAGCTCTCAAGAGCCACGGCAAGATGATAATATTAAATCTGTAAAAGCAAAATAAGTAGGTGGCAAAATGTATTAATTATTTAAGAAGTATTGGCATGGGCAATATATCATTGACTTTTGGTATGTATGTGAAAAATTCTCGGCCTGACATATAGATGGCGCTCCCGTCAGCGAAATTTATGATTCTTGCCTGGGTGTACCTGTCATTACTTCGTATGACAAGTTTCAACTTGTTCTGTCAAGTAGTTTGTTTGCACGTATTTTCGCAGTAGACGTCTTGCGTGTCTTTTGAAATGGATAAACTTGAATATCGTGCGGTTATAAAATTCTTCATTTTGGATGGATTAACCCCTAAGGAAATTCATCCGACGTTTACAAATGTTTACGGGGACTCCCTCAAATGTGAACCGTTAAAAAGTGGGCAGCCGATTTTAAACGTGGTCGAACATCCCTCTAAGATGATCCACGTGAAGGATGGCAAAAAATCGCAACCACACCGGAAACAACCGAAAAGGTGCACGATATCGTGTTGGACGATAGGTACGTGAAGGTGAGTGGTATAGCGGCGGCCGTAGGGATATCGGAAGAAAGGGTGCGAAACATCTTGCACGAAGAATTAGGGATGCGAAAGCTCGAAATGCCGATCAAAAGGAAATGGGCAAACTACTTTCGCAGCAATGTTTGGACCGATTCAATAGGAATTCGACCGATTTTGTGCGGCAATTTATTGCCATGGATGAGGCATGGTTCACCACTAAACGCCAGAAATGAAACAGCAGTCGAAGCAATGGACGGGAGCCGGTTGTTCAGCACCAAAGAATGTGAAGTCGATCGCATCTATTGGAAAGGTCGTGGCCAGTGTGTTTTGGGATGCGAAAGGGATTCTGTTAATTGATTACCTTGAAAAAGGCAGAAGAATTACAGGTAAATATTACTCCAACGCTCTTGACCAGCTGGATGCAAAAAATCGCGATAAGAAGCCTGTGTTGAAAAGAAAAAAATCATGTTTCAACAGGACAACGCACCTGGTCACAAAAGTGCGCTGGTAATAGGAAAACTGCGGGATTTTGGGTACTATTTGCTCGGCCATTTCCCCTATTCTCCTGATTTGGCACCCTCAGACTTCCTTCTTCACAGCCTTCCAGACTATCACTTCAGGGGAATACTGATATTGGAGAAACGCTGGACCAAGTGTTTTGAAGTAAAGGGAGATTATGTAGAAAATAATAGTTATTTACGTAATAAGGGAGGTAAGTAACATTTACTAATTGAGGACTAGTTTGCGTCCGAGGGCTTGCCCGAGGACTTGCAATAGAGTTCAAGACTGGTAAATATTACCTCCCGAATTGCTTATAACATTTTTCCCACTCCACAGACAATAAAATCCTCAAAAATTAAATGTAATCATGATAAACAGTAACGGTGAACAACCTCGGAATATAATAAATTAGACATTAAGTGTTGCTGATAAAGTAGGTGATAATAACATTGAATTATCAAGAAATATAAATAAATATCCCAATTTTGTTAATAATGTTACTAATTGTACAAACTGTAATATTACCATAAATATAAATTAATAGAACACGTGTTTCGATGCACTTTTTTTCCCTAAAGGACGTAAGTAAATTACTTACGCCCCGTTGTCATAGCAATCACAGTCATTTCAGTAAAACCAACTTACGTCTATAGAAACAATGTATTAATGGTATGCTTACTATAAGGGGAGTGGGAAAAATCATTTTTTAACTGAAAATCGCAGTCTTACATTGTCAGGTCGAGAATTTTTCACCTTACCCTCGTAGATACTTAATTACAATATCTAACAATAAAATCAACTTTGACAAGACTGCTTAAAAATACAGTTACTGGAATTGATTAGACTAGTACATAAAATAATTAAATTATCGTGTTTTTATCAACGTTTATTTCATTTGCAATGTGCCTAATACTCATGCCGTCCTCTAGCCTAGTTCTAGTTATCGACTTTTGCAGTTCGTTTAATTGAAGCATTTTACAAATTGTGTACGTTTCTGTCTTACAATAAACTGACACTAAGATAATCATACCTGATAAAAGTCAAATTTGGAAATTACGATTTTTTTTAATTTGGCAGAATGTATCAAAAGTCGATGTCTGAGTTTGTAGAGACCGCAACGCTACGAAGCATGTTACGACATTTTAACATTAAGATTTTTAATTCAGAACCCAACGAAAAATATCACTGCGTGTAGCTTTTGCGACATTTTATACACGCGGTGTATAATTTAATAATTTTCTTTTCGGGGCGTGTTCGAGACCGAGATCACATTCATTTCTACAAGTTTAATTTAATTATGTGTACATACTAGGAATACATAATTATGGTCAATTTCGCACGAATATGAAATAATATTGGGTATTTCCATCAAAAGATACAACGTGTTAAAAAAATAATTACAGCTAGTTGTCCATGAATTTCTCCTATAAATTATGTTCTGCATTCTTGAAATGCGTATATAGATTAAATGGTATGAAGGTAATCTACCTGTCACTGTCAAAATTTATCATCGAGAGATATGGTGATGAAATTAATAACAAGTACAATTAGATTATTAACTTATTTAATAAGAAAACTTTGAAGATCGAATATTAATCAAACAACCAAGGTAAGTAGCTAATTTGTAGAAATTTTAATTATTATAATTTATAATGGTCGCCATTCTGTTGAATGCATAATGCAATACGTTTCGTGTTGTCAAAAATATGCTGCGATACATTTGGTGTTGTTTGATTACATTTAATTGTAATTGCATTCATCAAGTCATTCATTCTCGTCGTATATACTTCATTTTTTAGCAATCCCAAAAAGAGAAAGATCTAACGGAGATGGATCCGGTGACTTTGCTGGTCGAACACCTCTGCTTATAACTCGATGAGGGAAGTAATATTCTGAGACCCTAAAGTTTCACGAGTGCATGTGCAGTAGCCCGATCGTGCTGGAAGTAACCCCCATTGAATTAGTCCCGTTGCCCTTGAGTTAAAAATGGTGTTAATAACTCTTCTCGTATCGTTGAATATTAATGTTATTGTGAAAAAATATTGATCCTATTTTTCTGCTACATGCAGCTAACCATACACAAACTTTAACAGAATGTAAAGGAACTTCGATGTAATTGTTTGGATTGTTTATAGACCATGTTCTGTAGTTTTGTTTATTCACAAACCCGCTTATATGAAACCATGCCTCATCAGTAAAAGGCTTAGATAAAGAATTTCGTCATTATTTTAATTTTCTTGAAAAAAGTTTCAATAATTAAGCCTTCTAGCGTGATCTCTAGGTAAGATCTGTTGAACAATCGACACTTTGTATGGATACATACATAAACAACGCTTCAAAATTCTATGAACTGTACTAGAAGATACGTTCGTTTGAACTGATAAACGACGAACTGATATATGTGGATTTTCTCCAACATGGTTTTCTACGTGTTCAATAATATTTTGCTGTGTACTTGGTCTACCGAAAATGTTGCCTTTTAACACAGATCCTATAGCCAGAAATTTCTCCACGACTAGACGAATGTGATGATATAAAGCGGTATTATCCACAACTCTATTAGGAAACTGCAAGTGAAACTTTCACTTACATTCCGCTTACATTCTCCGTTAAGAAATTGTGGACTTCGGACATATTGCTGTGTACTTCAATTATTATACATGAATTGTAATACACACATATTTATGGTTTAGACTCTTAAAAATGTTCTCAGGGTTTTTGTTTTCAAAATGGGTTCCTTGCGACTAGACCTAGCATCCAATGTAATAAGGAGAGAAATAATATGATAGCATGTTAAATTTAATACATTTATTGTTCACAGTTTACAAAAACATACATTAATTAATTTTGAATGTGATAAATATCGTCAATTATATTTTACTTTCAAAATAAAAGATAGTATGTAAATCTTTATATCTAGTCAAAATATACGGATATTTATATATATATATATATAAGTGCCCCGTATCGTTATGTTCAAATTTTACGAGTGTAAAGTAGACTTCATTTCAAATAACAAAAACGCAAAACTTGTATTTTTGCATTTTTATTTGTTTCAAAGTTACAGATCTATGAATGTGATTGTCAGATCATGAAAAAAAAAATGTAATCCTAAAGTCAATAAAAACTGATTTTATTTAAAAAAGTTCAATTAATAATATTTTCGAAATGTCCACCTCCTTGTTGAATGCAGGCTTGTCCCCGTAAGCCAACTGAAGAAGTACTAATCCGAATTTCATACTTGTTTTGTCGGATTTGCTCGGCAGCCAGGTGAATACAATCCAACAACTCTTCTCTTGTGTTCGAAACTTGCGCATAGACTAAATCTTTCATGCACCCCCATAAATAAAAGTCAAGGGGGATTAAGATCGGGTGATCTGGGTGGCCATGCAACAGGACCACCTCGACAAATCCATTTCGGATAATTGACGTTAATCCAATTTCGGACAGCAATTCCGAAATATGGTGGTGATCCATGTGAAACCACATGTCTCATCAAACATTCAGTAGGACATCCTCTAGAAGACCTGGCAGTTCGTCAATAAGAAATTGAAGGTAATTGTCCGCATTTAACCTCCCAGGAAGAACGACAGGATCAATCAACAAGTCATCGATTAGGGCCGCCCAAACGTTAATAGAAAATTCATGTTGAAATTTAGATGAGCGTATAGCTTTGGGATTTTCTGATGACCACCTGTGCAGGTTTCTCAGATTTGTTACACCATTTCTCGTGAACGTAGATTCATCTGTCCAGAGGACTCTTCTGCAGACATTAAAATGAAGCCGTGGCCGTCTTAATATCCAGGTAGAATAAACTAGACGAGTATAGTGGTCTGCCTCAAGCAAACCGTGTCCCCTGCGATAGTGATGTGGATATAAGGTCTAACGTTTTAAAATTCGCCAAACTGTCATTCGTCGCACTGCTAGTTGTCTAGCGATTCGTCGTGTACTGAGAGTTGGATCCCTTGTAACAACAGCTGCTGCTTCTTCCTCTAAGTCTGCTGGCAAATTTACTCCTCGGTCGAAAAGATAATCACGCAGTCCGCATTCCCGAAATTGTCTGTGTACTTTCAGGAACGTTCTGTAATGAGGAATGCGCCTATCGGGAAACCGATGTCGGTATTCAATAACTGCTTGACGTGCACTGCCGTTACAGTAGTCATACACAAAATGCATGTGCGCATACTCTTGAGAAGAAAATCGGTGAGGCATTTTGAATAAATAAAAAGTGTCCACTCACGAATAAGCTGTTGTATGAACTGAAACGTAATGTAATCCTTTATTAAAAAATGCAACGTTAACAGTCATCTGAACATTTGTTTATTGTATGATATTCATGGTTCAACACTTACGAAATAAGTAAGAACCTTCTCTATTATAAATCAATTTCCAGTATTCTTTTTTGTAGATCTTCAAGATATTACTGTATGCACTACGCCAAGTGTTTATTTATTTTAGAAAAACATTTTATTATGCGACGTTAACAATCACATGCCTGTTATTGAATCGTATAACTTTTTTAAATAAAATCAGTTTGTATTGACTCTGAGGATTACATTTTTTTTCATGATCTGACAATCACATTCATAGATCTGTAACTTTGAAACAAATAAAAATGGATGTACAAGTTTTGCGTTCTTGTTACTTGAAATGAAGTCTACTTTACAGTCCTAAAATTTGAACATAACGATATGGGACATCTTGTATCTAAAAATATTAATTTGAAAATCCTTGTTTGATTTTAATAAATCTTCCAAAATACACCTGTGTATCACTTTAAACAAGTGAGTCTCATATTTTATAAAATACCAAAGTATGACACAATGTTTTTATCTAAAATTTATAACTTGCGAAGTTTATATATTTATAGTTTTATAATATAATATTATAAAAGAGTGCTATTTCATATTCATATGACAAGAATTTACCCCACCACATGAGCTACTCAATATCACACAATTTGTTCTATTATATATTTCAAATATGTATTTAATGAGAGTTTTAATTACGAGTCCAAAATCCCAGATATCATTAAATGTTTATGATACCTTACTCTACTTACAATTTAAGAGACATCTGTGTTATTTCTTTTGTTTTAAAAACAGAAATTAAAATTAATTCACTATCAATCAAACGTTCATATATATAAGTTTAAACAAAGGTATTTTTAATAATATAAATATTATTAAAAATCTGGTGTGAAGAACACAAATACAGGTTCACTATTAATATTTTTGTGAACGTGTCCGAACATATCCCTCCCCAGAGACGTAGATACGTATTTCGCCTTTCTACAGGCTCATCGGTACGCCCCTGCTGGAGAAAGGATATCTTCAGACACATTCACAAAAAAAAACCACATCGCCACATCACAGAAATTATCCAGACCGTAGAGCGTAGAAGTACTTTTGTACACGGAATCCCCGACGGGGAATCCCTCGCAACAATATTGTGATATATCATATGAGGTGATCGGGTGATTCCCCTGTTGGCTCGTTGGGGAATTACTTTAACAGTATTGTATTGAAGTATGCCGGGCAGTTACATATTATTTGGGCTGTACCTGTGTAGTTCTTTTATCGTACGGCGTACCTAAGGTTGATTTTTTGTCTTTACGTAATAAGTGCCCTTAATAGAATCTAGGTAAAGTCATTGTCAAGGCGCAACGGATTACGGAATGCAAACTGGCAATTCCTAAAATCCCGAGATTAGCCAAGTACAGTCCCGGGCTTTACGGGATCAAAACCCGGCCGGGATCCCGAGATCCCGGGATTGTATTCTCTAATTGTAATTCATGATTTATTATAGGGTTGATTACTTTCAAGATTTGGACGAGAAAGAGGTTCATTCACGTTTCTCGTTACGGAAAAAATACATTTAGAATACTATTGCACATTATTGAGGGTGAATCAACTACAGTCAGAAATAATCATCACCAGTTACAAAATTGTTATTAACACTCAGATTTTATGCCACTGGATCAACGTTAATCGTTGCAGGTGATTTTATGGGTGTTAGTAAACGCTCTGCATGTGTAGCACTAAATATTGTAAGTCAAGCAATTGCTCGTTTTGGAAACCAATATACCGTTAGGTCCAGCCCGCAACGGGCCATACGGAACAATATACGTATGGAACGTAATGCGATGTGGCAACGTATGTACGACGCCACTCCGCGTGCACATACATAAGTCCGATGATCGAGAGCAATAGATTGCCCGTCATTCGTATCTAGCTGTGCAAATGTAAATGTTGCAACAGTTGCAAGTTCAACTGTTTAGAATTTTCGAGACAATAACCCCTAGAAATCTCGAGGGAGTGAGGCGGGAGTTTTACAATAGGCTCGGCTATTGTTTGGGGAGAGAGGGCGGTATTTTCGAATCCTATATTTAGTGACTTTCTTAGAATTAAAATTTATTCTGCAGAATTATTGATTTTTTTACTTTTATCTTTTAGAAAACGTTATTGTTTTTTTATTACTTAAAATTACTTTTCCGTAGCAGCTAAGAATGCAATAATAATAACTTGGAGATATAACGACCTTTTTATATCTGAAACAAATGGGCAAATTACGTATACAGAACGAATATGCAAACGACTATATGCTTGCGCGGTTTAAGTCTTACTAAATTCATAACTCTGCAATGTATGGTAATGTAAGCTATTGCGCATAAAGGGGAATAGATGTTGCCACTTATTGCTCGGTATGGCCCGTTGAGAGCTGGTCCTATCGGTATATATATTTCCCAAGAACAGGAGAGGATAGAGAAAATCAATAGATAGGATTTTATAATATAGCTCGTTTCCCAAAGGTGCTTTAGATTGCACTCATGTTAGAATTCAATCATCTGGTGGTGATGATGCTGAGCAATATCGAAATAGAAAAGGATTTTTTTCTTGGAACGTGTAAGTGATTTGTGACAAAACCTTACGAATCCACATAACCAATGTGTGTGCGTCGTTACCTCACATTGGTTATGTGGACGGGGCAAGGTACTTCGGCTGTTTGACAACAGGCAGAGCTGAATTTACTTCTACGCTCAGTCTGGATAATTTCTGTGATGTGGCGATGTGGTTCTTTTTTGTGAATGTGTCTGAAGATATCCTTTCTCCAGCAGGGGCGTACCGATGAGCCTGTAGAAAGGCGAAATACATATCTACGTCTCTCTACGTGGGGAGGGATATGTTCAGACACATTCACAAAAATATTAATAGTGAACCTGTATTTGTGTTCTTCACACCAGATTTTTAATAATATTTATATTATTAAAAATACCTTTGTATTATACAAAACTGGTGGGTTTTACCTACTCAGGTATGTTTCAATATTCTGATATATATATAAATTTATTTTAAAGTCTTGAATAACTTTAGTACATTATTGGCTTGTCGAATTCATTATTATAAAGATTATCAAATTCTGCATGATACAGATTTTAAGATAAAATAAAGTGATATATATTAATTAATTGAGACTAAGCAAGATAATTATTTTCTTTAAAACTAAAAATATAAAAATTCCACTAATGGATTAAACTCTATAAATGTATAATACAAATTTACTTTTTGGTCACCGGTTTAGGATAATTTTTAAAAAAGTGTCTTCTTGAGAAATTTCCTATAGATATGACATGTAACATCAATCCTTATTCAAAAGTAAAAATTCTCTCTTCTAACTTATATTCCATATTTAAGAACTCTCGTTCTTATATTCATTTACGTTTCTTAATATTTCTTTCAAACAGTGCTTAATATTTTAAAACTCGTTCTTATTTCAATTTTTAAAGTTTTTCCAGATCTTAAAATCATAAAAATCCGTTAAGACCTCTTCTCACGCGCTCTATCCTTCTCTTACTTCCAGCTCCATGTCTTCTTTATACCGTATCTTTCTTCTCTTACTAACTAATTGACTATCCTTTTCTATCTTCCGCTTGATGTATTGTCATGTACTATGACTTTAAATATAACTAACCTATAATTTTTAGAGCTGGTTTGACAGTTGTATTGTTTATTATGTATACACAAATATCTATCTCTAATGGATTGGCAGATATTATATTAGACTCTATTTTGTATACTATAGAATTTTTTGAGTTGTTTTCACTGGTGTTGATCCTTCTTTTGATTAATCAAACATAGTTTAAAATGAATGCCATTCTTATAGATAAGTATTACAAAATGTAAATTTTTAAAATGCATATTCTATTATATATAGTTTATTACAAGGCTGTTATTGTCTTTTTAGGCTATTCTAATTTATTGTATATATTAAATAATATTAAATACCTAGGGCCGTATTCACAAAGGCTCGTAATATGATATAACGTACCATTATGCTATAACTAAGACTTATACACACGTTTTTGTATTCATAATACTTCGTTACGTTAAATCGCCTGTTAAATGCATCGTTAAAATAACGTGAAGTTTGTGGCCAATTAAACGAATCTTTATATTTGTTGTAGATAATAGTGTTTTCTGTTTACTGTTTGTTTAATTTATATAAAGATAAAAGTATAACTATATTATATGTAGTGCATTATTTTACTGTAATATACCAATTTCATAGTTCATCATGTCATCTTCTGAAGATTCAGATATAGAATTTGTGGAGGATATTCTAGTTGTTATGCCAAGGCCCAGACTTATAAGAGAGCGAAACAATCCCATGGATATGTTTGATAACATAGAATTTAAAATGCGATATGGTTTTGATAAAGCTACAATTAATGAGTTAATTAATATTATTGGCCCACAACTGGAAAGAATGACACAAAGAAATAAAGCTATTAGTGCAACAAATCAAATTTTAATTGCACTGAGGTTTTATGCATCCGGAAGTTTCCAGCAAATTTTAGGTGATCATTTAAATATCAGCCAACCCACTGTGAGCAGAATAGTAACCAGAGTATCACAGGTAATTGCACAAATGCGACCGTTTTACATCACAATGCCACAAACCAGAGAAGAGATAAAAGATATCCAAAATGTTTTTTATCAGATTCGAGGCTTTCCTTGTGTAATTGGAGCTATGGATTGTACACATATTTGAATACAATCAATAGGAGGAGAATATGCTGAACTGTATCGAAACCGTAAGGGATGGTTTTCATATAATGTACAATGTATCTGTAGCGCAAACTTAAAATTTATGCATATTATAGCACGATGGCCAGGATCGGTCCATGATAGTACCATCTTTTATAATTCATTATTACGTGTGGAATTTGAAAATGGAAATTTCCCTGATTCGTATTTGCTAGGAGATGGTGGGTATGCATGCAAACCTTATTTACTGACTCCTTTACAAAATCCTGCAAATGAGAGAGAAAATAGGTACAATGAAGCACATATTGAAACAAGAAATTGTATAGAACGTGCATTTGGCATCTGGAAACGCAGATTTCCTTGTTTATCTGTAGGAATACGTTTGAAGAAAAAAAAAATATTACCTGTTATAGTAGCGTGCGCGATATTACATAATAGTGCTATTGACTTAAATGATGATGTACCAGACATGGATCTTGCCGTTGAAATACCCCAAGAAGCATATGAAATGGTTTCCATACCTAATCACCATAATGACAACACAAGAGTTCGTCAAGTTCGTGATAAATGAAGTTTTTACTGTATAATTTTGTGAATAAATATTAAAAAAAGTTATAATATGAGTTTGAAAGTGCATTTCTTGTTTTCACACTTGAATTATTTTCCTGAAAATCTTGGAGCAGTTAGCGAAGAACAGGGAGAGAGGCTTCACCAAGACATTAAGGAAATGGAACGGCGATACCAAGGCAGATGGAGCATAACAATGATGGCGGACTACTGCTGGATGTTAAAACGGGATATGCCCTTAAAAACATACAACCGAATGTCCGGACAACGCAGCTTTCTTTTACTCAATAAACAAATAATTTTTTTTAGAAAAATCGTTTTTTTTCATTCAACATTTGCAAAAAAACCTTACGTGATACAAATAAATGCATAGAATTTTTGAAATCAGCCTACCAAAATTATATAAAATCAGTTTTCAAAATAAAAACATCTGTCGAAAAGTTTAATTTTGTAGACCTGTGTAATTGGTCAATAACGAGGCTTCGTTTTACCGCGAGATTTTTAAAACGCTCCTCCGAATTAAAAAACAGAGTATAGTTACTATGTGCCTACTGAGATGAAATTCTTTTTGAAACAAATTGTACTTCATAAATATTCCGGCCGATATCGGCAGGTAAATTTCTATGAGGTAGGCCGTAAAAATTTGGGTTTATTTGGCCGACGTCGTTTTATAAGGGTGGCCATAAATAACGGGTTTTCGTATATGTGAATTTCCTTATACTCGTAGTCGGCTCGGGGAATTTTAAAACTGTCCGTTACCTCTGGTGGCCGCTTTAAACAGGTGACCGTTAACACAGGTTTTACTGTAATTACATCTTTCCATTGTTCATACGTTGTCTCTTTATTTCAACGATAGCCGGTATAAATCAAGAAACACTACATAGATATTTCGGCAACAAAGTCTTCAATTCACTGAAGATGACAATTTAGTTGCCGAAATACATATTTAGAATTTATTGATTTATATTGTGACTTGGGATTTTTCATATTTCTTCCTGTTTCATTTACATTTACATTTTCACCTTGTAAAGTACATTTTCTAAGTGACTTTACAAGTAACGTACTGATTAATTATTAAAATTTAATTTCTTGGTACTAAAAGTATTGGAAAGTAAGTTCTATAAATTGTATAGATGCTATTAAACGTTGAACACATTATTGAACAACGTACTCCATTATAAAATTAATGATTGTTTGTGTAGTCGTTATATTCAATATCGATCGCTAATTTTAAGTTAATATTAATTTACCTCCAGAGAACAATCAAAAATGGAAGACAAGAGTAGGTAGAGAGGGAGACGGCGAGGGAGAGTAGCACAGCCTTTTGTCATTGCTTCGAACTCCGCTCTCTGTCGGTGACAAAATCAATTTCACACGCACCGAAATGTTCTGTTTGTTAGCGGCACCAAAGGTAAATTATTGTTCATGCAAAGTGCGAAGCGCTGTAGGTAAACACAATGTGCGAAGCTTTACTGGTTTGGATGTTAGTCCGTTGAGTTGAATCCACTCTTATAATACTACCTACGTTTTCATGGTGTAAAAGCTCTACACACTTAGAGGGTCTAGCGGTTGCGACGCTTAAATGTGGATATGCCTGCAAATAAAGATTCAGATGTGCATTTACGGTTTATGTCGTTGACGTGAGCCGACTCTCTCGCAAGCACTAGAGCTTGATCAAAACGCCTAGTTGTTGCGCAGGAGTGAAAATCTTCATATTAGTTCGGCAAAATATGTATACAGGGTCGATTTTTTTAATTATAAGTTCTAATTGTCGTTATCAAATAATAGCAGCATAAAGTATTACGTACAAACTGAGACACTGGAGTACTTAACTGATACAATAACTGCTGGATATTACCTCCACTGAGCTTGGCAAATCCAAAAATTTTATTGAAACAAGTATCTTCATATTTCTCCTAAAGTAATAGCCCATCAGTTGTATACCAAGCGAACGCGAGAAACAACATAAATGTACAACTTGACCCACTCGAATATTTAGTGTCCCTAAACCATAAATTAATTAATTGAACCTGCCTAATTTTATTTTCTATTTTGCGTACGTAATGAACACATTATGAAACCCAAAACAGTATCAAAATGAGCTTCATTTCGATACGCTTTTTTCATTTTTCGATGTTGGCATTGTTCGAACACATAAATAAATGTATTATTTGTGAGTGTATACTCATTTCATTTGTAGAATAATCACTGTAGCTTTATCAAACGACGATGGTATAATGATTGTTCTATCGTTGTTTGATAAAGCTACAGTGTTAGCGAAACGCGTCACATTTTTGTAAACGTTTAGTAAATATACGTTTTATATAGTGAAGATTAAACAAATTAATTGTTTTGTTTTATTTTACATCGTATTAATATGGATCTTCACCAAGTAACAGCCTCATCTATTTAATTTCTATAACAGAAACCTGTATTTTTGTCTTCTTTTTTTGCATTCGACTGTAATCGTCTTCGGAACTGAAGTTGTCGTCATCACTGTCACTCTCACTAAATACATTAATAATAATTAAACTTTCTGTCGTTTCATAAACTATTATTTCTGATTCTAAATATTTATTTCACTTAATAGCAATGATGTACCTTTATGTTTATACAAGGTGGCCCAAAATGACCGAAGGGGTTTTAATTCCTTATAACTTTTTTATTATAATTTTTTTTTTTGTTTTCAGTATTTCGTAAAGAAGACTTGGGGAATTTAAAATGGAACAGTACACAATTGAACAACGTGCCAAAATCGTTGAACTTTATTTCTCAAATCAACGATCCATTGTTTTGAGTCAGCGTGCATATCGTCGTTATTTTAATGTGCGGGTTGGACCCTCAGAGTCAACAATAAACCGTCTGGTTGCAAATTTTCGAGAACAAGGGGCAGTCAGGAACGTTCCTGGTGCCGGCAGACGACGAACGGTGCACACGGATGACTATATTGAACGGGTACAGGAGAGTATTCGGGAAGTTGGAGAAATCAACCAGGAGACGTTCGACACAACTTGGCCTCTCAAGAGGGTCGCTGCAGAGAATTTTGCATACAATAAAAATGTTTCTATACAAAATTCAGCTTGTCCAACTATTGAAACCGACAGATTACCAGCAATGACTTGATTATGCAATTTATTTTCGTCAAAAAGCGGAAGAAAATCATGATTTTATTCATAATTTAATTATGAGCGACGAAGCCCATTTCCAATTAAATGGGTTCATTAATAGGCAAAACTGCAGGATATGGGCTACGGAAAATCCAAGAGTAGTTCAACAGCGAGAATTACACCCACTTAAATGTACCGTTTGGTGCGGTGTTTCGTCGGAAAGGATAATTGGCCCATATTTTTTTGAAAATGAATACGGTGTCGCCGTTTCCATCACTGGTGTTAGATATCGGACAATGTTGGAAAATTTTTTAAGGCCAGCCGTGGAAAACCATCCGCAAGAATGGTTCCAACAGGATGGAGCCACAGCGCACACTGCGAAGGACACAATGGCTCTTTTACGCGACATCTTTGGTGAACGAATTATTTCCCGTACAAGCGATTTTAATTGGCCTCCGCGTTCACAGGATTTAACCGCTTCAGACTGTTTCCTTTGGGGTTATTTGAAAGGAAAAGTCTATATTAATAAGCCTCGAACCATACAGCAATTAAAAAATAATATACGCGACGAAATCAACAACATAACACCTGAAGTTTTGCGAAAGGTTATGGAAAATGTTTTGGAAAGAGCACGAATATGCGAAGCAGAAAATGGCCACCACTTGCGAGATATAATTTTTCATAATTAAATTTAAAATATTCTCCATTAATATACTGTATTTAAAATTTAAAAAAAGTAAAAATTATGTCTTAAATAAGAAGTTATAATGAACTCAAACCCCTTCGGTCATTTTGGGCCACCCTGTAAAAGTAATTGTAAACATTAAAAACTACTTCTCGCATTTGAGCGTGTATCACTTTATGATCCACTAGCAAGACATTATGGTCCGTCACTGACAAATATATTCCGACAATTACTTGAGTAAGTGGGCGGGCACGTTTTTGAAAACGACTACTGCGCACCCCCTCCGATCGCCATCTTATTTGGCGCTTGCTATACCTTGATTTACTTAACTTGCGTTAGCTTTTTTGATTTCACTTAGTTCTCAAAATTTACAGTTATTAAAAATTCTAATTATTTGTAGGTATTTAAAACTTCGGGCGTTTCTGAAGAAACAGACGTCGGAATATAAACCTAAGAAATCAAAAAACATTAAATAGGGATGGATTATAGTAGCAGAGGCATACATTGATGATTCTATTACGAATAAGATTGTCGCCGCCAGAAAAATTATGACTGGTGTTGATTCAGGGGAAGTAGCTGCCGTCCCTTCTGCGAATACGAGTAATAATGTCGCAAAATCTAATAACGATAACATGTTCAAATGACAGTGGTGGCACTAAGCATGATATTGTAAAAAACAAAAGCGCTTGGTGTTGTAAGTATTGGTCGAATGTTAAATAGTACTATTAATAATACTTTATCCATTGCCGAGGTTAAAGTGTTTCTTTGACAACGAGAAATGTGTGGTTAAATAATTATTTTAATAGTAGTAGTAGTAGTAAAAACGATACATTCCCGGACGACAATGTAAATTGTTGGCCGAGGCGTTACGCCGAGGCCAACAAGCATTGAAATTCGGGAATATGCTTTTACTGCGAGGAACACATACTTTTTTTTCTGAGACCGGAATCAATGTTATTATAAATTAAGGAATTTTTATGAACTCATGACTTTTTTTGATTACCACCTAATTGCTTATGAAATCGATTCCTTGATAATCACTGTTTGTTTGTTGTTGTGAAAAAGGTCCAGAGATGCATTACTTATTATTTAGTTTTTATACCAACTTTTAAATTGACAATGATGATAATGTCCTTGTGCGCGAGACACCACCGGAGTTAGTAAAAGCAGCTAAAGATGTTGTCTGCATGTATTTATTTACTGTCTAGAAAATATATAAAGAACCGATACGGGAAAGCTACCGACTTTCCCGGCCAAGGACGAAAAAACCTTCCCGGACTGTTTTCTGATATTTAGCATAGCAACAGACTAAAATAGTAGAATAGCCTATTTTGGGATCTGAAATTGCGCCAAGAAAGTAGGCAATCTTGACCGATTTCAGAAAAAAGTTCTTTGGTAAATATAAGTATTTTTTTTAGATTGTAATGTAATATTTAAATCAGAATAATTTGAAACAAACTAGAATAGGCAAAACCCCACTAATTTTGTATAATACAAAAATATTTTTAATAATATATAATATTATTAAAAATCGGGTGTGAAGAAGACAATACAAGTTCATTATTAATATTTTGTGAAGGAATCCCCATCCATAGACGCAGACAAGTATTTCATCTTTCTACAGAATCATCACTACGCCCCTGCTGGAGGATACATTCACAAAAAGAACAACTTCGCGATCTCACAGAAATTATTACGACCGAGCTTAGAAGAATATTCAGCGCTTCATATTAACAAAACGCCGAAACAACTAGCACTGGCTACATAACAACTGTAGAACTAACAAAATGTTTCCATCAGATGGCACTACTACTTTGCTGAGGCATTTAGGTTATATTGCTTAAATTATCACCAGTTTTGTCAACGCATATGATAAAAACGACATTAACTATTAGATACTAGAACTGACATAAAGTTTAGTAATTTTAGACTAGATACTTTAAACATTTTTCAAAAGCTTTTCAACTTTAAAAAATAAGTCAAATCATTCGCATAAACTTAGAGCATAGAAGACTACAGCATAAGTCGCTTTCATAGGCATTATATTAATTTTATTTTAATAAAATTACACCAGAAAAGATAAAATACACTCGAAATAAATAGCAATTACGAAGCGTCACGGTAACGTGTTACAAACAATATAAGTACTACATAAATAACATACATACGTTGTCTTAACTACTTGACAAGAGAACTTCTCTCAAAATTAATGCGAAATGAAAAGCTCGTCTTGTTTTCAGATGTTCCTAAAGCATAAAGCATTTTCAAGCGTGATATTTACAAAATATGACGTCAAATATTTCAGTAGCTATCTCGTTACTAGAGGCGACACAGGATTTTCTTGAAATAAGGCCAAGAAACGTCTCTCCACGTCGTTATATGCAAAATGCCGTGTATATTACCACTTTCGATGTAATAAAACGAGTTTCTGACATGTTTTTAAGACAGAAGGAATTACAAAATTGTTTTGAATGACGGTAAAGCTATTCGCAAACATATCTTTTGTGTTTTGATATTGAAATTATATCAGAAGAGTGCATTTCATTTCATTATTTCTTTTAATGCATTCATTTATGGCCAAACACAACATTCTCATTAATGTGTGGTTTATTTCTTAAAATTACAAAATGCAATACAATACTGGAGCCAAGAACACTAAGAAGGAAAGTTCTAAATCTAGAAATACCGCTTTGAAAGAAACTTAACGCACTTAGGTAGCCTTATATAAGAATTATTTAAGAAACCGTTTTCAACTGGTACGGTAAAAAGGGTGAAAAAGAAGTAAAAAGCGATCTAAAAATTCGGCCATTTTTGGATTCTTGTAAATTGCTCCGTAATCGTTTCAAGGAATAAATGTTGCTTACTAAAGGCATGTAGCCTCTAATCAGAGCCATACAATATGCTAAAATAAAAAAAATACTTTCCCTTCCTACGGCTTAAACTGTTCTTTTACTATTAAGGCTGTCGCACGCTGCTTTAGTGGAATTCCTGGCTAGCTATACCGTCACAAATAATAACTGTTGGCTTATGGTGACCCTATTTGTTGCACAAAACATAAGGCTTCTTTGTTTAATAATTAGATAAGCACAGGTGTAACAGAAATAGATAATATAGAAAAATTAATAATAACAGCAGGGGAGGGGTATCATTAAAGTGTTTTATTTAACAACAAATCAATATATTAAATTAACAAGCAACAATTATAAAGTAAATAACAATTATACGAGGTGTGGGAATTAAGTTCCGAGAATTTAGTTATAACTAGGGAACTGGCAACACCGCATCGTTATGGCGTTTTGAAATTTTCGCGAATTTTTTAATACCTCGGGTGAAATTTAAAAATCGAAAAATTACAAGTGTCGATTTTCCCTATTTTGACGCCGATCCTATATGTAAACAGACCCGCTGATTACGATAGAACAACCTAGAGTGCGCTATCTGCTTTGGTTCTCGAGATATTTACGAAAAAGTGTCGACAGATCAAAAGTACACAAAACGAAATCGCTAATTCTCAATGGAAAATCGTTCAGACAGTCTTTTTTAGCGCCCTCGAAAACCTTAAGGTGGATTTTGAATAAAAATTCGAGATTGAAAATTTTTCAAATTCGCGAAAATTTTGCCGAAATATAATGTTCCATTTCGACGCCTCCCTATACCTCCGAAACTAGTTGGCTGCAGATGACCTATCCTATACTGCCCGACGCGTTTTGACACGCTAAATCGACTGGTCCTATCTGGAAGGCTCTCGGGCGCCTACTTCTTGAGTTACGTTAGGTAACCGTAAATTTCGTAATCGAAAATGTCGATTTTGCGTAGCCGTAGCGGCCAAAGGGTTGGTCCTAGAGTGGCAAATTGTGTACGCGTTTTAATCCTTATGACAAAATCTTTAATTTGGCGCAAAAATGAGGGAGTAATTGCATTTTGAAATTTTTGGACCTCAGGCGATGAAATTTAAAGATCGAAGAATGGCGAGTGTCGATTTTCTCTGTTTTGACGCCGGTCCTATATGTAATCAGACCGGCTGATTACGATAGAATAAACTAGAGTTCACTATCTGTTTTGGTTCTCGAGATATTTACGAAAAAGTGTCGACAGGTCAAAATTACAAAAAAGTCGCGAATTCTCAGCGGAAAATCGTTCAGACAATCTTCTTTAGCAGCGTAAACATATCTTGAATGAGGAGACCTTCTTTTAGTTCCGGACGAAGTTTGAAGTCGATAGCACGATTGGTTTGTATTTTTGGTATGGGTTTTTCAAAATAATTTTTTAGTGGCCTCGTGAAAATGAGTGACTCACATTACAAGCAACATGTTACGATCCAATTTTTAGTGAAATCTGGTGAAAAAATCATTCGAAAATTCGCAGGCGGTGTACGGCGACGATTGCATATCGAAAATGCGCGTGTATGAATGGGCGAAACGATTCAAGGAGGGGCGTGAATCTGTAGATTACGATCCGCGTGAAGCAGCTCACGTCACCTCTCGTACCGACACGAATGTCGATCGTCTGCTCGCGCTGATCACGTCTGACCAGCATTAGAATATTAGAAAGTTTCTTCTCTATTTCAAATAAAAAACTGAATTAGGTTTCAAGAACTTCAATAATATGTACGGTTTATGGCGCTGATGTCTATCATGTTATAAAAAACTACAAGAGGCCATCTCTTCGTCATCTTTTTCACGGTGTATGATCGTGTCATTTTGTCCATGTCGTCTACGCCAGCTTTTGTTTTATTGTAGTCCAGGATTACCTGAGGTTTCTTTTTTGGCCATTATCACATTTTTCTCACTGTGCAGAGTAATCAGCAACGTTACAAGCTTGCGTTTTTTTTGGCTATACGAAATAATCATCGCATCGTCTGTAAAAACAAAACTGTGTGGAAAACACTTGACGATTTTTTGGATCAACAAATGCAGATGGCAATTCAGGCTTCTTTTTACGGATCGTACCAACTAATGTTAGGTTTTTGGATAACAAATACTTTGCAAGATTGTACGAAGTAAAGAAACAGTCGCAGGTGACATTCCTTCCAGAGTTTTCAATTTCTTTTACTAAACGTTTTAAAATCTTTTCGCTTTGATTCTGAACATCAAAAAACGGTATGTACGTTTCATAGCCAATTACAATTTTAGAAATAATTTGATGGCCTCCAGCATTCAATATATCTAAAGTTTGTTGAGAAATTCTAACACGTTCTGCTTTTTGTAAATCTGTCAAATGATGGGGTACAAACCGAGCTACAACCTTTTTCAAATGTAAATGTTCGTGCAATATTGATCTCACTTGCTGCGAGGATCCAATCTTCATTTTGGACTCTATCATTGCATAGGTAATGCGGTTGTCCTCTTCCACCATCTTCTTCACTAAAGCAATATTTTTGGGATTAACAACAGTTGAAGGAGGGCTAGCTTCTTTTCTGTATACAACCGAGTTACAACCTCGTTCAAATTCTTTATACCATCTACAAACAGTAGCCAATGATGGTGCGAGATCCCGAAATGCCGATTTTAAACTTTCCTCAGACTCATACGGGCTCAAGCCTTTCTTGAAATTATAGTAAATTATTATCCGAAAGTTCTCTCGGGATAATTATTTTTTTTTGATAACGGAAACTTATTCTAAAGTTTTTGAAAAACATTGCGCGTACAAAAAGCCATAATTTAATAACACTTAATTTATTTAGTATACGAGAAGCGTAACAAGCCCTACTATAGTAAAACACATTAATTCTCACATGCATTTAGTTCAACAGAGAGGGTGAATCAACATCACTGTTAACGAGTTTAATCAGGAAGTTGCCGCTTGCTTAATGTCTTCTTTGGTTTAGGGTTTAGTGAAATCGTGTCTATTTAATAAGCTCTTGTAGTCAATGCCGCGAGGTAGATATATTCCATCCAAGTTATAAGATAAAAACTTCAAGCATCCTTTTTGTACACGTTCGAGTAGCAGTTGTTGAGGATACCAATCGAAGCTTAGTTCTAGCAAAGAAGTAAAACAAAGTGGTCATGTGTATAAATTACCAAATGTATGACAAGATGGTACAAGAAAACCTAGATATTTGGATGCGGATGAAAAAGTGCCAGTGATATGTGAACTGAAAGACAATTAACAATCAAAGATCTGTAAATTATAAGACATTAGGAATCATGTCATTAGAAACTGTATAATGAAAGGAAATAATACTTGAACGTCTAGAAAAGTAAAAAATAACACATTTTGAAAGAATTAGGCATACACGATTACACCATGTACACATTTGATGAACTAGTGTTAGATTTCTCTGCAGAAGTAGGCAAATTACCGGAGAAGTAATAATATTTAATATTTTCAATTTTTTCATCTGCATACGCGGGAACTTTACAATCTAGAAGCATCAAGAGATTGTTAGTACATACCTTGTAAAGTAGCGGGTCCAAATTAGAGCCTTGAGGAACACCAGTGGTAGCAGTAAAACATTATTACGGAATTATATCCATTATATAGGACATAGTATAATCGATTATAGATAGGATTTAAGAAAGGATACAGTTCCCTGAGAAGCACTTCAACTACGGTAGAGTGACCAATTGTATCGAAGAAAGGATACAGTTCTCTGAGAAGCACTTCAACAACGGTAGAGTGACCAATTGTATCGAATATTTTACTGAAATCAACATATTGTGGAACATCCAAAACTTTATACAAGGTGTGTATAAATTGGCGGACCCACTACACGTGGCGACATTCTTGGTCAAATTTTGAGTTAAAAGTCCTAATCCTAAAACGATGTATCAGGCTTCCTTTGCCTTCAGAATGAATTTGACAGTAGTAATGTATTTGACTAGAACAACATTAGGCTGCCTACTTATTGTTTTACAACGTTGTCATATGTGTTTTTCGTCAAAATAAGTTAATAAACAAATATTAAAAACAAACTTTAAAATCAAAAATAAAACTTTAACGAAAGGATAATAACAACAATTCTTCTTTCTTCTAAATTGTAGCTCTTTCTGTCAACAAATATCGAGTAATAATGCTTATTTCAAGACTGAAAGTCCGAACTTTAGGAACCTCGTGCAAAGATATGGAGCATGGTACAACATTTTCGTATTAGGATTTTGGACTCCGAATTTAACGAAGAACATCGCCGCGTGTAGTGGGTCCGCCAATTTATACACACCCTGTATATGTACTGCGTAGTTTCAATAAAGTTAGTGACAATGGATCTGCCTCCGACAAAACTATATTGATTAATTGCAAGATTTAATGTTACCATATATTTTCCCTTAAAGTACCTACTAAAACAGTTTTGCCAAGTTACAAAGAATATTAATTGGTATGTAGTTACAGTTACAGTTATGCTGACCGCTTTTCTTAAATACCGGAATAATTCTACTGATCTTCCAGTAGTCTTGGAAAGTCGAAGTACAAAGTGATAAATTAAATATTGCAGTTAAACGAAATATTCCTGGGTTACTCATCGCTTTGAGTTATTGAAAATTTCTGCACGCAAATGGTCTTTAAATTTCATACTTTTTTAAAATCAAATGACTATATCTTCAAAACGATGCTATACTTTTTCGATGTGTCACTTATGTGTCACTAAACTCGCAAAATAAATCACTATCTACTAACCAGCCTCAACATTAAAAAAATGCCCTCCGAATGCACACATAGACCAAATACGCTATTTTATTCACATTACGTAACATGACGTAACATGGGTATACTGTTACTATATTAAAAAATAATTATTATTATCAAAATGTAACAAAAGATTAAAAAAATCCTTTATAAAGTAGGTCTTATCGTTCATGTTGTATATAACAAAAAGAATTTATAAAAACCTATATATTTTGATTATCAACAACAAGGACAATAAAGGTAGCCTATTATGTCAGTCCGTTCCATTTAGATGGCTTGAATGATACGCTGGAAAACGCCATATTCCATTTCCCCATGTAATTCTATCCTGCCCGTCTGCCTTAAAAGGAAAAATAAACAAATATATATATATATATATATATATATATATATATATATATATATATAAGATATCATTTTTATCCTTATAATAGGAAAGTAAGCTTCCCCAAAAGAAAAGCTTACCAGAATGTGTATAAGCAACAAGTTGATCTTTTATATCTTTATTTCTTCTTTATTTTATTTCCATTAAATACGTAGAGGATTTTCGTGTTTTGAAAAGGGGATCGTTTCCCCAAAGAATTGCTACCTTAATTATTAGAGGCTTTAAGGTATAGACAACGAAAATAAATTCTCCGTTAATATCATTATCTGTACAGTTTGTACACACTATCAAAACATATTATTTCGAATTGAAGAAACCTGCCGAAAACATTTCAATTTTTATTGTTTGTGCAATAATACAAAAGCATATCTTGAAAACCTCCTTTTTGTATTTCGTTAGATGTTTAGTTGTTTGAATGATAACTATTTTAAATATCTAACTTTAAATGCATCAAAGACTACCTACACAGGTAACCTAAAATAGTTTTACTTATATCTAAAAAGATTAAGTAGATGTTTAATATTTAAGGTGAACATTAATAATATTGTTCATATTAAGTTAATATGCTAACGACAAGTTCGTTGTTTACTAATCCTCATAATAACTAATGTATCATTTAATATTTCTTTCAAAAATTAAACACACTCGTTCAATTAAATTATCTAGGTCATAACCTGCGTTTAATTTAAAGCTTAATCCTTTGAATTGTCAGTAATTCAAAATATCTGCATGGAATAGTTTTCATATTCTTTAAATTAATTTCATATTACGAATTTCGATAAAGAAAAAGAGAACTTTACCATAAACTCAAGTTTTAATATTTAATATTTTACGAATTCGTATTTCTCTAGATCGATGCAAAGGTAAGGTAGAATATAAACAGGAACAGGTGAAACAGAATTTATTTTCTTTTTCTATATAATGACAAAAAAATTTAAAAAATATAATTCATTTATATTTTAAATTTCTTTAAAAAAGGCATAATATCCCGAAACATATAAGATTGTTTTAAATATATACATATTGAAGTAAAACCAGGTATGTAATTGCAAAGTAAGTGGGGATGTAAACATTTCTGTCTACAAATTACAAAGTAAATCATAGGAAATTTTTAATTGAAAAATATAGTCTATGTTGGGACCTTGGTTCAAGCTATTTAGAAATGCATTATTTATTATTTTTCAATTAAAAATTTCGTATGATTTGCTGTGTAATTTGTAGACAGCAATGTTTACATCCCCACTTACTTTGCAATTACATACATACTAATTTGATATTTGTAAATATTTGATATAAAACCCGAAAACTCCAATAATTCATCAATTGTTATATTTAATAAACGGCTAAGAAATTATCTAAACACTCATTTAGCTATGGAGTAATAATTTCAAACATTCAAATCTGACATCTGCTCTCAAAATACTGACATTTGCTTTCAATAACTGACATCTACTTTCAAAAATAGGCATCTGCTTTCAAATCTGACGTTTGCTTTCATAATACTCACCTGCTTTCAAAAACAGGCATCTGCTTTCAATAACTGACATTAGCTTTCACTAACTGACATCTGCTATCAAAACTAACATCAGCTTTCAAAACTGACTTCTGCTTTCAACTTGACATCTACATTCAATAACTGACATCTGATTCATTTACACTGTTACTTTATAATGCTTTTCTAAATAGCTTGAACCAAGGTCTATTCTGGCTGAGTGGTAAAAGCGACAGTCCGGCAAACTGTAGACTTGGGTTCAAGTCCCAACATAGACAATATATTTCAATTAAAAATTTCGTATGATTGGCTTTGTAATTTGTAGACAGCAATGTTTACATCCCCACTTACTTTGCAATTACATACATACTAATTTGATATTTGTAAATATTTCATATAAAAGCCGAAAAACTCGAATAATTTATCAATTGTTATATATATATATATATATATATATATATATATATATATATATATATATAATAAATTATCTAAACACTCATATAGCTATGGAGTAATAATTAGCATTTTCAAACATTCAAATCTGACATCTGCTCTCAAAATACTGACATCTGCTTTCAATAACTGACATTTACTTTCAAAATAGGCATCTGCTTTCATATCTGACGTGTGCCTCCATAACTGACACCTGCTTTCAAAACAGACATCTGCTTTCAATAACTGGCATTTGCTTTCACTAGCTGACATCTGCAATCAAAACTGACATCAGCTTTCAAAACTGACTTCTGCTTTCAACTTGACATCTACATTCAATAACTGACATCTGATTCATTAACACTGTTACTTTATAATGCATTTCTAAATAGCTTGAACCTAGGTCTATTGTGGCTAAGTGGTAAAAGCGACAGTCCGGCAAACTGTAGACTTGGGTTCGAGTCCCAACATAGACAATATTTTTCAATTAAAAATTTCGTATGATTTGCTTTGTAATTTGTAGACAGCAATGTTTACATCCCCACTTACTCTGCAATTACATGCATTCTAAGTTGATATTTGTAAATATTTCATATAAAAGCCGAAAAACTCCAATAATGTATCAATTGTTGTATTTAATAAACCGCTAGGAAATTATCTAAACACTCATATAGCTATGGAGTAATAATTAGCAATTTCAAACATTCAAATCTGACATCTGCTCTCAAAATACTGACATCTGCTTTCAATAACATTTGCTTTCACTAACTGACATCTGCAATCAAAACTGACATCAGCTTTCAAAACTGACTTCTGCTTTCAACTTGACATCTACATTCAATAACTGGCATCTGATTCATTAACACTGTTACTTTATAATGCATTTCTAAATAGCTTGAACCTAGGTCTATTGTGACTAAGTGGTAAAAGCGACAGTCCGAGAAACTGTAGACTTGGGTTCGAGTCCCAACATAGACAATATTTTTCAATTAAAAACTTCGTATGTTTTTCTTTGTAATTTGTAGACAGCAATGTTTACATCCCCATTTACTCTGCAATTACATACATTCTAAGTTGATATTTGTAAATATTTCATATAAAAGCCGAAAAACTCCAATAATTTAACAATTGTTATATTTAATAAACGGCTCAGAAATTATCTAAACACATATATATATATATGGTAAATTCAATCAGTTGGCGATTTAAGGTCTGGCTTTACTTTAAAGTATATATATTTAAAACAACCCTACATGTTTCGGCAATGATGCCTTTATCAAGGATATAAAATATAAATCCAAGGTCACGAAAATATTATATTTTTATATATATATATATATATATATATATATATATATATATATATATATATATATCGAAATGTTAATAAATTAATATCACGACAACTTTGTTTGAACTAAGCCATAGTCATTTTAAATTTTAACACCATTTTGCATTTTTTTTTGCCATTACCTATTTTATATTTAACTGTTCGTGCAAAATATTGTGTATCCTTTTGTTGAGATGTTTACAGTATTAACTTTTATTGGGCCGTCGCTCTTTAGAATAGTACGAACTTAAAGCAACTTCTATACTTAGATGACCGTTTTATAAAGCAGTGAATTACATACAAATCATTTCATGGAAAGGAGCAGATTCATCATGATATTTAAACGACTAAATATTTTGTAAATAGTACTTTTACAATACGCCTCGTACATAGAATTCATCATTTACATCATAACTTCATCCAAATAACTGTATTATATTAAGGACGCAATTGAAGTCCGACAATGCAATAAGAGTTATATATGCGGTCCTTGTTAGATTGCTATGAGCTCCGGTAATTTTAAAATGAATATTCTCCCTCTATTGCACGATATTCTAATTAGAAGCGGACAGACAATTAGACAGTGTTCAGCTAATGCCAGTCAGCGATATTCAATTTTGTTATCAAAACACACAAATTCAGTGCACGCTAATCTTTTTTGGAAATAATCATTATTAGAAATGGTTTAATAAAAATGGAACGTTTGATACATTTTAAGCTCAACTACAACCATTGATTTATATAGAAGTTCAGGTTACAATTAGAAAGAGATATTAGATTTAAATGCATATAAAGCTTTTGAATATATTTGGTGATAATTTAAAATTTTGACCCACAATAAAGTTAACAAAAATAAAATCTATACCAAGGGGATGCTTGGTATTGCATAGAGTACAACTATATTAATGGGCAAATGTGTGTAATCATGTAAATATCTACTAATTTAAAAACGATATAGTAATAAATTTTAGACGCGAAAATTAGGGATGTAAATTTATTGAAAGTAATTCCCATTTAAAGTAGTTTTTAAATATACAGAATGTTCAAAAAAGTGTAACATAAAGTTTACTTTTTTACTTTTTCAAATTGAAGGCCCTGCATTTTTTTACATTTTTAGATTCTTCTCGATATCATGATTTCAACAAACCATAACTCTTGGGGTCTGAAGTATTTTTATTTATTAATTTTATAAGAAAAAGAAAATAACCTGATCATTAGAGAACGGACACGCTTACCACATGACGCAAAGCCCAGTGCAGTACTGGCGAAAGGCTGCATTTCTAAAATATTTAATTTTATTTATATAATTTGAAAACGAACGGGTCGTGATCTATAAAATTACGATTTACATATTTATTTGTTGAAAAGTTGTATTTATAAAGTTTTTAATTTTATTTATATAATTGGAAAACATACGGGTGGTGATCTATCTATCTAAAATTACGAAATACATATTTATGAATTAATTTTATTTATATAATTGGAAAACAAACGGGTGGTGATCTATAAAATTACGAAATACATATGTATTTGTTGAAAAGTTGTATTTTTAAAGTTTTTAATTTTATTTCTATAATTGGAACATTTTTATTTGTTCATTTTGTCGTTCAAGTTTAGTAAAGGAGTATTAATATTGACTAGCAATAGTTTCTCAAGGTTTTCTTCTGTCAATTTTGTTCTCTTTGAATTAAGTACATCCTTATAAATAGAAAACGTCCTTTCTACATCGCAACTGGTTATAGGTGCATACTGGAAATATTCTTTTATTTCTTCATATTTAGCCGTTAGATTTTGTGGAATTGTCTCCATACATAATTGCTGCAATGTAATTAAATCTGGATTTCTATTAAGAATTGCTTCAAACTTTTGCCGAAGGCCACATCCGAAGTCACTTGGAATACTTTTCAAATTATTAACAGCCACATCTAATGTGGTTAATCCTTCATTTAATTTGAGATTTCGATTTTCAAAATAAGTGATTAGTTTTGGCAATTTTCCAAAGTGTTCGTGAAGAAAGTACAACTGATTTTTTAAATTAGGGATTTGTGTGAGCTCCTTGCACTCACCAATACTTCTAGCATCCTCCTTTAGCAGTGTTACGAAATGTTTTAGACTAACGAAATTCTCAGCATAATAACTAGTAGCTTCCAGCCATGTTCCCCATCTAGTTATTACTGGAGTGGGAGGCAGTGACAGAGATGGAAATTTTTCCCTGAAAAGAGCTACTTTCAATGGTGCTTTTCTGAAAACTTTTTAAAAGCTGATACAAGTCTATCAACTTCCGGAAAAGTGTCTTTGATATATTCACAGATTCTGTGGAGAGCATGTGCTACACAAGTAATATGCAGCATATTAGGGTTTTCTTCAATAGTCTGCCTGTTTTTAACATATACGCAGCACTATCACTGACAAATAAAAGTATTTTTTCTTTGTACGTGGCGTCCGAATGAAGCATTTTTTGCATATTCTCCTTAATGGCTTCAGCAACTGTTTCCGCATCAACTCTATTTATAACACTTGTTGCTATTACATATGAGTTATAGGGAATAGTTGGATGTAGTACACCAGCTACAACATTTACCACACAGCGTCCTAACATATCCACCGTTTCGTCGGCTCTTATCCATATGTATTGATTTAAAAGATGGCTTCTGATGCTTTCTACTGTTCTCGTATAGCACCTAGAAACATAATATTTGCCTAAAGTTGATTCATCAGGAACATTTCGACCAGTATATTTTTTCAGAAATATTTTTAAAGTGGGATTGCTAAGTTTATTTAATGGAATATTAGCCGCCATAAAAGTTTTATAGAGTTCAGATGTGTTTGCGATCCTAAGTGACGAATTTTTGACGATATTTTACGGATTTTGTAATAAGTTTCGGAATCACTGACAATGGACATACAATCAGTATGACCGACAATCCAACTCGCCATTGTTTTACAATGCCGTTCTCGACATTCTTCCATATCATGTCTGAAAAAGTAACTTAAACAATGCCCTAGATCTAAATAAATGAAAACTAAAAATGTGTACGTAAGTTATTGAAACTGAACGAAATTCAATGCACACTTACGTCGAAATAATTGGTAGAAATAGATTCAATCAAACGATATTAAACAGGATCTATCACAAAAATTACGATGTAATTAACAGTTAAAACTATGAAAACAAGAAACTTACTCACAGCACTTTATTTATCTTACGAAATATAAACAATAAATAAAATACATTACAAAAACCCCGCTTCTATCTACGCTCATGAAAACACTTTAAAAAACACTATATTCTCGGAATACAATAGCTCAGTTGTCCATTGTTATCGCAGCGAGACCAGGTGGCCGAGTAAGTCAAACAAATACTTCATTGAATTACGCCGGGATGTACTGAGCGACGTTATACACAATTCCAATTGCCGATTGCGTTTTATGGAAATTGCACCCGTTCTCTACTGATCATACAAACAAAGTTAAACTTATGCAAATCAATTGCATTTTCGCGAAGTGATGTAAATGCTTTCTACATATACGACGCTAATTAATCGAATTTTTTACTGAAAAAAATTCGTCCTTATGCAGGATTCGAATCTGCGTACTCTGGTTTGCCGGACCACGCTCTTAACCTTTGAGCTATTAAGGTACTGAAGTTCGAATCACGGGAGAAGCCTTAAATTGCATTAAGAACAGATATTATATTGCGCCCGCAGTTGGAAACTTTGTGCAAATCAATTGCATTTTCGCGAAGTGATGTGAATTAAATAAATGCTTTCTACATATACGACGCTAACTAATCGAATTTTTTACTGAAAAAAAAATAAGGGCGAATTTTTTTTTCAGTAAAAAATTCGAAAATTGATGAACATTAATTTCGTATGGCGTCTATGGCAACTTTCGTAAATGTCATTATGTTGTCTGTTATTAAAAGTTGACATTTTCGCTAAATTTTCAGTTGACAAAGTGAGTCTATTTTTATTCAAACACGGTTCAAACGATTTCAAATATAAATTAAATTGTTATGTATAACACAATTGTCTTATTTTATTGCAGTTTTCGAAAAAATATTGTTTGTATCTCGAACGCGAACTGCTTTTGCGTTCTCGAATGGATATTTTGCCTCGCTAAAGCAAAATAACTTCCATTCTTGAACGGAAAAGTACGACTTCGCGTTCTAGATACAAAAATATCTATAGCAATGCCCAGACAAACGCCAGAAATAACAAATATTGTGAAAGACTGCCAAATTTACTTATAGTACTTGTACGCTTTTTTTATGAATACAACTGTACATTATTGACAAAATAATTTGAAAGAGGTTTGAGCGGGTAAAACCTCATCATATTTTGTATAAACCAAAAACATTTTTAATAATAGAAATATCAGCAAACTATGTAGAAACTAATAACAATCAACAAATGCAGGGTCTCATTCAGAAAATACAACCAATATTAGTCGCTCAATATTCCGTCTCACAAATTCCCTGTCTTCTAAACCAAACCATTCCCCAGATTGCACAACCTCTTCAAATCGCACAAACTAACTCATATAACACACCAGCTACCAAATATAGGTACACAAGATAAAAATGAATGGCAAACGCAAAAGCAAAAAACGTTTAAGGAGTCCTGAAAGCAACAGAATAACCAAACAAACCAAGATTCACTGGCTTCAGAAGTCCATCGAAACAAAAACCAGATACGGAGAATTGTCCAGTCAAGAAATTTAAATAACGGACGAAAGTTCTGAGAAACTTGAACCTCCAGCCATTATCATTTATGATGTCGAAATTGTTAACCCATCCATACATTTCTCAAAAACATTGCAAAAGACAACTATATATTAAAAAGTATAGGAAGGAATAAAGTTAAAATACAAGCTGATTATTTCGAAACTGTAGTAAAAGAATTAGAAGAAAGATATACAGTTTCATACAAGACGAGAAAACCTTTAAAGTTGTTTTAAAGGGATTGCACTATTCTATAGATATAAATGAAATCAAATCAATCCTGAAAGAATATAATAATGAAGTAACAAATGTATACAATATTAAACATAGGACCCACAAAAAGTTCCTATCGATATTCTTTATCCACCACAAACCTAACGAAAACAATAAATAAATATGTATACGAAATTAAGACATTAACGAATAATATCATACAGTTCGAAGTCCTCTACTCTAAGAGAGAGATTCCTCAATGCGGACAATGTCAAGAATACGGACACGCAAAAAGTTATTGCCGAAAACTGCAATATGCGTGAAATGTCACACAAAAAAATGTACTCGAAAACCTAGAGATGAAAATGTTAAATGCCCCAATTGTAATGAAAGTCATCCAGCTAATTATCGAGTCTGCGAAATTTAGTCCAAATGTGTTGATTCTTATAATCGGCTGTGGATGTTCGACTACGAAGGGCCATACGCAGAGGTTGTTATACATCGTTTATGGATTTAATCATTGGGTTCTTGGGTCAAATTGCTGAACCTTCTTTGCCCACGAATGTAAGTCCGTAATCACTATATTTCTTGTACTCGCTGGTAACCGGTTAGTCAATGATAACTGCAATATAATATAAATATATTTAATTACACCGTATATCCATTTATTTTAACATATTCACAATAGCGTTGAACAAATTATTTTGATACACTTGCAATAAGAACTATCTTGATATGCAGCTTTAGATAGAACTGATTCAAATAAAACTGTATATAGAACTGATTATACCCACACTGGTAACATAATTCCCGGAAACTCATCACTAGAGACTGGAAAATATGCACTAAAAAGTTTGCCAAATATGCATGCAATATGCACTTAAAAAATCCCTAAATATGCACTTACAAAATGCAATATGCACTTATGATGTGCATTTATTTATTATGTTTTAGGAAATTAAAATTCATTTGTCGTATTTACAAATTGTATATTTATTTATTACAATAAATTGTCGTATTTACAAATTATATATTTATTTATTACAATAAATAACCATATATTTCTTTAAATTTTCCATAGTTAAATTATGTCTACGATCTGTAAGTATATGTTTATATTTAGAAAATGTATTTTCAACATCGCAAGATGTGATCGGTGCATTCTTAAAACTAGGTATTAATGAGGGGCTTATATTAATGTCTTGATTAAAATTGCCATTAATTACATTATTTATAGATTTTAATGTAACAAAACCTCCATTTTTGCTTAGAATTGCGGCTAATTTTTCTTTAATTCTTTTTCCAGTCAATCCGTTGACTTTTCCAATTTTCTCTTCAATATCATTTACAATGCCAACACCATCATTTAAAGATAAATTTCTATCTTTGTCGCAGAGTGAGCACAAAACACTTTCTTCGTCAATAATTTTTAGTGCACTGCAATCACTTATCCAATTTTTTATTAGAGATGACTTCGCTTTATCTATCTTCGGCATTTTCAAAAATTTTTAATTCACTTTTGGTTCACCAAATAGCACAGACCTTAACACGTTAACGAATGAACAAACTATGAAGGAAATTATTTCTTTTTCTTATATTGATATTAGTCGTACGGTATAATATATCTGCATTAATACCTACATTTCTGAAAAGGATTTCTTACGTAAGTTCTAATTGCCCTGTAAACCGATTATCAGTACAATTAAATCCTATTTGGGAAAGTCCATCTCATTATTAATGAGATGGACTTTTAATGAGTCATTAATGCAAAGTTGAAGGAATGCTAATCCCTTCACGTTTACATAAACAAATTAAATATCTTTAAATATCAGATTTTTTTTTGGTTCTTATGAAAATGGCGAATATATGCATAAATATGCAAAATAATTATGAAATATGTACGTGCATATGCAGTTATGGTAAAGTGTCCGAATATGCATTATATGCACTAAAAAAATGGTAAAAAACGTATTCTGACGGTGGAAAATGGATAAGTACACAGTATAGAAGGAATATACCAAAAAACAACAAATATGCATTTTGCATAAAATCCAGTCTCTACTCATCACCTATATTGGCACATGTTTACTTATAATTAGAGACCGGACGCATCGGGCCGAAATTACAATGAACCATACAAATAGTCTATAACATCGCTAAGAACACCACGCAGTTATTGAATAGGACTATTTATTTGGTTAACCGCACATCTATTTTTTGTCGTTGAATAGCGACGCAATTACTTCAATTTGACAGTAAAATTCCTTTCTTCATAGGCGTAGATAGCGTAAGGAGTTTTAAAACATTATATTATATTATTTATTAATTTATATTTCATAAGATAAACAAAGTAAGGTGAGTTAGTTTCCCTTTTTCATTGTTTTAACTGTTAATTGCTTAGTGAATTTCGTTGAGTTTCAATAACCTACTCACACATTTTTAATTTTCATTTAGTTAAATCTAGAACATACTTTTTCAGATATGATATGGAACAAAGTCGAGAGTGGCATCGTGAAACAATGGCGAGTTGGAATAAAGGCCATACTGATTGTATGTCCATTGCCAGTGATTCCAAAATTTATTGTAAAGTCTGTAAAATATCGTCATTTGGCATCGCAACACATAACGGGTGTTCATTTGAAAAGTCAATCTAGTAGCATGTGATTTACTGAGAACATTTTGAAGTATGTCGTAAATTAAAATTTACTACTTAACCTACGAAGTCGTATATTTTGACAGTTTCATACATACAAATAAATAACAAATGTGATTGACATTATCAAATGTCATTTGGATTTACGTTTACGGAACAACAAACACATACTAATATATATGCGTCTTATTCTATCAAAATTTCAAAGTAACCTAGATTGACTTTTCAAATGAACACACTTTACACAGATTATTAGACCCGTTGGAATCTGACAATTTTAACGAAGAACTCTGTAAAACTTTAATGGCGGCAAATATTCCATTAAATATTTTAAAAATCCCACATTCAAAACATTTCTCCAAAAATATACTGGTCGAAATGTTCCTGATGAATCCACCTTACGCAAATATGTTTCTAAGTGCTACACGAAAACAGCAGAACGCATTAGAAGCCGTCTTTCAAACCAGTACCTATGGTTAAATGCCGACAAAACTGTCGATATATTAGGACGCTATGTGGTAAATGGTGTGTGTAAATGCTGGTGTACTACATCCAGCGATTCCACATAACCCATACATAATAGCAACAAAAGTTATAAATACAGTTGATGCGGAAACAGTAGCTAAAACCATTTACGATAATTTGCACCAAATGCTTCATTCGGACAACAGGTACAAAGAAAAATACTTTTATTTGTCAGTGACAGTGCTGTATATATGTTAAAAACAGACAGACTATTAAAGGAAACATATCCTAATATGCTGCATTACTTGTGTATACATGCTCTCCACAGAATCTGTGAATATATCATATACCTTTCTGGAGGTTGATAGACCTGTATTCGCTTTTAAAAAAGTTTTCAGAAAATCACCATTGAGAGTAGCCCTTTACAGGGAAAAACTTCCATCTTTGTCACTGCCTCCCTCTCCAGTAATAACTATATGGGGAACATGGTTGGAAGCTACTAGTTTTTATGCAGAGAATTTCTATAGTTTATAAAAGTTCGTTACATGTATAAATGACGATGCTCGAAGTATTTCTGAGTACAAGGAACTAATACAAATTCCAAATTTAAGAAATCAGTTTTACTTTCTTCAGGAAACTTTGGAAATTTGCCAAAACTAATCACTTATTTTGTAAATAATAATCGCAAATTAAATGATAGATTAACCACATTAGATGTGGCTATTAGTAATTTGAAAAATATTCCAAGTGACTTCGGATGTGGACTTCGACAAAAGTTACACAGTTTTTAATATAATTCCAAATTTAATAACATTGTGGCAATCGTGTATGGGGACAATGCCTTAAAATCTAACTGCTCAATAAACCTGAAATAAAAGAATATTTCCAGTACGCACCTATAACCAATTACGATGTAGAAAAGACGTTTTCTATCTACAAGAAAGTATTTCATTCTAAGAGAACAAATTTTACAGAAGAGAACCTTGAGAATATATTACTAGTTAATATTAATACTCCTTTACTCAACTTGACGTACAAAATGAACAAATAAAAATGTATTTCGTATTTTACAGATCACCACGCCTTTGTTTTCCAATTATATAAATACAATTAAAAACCTTTAAAAATACAAATTTTCAATAGTACGCCCGTGACCGATGAGTCATGGGTCTCTCATATCCTGTCCCTAATTATAATCATCTAATAACCTGTATTCTAATCTTAATGTCGGAAAATAATTAAAAGATAACAATGAACTAAGTATGCGGAATTTCGGAATTTGAAATAATATGGCAATAAAATGTAATCTATGTTACAATTGTATTTGTGTTTTATGACTTATGGTTATTTATACGTGTCTATGAATAATATATATGTTTGAAGCTGTGCAGGTTTGAATACAATTCAAATATATTCAAAATAGATAAACTAAAATCTACTGTTGTCCTAAAAAATCCCAAATACCATTCCGTCTTAAGTATTATCACAAAGATTCAAAATCAGTATGAATGTAAGGTACTTATGACATGCTAGTAAACTACCCTACAAGCACGCTCAATAAAATCCCTAATAATAAACTAATTATATTCATGTGAACAAATATTTAATGGTTTGAGTTGTTTAAAATTATTCTAGAATATTAAAATAAGATAAATAAATACCGTAATGTAATGTGTATTTTATTTTTTAAAATATGGGATTGTTTCAGCCTTTACTTGATGAAATTCCATTACAAACTATTATCCGGATAAAATAAAACAAATTTTAATGAATTTAACTTTTTACTTTACACCGTAACGATTGTTTCGCCCCAACCTGAGCTTCATCAGACATACAGTGTGGCCCGAAAGTCGCGCAACCGAATGAAAAAAAAGAAATGAAATTGTGTAGTACAAATACAAAATTTATTCTTCTATAATAAAAATAATGCAAATATGTTTGAACAAAAACTGACTCTTTGGGATCACAGCTTATGTTCGAAGTGTCCTCCACCTTCTTCAATGCATCTCAGACATCGCTTTTTAACCGCGTTACAAATGCGCCGAAGTAATTGTCTGTCATCATTGAGTTTGGCGACTTCTTCGGTTATAACATTTTTCATGGTCTCAATATCCGGCAACTGATGATGGAATACTTTATCCTTTAAAATACCCCACACAGCGAAATATAGTGGGGTTACGTCCTGAGATCTCGGAGGCCATTCGACTTGACCTCTTCTTCCAATCCATCCGGGGAAAAATTAATCGAGAAATTCGCGAACAATTAAAGCGTAATGTGCTGGAGCACCATCTTGTTGAAGAGTTAAACATTGACCAGTAAACACTGGGTTATTGGCAAGTTCTTCACGTAGTTCCATCAACAAATCGAGGTATGCAACACCTGTTACAGTATTGTCGAAGAAATAGGGGCCGACGATTCCGAAGGCGCAAACACCAAGCCATACCGTTACTCCAGGCACGTTTAATTCTTCTTGAATGGTGATATGCGGATTTTCAGTCTACCAGTACACACAATTGTGTCTACTGATGCTCCCATTTAATTTAAATTGAGCTTCGTCCGACCACAAAATGTTTTGGAGAAATTTTGAAAGGCTTCACATTGAATGACATACCATTCTGCGAACTGTAGCCGACGATCCGGATCATCTTCTGTCAATACTTGTAAGAGGCGTGGTCTGTAAACCTTCAAACCTAGTTCCTTCATTATTCGCTGTAGGGTAGAACGAGAAATATCCAGTTCATTTGCGGTTTTTCGGACAGATCGCGCAGGCGATTCAATAAAACTCTGAGCTACAGTTTGTAAGTTATCATCTGTCCTCAGAGTACGTGGCCGGCCTGTACGCTTGGAATCATCAACAGAACCGTTTTTTTCGAATCTTTTTATCAAGCGATAAACAGTCTCACGCCTCGGAACTTTACAGTCAGGGAATTTTACCGCGAAATCAGAAAAAATGTGTTCATAATCAGCATGGTAACGATAGTACGAAGACACCAAGAATACCCGTTGCGCTACGGTATACCGATAATGTGGGCTTGTTGCCATGATAACGCGTTCACACACTTACAAACTCCGACAAGATATTGCTTCACACACAGACAACCGCTGTACTGCCGACAGACCAGCCGTCAACCTTGCATTAGGAGGAGAATGGCGCATGTGTATTTCATTTTGACGTTGCGCGACTTTTGGGCCACGTGGTATAACTAACTTATGGACAAATTTTTACACAAATGTACCATAACAAACACATGTTTTGTTTTGAATAGTTGAAGGAATGGATACTTTTTATTACTAAAATGTCTATGTACAAAACTTTCACTACGGTTTATACAATACTGTTCTTAAGTGATAAAACTGAGGGTCTACATTATGTTAAAGGGAGGTAAAGAAGTTCTATGGAAAATACAATATATGAATGTCTGAATATCAAATAAATAAATTGAGTAAAGGGTGAATTATTAGTTTCTAATTTATCATTGAGGATCTTGTCGGGTTTCTTTAATTTGTTAATTTCAAGTGACTCTAATAAATAGTTTTTTGCCCTTATTTTCTACGTGTAATATTTTAAATTCTTTGCTAAAATTGTAGTTTGTTAAATTAATATGAGACGCATGTGAAGAGTCACTTTTATTATTTCTAAATGAAGAAAAATGTTCTTTGATGCGTATTTCAAACGATCTGCCTGTCTGTCCGATATACGTCATAGGGCAACTACCGCAAGTTAACTCATAGACTCCTGACTTTTTATTGTTATTTGTTAAATCTTTATTTTTTTTATAAATTTGAATAAATTGTTGTTAGTTCTATACGCTATATTAATGTCTAACTTTCTTAAATATGTATTTACAATTTTTTGTGCTAATAGTGCGCATAAAACTAACAACAATTTATCCAAATTTATAAAAAAAACTAAAGATTTAACAAATAACAATAAAAAGTCAGGAGTCTATGAGTTAACTTTCGGCAGTTGCATGACGTATATCGGACAGACAGGCAGATCGTTTGAAATACCCATCAAAGTACATTTTTCTTCATTTAGAAATAATAAAAGTGACTCTTCATATGCGTCTCATATTAATTTAACAAACCACAATTTTAACAAAGAATTTAAAATATTACACGTAGAAAATAAGGGCAAAAAACTTAATTTATAAGAGCCACTTGAAATTAATAAATTAAAGAAAACCGACAAGATCCTTAATGATCAATTAGAAACTAATAATTCGCGGAACACTGTATTCAAAATTCTCATCTGTTTAATGCTAATAATTTCAAACTTTTACACTCTTGTAATAAGGGTAAAAGGCTTGACTTCTTAGAAATTTTAGAAATAAAAAAAGCCATAAATCTCAACAGACAGGTAACAAACACGCAATTGGATTTTTCAAATACCCCCACAATCGATGCTGTAATAAAACTTTTAAAAAATAAGCCATAAATATTGGTAGGAGTATTCTTTTCACTTAGTTTACATGACTCTTTGAGAATGACTGTATAAGTCGAAACATATGTCAGATATATTTTAAATACATTTTGTGAAACAAATATACCAAGTGTTTTATTTAGTAAATTATTAATAATTCACCATTACTCAATTTATTTATTTGATATTCAGACAGTCATATATTGTATTTTTCCATACAACTTCTTTACCTCCCTTTAATGTAGACCCTCAGTTTTATCACTTAAGAACAGTATTGTATAAACCGTAGTGAAAGTTTTGTACATAGACATTTTAGTAATAAAAAGTACCCATTTCTTCAACTATTCAAAACAAAGCATGTGTTTGTTATGGTACATTTGTGTAAGAATTTGTCCATAAGTTAGTCATATGTCCGATGATACTCAGGTTGGAGTATCATTCATTAAAATTTGTTTTATTTTATCCCGATAATAGTGTATTTTATTTTATTCGATTGATATAATTATTATTATTAATTGACAAATACCCTTTAAACCATCGCAGAGGATTACCTCTGATATCATAATCTTGTAGTAACATTGTGTGACCGACGCTGTCGAATACTTTTGTTAAATCAACAAACATGTCGAGACATACACGATAGGAATCAATATCATGAGAAGATATGAACATGTACAAAGCGTTATTCACTAATTATTATAGAATTAATTCAATGGAATAAAACTTAAATATATTTATCTTTTTCCATAAACAACAAATACTTAACATCCATTTACTTGACATTGACGCTTTCACTGTAAATTCACAGTCCTCTAATTTGGAACGAGATCTGTTCCAAGATTGGCAGAGACACTTTGACGCAATGAATAAGACATGGACACCCTAATCTGAGTGTGACACGCTTCCCCACAGTACATCCTTCACAAATGAGTTATTAACAAGTATTTGCTTTCATCTGCACATGTAACACTGCCACATATTCCCTTTGTTTCGAGATGGCAGTTGTGCCGATGGCGGTGGCGGTTCGTTGCCGGTTGCTGCCCGAGCATCAATCAATTAGATTCGATTATAAATGAATGACTATTAATTACGTTTCTCGACTGGATCTATCACAGGAACGGAACCAACTATGAACGATGACTTCGTGAAACGCATAAACGGTGAATTACTAGGCATTCAGGTTGAAGTATTTGTGCAATGTGTGGGATAGTGCGTTTGGCCAAGTTGCAATTTAGTATCACAAAAGCAGAAACTGTCTACTGTTTACATTATCTAAACGTATTTTGTGTAAAAATGAATATATTAACAGGCCTTTGCAATAATAATAGTATATTATAGACCAGACAGAGAAAGCTCTTATTATAGCCAAGCATACAGTTCACTACCGAGGCAATTAATATGCTTCCGCTGTCGTGTATTATATACTATTTTTTCAGGCAATTAATTAGAATATTTCTTTGAGATTGTGTAAATGATTTTTAGGTTAGGCTCAAATGACGGATTACACGTTTAATTCTCTTTATTCATGATAAACTATTTCAGTATTTCAAATGGATATAAGCGATTTATATCTTACATTCAGAATAACTTAAATTCTAACTCGTCGTTATTTTGGCATTACATTAATTCCAAAAGGCAAACACGAGGTCTCCCTAGGAATATGGCATTTGATGAGGCAGCGTCTGATGATTCTGATACTATTGGCAACTGGTTTGCCGAATATAATCAGATCTCAAAAAACCAAGTTGGTAGCCTTTACCAACATGAGAAACTAAATGATCTGGGCAGAGTAAGGCTGCTTGGACAAGAGAACTAACCAATGATGTGAAGAGTCTAGGCATAACATTTGATGCGAAAGTGGAGCAGACACCTAGTTAAAGTGGCAGACAGGGCGACGCAGCTCTTTTGGAGATGCAGAAGAGCTGTTGGCAAGACCTGGGACTAAAACCAAATGTGGTACACTGGCTATACACAACAGTAGTAAGACCAACGATTACCTATGGAGCAGTGGTCTGGTAGAGGAGAACGGAGCGGACATCGTCGGTGGGGCTCCTTACGACTGTCCAGCGACAGGCTCTTTTAGGAATCACAGGAGCTATGAATAGAACGGGAACCGCCTCCACGGAGGCCATCGTGGGTTTCCCTCCGCTGGAACTATTTGTAAAGACGGACACAATGGCTGCGATCCTGAGGCTGAAAGCCAATGACGTATGGTTAAATAATAAAGTTGTAGGGGGGGCATACAGATATCACAGAAACTATACTGGAAGAGCCGATATTTCAAATGCCGGACAGTATGGCACCTGATATTATGTTTACACCTAAGCTGAACATATTTATAGCGACCAGGGAACAGGCAAAAAGTCGCTCGAGCGATTGTGGTGGCGGCACTTGGTACACTGATGGATCATAATCTAGTCAGGGGGCCGGTGCAGGCATTTGCAGAATGTGCCCTAGAAGGAAGATATCGATAAGTCTGGGGAAACGTACGATGGTTTTCCAGGCCGAATTGTTTGGAGTCCCAGCCTGCGCCGAGGAAATTCGGGAAGCCAACTGCGCAAACAAAAATATCAACAAAATGACTAATAGTCAGGCAGCTACTGAAGCCATTATCAATCCATCTACCAGGTCTAAGCTGGCGAAATATTGTAAACATGTCCTCAATAAACTGGCACAACACAATACTGTGTCGCTGATATGGGTGCCAGGACATTAAAGGCAATGAGATAACCGACGAACTAGCCAAAGAAGGTACCAATAGGAACTTCATAGGACCAGAACCTGTATGTTGAATCGCTAAGGATTCCGCTAAAAGGAATATCTGGTTATGGTTAGAAAGAGAACATAAAAACAAATGGAGGTTAACGGAAGGTCAATCCCGTACCAAAACACTACCAAGGGAGCTGGACGGAAGGTTTTCGGCCAACCTAATTCGTAGTAACAAAAAAGAAATTAAAATAATTACCGGCTTAATAACTGGACATTTTCCTTTAGGAAAGCATCTGTACAGCATGGGCTTGGTTAGCGAGCCCTGGTGTAGGAGATGTGAAAAATAGGAGGAAACTAGCTTTCATGTAATATGAACGTGTGAGGAACTGAAGGAACTCAGACAGAAATATTTCGGGAAAGATCTATTGGATCCTACAAGTATACTCAAATTTCCCCTGAGGAGGATAGTGGCTATTATCAAGGACACCAGGCTAACAGAGTGGAACTGAGAGATCTATTGGGGATAGTACAAAGAAGAGTGTGCTCAAGTGCCTGGATATGCTGGCGTCCAACCCAAAACAGAAGAAGAAGAAGAAGAAGAAGCGATTTATATCTTACATTCAAAATAACTTAAATTCTAAGTCGTCGTTATTTTGGCATTACATTAACTCCAAAAGGCAAACAATAGGACTCTCTAGGAATATGGCATTTGGTGAGGCAGAGTCTGATGATTCTTGTATTATAGGCAATTGGTTTGCCGAGTATTATCAAATGGTCCATGCTAATTATCAGCAGGTCGATACTAAATTAGATTTAACCCATAACGATAATTCTATCACAGTCAAAGACATAATTATATATTGGGACCTTGTTTTTGAAAAGTTGATTTCTCTTACTTCTTCGGTATCTTTAAGCCCTAATTGTGTACCAGCACATTTTCTAAAATATTGTATCCCTTCCCTTGCACGTCCTCTGTCTATTTTGTATAATTTATCAATAAATTGTGGAGTTTTTGCCTCAAAATGGAAGACTTCATTTATACAACATATAAATCGGGTGATAGATCGGACATTCGTAATTATCGTCCTATCAGTAACTTACCTGTTATTGGCAAGGTACATGAATCGTTTGTGGCTGATAGAATACTTGCATCTTATTCTGAAGTAATTGCCCCGGAACAACATGGATTCGTTCGCGGTCGTAGCACTGTGACAAACTTATTAACATATTGTAAGTATATTTTGGAGAACATCGAAGAGGGTTATCAGGTGGATTCTATATGCACTGACTTTAGAAAAGTATTCAATCAGGTTAACCATTGCTTACTTCTACTGAAACTGGAAAAATGCGGAATAATTGGGAATGTTCTGGCATGGTTAACATCATACTTGGGTGGTACCAGGTCTCGAGATGTCCTTGTTACATCTGGTGCGCCTCAGGGGAGTCATTTGGGTTCTACTTTGTTTTTGCTATTTATAAACGATATAAGGTTTTATCTTCGTTTCTGTCGTTTTCTATAATTTACCGATGATATGAAACTTTTGATGACTGTGTTACACTCCAATCGGATCTAGATGTCTTCCACTCGTGGTCTATTAGAAACCTTATGCCCCTAACACTAAAAAATGTAAAGTCATATCATTTACTAGAAAAAAGAATGAGCCTTCGGTAGCCCAATACTTGTTGAATAATGCTCCTCTTGAGAGATGTACTTGTTCTCTGCTAATACTGTGTGGTAACCACGATAATTTGATGAACTAAAATACCGAGATCAACCCCAATACTGAGAAATAGATTATTAAGTTTGTTGTAACACGTAAATAAATTATAACGTTAGTTGGACGCCAAGGTGTTTTACCTTTCTACCCCCAAAGTAGATAGTATTAATTTAATTTTGTCGCTGGGCTAGCTCTGTCGATAGCATTTAAGAAACCCTTTTATTAAAATTTATACCGCAAATTGGTACTCACTTTCTCAGGGAGTGGTATATCGGAGGATTAACCGCTTGTTACATTCTTATGTTATTATTATATCAACTCATATTTTGGTTGATTTTACTCTACTTAAACGATTATTGACTTAATCTTGATATGAATAAACACACAGTCTTATAACAGTAACAAAATATATATTAACATAAAAGGAAAAAAAAACTTTCTACACATAAAGTTTCATAACTAATCTATACTTAATATTTACTAGTACAATGATTGTTTGTTTTATTTGCTCAATGAATAAACAACGCATATATTCCCCATATAACAAACTAGGCCTTGGTTGATATAGTATACGTACGTATAAGCAATAATAGTAAGCTCCCACCTTAGGTTTACGGCGCACAGCAGCTAATTTGCATCTGATCGTAGGAAGCACTCTCGATTATTTTATCGAACTACACCTATATATTGCACGCTCTTGGGTTAGTCGAAATAGACTACTAACAGGCCCAAAATAATAACGTGTTTTTTTCAGTATCTTTTTACTGAAGCTGTGCGCTTTTAACACACACCTGAGTTTATTGAATATGCTACTTAGTTTGGGTAGCGCGCTTATGTTCGCCCACTATTTGCACGTTGTGTCAGGTCGCTTGTGAGATGCGAACCGTAATGTCTCTCTTCTCCTTCGATGACTTCCACATATTATTGCTTGCGCTGGTTGTTCCCCTATTTCGCTGCTCACTCCTTGGGGAAGCTTTTCCTTATACAGTGTGGTCATAAAGTTTAGAACCAAGCTTATAACCGCATTATTTTACATTTTTAGGAAAAACGCTCGGACAGGTAAATTTTCTTTTTTAAAACGCCATCTTTTGACATACAATTTTTTTCTATGACGTCATCGGTTTTCGAGTGATGACGTTATCAACACTTTCTTTAAATGGCAACCATATTATTTTTTTCTCGTTTTTGGTAGATCTTTATATCCACCAAATAGTGATATAAAACAATTGGTATGTTGCATCACAATTTTCACAATATAAATTTAGATAAAAATACGAAAATTTTATTTTTGTACAAAATTAAAATTAAATTAAAAAAATACATCTGAACTTAAATTTATTGTAACAGTTAACGTAAATTTTCAAAATGGACCCCACCAACCAACTGACACTGTCCCAGCCGAGTGTAAATGCTTTGCGATCAATAGTAATCTGCGTTATTCGCTCCAGGTCAAAAAAAATTCGTCTACCCAATCGGCCAATTACTTATTAAAAAATCTTATTTAACATTAAATAGTTTCACAAAAAAGGGCCAAAGAAGTTTAATTTATTTAAAAAATTGACATGATGTGGCCATTTCTTAATTAAAATTATCGCCCAAAAATTGAAGATTTCAAAAACTAATTAAGCTTACAAAATTTACTGAAATATGTAAGTAAGTTTTTTTCACACTTCTGTCTTGTGTGAGGACTTAAATATTCTTCTTGAACAAACCGGATCGTCAAAAGCACACGTACTCATGTTACTATGCAAAAAATTTACAAAAACAAAAACACGCATTTTTTTGCAAGATATTTCTTTATGACATTCTTGCTTCTTTTTATACAATTTATGTACAAAAATTTTAGTTTGAAATTGTATCTATGGCGACAACATTGTTGAATTATTTACTTCTATTTTTGACGTTAAATTTTTGAGATATTGCGTAAAAATTGTTCATTTTCGCTAATATAAAAAATGGCACATTTATCTGAGCGAGAAAGAATCGAAATTTTAATTATGGTTGGGTATGGGGACAGACAAAGAACGCATGCAGAAACATGCGATTTGTTTAACCATGAACACCCTGATAGACCTCCAATTACCAGGTCTACGGTGACAAAACTAGTTGGAAAGTTTACCGAAACTGGATCCGTAAAAGATCGACCACGGCAAGGTAGATCTCAAGTAGGAGAAGATGTGAAATTAAATGTGCTTCTAGAAGCAGAAGAAAGGCATCATGTTTCCACCAAACAACTTGCGTTAGCCAATCAGGTGGCTCACTCATTTGTCGTCAACTTATTTAAAAAAGAACACTATCGTCCTTACAAAGTTCAACTTGTACAGGAATTACTTGAGGATGACGAAGACCGTCGACTGCAGTTCTGTGAAGACGTAATGTTACGTCGTGACCAAAATCCAAATTTCTTGGAAAACTTCGTCTTCTCAGATGAAGCTACGTTCTGCCTAAATGGATCTGTTCACCGCCATAATTGCAGATATTGGTCGCAGAACAATTCGCATTGGACTCAAGCGTGTCATACTCAGCGCAGAGGAAAAGTTAACGTATGGGTTGGAATGATTGGACGACGCATTTTAGGACCATATTTTTTTGAAGGAAATTTGACTGCTGTGCAATATTTAGAATTTTTAATATTTGAACTGGTTCCAGCGCTCGCTGTTATTTTCCCAAATCACGAGGATGGTGATGTACCCCATCCAAATATTTGGTTTCAACAAGATGGGGCGCCTCCCCATTATGGTGTAGAGGTTTGCCACTATCTTGACGAAATATTTTCCAATAAATGGATTGGACGGAGAGGCGCCATAGAATGGCCACCTCGTTCTCCTGACCTGACTCGTTACCCTGACCCGTTAGACTTTTTTTTGTGGGGTTATTTGAAATCGAAAGTGTATTTTAACAAACCGAACAATTTAGAAGATTTAAAATAACGAATTCGCGTAGAACTTACACAAATATCCCCAGACATAATTGAGGCGAGTATACTAAGTGTTTACACTCGGCTGGGACAGTGTCAGTTGGTTGGTGGGGTCTATTTTGAAAATTTACGTTAACTGTTACAATAAATTTAAGTTCAGATGTATTTTTTTTAATTTAATTTTAATTTTGTACAAAAATAAAATTTTCGTATTTTTTTCTAAATTTATATCATTTTTTCAAAAAAATTGTGATGCAACATACCAATTGTTTTATATCACTATTTGGTGGATATAAAGATCTACCAAAAACGAGAAAAAAATAATATGGTTGCCATTTAAAGAAAGTGTTGATAACGTCATCACTCGAAAACCAATGACGTCATAGAAACAATTGTATGTCAAAAGATGGCGTTTTAAAAAAGAAAATTTACCTGTCCGAGCGCTTTTCCTAAAAATATAAAATAATGCGGTTATAAGCTTGGTTCCAAACTTTATGACCACACTGTATACAAATTTGAATATAATAATATTTATACCTCAAACAGATATGACATCATTTTAGGAAAGAAATAAGCAAATTTCAGGTTCTTTTACTTTAAACTGAAATACTAATTTCAAGTAGTGATATGAAATGCATTATACATGCATTATTTGTATATATGGTTTAATTTCTACAGGAAAGCAACCAAGAAATGTTCGAAATATAAGTACCATAAGTACCATTACAGAAAGTACAGTCGGTACGGGATTTGTGAACTACTCTTGACTGTGAACTGAGGTACCACCTACACATACGAGGTGCATTCTAGTTCTAAGGCCTCCGATTTTTTTTCTGACTAACTACTCACCCGGAAACTATGAAACTGGTGTTACTTCTCGACGTAATCTCCCTGCAGACGTACACATTTTTCACAACGTCGACGCAATGATTTCATGGCCGCGGCGAAGGCTTCTTTAGGAGTCTGTTTCGACCACTGGAAAATCGCTGAAGCAATAGCAGTACGGCTGGTGAATGTGCGGCCACGGACAGTGTCTTTTATTGTTGGAAACAGCCAAAAGTCACTAGGAGCCAGGTCAGGTGAGTAGGGAGCATGAGAAATCACTTCAAAGTTGCTTTCACGAAGAAACTGTTGCGTAACGTTAGCCCGATGTGCAGGTGCGTTGTCTTGGTGAAACAGCACACACGCAGCCTTTCCCGGACGTTTTTGTTGCAGTGCAGGAAGGAACTTGTTCTTCAAAACATTTTCGTAGGATACACCTGTCACCGTAGTGCCCTTTGGAACACAATGGGTAAGGATTACGCCCTCACTGTCCCAGAACATGGACACCATCATTTTTTCAGCACTGGCGGTTACCCGAAATATTTTTGGTGGCGGTGAATCTGTGTGCTTCCATTGAGCTGACTGGCGCTTTGTTTCTGGATTGAAGAATGGCATCCACGTCTCATCCATTGTCACAATCGACGAAAAGAAAGTCCTATTCATGCCTTGATTGCGCGTCAACATTGCTTGGCAACATGCCACACGAGCAGCCTTGTGGTCGTCCGTCAGCATTCGTGGCACCCACCTGGAGGACACTTTTTGCATTTTCAGGTCGTCATGCAAGATTGTGTGCACAGAACCCACGGAAATGCTAACACTGGAGGCGATCTGTTCAACTGTCATTCGGCAATCCCCCAAAACAAGTCTCTCCACTTTCTCGATCATGTCGTCAGACCGGCTTGTGCGAGTCCTAGGTTGTTTCGGTTTTTTGTCACACGATGTTCTGCCTTCATTAAGCTGTCACACCCACGAACGCACTTTCGACACATCCATAACCCCATCACCACATGTTTCCTTCAACTGTCGATGAATTTCAATTGGTGTCACACCACGCAAATTCAGAAAACGAATGATTGCACGCTGTTCAAGTAAGGAAAACGTAGCCATTTTAAGTATCTAAAACAGTTCTCATTCTCGACGCTGCCGCTACAATTCCATCTGCCGTACAGTGCTGCCATCTCTGTGACGTATTGACAACGAACGCACGCTCATTTTAAAATAATGCACATGCTTCTATCTCTTTCCAGTCTGGAGAAAAAAAATCGGAGGCCTTAGAACTTGAATGCACCTCGTATACGATATCTTATGTCGAGCAAATAAGATCTGTGGTTTTATTAAGCGCCAAACACGGAATTTTAGAAATGTTATGGCTACTATAAAATTGTACTATTCACTGGTGCGACCAATTTTGAAATATTGTTCCATTGTATGGAATCCATATACTGCTACATACCGTGAGCGCATTGAGAGAATTCAACGCAACATGATAAATTACGTACTTTATAAGCTAAATATCAATAAAAATTCCTATAATTACTTACAACGACTGCACCTATTGGGCTTTGAATCACTAGAATCGAGGCGGAGAAAGGAATACCTCAAGTTTGGATTCTGGTTGTTCAACGGTTACATGGGGTGTTCGGTGTTGCTATCCGTGTTCGATGTGGGAGTAGCAGTAGCGGGTACAAGAAATAACGATGTTTCTTCAGTGCGCTACAATCGGACGATATATGGACTCAGAAATCCGATAGATTCGATTATGAGGGAACTAAATGGCTTGCCCTATGATGTGGATGTGTTTCATTGCACGGAAACTGTATTTTTTAAGTATGTGAATGATATGGACTTTGATATAAATTAGAGTTTATTTTATGTTGTAAATGTTAAGTTATATGTGACTAATATATATATATTGAAATGATACGGAGGCCCACGATTGAGTTAAGTCAAAATGAAAAGATACAGGCCCTCCTAAAGTTAATGAGTGATATTTAATGTAAGAGAATAAATAATGTCATGCTGATAATATAGAATAAATTGGGCGCCTTTATGAATTTTAAATGTATCTCTTCGTATAATCAGCTGATTAGTAGCAGTATCCACAGCTATACATAAATGTCGCGGAGAACAAAAGATTAATAAAGAATATTTATGTTCTCTATTCTCAGGATCACAGTGGATAATTTTTTTATTTTACATATTGAACATTTATTTGATTAAAGAAAACTATACAGATATGGTGAAATACTTAGACTCTTTCAGTCAATTTGTGAATTATTTTTGTGATGAAATAGAGTAAACATTAGTAATAGTATGGTTATGTTTGTATATCAAATACTAAGTAAACTGATATTATTGTTAAAATATGCAACAAATACAGGTAAGTACTGTACACATTAATGTGGAATTAAAGTGGATATTATTCTTTACTATATCATCTTTAAAACGATTACTATTTCTTAGTTAAAATCAAGATTCTTTTGTAGTTATTTGTAAATGCAACAATAATGAATGAATGTAATTGCTTTAAATGTATTTGTAAGAATTGCGTCTGGCTGAGAGAAGGTGCAGTCGGCTTAGATCTCAATATGCCGCCAGGAGGAATGAAGGTTCAGGAATTTTCTAGTTTGAAGGGATCGAATGATTTTCTTTTATGTCTGGTACGGTGTATATTGTATTTGGCAACTTCTGACGTGTTTCCAGGTACGTTTTAACTTTATTACGTTGTAAAAACTCGGGCACTAGGGTGGGCTTCACCTTATGATACTTTGACGAATATCTCATAAAAAAATTTATTTATTTTGACCAAAATATGTTTAAACGTTGATCTAAAGATTTATGCACTTTTCTAACCAGTAATTATATTGAAATTATTGTTTTAAACCAATTTTTTATTAATTATAAACGGACAAATATATTTTAGATGCGAACAATATCAATTTGGAAAAATAGACGCCAGTAGTCCTTTGTTTATTTCAAAGCCTTATTTTATGCAAATTATCTTTATTTTTACCTTGACATAAATTATTATTTAAGTAGAATTTTGAATGTAGAAATAGTTTAAATAGATTTATAAAATTACTTTTAGAAATTACAAGTATAAATGCGTGTGCCTTAGATAGTAGGTTATGTTGGCTGTGTGTATTACAAACTGATCTATTCGCGGGCTTTCCTATTTTAAAAACTAGTGGTGTCTAAACTTATATCGATACAAATTTGAATGTAAATAAATTAAATATCTTTCCATTTTCGCGTTCAAGAATTTAATGACTAATAAATGAATAAAAAAAAAGAATTAATTTTGAATAAAATATAATTATGCGTAAAATATCAGAAATTGTCGGGATATTAATTTATTAACAGTTCATCTTAATTTTTACATGTTGTGTCACTTTCTTTATTATTAATTGTTATTTTTAAATTACATTCCTCAAGAGTATATTACAAAATGTCACCCAAACGTGTCAACTTCATGTCATAAGTAAATATTTATTTACATAATTCATTCATCATCTTATATATTACAATATATATATATATATATATATATATATATATATTTATATATATATATTGAAGATATGCAAATTGGTCGTATAATAAATACAAAGCCAAATGATAAAATACAGTGAAGCTGGTATTTAAAATAGGCCCCACGTTGGTTCGTCAAATTGAAGAGAACCTAAATGGTCTAATAATTAAAATAGAAAATTTAATGATTAAATAAAATGAAACTGATAAGGTAATTTTTAAAATGAATTATAAATATCTGTTTAAATATGGTTTCAAATATTACATATAGATGGAGTTGTTTAAAATATTGTATCTGTTACATGCGTATAATTCAAATGATAAATAATCGTTTAATAACGAAGTATACTTAACCTAAACAGCTGTACATGTGAATAACTTCTTATTGTTTATTTTCTTGTGGGCTTTAATTTGTGTTAAATGTCCGGCTTATAAGAACAATGAGACTCTTTTTGTTGTGCATAAAAAAATACACTCAAAATGTAGGTTCGGTGCCTCAATAAGAATACGTACAAAATAAAATGGTGAACAACACAATAAATAATGGTATTTTTTAAATGCAAATTCTACTAAATGAAACGAGTGAGTTAAGGAATAATGTAAATGCTTTAATGGAAGTGTTAATTAACAGGTAAGTGATAGATATAATAAAATTAGGATTAATTAAAATGAATCATGTTACGTGATAATATAAACATAAAATAAATTCTAGGTTAAGCACTGAGAATTAACGAAAGTGAATTTAATTAAACTAACATACATAAATGCTTCTTTTAAAATTGAACATTTGTAAAGAGGGGAACTGTATTCTTCTAGTGTTATAATTAAATAACTCTAATTCTAAATGTACCCATAAGGTATATCTATTCTAAAAAATCTTTGATAGAGGTTTTACTTTATGAAATGACCTAATTCAACATTTTCAAAATTTGTAGGGGATTGAAATAATACTTATGTTTGAAATAGACGGGAATGGGTTAGTCTGGAGTCTTCTTGTGTATCCAAAAATGCAGGATTCAGGTTTAGGCGGGTACTCGGATGGCTTCACCGCTTAGCTTCGATCTAGCTGTATGCTATTCCCGGTGAAATGGAATTTTTGGTTTATGTGGCACTGGTTGATGTCTGGATATGCAAAATGCGTCAAAAAGGAGCTGGATAAACAGGTGATATTTTTATAGGTTCGTAGTATAGTTTTTCTAATTTATTTAATGATTTTTCTTCTTATTTCCAGAGAGGCACTTAAATACGTCGATGTGTTTTTTTGGAGTTTTTCTACCTAGTGACGCTAACTCTCGTTTGTTCCGAATGCTAGCTTCTTATTCGTCTAATTTGTATGTATTAATATAATCTCGCTAATTAATTTTAATGAAAATGATAATTTAATTACTCAAATTATATAGATACTTAACAAAAATTACATATTTTATTTTAGTAAATAAATAATTGTCATGTGAATGTTAATAATTTTATATTATGCTAATTTTTGATTGGGATATTTCCCGCTGTATTTATTTCAAATAAGTACAGTTTTCCCTAAAATAATTCGTGTCATTTATTATTGATCAATTAAGTTGAAATGTCTTCGGAAATACAAGATATTGAAATAAAATGACTAAGGCAAATGAAAAGATAAAAATAAATAAATATGAGAATTAATTTTGAACAATTGAAAACGCGAAATCAACTTTATTGATATGACAGAAGAAGAATTCAGTTCCAATAATTTTTTATTTTCTAATATTTACATACAAACGTTAACGATATGTATCTTACAAACTAAGGCATTCTTATGTGTAGGCTTGACCTACCACAATATATATATATATATATATATATATATATATATATATATTCATACGATACACTAGGAGATGTTTTAATTTATATAACAAAGAATAATATGTTATGTTGAAAATGTAGAATTTTCAAATATTGGGCGCCAGCGATTAAATTAATCACAATAATAACTACGTCCTCTGTGTACATACAATAACACTAACAGTAGTCGGAGAGCATGGTTGTTAAATAGATTTGATATAAAATACCTCAAGGTTCTTAGTCGGTCTGTGAATTACCTCCCTAATTGTAGTTTGGTGTCTATGTAATGTTTTTAACTCAACAACTAAATGCTAACAAATAAAAAACAGATTAAAGAGATAAAAATAAAATATATTGAAATAAAAATTAGAAAATTGTAACAATTATATTAGCTCAGACAAGTGTCTATAAAGAGAATTACGATCTTAACATGTGTAAATCTAATAGTACTAAATATAGTGTTGGTGAACAAAGAAAACTAAGTTAAAGAATATGTAGTAGTGTTGATACAAATTCGGTAGGTACTATGGTATTATATCTTTATTAAATTATGCTTGTAATTATTAAGCTAGGATTGACGATGTATAGATAATAATTATAAAAGTTTTATTAATGTTTAACTAGGTTATGATGATCTTGATTATTGAAATTTAATTTTTTTTTAGGCAATGAAAGAATAAATTGGTCATTCAAGAACCTGTGTTCCAAGATTTTACGTGTAGGATCAAGCTGGAAGTGTTGTGGTTGTGCAGCACCAAGTACGGCGTTAGGATTCTTGATATCGGCTTGGCGTCGTTCGATCGTCCAAATGGCCCACGCGTTGCAGTTTGGATTCTTGCAATGATGCTATCCTCAATATCTGGCGTATTTTTGATGATGCCGGGCTTGTTGTTACTTCAAAAGGTTGGCCAATATTCTGCGTTTCTTTTATATATATTTTCGAAGAGATATTTTAAGTTTGATTATGGTAATTTAATTTTTAACTTGGATAATTACAAAAATGCGGCCATACGTTGTAAAATTATTTTTCGGCTTCTGTTCGTTCATTTATTTTTCAAGGCCTATCTTTATATTGACAAATAGCCTCGAAACTTTATTATCATAACATCGCTTTGTGCTTTTAGTTTAATTGATATTACATTTTTAAATAAATTATAAAATTTTTTAAATAATTTTCCAATACAATTTGTTTACTTTTTAATGTAGGTTATGTCATTATTATGTGTTCAAAGTTGCATTCTTACGAGTTTATGCTAAATTTAAAAAGAGGACGTGTCCAATCAGTATCAATACAATATTTCAATGTAGATAAATTAGATACCGTTAGTTTCGCGCGAATTATTTGAATTATGAAATTTAAAATAGAAATATAAAAGTAAGTTATAAAAATAAAAATAAGTAAATTTGAATTATACAGTTCTCGTTGTATTAATTTATATACACGTTGATACTAATTTTACAAACGAAATTCGCCAATTTCACCCTTTTTATAATTGTTATATGCATTGTTCTATCTGTTTTTCCGTTCCAGATGCAGATATGTGTGTGCAGTTTGAACCATAACAATATATATATATATATATATATATATATATATATATATATATATATATATATATATATATTGTAAACATGGTTTGGGATTGGATGTCCTGATGTTTAAATAAATAATGTGTCATGAGTCATGGGCATCTCGTGTCCGGTCCCTATTTAATACTTATTTTGTTTTGAGAAATATTACGTTTGCTGATATTATAATTAATTTGAAAAATATATTTTTAAAATAGGTTATTCAGTTTGAACTATCATTAAATTAAACAAAGTGACTGGTAGCTCTAGGTCGAATCAAATTAAGACACAAGTGATTTTATTCATTTCATACTCTGAAAAAACTTTGTTTTGGGTCACACATTATATGACAACAGAATAGAGCAATATTTTACATAAATTTTATTTATGAGAGAAAACATATGTTTATCTAAATTGTTTCATATACGCAAGTCAGTATATAGTCCTGACGTATATACTTTCGCTTGTCCATGTTTAATTTTACATGTAGTAATCGAGTACCCTTTGACAATTTTCCTCGACATTTTTCACAAACAAACAAGCATAATATGTGATGTTCACAGTTGTATTGCAATCTTTAATGTCAATCAGAAATTCCCTTACAATCCCAAAACATTGTGATAAACACAATCATGCATAAGAACTTAATAAACCAATATTCCTATTCAATTAAAAGTAATTTATTTAATACACTTTCTGCAATTATACGGTCATTACATACGAAATGAATTATACAGATTAGAGTAACATCCAACAATGTGTCCCTTTTTCAAGTGGGGCGAGCGAAGAACGAAAACGAACAGTTCGGTCACGGTAATGACAGTTTTTGTTAGCGAAAGAGGCTCGACCGGCAACCCCACATTATGACGTATCGTGCAAAAAACCCCGCCGCCGCTTAATATCTCAGATAAATGGCCCGCAATCTAATGTAACAAATCCAAAGAGAGAGCCTCCCGGACGAACTGAATAAAGATATCCTGTGGCAAGCTATCACGGAGCCATCTCACGGCGGGCACGGCAGAAAAAACTTCCAGTAAGCTGCTTTATATGATCCTTTATGTGGCACACACATTTTTACCTAATAACATTGGCGAAAATATGAAACGATATTACCCAGAGATAGTAGACACAGAGCGAGAGAGAGTGTAAGAGTAAGAAAGAAAGGAAGGAGACCTCTGAAATATTTTATTATTAAAGTTTGTCTATAAAATGTCCTTGCCGCCCTTTCAGTGTTATGCCCTTACCGCTCGACGTAAAACTGCGATATATACTAAGAAGTTTCAGATGAAAATGTAATTTATAAAATACCCTTCTTGTAATATTAGAGCATATTAACTTAGCTCCTTAAAAGGCAATTTAAACGGATAAAATTAATACTTTAGGAAGTTAATTTCAAGTTAAGATTACTACTTCGATTTCAATATTACTAACACTTAACTTTGTTTGAAGGACGAAGCACTTAAGTATGAAGCAAATTCACAAGATTTATTCTAATATATTACACTATAATGTGAATGTTTGCATGTAACGAGTGTCCCATCAAGAATGCAAGATTTAAAATGTGCCCAACCTTCGTTTAGTTAGGTTGGCGGCACTGAAACTATAACATTCTTCATTTGTCGTTGTTGCGATTAGTAGTCATGGAGCATTATACGACGGAACAAGTTATTGTTGTGAAAACGAATTATAAATATGGAAAATGTTATGCGGAAACAGTTCGCAGGCTTCGTTGGACGAAATGCACCAACTCTGTTGACAGTTCAAAGAATAATTAAGAAATTCCAGGAAACTGGTTCGAATGTTAACAAAAGAGTAGCCGTACGTCGTCTTACCCCTCGATCTCTCGAGAATATTGCAGTAGTGCATGGAAGTGTTACCAAAAATACAAAGATATCGATTCGTCGTCGTTCTCAACAGTTAGACATTTCTAGAAGCACTCTGCACCGAATACTCACCATATATCTGCATGTGTACAAGATGCAGTTGTTACAAGAACTCAAGCCAACAGACCATGGGCAGCATCGAGAATTTGTTAATTGGGTGTTGGCAAGCCAATAAGAGGACGACGATTTTTTGGAGTTAATCATCTTCAGCGATGAGCTTAATGGGTATGTAAGCACTCAAAATTGTCGAATTTAGGGCGAGGAGAATCCTCGAGTGATTCATGGAAAGCTATTGCATGCAGAACGAGTTACTGTCTGGTGTGGATTCTGAGCTGGTGGAATAATAGGGCCCTATTTTTTCGAAAATGGTGCTACCGCAACATGCTGAGGCAGTTCTCGTGGCCACTGTTGGATGGAATGGATATCGAAGGAATGAGCTTTCAACAGGACCGGGCAACCTGTCACACGGCGCGCGAGGCAATGGATTTGTTGCGAGAAAAATTTCCTGGACAAATCATCTCATGCAATGGCGACCAGAATTGGCCCCCACGCTCGTGCGATTTGACCCCGGGCGACTTCTTTTTTTTTAGAGGTAAGTGAAATCTCGTGTATATGCCAACAATTCACGAAGAATTCCTGAGCTGGAAGCGGAGATTAGACGTGTTATTGGCGAAATCGAACCACAATTATGCGCAAAAGTCATGGAAAACTTTGTAAAAAGAGCAAGAGCGTGCCAGCAGTGTCGTGGGGGCATTTGTTCGATATTGTATTCCACGCGTAACCGCAATGTGTGTACATTATACTGAAATAAAAAATTTAAATTTTTTTAATATATGATGCATTTTATTACAAAATTAAACATTGCGCTCTTAATGGGACCTATATTTTGTTACCAAAGAAATTTAGTATATCAATGCGTAAGCCGCATTAAGCACTTGTTACAAATGACACATATATGCATACACATTCTGTATTTGTAGACATGGAAATACAACTCGTGTTTTAATAACGTTCATTTCAGCCAAAGACATGTGTTTCTGTCTTACGACGTCATCAGTCTGGCTAATGAAATGATGTTTCACGGCTCGCCCTTCGTAACAAATATCAAATTTTGTTCTATCAGACGACATCACATAAACTCATGACATCTGATGGACAAAAGAGATTACACCGATAATACCGATTTCCTCTCGACAGGCTAGACCTGTACATACACAAGAAAAAATACGTATTTTGGTGTACTCCATTAACTCGTCGCCAGATAGCGGCAGTAAATATCCATGTGTATAGATACAGTATTTGTATGTATACAGTGTGGCCGCCATCCATAGCGCGATGCATGTATTAGTAACTACTGGTCGACTATAATGGGCGTGTCAACTTGAATTGCCACACCGACAGCGGGCGTATTATTAAGTTATACGTATAAATGTATTCGTAGGCAAAGCAAGTGAAAAGCAGTGTAGGAGGTATTTTGTTCCCGATATAAGTAAATATTTGCAGTTGTCTGAAGCATCAGATAATCACTGATAACATCTCAGTGAAGTAACTCATCACAGCTTCATAAACAACAAAAAAAAACAAACATACATATAAACAGAACTACTAGACTTTAACATAAAAAAACTTCTTAACGAAAATAATATTTAGTATTATAGTAGTATTACACTCTAAAAACTTAACAATAATAAAATACTTAAAAATAAAATATTTACTTCTTAAAACAGAATTGTAATTCAACATTGCAATAAACCTGCAATTAGCTAAAAGAAAATGTTATTCTTATGCAATAATTAAATTCTAAATAAATTAATTAGTTAAGTGTTCAAATAAACCTCCTTCTTGACACGAACAGTAACCCAACCGATTATAAAAATTCCGACGCACATTTGTTAACATATCTGCTGTGACAGTATTAGTGACTTCGGTAATTCTCGCGCGAAGTTCCTCTAGATTTGATGGACGTTCATCACCGTATCCGTAGATCGAATTATGTAAAAAGGGCCATAAAAAGAAATCGTTAGGGGCTAGATCAGGAGATCGCGCTGGCCATTTAATAGGACCCGAGTTACCGATCCATCTGTTTCCAAAAACCACGTTTAAAAAGTTTGTTACATAACGGGTATTGTGCGCTGGGCAACCATCTTGCTGGCACCAAACTTCATTAATATTGAACCGCTCCCGTACTGCGGGGATAATACTATTTTCAAGTAACTGTAGATATCTATTTCCGTTTAAATTACCGTCAATAAAAAAAGGCCCATTATATGATCCCCAATTATACCTGCCCATACGTTTAGCTTTTCTGGATACTGCGTTCGCGTTGGTATATTCAAATGTAGATTTTTACGCGACCAGTAACGACAAACTGCGCGGTTATGATGTCCGTGTAGCCGAAATGTTTTTTCATCTGTGAACAATACGTTATTAAGAAAGAATTCATTTTCGTGATATTTATTTATCATTCTTTCGCAAAATTGCATACGGCGATAATAATCATCGGGAAAAAGTACTTGTGAACTTGTAAATTTGTATGAACGATATTTATTAGTACGTAAAATCTTTTGAGCCGTTGTTTTACAGATACCTAATTCGCGGGAAATTTGTCGAGACGACATAGTGGGATTTACTTCGACTAAAGCACATACTCGAATTTCTATATCACTTATATTCTTATCCGGAACAACTTTATTTTTATTAGTTACTATAGAAAATGTAGTTTCGAACCGATTAACTATCCTACGAATGGTGCTTGCATTGGGAATTTGACTTTCAGGGTAATTAGCTGCAAATAAAGCTCGAGTTACTTCCGCGGAATTCCCACCGTAAAATTGTTTAATCATAAAGAGTTTTTGCTCCGGTGTATAATACTCCATTTTTTAAATGACCGTTACGTACACCAACAACGCGGTTTATTAAATATTGTGAGCGAGTAGTTCCCCTGACGATATAAACATTGCAACTAACACCCATATGCGGGAGCGACAGCTAATGCGCTTGCGCGACTACACCGTCTAACTACACCGTTTATTGGACAAATACGAGTGCATCATAGGGATATGCGAAATACTAGGCTCTCTTGTAATCCATTGGAACATTGCGTCTACTTCTTTACCGTTCTAACACACGGACACCTCTGTGTGTTTTGCTTACACTACAGGTTTCGCTATAGTGCAGACGCACGCGGCCACAAGGTATACGTATCATTTGTAACGAGTGGTTAATACATCTTACGCACTGATATACTAAATTTGTTTTGTATATTAACGCAATTTCGTTTTAAAAATAACAGTATACTTAAAATTCATATCAAACGAAACGAAACTTCATCTTTAACAAGGGGGAAATGTGATGTGAGTCATCCGACGATACGTCAGACGAGCGGTATCACGCGCCGAATACGTCATCAAGTCTCCCGGACTTACTAGAAAAGAGCTTCTGGAAGACCCTCGAATAAGCTATACACTATATAAGAACTTGGAATAGAGGGAGATGGGGCATTCAATGAGGAACCACCGTCGTCTGATATTATATAAATATAAATAAATACTGATATATAAATACATATTGTGAAATAAATACTCTTATTATTAGTTATTGGTAGAGACAGGATTATATGCAAAATATAATTTTTATTGCCTTATTTTATTCAATAAACACATAATCACAGGAAGCTCATAATTTTGTTGATATACCTTTTAACAACAAAATTATGAGTTTTATATGTTTATTTAATGTTTTCTGAATAAGATAAGGCAATTAAAAAAATCATATTTTGCATATAATCCGGTCTCTAATTAGTTTTTAAATGGTTATTTAGTGCGTTTTGTTGTTAATATAGTGTGTGTTTAAATTACCGTTAGTTTTATTTAAAAGAACCGAGAAAGACAAATATTTTACATTATTAATGTATCAAGCGAGCAACAAAATATGTATCCTAGGTAGGCCATGAACGACCTAGATACACATATAAGTCACGTCTGAGCTTAGAGAATTGACGAAGTGTCAATTGTAAATAATCATAAGTCAAATTGACAAGTTGCGATTTCACCTATTAGTAATATTACAACATGTAGGTTAGATCACTTAATCAATCTAAGACATGACCGATTTAATCCATGGTATACTCTGAAAACTTTTTTTGTGGCTTACTCAATATGCACGTGTAATGTTTTAACCTATACTGGAAAAAACAAATCATATTTAACTACCGCTATAACGACTCACATTTAACCCGTTACAATTCTGTTTAATACCTAGGTATCACATTTGATACTAGACTATCGTTTTCTGAGCATACCTTACATACAGTTTCTTCTACATTCAAGACTCTGGGTTTTATTATATGGAACTCGAAAAATTTCTCTTCCGTGGACGTGATTGCCCTGCTTTATTTTACTTTTGTTCGGCCTAAATTGGACTACGCATCAATAATATTGTCGCCTTTCTGTACAACATACTTTAGTTTGTTGGAATCTATTCAGAGAACATTTTTAAAATATCTACATTTCGACACACTGGATCTCATTCACTTCAGGGTATTAACCATATCGCGTTACTGGATACCTATCGATTCCATTACTTCGAGAATTGTAGGCGACATAAAAATTTTGTACAATCTGATCCACAATGGCATAGATGTATCATCATTAGAGTGGACCAATTCGGAGCGAATGCAGAGGCGTGACTAACGAATTGGTTCCCGCATGCGAAACATTATTAATATCTAGAGATATATTATCACGAACGGTGCTGTTATTATATTATATACAAAAAAAAATGTAAGACGGTTTTTCTAGATTATGAAACGTTCTCGATGATACGTATAAAAAATAAAATCTAAAATGTATGTAATTAGATGATTAAAAAAAACTTACCGTCTTATGCGTTTTCCGTGACTTGAAAATCTAGAGAAGCACGATGAAATATTGTTAACATAAGGTGCGTCTCCAAAGTTATTTCTCGAAAACGCGTCCGCCGTGAGGGAAATATGTGCTTGTATAAAGATAACGATCGCTCCAAATCTAGTGATATGATGTTTGCATAATTAAAATAATCTTTGAAACAACTTAACACATCTGTAGACGAACCTTCACAAAGTTGTCTAAGTCTGGCAAAATCTAAATCTTTATCTAAAAGACTTTCACACTTACTTAAAATACACATTTCTTCCGTCTTCTATCGAACATAGCTGTGCGTGTGTTTCTTTCACAACTAGCACTCATTCCTGTAACGATAGCGAAGAATTTTGTAGGTTTTCTAATGCTTGCACTATTCCGAAGTAATTGTTGTGAATAGTTTGTAAATCACCTTTAACCTGACTATTTTGAAATTTTTTCCGACTTTCTTCGATAGCGGCACTATCTTTCGGATTTAATAATGAAACCACTTTTTTTATATCCTCAAAATATTTATGATAGTAAAATGCCGCTCGTAGCCATGTTTCCAATCGTGTCAGAATCGGTATGGGGTATGGGGACACAATTCGTGAAATTTCCGAATACGTTTAGGAGATTTCAGGAATACTGCCTTTGTACTCGATATTAACGCATCTACATTTGGGTAACATTTACGGATCCGTTCTGCTACAAGATGTAGGGCATGGATTTTACATGTAATATGTAAAAAGTTACCACACTTAAGAGACCGACCTACAGAAAGCATGGTTGCTGCACCATCTGTCACAAACATTAGGATTTGATCTCTGGAAATTTCAAATTTTTCCAATGTACTTAACACCACTTTTGAAATTACCCGCGCAGTACATTCTTCTATTTGTCTTCTAGCTAATAAAATTGAGGATGGCGATTGATTTGGTTCCATTTTACGCACCATAACATTAAGTACCGATCTTTTTTTGCTATCAGTTGTTTCATCCACACTCAACCACACTTTTTTATTTTTCAGATCAGCCTTAATTTTATTTTCTAAATGTACACGAACAGATTTTAAATAACGTCGTAAGTGGGTGCAGCTCGGTAATTCTACATTGCCATATTTTTCAAGAAATGAAATAAACGAATCATTTCGTAACAAAGTAAACGGCAAATTACACACAACCATCATTGTACACAAATCAAATAAGAACACTTCGTATTTTGTATCGGCACCAGTGTCTCTATCTTTATGACTTGCGCTTTGCACGTGGCGTTGCAAATTTGATTTTGTTAAATGGTTTATATATATATATATATATATATAAGGTAAACTTAATTAGTCAGCGATTAAAGGTCTGGTTATTACTTCAAAGTGTATATATTTAAAATAATCCTACATGTTTCGGCAATGATGCCTTTGTCAAGGATATAAAAAATATAAAATGCTATCAGTTGTTTCATCCACACTCAACCTTTAATCGCCCACTAATTAAGTTTACCTTATCATACCAAGGTCACGATTATACTATATTTATATATATATATATATATATATATATATATACAATATATATATATATATATATATATATATATATATATTGTACACTAAACATTTTACATTTACCCATTGTAAGACAAACTAGGATGGTTCTCAATAAACCTATTGACTAACTTTGATGATAGCGATTTTTTTACTGTACGCTCCTTCAACATTACTAAATACACAGAATACACTTTCCTGCTGCTATTATACGTTTACACACGATGACCGTGAACCACATACTAAGTATTCGTATGTGCGATGGGGCACGCGGGAACCAATTCGTTAGTCACGCCTCTGCTTTCGCTCCGGATTGGTCCACTCTAATCATCTTTGATTAAATTTGTAGTTCTATAATAACGTGTATTCATTTGAAAAGTCAATCTAGGTTACTTTGAAATTTTGATAGAATAAGACGCATATATATTAGTATGTGTTTGTTGTTCCGTAAACGTAAATCCAAATGACATTTGATAATGTCAATCACATTCGTTATTTATTTGTATGTATGAAACTGTCAAAATATACGACTTCATAGGTTAAGTAGTAAATTTTAATTTACGACATACTTCAAAATGTTCTCAGTAAATCACATGCTACTAGATTGACTTTTCAAATGAACATCCGTTATAATAGTCGACTATGCAGCACATTTTATTTACCTATGGCAAGGACTAATATTTTGATGAAGTCACCGATACATCATCTGTGTCATATATTTAATTGTTTAGTAGCCTCACGATATTAACCACACAAATCTCTCCATTTTACTTAAGACCCTTAATATCGAATAGTTATTTTAATTATTTTGTGTATTTCTTTTGCTTTATTTTCACAGTCTTTTATATTATTATTATTTGTTTATTTTGTGTAAGCTTATTAGGTGTAGATGATTCAACATTTACATTATTTCTCTGTCCAATTGGGCATATGTGTATTCAAATTGATTTACTATCTGTACAAAGAAAATACAATAAGTAAATTGTGTCTTTAAAATATTCGACAGGTAGGAAACTGTCTATTGACAGGTTCCTATACAGCATAAAAAAATAGGAAACTATTATATGGTGTTTCTAGAATATTAAAATTAAAATCTCGTGAGCAGGTTGGTAGAATTGAGCTGCTTGAGTCTACGCCATCTGATGGGTCGAGTCATTAGAGTATTTGCTAGGGAATTGGGAAGTACTAAGTAGAGAACGGGTCCGAGCACGCTACCTTGTGGAACCCCAAATTCGATAGGATAAGCACCCAGTATACGCGTCAAAATGCTGAACTAGGAGGTGACGGTTATGCATGTAGGACTGGAAAATACGCAAGCAGTTATGAAGAAGGAGTACATATTCTGATTTTGTAGAGGAGGCCAGTGTGCCAAACATTATCGAAGACCTGTGGTATGTCTAAAAATGCTGCGGAACAATACAATTAGTTTTCAACATTTTTTATTCACTATTTAGAATACTAGGGATAAGCTACAATTATTGAGAATAGAAAAATCTAGTTACCTATGAAAAACAAATTGTTATTTATTAAATAGTGCATTATTTTATCTGTCAAATGCAGTTTAGTTTGTGCAATTCGGTTAAACAGTGTGTGAGAAATAACCTATAGAATACGCTTCTGTTATCGAAAAAATGGAATTATCACGAGAGAACTTTCAGATAATGATTTACTATGATTTCAAGAAAGGCTTGAGCACGTATGAGTGTGAGGAAAGTTTAAAATCGGCATTTGGGGATCTCGCACCATCATTGGCTACTGTCTACAGATGGTATAAAGAATTTGATAGAGTTTGTAACTCGGCTGTACACAGAAAAGGAGCTGGCCCTGCATCAACTGTTGTTAATCCCAAAAATTTTACTTTAGTGAAGAAGATGGTGGAACAGGACAAGCGCATTACCTATGCAATGATGAGTCCAAACTGAAGATTGGATCCTTGCAAGTGAGATCAATATTGAACAAACATTTATATTTGAAAAAGGTTGTAGCTCGGTTTATACCACATCATCTGACAGAATTACAAGAAGCAGAACGTGTTAGAATTTGTTAATAAACTTTAGATATGCTGAATGCTGGAGGCCATCAAATTATTTCTAAAATTGTAACTGGCGATGAAACGTACACACCGTTTTTTGATGTTCACACTCGCCAAGAAAGCCGAATCTGGATACATGAAGATGGGGAAACCCCTGCGATGGTGAGAAAACAGTGAGCAGACAGCAGACAGTTACCGCTAAATGGTATATTGAAAATTGTTTGCCTATTATGTTCAGTAAAGTGCCTAGAAAGGGAATTATGATACATCGTGATAACGCGTCGTCCCATACAGCAGGGATAACTGTTCAGTTATTTAGCTGAAAACAAAATCAAAGTTATAGTTGGCGATTTGTGACCTCTGGCTATTTTTGAGCTCAAAATACATTTGAGAGAGAAAAGGTTCCAGTCAAAAGAAGAAATCGATATCGCCGTTATGTGTTTTTTTTGATAGTACCCCTAAAGGCAGCTGGCTGAACGCTTTTAAACTATGGAAGGAAAGAATGGTTAAGTGTATTATTGTTGATGGAAATTACTTCCAACATATTTAAAATAAAAATTCTGTAAACTTGTATCAATCTTTCTATTCTCAATAATAGTAGCTTGCCCCTCGTATAAGAATATATTTTTTTGTTAGAATTATCGTTTATTCGTTTATTATGTGAAGGAGATATTTACTTTCATTTCTTTGTCCAATTGATTTGGAATTTTATCTGTTGGGCAATAAATGATTATTATTATTTGTTTTGTAAACTCACTTGCAGTTTCTACTTAACGCTATTTTATAATATGCCATATATACGAAATCACTAATTTTTTTTTGTTATTATCCAAGTTTATTTACAATCTGTACAAATATAATGCAATAAGTAAATTGCGTGTTTGAAGTGTTTAACATGTAGAAAACTGTCTATTGGCAGGTGCCTGTAGGGTGCTTCTAGAAGATTAAAATTAAAATTTCGCAAGCAGATTAGTAGGATTGAACCGCTTGAGTCTACGCCTTCTAACGGGTCGAGTCATTAGAGTATTTGCCGGAGAATTGAGATGATTACTTAGTCTTTCTGCGTATTTTTCGGAGAAAGTTTTAATTTCGTGCTTCACTGTTTCTATTTTCAGGTCATCGGCTATGATGCTCTTTGGGACATACCAAGGAAGCTTGGTAATCATACGGAGTACTTTGGACTGAAATCTTTCTAGTATCTCAGTGTTAGATATGGAGGCAGTCTCCCGAAGCTGTATTCCATAACTCCAAATGGGTTTTAATGTTACTTTGTAAACAACGACTTTGTTTTCCAGGGACAGGTTGGATTTTTCATCAATTAACTAGTATCGTCTACTAAGCTTAAGGGCTAGCTGCTTCCTGTTTGAGCACATATTGCTGTGTTCTTTAACTAATTATAATTAAAACAGACGAGATAATTAAAGAACGATTGAAAAATATTGAAAATTGATAAAACAAGCCTCAAGGTTTATATTTTATGTAAAGTTTCTTGTTATTTTCTGTAAAAAGGTTTCAATATATAACAATTGTTAATATCTTAGAATTTAAATTATGCTATATATACGAATTTATAAAATAGTAAGCTCCATAATCAATACTTGAATTTTGTAAATTTCGTTAGATACATAAACGTTGTCTATTGTAACTGTTAAGATGCACGGGAAATTTCAAGCAATCAATTAAGGTTTTTTAAAGTATCAAATATATTATTATCGGCATCGGACGGTAGAGAAGGACAGTATGGATGAGAAGAAGACAGATGAAATGCGGTCGGAAGAAGGCCAAGAACACATTTAAAAAATAAAACACTGTTATAAAAAAATCATTAAGAAAACGTAAATCAATATAAGAACGAAAATTTTTAGTTATAGAAGATTATTTAAAAGATATAACTTATTTGAAAAAGAATTGACACCACAGGGGATATATATCGAAAATTTTCTCAAGAAGAGGGGACACTTATATCGCTTAAAAGCGGTGGTCTTAAAAATTAAAATTGATATATTTAGTTATAAAAGGAAATAGTTACATTTAATTTCAATTTATTAATAGATAATAATAATATATCCATCGTTCATTTTATTTTATTTTATTTTCTAAGAAAGTTAAGAATGGATCAATATCACGCGGAATTTTATCAGATGCACAGTAATGAATTCGACACTCAAGACTTTGAAGTACTAAAATTAAATTTATAAGTTTATTTGTTTTATGTGGACATTTTATTTGAGCGTGTACAATTTCAATTTCTGATTTAAAACAGAAAATAGAATACAGCTATCTTTAACTTGTAAGTAGGGAAAGCAAATCTCACGAACATTTAAAGATATCGGGGTTTAGAACACGAAATTTTAAACTCTCCTTAACTATATAAGATACCAATTAAAATACATCGTGTGTTATTGACTATATTATGTAGGGTAAAGAATAAAGTCTCGCCACGTAAATTTGAAATAATACATTTTCCTTCTGAAATATTATCAATATATACTATTTTTAAATCCATAACCTTTACAATTTATTAAAAATTTAAATAAAAATATTGTGTCCTACTTTAACATCTTGTAGGGTATAAAAACGCACTGTCTAAAGTAATACACAGTTGTGTTTTTTGAAAGATTAATATTGGGATCGAACAAGATCTTCAAAGTTTTATTTATATATATATATATATATATATATATATATATATATATAACATTTGATAAATTATTGGAGTTTTTCGGCTTTATTATATGAAATATTTACAAATATTAAATTAGAATATATGTAATTGCAGAGTAAGTGGGGATGTAAACATTGCTGTATACAAATTACAAAGCAAATCATAGGAAATTTTTTTATATGAAAAATATGGTCTACGTTGGGACTCGAACCCAAGTCTACAGCTATCCGGGCAGTCGCCCGGATATACTTATATATATATATATATATATATATATATATATATATATATGGTAAAGTCAATCAGTCGGCGATTAAAGGTCTGGTTTACTTCAAAGTATATATATTTAAAACAACCCTACATGTTTCGGAAATGATGCCTTTATCAAGGATATAAAATATAATCATTTATATTTTATATCCTTGATAAAGGCATCATTGCCGAAACATGTAGGGTTGTTCTAAATATATATACTTTGAAGTAAACCAGACCTTTAATCGCCGACTGATTGAATTTACCATATCATACCAAGGTCACGAAAATATTATATTTATATATATATATATATATATTATTGCCGGATTCCCCAACAATTTTTATTTTACATACTTGTTTTAACGGCAAAGACTCTTTGTCTACTTATATATATATATATATATATATATATATATATATATATATATATGTGTGTGTTTAGATAATTTCTTAGTAAATATAACAATTGATAAATTATTGGAGTTTTTAGGCTTTCATATGAAATATTTACAAATATCAAGTTAGTATGTATGTAATTGCAAAGTAAGTGGGGATGTAATCATTGCTGCCTACAAATTACAAAGCAAATCATACGAAATTTTTAATTGAAAAATATTGTCTATGTTGGACTCGAACCCAAGTCTACAGTTTGCCGAACTGTCGCTTTTACCACTTAGCCACAATAGACCTAGGTTCAAGCTGTTTATAAATGCATTATAAAGTTACAGTGTCAATGAATCAGATGTCAGTTATTGAATGTACATGTCAAGTTGAAAGCAGAAGTCAGTTTTGAAAGCTGATGTCAGTTTTAATAGCAGATGTCAGTTAGTGAAAACAAATGTCAGTTATTGAAAGCAGATGTCTGTTTTGAAAGCAGGTGTCAGTTATGAAAGCAAACGTCAGATTTGAAAGCAGATGCCTATTTTGAAAGTAGATGTCAGTTATTGAAAGCAGATGTCAGTATTTTGAGAGCAGATGCATCTCCCGTGCGCGCCATGAGCGCCGGTATGGGAGTGTAATTCGTAATATATTAGAATATGCGATAGAATAGGGACGCAACATGAGCTTGTTACCGATATAAGTATAGAAGTAGAGACATTTATTCTATCAGAAATAATTAAATATACATTTGGTTTTCTGCTATTAAAGTAATATGCATAAACACACGAAAAATAAGAATAGTATATATTATAGCAGCGTTGTATGTACCTATAAATAAAATGGAAAATGTATGAAATCAGTGATTGTGTGCACGACAGAGGATTTAAAAAAACACTTACCGTTTTAAGCATAAATTCCTTCGTAACGTTGTCGTGCTCGGTAATGTTTGATTCGCGTATTTATTCCAAAATGAAATAAATGAATCATTACTTAACAAGGTAAACGGCAGTGTACACACAATCATAGTTACACATAGTTCATGTATAAACTGTTGTCGATTAATTTTGTTATTATTGTGCTTCTAACTGCTTACGTGTTTTTTACAATGTGTTTTTGGCCAACACATTAGATATGTATTACACACTAAACATTTAATTTTTGAGCCATCGTATATTAAGTCCGGGAAATCCATAATAAACTTATGCACTTCGCTGACAACGGTCGTTTTCTCGATTTATGTGTCGACGACATTTTATTACGTATGCTTACACTTACATGCAGTCTAAGCAAGTACCAAACACGTACTGAATGCTTTTTATTAGTTCTGATGCAATACAATCATCCTAACATCGGCGCACATGGCGCGCACAGAGTGCATTCCTAATTATTTGACTTCTTCTTTTTTTGATAAAGCGTAATTATTTAGATACACAGCAGGACAGTAACCTATTCTGGTGATAAATGTTACTTGAACAGATTTACTTTAGCTAACTCTGATTCGCCATTTTGTTAACCAGTATTGAATTTTGTTCAGATTTGTTTGCATTAATTGCTAAGCAATAACAGGATCAATATGTAAGGCAACGATGTCTATTTCGTCTGTCGCTATCAATATTAAACGTTGAGTTTAACGATGTGGTTGCCATTAATCGATATTTCCAGTTCCAAATTTACAGATTTTTAGATAAAGATTTAATATTGTAGCGATGGACAAGTTTTTTTTCCATTAGGATGGATTTAATTTTCTTTTACATAAAAGGTATTATTAACATGCAATTCTTATATAATTCTCTTCAGATTTTTCATTAAGTTTAGTAATTAAGTAATTAACGGAATTACACAAAAACATTCAGTAAATTTCATAATTTAAAATTCAATCTTTATATCGCGCCGAATTCTGTTAAACCATTTTTATTGTACATTTTAGTCTTTTCTCCTCTGGTTCAATTTCTAGAAGTAGTGCTTTTACAATTTTGATATTTCCTAGGTGTCTTTTTTACTTGTCACGCGTCTGTGGAAGCCCATTTCTTAATTCACGTTACTGACGCCTTTATGAAGGGTTGGTTAACAACAGGCTTTTCACAGAAAGCACAGAAAGCAAAGGGGAAGGTAGAAAGGAAGAAGAAGGAGGCCACGGCGGTACAAAGACGCAAGCTCACTCAAGTGGGATTAACTTTATATTTCATGAGCATCTACTCTCGAATCAAGTTGTTTTAATTTATAAAATATTCAGTGTCGACGCCCGAGTGTTCTCTATCTTTTGAAAAACATCACTGTTTAATGGAATTGACGCCGGTGCCGTCGTTGACGTCGTAGTATTCTTCCAAGTTTCATCCTTTTTACAACAGGGAAGGGTGCTCTTCTTCGCGAGACAACACGCTGGATTGAAATGAAATGGCCTAAAGTTTCAGCAAAGGTCACCGTCACCCCATCACATGTATATATTTCCTTATTCATCGCTCCATTTATAACCAGGTCTGTACATGTTCGCCGTTATTCCTTATGGGCGGCCGCTCAAGGAATAATTGTTTTAGTTTTTAAATTTTCAGATTTTCGCACTGTCGTTTTGAAAAGGCAAGCGACTGTATATCTATACATACAGTGTGTCGGCGAATGGACTTAACTATACTTGTAAAAATCTTATTTTCAATGTTTCGAAAAAAATCATTCTTCAGAATTTGTTTGCTTGTTATATAACTACAAGTCACGTTGAGAAAATTCGATTTTGTTGTACAGGTGCCCATGAAAAACAAAAATGTAGATTTAAAAAATCAAAAACTTTCAAATTAAACTTTTTTGAAGTAGGTACTGAAATGAAATAGCTTAACATGATAAATCAAAAAGTCAAATAAAGTTTTCTCATTGGAGTTATTGTTACTAAGGCCAGTGGTGGCTGGTACTAAAGGGCACAAGGGCACCTGCCCACCCTACCACCAAGATAAACACAGAAAGAAATTCGAATATAATTCAGTGCATTATTTTATTTTATTAGTTCTACGTATTTTTATAACGATGGTATCAAAGTTTCCTTCCGCATCACAGACACTAGCACATATGCCAACGCTCAAAACTATGTTTCGGGGCATGATTTCAGATGTATCTATTTCGAGTATGAATCGGCCGGCTCCGCTTATCTTCGCCATATGCGATTATACCGTCGGTTTGGGGCACAAAATTGCCGGAGTCCAGTTAATGTATTGCATTTATTGCGACTGCATTGTTTTCAGGCGTATCGCCTGTGTGTGGTTTCAAAAACTTAAAGTAACATTTATTATTAATGATGAAAGTTAATTGTGTGCAAAATCTTTTAAATAACCCGCTTGACGAAAAACTTTTAATTAAGAAGAATGTAACACTATTTTAAGCCAAATAGGCGACCGATTTGATTTTGATCACTTAAGTGCAGCAAAATTATTTGATTCTCAAAATTTTAAAACTTATGTCATTCATACAAATTACTTGCGTTTTCGCGAAATAATGTAATTATAAATATTATTTCTACATTTCACGACGCTATTTTATTCGAATTTTTCATAGAAAAAGTTCGCCCTCAAGTAAGAATCGAATCCACGACCTCTGGCTTGCTGGACCATTGCTCGACCACTGAGCTGTTGAGGCGTGCATTATAAACTTTTATGGGGATACTTTGAGTTACATCAAAGGAAACAGATGAATATATCTTGCCCGTAGTACGGCAGTTGTGCAAATTAATTGCGTTTTCGCGAAGTAATGTAATTGTAAATATTATTTCTACACTTTACGACGATATTTTATTCGAATTTTTCATAGAAAAAGTTCGCCCTCAAATAGGAATCGATCCCACGACCTCTGGCTTGCCAGAGGTAGTGGGTTTTTCTATGAAAAATTCGAATAACATAGCGTCGTAAAGTGTAGAAATAATATTCACACCAAACATCCAAACTGTTTGATATTATTTGTACAACGCCCATGTCGACAGCAGAATGTGAACGATGTTATCCTACCCTCAAATGCATTAGAACTTTTCTGAGAAGCACAATGTCAGATCAACTGAACACATTGGCGGTCCTATCAATAGAAAAGAAGTTCATCCAATCTATCCCGGATTTTGATAAAAAAGTCATAGACGTCTTTTCCAGCATGAAAAATAGGACAATGGATTTTATGTACAAAAAAATAGGTAGCTTTTTTTGTCATTAACTCACGAGCCGCCACTGCCTCTATCGAAAAGTCACGGTATCGTCAAACGGACCTCGTAAAAGTCAAAATCTATTGTATATACTTCACGGCCAGGTATGTAGTACGTTACAGGTATGTTGAAAGAAACCATAAATTAATTTATTCTAAAGCAGATGCCTACAAGCCGCCAAGCCAATTAAATAATATCAAAATAATTATACAGGCAACCAACTTACTTAAAATTAAATGCAAAAATTAATAAATCAAGTATAAAATAAAATTGTGCAAATTGAGACAGGGTTATGAATCACCCGGTATATTAAATCATTATTGAACATATTACAAAAGAAAGGAAAAATTACATGCACTATAACGAAACAATTTTACATCTCCAAAATCAGATAAATTTTTATTATTCTGCAATAGGCATCAAGATTACATTAATTAACAATGATATAAATAATGACCAAGATTATAATACGTAAGGAATTAGTCGATAAATGTATATGCTTTAATCTAGATCAACAATTTTAGTTCGACCCAGATCTGGAATGAATCTTAAAAATAATTTTTACACACTCAGTATATATTACGAGGTTAGTAATAAAATTTATTAGAAATTACAATATATGGGTAAGTGCAGACGAAACAACGGATGTAATGGGACGATATGTGTTAAATGTAGTTGGTATTCTTCATTCGACAACTTCATACCAACCATACCTAATTGCAACTAAAATATTGCCAGTCGTAAATGGTGAAACAGTTGCAGAAGTAATTGATCAATATATTCATAATATTATGTCGTCGAATAACAACTATAAAGACAAGATGCTATTATTTTTTACTGATGCGGCAGCTTATATGTTAAAAACAGGAAAGTTATTAAAGCAATCTTATCCCAATATGCTACACGTTACCTGTGCAGCACATGCACTACACAGAGTATGTGAATACATCAGGTGTCATTTTTCAAATGTTGATAAGTTAGTTTCATCATTTAAAAAGATATAATACAAAAGTATTTTTAATAATATAAAATATTATTAAAAATGGGGTGTGAAGAACACAATACAAGTTATATATTTGTGAATGTATCTCCTCTCCAGAGACGCAGATACGTATTTCACCTTTCTACAGGATCGTCGGTACGCCCCTGCTGGAGAAGAGATACATTCAACCAAACATAACTACCTTGCTATCAACCAGAAATTATTAAGACAGAGCGTGAAAGAATATTCAGCGCTGTCTACATAATAATTGCCGAACTAAGCAACGTGTTTCTATAGACGGTAACAACCATATCTATAAAAAACTGTATTATCGTGTCTTCACTACTTGTCGGGCGAACCGAATGCGTATATAACAACATAATTTGAAACATACATGAGTGGGTAAAAACCACACCAATTTGTATAATACAAAAGTATTTTTAATAATATAAAATATTATTAAAAATGGGGTGTGAAGAACACAATACAAGTTATATATTTGTGAATGTATATACATTCACAAATATATAACTTGTATTTGTGAATGTATATACATTCACAAATATATAACTTGTATTGTGTTCTTCACACCCCATTTTTAATAATATTTTATATTATTAAAAATACTTTTGTATTATACAAATTGGTGTGGTTTTTACCCACTCATGTATGTTTCAAATTATTTTGTTAAAAAGATATATCTCAAAGCTGAGACAAAAAGTTGATGCCATATTTAGCAGAAATCCAGATTTGAATATATTATATCAATTCTGCACAAAGCCGATTGAAAAATCTATATATTTGAAGTATGGTGCACTTTAGCAACATTTTAATCACACACCCATCAGCAGTTGTGATGTGGAGCGGACATTTACTATTTTTAAAGACGTTTTAGCATCTAGAAGAGCTAATTTAACACAGGAGCACCTTGAATAAATTTTAGTTGTTCATAGTAATGTTTTACACTTTCAATATTTCACAGAAAATACATAGTTTTGAGTTTTCTTCTTTGTAAATTATTTTTATTCGATACGCATTCGTTTGTCAGCATTACTTTGGTTTCAGCAGTGGTTGCAGCTGGTTACCAAACCGTTTATTACATTCGCCCTGCTGTGCATTGACAGATACATATTAACTGCTATGTAGATATGTGCCACTTATGCATTTGGACACACGTATCAAATTGTTCGAACCGCACGCATTGCTTACAGAAACAAACCTATTGCGAATGCAAGGCAGGTGCCTATGGGGTATGAATCATCAATAGCTCAGGTCCGCTCTCTGGTAATAACTATTAAATTTAATTCCCATAGCTAACATAAATAAGCAAATCAAGTTCGCTTATTTAAGCACGATATATTTAATACTACTCTGGCTATTAAAGTAAGGAGCAACTTACATTTTAGATGTGTTTACGTTTCATTAAGCCCTTTTTTGTTCCATCCGGAACAAAACCCTTCGCTCTCTCTTTCATCCGCTATTGCGACCGCTAATTTTTTTGAGTTAGGATAACAATTTGTGCCACCATATGCACCAGATCAGGCTCCGAATATTTTTTTCGTGTTCCTAAATTTGAAAAAGTAGCTCGGTGGATAAATATTCGGGACAAACGAAGATGTGATAGCTATGGGCAATAAAAGGGTAAGTGAGAGATGAAATATCCTACCTATTTTGCGCTATACTAAACCATCTAAGGGTCGTAGGTTGCTATTTTCTCGATGGTGATTTTCTCAGAAACGGCATTGCCTTTTGTGTTACATCCAATTGTTGATGTTATTAAACCAAAATAAAGGCAAAACTAATGATTTTAGTATAATAAATTTTACTCGTACAGCAGACGTAAGAATGCGTTGCCTCAAAAGTGTTAAGTAAAAGAATCACTCAATTTTAACATGTATATTTAATGATTAGAAAATATACAAAATAATAAAGTTTATTATAATGTAAAATGTAAAAGAAAAAAGAAAGTGAAAAAGAAAAAATTGTAAATATGAAATATATTGATTTATTGTATTCCACACAGATAAAATGGTACAAAGTCTTATTATTAAGTTTCTTATTAAGTATGAATTTAAGTAATTAAGAAAAAAGTATCCACTTTTTTCTTAAAAGAAATATTAAAGTTCATAGAGAAAAAGGACTCGTTGCAAATCACTAGAACTGATGTACCTGATGGACTAGGTAGGCCGGGCATTAGCTGCGTCTGTCAGCGGTGTAACGATGGCGACTCGACTTCTAAATCCTGTACGCTGTTCGTTATGGTGTCACTTATTACAAACATACTATACGTCTGGGCGACATTTATTACTAACAAGCGCTCTAGTTGGCCGGCTGCTGTGTGTGCTAATAATAATGAAATTATGCTATAATAAATCATTGTGGTGCTGGTAAAGTTGCATCGACGGTCCAGGACGTGTGTGATAATGCTTACATATAGTACAACTTATTAGCTAAATAAAACACAGGAGCGGTAAATAAGTAATTAAAACACAAAAATAAACAGAAACGAACGTTAAATTGGGCAGTAAATTAAATGTTAATTAATTACGATTAATATAAAATAACCTCTGTATCAAATAATACAGAGTTACCTGTTGAAGTGTTTGTGAAGAGTTTGTCGGCCACGAGGTCAGCGAAGATATACTTGTACAAGTATGGAGAGCAATGCTTGGCATTTAATCAATTTGAATTAGCTTAAAAGAATAATATATATTGAACAATACAGATTACCTTCTAGTTGCGGAGATGAAAGGGCACCTACATCTTGGCCGGTACTTGAACAGCACGGCGTGTAAGATGTTTAACTTGCGAAAGTTCTAAGGAGAAGAGTGATTAGTGTCGAAGTAACACTGTTCTGTAGGGAAAGGTTTGCGGTTTATTGCTATAAGACAAGAGAGGTATCGATATTGTCGATGTCTTGAATAATAATTAATCAAAAGCGCGACCTGAAGAGGTGTGCTATCGATGACACAAATATTATTAAAATATCTCTTGTGAGTCAAACTTTCAAATGATATGAGACACCATAAATAAAAGAAGACGTACGTAATTAAATTAATAACTTAAGTTTAAAATGAAATCTATATAGAAGTACCAAAGTGAACGTTATAGGCTTGTTGACAAGTCAGGTATATTTCGAGGGTCTATCGTCTAAGCGAGAACAAAAGAAATGCTTTCTCTTTGCAAACGAATATGTACACAGAAAAATGTCTAAGTGAAGTTTAATATTTTAAAATGCGAGATATTTAAAGAAATAAATATAATTTAAAAATAGAATTAAACATTCTTATATATGCGAAACGTAACAGTAATAAGTGTCACCTAGTGCCTTTACTTTGGTAGTAAGTAGCACTAGCACGCCAGTTTGCATGCTTGACGTAGATAATCCCCTCATAATAAATCTCTTAACGAGATCACTACAAATGTTTATGAATTTTCTTGGATTATGTTTGGACAATACAATGCATCAAAAATAAAGCACTGTCGGGTTGACTTTATCCCTATTATTGTCATTTGGAATTTCTCCATTTTGTAGATGGTGCTTTTAAAGCTGTTTAAAATATTTAAATTGTTTCGAAAATTGAACTTATTGAACCTACAGATAGATAACATAAACGTACGATATTACTATAAGTACAACAAATATAGTTAGACGTGATTTTCAATTTCAAACAGGGTAGGTATTCTACCCTAGCGGCCGTGTTCCCTCGATTCTACGTCGACCTTTCTCAATATTTCCCCTTTCACCTCATTCCGATAGCTAACTATACTACACCTACTCCCCACATCCATTTCGGCCTTTCATCTATATTCGGTTTAATAAGATCCAAACTTTCCTTTTGCAATTTTAAGAAACCGTGAATTTCCCGTTCTGCGACTAAATTCGCAGAGGAGAACTCGTAAGTAGGTAGCATGAAGACCGAGAGAAACAAAGACGGCACATTCATACAATCACACACACACAACACACCTTCGTTTTGTGTAGGGCGAGTTGGTGCCTGCCAACTCGACAGTTCAGATAAGGTATAGGGAAGGGGATGCTGATTGTTCGAATCCCGTTCCGTTTCTGTGACTCACGTTTATCTAAAAATCCCCCTTAAGCTTAAGTTACATATAAAGCAAAGCCCTTTTCGTAAAATCACAAATAAGAACGTACGATTTATATTTAAAGAGATTAATTGCATTGAAATACTAATTGTAAAGAATAAGTTTCTTATTATTCGATTTATAAAGTTAAGTTTAATCTTTTACATAAATTGAAGAAATTGAAAACTTGTCAAAGTTTTTATTTTTTTATTTTATATATCATATGTTTTATAGTTGAATGTTAGGGTAGATTCTTCTTGTTATTTCAAGAAAAAAAAGTTAATATAAACATGAGTCCGGAAATACTTCCTTTCCGAGATATAGGGTGTCAAACTTCTAAGAAAAAAGTTTTTTTTTATCCTAACATTCATACCACTTTAGCTATTTCCCCGGATCCATAGCAACTCCTTTTCCAGAAACCATATGTCCAAGGTATTTACCTCTTTGCGGCTTCTTTGGACCTAGTCTCAAATTGGCATCCCGCAACCTCCGGAATACCTCTTCCAAATTCTTCATGTGGTCTTGAAAGACTTTCATAGCACAATCACATCATCAAGATCTTCCAGGCAGGTATTCCATGACACTCCCCTCAGTACAGTGTCCATGAGACGCTCAAACGTAGCCGGGGCGTTACATAAACCGAATGGCATGACTGTAAATTGACAAAGCCCAGTTCCTAAATTAAAGGCAGTCTTCTCCTTGTCATTGGGGTCCATTTCCACTTACCAATAGCCGCTATTCAAGTCGAGAGTGGAGAACCATTTTGCTCCTGCCAATGAGTCTAGTGTATCGTCTATTCTTGGAAGAGGATAACTGTCCTTTTTGGTCACATTATTCAATCGACTATTTCCACGCAAAATCTGGTAGATCTATCCTCTTCCTTACAAGGACCACTGGTGAAGCCCATGGACTATTGGAAGGTTCAGTTACTGCTTGGCTCAACATCTTGTATAATCTGTTCGGCTTCCTCACGTTTTGCCAGTGTTGGTCTTGGTCTTTGTCGTATGGGAACTGCTTCGCCAGTATTTATTTTATGCATGACGGCATTGTTTCTTCCTTTCGTGCCACTTTCGGTTTCAAAGACATCTTCATATTGCTGGATTAGATCTTTAACCTAGCTTTGTTCTTTCCTGCTTAACGCTTGACAAGCTGAGTCGATTAACTTGAAAAATTTCTCAGGAACCCGCATGAATCCATTCTTCCTTGCCTCTACACGATGAACGACTGCCGACACTGGCGAACACCATCCCAGAATAGTACCCCTCTTCAATGTAACAGGGTAATAGTTTACATTCATTACCCTTATCGGTACAGTCTTCTGAGCCTTAATCAGCATTTTGGCAACTGCTATTCCTCGGCCTACCTCGTCATCATCAACCCTAGGTTCCAACATTGTAACATTTCCTTCAAGATAATCACCCTCCTTGCAAGCCGCCAAAAATGTCTCGCTTCTTGTATCCAGAACAACATTATCTGCTGTAATTTCTCTTACAGGCCCATCATTTTTCTCATGAAAAACCAATTCTTCATTATTTATCTTTACAATGCCTTCCTTCAAATCTAACTGGAAGCCGTGAGTGTTTATAATGGCTAATCCCAAGATTATTTCTTCCTCTATGTCGGTTACCAGAACGCGAAGTCGGATTGATGTTGGTCTTATAATGAAGTTGACATCTGCTTCACCTGCCACAGAAGCTGCTTCTCCCGTTGCTGTCTTAAGTCTCCATTCACTAGAAGATATTTTTTACTTCTGGAAATTAGATCGGGTCGCACGATGGTTTTCGTCGATCCAGTGTCTAGCAAGCAAGCATATGTCCTTCCTCCAATAATAGCGTCCACATACAAGCCATTCGTTTGGCGTTGCAAGGATGCGATTGGGGCAGTCCTTGGGGCTTCCGGATGCCCAGCCGATTCTTTTTTGGTCCCTTTACCACATTTGCGCTGAATGTGACCATTTTTTCTACAATTCCAGCATGGCAGTGCACTTTTATCCGGTTTGATCTTATTTAGAATTCGACTCACCATTTGCTCCACCAATTCTTTGTTTTTCTGCCTGTCGACAATACAGATTCGAGCATGGTTCCGAGAGGCCTATTTTGCAGTCTCGAACTCAAATAAATGCGCCAAATCATCGATCAAGGTCTTTGGTCGTGCCAACCTTAATACCTGCTGCGTCTCACTATCACGAAGACCATCTATAAACGTTTGAACAGCCAGGTGTAAGATTATCTGGCACTATTGGATATGCAAGTCGAACCAGATGGACAATATCTGCCTCAAATTCTTGAAGACTCTTACCTTTCTTCTGTGACCGAATCTTCAGTTGGGTATGGTATACCTGTTCCAAATTCGCCAGGCCATATCTCATCTCCAACCGTTTAATAAGTTGGAAATAATCTTTGCGTTCCTTGGAAGGCAATGTCTGCAAAATATCGCTAGCATCACCCCTTAACGCTATAATTAAAGCAGTAGCCTTTTCGGCAGATGCTTTGCTTCTGCAGCTGCTTCAAATTGCGTCAGGTAAGTCGCCCATGACGTCTTTCCATCAAAAGTTCATTCTGGTTTTTGAGATAGCCACTACTTCTTCTTTCATTTTAATGGGCCGAGGCATAGCATCCTTGTTAACCTGCTGGATTTCAGAATGACTCATGGACGCAAATAATTAGTTCCCATTAGTTCCTCTAAAAGTCTAGAACGTTCTTCTATAAGTTTGGATTTTTCCGCAATTTTCTCCCACACAGCAATAAGAACTTCCTCTTTTAATTCTTCCGCGTTTTCTTTTAGTCGCTGTTCTAGAACATTCTCGACTTCTTTCAGCTCTAATGGATATATGTATATACGAGGCTAGGCTGAAGAGTAATGCACACATGCTTGTACAGCATGAACGAAATTACCTCAGAAGCGCGCCAGGTGAAATGTGGAAGTGACATCCCCCCTCTATGCGCATGCATGGGTTTGATGTGGTTGAATTCATCCAGTGTATTTTGAAAAGCAGAAGTGTGGAGACGTGAACTAGTGCTATGTCAACGCGAGTTGTTAAACAGCGTGCCGTTATCGAATTTTTGACTGCTGAAGAAGTGACTACTAGTGATATTCATCAACGATGACTCTCACTAGGAGTTACTTTCACGATGCTGTTAATAGGTCTACTGCGAATCGATGGGTAATTTCGTGATTGTCAGCCTGGAAAAGCTAAAATTGTAGATAAAACACGCAGCGGACGTCCAATCACTGCCACAGACGATAAACATCGCAACGAACGAGACGACCTTTTTATGAATAGTGTGACGGGGGACGTGTCATTGATCTATCATTACGACCGGAAGAAAGACAGAGCGCTGAATATTGACATCTGTCTTCTTCTCAGGCAAAAAAGTTCGATAAACAAGCATCCACAAAAAAAAAAATTGACTGTGTTTTGGGATGCTCGCCTAGTTTATGTTACCAATTTTCTGGAACGAGGGGCAACGGTAAATTCTTCTCGGTACATACAGACTCTAAAATGCCTCCCACGTCGAGTTTGTCGTGTTAAAGGCAGCCTGGAACCAATAATCTTGCAACATGACAACACTCGTCCACACACCTCACGCGCAACTGCAGAGACTGCGAAACCTGAAACTTGAACCGATTCCACACCCTCATTACTCCCCCGATCTTGCGCCTTACAATTTTTATCTTTGTCCTCTACTCAAGAGAGACCTCAAGGATAACACTGGCCTACAACCATTTTGGTACTGCAGATTTTAGACCCATTTTAAGTATGTCTTACATGGCGATATCAAAAATGTTACCCGTTTTCTTCTGTCAGCTCTAGTTCCCGAGAAAAAAAAACACAATTCACGAAAAAATATATATTTTATTACAACATAATTTGAAACATGCTTGAGTGGGTAAAACCTCACTACATTTGTATAATACCAAAGTATTTTAAATAATATAAAAAATATTATTAAAATTGGGGTGTGAAGAACACAATACAAGTTCATTTATGTATTTTTGAATGTATCTTCTCCAAAGACGTAGATACGTATTTCACATTTCTACATGATTCTCAATACGCCCCTGTTGAATGTGTCTTCTCCAACAGGGGCGTATTGAGAATCATGTAGAAATGTGAAATACGTATCTACGTCTTTGGAGAAGATACATTCAAAAATACATAAATGAACTTGTATTGTGTTCTTCACACCCCATTTTTAATAATATTTTTTATATTATTAAAAATACTTTGGTATTATATATTTTATTGACATTCAACATCAAGAAATTGTCTTTTGAGTGATTTTCTAGAATGAAACTGACTCGGGCAATCTCGCATGATTCCCCAGCAATAGTCAGCCATCATATGACTGTCCCACCTTTCTTGGTATCTATTCTCCATTATTTTTAGGTCTTGGTGGAAACGTTCCCCTTGTTCTTCGCTTAGATCTCCTAAATTGTGTTGGAAATGATGTAGATGACTATTGAGATAGTGTAATTTTATACTCATATTACAGCCTAAATCTTTGAATCGCACCAGCATTTCCTCTACTAGTTCTACATAGTTGTCAGCCTTATGATTTCCAAGGAAATTTTGTGCAACTGCTATAAAAGATTGCCAGGCAAGCCTCTCCACATCATTCATACAAGTCTCAAAATTAATTGTGTCTTTTATCAATTTACGTATTTGAGGCCCATCAAAGATACCTGCTTTTAGTTTTTCAGTACTTAAACCAGGAAATTTGTGAGAAATGAACTGGAAACATTGACCATTTCTATCGAGAGCCTTAACAAATTGCTTCATTAGCCCTAATTTTATATGCAACGGCGGAAGAATGATTTCTTTCTCTTGAAACTAAGGGTTCATTTATAACATTTCTTTCCCAAACAACAAGAGCATCTCTCACAGGCCAATTTTTTGAAGTCCAATGACGTGATTTAGCTCGACTGTCCCAGAGACAAATAAAACATGGGTATTTAGTATAACCACTCTGTTGACCCAATAAAAAATTAACCATCTTCAAGTCGACGCAGATCACCCAGTTATGTTCAATATATTTTATTTTTTGTAAAAGATTTGAAATTACCTCATATTGTTCTTTTACACATGTTGAGTGAGCAATTGGAACGGGAGCATATTTATTTCCATTATGTAGAAGAACTGCTTTTACACTTCGTTTACTACTGTCAATAAAGAGACGCCATTCATTGGGCTGATAGATCGTTAAACCCATGAAAGCCAGCAAACCACTCACATTACAGCAATACACAAAATTTTCATCAGATGAAAAAATCTTCAATAACTTTCCCTCTCTCGTGCGATATGTAGACACTCGAACATCTGAGGAAAGACAATTTTTTTCTTTTAATCTTGACGCTAGTAACTCAGCACGTTGCTTCGAAAGATCTAAGTCTCTGATGAGGTCACTAAGCTCATTCTGCGAAAATGGCTTAGGATCTGATGTTATTCCGCAGTATTGAAAGTCATCATCTACTTGGGAAGAAATAGGTATTTCAGCTTCATCCTCCTGAGATTGCTGCACTACCTGGTGAAAAGTTGGTATTGGAACATTTTCTGAATGAGGAACAGGTCTTTGTACTGAAGAAATATTGGGGTATTTCCATTTATGGCGATTGTTTTTGTTGATGCCCCCTATATTAATCATACAAAAGTAACAGTCGTCATAATGATTTTTTTGTTCTCGCCATATCATAGCTAGTAGGTAAACTAGAGCTGATGAGTTAAAATGACGTATGTCAATATACTGTACATTACCTACTTTATCGACTATTCAAACAAACAGAGATGGACCAAAAATTTTTTTTTTTTGTAGGCCTGTATAATTATTGCACCCCGAACGATGAAGTGAAGGCAGCTGTCAAGACCTGTATTCGAGAAAAGTAGGAAGAATATTTCAGTGACGAAATGAAAAAACTTGCTACACGTTCGGAGAAATGTGTTAGCCTTAACGGTGACTATGTAGAAAAATTAATATATGATTTTGAAACTTACGAATTGTACTCTAATGTACTTTTTGCCCGACCTTGCTATTTGATTTTGTTCGCGCTCTACAAGCATGCGTGAACCATCATCATTTTATTATTAGTTATTAATTATTTATTAATTCACTTTTAACCGAATGATATTAAAAGGTAATAAATTGGTTCGATTAGATATCCCATAAAATTTAAAATTTAATCATTAAATTACAAAGATAAAAGGCAATTATCATTTATAACATAAGCCTCAAATGTAATTTATTCCAAGCACTTTGTAAACTAAGGAAGTCATAAAATATCTTCTGCAAATACAAAAATGAAAACCGATTTTCTTCTTAGCAGTTAGAAACTATCCAGTAAACTCTCATACATTAGCCGTACGAATATTAAAATTGATATATGTTCCTCCAATTCATACCAAATGGATGTAACGTTGGTACGACGGTGCAGCAGACGCCGCCCGAACGTTGGTAAGAAATAACTAGTTACATCGATAGTAGCAAGATGATATTCATCGGGGGTCCGTGTGAGGCCAGATGGCTGAACCAGTTCCCGCTACATGTGAAAATGACGTTTATGGCCCAAAAAGAAAATACGATCCACGTTGGAACGAGCAAGTAAGCGATCCTATATCGGGATTTTCCTATCTTGGAGAACGTTATATATGTTTCTGGATTAGTACAGAACTTTAACTGACCAATCCCATTAAATAAGAAATATATCCGTATTATTACACATTTATTGCCGACCCATTACCTTGGTCCCTGATAAAACTTTATTCCATTGGTGGAATTTATCGAATTATGATTAAGTATAATGGCAAACATGTAACACGAGTATCCTTCAGACGCGCCTGTTGAATTTTAAGTACAATATAAACTTCGACATTGGAATATTTCCCTAGTGTTCAACTCTGAATTCGTATATACATAAATAGATTAATTTGTAATAATAGTCTTCAATAGCTTTCGATAGTTTCTAAGCACGATTTACTTCGTCGAACTTATAGATTAAAGGAAAAATTAGAAAATAATAAAATAAAATAAAACAATAACTTTGTTATATATACCACTTTATTCACATATAATCGTGACCGCGGTTTCGACATACAATGTCATTATCAAACTGCAAAAGTTACAGGCCTACATAGAAATTATAAATGACACAAAAATATATGGGGGTGGTTTATGATGTTATTTAAAATTACTACTATATACTTAACTATTATATACAACATTGGAAAAGAGGTGTATATATAAGATCCAGCTGTTCGTTTAAAACGATATCTATTGTGTTGTTTCGGCTTTTAAAAATTTCTAGGGCCTCTAAAAGATTTAATTTACGACCTTTCTCGGCCAAATGCAATATTTTACGGTGACCAAAAGAATGCCTTTCTGTAATAAGATGGTTTGCGAATGTTGAATCTGTCTTCTTTAGTTTATATGACCTCATGTGTTCTTTTACCCGTATAATAAAACTTCGACCAGTCTGACCTATATATACACTTTTACAATCATTACAATATAATTTGTACACTCCTGATTTATTATTGATATATGTTTTAGGTTTTGCGTTAAAAATGAAATTACTTGTTTTTACATATAGTTTGTAAGCTATACTAACATTACTATTATTTTTTGAAATTATATTTTCAATTTGCTCACTTATTTTACCGAAGTAAGTTAACGAGACAAATTGTTTCAAATTAGCACTATCTTTAGGATATACTAAACTAAGGGCCACTTGTAACTGTTTTTCTTTAGTATACTGTCAATTACGCTACTTTTATAACTATTGTTTACCGCTATTTGTTTTATAGTATTGATTTCACGAACAAAAGATTCATTAGACAAAGGAATATTTAATGCTCTATGTATCATAGAATTAAAAAATGAATGTTTGTGTGTCTTAGGGTGTAGTGAATCTTTGGGAATAATGCAATCAGTGAAAGTAAGTTTACGATATATATCAAATTTTAAGCTCTGATCTAATTTGTTTAATTTTAAATCCAGGAAGTTAATACTGTTATTCTCTTCTATTTCTACTGTAAAATTGATATTAGAATGGATTGAATTTATGTAGTTCAGAAATGTTTGTAGTTGTCTATGTCACAATAGATATTGTTCTTAACGACCAGTTGGATCTTATATATACACCTCTTTTCCAATGTTGTATATAATAGTTAAGTATATAGTAGTAATTTTAAATAACATCATAAACCACCCCCATATATTTTTGTGTCATTTATAAGTTCTATGTAGGCCTGTAACTTTTGCAGTTTGATAATGACATTGTATGTCGAAACCGCGGTCACGATTATATGTGAATAAAGTGGTATATATAACAAAGTTATTGTTTTATTTTATTTTTTTATTTTCAAAATTAATTACCACAAAGTTACGGCCAGCAGTATTAATTTTCTGAAAAATTAGAACGTAAGTAGCTATTCGCAGAAAATTTTTCGAGCCCACAAGTCCTTTCAACTTAAATTAAAATATGACATGTATTAAATATGTGACAGTAAAAAATATGTATAAACTAAAAATCACCACAAAAATGCTTATATACAGTATTAGTAAAAAGTATGGAACCCTCCAAGTATCTCTGCAACGTTTCATTTATTTTAAATAAAATGGGGTACACCTTTTCAAAAAGATTCAAGGATTCTAAAAACAATATCATATTTGCCGTGTCACTTTCGATTATACCGGAAATATGCATCTAATTTGTTACACTTAATGGCTATCGCGATTCAAAGACTTTTTGATCATATATTATATCCAAATGCAATATTAATTTACGTAACGCTACTAAAATTTTAAATTGAACGGATTATTATAGATAAATAGAAAAATGCAAATGTTAACAAATATAGGGTTTTAAAAGTCAAATCAATAAATTACTACAAAATCATACGAGTTCACATGTTTTTGTCCTTCGGGATCGGAGATGCCAAGGATGTCGGTATTTGATGTTGTTTCGTCGGTAATTCATTCGTAGGTGAGGCATCTGGGGCCTTGATTACGAGTTCCAGAGGGTTTGTTCTGTAATCACGTCCAAGAATTGTCGTCCAAAGTACAGGCAAAGAGAAGGTTTTTTATTTTCTTCTTCGCTTCTAATTCTCAAACGGTATCGGCAAATTCCAAATTTGTATACGCTCTACGTTCTTATCCGCAATATGCGATCTCCAAACTACGCAGAATTACGTACATCTTAATTCCCTCCAGAGTGTAAAAAAAGCACTTAGAACAACCCAACAGATCTCTTTCACGGCACGAGAACGAATCCCCGACTCAAGCATCGAATGCATCGGAAAACGGTGGCGGGGATGATACGATAGAAATGTCCACACTATAGATGGCTATAGAGGGGCTATAGATGTGCACGTGAAGAGGAAAATTGAAGCAACTCGTGACGTAACCTAGTATACCGGGCGATAAAACGTTAGATATAAAAATGATGAAATTCAAAACGTAGTAATATAAGGGAAGAAATTTAAAGCGTTACATTCGTTATTGTGAATGGTTTGTCAATATTCTGGACAACGATGAAGTTTTATCAAGAACATTTTTCTTAGATGCGGCGTGGTTCCATGTTTCTGGTTATGTAAACTCATAAAACATGCGGATATGGTCTGCAGAAAATCCTCATCAATTTATCGAGTCTTCATTACATCGTAAAAGAAATTGAAGTTTGGGCTGCTATTTCAAGGCGACAATTAATAGGCCCTATCTTATTTGAAGGTAAATAATATTTATCATCATTCAATAGAAATAATGTTTATTTTAGGAAACATTAATGCTGAAAGGTATCGTCAAGAGATTTTGGAGTCATTTATTAATGAGCTGCATAACAATGAACTTCAACTAGGATATTTTTAGCAAGATGATGTATCACCTCATTGTACCCGTGAAACTCTAAACACAGTTTCAGAATATTTTAATGAACGAGTGATAGAAGAAACATGCCTAACAACTGGCCACTAAGGTCTTGTGATCTCTCTCCATGCGATTTTTATTTATTGCCTTATCTTATAAACTCAATATTTACACCTGTGAATAACGTAGATGAATTAAGGCATCGAATCATTTAAAAATTTAATGAGAGAAACAATAATCCACAGACTTTAGAAAATGTATGTAATAATACTCGACATAGGGTTAGAAAATGTATAGAGGTACAAAGATGAACATTTCCAACTTTTTTTTATGAATAAACTTATATAGAAGAAGCTTTGTTTTATTTGTTTTTTAATTTATCTTTCTGTTTAATATACACAATTATTTATTATACATGAAAGGATTATTTTCTAAATCCTTCAAGTTTGCAAAGTACTCATATGTTAATTAAGCCTGGATAATTTAGAAATCTAACTTACTACATAAACATGCAAAACGCAAGTGCTCGTCATAGGGTTAGAAAAATAAATCGAGCAAAATTTTTTTTCATCTTTTATGAGTACGTAATCTATAAAATCAAAAGGGTTATTTTGTTTCTTCTTTAATTTATTTTTCTGCTTAACACACAAATATTTGCTATTCTTCAAGGTGCTGTTTTGCATAACCTTCGAATTTCCCAAGCACTGATATGTTATATAGTGAACTAAATTTGGAAAACATAGAAATCTAAAAACTATAAAAGTGTATGTACAGTTAAGCTCACATAAATCTAGTATAACCTAACTTGTCAAAAATGTCAAATTTTTCTAATATTGCTTAGTGTTTAATAATCTTTTTTTTGAAAGACAAGTCAAATGTGAAATAATTTTTTAATACAATTTAGAAAACACAAATAAACTAATACTTAATTGATCCGCCATTCGCATCAATTACTGCCCATAACCTTCTAGGTACAGAATCAATGAGACTTCTTAAAAAATTAGGTGTTGCAACAATGTTTTTCCAGATATTTTCAATAAATTCCCATAGTTGTTGTCTATTAGTATATCTTATACGAAATTTAAGAATCAACTTTGTAATTTTTTTGGTTTTCTCTCAAATATTCAAACAAATTGTGATCTTTTATATCAGTTAATATTCTTTTAAGACCAGTTTCTCGTTTGCGACATATACTGCCTTAATTTTCCTATCTTTTTTTAACTTATAGTACTGTAGATTTATTCAAATGAAATTCTTCTGCGACTTGTTTCTTGGTGAAACTTTTCAAATTTAAAAAAAATTGTACTTTGTCTGTCGGTGTCAGTTTTCTTGCCATTTTGGATATCAAAAAGTGACAAATGTCATTTTGACGTTACAAGAATGAATTACAACAAAACAAAAATTCAAAAATGGCTTATACTAGATTTATGTGAGCTTAACGTACTATCGTGAGCAAAAAAAAGTAGTACAGTCATATTTTAATCGGATTAAATTAGGCTGCGTGAATGTAGATATATATTAGATGTAGGCGTCAAATTTAAATATTCAAATAACCTATAAGTGTCAAATAACATAACGGGTGTTCATTTGAAAAGTCAATCTAGTAGCATGTGATTTACTGAGAACATTTTGAAGTATGTCGTAAATTAAAATTTACTACTTAACCTACAAAGTCGTATATTTTGACAGTTTCATACATACAAATAAATAACAAATGTGATTGACATTATCAAATGTCATTTGGATTTACGTTTACGGAACAACAAACACATACTAATATATATGCGTCTTATTCTATCAAAATTTCAAAGTAACCTAGATTGACTTTTCAAATGAACGTTATACGTTGATATACAGGTAGGTGTAAGTGTCAAAAATGACTTTTGCACGTTGCTACGATCTTAAGTGCCTTAACAACGCCACAATACTAAAATGTTTAAAAATTGACTTTACATATAACTTCACTACTGTACCACTTTTTTTTGCAATCAATAGTACCTCGTACTTCGTAATTTACCTCGCAATGTAAACATTAAACATTATTTATCTTAGTAAAAATAATCTTCCTATAATGAATAAATAAAATCCGTGTTATCTTGTTTATCAAATGATAGTAATGACAGTAACATTTGACAATTCAAAACGGTGCGGTTAAGTTACGACATACCTAAAAATTTCATGGCCAACTCTGAGGCTGTTTTGTTTTTTGAAAGCATGATAGTTCCAATTACAATTCAGACAATGCGGTATTTTGAAATATTTTAATTTTTTGACTAAAGCGGCAAAAATAATGATTTTGGATTTCATGCTATATCCATGTAATTCAAATTATTCCAAATAGCTTAAATGTTAAATACTTGATTACAATTTTTTGGCGTACAGCACAAATCTGAAATGAGATAAATATATTTGCGCACAAATATATAATATTGTCAAATAAGTATGCTCTCAATCGGTTTAATTTTAACGTAGATAATTGCGAAAAAAAAATAAACAAAACCTGTCTCTCTGACAGGCAAATGAAAATTTAATTATGAATTCCATAGAAATTCGTTTCGCGTACTCCAATAAGAAACGTAAATATATTTTTATGCGTTTCACGTTCGAAATAATAATTATATTATTTTTCAATTTGAACTTTATGGGTTTGCGATGTTGAAATTTAATAGAATGAAACCTTTCCCGAAGCATTGTGATTTTAATTGAATGAGAAGTATGAGTTTAATATTTCGTTTTGAAAATGAAAATCATACCTACGCGAAACGTACATAAGGTTTACTATTATTATTATTATGATTTCTCGTTTTATTCGATAATTACTTTCTGTGTAGGTAAATATTTCATTTTACCGCATTTTTATGCAACATGACGAAATTGGTTAGGCACACGAATTGACTTATTATCAGACAAAATTTTAATTTTTATGAACACTATCGACTTTTATTACTAAAATGTCTATGCACAAACCTTTCACTACGGTTTATGCAATACTATTCGTAAGTGATAGAACTAAGGGTCTACATAATATTAAAGGGAGGTAAAAAAGTTCTATGGAAAAATACAATATATGACTGTCTGAATATCAAATAAATAAATTGAGTAAGGGTGAATTATTAGTTTCTAATTGATCATTAAGGATCTTGTCGGTTTTCTTTAATTTATTAATTTCAAGTCACTCTAATAAATTTTTGCCCTTATTTTCTACGTGTGATATTTTAAATTCTTTGTTAAAATTGTGGTTTGTTAAATTAATATGAGACGCATATGAAGAGTCACTTTTATTATTTCTAAATGAAGAAAAATGTTCTTTGATGCGTATTTTAAACGATCTGCCTGTCTGTCCGATATACGTCATGGGGCAACTACCGCAAGTTAACTCATAGACTCATTTTTATAATTTTATTTAAATTAAATTTATTGAAATATACCCATTGGTAAATTACTTAAAGAAATGTATAAGAACTGATTCTTGAATTCTATTCAAGCGTTCCGAATTTTTATAATACTTGTTTGAATTTTGGTTATATATCATTTTTATACTTTTTATCTTTTAAAATGAGATCATAATGTTTATTGATATTTTTCTTATTTACTTGAAATCAACCTCGTTTTAATTCTTTCAATTTCTAATTTCATATTTATAAAGTCGAATATGACAGATTCCTGTTTTAAAACTGTGTATACTTTACTTCATTTGGTACCTTGACTTGACTAACTTGGTTGTTGTCTTCGCTTAATGTAAACAACAATTTTCTTAACAACCTTTTTTTAACTTTTCTTTCGATATAAGCGGGTTATTTAAAATGGTTCGTATTAGTATTTTTACCACAATTTTTTCAATTTTCATTCTTAATTTCGTTTGTTTTCAATGTTTACTCTAATTTTTTTTCTATTTATTAATCTAATACTTTTAATTTGCTTATCTCTCTTCCTAGATATTTTATCCGGTTTAATTGGGAAGATGTTTTTATTTACCCCAATTCTTCTTCCCTGTTCCTGGATGTATTCCTGTTCATTATTTAAGGATGTGTGTAATAATACTGTCATATAGGAATTTTTTACAATGACGTATTTCTAGGATATCACATTTGAATGCGATTACTTGTACATTAAATATTATATTTTAACTTTTCTTTTTAGCATATAGTACTTTATTTATTAAGAACATAAAGTGGCATTTTAAAAGATGAGAAATTTTTTTACGGTCGTTGAGTAAGGTCGATTTCTTGGTGAACTCCGTTAATCGAAATATGTTTCACACCAGCCCTAAGTATTTTGGAAATTATCGCAATTAGCGGATTCAAGCTAGGGCGTAGTGAGAAAGTTTAGAAAGAAAGCTCATTACCCTATCGAGTATTTGGACGTCCGTTTGTTCTGAGACAAATCAGACGTTTATAGGCTTCGAGCTATTCTTTTGTTTGGCGTCAGCTGAAGACGGAATTACTTGCGAGGATCTTAAAAACCACTTTTCGTTCGGAGTGAATACAGCAACGGTTTATTTCTACTACAAGTTTAATAAATTTTAAATAAAGGAATTTACTTCATACTGATATCAAAAATGACATTGCTACAGTTATTTTTCTTTGTTTAAAAGTTTAGCGTGTTTAGAGTTATACCGCCCTTTACTATAATTTTACATAACCTCCTAAATGAGATGGTGTGGATCTCCGACCCCCGCTTCGCTTCGATGTTTGACGAGGACGTCGATACGTACGGTCGTTGAGTAAGGTCGATATCTTAGTGAACTCCGTTAATCGAAATATGTTTCACAAGCCCTAAGTGTTTTGGAAATTATGGCAATTAGAAGATTCAAGCTAGGGCGTAGTGAGAATGTTTAGAAAGAAAACTCATTACCCTATCGAGTATTTGGACGTCCGTTTGTTCTGAGACAATTCAGACATTTATAGGCTTCGAGCTATTCCTTTATTTGTCCATACGTTGGAAGTTAAAATATTTCGTAATCGAAGAGAAAATCCAAAACTACCAAGTTTCAACGTAACTAGTCACTGTGTCAAGACCGCCGCTTATTGTGGACCATCGTGTCGTTTTACGATGGGGTATTTTTTTATACTAGAACTTTTTCTTTAAATGTAGTGAACTGAAGATCCTCGCAGATATTTTATTTGCTATAATTACAATTTCGAATATTAATGCTAATTAAAAAACATATAAACTTAGTTCAATTTGTATATGTATATGGATTTCCGTTAAATTGCTTTTTTACGTGATACACGTAATTTGTAAAAGAATTTATTTGATTATTGTTCATTTGTCCGGATAATTAACGCTCATATAATTGTTACTTAAACATTTATAAAATTAATTCACATGCACTTTTATCGTAATAAAAATGTACTCTTAAATAATTTTGAATTAAATTAATTATTATATTTTAGTTGCTTCCGCGTAGCAATAATTTTGAATTTTTAATTGTTGGTTAATTAGTTGATTTCGTACAATTACTAAGAGAGCTACTTAACTCTTCTTTTATTTTATTTCTTTATTTTTGCAACAACCTTGTGAGACACTAGAGTTATATATTTTACAATGTTTTTTTTTTTTACTATGACTTTAAATTGTAATTTCTATTGAATTTTATTGCTATTCTCGTAATATATACTGTGTGTGTTAAACCAAATCTAATGTTCAACAACAGATCGGCGGTCGAACTACGAATTTTTGGTCTTAGGTTAAGGCAAATTGAAATTGATTAATTAATTAATTAATTGTCATAATTTTGATGCATTTTGCAGATTGATTTAATTCATCTGATTTTGATGTTTTAGTTGATTCAGTATAAACTCATGTATAGCAAACGCCAATTAAGTTGGCGCGAGGAGGGGGTGCGCAGAAGCCGTTTTTAAAAACGTCCACCCCCACTATTCAAGTAATTGTCAGAATACATTTGTCATTGACGTTTGACAGAACATATTTTGTAATGTCTTTGCTAGGGGAGCATACACGCTCAGAGGTTAGAATTATCTGACATTTGATGTAAAACCAAATACAAATCTCCCCACTACTTCTAATCCTGCGCGAACTTACCCCTTCTCGCGCCACCTTAATTGGCGTTTGCTATAGTTTATTTTTTATTTTTGTAATATGTTCAATAATTTCGTAATCTGATATACAGATTGTTCATATCCCAGAGTCAATTTTTCATAACTTAACTTGTATATATTATTATTTTCGGCTTGAAGGTCACTTGTTATTCACTTGTTAATTACTAGTTTTTTTTTGTCTGTTATCTCAATATACGAATTAACTATTTCCGATTCTTTTATTTTATGTATTTAGGCTTTGGTACAATTTAGTAGTGTGTCAGTGCATGCGGCTACGACCGCGCAAACCCTTTTCTTAGTTTTCAATCTCGTATCTCCATAAGTAAAACTAAGTGGCACTACCTATCATCTGTTTTAGTTAATCCACGCCCGTCTCCACTGCCTGAGCATACACTATAAATAGAGGCTCCCTTTTAAATTATTCGTTACGACTACCAATTTCGACAATTTAACGACCATCTTTATTACATCAGAACCGCGCATGCGCGCGTATGTAGTAACAATTATATCTCGCAGAAATTATTCGTAAAAATTAAGTAAGCTGTAACTAATATGAGCTTCATTTCGATACGCTTTTTTTCATTTTTCAATGTTGCGTTGTTCGAACACAGAAATAAATATCATTGCTGTCATGTGATTTTAAGAATTTAAGTACATTTTACAGATATGATATATGTACGTACTCTACACAAACAACGTATATTATATACAATTGATAACAAGATATATTAGTTTCTATGTCACTCATATTTATATTTTTAAATAAAATATCCAGTAATGTTAACGGAAATTAAGAAATAATATGTAATATAATATACTTCGCGGATAGCAAGATTTAAATTTGAAAATGTCAAGTATCAATGTGACCAACTGCATGCTTTATATAAAAATAAAACTTTGAACTTTCAAATTAAATAATTCCAATTTATTAATGGAAAAAATGCAAAATAGTATAAAAAACTCGTTTCATAAGGCCTTTTGCCGCACTCGCTGTTCAGAAAACTAGCCGCTATCGCGACTCGTTTTCTAAACTGATCTCGTGCGGCAAAATGGTGCCTTATGAAACTTGTTTTTTAATATACTATTTTGACATCAGTATGAAATAAAATAAATAATTGTGTATGCATTACACAAGCACCTTTCTTTTACATGCATCTTTATTATGATACTTAACATTATATTTATTAATTCTTAGAACTTTTATCTATTCAATTTAAAGCAAAAAACGTAGCAATATATATATACAGGATTTCTAATTTGTCGTTTGATAACACTGACCTACAACCATTTTGGTGCCGGAGATTTTAGACCCGATTTGAAGTATGTCTTACATGGCGATATAAAAAATGTTACCCGTTTTCTTCTGTCAGCTCTAGTTCCCGAGAAAAAAAAACACAATTCACGAAAAAATATATATTTTATTGACATTAAACATCAAGAAATTGTCTTTTGAGTGATTTTCTAGAATGAAACTGACTCGGGCAATCTCGCATGATTCCCCAGCAATAGTCAGCCATCATATGACTGTCCCACCTTCCTTGGTATCTATTCTCCATTGTTTTTAGGTCTTCCCCTTGTTCTTCGCTTAGATCTCCTAAATTGTGTTGGAAATGATGTAGATGACTATTGAGATAGTGTAATTTTATACTCATATTACAGCCTAAATCTTTGAATCGCACCAGCATTTCCTCTACTAGTTCTACATAGTTGTCAGCCTTATGATTTCCGAGGAAATTTTGTGCAACTGCTACAAAAGATTGCCAGGCAACCCTCTCCACATCATTCATACAAGTCTCAAAATTAGTTGTGTCTTTCATCAATTTACGAATTTGAGGTCAATCAAAGATACCTGCTTTTAGTTTTTCAGTACTTAAACCAGGAAATTTGTGAGAAATAAACTGGAAACATTGACCATTTCTATCGAGAGCCTTAACAAATTACTTCATGAGCCCTAATTTTATATGCAATGGCGGAAGAATGATATTTTCTCTTGAAACTAAGGGTACATTTATAACATTTCTTTCCCCAACAACAAGAGCATCTCTCACAGGCCAATTTTTTGCAGTCCAATGACGTGATTTAGCTCGACTGTCCCAGAGACAAATAAAACATGGGTATTTAGTATAACTACTCTGTCGACCCAATAAAAAATTAACCATCTTCAAGTCGACGCAGATCACCCAGTTATATTCAATATATTTTATTTTTTGTAAAAGATTTGAAATTACCTCATATTCTTCTTTTACACATGTTGAGTGAGCAATTGGAACGGGAGCATATTTATTTCCATTATGTAGAAGAACTGCTTTTAGACTTCATTTACTACTGTCAATAAAGAGACGCCATTCATTGGGCTGATAGATCGTTAAACCCATGAAAGCCAGCAAACCACTCACATTATAGCAATACACAAAATTTTCATCAGATGAAAAAACTTCAATAACTTTCCCTCTCTCGTGCGATATGTAGACACTCGAACATCTGAGGAAATACAATTTTTTTCTTTTAATCTTGACGCTAGTAACTCAGCACGTTCCTTCGAAAGATTTAAGTCTCTGATGAGTGACTACCTGGTGAAAAGTTGGTATTGGAACATTTTCTGAATGAGGAACAGGTCTTTGTACTGAAGAAATATTGGGGTATTTCCATTTATGGCGATTGTTTTTGTTGATGCCCACTATATTAATCATACAAAAGTAACAGTCGTCATAATGATTTTTTTGTTCTCGCCATATCATAGGCACTCCAAACTTCAAAGACTTACGTTTCCCTCTCTCCCATTGTCGCAAATGTTCAACGCATATTTTACAAACACTATGAGGCACCCACACTTTATCTTGGTGTAGAATTTCAATACCGAAGTAAGCAAAATACAAACGACGCACTGTGTTTGTAATCGATTTACGCTGATTTTTCAGTATGTATTCACCACAAACATAACAAAATATATCAGGATCGTTAACACAACGTCTGTATGTACTAGCCATAATGAAATAGTAACACAAACTTTATCGATGATATTGTAATAATGACTAGTTACGAACAAGACCATAACAAGACCGACAACAATTCACAATGAGGGTAGTAGGTAAACTAGAGCTGATGAGTTAAAATGACGTATGTCAATATACTGTACATTACCTACTTTATCGACAATTCAAACAGAGATGCACCAAAAAAAAATTTTTTGTAGGCCTGTGTAATTTTTGGATACGAATGTAACCTAAAATTATGAACCTAAGCAAACTATATAATTTTCTTTGATACCGAATCAGAGAAACACGAAAGCATCAATCCTTTCGCCTTTCATTCTGCTACGAAGATACCTTCCGTAAAGATTTTCATGTCCATTTCCAATACTGAACGCTAATTTCTAAATTTCGTGCGAACGTATCATAAACTGAACGCACTTTAGCACGTTCATTTCCGCTAATGAAAAAACCGAACGCAGCCAGAACTTTCGGTGAAGAAAAATGTAAAAAAACCGCACCTCCCCGAAAGACCGAACATTTATTGAGTTTAATCTTTATATAGAAGAGTTATCGTCGGAATGAATCGTTACGTAGATGGGATCGTCAAGTAAACCATCATTGCGCGATAAGGGACCAAAAAATACGGCCGACTATTAACCGTAATTAAAAAATGCGTGCACACAAGCACGAAAGCAATAAAAATATTCACGTGCGTAGGTCGGCTGGTGAATGATAACAATGCAAAAATATGACCGCTTTTGACAAACGGGTAGAAAATTGATTGTTGGAAGATACGAGGGGACGTTTTTATCTTCCGAGAATGCCATGAAAACAAAAAACTGGAATAACAATAAAAATATATTTTTCAATATACTTTCCTTGCAAAGGTATTTTTAATAATATAAAATATTATTAAAAATCTTGTGTGAAGAACACAAATGCAGGTTCACTATTAATATTTTCTGTGAACGTGTCCGAATATATCCTATCCCCAGAGACGTAGATACGTATTTCGCTTTTCTACAAGCTCATCGGTACGCCCCTGCTGGAGAAAGGATATTTCCAGACACATTCACAGAAAAAAACCACCTCGCCCTATCACCGTAATTATCCAGACCGAGCGCAGAAGTAAATTCGGCGCTACCTGTTGTCAGACAGCCGAAGTACCTCGCATACCGTCCACATAATTAATGTGAAGTAACGACGCCCTTTCAAAGAGGTTAGCACAGCCAACTCTCTAGAAAACTGCATTTTGTTTGTGCCTTCACTCATACTACGGCTTAACCGCATGTGTAATGTATCAGAATAATTGAAACATACATGAGTAGGTAAACCCCACCAGTTTTGTATAATACAAAGGTATTTTTAATAATATAAAATATTATTAAAAATCTGGTGTGAAGAACACAAATGCAGGTTCACACCAGATTTTTAATAATATTTTATATTATTAAAAATAGCTTTGTATTATACAAAACTGGTGGGGTTTACCTACTCATGTATGTTTCAATTATTCTGATACAATACTTTCCTTGCTTTTGAATACAGGTATTACAGGCACTACGTTTCAATAACGCCTTTAATTCAACGTAAAAATATTCTTTTTAATTCCCAGCAAAATAGTTCACTACAGCCGCTATAAGTTCGTTATCTGCGCGAACCTCCTCCGCGGGGGTTGCTACCCACCAGGTACATCCCTGGGTGGCGGATAAGAGTACGGTTAGGTATCTCTTGGGGAACCTCATTAATTTCAGCCATAAGCGGATGGGTAGAACTAAAAACTGTCTAATCCTTAGCGAAAGCTGTCACCGCGCGCCAGCTCTCCCGAGCTACGGTGTAAGCCAACGTGCTCAAAGCTAAACGAGATATAAAACGAAATAAATTGAAAAATATGAAGCTTGAAGAGAATCCAGAACCTGAGGAGTCTACAATGGAACGGATACTCCAGAAGCAAAAAAAAAAGGAAAGAAAAGGAGGCTAATGGAAGGTCAACGTAATACTAAGATGCAACTAGAAAAGCTGAACGTTAGGCTTTCAGTCAACCTAATTCGTAATAATAAAAAAAAATTTAAACTATTAAAGAAGCGTCTGTACAGCAAGGGCTTGGTTAACGAACCATGGCGTAGGAAATGTGAAAAACAGAAGTAAACTAGCCTTCATGTAACATACACGTGTAAGGGACTGTAGGGTCTCAGACAAATATTTCGGAAGTGATTTATTGGATCATACGAAAGTACTGAAATTTCTGCTGAGGATGACAGTGACTCTTGTTGAGGACACAAGACTAACAGACTCGAACTGAGAAATCTTTTTGGAGTTGTACAAAGAGCACTGTGTACATTTGTGTACAGTGCATCAAGTAAATCCAGGCATTTGCCTAGATTTACTGGCGTCCAGTCCAAAGAATTAGATAGTTCATCATTCCCTCTAAATTTTGTCTCCCTAAGTATTTTTGGAGATTCAGAAGAAAAACATAGTCACTAATTGCTAAATCTAGACTATAAGGTTGATGTTCAATTTCTTGAAAGCCACAATCAGTAAGAGCAGCTTTTGAATGTCTCGAGTTGTGCACTGGTACATTGTCGTGGGTCAGAAAGATATCTTGCGTGGATCTTCCACGTCTTTTCACTTTAATAGAATACAATACAATGCATCAAGCTATCATAAAACATAGTAGATATACTATAGGAGTTCTACGCCAAAATCCCATGTATTTTCTTATGGAGGTTCATTTTGCATTTTTGGGAGTTGTGGTCGGGGTAAGGGTGAGTTAGGTGATCGGAGACTCTTGATGAGTTGAGGTGCCAGAAGCCTGCAAGGGATGCCAGGGTTCGCAAGGGGTGCCAGGGGTCCGCAAGGAATGCCAGAGGCCTGGCACCTCAACTCATCAAGAGTCTCCGATCACCTAATTCACCCCCAAAAATGCAAAATGAACCTCCATAAGAAAATACATGGGATTTTGGCCTAGAACCCCCATAGTATATCTACTCATATGATGAAAATGTGCGACTTATTATGCGACGTAAAGTGCATAATTACTTTTTGAATAATACTCCACCTACGTTAAACAAAATATAATTCATGTTATAAATGAAAAAGGCTTTGTATCTGATGCAAAATTTACATTACTGTGTAAAAAAATACAGCCGATGTACATGATGAAATATGTGCAGAAAGCTTTGAAGAATGGTTTTTAAATCAACTGCTACCTAATTTACCACCTCATACAATTATCGTTTTAGATAATGCCTCTTATCACAGTAGAAAACTAGAGAGAATTCCAACAACAAACTTGAAAAAAAATGATATTTTAGATGGTTAATAGATAAAGGGGTTTACATTGTAGAAGGAATGCTAAAACGAGATCTCCTACATATGGTTGCACAAACTAAACATAGATATAATGATTATTACCTAGATAATGAAGTGGACAAAAGAGGTTTAGAGGTATTAAGGTTGCCGCGTTACCATTGTAAGCTTAACCCAATGACTCAATTGAAACATTTTATAAGAACCAATAATGCTACATTTAAAATACATACATACGTGACATGATACTATTAATAGATGAAGCATTTAATAATATTTCAGAGGAAAATCTGCGCAATTATGTTGAACATATTAAAAAAAGGTATACAATCATAAATGTTTATTCTCTTTTCATAATCGTTGTTTCTTTACAGTTGAACTAGATATGTGGTAAATAGATGAAATAGAATCATTAACTAACTCAAGTTCTTCAGAATTTTCTTCACAAACATCTTTCACCGATTAATAAAGCTATACCTTCTTTATTTAATAATATAATGCTTTGTGCAACCTACATGAACTTTTTAATCTTTTTGGTAATGGATAAAATTTATGAAAATTTTTCAATATGTTGTTATAACATAAATGTAGACAATAAAGAATTTGTTTCTTGTATTTAATTCTAATAATAAAAACTTCAAAATTGTTTATTCTGCACACAATAAATCGAATTATAATTTAATTAAGATCTGGTTGAACTGTTAATTCCGAGCTTGCCTCTTTAGAATTTTCTGGGATGTAGATGGGCAGCTGTCCCTCCATCTCTTTGGCAGTATTCCAGGTAGACGCTTACCTGCTGGTCTACCTTCTAATACGACACGTGGTAGTCTTGTCGTGTGTCGTCCTTTTCACGTGGTTATACCACTCTCTTCTCCTCTGCCTTTTCGATCTTACTATATCCTGTACATGGCGCTGCTGTCTGACGTCAATTTCCTTACGTAACCTCTTCTTGTTTCCCCGACTATCCTTCTTAGTACTGTCATTTCTGGTTTGGTTTTGCTGGTATCCTCCATCTATTCCATACGCCATCGTCAATCTTAAGCATGTCTTGTATATTTTAATATTACTCTCCCTTCGCATATAAGGGTTGGCCCAGATATTTTTCCTTAGACAGCCTGATATTATGGCTGATTTGTTAATTTGGCCCTTTAAGTCCTTTGCTGGATCATAAGCAACAGAGAAATCAAGTCTATGCCGAGGTATTTAAATTGCATAACTTGCTATACCGGTTTGTTCTTTATTACCAGCTTGCAACTGAGTGGTTCCCTTGTGATTCCAATTGGTATGTCCATATTGAGTTACTGGCTAATTTGGTGGAATTAAAATTTGTTAACAATCTGAAAAACAGGTACTATTATTTTTCCTGCAAAACTTTAAACGTCTTACGGTGGGTCGACTGCATCTACTCTTTTTTCGATTCTGAATCTTAATCACGGACTCAAGTTTTATCTTCAGAGGCAAGTCGTTGGATAATTAAATCTGATTCGTTCCCACGAAGCGGTAAGAATTGTCCACATGCCTCTACCCGGACACACATTTTTCCAATGGCGGCTGGTACTAAAGAGCACAAGGGCACGCACCCACCCCACCACCAAGATAAACACAGAAAGAAATTCGCAAGTAATTCATGCATTATTTTATTTTATTATTTTTAGGTATTTATGTATTTATATTAACGATGATATCAAAGTTTCCTTCCGCACCACAGACACTATGCGAACGCTCAAAACTATGTTCCGGGAAACGATTTCAGATGTACCTATTCCGAGTATGAATCGACTGGCTCCGCTTATTTTCGCCATATGCGCTTATGTCATCAGTTTGGGGAACAAAATAGCTCGACTCTACGTACACATGCGGTACGCCCCCAAAAACAATACTGTCAAAATGGATGCAAGACGTTAATTGGATTAGTGCGTGGAATAAAAAAAGGGTTGAATGATTTAAAGCATATAGCAGACAGGGCAAAGATACACGAAAATTCCATTTCTCACATGAACGCATGCTTGAATTTTAGTGTTATAGGCAAAGTGGACATACGTGAACACTTAGACAGTGCTTATTTGCGACATAAAAATTAAGTACAACGAAGATGTGGAAAGAATCGTCATATTTTGCGCCGGTTAATTATGTGTATAAAATTTTTCGGAGCTTTTGAATTGGCGTTACGAGGCCATGATGAGACATTGACGTCGAGAAATCCAGGTATTTTGGAAGGCTTAATCAACTTTGCAGCTGAATTAGACGCTGTGCTTACAATACATATGAAAGGTTCACAAGTATTTAAAGGCGCCTCAAAAACTATTCAGAACGAATTGCTAGATGCAATGTGGCAAATTTACAAGCAGGAAATATTAAAAGAAATTAAATCTGCAAATTACATTGCTTTGGAGGCCGATGAAATTACAGACACCTTTAATAATCAGCAAATTGTTGTTATTATTCCATATGTGTTTAACCCTAGAATACTAAACTAGTTTTGATGTTACATGATTGCTAAACTCTCGTAGAATTTACTACGAATTAAAAAAAGCATTTTTGGGTTCTTTTTTTAATTTTATTTTACTTTATTCGTAAAAAAATTATAATAACATTCTTTTAAAGAAAAAAGAACATACATTTGAACTGCATAAACAAATTAATTAGAACAATCTAAACATCAAAATGATCGATGTTGACCACAGATGGATCGTTTGCATCTTAGACAATAGTGTGTTGTCATTTTACGAAGCCGGCTTGGACAAAAACCACAAACTGTACGCCTGTTAGCAGCATGGATAGGTGGATCCGTGGGCAATTCAATTTCCAAGATATCGCAAATATCTTGTCGGATTGGACGCCTCAAAGTTGTGATATTTTTTCTGATTTCTAACCAGGGTTTTATAAGTCCATCTTTCAAACTTAACATAAACTCTTGGCGGCTCACAGGTTTTTGATTTGCCCTATTCATATTGAAGCAATAAATGGCAAAGGCATTTATGGTTGCTATATTAATCATATCGTAAAAGACGCACAGAGGCCATCTTCTGGTTTTTCTTCCGCAGTTCATATTAGAACACATTTGGTCCAACGAATCAACTCCAGATTTTGTCGAGTTATAGAAATGTATAATCTCTGGCTTAGAAGTTTCAGGGTGTAAACTTCCTTCTTGGTGCATTGTAGACAATAGGGTAACAACTTTCTTTTTGTTTGCTTTGAAAGAAACTAATGTTTTTTCTTTGTCGAAACAAAACATGGACGTTCCAACTTTTCTATTTCTTGAGCAAATCATTTCAGAAGGTATTTGGGGTTTATCTTTTCGTATAGTACCAACGATAGTAAGATTATATGGAGGTTTTAGAAGTTCTTCTGCAACTGGTACTGAAGTAAACCAGTTGTCCATCGTCACGTTTCTCTTACTGCCGCGGATGGTTTTTGTTAATTCTTTGACATAGTAATTGGAAAGAGGAAGTCCTCCTGTGTTTGTTCCTTTTCCCAAATATGGGCTAGCATCAATCATATACTTGGTGCTCGAGTCGCAGAGCATAACAATTTTGATCCCATATTTGGCGGGTTTATTTGGGATGTACATACGAAATGGACATCTTCCACGAAAAGCTAAAAGCTGCTCGTCAATGGTTGTGTATGAAGTTGGAGTGTAAGATGTATTGCAAATAGTGATAAATATATCCCAAATGCTACGAATAGGTGCGAAAGGATCAACTTTTTTTTCTTTCAGCTCTGGTATTCTTATCATCAAAGCGCAATGAATTGATTAGAAATTGAAAACGGTCAGAACTCATTGTTGCTCTATATATAGATCCTGATAATTTGGTATCAAACATTTTTCTTACCAAAAGATGATCGTTTTTCATAACTGCTGAGAAAATCAAAAGTCCAAGAAGGGCTCGAATTTCTTCTTTAGAAGTTTGACTAATAGTGGACGTTTGTTTCGCATACTTGGCAGAGTTATCTTGAATATGCTGATTTGTGTGTGTTACAATTTCCTGAATTATTTGATCACTAAAAAAATGTAGAAAGCATTGGGTAGGGTCGAGTAATTCTCTTGCATTATTTGCGCTTCCCGCAAAAAAATTAATTATGTTTCGTGCAGCCGTTCTTCTAGATCTTGTAGGTTATTTGGTGTACCACCGATGTTTATTTCTACCTTTGAGAGAATTAGCTTGTAGAACAAACACTTTACTTTGAATTTGAGCAATTCTTGCTAATGGTATGTTATCATCATCTTCTTCTTCGACTTCTACATCATTATATACTGCATTTTCTTCATCGTTCATTGCTACATCCTCTACTTCCTCTTCAACATCATTTGCTGCAGCATCGTTTTCTTCGTTCATTTCTGTATCCTGTACTCTGTACCCGTCTTGTACTTCATCTTCGCTAATTCCTACCGAACGATTTCTATGGGTAACTTTTACTGCATTATTCAAAGTATCGCTAATAACTAGAAAATTCTCGTTGTTTTCATTGAAATCATTATCATCATCGCTAGCATCTACTAAGCTATCATCACCATGTATTTCTTCTTGCTCTAGAACATCTTCTTCAAGATCACTAAAATCGTCTTCAAAGTCATTTTCAACTTGGTCGTCTGCATCAATCTCTCCATTCATAATCCTTTCAATTTCGTCAGAAATTTCCTTGCTTGATAATGGCTTCCTGTTAGCTGCCATTTTGCTTAGAAGAACTTGTCAACTGTTGAATAAATGAGAATAAAAAAGCAATAATTTACAAAAACACAATTTGGGTTTACCAAAACAAACCTTGCATTAATACTAATCACTCGTAAATTTAACGACGCGGTGGCTAAAAACTATATAAAAATTCGCTAATAGGACAATATGACTGCAGCACCGTAACGTTCACACTAATGTAGAAAGGTACTAAAAATAGCAATCGTCTCCCATCACCGAAAATAGCCGAACTTAAACAATGCGTAGGGTACGTTCGTAAATTTTACGACGGTTTAGTATTCTTGGGTTAATCGACAAATTTGTGAACGCTTTTGGTCTTTTTTTAAGCCGGGTGGACATAATGCTGATGTATTAACAAAAACATTGCTGAATGAATTGCAAACTACTTTAAATTCTCCTTCTGAGTCTGATAGCAATAAACTAATCGTTCCAAGTTATTATTTGCCGAAATTGGGACAAATGGTGTCCAAGCTATTATCAAAAGAACATTTCCACATGCACATTATATTCACTGCTACGCACATCAATTTAATTTAATTGTTGAACGAGCAGCACAGTGCAATAAAAATGTAAAAATTTTCTTTGTAAATTTGCAGATATTTTCAAGTTTTTTTTCTCGATCGCCAAATCGAACGGTAATTCTTGATGAAATAGTCAAACATATATTACCACGCACTGTTCCTACACGCTGAATTTTCAAACTGTGAACACATTATTTAAACACCAGGATTCTTTCAAAGAATGTTTAGACAAAATTATTGACGAAGATGGGTCGGATTCAGTTACTATTAGTGAAGCAAGTGGTTTATTGAAACATTTGAATTGCCCGGAATTTATCTACAGGTTGAAAATATTTCATTTCATCATGCCACATGTTGAAATATTATTTAATCAGAATCAAATGCGCGGGATTAACAGAGCTCAACCGCAAAACGCAATTGAAAAATTTTAACAGCAAATTATTCACATTAGAAATTTAAGAAATTCTACTAACAATGACAAATGAATCAGAAGACAAAAAGACACAGCTGGAGATAACAGAGCTGTTATTGCAAAGGAAATATGTGACGCTATTTTAAGCCAAATTAGCGACCGATTTGATTTCAAGGATCACTTAAATGCAGCAAAATTATTTGATTCTCAAAATTTTAAAACTTATAATCATTCATTTACACAAAAGTATTTTGATAAAACTGTGAAATCTTATCGTATGTTGGACAGTGTAAAATTGAAAATGAACTTTCAGTAGTTTATGAGCGCGATGACATGTGTGACGTGGGTGGTGTTTTGACACTTTTAGTGTTCATAACAGACAACAACCTAAGAAAGGTTTTGACGGAAACATACGGACTGTTGCATATTATTTGTACAACGCCCATGTCGATAGCAGAATGTGAACGATGTTTTTCCACCCTCAAACGCATTAAAGCTTTTTTGAGAGGCACAATGTCAGAAGATCGACTGAACGCATTGGCGGTGTCCTATCAATAGAAAAGAAGTTCATCCAGTCTATCCCGGATTTTGGCAACAAAGTCATAGACGTCTTTTTCAGCATAAAAAATAGAAGAATGGATTTTATGTACAAAAAAAGGTAATTTTTTTTTGTGCCCACCCTCTTTTATAACTCACGAGCCGCCACTTCATTATCCAATAGTGAAAGCATTTGTAGAATCCACCTGCACTAACTTTTGTTATTCCAAGATACATGTGGTTTCTGAAACACCAAGGAAACCTATGTAAATTGTCGCTTCTTTAATCTTACATCTTCCTGTACCAAACACTTTGCTTCTTTAACATCTGAAGCGACCACATCATTAGGGCTACCTGAACGAGGACCACCAATCAATGATTCTCGACTATATTTAAACAATTCGATTTTGTTCATTTTAATACTAAATCAAGGCACGACAACACAACTGACATATAATGAAATTAGTAATTTTGCAAATGTTTTGTAAATTGCCAAGTTAAAAAGCATATAGGAAATTGCATAAATTTTGAAACTGCCTAGTCCGGGATGATAAAAGCGTCCTCTCGTAAATAGTGGACCTACTTAAAAAAGCTAATTTAGTTGTATGTATTAAAATTGTAGGTTCTAAATTGAGTAAGTACAATTGGACAAGATAGGTATACATTTTTAATTCCAACATCCTCAATTTCCGCATTACAGCAGTACATAACTGTATTATTTTAGACGTTTAGTCGGTAACATCGCTTACAACTAAAGCTTCACGAACGCATACATACGTGTAATATATCTAAAGGGCCCAGAAAAGATTATAGAAGCTACGACTTTAAGATCTATCAAGTTTAATTAAGAGAAATACAAACCATTGTTTATGAATTGTATGTGCGTTAAAGGTCATGATAAAACCTCTTTCTGTACGTATGTAGTACACACAAAGGGAGAGGGATGTTTTATCAGTGAACACAATGCCGGGTCGGAAGATAAGTCCATTAATTCGGATTCTATTAGCACGGCGACGAGAACTGCCAGATAAGCACTAATCTACCCTCCGGTTTTGGAAGTGGCGGGTAGCAGGGTGAGATGGGAACGGGACAATTCTGGACCATTTCACACCTCCCAAATCCATCCCGTGCAGTATGTTGCAGATACTAGTTCGTGTTCAACATCTTTTAAAATTTCAGAGTCTAAAATCACGACATGGTGTTTTCGATGAAAAAATAATTATCATTATTCTGTTCCTTTATCTATGCCTTCAAACTTCTAGTAAAGTAAAAAGTAAATAAAGTAATAACAAACACCGGGGATTTGACATCACATTACAAAGTAATAATTATATTTAAGGAAATTAATACTGGTAGCCGTAACTTTGTGGTAAATAATTTTGCAAATAATAAAATAAAATAAAACAATAACTTTGTTATACCACTTTATTCACATGTAATAGTGACCGCGGTTTCGACATACAATGTCATTATCAAACTGCAAAAGTTACAGGCCTACACAGATCTTATAAATGACACAAAAATATATGGGGGTGGTTTATGATGTTATTTAAAATTACTACTATATACTTAACTATTATATACAACATTGGAAAAGAGGTGTATATATAAGATCCAACTGGTCGTTAAGAACAATATCTATTGTGCTGTTTCCGCTTTTAAAAATTTCTAGTGACTCTAAAATATTTAATTTACAACCTTTCTCGGCCAAATGCAATATTTTATGATGACCAAATGTATGCCTTTCTGTAATAAGATGGTTTGCGAATGTTGAATCTGTCTTCTTTAGTCTATATGACTTCATGTGTTCTTTTACCCGTATAATAAAACTTCGACCAGTCTGACCTATATATACACTTTTACAATCATTACAATATAATTTGTGCACTCCTGATTTATTATTGATATCTGTTTTAGGTTTTGCGTTAAAAATGAAATTACTTGTTTTTGCATATGGTTTGTAAGCTATACTAACATTACTATTATTTTTTGAAATTATATTTCCAATTTGCTCGCTTATTTTACCGAAGTAAGTTAACGAGACAAATTGTTTCAAATTAGCACTATCTTTAGGATATAATAAACTAAGGGCCACTTGTAACTGTTTTCTCTTTAGTATACTGTCAATTACGCTACTTTTATAACTATTGTTTACCGCTATTTGTTTTATAGTATTGATATCACTAACAAAAGATTTGTTAGACAAAGGAATATTTAATGCTCTATGTATCATAGAATTAAAAAATGAATGTTTGTGTGTCTTAGGGTGTATTGAATCTTTGGGAATAATGCAATCAGTGAAAGTAGGTTTACGATATATATCAAATTTTAAGCTCTGATCTAATTTATTTAATTTTAAATCCAGGAAGTTAATACTGTTATTCTCTTCTATTTCTACTGTAAAATTGATATTAGAATGGATTGAATTTATGTAGTTCAGAAATGTTTGTAGTTGTCTATGAGTACCCTTAAAGCAAGCTAGGATGTCGTCTACATACCGATACCAAAATTTAATATGTTTTTTACCTAGTTCTGATGAAATAATTTTTTCTGTAATATGCTTCATGAAAATTTCAGCTAATAGAAGACTTACATGTGAGCCCATTTCCAGACCTTCTATTTGTTTGTAGAATTTGTTGTTAAATGTAAAGTAACTTTGGTTGGTGACTAACTCCGTTAGAGATATGATTTCGTGTATAACAACCGGGTTTGTATTTTTCTTTACTAATATGTTTTCTATTAACCTTAAGCATTCCTTATGTGGTATTTTTGAAAACATGTTGGAAACATCAAATGATACCAGGATTTCTGTCTTTTGTATATGACAATCTTTTAATTTAGCTGTTAACTGTATTGCATTTTTTATGGAAGAGCTATCTGTAAATTCGGTGTATTGTCTAATTATTATGTTTAATTTTTCGGCTAATTTTTTATTGGGGCAAGAAATAAACGAAACAACTGGTCTGATGGGTGCTTCCTCTTTGTGAATTTTTACTAAACCGTATAATTTAGGGGGGGGAGGATTCATATGGAAAAGTTTGTACTTATCTGTGTTTGAGATTACTGCATTACAATTTTTGACACATTCTTTAATTTCTGCCTGATACTGTTTAGTGGGGTCCTTTTTCAATTCTATGATAGTACTGTCGTCTATAAATTTCCTAACTTTATTTTCATAATCACCTTTAGTTAATATTTCAGACGAATTTCCTTTATCTGCTTTTGTTATCGTGAGGTTGTTTTCTATGACTTTGTGATTAATACTTTGCAATGCTCGTCTGTCTGACTGATTATTGCGAGATGTTGAGTTGTTATTCAGAATATTTGTAACTTTGGCTTTACCTAAGATACTGCTAATTTGATTGTTATTAGCAAATGCCAGTTCTGTTTCTATTGCTAGAATTTCTTTTTGTTTGTTACAATGGATGCGTGGTGCATATTTAGGACCTTTATTTAATAAGCTAAGTTCATTGTCTGAGAAGTTAACATTCGTGAGATTAATGACTCTAGGGTAAAACTGAACATTACTGAAAGTATTGTTAACTAGGGGTGTATTGTGTAGTCGTTCACGCTTCTTATAATACTCAAATAACTAAGAAACACGTGAAAATAAATTCAATTATTCGGTAGGAGTCACAACTTATTCCGTCTAATCACTAGCTTGGTACACTGCCTTCCCTTTTAAAATTCGAAACTGAAAATGCGCTATCGAAGGGGGGAGCAATTACAGCGTTACCTACAACTAAAAATAGACGGCTTATCATGTACTACATCGTACACGGCATTATACACGGCTCAACGAGAAAAAGAAAAATAAATCGTAACAACTAAACAACAATCAAGTCAGTGAAAGAGTCCGAACTCCTCAAGATTCAAGAAATGTCGACAAGTGGAGAGCGCGCTCATTGGTTTTTTAAACATGAAAGACAAAATGCACATAGAACTTGTTCCAACTGATCAGACGGTCAATTTCGATTTCTACTACAATGTTTTGAGGTGACTTGATGAGGATATCAGATGCAAAAGAACTTTGGTGAGCAGGAAATTGGTCGCTGCATCACGATGACGCGCTTTTCACAAAAGCCTCTTTGGAAAAAACTAACGACTACCATTCTCCAACCCCCGTATCCGCCAGATTTGACCCACTGCAACTTTGGTCTCTTTCCGAAAATTAAACTGCAACCTAAACGACGTTTTGATAGCATTGAAGAAATTCAAGAGAAATCGCAAACGGTCCTGTACTGGTTCACAGAAAACGACTTCCTGAATATCTTCCAGAACTGGAAAAACCACTGGCATCAGTGCATAGCTGCGCAAAGAGACTAAGAGTTAATTTTCGAATTTTTTTAGCATCACACCTCGTATATCTATATTGTTCCTGCTATGGCAAAGATTTTCTCTCTTATTCAGTAAGATTATTGATTATTTTAATAGAAATAACTTTCTATACGTAGAGTTTTTCGACCAGGTTTATCATCGACTGATGCTATTCTTCAGCTGGTACATTTTTTTGATAACGCTTTTGAACATCGTTGCTCTGTGGAGGGTTCTGCAATCTTTCTAAGGCATTCGATTGCGTATCTCATGAGCTCCTATTGCAGAAACTTGAATATTACGGTTTTCGTTGGGAATGCCTTGGAATTCTTCAAGTCTTACTTGTCTGATCATAGTCAACAGGTTTTCTTCAGTTCATCTGTTAGTCGGGAGAATTGTGTCAAACATGGTGTCCCTCGGGGTTCCATACTAGAGCCCTTGTTGTTCATAATTTATATTAATGATTTTCCATGTAATATTAGCGCTAGGACTGTATTATTTGCGGACGATACTACTTTTTTAGTGAAAAATGATATAAATGGTGTCGGACCTGGACTTGCTGATGTTCAGCAGCAGTCCAGTGCGTGGTTTGCTGCAAATAGATTATTTCTAAATTCTAATAAAACGACCAGCATATTTTTCACAAATAGACATTCCACTTCCTCGACAAACATTAAATTCATAGGGACGCACCTGGATTCGGGTTTAGACTGGAAATATCACATTGAAAAATTAAGCTCGAAATTATCTGGTGTAATTTATGCCTTCGGCAAACTTACTTACGCAGGGGTTGAGTCAGCCACTACAGCTTACCATTAACTCTTTCATTCACATATGTCCTATGCCGTAATTGCGTGGGGTAACTCAGTTGAAGCAAATAATTTTTTTTTGCTTCAAAAAGGAGCAATCCATAAAGTATTCCAGTTGAAATATAATGAACATTGTAAACAATATTTTATAAATAATAGAATCATGTCCTTTTACTCTACATTTATTATATCATACTGTCCAGTGTATACATAAACACATAAATAATTTTAAAACCCGTGGTTATGTCCACAGTTATAATACTAGGAATAAAGATCACCTAGATAGTCAGTTCTTTAGACTTACAAAAATTAAAAGAAACGGTATTTAAACTGATTTGTATAATAGACTACCTTTATCGTATAAGAATAGTAGCATAAACAAATTTAAAAAAACAAGTTAAAAGTTTATTAACCAACAAGTGCTACTATTCCCTGGATGAGTATCTGGGCCGCCGACTGTGACATTAGCTCTCTGGGCGATCGACCGTGCAGTCATACTTATGTTTGTGTCTTTCCTCATGAACAAATTTTATCTTTGACACATATATGTGTATACCGTACATGTTCTTTTTTCCTTGTCTTTTTTCGTTTTATTTTATACATAAAATTACTGTATATTTTTAAGTATTGTAATGTATTGACATTTCTTGTTACCATGTAACACATAAGGAAGGAATATAATAAACAATTTAGTACTAAATATTGTCTCCCGAACCGTCATCGTGTTTAATCAGCATTTGTAAAATGCCATAAAACATTTACTACTACATAAAGAATCTTGTTCTGAAAGCGCGGGGTTTTCAAGACTGTACTTTAGTATATTTTCTTTGTAAGATTAAGCCTCATAAACTTTAGCCAAGAACGTCCTTCAGTACGTATACACTGAAACTTATATCAATCAATTCTAAAATACAACTAAGTGTAAAGGTCAAACCGAAAGCCGCACTTGCACTAATGAAACACGAGATTATATAGCTGTTTGTGTGTACATCAATCGTAAAATGAAACCGCTCTTATTCAGGGAGTACCATTCTGTTAATTAATTCATATTTAATGATATAGTCATGAATACATCGTTTCGAAAACGAAGCTTTAAGCGAAAACAGAAAATATCACAGTTCCACTCATACTGAAATACCTGCATATATGTACATACATTATATACACAAATGTACGTTATTACAAACCATTATTGAGATTACGTTGACTGAAATATTATATTTCCCTTTCTATAGAATTGCAGAGAAATGATCATGTATGGTATGTATTATATGACTATTATACAGGATGGCCCAAAATGACCGAAGGGGTTTGAGTTCATTATAACTTCTTATTTAAGACATAATTATTAAATTTATTTATTTTAAATACAGTATATTAATGGAGAATATTTTTAATTTAATTATGAAAAATTATATATCGCAAGTGTTGGCCATTTTCTGCTTCGCATATTCGTGCTCTTTCCAAAACATTTTCCATAACCTTTCGCAAAACTTCAGGTGTTATGTTGTTGATTTCGTCGCGTATATTATTTTTTAATTGCTGTATGGTTCGAGGTTTATTAATATAGACGTTTCCTTTCAAATAACCCCAAAGGAAACAGTCTGAAGCGGTTAAATCCGGTGAACGCGGAGGCCAATTAAAATCGCTTGTTCGGGAAATAATTCGTTCACCAAAGATGTCGCGTAAAAGAGCCATTGTGTCCCTCGCAGTGTGCGCTGTGGCTCCATCCTGTTGGAACCATACTTGCGGATGGTTTTCCACGGCTGGCCTTAAAAAATTCTCCAACATTGTCCCATATCTAACACCAGTGATGGAAACGGCGACACCGTGTTCATTTTCAAAAAAATATGGGCCAATTATCCTTTCCGACGAAACACCGCACCAAACGGTACACTTAAGTGGGTGTAATTCTCGCTGTTGAACTACTCTTGGATTTTCCGTAGCCCATATCCTGCAGTTTTGCCTATTAACGAACCCATTTAATTGGAAATGGGCTTCGTCGCTCATTGTTAAATTATGAATAAAATCATGATTTTCTTCTGCTCTTTCACGAAAATAAATTGCATAATCAAGTCGTTGCTGGTAATTTGGCGGTTTCAATTGTTGGACAAGCTGAATTTTGTATGGAAACATTCTTATTGTATGCAAAATTCTCTGCAGCGACCCTCTTGAGAGGCCAAGTTGTGTCGAACGTCTCCTGGTTGATGTTTCTCCATCTTCCCGAATACTCTCCTGTACCCGTTCAATATTGTCATCCGTGTGCACCGTTCGTCGTCTGCCGGCACCAGGAAGGTTCCTTACTGCCCCTTGTTCTCGAAAATTTGCAACCAGACGGTTTATTGTTGACTCTGAGGGTCCAACCCGCACATTAAAATAACGACGACATGCACGCTGAGTCAAAACAATGGATCGTTGATTTGAGAAATAAAGTTCAACGATTTTGGCACGTTGTTCAATTGTGTACTGTTCCATTTTAAATTCCCCAAGTCTTCTTTACAAATTACTGAAAACAAAAAAAAATTATAATAAAAAAGTTATAAGGAATTAAAACCCCTTCGGTCATTTTGGGCCACCCTGTATTAGGATCAGAAAGAGAAACCATAATTGAAAAAATATTTTAAAAAATAATATCAAAATTAAAGAAGTCATAGTAAAGTGCACTGTGTCCGAAATGCATGTATCAGAATATGTATCGTATTAGACGCAGAATTAAATGTTTTGTTCAAAATTTCGTCATTACTAATATTGTTATTAAATACATGACAATGTGTTACTCTCGTTACATAGTCTGTAGGAAACAGTTTATGGAACATTTGCAACTGGTAAGATGGTATTTGAAGGTCCTGAACAGTATGTGTCGTTCCTATGTGTAAATTTGGTTTCGAAAAACCAATGTTTATATATATATATATATAATTTATATCAGATTCTCGTAGCGCCAACTGTTGGAGTTGTATTCGGCTCGTGAAGGGCCATACATAAATTGGTGTCTTGGCCCACCACTCACAGGGCGTAACTTCCATATAAGCTGGTTATTTATGTAGGTTGGCGGCAATTATATTTAAATTTATATTAAATTCAGATCTTCTCTGAGTAATTTATTTATTTAACAAAGAACGCTTTAACCTAATTTATTTAATCTCACAAATTTAACACTTAATGTAAACTTAAAACTTTAAATTCTTTACTGTTATATGAGACTGTATGTCTCTTGTTGTTAATATGATACTGTTTTATTTTATACTGTTAAGACTGTGTGTCTTGTACTATGGTTGAGTTGATACTGTTGAGTCTTTTGTTGCTGGTATGAGACTCGGATTGATACTGTTAGATATAAATGTTATGAAGAGAATGAATGTTCTGTATGTTGCAAGTAGGTAAAAATATACCACTACCCCTACGAACTATTAAGTAATTAAAATGTTCGAGAAAATTATTATCAAAGATGAAATTTAGAAATTCTTGTCGAAATTCTTCTCTCCAATTATTCGTGAAACAATACTAATTGTTATTTTCGTAGAGTTGACCATTGTGAATTCAATATAAGCTTTTTTTATTCATGAATGAATATTTTATTGCAAAATAATTAAAAGAAAAAATTTAACTTGAGTTATATCACATAAATTGAAACTAAATTATAACCTTGCCATTATCTTTCCACCTAGAACCTGCCTTTTCCAGCTTTATTAATATCGCTACAAGCAAATTCATATATATACAGTTTATAAAAAACAGTAATGTCTCCTATTCGTCACATGAAAACTACATTCTAGACCGCATTACTAATATTATTAACATCAATAAAATCGCTCTTGTGTAATAGAAAAAGCGAATAAAAATAAACTATTTTACCATAAAAGCTAGTATTGACATGACCATTAAGAGACATTTTTTCAAGAAAGTGCACATATATCAAGATCTACCTACATACGCATAGAAATTTTAGCGCTGGAAGGTTCCGCGTCCATCGAAATTTACAGGTTTTTAAAAACTATTTATTGGATGTGAAAATTGTTCGCCAGTAGATTTGACGTTGCTACGGTGCAAAGAGCGTTTCGACAATTCTCATAAACAGAAAAAAAACAAGTTTCGGGCGACGTGGATTGCCCCACTTACCCGCTCCTGCCAACATCTAGCGGCCCACTCGGCTGCTATGAAGCCTCCGTTTAGGGGTGTGGAATACGAGACCCAGAGGTACCGAAACAAAAGGTGGTAAAAGGCGCCACCGAATTTGGCACAGCTAGACGCCGCAAATTCGGAAATTAATAACAAAATAATGGCAAGCCACGCGGCGGGTAAATGGGGCAACCAAGTCGTTAAAAATGATAACGAAAAGAAAAGACAAGTTAAGACCAGACTAAGTACAAATACTCTTTATTTAAATTTCGATTTGAAAACAAAAGAGAAATATTAAAATTAAACAAAGGAAAATCATACGTAGTGATAGACTAAATTGATTAAAAAAAACAAACCAAAGGAAAAGCGAAAAGTACTGTATATATATATATATATATATATATATATATATATATGTAAGTAGACAACGAGTTTTTGCCGTTAAAACAAGTATGTAAAATAAAAATTGTTGGGGAATCCGGCAATAAAAACCTTTAATTAGTCAATTAGAGTACTTTATTTTATACCTTATATTTCGCTCTGTAGATTTAGAGCTTCATCAGAGGTCACTTTAATCAAAAGAAAATACAACCTTAGCTAATTTAGTCTACTAATTATAAAAAGATCAATACTTACAAAAGCGGACTAGTTGTTGTGAGAGATATATACATTTTCAAAAAAACACAAATCGGTAGAGAACAAGAAATCCACGTAATCCAAACAAAACGTCATATTAATTAAAAATTGTGTCTTTAAAAGCTTTAAAAGCTTATTGTTATTACATATTAAAAACCATTTAAAAAATTTAAAAAAATTCTTTTTTCAGCAAACACATTAAAAAAAGGAAACACGCAGCAAAGAAACTACTTGTCTTGATGTAAATTACATTTTAACAACTTAAGTGTTGACACGGTAGTGTATTGAATTTTCAAAACCAATGTCATATTCGTATATGCAAAACCGACGATAAAAATACAGAGGTGAAAAACAACCAATGTCAAGGTTAACGATATATATACAGATGTTCAAAAGTTGCGCGCTTAATTTCAATAATGTGTTGCCTTACAACAGGTTAAACTTAATTAAAAAGAATTGCAAAATTAAAATTATAATTATCTGAAAAAATTGCGGAAGGACAAATGTGTTAAATGCCATCAATAGAGTTAATATTCTGTGTATTTTGGTGAATTGAGTTTTTGATATTAGAAAAGGTCAGCAAAAAGGCATATATAGCGCTTAAATTATTTGTGTCAGATCTGAAATTCATAGCGTTAGTATTATTTTTGATTTCAACCATCTCCAAAAACTCCCTACATTTTAAACTATTAACTGTCTGGAGGATTTTAACATTCTCAAAATTTGGGTTGTGGTTGTATTTGATCATATGTGAGGACAAAGCACATCTGCTCTTCCCAGTTCGAACGTCGCTTTTATGTGTGGTAAGTCTGGTTTTTAACCAAGTTGAGGTATGACCTATATAAACTTTGTTGCATTCATTGCAAGGAATGCTATATACAACGTTCGACCGGAAAGGCAAAGGTGTCAAGTCCTTAGTTTTACTAAAATAAGTGAGTAACGGATTGTAGTTATAAAAACCCAATTTAATATCGTCTGTGGCGAGGACGCCAGAGAGCCGCTCCGACACCCCCACAATGTTAGGAAATCTGTAATATTTCACAATTTTTGGCTGGTCCTTGTTGGTAAGGTCTGCGCTCTGACCGTAAGTAGCTAGTGTGGAAAAGATCAGTCTACTAATCAAACCCCGAGGGTAACCGTTGTTTGCAAACATTCCATCCAACAATCGAAGGTTTCGCTGTCTGAAGGAGGGGTGGCTTATCCTAGTCACTCTCCGTTTCATGCCCAGAATGAGGTTTATTTTTTGGCTTTTTGAATGATTGGAGTGGTAGTTTAATAATCTATTAGAATTACTAGGCTTTCTATACCAGTCTATTAATATTCTGTTGTTTTCCCTAATGACTTTGGTGTCTAGGAAAGGCACACCACCTCCACACTCGCGTTCAAGGGTAAATTGTATGTCAGGATGGAAAGAGTTGAATATTCCCAAAACGTTGTCTATTTCAGATTTCGGCAAAGCGCAAATCAAATCATCTACATATTTATGTAAACAGGCGAATGTAAATAGTAAAACTTTGAGTATATTATCTAAACAGAAATCCATCACTAGGCCGGCAAGGATCGGGCTGAGCGGTGAGCCCATAGGTAAACCTGAAATCTGCGTGTAAGATTCAACTCTTTCCATCCTGACATACAATTTACCCTTGAACGCGAGTGTGGAGGTGGTGTGCCTTTCCTAGACACCAAAGTCATTAGGGAAAACAACAGAATATTAATAGACTGGTATAGAAAGCCTAGTAATTCTAATAGATTATTGAACTACCACTCCAATCATTCAAAAAGCCAAAAAATAAACCTCATTCTGGGCATGAAACGGAGAGTGACTAGGATAAGCCACCCCTCCTTCAGACAGCGAAACCTTCGATTGTTGGATGGAATGTTTGCAAACAACGGTTACCCTCGGCGTTTGATTAGTAGACTGATTTTTTCCACACCAGCTACTTACGGTCAGAGCGCAGACCTTACCAACAAGGACCAGCCAAAAATTGTGAAATATTACAGATTTCCTTACATTGTGGTGGTGTTGGAGCGGCTCTCTGGCGTCCTCGCCACAGACGATATTAAATTGGGTTTTTATAACTACAATCCGTTACGCACTTATTTTAGTAAAACTAAGGACTTGACACCTTTGCCTTTCCGGTCGAACGTTGTATATAGCATTCCTTGCAATGAATGCAACAAAGTTTATATAGGTCATACCTCAACTTGGTTAAAAACCAGACTTACCACACATAAAAGCGACGTTCGAACTGGGAAGAGCAGATGTGCTTTGTCCTCACATATGATCAAATACAACCACAACCCAAATTTTGAGAATGTTAAAATCCTCCAGACAGTTAATAGTTTAAAATGTAGGGAGTTTTTGGAGATGGTTGAAATCAAAAATAATACTAACGCTATGAATTTCAGATCTGACACAAATAATTTAAGCGCTATATATGCCTTTTTGCTGACCTTTTCTAATATCAAAAAATCAATTCACCAAAATACACAGAATATTAACTCTATTGATGGCATTTAACACATTTGTCCTTCCGCAATTTTTTCAGATAATTATAATTTTAATTTTGCAATTCTTTTTAATTAAGTTTAACCTGTTGTAAGGCAACACATTCTTGAAATTAAGCGCGCAACTTTTGAACATCTGTATATATATCGTTAACCTTGACATTGGTTGTTTTTCACCTCTGTATTTTTATCGTCGGTTTTGCATATACGAATATGACATTGGTTTCGAAAATTCAATACACTACCGTGTCAACACTTAAGTTGTTAAAATGTAATTTACATCAAGACAAGTAGTTTCTTTGCTGCGTGTTTCCTTTTTTTAATGTGTTTGCTGAAAAAAGAATTTTTTTAAATTTTTTAAATGGTTTTTAATATGTAATAACAATAAGCTTTTAAAGCTTTTAAAGACACAATTTTTAATTAATATGACGTTTTGTTTGTATTACGTGGATTTCTTGTTCTCTACCGATTTGTGTTTTTTTTGAAAATGTATATATCTCTCACAACAACTAGTCCGCTTTTGTAAGTATTGATCTTTTTATAATTAGTAGACTAAATTAGCTAAGGTTGCATTTTCTTTTGATTAAAGTGACCTCTGATGAAGCTCTAAATCTACAGAGCGAAATATAAGGTATAAAATAAAGGACTCTAATTGACTAATTAAAGGTTTTTATTGCCGGATTCCCTAACAATTTTTATTTTACATATATATATATATATATATATATATATATATAAGGTAAACTTAATTAGTCGGCGATTAAAGGTCCGGTTATTACTTCAAAGTGTATATATTTAAAACAATCCTACATGTTTCGGCAATGATGCCTTTGTCAAGGATATAAAAAATATAAATTTTTTATATCCTTATATTTGATTTATATTTTTTATATCCTTGACAAAAGCATCATTGCCGAAACATGTAGGATTGTTTTAAATATATACACTTTGAAGTAATAACCAGACCTTTAATCGCCGACTAATTAATTTACCTTATCATACCAAGGTCACGAAAATACTATATATATATATATATATATAATAACTTCGTGACCTTGGTATGATATGGTAAACCTAATCAGTAGGCGATTAAAGGTCTGTATATTACTTCAAAATATATGTATTTAAAAAATTCTACATGTTTCGGCTGTGTACGCCTTTATCAAGAGAATACAAAATATGAATCAATATATTCATATTTTGTATTCTCTTGATAAAGGCGTACACAGCCGAAACATGTAGAGTTTTTTAAATACATATATTTTGAAGTAATATACAGACCTTTAATCGCCTACTGATTAGGTTTACTATATATATATATATATATATATATATATATATATATATATATATATATATATATATATATATATTGAGGCATTGCAAGAAGGATTCTTTCTCTGAAAGAAACAAAGAATATATGTAACCTTAATATTTATACCATAATGTTTATATCTACTTTGTACGTTAATATTAAGAAGGGGAAAGATTGATTCAAAGAATAAATACGTTATTTTGACGACAAATTTACCTAGAAATTATTAACTTATTTTTTCTAATTTTTTTATTATTATGTTTATATTCATTTTTCTTTCAAATACATATTTAACGCGTGTTTATTCAAACAAATGTAACGTATTTATTTTCAAATGCATTTGAACGAGTAAGCCCCGCCCACAATTTCAACGGTGCAATAACCCGAGAATAAACCTATATTGACGGAGTGTTTGTAAACACATAAAACGTATGTTATTCAACCAAAATCATTTTATAAATCAAATTGTAATTTTTTAAACTGTTTTATACTGTAAAATTGTCTAATTTAATAATATTAACAAATTTAATGCAAGTAAAGAATGGGGCGATTTAGCGGAAAGTTATGCAATTAAAAACAAATGAAAAAGCAAGCGTCGGTAATTAGTCGTCACAGTGAGAGGTCACGTTTTTTTGTGCTCCGTAATAATTAAAATAATTAAGCGAAATTATTAAGTGCAAGAGATTTTTAATATTACAAAACGTTACACCTACCTACCAACCACCTGTGGACAAAATTTAACAGCCGCCGACCAAATAGTCCGAGATATACGAATTTTTAAAGTTTTTACCGCCATAAAAATCTCACCGTAGCTTGACCACCATCGTTGAACGATCGAAATCGGTCATTCGCTCGAGACGCAGTCGGACTTGGAGATTTCAACAAATTTCAAGTGATCCCGAGGGACCGTAGCAGAAACATTCTCCCGTTTCCCGTTGTGAAGACGTCTCCAGAACACAGGCGCAGGAAGCAACGGAGGTTATATACGAAGATCCAGGTTTTTGCTAATTTTAACAAAATTTCCCGCGCCATTTTTTTCTTGCGCATGTACATTTCTAGAACTTTACTTTGTTATTCCATAACTAACTATTTATATTACTTTCACCGATATTTTACCAATGTAATCTTTAGTCAACTTATTTAAATATTGGCATCTACTATTTGTATTTGTAAAACTTGATGCCAGGTCACTGTTATAAACTATTTTACTAAGACAACACATTATTGCACCTGTCTTACACCATATTATTATACTGTACGAATACCAACCGTCGAGTATGTTTCACTTAATATTACTTGTGTGTCACGAAATTATTAATATAAATTTCTCAAACTTTGCAAAATCTTTTATCCCTAATAAAGTTAATTGTCAATATTTTACTTTGTTTTTTTTGTAATATACTTGAGATATTGTTCCGTTCCTAACTTAATAAATTACGTAAATAAAGTATAAGTGGAAGGAAGTGAACCTACCTTAGCCCTGAAGAGAAAAAGAAGCTAGCCGAAGATAATAAAACAGATAAGTATTGAATGAGCCCAATTTGAATTTTACATGACTTTTTTTTATGACATTCATTCATTTTATTATACCGTACGTAGAAACAATTTTATTTATCAACATATTCGTAACATATCATTTAGAGCCCAACGTTTTGGGGCAGTTATAACAGTAATTAACATTTTATTCAATATATTAAAGCGCGTAACATAACAAATGGCACCCTAACGTTTTGGGGCGTACTTCTACTCCACACCTCAATAAAACAGTCACTCTATTGTTAAATATATTAAGAAGGAACACTTTCTCAAGTAACAAAGTTTCGTGGCACAAAGAATCAATAAATTAATAAAAAGTAAAAATAAAAACAAGGAGAACCGTTGTATTCGCATTTACCATATTGTACTATTTGTTTATGTATTTGTTATTTTGTCTTTGTGGAACTTCAGAGAGAGAGCACGGCTTTGCATTTCAGGGGATTGCTGTATTCGAGACCATCGGTAAGATATTCAAAGGTTGTTACAGGGAAATATTAAAGTGCAGATTCATATTTCTTTTATATACATATATTTTTGTTATTTGTCATTGCATTTAAGTGTGTAAATTAAATCTAATAACATTACAAACAACAACATTTTACAACCAACATATTTACAATATAATTACATCTACCTGCACTAATACTAATATAATTTACAAAATAATTAAATATACTCTAAAATGGATACAAGACACAGAGCTAAGACCCCGAAAGACGCAGTGGAAGAAGACCGGAGTGACCAGGGGGACATTACAGTACCGCAAACGTCCGTTTCCGGAGAGGCCAGTGTTTCGCCTGACAGTAAATTCATGGACATGTTTAACATGTTAATGACACAAATGCAAGATTTAAATACCAAGTTAGATAACACTAACAACAAAATAGATACTAATAACCAAGAATTAAAACAAGATATATATACCAAATTAGATACTAATAATCAAGACATGAACACTGCCAATAAAGACCTTAATAACAAATTAGATACTAATAATAGCGAACTAAAACAAGATTTAAATAACTTAAATAACGAACTTACGACGAGATTAGAAGTTAACCTAATCAACATAAATGAGAAAATAGAATTAAACAACACAAACATAGAAATGAAACTTAATACATTCAAGGGGGATATCGACGTACAAATTGCAAAAATAACCGCAACTCAAAAAGCCATGGAAGAGAGGATGAAACAAAAATTAGATGCGTTTAATGAAAAATTAATAACCAATATAAATCAAAAATACGAGACCAATAAACCAGAATTAGACCAACAAGTTAACATAAGAATTAACAATATTAATGACAAAAAAGTAACTAAAATGATTCCGGACCGAAAGTTTAACCAACCGCTCAGATACAAAAATAAAATAAAAACACACAATCAATCTCGAATAAAAGACGGAGCTTATCACAATTTTCTAACAAACAATACTCAGGAGTATAACACTTTTAAAATACTAACGACGGAAAGAAATAAGCTTAACATATCTATAATAGAAAATTTGCATCTCACATATACAACCAACAACACACATATAAATAATATTTACCCCCGAAACACTAGTCTAACTTTACAATACATAGTTACACACACTAACATTAATAATGTACTGAATATAGAAGGTACTATAACCCATATAATTACTTACAAATATTTTAATACCTACAATATCCTAAATGTGATACTCATCATAAAAAACATTCATATAACACGAGGCCGAAGCCACATGATATTTTTATACCACGGTAATGGCATGGTAATACCAAAGGTACGTCGACGGAAAACTAACAGTTTAATATAGGCTAATAGAAGCTCGGTGTTCTATAAATACGAAGACGACCTAAGCTAAGATGGGGATACGATTTATTCATGACTGATAACTCAACTGAACGCAAAACTTTATATATTAACAAAGATATAGTAAACACAATTTAATAATAAACAAAAAACAACATTAAGAAACTTAAAGATAAGAAACGAGTAAATAACAAACTAACTTACAATAATAAGGGAAACTTAACATGACTGGAGCTACACATTAAAAGAAAACTAATAAACAAGTATTAATATGCCAAATATTCTGAGGCAAAAGCAACATAACGTATTAAAAATATTAAGAACAAACTTAGATAGAAAAAATTAGTGGAATGAGATTATATAACAAAGGTTAAAACATCTGAAAGGGGGAAAACGAAGCAATTATAAGTATGCTAAAGTTAAACAATATGGAGAATGAGGGTAGAATATGCAAAGATTAGTATGATCTTAAAAATAAATAAAGGTATGATGCAAAGGCAAGAAATGGAAAAGATAGATTTACAAAGGATTAGAAGGAATTAATATATGATAATGGGGGATATAGAATTGAATATGAATAAATAAATGAATTATTATAATTATATGAATATTATGAAATATTATTAAAATATATAGACAAAGCGTCTTATTGTAAGGAATTTATGTATATTAAAGGTATGGAATTAGATAAGAGTAGGAATTGAAAGGCTAGGATTTGTATTGACAAAGAGAGAATTATTTATTATTGAAGTTAAAACTAATACTGAGATGAATTGGAAACAAAGATAAATAAGAAACAATGTATAAATAATGTTAAGCATATACCATCGATAAAAGATTTACCAAAAAAAATTTAAAACAACCCCAAAACCGAACACCATAACTATTTACTAGTATATTTAAAGCTATCTAGCATCAGAATAGAACGCAAATAAAAGATCAGAAAACCGCCCAGTAAAAATAAGCAAACAAACCAGCCAAGCATGTTATAGTCCGTAAAACAATAATAAGTACTACAGTACTATAGTATATAATCTATATTAATCACAAGTTTACATTTAGACTAGGCTAATTAAATTAATCATATTATTATTAAATAAGAAATAAAATAAAAAAGGAAAGAAGAAAATAACTACTTAATATTAAAAAGGGGTTTTCAAACAAAAGAACCCGAACAAACAAAATAAAACAATTAACTTTAACCATTTAATGACAATTACTAAATAGGGAATTATTAACTAGAATAATATAAAGAACTACTTATAGAATTTGAAATATTTTTAACGTGAACACACACATTCAGTAAATTTTCATCAGATCACTATACTGCATTTATATATTTCTGTCTTACTCCTAGATACGGTTGATTAAAAGCTCTCAATAAGTTTCTATCTTTTAATCAAGGGGGAAATTGAGGCATTGCAAGAAGGATTCTTTCTCTGAAAGAAACAAAGAATATATGTAACCTTAATATTTATACCATAATGTTTATATCTACTTTGTACGTTAATATTAAGAAGGGGAAAGATTGATTCAAAGAATAAATACGTTATTTTGACGACAAATTTACCTAGAAATTATTAACTTATTTTTTCTAATTTTTTTATTATTATGTTTATATTCATTTTTCTTTCAAATACATATTTAACGCGTGTTTATTCAAACAAATGTAACGTATTTATTTTCAAATGCATTTGAACGAGTAAGCCCCGCCCACAATTTCAACGGTGCAATAACCCGAGAATAAACCTATATTGACGGAGTGTTTGTAAACACATAAAACATATGTTATTCAACCAAAATCATTTTATAAATCAAATTGTAATTTTTTAAACTGTTTTATACTGTAAAATTGTCTAATTTAATAATATTAACAAATTTAATGCAAGTAAAGAATGGGGCGATTTAGCGGAAAGTTATGCAATTAAAAACAAATGAAAAAGCAAGCGTCGGTAATTAGTCGTCACAGTGAGAGGTCACGTTTTTTGTGCTCCGTAATAATTAAAATAATTAAGCGAAATTATTAAGTGCAAGAGATTTTTAATATTACAAAACGTTACACCTACCTACCAACCACCTGTGGACAAAATTTAACAGCCGCCGACCAAATAGTCCGAGATATACGAATTTTTAAAGTTTTTACCGCCATAAAAATCTCACCGTAGCTTGACCACCATCGTTGAACGATCGAAATCGGTCATTCGCTCGAGACGCAGTCGGACTTGGAGATTTCAACAAATTTCAAGTGATCCCGAGGGACCGTAGCAGAAACATTCTCCCGTTTCCCGTTGTGAAGACGTCTCCAGAACACAGGCGCAGGAAGCAACGGAGGTTATATACGAAGATCCAGGTTTTTGCTAATTTTAACAAAATTTCCCGCGCCATTTTTTTCTTGCGCATGTACATTTCTAGAACTTTACTTTGTTATTCCATAACTAACTATTTATATTACTTTCACCGATATTTTACCAATGTAATCTTTAGTCAACTTATTTAAATATTGGCATCTACTATTTGTATTTGTAAAACTTGATGCCAGGTCACTGTTATAAACTATTTTACTAAGACAACACATTATTGCACCTGTCTTACACCATATTATTATACTGTACGAATACCAACCGTCGAGTGTGTTTCACTTAATATTACTTGTGTGTCACGAAATTATTAATGTAAATTTCTCAAACTTTGCAAAATCTTTTATCCCTAATAAAGTTAATTGTCAATATTTTACTTTGTTTTTTTTTGTAATATACTTGAGATATTGTTCCGTTCCTAACTTAATAAATTACGTAAATAAAGTATAAGTGGAAGGAAGTGAACCTACCTTAGCCCTGAAGAGAAAAAGAAGCTAGCCGAAGATAATAAAACAGATAAGTATTGAATGAGCCCAATTTGAATTTTACATGACTTTTTTTTATGACATTCATTCATTTTATTATACCGTACGTAGAAACAATTTTATTTATCAACATATTCGTAACATATCATTTAGAGCCCAACGTTTTGGGGCAGTTATAACAGTAATTAACATTTTATTCAATATATTAAAGCGCGTAACATAACAATATATATATATATATATATATATATATATATATATATATGTGTGTTTAGATATATATATATATATATATATATATATATGATAAACTTAATAAGTCGGCGATTAAAGGTCTGTTTTATTACTTCAAAGTATATATATTTCAAACAACCCTACATGTTTCGGCAATGATGCCTTTGTCAAGGATATAAAAAATATAAATGACAGAATATTCTGTCATTTATATTTTATATCCTTTATCAAGGATATAAAATATAAATGACAGAATACCAATGTCAAATAATTGAGTTGCTATGGTTTAAATTATCCAAAGATACATTCCAATTGATAATAATAAATTATGCCTTAGTATTCCAAAAACAGATAGCAAGGTGTGAAAATATGTGTTGTTCGCTGCTAGCAGCTTGTGTCTCTTTCTGGGTATGAACTTGTGAATTGGTTGCTGCTGGCAGCTTGCGTCTCTCTTTGGGTGTGTGGTTTTGTGTTTGTGTGAGAGCGTAAGTGTAGGGTTTTGTATGTTGGCGCGCTCGTGCGTCTGTTTAGTGACCGGTCGCGTAAATTTAGAGAGATCGGATAACCAGCCGTTGCGCAGGGCCGCCAACCCTTTCCCGGCAACTTCTTTACTTTCTCGTGCAGTACTTCGACGGCCCGACCCCCGCCCCATCGAGGCAAGGCGCAGACCAGCGAAGCGAACCCTGCACGAGGTTGCTCATCGCCAACAAAGGGAACACTCTTAGCGGCTACTTCGGTCGACGACGGTCACACTTTGTGCCATCTTAACGTTTTCCGCCAAGGCGGGGGCACAGCTAGGCTGCCGTTAACAGCACACACACGTTCGACGTGTGTGCAGTGCCCCCGCCTTGGCGGAATACGTTAAGATGGCACAAAGTGTGACCGTCGTCGACCGAAGTAGCCGCTAAGAGTGTTCCCTCGGTTGGCGATGAGCAACCTCGTGCAGGGTTCGCATCGCTGGTCTGCGCCTTGCCTCGATGGGGCGGGGGTCCGGCCGTCGAAGTACTGCACGAAAAAGTAAAGAAGTTGCCGAGAAAGGGTTGGCGGCCCTGCGCAACAGCTGGTTATCCGATCTCTCTAAATTTACGCGACCGGTCACTAAACACACGCACGAACGCGCCAACATACAAAACCCTACACTTACACTCTCACACAAACACAAAACCACACACCCAAAGAAAGACGCAAGCTGCCAGCAGCAACCAACACACAAGTTCATACCCAGAAAGGGACACAAGCTGCTAGCAGCGAACAACACATATGTTCACACCTTGCTATCTGTTTTTGGAATACTAAGGCATAATTTATTATTATCAATTGTAATGTATCTTCGAATAATTTAAACCATAGCAACTCAATTGTTTGACATTTGTATTCTGTCATTTATATTTTATATCCTTGATAAAGGCATCATTACCGAAACATGTAGGGTTGTTTTAAATATATATACTTTGAAGTAAACCAGACCTTTAATCGCCGACTGATTGAATTTACCATATCATACCAAGGTCACGAAAATATTATATATATATATATATATATATAACTAACTAACTTCTGCACAACACCCTCCCGTCAAAATACGTATTTCTCGGGTTCACAAAAGCAGTGAGCGTGCGTCTAAATGCTTAATTATAAACCGAATCTTTTGAGCAGACCCTGTATACGTCTGGAGCCTTGTCGATATTATTTTGATAAAACTTAAATTAAAATTTACAAACTCGAATGTAGGCCTAAACGAACAAGATAACGTTTGACTAAAGTTCAATAATATCATTAAAAAGAAAATAAATGAATTAAGGATTTAGTTTAAACAAAACAAATAGAGAAAATATATATATATAATTATATATATATATATATATATATATATATATATATATATATATATATATACATATATATATATATACATAGTAGATTTAATTAGTTGGTGATTTAAGGTCTGGTTTTACTTAAAACAATTATTCAAAGATACATCCAGTTTAATAATGATAAATTATGCCTTAGTATTCAAAAAATAGTTAGACAGCAAGAACAACTTAACATCTTAAGCCGCTCCACGGGCGCATACATAATAATAATGTATAAGTATGACATTAATATACTGTTATTTATATTTTATATTCCTTGAAAAAGGCATCATTTGCCGAAACATGTAAGATTGTTTTAAATATATGCATTTTTAAGTAAAACCAGACCTTAAATCGCCAACTAATTAAATCTACCATAACATACAAAGGTCACTAAATAATTATATATATATATATATATATATATATATATATATATATATTGTTGTGCGGCAAATTACCTCAAACAATATATTTGAATTTTGTTAATTTAAAACTAAATAAAATTTTGAAAAATTAAAAAATTATAATCAAATATTTAATTAAGACTAAATTTAATCAAAAGAAAATCAAAGGAAATATAAATACACTATTTTAAATAGTGTTAATAATTAGTTTTAAATATGTAATTAGTTGTAAGTATGTAATTAATTCTGAAGGAAATTGTAATTGATATTAATTTGAATATTAATTCAAATTATAAATTTCCGCATCATTTCCGTTGATTCTGAACAAACCAATGAGATGTTGTGGAGCAGATTTCAAGGGGATGTTATTTGCTTTTTTATCGACGTTTTTACGAGAGTAGTGGTATAGAGCCTATAAGATACGGACGCCATATTCCGTCAAATTATAGCATTTTTCTTAGTCCGCATTTTCCAAGAAAAAAGATTAAAAATATTATAACGACTAAAAGTACTTAAAAATATATCCAAAAGATAGTGTGAAGTTTAATTCATCAATTGAAAATCATTTGAACAGCGTAAACCAAGTATTTAATAAATTATCAACCTAAGCATCATTTTAAAATTAAAAATTTTAATGGCTGACCGAATGGAAATTTAGAGAATATTGCTTTAAACTACCCGCTCATGTATGTTTCAATTTATTCTGTTACAACCTGATTTTACCACAAATTCATCATTTTTCAATGAGTTTCTAAAATAGTATTTAACCATTCTCTTTATCTTATTTTATTATGTGCGATCAAAACTGTCTAAAAAATAGCGTATTCACAAAAAGATAAATAGTGTAACATTTCCAAAAATGCACGTCAAGGAGGTATTGAAAGGTCAACATTTGTCATCAGAGACTGAAGTTCGTACTGCTGTTCACAATTGGGTTACCAGTATAAACAGGAAAGGTTTTTCAAAGACAGAATAAAGAAATGGATTCAGCGTTTGGAGAAATGTGTTGCACTAAATGGTGGCTACGTGGAAGAATAATTAGGTGTATTGGTAGTACAATAAATTTGCTTCATTTTGGAGACTGATTCATTGTTTTGCCTTTTCCTATTTTATAGAATTGGAGACCTTACATATCAATCCGCCCTCGTAGTAAGAAACGAGTACTGCAGTAGATTGGGATATTTTTTTAAATAATCTTTAGCTATTGAACTTGTAATTCTCTAAATTAATTTTAAAAATACATGTCTTCATTACATTGGAATGAACTGTACAAAATATCGCGATGATCATATCGTAATCGTCAATGCTCCAGATCAAATCTAGAGGACCTCCGTTTTGTTGGTGCATACGGATAAACATAAAGTGACATTACGCAAATAGGAAAATCTTATCAAGTCGCTGTAGCGTGTTCACCGAGATTGGAAAACCGCAAATTGCACGTCTGCAGGGAGAGGCGGCGAAGAGACAGAAAACTTTGCTACTGGGGCATTAATTTATATGAATCCGACGCCACCGACCGCACGACTACCACACTACTATTGGCAACACTACTAACGGCACTAGATTCCAAAGGACATAATTTATAGTATGTAGTACGAGGACGACAATGTATTCTCTGTATATTCGAGTGGTATTAGAAAGTTTGCTCAAGTTAAATAACGCCACTCATGAGAATCCAGCATATGTGCGGGTCTTGTCACAACTTCACCGAGGTCGTCTCCGTTTAAGTGTTTAATTTAACTCCTTGTTAAACCAGATTCAAATGTATCTAGCCTGTGCATAGAGAATATATGAGAAACTTTTCTAATATATTAGATTTTAAGTCCAAAATCAAATAATTTTTGTGCTGTGACGTAGCAAGCATAAAATAACAATAATTGCAAACACACACACATACACACACAAATATACCGGGTGTATTATGAAAAACCTTTGGGGCTGTAGCTTCCCTATATTTTATCTGATTTTAAAGTATATGTCAAACTAAATCGTCTTTAAAGCACTGTAACCTGTTTTCTAAAAAAAAAATATTTTAATGAATCAAATGTTCGAAATTGGCCCCATTTTGTTCCAGACACATTTGACAACTTCTATTAACTCCAACTGCTGCGTTTAATATAAGATTTGGTGGTATTTCATGACATACTTGTACTATCCTTCTTAATAAATCATCTCTGGTATCAGGTGGAGTCAAATAGACATGATCTTGAATGTAAGACCACAGAAAGAAATCCAGTGGATTCAGATCTGGCGATCTAGCAGGCCATCGAATAGGTCCGTAAGTGCCCATCCATCTGACGCCAAAATAATTATTTAGAAAATCAGTATTCATTCGTGCATTATGGGGTGTGGCACCGTCCTGTTGGAACACCACCCTGTTTAACTCAGCAAGTGGCAACTCATCTAAATAATCGCCTAATTCATTGCGTAACAAATTATTATACTTTTCTTGGTTTAGATTACTCTCCACAAAAAAAGGCCCTACTACTCTATCGCCTAAAATGCCACACCATACATTTACACTAAACCGATTTTGAAAATTGTGTTGCATCACAACATGGTTATTTTCAGTGCGCCAATGGCGATGATTATTTCTGTTGAATACACCATTTTTCCTAAAAGTGCATTCATCTGACCACAACACACGACGATAAAAAATTGGATCTTCCCTTAGTTTATTCATGAAAACCGTGCAGAATTGAACCCTTCGTTGAGGGTCGTTTTCACCGAGAGCATGCACCTTCCGTGGTTTATAAGGAAAGAGCTTGTGCTTCTTCAGAATGTACTGAACTGTAGAATGTGATACCTGCATGTAGTGAGCAATTTCTCGCGTAGACGTATTAGGGTTTTCTTCCACATAGAGCAAGACACTTAATTCTAAATTTTGATCTTGAATTACACGTGCGTTTATTTTCGGTTTTTTGAATGATCCAAAATTTCGTAAATTTTGCACGAGCCTTCCAAACTTATCGGCACTTGGACGCAGTTTGTCAGGAAAACGATTTCCATAAAGTCGCAAAGCAGCTGCAGAATTTGTTCCGCATTCAAAATATGCTTGAATCGCATCCACACATTCGCCATTATCCATTTCAATAACAAAATTTAGAAATAAATCGTTGAAAATGTTATAATGAATGTGTGACTGACAGATGTCACAGCTCTCTTCGAAAATTTGGAATGCACTTTTATCGTTCAATATTACTGCTTGATTTTTAAATTTTTAAAATAAACACTGTAAATGTTGTTGTTGACCCACCGCTCACTGATAACATTGGTTTGTAATCCTTTATGGGCTATATTGTATTGAATGTAAGTGATTTTAAAAGGTACACACATTTGCTGGTAATAAAATGAAATAGAGTATTTAAAATGCATTTAAGAAATCTCTGTGTTCGGAAAAAACAGAATAAATCGAACTAAAAAAAAACCTACAATTTCTCGTTTTTTTTTCATACAAGGAGGTCGTTGTTTACAGTTTCATATTCAGAAAAAGTAATATATTTGAATAAGGAAAAAAAAAATATAGTGCAATTTAAAAAAACAGTTTGCAGCTGTCTGTCAAAAACAAAGTGTAAAAAAAAAATTCAAAGCGGATCACGTTACAGTGTTTTTAAAACGATTTAGTTCGACGTATAATTTATTACATTCGGATAAAAAATAAAAAAGTTACAGCACGAAAGGTTTTTCATAATACACCCGGTATATATATATATATTGAAGCGATACTAGCCCCTCTAATAAAATGGGTATATAGCTGATAAATTAAATATTATACTTGCATTAAAAGTATGCCTCGGTTTAGGTTTATAAGTGAATAAATTGAGCAATAGACTTCTTAATCTTTTGGTAATAGTCGGTTCCAGAATACACAGTATAATTACTCTAACGTACATGAAATAAAAAACTTTGCACTACTAAATAAATTTAATTGGACAATAAAATTGATATTCTTTTAAATAAACATACATACAAACATGTAACAAATAGATAAGCAAGCCTATAGATATGGGAGAGTAATTGTTTGCATATGGTTAAATTACAAATATTATTCACGGTACCTCCAATTGCATAACTAGTTGTATATGTAATCGTATTTATCTATGTTTACTAATTCATATATTGACATTTAATTCTTTGTAAATTTAAATATAGTTAATTAAGTAATATTACACAGTATTTTTACTTTAAATACAAACTACGTGAAGATAATGTTACGCTCGAAAAATGATCCTTATACCATTTGGGCATTTTTAAGGAGTTAATTACATTTATTGCTAACTTTAGGTCATCATAGACTATCCTAAATTCAATATTATCGTTTAATATAATTTTATTTACTTTAATTACTAATTATCGATCATCATAGGCTATTTCAAACTTTAATATCTTCATATTATTTTGTATGTTCAAATATTTTGGATGTCTCTATCCATTTTATTCTTAACCGGATTATTTTTATATACTTCGGCGCAGTTTGACATTTTGGAAATTTTATGCGAAGCCATGCTTCGTTTATTTGTATTGATATTTCGATTTTTGTTTCTTCTTAAACAATTAAAATTAAACTGCACAAGTCATTGTGGTATTTTTTATTAGAATTTTGTAAATCTATTGCTTTATTGCTTTATTTTAGTGAATATCCTTTTTTTTTAACTTAATTTTGGGTTCTCATTTTCATTTGCTCAGAGCGACATCTTCGCGCAACTTAATATAACTTCCGATTATAGATCGCTTGACAGTTGGTATAGTTTTAATTGGTTAATTACCCTTTGTTGCTGCATATTTATTGCTGAATTTTTATGTTGGTTTCCTTGTTTACTCGTTAGCCTTGTCAGGGTGTTTGAGTAATTATTTTCCTTTCTTTCAAATATTCCGTTCCATATAGTTTTTGTTACTATGACGTAGTTTTCTTCCCGAATAAATAGTTGTACATTCGTTAGGAAGATCCTCTTTCTTTACTGTTCAAGTTCTGAAGTAGTCAGTTGTTTGAAAACTCGAAGTCAATTTTTGAAATTTATATAGTGTTACTTTCTGCTTGTGCAGGATTTGGTCAAACTTAACTTTGTTAATTAAATTCACTGGTGTAGTGTAAAGTTATTCGGTGATTGTTCCTCGGTTCTGGAAGTTTTCATGACTACGTGTTGCTTCAGGTGAGTTTCTAGATAAGGGGACGGTTGTAATTTTATCACGGCATTGGTCTATGCTTTTTAATATTACTTTGGGATCTCCCATTTATTCTTTTCTTTTCTCATTTATTTAGGGCTGCTAGTGCAGGCTACTGAACAGCTATTTTTTGTATCGAATAAGGGAAAGTTGCGGCGATATTTTCTGCGAGATATTTCGATCTTTGTCAGCATCCCCGCCGAAATACGCATCCTTGATCATCTGATAACTGATATCCAGGAAAATCTCTTAGTTGGATACAAGGACAACTAAGACGCAAGGTAGTGTCCGTAGCATATTATTCTCTTGAGACAGAGTTCTAGATAATTGTTATATTCTTTTTTTTGGGAGGACCGCATGGTGTTCGACCCACCATTTTGTATAATAATATTTGCGATCTTGCATCCCTGTAAATTTACAGTTCTTCATTTTTTACAACTAGCATAATCATTTTCCTAATATAAATTGCTGTAATATTTTTTTTATTTTATTGTTTAAATAAATTAATCACCTTATTAGAAATCAATTTCACCATATAGAGTATTGCTCCAGTTTTTTTTTTATTCATACATATAATTTTACATATACTGAGTGTAGCATAATTGTTGTAAGGTACGTCATAGCTTTGAGGAACTACTTATGCAAACTTTAAATCATAATACACGAAGTTCATATTTTTTTTTAATTCTATAACGTAAAACTAATTTTGTTGAATTAATCTCTGACCTGTTGATACAGGGTGTTTAACTCTCTATTAAGTCTATTTGGTGCAAATAATATTTTGTCACACTTTCTTATTTTCTTTAATAAATATTGTTGTTATTGTTATATACCGTTGTTAGTGTTTTATTTCTGTAAGTCCTTATGAGCAAAAGTGTTAGACTTAGCGACACGGTTAACCAGGTATACGAACACCTTTATAGTACTCTTAAGCCCTTATGGCCCAAGGGTGATTCTACGTTGACCAGTGAACTCGCCAGACCGAACGTAGTGATGCCCATTTAACTATCTATGCGTTGTGATAGCCCACGACGCTTCCGCAATTAATTTCTGAGCTGGCCGGTGAGTTTTTCGGGGGCCTTTGTAGACCAAGGGCGGAATTAGGGCTTTGTCCTAATTCCCACTGTGGGTTTTGTTACCTATACAGTTAAGGGCTAACAATAAGTTATTGATATCATTCATCAATAAACAACATATTTTAAATTACGTATTTAACCGGTTTATAACCTCAATAGAGTACCTTTTAGATCTGTTTTCCCGGTAAATTTCTCTAGTCTCACGGCTTGTAGAAATATGGACAGGAACAAGAGCTCAGGATTAAGGATTGAAGTATACTCTTCTTGTGACTTTTAGGATAAATGTAGCAGGTAAATATGCTAAATTTATTAATTAGAACGCCTTCTGCTATGTTTCTCTTTCCAAAACTTTAATATTTTATTTATTTCAGCTTACTACTGGATGATAATAATAAGGGCTTCTATATGGACAATAGCCGATATTATGAAATAATAATAATTAAACACTTTTCTGGATGGGATCCTTGTTTAAATGCAGATTATGTACTTTAAATATTTAATAGTTTTAAAATTTATTTTGTTATTTTACTGTTTTCTATAAGTTTTAAAATTGCTAATTTGGGGATTGATAATTTCAGATGTCAGTTATTGAAAGTAGATGTCAGGTTTGAAAGCAAAAGTCGGTTTTGAAAGCAGATGTCAATTTTGAAAGCAGATTTCCGTACTTTCAATAACCGACATCTGAATCATTAATATCGTGGCTTAATTGGTAAAGCAACGGCCCGGCAAGCCGTAGACTTGGGTTCAGGTCCCAACGTAGACAAAACTTTTCAATTAAAAATTTCGTATGATTTGCTTTGTAATTTGCAGTCAACAATGTTTACATTCACATTTACTTCGCAATTACATACTAATTTGATAATATTTGTAAATATTTCATATAAAAACCGAAAAACTTCAAGAATTATGAATTGATATATTAAATGAACGGCTAAAAAATTATCTAAGCATATATATATATATATATATATATATATATATATATATATATATATATGGTAAACCTAATCAGTAGGCGATTAAAGGTCTGTATATTACTTCAAAATATATGTATTTAAAAAACTCTACATGTTTCGGCTGTGTACGCCTTTATCAAGAGAATACAAAATATGAATGACAGGATATAAATGTCAAGTAATTAAGTTGCTATGGTTTAAATTATTCAAAGATACATTCTAGTAATAATAATAAATCATGCCTTAGTATTCCAAAAAATAGATAACAAGGTGTGAAAATATGTGTTGTTCGCTGCTAGCAATTTGTGTCTCCTTCTGGGTATGAACTTGTGTGTTGGTTGCTGCTGGCAGCTTGCGTCTCTCTATGGGTGTGTGGTTTTGTGTGAGAGCGTAAGTGTAGGGTTTTGTATGTCGGTGCGTTCGTGCGTGTGTTTAGTGATCGGTCGCATGAATTTAGAGAGGTCGGATAACCAGCCGTTGCGTAGGGCCGCCAACCCTTTCCCGACAACTTCTTTACAATTCCGTGCAGTACTTCGACGGTCTGACCCCCGCCCCAACGAGGCAAGGCGCAGACAGGCGAAGCGCACCCTGTACGGGGTTGCTCATCGCAACTAAGGGAACACTCTTAGTGGCTACCTCGGTCGACGATGGTCACACTTGTGCCATCTTAACGTTTTCCGCCGAAGCGGGGGCATAGCACACACGTCGAACGTGTGTGTGCTGTTAACGGCAGCCTAGCCAGGTTGTCGCCCAGGACCGGTCCTAGTGGTGTGTGCATTGCGCGGCGACGGGATAGCGCCGCGTAGCATGGTTCCTCACTCTTGCTGGAAAGGCGGAATGGCACCTGACTGCCCAACGGGCAGACCCCCCTAGAGTTTTGTAGCGCATATGCTAGGCTACAACCCAGTAGAGGACCACATCAGCAAAAAACAGAAAACAGGGATAGGCAGGGAAAAGCAAGACATGAGTTATTATTACGTATGCGCCCGTGGAGCGACTTAAGATGCAAAGTTGTCGGCATTCGCTCAAAACGAGAAGGAAAACCACGAAAACCTGCTCGGCCAACTAGACAGGAATCAAAACACGGAACAGTCAACATGATAAGCAAAAGTATATGATATTTAAATGATATTTAAATAACATAAGGTATATAACAAAAAAAAAAAAAAAAAAAAAAAAAATATGATATGATGGTAAATTGTAGATCGTTACAAAATTAAATTATAGTATATACTGCTTAAATTTTTTATATCATTTCTGTTGTTAATTGAATTTTTTTCCTGTTTAATACTGATCATTTCTTTAATTTGTCTTTTCACTGTGTGTTGTTCTTTATCAATTATCTGTGTGTTTTCAAAATCGAAATGGTGATCGCGTTGTAGTTTGTGTGTAGACAATGCAGTTTTGTCTGTTCTAGAGTATTTGTGGGCTTGTATTCTTTTGTATAAATATTGTTTCGTTTGGCCTATGTAGTAACTATCGCAATCGCGACATGGTATTTTATATACGACATGTGTTTCTCGATTTTTTTCTATTTTAGGTTTAAGTTTTGAAAATAAATGTTTATTAGTATTACTAAGTTTATATGTTGTAGCTATATCATATTTTTTTAAAGTGTATTTAATTTTTTCCGATAGTTGTGGAACATATGGAATTGTGATATATGTTGTGTCATTGTTCAAATTTTTATTGGTGTCTGCAGTGTTGTATATTTGGTGTACTCTTTTTTTAATAGTTTGGTCTATAAGTTGTGGTGGATAATTATTATCAGTTAGGATTGTTTTAATTTTTTTGATGTTATCTTTTCTGTATTGAGTATGTGATAGTTTTACTGCCTGTTCTTCATACAAGATTTTTAATAATATTTTATATTATTGAAAATACTTTTGTATTATACAAAACTGGTGAGGTTTAATAAAGGTTTTTAAAAAAAAACTCATTTATTTCACTCTATATATTTCATAATGAATTTGTTACTTCTTCAGGAGTGCAATTTAGAGTTAAAATCTAGCAAAGGTCTTTGCTAGATTTTAACTCTAAAACATGTCAACATCAATCATGCAATGTTTTAAAAGTTAGACGATTGATTTTAACATGTTTAATGGCGTCTTTGCTAGATTTTAACTCTATATTACACTCCTGAAGAAGTAACAAATTCGTTATGAAATATATAGAGTGAAATAAAGGAGTTTCTTTATTTGACAGACCGCTCACCCGTTAATTAATAATATATATTATTAAACGCAACGCCCTGAGTGTAGTTGACGCGAACATATGGAAGCAAAATTGAATTTGGGTGAAGTATCAGAAAAAAAACAATAAATTTCGTAGAAACTGTAGATAGTGCAATAACTACCGCAAATATTTATTAGCTAGAAGAAGCCCCTAACGATAAAATTAATTACTTATTGTCAACATTAAAAACATTCTGTTCATTACAAAGTATTAAAAAAGACTATTTGTTTTCTTATCCTGATTGGAACTCACGTGCTGTTTTATTAAATACATAAATGAAACAGTTTTGTATTGTTTATCTTTAGAGACTTCATTAAGAAGAAAGTAAATACATTTAAGAGACATAACGATTAATATTTGTATTGCAGTACCGTAAATAAGAGTTTCCAAATCGATAGAAGTAATCCAACTAGTGTAATTGAAATGATTGTTCTTCGCGTCTATGTGTGTCTATATATCTTTTCCAATATATATGGCGTTCATTGTCTTTCATTGACGCCCGCATCAGGATTTTCAATTTAAGGGTATAGCCCTGAAACGCTGAACAAACGGTCACAAATCGAAACAAATTCATTAGTTTAACAGGGTTCTGTCATAGGTGTCGGGACTCCAAATTACTACCGTTCGGATCCTCAGCACTTCTACTACTTTCTTTTTGCTTTACCCACTACAAATCATCCGGATCATTTGCTACATGTGAAAAATTACCTGTCCTTTCCTGCTGCTGCATCTACGGCCGTGATTCCTAAACGATATCATTATTCAACTTCAGTTTTGTTTTTGTATTTTGTATCAGTATACGCAAATAGAGTTGACCCGCGCGATATTTCCCATGACAGTTTCATTTACATGCGCTAGATGTACGATAATAAATATTCTGACTATAAGGTTCGACAGAGGTATTTTTTGTAGCGGAGTGGTTTTCGCTCCTTTCTATAGTACCGATTGATAATTCAAAAGTGTTTGAAAACGTACGTAGTTATTTATTTACATCCTTTTACTATTAGTATTGCCATTATTGCACTGATTTTAATCTAACATGATGTTGTTAATTAAAATAAGCCTCTACATGAAATTTTCCATTGAAACTCCTAAAAACAAATTGTATATGCTAGGAATACGTCAATACACAAAAATAATAATGGTAAACTTCTTAGAAAACAAAAAGTCATTAATATCATAACGATAAATGGATAATAGATAATCCTTTACATGCGATTTAAATACTTTAAAATTATTAAAGTTTTTAAATGTGTTTTGTAATGTAATAATAGATAACTAATAATAGATAAAGAAGTTGTGAAACTAAGCCAAGTGTTTTATTTTCGAATAATTATTAATTATTCGAAAATAAAACACTTGGCTTAGTTTCACAACTTCTTTAATTAGATACACTAACAATTGTTTCGGCTATTAGGTCATTATCAAAGAGCTATCTCAAACTAAAACGTACTCTACTTAAGGTTAACCTATATTAATAATCGACGAAGGAGATACTTGTTGAAACTTCATTATATAGATATAATAAAACACAGTTGTATAGTTTCAAAATAATATATATGCACTACATATGTTTCACCACACTGTGGCTTCATCAGTGTTTTATTATATCTATATAATGAAGTTTCAACAAGTATCTCCTTCGTCGATTATTAATTTAAAATTAGCCAGTGATGGTGATCAGGAGAAATGGTTTTTTAAACTACGTTTAAAATACAAAATCAATGAGCAGAACATCTGGTTCCTACATCAGTGCAAAGAACAAGAAATCACACCCAAACACATCGTAATCAAAACCAACCACAAAAGTAGAGCAGCATTCTCAGCAGTAGAGGCAGGAAAGAAAGTTTGGCTAAAAGAAGAACTGAAGAAACTATACAGTATAAGGGATAGTCTATCATCATATATCAAGGTACTGCACTCACAACTTTCATTTAAACTTAGTAACCTAGAGTATGATCTATTGTACGAAGCTATTCAAAATAAAATCAACCCCATAGCCCATAAAAAATACCTAATACAAAAAAGCAAATTAGACAAACTTGTGCTCATTAAAAAACGAAATATCATCCCTACAACACCGGATATCAATAACAGCAATATAACTTTCTATGATCGTTTTAAAAATCTATCAAACGTTGCTTTTAATACAAAAGAAAAGAATCTGATATCAAAAGGATTTAAATTTAACCTGAATCCTAACATCAATGAAAAACACCTAAAAAACCTAGCGGTAGAAGCAGACTTAGCCCTAAGCAAACAGACAGATAATATTGCCAATAAATATATAACAAAGAACATTATTGAAAATTATAAACCACCCCATAATTATAACAGAGATATCAATACACTAAAATCAATAAAACAAAAAACATTAGACAACAATATTATATTTACCAAAGCAGACAAAGGCAACACTGTTGTAGCGATCCCAGAGACAGATTACATAATGAAAGTTCAAGAATTTATAAATAATAACTCCTTCACTAAACTAAAATCCGACCCCACCAATAAATATCAAAAACTACTAAAACAAACCATAAATAAGTCAGAAGCACTGATTAATAATAATTTAAGAACAAAATTAACTATTATGAACCCACAACCACCTAAATTATACGGTCTAATTAAATTACATAAAGACAATTTACCGATACGACCAGTAGTATCTTATGTAAAAGCCCCATGTAGAAATTTGTCAAAATATTTAATAAACCTTATCCTTGAACATACTAAATTCAAATCCAACTTTTCAATTAAGAATTCTCAGGATTTAATAAATAAAATCTCAAATATAGATTTACCTAACAATTGTAAATTGTTATCTTTCGACGTCACTAATCTATTTACAAGTATTCCACCCCAGGACGTAATAAACATAATCTCCTTAAATTTGAACAAAAACAAGACCAATCCCACTGTTACAATAGAACTTTTAAATTTACTAGAAATGTGTTTAAACCAAAACTATTGTCAATTTCAACATGAATTTTATAAACAAACAGAGGGACTAGCTATGGGAAATCCCCTAAGTTCGTTACTCTCTGACATATTCTTAAATCATTTAGAAAACATAATAAGCCAACACCCGTTGTTCAAACATTGTATTTACTGGATAAGATATGTGGATGACATATTAGTTTCTTTTAACGGTACAGACAGACAATTAAAATCTCTACATAATTACATTAACACTATTCACCCAAACATCAAATTTACCATTGAAATAGAAGAAAATAAATCCATAAACTTTCTAGACCTCACTATAACACACACAACTAAAAAACATGAATTTTCTATCTACCACAAGCCTACACATACAGACACAACTATACACGCAAATTCGTTTCACCCCATTACACACAAATTATCTGCTTATCAATCAATGCTTCACAGACTAATTAACGTCCCGTTGAGTAAAGAAAATTTCGATATAGAACTAAATAGAATACACGTTATAGCGCTAAATAACGGTTTCACCATAAATTTAATTAATAATATTCTAAAAAAACTACAGAAATCTAAAACGACATCTTCAATTTACCCAACAGTAAAAAACAATAAAACATTCAGTTATAATTCTATCACATACATCGGTACAATTTCAAACAAAGTAGGAAACTTAATAAAAACAAGTAAAGAAGAGACCATTTCATTCAAAACCAACAATTCCTTACAAAACGCTATAAAAAACAACAAAGATAAAACGGACAATAGATTAAACTCAGGGGTTTACAAGTTGACATGCGAAGATTGTAAAAAAGTGTATGTCGGACAAACAGGACGGACATTTGATATTAGAATGAAGGAACATGAAAGAAGCCACAGAGACAAGAAGACAGACTCAACTTTTGCCAATCATTGCCTAGAACATAATCACAAATTCAATACTAATTTTAAAACTTTGCATGTTCTAGATAAAAGTAAAAAACTTAATATGTTAGAAAGTTTAGAAATTAACAAATATAATAAATTAGGTATAATTTTAAATGACCAACTAGACATAAATAACTCCCCCCTACTAAACTTAAAACTCATACATGTCCACCCCCTCTTAGAATAAGATTAGTTCTGTACTTTGTATTGATATATATAAGATCTAATTAATATTTTGAATTAGTATATTCATCCACCTGATGAAGCCACAGTGTGGTGAAACATATGTAGTGCATATATATTATTTTGAAACTATACAACTGTGTTTTATTATATCTAGTTAACCTATATACCTGTGTTCCTTATGGGTGGGAGAATGTGGGTAATTGATATTTAAGATTGTATCGATATAGGGGTATTTATGAATTCTAATTGCGTGTTTGTGATCACTCGATTTTGTTTTTGGGCTTTTTTAATTTCAAAAATCTCTAATATATTTAACTTTTTACTTTTTGCTACATTATGAATGAGGTTACAGCTCTTTATATCGGGTAAGTGGTTCTGGCCTATACAATGTTCCGCGAACCCTGTGTGTTTAACACTATATTTTATATCTCTAATATGTTCAGTTAACCGTTTATTAATACCTCTGCCACTCTGTCCGATATAAATGCCAGAATTGTGAAGCGATTTATATCGGACAGAGTGGCAGAGGTATTAATAAACGGTTAACTGAACATATTAGAGATATAAAATATAGTGTTAAACACACAGGGTTCGCGGAACATTGTATAGACCAGAACCACTTACCCCATATAAAGAGCTGTAACCTCATTCATAATGTAGCAAAAGTAAAAAGTTAAATATATTAGAGATTTTTGAAATTAAAAAAGCCCAAAAACAAAATCGAGTGATCACAAACACGCAATTAGAATTCATAAATACCCCCTATATCGATACAATCTTAAATATCAATTAACCACATTCTCCCACCCATAAGGAACACAGCTATATATGTTAACCTTAAGTAGAGTAAGTTTTAGTTTGAGATAGCTCTTTGATAATGGCAATAGCGAAACAATTGTTAGTGTATCTAATTAAAGAAGTTGTGAAACTAAGCCAAGTGTTTTATTTTCGAATAATTAATCAAGTTATTACAAGAATGTTTCACCAAGAAATATCTGCGAAGTCAACCAATAATAATAGATGATAGCCCATAAAAAATACACCCTTAGAATAGAAAATTTATAAGCATCAATTAATACAGTTTATAGAAAGAGCGTTGTGCTCATGAGTAACGCTATTAAGAGAGAATTTAGACATATACTAGGTTCTGCCCAGAAATTCCCGGAATTTGAATATGTCGCGCGAAGGGATTATGGTAAAGTGAAAACATTTAAAGAATAGCACATACGTCATGCTGCGCGAACAAAAAGTGGCTGGGGCGTAGGTGATTTCGAGGGCAGAGATATTAGGGGTGATTTTTGAAAAACTTTATAATTGTGAAAATTATGTTTTTTCATAAAACTACAATATTTTTAATGAATTTAGTTGGTATTGGGTAAGCAAATTATTATCTATAGGGGTAAATATTATGGGTCTGTTTTCATGTACGTAACTTTGCAATTGTTTTAAATATTTTATACGTTTTGCACGTATATCATATGATTCCATTAAAATTTTTCTCTTGTTAACTGATTTTTGCCATCTAGAAACAAATACAATATTTATTTCTTGTATCAGAATAATTGAAACATACATGAGTAGGTAAACCCCACCAGTTTTGTATAATATAAAGGTATTTTTAATAATATAAAATATTACTAAAAATCTGGTGTGAAGAACACAAATGCAGGTTCACTATTAATATTTTCTGTGAACGGGTCCGAATATATCCTATCCCCAGAGACGTAGATACGTATTTCGCTTTTCTACAAGCTCATCGGTACGCCCCTGCTGGAGAAAGGATATTTCCAGACACATTCACAGAAAAGAACCACCTCGCCCTATCACCGTAATTATCCAGACCGAGCGCAGCAGTAAATTCGGCGCTACCTGTTGTCAGACAGCCGAAGTACCTCGCATACCGTCCACATAATTAATGTGAAGTAACGACGCCCTTCCAAAGTTTAGCACAGCCAATCTCTCTAGAAAACTGCATTTTGTTTGTGCCTTCACTCATACTACGGCTTAACCGCATGTGTAATGTATCAGAATAATTGAAACATACATGAGTAGGTAAACCCCACCAGTTTTGTATAATACAAAGGTATTTTTAATAATATAAAATATAACTAAAAATCTGGTGTGAAGAACACAAATGCAGGTTCACTATTAATATTTTCTGTGAACGTGTCCGAATATATCCTATCCCCATTTGTGTTCTTCACACCAGATTTTTAGTAATATTTTATATTATTAAAAATACCTTTGTATTTATTTCTTGTTTTATTACCAAAACACTATTGTTTACTTAAATCCCATCATTCTTAGCACCTTCGATAAAGTTGTAAGCCCACCCATAAATGGTATACCGTTCTCTATTATCTTATCATAAATTCCTGTAAAGAAATCCAGATATAGTAATTATAATTTATATGGAAATATTTATCGTAATCGGCACGCAACTATTATACAAATACCCCTAAACTGGTTCAAATGGGATATAATGAACTCGCCCAACCCTAGTATGTTCATAGCGCATTATGACATATTGTAGTGGTTTTTTCCCCGTACAATAATTTTATAAACAATTATTATTTATGTGTAAATTATTTTCAGGTTTATATCTTGTGATTTGCAATATTTTATTTAAAATTTAAATTGGCGTATATTTTATATTCAGACTGTATAATGTTCGAAGATTGAATTGATTTACGTCGTGGTCTTTTACCGGACGTGATATCGTTCGAAGTTTGTAGCTTGATTTATTTTTGATCTGGGACGAAGGTTTTTTTTCCCATCAGAGATTGACGTCCATTCAGATGATTCGCACGCGTTAATATTAAATAAGGACTTCCTCTTTATTTAAAAGGTTTATAGTTTCGGTATAGTTAGTTTTGGTTTATTGATGTGTTTAAAGTAATTATTGAGTTATTACGAGTATCTTAACTTGTAATTTTTTTTGAAATATGCGATTCATCTGAAAAATCTCTCATTAAGTTTTTTTTTGTGTGCTACGGTTACATTAATTAATGTAAGTAGGTTTTTTGTAAATTAATCTCATTTGATTATTCTTGATGACAAATTTTGTGATTTTGAGCTCATTAGTTAAGTGAATATATATTTAGTAGATGAAGAGCAAGGAAAATTTTCATAGTTTTTATGAGGGATTTTTTCTTTATTCAGGTCTAAGATATTTATTGAAATAAGGTTTTGGAGGGAAAATTCATATTCATGTGGAAGTGCGCATGATTGGTTTTCAGACACGCGTAATTGCAGTTTGTATCTGTTTGACGTTTGATTTTGGGGGTTAACGTAAACAATCAAAAAATGAAAGTTTTCTATGCTATTTAATTAGGTTATTTTGTTCGCGTATAATTGGAGGTTTTCATTACGAGCGTGTCATTTATCTCGTAATCTTTTTCCTCCTGCTTTTTGTGATTTAATGCAATTAGCGATCTTCATATTTAATTAAGATAATTTTTTTTAATTTTTTTTTAAATAAATATTTTTTGCAAAGTGCTTGTTTTAATGCTTGTATATTTTTGTTTTTCTGTCCACGTTCTTAAATGAACCTGAGACGTTAGAGAACTCTGTTAAAAGAAATAAACTCTCCGAAGAGCAACTCGGACTTATTGTGGTGCATTGTGGACTATCTTCAACGAGATCTAACAATACACAGCAATATGTGCTATTCTCTAAATGTTTTCACTCCACAGCTCTATAGCAATAAGTGGTGTACGCTACGTCTATGGCAAGTGCTATGCTATCAAATACGAAATTTCGTGCAAGATGTGTGCGCTATCTCGGTTTCATATAGCGTACTAAATATAATATTGTTACCAAGCCTTTGTAGTCTATGTATCTACAAAAATTATAATCAAACATGAAAGAAGGTTTTGATAGGAAGAATAAGAGAAGCGTTATGTTCACCAAAAAGTCTTCGGCGTTCATATTCTTAAGAAATCTATGAATAAATATGATTAATGCCAACAGTGCAGGGTACCCAGGATACAATAAAAATACAAATCATAATGACGTAATGTTTACAAATTATTTTTGAAGAAAAAAAAGTTTTAGGGTAAGTTTTATTATTATTAATTGTTGTTATGTTATTATTAATTGTTATAATAATAATTAATTTTAATATTTTACATAAAAATTTACTTTTATAACAGCTTTTCCAAGTATGCACAAATATAAATGTAAAATTCCAGGTTGCGAAAATCGATATTATTCCAATACTTTTCCTGATTATTCGAGTTATCATAATAAACATTTCTTTACTCTTCCTTCTGATGATGGTAGAAAACAGGTATGGTTGAACTCTATTAAAAGTTCTATAGGTATTGATGCTTCTTCGAATTCAAAACAAATATATGTTTGCGAGGATCATTTTGAACAACATCTAAATAATTTAATGTCTTCTATTCCATCGAGTTCAATTGTGTGGAGGATAGTGGGCATATCTTAACTAATCTGCAATCATTTATGTCTTCTATTGAGCCTAAAAGTACAAAAGATTAGTATATTGGATACAAATGAAGTAGAAGATTCTTCTTTAAATATTCCGATTAATGATGAGAATAATTTTAATTATCAAGCTGTCACGTATGTATGTGGATTCTTCCTAAAAAACTTAATTTACCTGATAGTGAGGTTTCTAAATCTTCTGTGTTTTCTACTATCGTAGATCCTCATAGCTCATTTACAGTGTTTAAGGAATTTAGTGAATCAAATAATCTTTCCTATCCCACTCTTAGTTTGGTATTATATGTTAATACCATTTTCGATAAGATGGTTGTGTCGTTAAAATCTTTTGGCAATGTGAATTCTGTTCACAAGGAAATGTTGGTAACTTTGCAGAAAGTTAGTTTTTCAAGATAAATAGGTTCTTGGTACGTTGGCAAGTTTACAGTTTTCTAATCTTTTGTGCATATGAATAGTTATTTGTTTATTAAAATTTCTGTTTATTTATTGTTATGAGTACATAGTTTATTTTGTCTTATTGCAACAATATTGAATTTTTTATATATTTGTTGAATTTTAAATACTTATTTTTCTTGCATGGAGTTGAAATTTACTTTTTAACCAAATTTATTTTTGAAAATAATAAAATAAAATAAAACAATAACTTTGTTATACCACTTTATTCACATGTAATAGTGACCGCGGTTTCGACATACAATGTCATTATCAAACTGCAAAAGTTACAGGTCTACATCGATCTTATAAATGACACAAAAATATATGGGGGTGGTTTACGATGTTATTTAATATTACTACTATATACTTAACTATTATATACAACATTGGAAAAGAGGCGTATATATAAGATCCAACTGGTTGTTAAGAACAATATCTATAGTGTTGTTTCCGCTTTTAAAAATTTCAAGTGACTTAAAAGATTTAATTTACGACTTTTCTCGACTGATGCAATATTTTATGACGACCAAATGTATGCCTTTCTGTAATAAGATGGTTTGCGAATGTTGAATCTGTCTTCTTTAGTTTATATGACCTCATGTGTTCTTTTACTCGTATAATAAAACTTCGACCAGTCTGACCTATATATACACTTTTACAATCATTACAATATAATTTGTACACTCCTGATTTATTATTGATATCTGCTTTTGGTTTTGCGTTAAACATGAAATTACTTGTTTTTACATATGGTTTGTAAGGTATACTAACATTACTATTATTTTTTGAAATTGTATTTCCAATTAGCTCGCTTATTTTACCGAAGTAAGTTAACGAGACAAATTGTTTCAAATTAGCACTATCTTTAGGATATACTAAACTAAGGGCCACTTTTAACTGTTTTTTCTTTAGTATACTGTCAATTACGCTACTTTTATAACTATTGTTTACCGCTATTTGTTTTATAGTATTGATTTCACGAACAAAAGATTCATTAGACAAAGGAATATTTAATGCTCTATGTATCATAGAATTAAAAAATGAATGTTTGTGGTCTTAGGGTGTAGTGAATCTTTGGGAATAATGCAATCAGTGCCATTGCCAGACCTTCTCTTTGTTTGTAGAATTTGTTGTTAAATTTAAAGTAACTTGGTTGGTGGACTAACTCCGTTAGAGATATGATTTAGTGTATAACAACCGGGTTTGTATTTTTCTTTACTAATATGTTTTCTATTAACCTTAAGCATTCCTTATGTGGTATTTTTGAAAACATGTTGGAAACATCAAATGATACCCGGATTTCTGTCTTTTGTATATTACAATCTTTTAATTTAGCTATTAACTGTATTGCGTTTTTTATGGAAGAGCTATCTGTAAATTCGGTTAGGACCTTTATTTAATAAGCTAAGTTCATTGTCTGAGAAGTTAACATTCGTGAGATTAATGACTCTAGGGTAAAACTGAACATTACTGAAAGTATTGTTAACTAGGGGTGTATTGTGTAGGTTTGATAGAGACTCTAACTTCCTGTTTTGAATGAGTCGTTTCTTATGAATAATTTCACTAACTTGTCTAATGTGGTCATCTAATAAATCGAATTCAATGTTGTGTAACTTAAACGATAGTTCTGAATGTAATACCTTAATGTAAATCAGAAGAGCTTTTTTAGAGGATATGGTGTGTGTTCTGGTTCTCAGCTGTACATAATTCGGCGTTAAATTTCTTCGTAAGCATTGTTGATTAAACCATATATTTTGTACTGCCATCCTGTGTTTCACCCGTAACTTGAAGTAGAAATTGGCTTGTTGCACTGCACTGGTTTGTTTAAGAAAATTAATACTGGTAGCCGTAACTTTGTGGTAATTCATTTTGAAAATAATACTAAAGAAAAAACAGTTACAAGTGGCCCTTAGTTTAGTATATCCTAAAGATAGTGCTAATTTGAAACAATTTGTCTCGTTAACTTACTTCGGAAAAATGAGCGAGCTAATTGGAAATACAATTTCAAAAAATAATAGTAATGTTAGTATAGCTTACAAACCATATGTAAAAACAAGTAATTTCATTTTTAACGCAAAACCAAAAACAGATATCAATAATAAATTAGGAGTGTACAAATTATATTGTAATGATTGTAAAACTGTATATATAGGTCAGACTGGTCGAAGTTTTATTATACGAGTAAAAGAACACATGAGGTCATATAAACTAAAGAAGACAGATTCAACATTCGCAAACCATCTTATTACAGAAAGGCATACATTTGGTCATCATAAAATATTGCATTTGGCCGAGAAAGGTCGTAAATTAAATCTTTCAGAGTCACTTGAAATTTTTAAAAGCGGAAACAACACAATATATATTATTCTTAACGACCAGTTGGATCTTATGTATACACCTCTTTTCCAATGTTGTATATAATAGTTAAGTATATAGTAGTAATTTTAAATAACATCATAAACCACCCCCATATATTTTTGTGTCATTTATAAGATCTATGTAAGCCTGTAACTTTTGCAGTTTGATAATGACATTGTATGTCGAAACCGCGGTCACTATTACATGTGAATAAAGTGGTATAACAAAGTTATTGTTTTATTTTATTTTATTATTTTCAAAATGAATTACCACAAAGTTACAGCTACCAGTATTTAATTTATTTTTATTTATATGCACGTAAATACATGTCTGTGATTTCTATATTTATAGATATATCGCACTAATGAGATCAGGAAAGATCGAATTATGTATTTAGAGCATATTTAGAACAAAAAAAACATTATAGTAATTTAAAAATGCTGCCATTGCGGTTGTTTACGAATTTAGTACTCCAATATCTACATCAAAGGCACTAGCGTAAGGGTCTAATTTTTAACATAAAATGTGGCACTCTTACATGATATGCTCCTTGATCTATAGTAAGGCAGTCTGGCCAGCCGCAAACTTATGAGCGGGACAACCGCTTTAAAACTGGACGTGTATCGGTAGATGATGATGAAATTGATGAGCGGAAAACACGCTACAACATGTGACATACGTGCGTGATGCTATCCTGCAAGACGGAAGAAGATAACATATAACATTGTCAGCCTCACCAGGTAAAACAGTTAATGAACAATTTTATTGCGATATTCTTCGGTGACTAAGAGAAAACATTCGATGCAAGCGGCCTGCCAAGTGGCGCAACAATTCGTGGATCCTACACCACGACAATGCACCAACCCACACGTCTAGCTTCAACGAGGATGGCAGTACTACCCACCCTCCCTACTCCTCCAGATCTTACCTTTTGTAATTTCTTACTGTTTCCAAAATAAAAACTGAAGCTTAAAGAGCGCCGTTTATAAGCGTATACACACGTTAACACGCGACGACTTCCAGCACTGCTTCCATTCCAGTCCAGTGTATTCATGCGGAAGGAAAGTATTTTAAAGGGATGGTAGTGAATAAGCAATAAGAATAATTTAGTATATTTTTTCACATTCCGGGAATTTCTGGATAACATCTCGTATTTATGAACGTATAAAAGAGTTTCCAAATTATATAGTGCATAAAATGTTAACAGATACTTAACAAATCTAAATGTATCTTTGCAAAGATCACGATTTTTTAAATCATATATAATCCTTGAAGCTCTTTTCTTATGCCAATCTGTTGAGGATTTGATTGCAATGTTTAACCAGTTTCTACCTAATAATTGCGTTCATAATAGCCTTAATAGTCGTCTGACTATGAATCAAGATGTTTTTCTTTTTATTTGTACAGCCGGCTTCTCGAATTTCCTCGGCACAGGCTACGACTACAAACAACTCAACCTGGAAAACCGTCGTGTATTTCCCCATATTCAGTGCTCTATTCCTACTAGGGTATATTCCACAGACACCTGCACCCGTACCATGATTGAATTGCGATCCATCCGTGAACTAGGTAGCAACTCTTTGCCTGATAAATATATTCAACTTAACTGTAAAAATAATCTCAAGTGCCATACTGTCCGCAAGTGTTTTTAATACCGGCTCCTCCAGTACAATTCCCGAAATATCTGTATGGCCCCCAACTACATTATCGGAAACAAGAAACTATCGGCCTTCAACATTCATGGCCACCGCTTTCACAAGTAGTGTCAGCGGAGAAAGCCGCAATGGCCTCCATGAAGGTAGTTCCCATGCTGTTCATGGCTCCTGTGATTCCCAACAGAGCCTGTTACTGGAGAGTCGTAAGGGGCCTCACTGCCGATGTCAACTCTGTCCTCCTCCACCATACAATTGCCCCATAGGTAATCGTTGGACTTACTACCACCCAAATATTAAACAGTCGAAATGGTGAATGAAATAGAGCTAGAAACCTAGATAGCCATGCTTAAGACTGCTTACACTGAAAGATATTCGGAGCACATAAGTAAGTACATATTTATATAGCGTGCATCAAAATAACTTAAAAATGCTGGAAAAATAGTTTAGTTATTTTAAGTACTATAAGAAATTACTTGCAAAACGGCAAAACGCACTAGGATACAGATTTTTTTTAAAGTGATTTACGCATTCCATCCAAAACCCAGTTCATACACCCAGGATTTTTGAGAGCAAGCTAAATGATTAAAAGTTTCGGCAATTTAAACACATTTTGAAAACAATTACTAAAACATTAAATGAATAATATATAATAAACTACTCAAAAATGAATAGGGAATTAGATCTTTTTTTAACAGATCTAATTAATTCGATTAAATTTAACGTATTTCCTCAAACTATAGATAAATTAGAAGGCCCACAGTCGTTTGTGGACATTTTATTTGGTAAATGTCTTTTCTGTGTGATAAAATATTGAATCTTGTATTTTAACCTTAAATTAATTTAGAATACAAAATTATAAAAATCGCATTTTTTGACAAGTATTATTCATTTTAAACGTCATTTCACATTTTCACGATGCCAAGACGTCATTTAAATAAAGAAACTTTTGATTAAATTGCGTTATTACATCAGCGAGGGCAATCTGGAGCAGAAATTGCCGCAATTTTTAATGTGTCTCCAAGTGTTGTTAGTAGGGCTCTAACAAGATTCCGACAGATAGGATCTGCAAGGAGAAGACCCGGTAGTGGATCTGAGAGGAAAACAAATCAGAGACAAGACCGCTACATACGAATTCAGACAAGGATGAATTCGTTTAGAAGTGCTGTATGGTTGCAAACACAGTTACGTGCCGCTACTGGAGTTAGAGTTTCGGATCAAACCATCAGAAACCGTCTGAGGGAAATTGATCTTCATAGCTGCAGGCCTGTGAGACGCCCAAAATTAACTAATGCCAATATAATGGCTAGAAGAACTTGGGTTAACCAACGACTAGCAGAAAATTTTCAATGGGAGCATGGTTTATACACCGATGAATCCAGATTCTGCTTATTTAGTGATAATCGTAGAGTAAGGGTCTGGAGAACTCGAGGAGACCGTTCTAGACGCGAGTTTACAAAAGCTGTGGTGCCTTTTGGCGGCGGTGGTGTCATGTTGTGGTCGGGCATTAGTTTGAATGGATGTACAAACCTTCATCTCTTTGAAAACAATGTCAATGGACACATATACAGAGATGACATTATTCAGCAATATGTGGCCGACTTTCGTGAGGCTATGGATGAAAACATGGTTTTTATTGATGATAATGCAAGACCTCATCGTGCACAAATTGTAATGCAAGCAATAAATGACCTCCATATTAACCATCTACCTTTACCACCAACGTCTCCCGACTTGAATCCAATTGAGCACATTTGGGACAGACTGGGAACACTTGCGGGAAATTTTACCGCTGTGTTGGAGAAGAGTGTCACAAGAACACATTAATAATTGCATTATGAGTATGCCCCGAAGATGTAGAGCTGTGAGAGATGTCCGTGGCCATTATACACGATTTTGGAATTAATTGTTACAGAAAAATGTTTATTTTAGCTATTGTTAAAAATGTTGCTTATTTCATTTTTGATCATTTCTTAGTAATCTAACGATTTTTCTGAATAAATATACTTGAAAATTTTAAATTGTTGTGTACAATTATGTATCTAATATAATATACTACAAATATTTACCCATACTATCTAAAAAGTACAAAAAAGTAAAAATTCCTTATTCATTTTTGAGTAGTTACTATTAAGAACTTGGCTCTAATAATATTTAATAGCGTTAATGCTAATACTGATTCAAAGTGTTTATGCTATTGTAACTGTGACGCGTTAAAGGCTACTTGAAACCCATCCATATGACACACTATACATACTACACAAGTAGAATGATAACATTAATATAAGTGCGCCTGCAAATATTAAAAATATACAAAATAGTACTGTCATAATGATACGAGTAGGATTATCGAAGTTTTGTTTGACTTCAAAAAACAATAAAATATATTTCATAGTGATGAATATACGAGCCGTGTCTCAGTGATGTTATTCAAACTAACAAAAATAGTTTTTGTAAGCAAATCTTTGCTTTGGAAGCAAAGCAAAACAATCTTATGATGATATGGGAATTGTTCATTAACTTTTAATATACACACTTATGGACAAAATTATCGAATATTTTAAATTTAAATTTTTTTTTGTATATATAAATTTTAATGAAAGAGAAACATTATACGAGAAAAAATTGTTTTTTTCTTACTATTTACTTAACGAATATTAATTTTTAATTAGCAGAAAATCATTAAAAAAATTAATGATACATTTTATGAAAATTTATGGTAATTATTTTAAACTTAAATGCAACTCGGTTAAGCAAAGACTAGTCTTTTGATTGAAATAAGAGCATAGTTAATAACGAGTATTTCCATCTGGTGCGCTAATTGCTGCTTGGATATTGTGTTGCAAATCGAAGTTCTTCTATTGTATTTGGAACAGGATTTCTTTGTCGTAAGCAGCGTTTTAGCTGACCCCACACGTGTTCAATGGGATTCAGATCTGGAGTATGCGGTGGCCAATGTAATCTTTGAACCTGAGCTGCATCAAGGTAATTAGTAGAGCAGACAAATTTCCGTGCGCGCCATGTGCGCCGATGTGAGGATGATTGTATTGCACGAGAACTAATAAAAAGCATTCAGTATGTGTTTGGTACTTGCTTAGACTGCATGTAAGTCTAAGCATACGTAATAAAATGTCCTCAACACATAAATCGAGAAAACAACCGTTGTCAGACAAAGTGAATAAATTTATTATGGATTTCCTGGACTTAATATACGATGACTCAAAAATTAAATGTTTAGTGTGCAATACATATATAATGTGTTGGTCAAAAACACATTGTAAAGAACACGTAAGCAGTTCGAAGCACAATAATAACAAAATTAATCGACAACAGTTTATACATGAACTATGTGTAACTATGATTGTGTGTACACTGCCGTTTACCTTGTTAAGTAATGATTCATTTATTTCATTTTGGAATAAATACGCGAATCAAACATTACCGAGCACGACAACGTTACGAAGGAATTTACCATCGGTGCGTAAACAGGTTGAAAATAAAATCAAAGCCGAACTGAAAAAGGAAAAAACTGTGGTTATGTGTGGACGAAACAACTGACAGCAAAAAAACAATCTGTAGTTAATGTGATGGCGTGTAATATCGAACCACATCAAGCAACTTCTTCAATTTTATTAGCATCCAGACGACTAGAACAATGTAATGCCGAAAAAATTTCAGAGGTGCTTTAAACTTTCGAAAGAGTATTAATGTTTATGACCGATGGTGCCGCAACCATGTGTTCTGTAGGCCGGTCTAGTTCTGTAGGACAATATTTTCTAATTGCCCTAACTTGTTACATGTTACTTGTAAACTCCATGCTCTACACCTTGTGGCAGAACAGGTTCGTAGATATTATCCAGAGGTAGATGCTTTAATATCGAGTACAAAGGCAGTATTCCTGAAATCTCCAAAACGTATTCGGAAATTTCACGAATTGTGTCCCCATACCCCTGAGCCACCACAGGCGATTCTGACACGTTAGGGTACATGGCTACTGGCGGGGTTTTACTATCATGAACATTTTGAAAAAATTAAGGACGTGGTTTTATCATTTGATCCGAAAGAAAGTGCAGCTATCAATACAAGCCAGAAAAAAATTCAAAATGCCGAAATTAAAATGGATCAACAAAGTATTCGTGAGAATTACTTGGGACTAGAAGAAGTAATAACAAAATTGGAAAATTCGTCGCTGTCGTTAGAGGAATCACTGCAAATCGTTAAAGATGTTCACGCACAACTGTGTGTCTGTTTTAGACAGAAATGCAGATTTTGACACCTTAACACGTATTTGTGGGGGCACGTCTACAGATGCGTTAAGTTGCTTAAAAGAGTATTTTGATTATGCGAATATAACATCACTAGATGTAGAACGCTCGTTTCCCGAATATAAACATATTTTTTCCTCACGGCGGACATGTTTTTCAGAAATAACCTTAGAAACGCACCTGATCTTGCAAATATACAATCGAGTTTCTCCAGTTTGTCAATCCTTGGAAGGCGCTTAAAACGGTAAGTGTTTTCTTAAATCCTCTGTCGTGCACACAATCACTGATTTCATACATTTTCCATTTTATTTATAGGTACATACAACGCTGATATAATATGAACTATTCTTATTTTTCGTGTGTTTATGCATATTACTTTAATAGCAGAAAACCAAATGTATATTTAATTATTTCTGATAGAATAAATGTCTCTACTTCTATACTTATATCGGTGACAAGCTCATGTTGCGTCCCTATTCTATCGCATATTCTAATATATTACGAATTACATTCCCATACCGGCGCTCATGGCGCGCACGGAAATTGGTCTGCTCTAGTAATTTGTGATATTTTCTGTCGTAGGTGTCTCTCGATTTCTTCGGTAACAAGTTTTATGTTACTTTTTCCGATTTTTTTACAATTTCGTCAGGGATTTTGAAACTTTCCTGCATTTTGACTTTTAGCAACGACAGTGTCACTATGATAAACTGACAATGTTGTTAAAATAAAATTTAATTAATTGTGGAACTTTTTTAAATATTTGTATTGCGAATGCAATGACGAACTAGTATAACATACAAATTTGTATGCACCGCGGCTATTAATAGATGTGTATACCCTCGGGCGGCTTACAAACACTTAGGCCAGAGGCCCTCGGGTTTGTAAGATCGTCGCCCTCAGGGCATGAACATCTACTAAAAATACCCTTGCTACATAAATAATTATTATGACTAGAGCAGACCAATTTCCGTGCGCGCCATGTGCGCCGATTATTTTTCGTGTGTTTATGCACATTACTAATAGCAGAAAACCAAATGTATATTTAATTATTTCTGATAGAATAAATGTCTCTACTTCTATACTTATATCGGTAACAAGCTCATGTTGCGTCCCTTTTCTATCGCATATTCTAATATATTACGAATTACACTCCCATACCGGCGCTCATGGCGCGCACGGAAATTGGTCTGCTCTAATTATGACCTTTTTGTCATAAAAACGATGATTTATACACTAATATCAAATTTTATTTCTTTTTTTAACATCGCTTCTTATACGAAATAAATAAATTATTGCTAATATCCTCCACATACCAAATACTCCAAAATATGAAGTTAGGAAAGTTTTTCTCAAATCAAAAGTCTTCCAATAATCTGATTTGAACGTTGTTTAAGAATGTTACAAAAGCTTTTACCAAGAAATAGCAACATTAAATATCATAAACATTTATTCACTTCCATCAACTTTTCTTAATGAGCGATTTAGAAAAACTTATTAAATTAGTGTACAAAAATCCAGTGAGCAAGACCGAAATAACGAAAATTTTAAAATAACAACTCTCTGAAAATTAATTAATTCTGAATGTTTGCAATTTCCAAAATGTATACTTGTATTCGATATCAACCTGTTTTAATGGTATTCAATTTATTAAAGTCAAAAGTGACAAAAATAAATAAAATATTTTTTCCCGGTGTTCACGCGAAATGCGGTTTAAACTTTTAATCCCCTGTGCGATACCTTTATATAACTTCCTTACGAAAGTTCCTTAACTTCACGTAACCACGCCGTATTTACAATTCGCATAAAAAGTTAAAGTATGTTTGTTATTCAAGCTTTTAGGCAAGTTTTTAAAATAATTGAGTTACGTTGGAAATTTAAAAAAACAAATACTTATATGGGCTGACCTTTCATAATAGCGTACCATTATATGTTAAAATAAAGAAGAAATGAATGAAAGATTCTTTATCTGAATAAATCAAAAACTGTGGCTTATTCTGTAAAAGTTAACTTAAAAAAGTTGAAATTACCACAACACAGCTTTAACTCCTGTATATGTATTTCAACAAATAAGTTGTCATCATCAACAGTAGAAAAGATATTGCATTCGGAGCCCTAGATAGATAAATTAGGTAGCCAGGAGCTTCTTCCACTGCGAACGTCCTAGATCTATTTTGGTCTTCATGTTTCGTTCAAGTACTTTCTCTATCAAGGCTCCTTTACTTAACCTTAACAGTTTCAGGAGCGATTCTAATAAATGCAGAACAACATATAATACACTTTTACTAAGCTCCCGATACTTTAAATATCGAATAAAGTTCACCATCCTTTCCGTTGAGCGGAATCGAAGTTATCTTATCACGGCGAAAAGTCTTCGCCATCCTCCACCATGAAAAATCTCCTGTTGACAAGAACTCGATCTTATCATGCTACTGCTCCTGTCTAAGTTCCAGGATGGTTCTTTTAAGGAGACTAGTGATTTCCTTTAATTGGGCAATACCATCAGAAGCGCAGGTTCTTCTGACACTTTTTGGGAAGTACTCTTCCTTTTAGGCGAGCCAGTCAAAGGGAGGCAGCCAACGCATCTCACCTGGAGGGAGATACGCGCTGACTTCAGTCAAAGATATTGTACTTGCCTCGGAGAGACGACTAGCAACCGCCTCCAGGTCCCTGCAGCCGCTACTCGTGGTGTAGATAACGGTCAGGTCTATTGTCGCACAGTGCTCTAAACATTCTCCAGTCCGTTCAAAGTAAGATTTTTTTATGCAAATGACGTGATACTGTTGTCAGGATTAAATTATCTACAAATAGATTCATTTATAAACTGTGTAATATTGTTAGCAATATGCAAAAGGCGCCGAATGTATTTGTGCGATAATAATGTTTGGACGCTTGAAAAATAAGAAAATAATAAGATACTCCAACGATATTATAGGATGTGCTACCCAGAAATTCCCGGCATTGAAATGTGACGTGCGATGGGATGGTAGTATAGCGCTATAGCGCTAGAAGTTATTTGTGTTTTTGTGTTTATATTTGTTGAGTTGTGTTTAAATAATTCTGCGACACTACAATTCTGCTTCAAACAAAAGTTATGGGGATGATATTTTAACACGGCGCAACAAAAGTCCTACCACACCGGTGAAATCTTCGATGCGCTTCGATATAAGTAGCGCAAAAATTTCTCAAATACTCGATTTGGTAGTACTTTTTTATTAAGTAGACGTTTGCTAATCATATACTCTATTTACGTGAACATATTATGAAATCTTAGTGATGAAAAAGAAAATATCTTTGATTTAATCTTGAATGAATTGTTTTATATGAAAACTTAAAATAATGTGTAGAGGCTAAATATAAATGTCAGGAAGATGTTACTTAAAAAAAATTATGAAAGGCGAAAATATTAATGATATTCATATTTTAAAAACAATTAAATACCCACCAGGCGCGTCCCTAGGTGGCGGATAAGGGGACGGTCAGGTCTCTCTTGGGGACCTGATTAGTGGCAGTCATAAGCGGGATGGATAGGTCTAAAAACCTTTCAATCCTTAGCGAAAGCTGTCATCGTGGACTAGCTCACCCAAGCTACGGTGTAAGGCAACGTGCTTAGAGCTGAATGGTCACTGGGTATATGTGGTCTCAAACGTTCCCCTGGGGGCACTAGGCGGAATCCCCTTGTATTTACGCCTTGTGCCTGTAATGGAAGCTCTGCTGGCATTGACCTCAAACTTCTTCCATACTCGTGGGAATTATATGAACCGAGAAACAAAACAAAACATTAAAAATGGAGTCTGAGGAGAATCCAAAACCTAAGGAGTCTATAGAGACTCCCTTGGCAATGGAGACTGATGAGACTCCAAAAAACAAAACTGAAACGCAACGGACTGAAACTGAGAACGTTGCGAAAACAGAGGGTTCACCCAAAGAAAAAAAACATCTTTCCGGGGCACAAAGAAAGAAATTAAAGAAGATGAGGAAACAGGGGGTGTATACGAGTAAAATAAGGCTCCCCCTTCCCAAAAAGAACCTCAGGGAGAACCTAAGCCAACAGGGGCCGTTAAGCGAACCGTGTCGGCTAGGGCACTCCTGAGGATAAAGTAACTAAGCGCACGAAGTTTTCTACTTCGGGCGTGAGTTACAAAGCAGCTCTTAAGGGTATTAAGGCTGCAATAGTTCCTAAAGATTACCCGGTCAGTTTAGTGACTGAGGGAAATGTAGGAGCTATACAAGAGGCCCTGATGATGGTCATAGATAGGGCGCGGAAGGCGCCGAGGTTTGAATCCTCCCGTCTTATGGATGGCTACTATGAAGTCTGTGCAGATGAAGACTCGTACAACACTACGAGAGATTACTTGGAAAAGGAAACTGTTTGGAAACTCGTGAAGAGCGAGGAGCTGCCAAAAGGAAAAGCCATATCCGTCTTCGAGATACCGTACATTGATAAGCTCCAATAAGAGCGAAACGCGTCTGTACGTTCCGTTGATGGACGTGGCTTTTCAGCAATTTTCAATTATCCTAATTACCAGGAAGGTCGTAGTCGCGACGAGGTGTGTTCTGCATACTGGTACAAACTTAGTTTGTCGGATTGTAGTTATTAACCCATCAGAAGTTCAGAATGACAGTAATCTGTTGATTAAAAAATAAAAACTACTGTCTTTATATTTGTGAAAAGTGTACGAGTGTTTATGAATGTAATTGTCTGTATGTGTGTTTTTTTCTGTGGATGTCAAATTGAAAAGTATTGTCTAATAATGAAATTTTTAAATCTAAAAATGGTAAAGTTTTATCTTTTTCTAGCTCGTGCGTGAAACGTATTGAAGGATATTGTTTATTTAAAATATTTAAGAAAGCCTCCGTATTCAAAGATTCGGGTATCACAGCAAACACATCATCTACATATCTTTCCCAAAACTTAGGAAAAATGCCACAATTAGCTTTGATTTTGTTTTCAAGGTTAGTCAAAAATAGGTTTGCTAAGAAAGGTGACAGAGGATTGCCCATAGTTGTGCCATATGTTTGTTTATAGAAGTTATTGTTGAAAGAGAAAGTGTTTTGATCCATGCAAAGTGTTGTTAGTTTTATGTATTCGTTTGTTAAATCGGAAGAGATCGAATTGAATTATTGAAAGTCTTTAATCATAATTAAAGTAGTATCTATCGGAACACTTGGAAACAGAGACACTACATCAAAGGAAATAAGTTTATAATTTGACTCTACATTTACATCATTTAATTTGGTAATGAGGTCCGACGTATTTAAAATAGAAAAGAAATATAAACTTGAATTTACTGAATTCATTAACCAACCATTTGGCAACGACAAACAATTAGTACTGAAAATTAAAAACAAACTAGAAAAGAAGAGGCTCACAACTTCAAAAATCACTCTAACACCAGACACTTTGAACAACAATAAAAAATACTGCAAGATATGATTTCATGAAAATTGGTATAACAGCGTAATAAAACTGTTTAAAAAATACAATTTAATTGCAGCTTTCTTCAACAATAATAAGTTACAACAATGTCTAAAAATAAAAATTGTTAACACAGATCCGTTGAAAGAGTCGGGCATTTACAAAATAAGTTGTAATTCTTGTCCAAAATTATACATCGGGCAAACCAGAAGAAATGTTCAAACACGATACAAAGAACATATGGCTCATGTTAAATTACACAACATAGAAAAGTCAGCATTAGCTCTACATCATACAAATACAGGTCACAACTTCAATTTAGAAAATGTTAATTTAGTTAAAAAAAGCAGTAATAGAAATTTAGACATGTGGGATGTCATATACTGAAGAAACACAAAAATTATCTTCTAAATAATGATATTTCACCCCTCATTAATAAACTGTTAGCATGTATACCGACATCATTAAGTACTTAAGACATCTTGTAAACAGGTGCTAAATTCTTCATTTACATTAATATTTTATATTGTAATACCTAATCCTTTTGCCGTTAGTCCAACCCGATGCCCCCCCTTTGGTTCATAGATATTTGGTATTTCCCCATGAACTCATTCTGAGAAATCGTAGTAGCAAAAAAGAAATTAAAATAATTACCGGGTTAATAACCGGACATTGTCCTTTAAGGAAGCATTTGTACAACATGGACTTGGTTAGCGAGCCCTGGTGTAGGAGATGTGAAAACTAGCCTTCATTTAATATGCACGTGTGAGGAACTGAAGGAACTCAGACAGAAATATTTCGGGAGAGATCTATTGGATCTTTCGAGTGTATTCAAACTTCCCCTGAGGAGGATAGTGGCTTTTAAAGAGGACACAAGGCTAACAGAGTGGAACTGAGAGATCTATTGGGTGGCGTCCAACCCAAAACAGAAGAGAAGAAGAGAGAAGAAGATATAGTACTAATATAAGTATGTATTTGCTGTTACTTTAAAAATTAATGCTCAATAAAAAATAATAAATTTGTTATTGTTGTGTTTTAGAAATGTCAAATTCGAAAATGACGTTTGATTTAGCGGCGGTTGCTGTGGGTCCTGCTGTGAAGAACGCGAAATACTCACTTCGCAAATTTTCTTTTATGAAAAACATATTTTTTCTGCCTTTCCTTTCATTCCACATAGCCGCAGCAACGCAAGACAGGGTATTGAATCGAATGATGTGTTTTCTCGGTGAATCTATGTTCGATACAATAATTTTATTTACATTCCCATTTATTTCATATCAGACTGAGCCACAGCGAAACGTGGCCTAGTATAGCTAGTAAATAATAAATAAATAAACAATGTCAACTAATTTTTAACAAAAGGAAATTATAAAGTATTTACAAACGCGAAAAAATGGAATCATCTGAATTACACTTGCAGGTACGATTTAATGTCATTTACGTATATAAATCTCGCCTAATTCTAAAATAAAATCTCTGCAATTTTGTTTCCTTTTTTCTGCGAAACTGGAAAACGTCGCAACTCTCGGCTGAATTATTAAGGTCATTAGTTTAATGCAAAGCATTCCTGACTTGAGTGGAAGATAACATAAAATTATTAGACCCGTCTATTGGCAAAAACTATGGCAAGGAATGGGACCGTAATTTGTAACTTTAGCTTCATCGTGCACCGCATCATTAATAATAGCGTCTTGATTGTTGCTTAGTATGCGTTCTGTATCATTTTGTCAGACAACGCTTCTACGTGACCTCGTAAAATATTTTTCTAAAATATGATTACACTACTTACTGTCGGGACATTAAATATGATTGTCTCGGAAGCATCTTACGTGTTTTGTGAGAAATTTTGCTTGACTTCGATAGTTATTATCGGAACTAACAATATTCGAATCTTCTCCAAAGTAATGACTAAAATAGAAGAAAATCGTTCTTTCTACAGAAAGTAAGACATTAGACACAGAGTGGAAAATACATTTTTTACAATATAAGGTTACATCAACAAGTTTCTATGTAGAACAAAATTTCGTTAGTTACAATTTGATTAAGAATTGAAGAGTATAACTTCTAAAGGGTCTAAGTGCCAAAATCTTGAAAATTGAGATTTTGATTGAAAACGGTAGTATGTCCATACCCCATTACAAATCGAAAGGGTCTATGTGCCTGAGATCAATATAATAGTTATGCCATTCATTTATAGAAGGCGCTGGGTCAAAGTGACGCGATCTGTAAATGTTATAAAGGGTCTATGTGCCATTTATGGAAACACTGTTTTAAACAGCTGTTTTACGCGAAACATCATGGAAAACAACGGTGTGTTGGAAGAAAGAAAAAGACGCAAAAGAAAATCTGAGAGTGTTATAAATGAAAGAAGGAGATTAAGACTGTGTGGCAAGCAGTATAGTACTTATAAAGGTGCAATTGAAAAAGGGAGAAAGCAACCAGCAGAAAATAATGTAAGCTAACCTAAAATTAACATTTTGTTACTGTTGGAATAATCATTCTTTGAATTATTTTCTAGGTGTGCAAATGTAATAAGAAATGCAAATTACTTTCCATTGAACAAAAAAGGTTTCTATTTGATGACTATTATAAAATAAATGATCACAAGAAACAAAGTACTTACCTTCTTGGGCTCATTCACGTTGTCCCTGTAAATAGAAGGCGCCATGGCCATTATGAGGATCCTGCAGAAAGTCGGAGGCAATGTACTACTTACTCTGGTGTTCCTGATGGTAAAGGAAGTCATGTAAAAGTGTGCAGAAAAACATTTTCAGACATATTTGCCCTTTCCCACAAAAGGGTACACGTTTTAGTGGAGAAGAAAAAGCAATGTGAAACAGTGTACAAAGATAATAGGGGTAAGGCGAACAAGCCAAGGAAGTACTTTCCTGAGCTAAGGGAGCAAATAAAAGTCCATATAAATTCATTTCCAATAGAAGAAAATCATAATAGCCGGAATAGGTAAATAAAACAATTTCTTAGTGCAGATCTTAATGTAAACCGTTTATATATTGCTTTCAAGAAAAAATACCCAGACACCGTTGCAACATAACTTGAGATTTGGTAGGCCAAGGTCAGACACGTGCTCTGTGTGTGACCTCTATGAAAATAAAATAAGATCTACTGCTGATGCAACTAGTAAACGGTCTTTTGCGATCAAATTAGAATTACATCATAGGAAAGCAGAAGCAGCAAGGGCTGCAATGCTGAAAGATGAAAACGAAGCTCAAATGCCAACGAGTAAGAACACAGTTTTGTCCATAGATCTGGAACAAGTCCTTTTTTACCGACATTGACTCATACGCAAATGTTTTACAGTCGGCAGTTGTCGTGTTACAATCTGTGTGTACATCTGTCAGACACTGGTGATGCATTTATGTGCTTATGGAATGAGTCCATTACAGGCAGAGGGGGCGACGAAATTGCTTCTGCGTTGTTAAAAGTACTAAAAAGAGAAAATGTAGCTCTAAAACAAAAACTTGTTGTTTGGTCCGACAACTGCATCGGACAAAACAAAAATCGCATGATCTTATTTATGTTTATTTATCTTGTGGCGAATGGTTTTTTTGAGGAAATCGAGCATTAAGTTCCTGGTAAGTGGACACTCTTATTTGCCATGCGACCGCGATTTCGCCCAGATCGAAAAGAGGAAAAAAGTTACAAAAAATTTTGTACCTGCTGATTTGGAAAAGATGATAAGACAAGCTCGTCACGAAAAACCTTTCAATGTGGTTTCTATGGAAGAGCATTACTTCAAAAATCTGGATAAAGCAAGTGACTATATGTTAAATACCACAAAACTAAATGCATGTATCATCGTTGTGCTGGATGCGAATCACAAAAGACAATCCTGGAAAAGTGTATACAAAAACATCGTTTAGTGAAGTGCAAGACTGGACTGTTTGCAACGTTATAAAAAAAGGAAGAAAAGTAGAAGACATCAAGGATATGAGTCTTGAACAACTCGTGTGCAAAAACAAAATATCAAAAGAAAAGTTGAAGAATTTGCAAGATATGCTCGACTATATACCTCTGAATCATCTAGCCTTTTATGAAACTCAGATTGAGAGAACACAACAGGGTTTCAACGGGGAAGCAGCTCCAATAAGTCAGAATTTAAAAAAAATAGAGTTGGTACTTGGACCCTTTCAAAGTAACTTGCAGTCGGCAGTTGACTTCCTTTATAGAAAAATCATGGGGATATTTATTTTTAACTAAGAAAAAGTGTTTATTTTAATTTTGATTTTGTTGTTACAAACTTCTGGTTTGGCACTATGTATAAAAAAATAAAAAATTAATCCTAAAGTGCATACTTATGTTTTTATTCATTTAATTTGAATTTCCTCAACTTTATCATTTTGGCACTTAGACCCTTTAGAAGTTATACTCTTCAATTTATATTAAAATGTATCTTCCATATCCAATACGAGATTAGGTTGCTATTTTTGTACTCTAAATAACAAACAAAATCAAATATTTATCATTAAAAATGATTTTGTTATTTTTCAAAATATGCTCCGTGGTGATCGATGCGCTTTTGCATACGTTTGAAACAAACAATTTTCATAACACTTTTTCAACTCCGATTGAAGTAACTCCAAGGCATGCATTTTGAACGCATCAACCGCTCTTCTGGCATCGAAAATAGTTGACCACGTTGTTTATTCTTGACGTAAGGGGCAAAAAGAAATTGGGTGCGAAATCAGGACTGTGCGATGAATGATCTATCAATCTGATAATTTGACCAGTCAAGTATAGAATTGTTTATGCCAATGTGCAAGGTCTCGCGATGTCATGGTAAAGAACGATCCTGCGTCTCTGATTAGTTTTTCTTATTTCTCCCAAAAACTTTTGGGAATCAAATGGTTGTGTACCATTCAAGATTAACCATTCTACGATCCTCTAGTGGTACTCTATCGACATGTTCGTTTTCCCCAAGGAAAGGAGCGACCATTTGCTTCCAAGTACTTCTTACAGGAACAACTTTTATTGGGTTTGACTTATCCTGGGACACGTATACCGTCGACTGCTGCTTTTGGGCTCATATTTATAGATCCAAAATTCGTCACTTATGTAGATGTTATACATGGCTTTTGACACACTACGATTGTACTTTTTTGAGAAATTCTTGGCATTTCTGTTTTGCAATTTTCAGTTGCTGCTCCTATCTCCAAAAATTGTTTATCTTTTTATTTGCTCTTATCTCAGGATCCAAGCAGGTTCCCGTGTAACTATCGCTATGATTTTATTTAAATTGACAGACAATTAATGAGTGAAAACATAAATAAATGAACAAAGGCTGTGTTTGTAAAATAGTTATTTATGTAACCAGTTATGAAATGGGTTATTTTGTGTAACGAAATGGAATGTTTGCAGGACGAGCGAGCGTAGCGAGCGAGATCCTGCAAAATGACATGAGTTACACAAAATAACATTTCATAACGTGTTTCATACAAAATTTTATCTAATTTTGACCAAAACATAGATTTATAGTTTTCCAGTTGATCTGACATTAAACGTCATAAGTCGTATTAAATAATTAGTGACAGTTTTCATGCTATTGATAATAATTCATTTGACTTGACAGGTGTTTGTTAATTTAAGTATAAGTATTTACTTTTATTAGCTAAATATTTCGGTGCATTGTACGAGTAACAATGTCGGATTCAGATTCAGGTGGACTACCAGACGATATAGAAGAGGCTGCACAAAGTGCATTATCGACTGTGATTCCACAAAAGTCGAAAGCCCAGTACGATTTGGCTTATGAAAAATTTGGGAAGTGGCTTAAAGACAAAAAAAATTAAATGTGTTAATGAGAAGGTTTTATTAGCCTATTTCGAGGGAAGAAAGAATCAAAAAGCTTCAACACTCTGGACTCTTTATTCCATGTTACGAAGTGAATTGTCTTTGAAGAAGAATATTGATATTGCAAAATATGCCAGTTTACATGCATTTCTAAAGAGGCAGTCAGAGGGATACCATGCAAAAAAGTCTAATATTTTGTCAAAGGAAAACGTCTCCCGGTTTATGACAGAAGCTGAGGATAAAACATATTTAATGAGAAAGGTCGCATTGATCGTTGGAATAGCTGGTGCTTGTCGAAAAAGTGAGCTAACTTTTCTACGTGTGGGGGATATTTTAGACGAGTTTTCTCATTTTGTAATAAAAATCCCTAATACAAAGACAAAAGTAACGCGCGAGTTTGTGATCACAGAAGGAAATATTGAAGGGCAAAATTTTCTTGATCTTATTAGAAAATATATTTCTTTGCGTCCACAAAACGTTAATCACGATAGGTTTTTCGTCAAATATAATAATGGTAAATGCGGGGCACAGCCAGTTGGCATTAATACAATCGGTAATCTACCGAAAAGAATTGCTCAGTTTTTGAAACTATCAAATCCCTTCTTATTTACCGGACACTGCTTCAGAAGGTCATCGGCTACCTTTTTGGCAGATTCTGGTGCGGATATTTTTAAGGTTAAACGACATGGAGGCTGGAAGTCCAATACTGTAGCTGAGGGCTATGTAGAGAATTCTATAGAAAATAAGAAAAGGATTGCCAATGATATTCTTGGTGAATCAAGCTCAAATGCACATTCCGTTTTGCATCATAACATCAGAGTACCTGCCATGAATTCTACGTGTGCAGGAATTAACCTCACCAATTGTTCACATTGTGTCATAAATGTTTATAATGCATAAAATAAAAATTTAACCAGTTTGTGTCATTTAACGTTCCCCTTTATTAACTTGAGATGAAATTATTTTTTCAAAATATTTCGTAACTAGTGATGAAATGAACTTTTCAACACTAGTTACGAAATATTTTACTTTTCGTAACTAGTTACGAAAAGTAAACCGTTTCCTAACGTCATACAGTTTTGAAAAGTGTCACTTTATGTGTCAAAATTAGATAATAGTTATTTATGTACCTAGGTTCGTAAGTACAGTTTTATGGTCGAGAATACGATTGCAAACCGAGACCCGTAGGGTCGAGGTTTGCATGTATTCGAGACCATGAAAGTGTACTGTACGAACCGTGGTGCATATGAGATTTTTCGTCATATCTACGTTTTTTTAAATAGACGAATTTGAATGATTTTCCACTTTACTTTTACTATATGTATACACATTAGTAACATCAAGTCAGGAATATTTGTCGTATCTATGGTAACCATGTTTGTGTCGATATAAATTTATATTTTTGATAAATGTCAAAGTATATGCAATAGATTTTCAAAAGTTTTTCTTTCTAAATAAAATTTATAAACATGAATCAAATAGAGATGGATGCTATTATAGCTTGTACTGAGATTTTGCCGGAGAAATCTAAAAACAGATACAATGAAACCTATAAAATGTTCAAAGATTGGTGTCACCAATATTGCTATTATTTCCCTAGGGTCGTAATAAATATTACAGCCCGCTACCATAGCAACTGTCAATACGGTATGTAAAGTCTCACTTACGTTTCAAAAAAAGGTGTCATAATTGTTTACTTACGCAGTAGGTGTGACGAAAAATTATTTATTAGCTAGTTGGATAGGCAACCGCTTATAGGATAGTGGCACCAAAATTTCTTTCTATAATGTTTTGCGGACTATCTATGGTTTTAAACTGTTAATAAGCGGTTTGTCTAGTAGATGCCGCGACCAGACTAAGAAATTTTCACGTTGAGTCGCTATAAAACTTTTTTCTCGGTGTGACAGTGAACATGTTATCTGGCAATAAGCGTAGTAAGTAGACAGCATTTACTAATATTTAATCATCCGTTTATGTCGTATCTTTTTAAAGTAATTGATAGACTAGCTGGTAGATGAATGTAGTCAAGTATTTTTATAATATTTTTAATGAAACGTGGTTTTTCGTTATGAATAAATATGTGGTCAATTACTGGAGCGCAACATCTGTACAAGCACCAGTAATTGACCACTTTGGTCAAGTACTGGTGTTACAAATAAGTTAAGATTTTTACGTGTCTGTCTATTTTATAGTTTTGGGTATGTTTGAAAGAAATGTTTTTATTTACAAAAACAACTTCTTTTAAAGTGGATCTAGTAGTTGACAACAGTTTTGTAGTGGTCAACTATTGGGTCTTTGTCAAAGTCAACAACCGGTACATTAATTTTACTTTATTAAAGGTTTTGTTATTGGTTTAGTAAAATGTTTGTCTTTCAGAAAAATGAAACACAATTGCAATAGGCTCTAAGCGATATTTCCAATAATGTTTGCAATATAAGACAAGCAGAAAGGCTATACGGTATTCCTCATTCTACTTTAATAAATAAGTTACAAGAGAAGTCTCACTTAATGAGATAAATGGTCCTCTTACTACACTAACCAAGGATAAGGAAGCCCTTTTGGTAAGGTGGCTACTAGCAAGTGCTCGAAAGGGATTTCCCCTCAACAAGACCACACTTTGTGAAACTGCCAGCGATATTATGAAAAATGACGATCAAATTCACAAATTTCGTGATGGTATGCTTGGAAAAAATTGGTTTTCGACATTTTGAAGCGCCACCGAGAGGTTTCTCAACGTCATGCTGAATCTATTAATGGAGCCTGAGCATGTGTAACTGATTCCGTTATTTACTTATTTATTTTATTATAATAATATAATAATATAATAATTTATTATAATTGAACAAAATGCTGAGGACATTTTAGATTATCCTACTAGAATTCCCAATTCTAACGAATCAGGATTTGCTACAAATCCAAAAAGTTGTCTTGTATTGGGTCCCTGAGGAATAAAAAAATTTTATGAAGTTAAATCTGAATCTGAAAAGGAAGGTATCAGACTGCTCTGTTCGCAATTTCCGCTGTCGAAAAAATATTTTTTCAAAGTCATTGGAAATGATATTAGTGTCGTAAATACTGAGTAACTTGTCAAAAAGTTAGAATAACCAAGGGTTGTTGGTACAACCGGTAGTTGTACTAAATTTGAGTTCTCCGAAGACGTTATTTAAATATTTTCAGAAAAACATAAAATGTTTTATTTTTAAAAAAGCAATATTAAATTTTTTTAGTGGTAAAAATGTTTTTTAGGTTTTCATTTTTCTTTAAATAAATATATAGTTTCCCTTAAAAACTTGTTTTACTTTTTTTATCAAATGGTCAACTACTGGGTAAAATTTGTGGTCAACTACTAGTTCTCGGTTCTCGGAGGTCTTTCACTGGTAATTCCTGACTTTTTTTAATGACTTTTTTTTTAAATAAAAATAAACTCTTTGATTTAATTCGTCGTAAATTTGTGATCAACTACTAGTTCTCGGCTTCTCGGAGGTCATTCACTGGTAATTCCCGACTCTTTTTAATCACTTTCTTTTTAAATAAAAATAAACCCTTTGATTTAAGATTGCTTGCAATATTTAGAACCACAAAACCTAGTACTTCTTGCATGTATTTTTAGTCTTCACGAAAAATTAAAAGATCAGTTAACTACAAGCTTCTTTGTAAAAAAGAAGTTCTTAATCGGTCACCTATTGATGCACCTACCCTATGTTTAGGTTATTGTAATAATGTATTAAGTACACAATGAGATGCTTGAATGTTTTTTAATTTAGTAATAATACACTGATGGAAAAAAGTGACGAGCACTCCCTGTATAATCTGAACGTGTTGAGATAAATGCGTAGATTTAGCGGAGCATTAAGGTTTCCTCTAGACGAGTTTGCGCAGCGAATTGTGACATTTACAATAGTGTGCCTCCGACAGCTGCAATATGTTGTCAGTGACCGATGCGGGGAGTGAGAAACCGGTTATTGTTAGTGTTGTGGAAGCGGGTAATTGTAGTCGTACTTTGTGCTTGATGGAAGGCCGCTCGCGTTATCTGAGTAAGTTTAAGCGAGGAATGGTTGTGGAGATGAACATGATAGGAGTATCCTTCCGTAATATCGCGCGCCGTCTCAAGCGGTCATTATCGACAGTGCAGCGGGCATGGCGAGAATGGATGGAGCAAGGACGTACGCGCCTTCAGCCATGAGCGGGACGGCCCCGCGCGAGCATAGCACGCGAGGATAGCGCCCTTGTGAACAGCGCTTTAGCGTCGCGTACGTCTTCCTCAAGGCAACTTGGAGCCATTTGGCCAGCAGAAAGGGAAGGCGTACTCACTACGCGAACTGTACGGGGGCGTTTACTAGAAAGTGGACTGCAAGCACGCTGTGCGTTGCAGCGGATTCCACTGACTCGCGAGCACCGCCGTACACGGCGCCAGTGGGTGGAAGCTAGTGTCGAGTGGAGGTACATTTTATTTTCCGACGAATCAAGATTCGAATTAAGCACCGGTGACGCGCGAATTTTAATTCATCGGAGACGTGGTGAGCGTCACCTCGAGGAGTGCATCCAACCACGCCCTATCCACCGCCAGCAGGGCATTATGGTATGGGGTGCTATTACACATGGTAGACGTACACGTCTGCTGCGTATACAGCATACGATGACGGCTCGCCGCTACATAGATGAGGTGCTACGGCCAGTCGTGCTTCCCTACATTCGACGGCGCCCACGTCTTCTATACATGCACGACAACGCCCGACCGCACACTGAACGTATTGCCCAGACCTTTGTGGAAGAGAACCATAAACGGATGCTTCATGGGCCGGCACGTTCTCCGTATCTCAATCCGATCGAACATGTCTGGGATATGATCGGTCGGAGACTTCAATGTTATCCGGCTCCCCCGGGCAACCTTGAGGAGCTATGGTGGCGAGTTGAAACAGCATGGTTGAGCATCCCTCCCGCTACCATACAACGACTTATTGACTCGTCGTGTAGCGATTGTACGCGCCGCTCGCGGGGTGCATCCCTTCCCAGCAGGGCTGCGCCGCTCTCCAGGTGGGGGTAAGTTATGCTACGTTAATACTACTTCTATACCAAATTTCAATGCGTTAGAACCACTTCTCCAGATTATACAGGCTGTGCTCGTCACTTTTTTCCAACAGTGTATCAAGTGGCAATTAATTTTTAGAGCAATATAAATACAATGGATAGCCCAATCTATATTTTAATGAATAATTCTACTTGAGCAACGTATATTTAAATGATATCGAATTTGTGCTTTAGCAGTAAAATCTAATTTTGAATTTTCTCTATTAATACTTGCTAGTAATGTAAATTGTAACCAGGACTGTCGTGACGGGATCGGGAAGCTCTTGTGTGTTGATATCAAGATTGTGATGTACTTGGGATATACGAGAAACTTCACATATTCCATATTCAAATGTTTTACCTTTAACTCAATGATGATTTTCTGGAGGTGCTCATTTCGGAAAAGTTTCTGTTTACAGAGTTGCCAATCTATAGAATTCTATGCAGACATCCTTTGCGTTATACAACTTCTAATATAATGTATAGAATTCACGGTTGGCTCTTGGTGAAACATGATTAGTAATTTACTAAATAAAACACTTGGTATATTTGTTTCACAAAATGTATTTAAAATATATCTGACATATGTTTCGACTTATACAGTCATTCTCAAAGAGTAGAGTTTTTTGATATAAAACCGTTAACTATGCTTTACTTGCACTTTTAATATAATGTATAGAATTCACGGTTGGCTCTTGTTGAAACATGATTAATAATTTACTAAATAAAACACTTGGTATATTTGTTTCACAAAATGTATTTAAAATATATCTGACATATGTTTCGACTTATACAGTCATTCTCAAAGAGTAGAGTTTTTTGATATAAAACCGTTAACTTTGCTTTACTTGCACTTTTAATATAATGTATAGAATTCACGGTTGGCTCTTGGTGAAACATGATTAATAATTTACTAAATAAAACACTTGGTATATTTGTTTCACAAAATGTATTTAAAATATATCTGACATATGTTTCGGTTAACGGTTTTATATCAAAAAACTCTACTCTTTGAGAATGACTGTATAAGTCGAAACATATGTCAGATATATTTTAAATACATTTTGTGAAACAAATATAGGAAGTGTTTTATTTAGTAAATTATTAATCATGTTTCACCAAGAGCCAACCGTGAATTCTATACATTATATTAAAAGTGCAAGTAAAGCAAAGTTAACGGTTTTATATCAAAAAAATCTACTCTTTGAGAATGACTGTATAAGTCGAAACATATTGCAGTGGAATGTGCTTTTAATTATGATTTTTAATTAAGTTCGCACTGCAATCTATACACCGCAACTTATTCTCTTAGCTGACTTCAGTCGTGTTGCCTTCCTTGAGCTTCTACTTCAGGGGTTATCCTCACGGATACGGGCCGAGTTTAAATTTAAAGTAAAACAATAAGCATTAATAGAAAAGTCACATTTAGTTTGTTTATAAATTTAATAAAAAAATAAAAAAAAGAAAAAAATCCCTTTACTGAGTGTATAGGGAGCTAAAGCAAATTAACAGTAGCTAGGAGGAAAGAGTCCTTGCGATAAATGACACGCGCAAGGAGAAAAACCCCCTTTGACTCTCGAACAAACATAAATAAATATAATAATAAAATTTTATCAGATGTCAACAAACTAACCTTAATCCCAAAACTCCAAACGTCAAGATAAAAATTTGTCTATCTTGCGCGCGAAATCAAAATCTTAAGATCATGCGTGAAATAAACATGACAAAGCACAAAAATATCCCCACCATTCTACGTATTAATATATATACAATTTAATAAAAACTCAACTCAGAAAAACAACGATCTGATAATATTTTCTAGATATTTTTCGATTATGAAAAAAATATTTTACAACATTACAAATTATATTATTAATTTATAGAGCTCTTTCAATTCTTAATTAATAATGAAATACTACTTACATTAATTAATGTAATAGAGCATAACAACGAGAGATTCCTTCAACAGATAGGTGTTTTTTAACAAAATGAAAATACAAGTATACAACACTTGTAAAACCGTGTACTATGAAATTTAACAAAACAATCGAAGCACAAAACTAACACTACGAATTATCCAAGATTTTAATTAAACAAAATTAAGTTTTATTTAATTTCAAATTTACCAACACCTATCTTCACGACCACCCGAGAATCTCTAAGCTATCATGGATCCCGGAAACGCCAGGGCAATCCCTACCTAATATAATCTCAAGATAACACAAATATAAAATATATCTAAACATTTTTGATTTCCATATAGGCGCCACGTTCAAACATCAATTTCGACCTGGACAACCTACAGCCGTGGTTCAAATTCAAACATACCACAATTTAAATATATCTACATAACATATAATCACAATTTTTTTATATCAATTACATACAAATAAAGTTCAATATAATTCTTCTATTTTTTCTTTCTTCTGAAGAGAAAAATCCATGGCAATATGTCAGATATATTTTAAATACATTTTGTGAAACAAATATACCAAGTGTTTTATTTAGTAAATTATTAATCATGTTTCACCAAGAGCCAGCCGTGAATTCTATACATTATATTAAAAGTGCAAGTAAAGCAAAGTTAACGGTTTTATATAAAAAAACTCTACTCTTTGAGAATGACTGTATAAGTCGAAACATATGTCAGATATATTTTAAATACATTTTGTGAAACAAATATACCAAGTGTTTTATTTAGTAAATTATTAATCATGTTTCACCAAGAGCCAACCGTGAATTCTATACATTATATTAAAAGTGCAAGTAAAGCAAAGTTAACGGTTTTATATCAAAAAACTCTACTCTTTGAGAATGACTGTATAAGTCGAAACATATGTCAGATATATTTTAAATACATTTTGTGAAACAAATATACCAAGTGTTTTATTTAGTAAATTATTAATCATGTTTCACCAAGAGCCAACCGTGAATTCTAAACATTATATTAAAAGTGCAAGTAAAGCAAAGTTAACGGTTTTATATCAAAAAACTCTACTCTTTGAGAATGACTGTATAAGTCGAAACATATGTCAGATATATTTTAAGTACATTTTGTGAAACAAATATACCAAGTGTTTTATTTAGTAAATTATTATACAACTTCACCTTCAGGTGTCCACAATACCGAATTGTTTTGATTTTTTTTGTTATTTTTCGTTGTCTTTTGTTTTAGTTTATGTAATAAATATTTATTACGTTAATGTTTGTAAACAAGAGTATTTACTATTATTATTTAGCTTATCTCAAGCGACAAACTGCATGAATGTTAATTTTTCTCAAGCGTATAAATATATTATTCCACGGTTCAAAAATATCAAATTTACATATTATAGTATTTACTGGAGTAAATTTGACATTAAAAATAAGCACCTCCATATTATCACAAGAAAACAGGAGAACGCTTTTCAAAAGGGATCAATTACACGTTGATAAACACTTGGTGAATTGCTCTACAGTTAAGAAGAGACATTAATTTAGACAAATTCAAACAATTTGAAACAATTTTTAATTGAAAATTCCTTTTTAACTGTAGAAAAACATTTTAAATTGGCATGTTTATGAATATTTCATGAACTTTTACTTAGTTTGTTTTAGTATGTATATTTTGTATGAATTAAAACTTTATTTTTCTTATCCCAGACATCGTAAATATCTTAAGATGATTTAAGGACAATATAATTTACATATTACCATTAGTTTAATAGCTTTTCCTTGTAGTATTTCTCTTTAAAAATGTACTTATTGCCGCAGTTTCATATATACGCGAACAGGAACAACGTAAAATTCTACCTCGGCGTCCCCAGACATATATCGTTACGTTTTGTGGATTTTTTCGTACTCCCTGGACACGAGTACTCATTACAACGGTCTGCTAGTGAATGCAGTTATTACTTCAACAGGAACTCATTTTACCGCAGAATGTCACAATTTGTTTCGTTCCCGACGCGACACTGTCAAGTGGTTCGTTCAGTGTATGTGTGTTCAGGTTCACCGCAATGTTCTGCAAATATTTTATGCCAGCGACAATTTTGCAGTTATTTACCTTGACTATATGCGAGAGCATATTCAGATGGTAAAACTTGCGTTCAAATGTAAAGACACGAATGAATGGAGAGGACGTAGATTTTCTGTGATAGCTTTCTTGTATTCCGCTGTTACACACTTTAACTGCGAGAATTTCGAATGTACGAACGTTCGAGCTGTGGCTATAATATAACGAGACTATGATGTAAAAGTTTTTATTTTAAATTTACACATATTGAATTATTATCATCTATTACGTGTTCGTAAACGTTCATTCATTTTATCGCATATTAACTTCTTTCTTTATTTCATTCCGTTCTATTTATCGTTAACCTACCTGTATATTTATCTGTTTTCGTTCCTATATCTGCAGTTTATTACGTATCAGTTTTGTTATAGTTTAAAAGTAATCCTTACACCGTTTGAGCATTTTTAATAATTTATTTAAATTAATTGCTAATTCCAAGTCATCATAGGCTATTTCAAAATTCAATATTATCATTTAATATAATTTATTTACTTTAATTGCTAATTATCGAACATCATAGGCTATTTCAAACTCTAATGTCTTCATGTAACGTTTGTATGTTAAAATATTTTGGATGTCACTATAACCGTTTCCCCGGAGTCGTTTATTTAATGTGTTTATTTTTAATCCGGAGCATTGGATCTACTCATGCGCAAGTTAGACATCTTGAAATATTATGCGAGTCATCGTTCGTACATTTGAATTTATATTTCATTACCGTTCTTTTGGGCAATTTTAAGTAAACAGGACATCGTTATATTTTTCATTAGAATTTTGTAAGCATATTAGGATCGTTTAACTTGTCGTAAAACCATTTTTCAATTAATTTAACATTTACATTTTTGGTTTGTTTGGCGAACTATCTAGGCAAGATTCTCCTAAACTATTTGGTCTAGATCGCTGTAACGTTTGGTATAATTTTAATCGTTGCTAAACCATTAATTAATCCGAATCAATTAATGAATTTTTGGTTGTGGCTTCCTCATTTACTTTTTAATCAGGTCATGATATTCGAGTAATTATCAATCTTTTATATCAATATTCCATATGGGGGGTAGTACCTTTTTTGTTAACAATGACGTAACCGTCTATTCTCCTTAAATTAAAGGACAATCATTCTTGTCGTTCTCTTCTTATTAGTCCCGCTTTGAAGTAAGTCGACGATTGTAAAACTGGGAAGTCAATTTGAGTTGATATAGTGTTATCTGTTCTGCTGAAGGCAGGATTCGACAAATTGGCTCGCTTCATATAAGTTCACTAGTAGTAGTGCAATTTTAGTCGAGGGTATTGTTCCCCCGGATTTGAAAAGTTTTACGCCCACGTGTTTGCTTCAGGGCTGCTAGTATCTGCTAATAACGGCAATACAGGCGGAATTGCGTTAGACTGGTTATGCTGTGAGTTCCGTAGGTGTAATCTACTAATTAGACGAGAGATTGATTTATCAGCAGTCAGCTAAGCACCCGGACACAGGAAATCAGCATAATCGGATCTAAGGGTCATCTTTCACTCAAGGTAGTGTGTAGAGAGTAACGTTTTTTTTTATTAGTGACAGAGTCCCGGAAAACAATATTAATTGTGATTTTGAAGGAACGCATGGCGTTCTAAAACATGGTGTTCTACTCACCATTTTTTTTTCTCTTGCCTCATTGTAAAATTTAACCAAGTCCATTTTCATACATTAATCGTGTAATCAGTTTTCTAGTTCAAAGTTTAGTAGTAAAAATGACCGTAGCTTTAAATTCTTTGAAATATCGACGTCATTTTTGATCGAAACATTAGTTCTCAGCATCGAGTACTGGTCGCAAAGTGTTGACGGTTTCTTCTATTCAACAAATTCTGCAAGATAAGCACCAAAGACTTCTTCAGAAAATAATTTGCAAGTATCAGTCTCGCATATCAGATTGTTTAAAGTAAAGAAATTTGAGTAAAGTAAATTAGTACATTTTTTTTTTGAATCAGTAACGGATTCCGATGTAATTTTAATTTCTAAATTTTGTTTAAATAAATATCTTTTACATTTATTTGGTAATCATTCACAACTATAAAATAACATTCTAGTTAATTTTTTTTTATATATCTTAAACACATTTTTGCATATACAGGCTGGACCTGTTTTGATTACTATCTGATTGTATTGCAATGTATTGTATTGCAATGTATTGTATTGCAATGTATTGTAGTGCAATGTATTAATATTTGATTATATTAATACATTGCATCACAATATTAAGTTTACAATGGAACAGGAAACAAATAATAGTATTAACTTTCTCGATTTAACGATTACTAGAATTAACAACAAATGTAACTTTGCAATTTACCACAAACCGTCAACTACAGACATAACTATTCATAACACTTCTTGCCATCCGATACAACACAAATTAGCGGCTTATCACAGTCTTATACATAGATTAATCAATACTCCGTTGAACCAAACAAATTTTGAGAAAGAGTTAAATTTAATTAAACAAATAGCTATCAACAATGGATGTAAAAGTAATATAATAGATAACATTTTAAATAAAAAACTCCTTACAAAAGCCATATCACAAGTTTACCCAATAATATCACCCAAAAATTTAAAATGATCACGTTTATAGGCTCTTCAAGCACAAAAATTTGTAAATATTTAAGAAAGTTTGACATTAATACAGCGTATAGAACTAACAACAATTTATCCAAATATATAAAAAACAATAAAGATTTAACAAACAACAATAAAAAGTCAGGAGTCTATGAGTTAACCTGCGGTAGTTGCCCTATGACGTATATCGGACAGACAGGTAGATCGTTTGAAATACGCATCAAAGAGCATTTTTCTTCATTTAAAAATAATAAAAATGACTCTTCATATGCGTCTCATATTAATTCAACGAACCACAATTTTAACAGAGAATTTAAAATATTACACGTAGAAAATAAGGGCGAAAAACTTTATTTATTAGAGTCACTTGAAATTAATAAATTAAAGAAAACCGACAAGATCTTAAATGATCAATTAGAAACAAATAATTCACCCTTACTTAATTTATTTATTTGATACTCAGACAGTCACATATTGTATTTTTCCATAGAATTTCTTTACCTCCCTGTAATATAATGTAAACCCCTAGTTTTATTACTTAAGAACAGTATTATATAAACCGAAGTGAAAGTTTTGTGAAAAGGCATTTTAGTAATAAAAAGTACCCATTCCTTCAAATATTTAAAATAAAACATGTGTTTGTTACCGTATCCTTGTGTTAAAAAAAAATTTGTAAATAAGTTAGTTATATGTCTGATGAAGCTCAGGTTGGAGCGAAACGATCGTTGCAGTGTCAATTAAAAAGTGAAATTCATTAAAATTTGTTTTATTTTATCCTGATAATAGTAAATAAATCATTTCCAAGACTTTCGATAATATTGGGAGCAAGCTTATTGGTCTATACGACGTGGTCTGTCCTGTTTTTTTTTTCCAGCGCTTGAGAATCATTATTATTTCAGCTATTTTCCATAGATACGGAAAATGAAAGGTAATATAGCATTCCGTGACTACTTCCATCAAGACGAACAACGCCCCAAATTTTAGTATATTTTTTTCTCTTTAAAAATGAGTATATATGTTATAAAGGAATTTCTTTGTAGTTAAAGGGCTTTTATGATAATGAACATGCAATTTATGTAAACGATATGAAATGCCGGTCCGCTTCAAATCGCTGGTTGCCTCTCCCCAACTGGTTGTTAGATATACATAAATATTTAAAGATTACGTAGCGAAATTATAATTGACCCTTCGTTTAAGTTCATTGTAAATTTTAATACAAAACGTTTGTAGCCTCGAATTAGAAACCCTCGCACCGCTCAATAGGCGGAACTTTTATTTAACATAAAACAAATTAAATTCCGTGAATTTTTATGTACCTCAAAATTATTTAAATTCTTCCAGAGAGAAATTACATATTAAAATTTTATATTGAATATTTTGTGTCAAATTTAAAGATTTGGATTAATACTGATGAAAAATATAAAATTATAATTAAATGATTTAATACGATGGCGGATTGATATATAGAGTGTTCATGAAATAAAGAGACACGTATGAAAAAAAAAGGAAAGATGTAATTATATAGAATATGAATCCATGACGTTGTCAATTACGACGCAAATCCCAAAATTAAAATTATTAAAAATGAAAATTAAAGCATGTTCCGCCTATGAATTCAAAATATTCAGAATTCATAAATAATAAATATATACTATCGATTCCATAATAATCTGGGACAGTAAAACTGATATAACTTGTTTTTTAGTGTGAATGCGACTTTATTTAACAATTAACAATTTCTGTTAATATCCGCTTCATGTTGAGTAAGACACGACTTTGACGTTTTAAATAAAGCGGACAACGTCAAAGTAACTTAACTGCATTTTACATTAGAAAATGCATATTGTGTCAGATCATTATAAAATCGCCTGTACCTCTACTGAAGTTACACACACACCGTATGTTTATATACGTAACAGCTGTCGATGTTATTGAATTGTCAACTGAATTATTAAAAATTAAGATATGTATTACATTAATTTACAAACCCATTTTAAAAATCATACCAATAATAATTCGTGGACTTTTAGAACTGACATCATTTCATGTATATTACGAGAATGTTTCTTTTTTGTTAGGAGAAGTAGGAAATAAAAATAATTTAAACGTAGCAATGTTTATGTTTCATATTTATAAATATGACAGCATTGTGTCTGTTTTGTTATGGTAAGAGTTCAACCTGGTACGTAAATGAAGTTTAAAGGTGATATATTAAAAGCACATGCAAGATGTGTGCTTTAAGAGCATTTAACGTCTTATTTCCAATAGTCTATCTTTAATCGAAAAATTGTATCGAACATACGTAACAATCGACAACTTAACGAAACTTAAAGCGAGATAGACCATAACAAGATTATTCTTTTTGTTACTGTGGATTGCCTTTAAGTATAGTATCTGATATATATATATATATATATATATATATATATATATATATATATATATACCGAGAGTATATCTTATTGTGAAACATGCAAAACATGCATATACGATTGTTGCTAGAGTAACGTAATAATTAAATGACAGCAATGTATTAAAGCGTGTATTTTATTTTGAAACATAGGTTGTCAAAATAATTAATAATTTCATTTTTTTGACTTAAGTGTAAACAAATCAAATATAGACATAGAAAACATTTTATTTTCAGATAAATCCTTCAATCACAGTTTCTTACTACTTTTAGGTTGAATAAAACAAGAATTAATTGAAATTCATTTTATTTTATTAACATAAATGAAGCAAATTTAAAAAATTAATTTAGCAGATTTTCAAAAATATCGCCGTTGACGGCCAAACAGTGTCCTAAGCGATGATAAAATTCATTAATCGCATTTTGTATTTGTGCAGGAGTTATTTCCCTTGCAGCCACTCGTATCTTATTTTTTAATTGGTCAATATTAGTTAGATGTTCTCCATTAAAAACTTTATTTTTGATGTAACCCCAAAGAAAAAAATCATTTGGAGACCTTGCGGACCAATCCACTTCTCCCCCACGTCCTATCCAGCGGTTTGGAAATCTGTTGTTTAGAAAGGTTCGGACTATTTGGGAATTGTGCGCTGGCGCACCATCATGTTGGTACCAAATCTCACCAGGAATATTTAAGGCGTTTAGGGCCGGCGGTTTGGAAATCTGTTGTTTAGAAAGGTTCGGACTATTTGGGAATTGTGCGCTGGTGCACCATCATGTTGGTACCAAATCTCACCAGGAATATTTAAGGCGTTTAGGGCCGGTAAAACTCTCTGCGCAAGCAATTCTAAATATCTGTACCCTGTAAGAGTACCCTCAATAAAAAACGGTCCTATGACATGCTCGCCCATCAACCCTGCCCAAACATTGGCTTTTTGTGGTCGTTGAGTCCTAGTATAACGGTATCTGTGCAAATTTTGTCAGCTCCAGTAACGGCAGTTCTGTGAATTAACTTCACCGTGTAAATAAAATGTTGCTTCATCCGTAAAGCAAATTCTGGGTAGTAACGTATCGTCATTATTAAGTTTTTCCATCATTATTGTGCAAAAGCTGACTCTTCTTTCAGCATCATTCGCAATTAGCTCTTGGTGGTTTTGAAAATGATATGATTTAAATTTTTCGCGTTTCAATAACTTATGCACGGCAGATTTGCTAACATTTGAAGCTTGTGCTAAAGCTTTTGTAGAGAGCATGTTGTTGTTAGCGATAGCTTGTAATATTTCAGTTTTTTTTTCATCCGTAATAACATATCTGCGTCTATTCTTTTTCTTGTGGTTAGGAACGAGACATCCACTATTTTTATACTTCTGTACAAATCTACTTATTGTAGCTGGACTGGGTTTCGGACGCTCGGGATACGTAAGGTGAAATAAATCTGCAACATTTCGCAAACTCATATGTGAATAATACCAGTTTATTAACGACAATTTCTCTTGTACACTATACATTCTAGGTATAATTGTAGGTTACACTTTATTGCAGTAATTATCTTAAGTCAAAAAACTGAAATTATTAATTATTGTGACAACCTATGTTTCAAAATATATATATATATTGTTGTGGTTCATTTGATGCTTTTTTTAATTTCTTTCATTTATATGTTTTCTTGTATAGAAATGTTATATCTGCAATTTAATGATTTTTAAATATATTATTTAATAGCTAAATTTTTGTATTATCGATGTAAAATTATAATTGGATTTAGAAATATTGATATCGATTAAAATTGTTATTTGTATTCATTTTATTTTTATTTCTTGCTCTTAAATTAAATTTTTAATTTAATTTTTCTTTTTCCACGTGAGGATCTTGGTTTTCTAAATCTAATTCTGATTATTTTATATGTAATCATATTTCTATTAACGTTATTATTCATTATGTCTCTGGTAAACTTCAATTTCTAAATCTGTATTTGTGATTATGTGAGTGATGTTAATGAATATTCTGATTAATCTGTCAGAGTTATTTTTATCTCTGTCTCATGAAAGATTTTCTTTAAAGTAACATTTAAAATTATTCCTTTTTAATTTGTCAAAATGACATTTGATTTAATTTTTGAATTCAGTGTACAATTTTCTAAGAAAATCTGATTTATGCTTATACAAATTTCTTATGGTAGTCTAGACGACGAAAAACAATATTATTGATTGATTGAGAGGATTTTTGCATGCAGTTGAAAAAGTAAAGAATTATTTTCCATTTTACTTCGAAATTATTTAAATAAATCTATCTATAGTTACGTTATTAACAACAAGGAAGAGAATATATTATTTTCATGTTATAATTACCTGTCAAGAAAGTTACTTCGAGTGTGGAAGTACAGGAAATTCTTATCACCAACATTTTTGTATTTCTAATTATACTAATAACAGTATACGTTTAAGCAGCATTAATTAAGAAGCTACTGGAACCTTTTCTTGATTATATTTGGTTAAAATATACTTTCTTCCGGACATCAATTTGGACATAACCTAGCAGAGTTCTACAAGATATAGGAACGTATGCAGATTTGCGGCTAGAATATCTACCAGAGGATCCAGACTGATGCATCATATTCTGACTTGCTGTACCTGTTAGGATTCTTCAGAGTTTAGAACATCCAAAGAACAAGTTGCTATAGATATTACCATATCTGTCATAAGCACCAGGTATTCTTAAGAAAATTGATTCCTATATATTTATTAAAGATATAACAATTCTTGCAGACACATATTTTAAAGTCCGATTACTCACGTTATTTCAAAATTCACTTTTCACTGCATACTTATACCAGCATTTGTGATATAATTATTAAATTTAATAACAAGGTTAAGTTTCATCCGTAACATTATTAAATTTGACTAAGAATTGTATAGGCAACCCATTGTTGTTAGTAATTTAGAAGGTAACATATTTATTTTCTCAAAGTGTTGTCCGAATAATGTCATATAGAGTTTTTATTATACATTGTATCTTGTACGAATAATAATAGAATATTTTTTGAATATATTTATTACAATCTTTGACTTTTTCGTTTTATTTTATGTATTTTTGTGTTACTGTCTGAGTATTCGGAACCTGCTTTTTTAGACCCTGATATTAAGAAGTTTTCTGCTAATTATTATATTAAATTCTTAATTTTTCATAATTGAGCTAGCCATTCTGATATTTCATTTTTATTTTACATTTATTATTATTCAGCCCCTCCGTATTATTAAATATATATATATATATATATATATATATATATATATATATAACAATTGATAAATTATTGGAGTTTTTGGCTTTTATGTGAAATATTTACAAATATCAAATTAGAGTGTATGTAATTGCAGAGTAAGTGGGGATGTAAACATTGCTGACTACAAATTACAAAGCAATTCATACGAATTTTTTTTTAATTGAAAAATATGGTCTACGTTGGGCTCCCAACGTAGACCCAAGTCCACAGCTTGCCGGGCTGTCGCTTTTACCACTTAGCCACAATACACCTAGGTTCAAGGTATATCAGAAATGCATTATAAAGTATAGCAAGCGCCAATTAACTCCAATAATTTATCAATTGTTACATTTAATAAACGGCGAAGAAATTATCTAAATACTTGAACTAAGAATTGTGGACGCTGAAAATAACCACAAAAAAATGTTTTTTAGAAATGGTTCACATCAACGGAGACACAAATAGCGTAAATAGTCGGATACGAATGGGCTAAGCATAATATATTGTAATATACTCGGTGTTGGCCTGTGTTGACCTGATAAGTTTTGTTAACTAGTCCTCGTATTGTTTAATGTATAGTTTATAACGAGCCATCGAAAAAATTCATAATTGGAGTAGACTGTGAAATTGGGTTGATACTTTAACCACTTCCACATAATGACACATTACTTGATGCTTGACAGTTTCATTTGGTTTCATTGTAAAAAAAGGTTATGCATTGAAATGATACTACAATAAAAAAGAAAACAAATAATTTATTTAATATCGAAATCATAATCAAAATTTACATATAGCTACAGAAGTTGTTGAAAATGTTGTCCATTTACATCTAAACACAAACAATTTGCTTAATAAGAGTTTTGAAAAAGTTGACACAAACTTATAGTTTCAGTGTCAAATAATAAATGTCATTATGTGATTAAAGTACCAACCCAATTTCACAGTCTACTCCAATTATAAATTTTTTCGATAGCTCGTTATTTTTTGGTTTCTATATTTTTATGATTACAGTTTCTTTCTACGTATTTTATATTTTTATTTTTATATTTTAACGTACGTGTATATATGTTTTCTAAAAGCTTAACGTGAAACCAAGATATTCAATTAATGTAAATCTATTTTAACATGTTTAGTGATGTCCACTGCTAATTTATAATTGTGTTTTTGTAAGTATGTTAATATTAGCATATTCTTTTTTGTTAATCTTATAGAGTCTCCTGAAGAAGTAGCAAAGGGCTGCGAAATATAGAGGTTAAAATTAATGAATTTTTTAGTTGACAGACTGCTTACCCGATTAGTTAATTATTCATTACATATATATATATATATATATATATATATATAAAAAAATATAATATTTTGGTGACCTTGGTATGATAAGGTAAACTTAATAAGTCGGCGATTAAAGGTCTGGTTCATTACTTCAAAGTATATATATTTAAAACAACCCTACATGTTTCGGCAATGATGCCTTTGTCAAGGGAATAACAAAATATAAATGACAGAATATAAATGTCAAATAATTGAGTTGCTATGGTTTAAATTATTCAAAGATACATTCCAATAATAATAATAAGTCATGCCTTAGTATTCCAAAAAATAGATAGCAAGGTGTGAACATATGTGTTGTTCGCTGCCAGCAGCTTGTGTCTCTTTCTGGGTATGAACCTGTGTGTTGGTTGCTGCTGGCAGCTTGCGTCTCTCTCTGGGTGTGTGATTTTGTATTTGTGTGACCGCGTAAGTGTAGGGTTTTGTATGTTAGTGCGCTCGTGCGTGTGTTTAGTGACCGGTCGCGTAAATTTAGAGAGATCGGATAACCAGCCGTTGCGTAGGGCCGCCAACCTTTTCCCGGCAACTTCTTTACTTTTCCGAGCAGTACTTCGACACCCCGTGCAGGGTTGCGCTTCGCTGGTCTGCGCCTTGCCTCGTTGGGGCGGGGGTCGGGCCGTCGAAGTACTGCTACCTACAGCCACCTAATCCTTAGTCGCCCTTTTGGTCTATTGAGCATAGGTCTTATTTGTATTATTCGTTTCACCAGGCGCTCTTCTTCTCTCCTCTCGATGTGTCCCAGCCATATTATCCGTTGGGGTTTTACAAAATCCATTATTTTTGGTTCTTGGTACAGCTGAATAGCTCGTTGTAATTTCGTCTTTCCTACCCATCTTCCGTCTTTTTTCGCTTTTCTAGATAAATTTTTTATCTTAATAGCTTGCCTAATGACCCCGCACATCTATCTCTCTTCACTATTCTCGCTACGATTTCGTCGGCGCCATTACCACTGTCAGTCAGCCACGCCTCCAGATAGATAAATCCTTCCACTCTTTCGATATTAATTCTCTTTTCTCCTTCTAGATCTATTACCAACTTTCTTTGTACCACCTGGCCGCTTCCCGGCCCTCACATACACATATACTTGGCCTTTTCTTCATCCATTTGTAACCCTACTTCTCCTGCTGCTGCTTCCAATGCTTTAAATGCTTTCTGCAGCTCTTTCTGAGTTTGCGTCAATATGACGAAGTAATCCACTAATGCTAGACATTGATCACTCGTATTTATTATCGTTCCAGAATAATTCACCCCACTCCGTCTAATAACTTTACCAATATTTCCAATATTTTTTCGTATCTGATTTTTGAAATATCTTTGTCATTTTTTTTCTCGCTTGCGAGAGGGAATTTTGGGAAAATATTTTGGGTACATATTCTACATAGTTTAATCTTTCCATTTTTCATACATTGTCTTTCTATTTCAAGGACATTCGGTATAAGGTCTCCAATTTCTATAAAATAAGAAATTGGAAAAGACAAAATAACTAAACCAGTCTCAAAATTAAGTGAATTTATTGTCCTACCAACGCTGAAACCATTTTTTCATTCCGCCTACGAAAGAATTTTCTTGTTTACTATTTATTCAATTGCGAACAGCAGTCCGAACTTCAGTGTCTAATGAAAACTGTTTACGTTTCAATACAGGGCAACCATAAATCTGAAGATGCCAAATCAAGACTGTACCTAGAGTGCGAAACGACCGTGAATTTAAGGCCCGCCACTGTCTTCATAGTTTCGTTGCTGCAGTGCAGTCTGGCGTTGCTGTTGTCGTAGTGCAAGCAAGATTAGTTCTTTCCGACTTTACTCTTTACAGACACGATTCTTTAGTGATCGTAAAGTTTTGCAGTATCTTATTGAATTAATTGTTGATCCCTTCGGCAAGTATTCGATATGAACGACTCCTTTTACGAGTACATATCAGAAAATGGTGAGAATGAATTTCTGCCTTGATGGAACACTTTAATTCTTATTCGTACACGTGGAAAATCAAAACGACGATATTCCGTTGACTGCCATTTATTTTCGGGGTCAGAATGAGGAACTCAAGATTCGTTCCATCGTGGTGATGTCCAAGAGAAAATAATTTCCTTCACGCCGACAGTCTTTAAGATATTCGCGACAAATGTTTTTTCTTTGCTCGTTCATGACATCCGTAATTGTAGCGCGACCCATTTGGCTCAATTTTTTCTATTATTCAACGTCTCAACAATGTACTGGACTCTTTCTTGACTAATATCTAATTGCCGGTTAATTTGTTTTTTAATCAGAGGATTCCTTGAATCAGCGCATTCAGTTGTCTTTTATTCTTCTCATTCGTCAATGGTGATCGCTTTTTGTCCAACACCTTCGTTTCACCTCTATGACAGAGTTTTGCATGTCGAATCCACTGGCGAAGATTCTTCACACCCAAATAATCGTTGCTATAAACAGCAAACGCCTGTAAGTATCGATGAGCGCGGAAACTTTCAGCGTTAAAAATTCTATCACGGATCGTTGTTTAGTACGCATCATGATAAATGACACTGTTACTCAACGACGGTAGACAGGAAAATAAAACTTGTATGCTAGGACAATTACATTATATACAAAATAAGAAGGGAGAGATCCTAAGCGATAGAATGAAGATTATAGAAAGGTGGAAAGAATACTTTCAGGAATTGTTAAGCGGAGGAGTGGAAAACGAGAATGCTAGTGAACAAACAAATAATAGGAGAAGAAGAGACTGAAGAAATAATTACCATGAACGAACTGGAAGAAGTAATACAAAAACAGAAAAATGCAAAAGCGCCAGGCTGTGGCAAAATTACGGCAGAAATGATAAAATATATAGGTCAAAAAGGAAGAGAATTAATGTTGAAAATATATAACAGAATATGGAGAGAAGAGGAAATACCAAACGATTGGAAGAAGTCATTGATAGTACCAATATTCAAGAGTAAAGGAAATAAGAAAGAATGCAATTACAGAGGAATATCCCTTCTAAGTACTGCAATGAAGATTCTCGAGCAAATAATAGATAAAAGACTAAGAACAAAACTAAATACGTTACATGAATCACAAAGTGGGTTTAGAAAAGGAAGGAGCACACAAGACCAAATATTCTCTGTGAAACAAATAATACAAACAGCCTCTAGAGAACAGAAGAAAGTTTTCTTAGCATTTATAGACTTGGAAAAAGCATTCGATAAAGTACCAAGAGAAAGATTATGGAATATATTAAGAGAAAGAGGTGTCAATGGCAAAATAAGACGATTAATACAGAAAATATATAACCTCAATACTAATGCTGTAATAGCTAACAATTTAGAATCGGAGATATTTAAAACAAACGAGGGACTGCGCCAAGGGGGAAGTCTGAGCCCAATGCTGTTCATTGTTTATATGGATGACATTATCAAAAAGTGTACAAGCAAAAGTAAAAAGTTCAGGGTTGGACACCTTAACTTGAATGCAGTCAAAATTTCGGAAGGGGCATTCGCAGACGATATAGTAGTTATAGCCGACAATGAGGAAGATCTGAAACGTAACTTAATAACATGGAATATGACACTAAAAGACAGTGGAATGACGATGAGTAAGAGCAAAACTAAAGCAATAGTAGTGGGAGATGAACAGGTAGATACGAAAATTATAACAGAAGGAACTGAAATAGAACAAGTGAGAACATTTCAGTACTTGGGAGTAAGAATTGATGGAAAAAGGACCCAGGACGCTGAGATTAATCAAAGAATAGAAAAAACAACAAAGCTGTACCACAGCATGAGGATTAATTTCATTAACAAAAAAGAGATATCCCGAGAAACAAAACTAAAAGTATATAAGGCAATTTACCGACCGATATTAACATATGGCTGTGAATCCTGGATATTAAATAGAAAACAAAAGAATAAATTACAGGCAGTAGAAATGAAGTATTTAAGAAGAGTTAGAGGAGTTACAAGGATGGACAGAATAAGAAACTCGGAAATACGAAAAGATTTAAAAATGCAGTCAGTGCTAGAATACATTGAACAAAGACAGTTAGGATGGTGGGGACATTTATATAGAATGGAAAATACAAGACAAACAAGAAGGATATGGGAAGCAAGGATAATGAAAAATAAAAGAAGAGGAAGGCCAAGGACAACATGGAATGATGTCATAGCTGAAATACTGGGAAGGAAAGGCAAGACATGGACAGAAGCGAAGAACATGACAAGGAATAGAAATGAATGGAAAATGTTTATAAAAGGCTAGAAGAAGATAAACGCCCTACACCATTGTTATGGTAGAAGGGATTATTGGATTATATATATATGCTAGGACAAGATACTGAAAATTACCGTTTGTGGGTTAGAACTTGTTTCAATTCCCACTACTGACGCAATGGCGTTGTTATAGATCTTATATATCAATCCGCCATTGTACTAACAAATAACACGGTATTAAATTTTTAACGTACAAAAAAGCTTTTGAAACAATCGATAGAAGCCAATTGTCGGAAAAGCTAATAAATATGAAAAGAAAATAAATCACCAAGGACCGAAGGATCGTTCTGAAAGAAGAACAACTTCATTAGGAGTGTCTCGGGGGTTGATTTTATGTCAGGAACTTTATGTCAGAAAGAGTAAATGTTCTTCATTAGACTCTAATTTACAGAAAGACTATTATAATACCAACTTTACATGCTAAGCTCATAGTTATGATTTTGATAATAATTTAAATATTTTACGTTCAAAATGTTTAACAATTTCATCTTAAACGAAATAAAATTATGAATTTAAAAGATAAATTTTTAAAATTTCGATGTATCTATAGATGACAAAAATAAAAGCAACAATAGCCACGTATTAAGTATACTTATAAATAGGCAAATGATTTAAACTTTGGTCACCACGTGAAGCCCTGTGGAACTTTTTGTTAATGCATAAATGCGTGTATACTTTTATGTGTTACTCTGATGTATCCCAGTTATTTATGGTAGCCCTTTTGTTAACGATTCTCATAAAAGCGGTCTCAGAGCAGGGAAAATCTCACACTCACGCTTTTTAAACGATTATTTGCCGGTGTTTGTGCAGGTCTTATAATTTATGTGCATACTGGGATGATTCTACTAGTTTAAAAGCTTATTTTTTATTTATGTACATACGTTTCAGGATTTAGGACTAAATACCTATTGGTCCTTACAATTTATTTTATCTCGAAAGGGGTTGTGTTCATAAATATTCCTTAGAAAAGTCACTAGTAATATTAATAATAACAATAATAAAAATATTAATAATAATAATAATAATAATATGAGGAATAATAGGTAACATCAATTATTTATACATACTTTCAAAACAAAACGACATTTGATTATGCAAAGTTGGTGATTCCAAAATGAATAACTAGGCCATACAACAGCGTCTTTTTGTATTAAATGAAACTAATTCTCTGATTTCAGCCCTGCACCTAGATTAGAAATTAACCTGGAAAGTGCACATATGGAAAAAACTTGAAATATATATTCAAATTTTAGGAGTGTAAAGTAGACTTCATTTCAAGTAACAAAAACGCAAAACTTGTAACGGGTGTTCAGAAACATTCGAAGTCAAAGTAGTCCTTGAAAATATTAAGTCATGTCTGAGATAGATTGATTTTAGACAGACAACAGTTGACATTTAATAATTATTACAAATCAGATACTTAAGTAAAGATATACGATTTTTTGTTCAGAACCCACTTGACTTCGAATGTTTCTGAACACCCACTATATCCATTTTTATTTGTTACAGATCTATGAATGTGATTGCCAGATCATGAAAAAAATGTAATCCTAAAGTCAATAAAAACTGATTTTATTTAAAAAATGTCCACCTCCTTGTTGAATGCAGGCTTGTGCCTGTAAGCCGACAGAAGAAGTACTTATCCGAATTTCAAACTTGTTTTGTCGGATTTGCTCGGCAGGCAGGTGAATACGATCCAACAACTCTTCTCTTGTGCGTAGACTAAATTTTTCATGTACCCCTGTAAATAAAAGTCAAGGGGATTAAGAACAGGTGATCTGGGTGGCCATGCAACAGGACCACCTCGACCAATCCATCTTGTATAATTGACGTTAACCCAATTTCGGACAGCAATTCCGAAATGTGGTGGTGCCCCATGCATGTGAAACCATATGTCTCGTCGAACATTCAGTGGGACATCCTCTAAAAGACCTGGCAGTTCGTCAATAAGAAATTGAAGGTAATTGTCCGCATCTAACTTCGCAGGAAGAACGACAGGACCAATCAACAAGTCATCATCGATTAGGGCCGCCCAAACGTTAATAGAAAATTCATGTTGAAATTTAGATGGGTGATAGCTTTGAGATTTTCTGATGACCACCTGTGTAGGTTTCTCAGATTTGTAACACCACTTCTCGTGAACGTAGATTCATCTATCCAGATGACTGTTATGCAGAAATTAAAATGAAGCCGTGACTGTCTTAATATCCAGGTAGAATAAACTAGACGAGCATAGTGGTCTGCCTTAAGCAAACCGTGTCCCCTGCGATAGTGATATGGATATAAGCCCTCCCGTTTTAAAATTCGCCAAACTGTCATTCGTGGCACTCCCAGTTGTCTAGCGATTCGACGTACACTGAGAGTTGGATCCCTTATAACAATAGCTACTGCTTCTTCCTCTAAGTCTGATGGCAAATTTACTCCTCGGTCGAAAAAATAATCACGCAGTCCGCATTCCCGAAATTGTCTGTGTACTTCCAGAAACGTTCTGTAATGAGGAATGCGCCTATCGGGAAACCGATGTCGGTATTCAATAACTGCTTGATGTGCACTGCCGTTACAGTAGCCATACACAAAATGCATGTCCGCATACTCTTGAGAAGAAAATCGGTAAGGCATTTTGAATAAAAATAAAACGTGTCCACTCACTAATAAGCTGCATGAACTGAAACGTTATGAAAAAAATGCAATGTTAACAGTCATCTGAACATTTGTCTATTGTATGATATTCATGGTTCAGCATTACGAAATAAGTAAGAATCTTCTTCATCATAAATCAATTTCCAGTACTCTTTTTTGTAAATCTCCAAGAAATTATTGTATGCACTACGACACGTGTTTATTTATTTTAGGATAACATTTTATTATGCAACGTTAACAATCACAGGCCTGTTATTGAATCGTATAACTTTTTTTAAATAAAATCAGTTTGTATTGACTTTGGATTACATTTTTTTTTTCATGATCTGACAATCATATTCATAGATCTGTAACTTTGAAACAAATAAAAATGGATATACAAGTTTTGCGTTTTTGTTACTTGAACTGAGGTCTACTTTACACTCCTAAAATTTGAACATAACGATACGGGACACTTGTATATGAAATATGAAAAAAAATTTGAGAAACACTATTCGCTCCTCGAGAGGAAATCCCAACTTTCAATTAGAAACAAACTTTTCGCATATAATGCAGTCTTTAAGCCCGTCTGGACCTGTGGGATTCAGCTATGGGGTATAGCAGCCAAATCCAATATTGCAATCATAGAGAGATTCCAATAAAAAACATTAAAAAAATGTTCCCTACTTTGTGACAAATAGAGACATACAGCATTGTTTGGATGTTAAAACAGTAGAGAAGACAATCAGTAATTGCAGTAAGTGCTATCTGCAACGACAAGAAAGACATTCCAATCCACTAGCTCTGGGCCTCCTAGATAACGGCGAAGATATCAGAATACTGACACTCAGAAAACCGTTGGACTTACAATTTTTAAATTAAATTGTGAAATTACAAATACAACATTGTGCTATAACTCATGAACAACAAAATTATATCGTTGACTTACGAAGGAGATACTTATTGAAACTTAATTATAACGATAAGAACTAAGTACTAAGCCTCTAGTTTAAAAATTATTTTATTCTAAATCCACTACAATATTGTTTCGCCATAGAATGGCTTCATCAGGTGGATGAAAAACTAAATATTTAAAATACAAGTTTAAATAATTCTGTACAAATTATTAAGAAAAATGGTGGTGGAAACACTTTTACAATCTTAAATTTAGAAAGGTGAATTGTTTAAATCTAACTGGTCACTTAAATCTAATTCTAAATTATTATATCTATTAATTTCTAAGTTTTCTAACAAGTTAAGATTTTTATTTAATTCTTTAATGGTATATACTCCAGATTTTTCTACTTTACCTATTTGATCTTTGCTGTTATTTAATATAGTACCTAATTTTGTCTTATTGTTACATATGATTTTAATGTCTGATTTTGTTAATATTTTGTTTATTTTGTCTCTGATAGGGGGATACATGTTATTGCTTACCAATTGGTTTTGCTTAGTTCTTTTATTTCCGGGTATAAGAATTTTTTCTGAATATTCTTTTGTTGTATCATTTTATCTATCATATTGAACTTATATCCGTTATCTTCTGCTATTTTTTTTAATATAGATTATTTCTTCGTTAATGGCATCAGTATTTAAAGGTATGTGGGTTGCTCTATGTATATAACTATGGAATGTTGACATTTTTATTTTACTCGACTGTTTTGCGTTCGCGTGTATTATATTATCTGCAAATGTGTGTTTTCTGTAAGTTTTGTATGATGGCTTATTATTGCTTTTGTATATGGTAAAGTCTAAAAAATTGAATTTGTTATCTTCTTCTTTTTCTATTGTGAACTGTATCTTGGGGTGTAATGAGTTTAGGAGTTTTAAAAATTCTATTAGTTGTCGGTCTGTCGCTGTCCAGATGCAAATTATATCGTCGATATACCTGGCCCAATAATGGATTTGTTTAGTTAGGTTATTTTTAATGCCAAATAAACCTTTTTTGAAGTTATGCATATAAATGTTTGACAATATAGGACTGAGTGGATTTCCCATGGGTAATTCTTCTAATTGTGAATATATTTTGTTGTTAAATTTGAATTAATTTTGTTCCAGGCATATATTTAATGACTCTATTATTTATGTTTTCTCTGTATTATCTGGTGTATAGATTAATTAACGTACCTATCAATAAAAGTAATTTCGACCTGAAACTAAACAGGATATACACAATTGCATTTAAAACAGACAATACTATACACAACATTATTAAAAACAACAAAGATAAAATAGACAAAGAATCAAACTCTGGTGTATATAAGTTAATATGTGAATTTTGTAATAAGGTATAGATAGAACAAAAACGGGAGGACGTTCACATTAGGATGAAAACACACGAGAGAATTCATAAAGAAAAGAAAATAGATTCAACTTTGCAAATCATTGTTTAAAAATTAATCATAGATTTCGAAATTTTACATATTCAAGATAAAAGCAAAGAACTGAACTTGATAGAAAACTTAGAAATTAATAGATATAATAATTTAGAATTAGTTTTTAATGACCAATTAGATTTAACACGTTCGCTGCCGGACATATATTATTATACACAGTGGGTGCCGAAAAGGGTTTTAAAAATAAAACAACTTTTGCTTGATGATAGTTTAATTTTTGTTTAATTTATATACATTTTGTATATATTTTTTTCTAATAAAAAAAGTTAAAAAATGTATCATATGTTGATACAGCGGCATATTGCTAAAAATAATATATTGTAGTGCCACATGTATCACCATATGATAGAAGTGTTATTTTAAAATATGTTATCAGAACTGGGTAAAATATAATTTTGTGGACACCACTTCTTGTTTAACAACAACAGAATACTCACTAGGTCTACTTACTTACTTACTTACTAATACATTAACAACTTTTTTGCATAAAAAAAATCGGTAAAAATAAAAATAAACTGATTATTCTATCAAAAAAGTTAAAAAAATGCTTCCATATTCGTATTTATTCTGCATGGTATTCCCGAAAGCAAGGCTCCATGCATAATCCAGGGGAATCAGGACATGCACTACAGAAAAACTGCGTTAATTTTTGAATTTTTTTCCTATAACACATTTTGCACCTTTTCCGCATGGATTTCCCAGAAGCCTGATTGCGATATCTTGATGGTAAATGCGGATTCCCTGATGGTTGTACAGGTGTCGGTGTCTGTAGGAAAACTTTATTGGACAGCAGTTGCTGTATAACAGATAGCCGATAATCAAAAAAAGTTATTTTGTTTCCGCTATACTTATTGTACATTAAAAAGCTGTTGAATAATAACATGGATATATAATGTATAAACATCTTTTTATACCAGCGAATCGTTTTCCTGTCGCTAGGATAGTAAGCAAGCATCTGATCCTGACGATCGATTCCGACATATACTTATTGTACATTACAACAGCTTTGGGCTTTATTTGATTGTCACCTCGTCGTCCCTCAACTTCTATATTTTCACCAGTGAATTCAGTAGACAAAACCAGAACATCTCGTTTGTCATGCCATTTTGTAACTGCGACCCCTTCATTGTACATTGTAACTGAATCCCCCTTTTTCAATTTAGTCTGGACAAGATCTTTTGGATTATCTCGTCTATCCTTTCGAAGCGTGCCAGTAACATAGGTGTCTTTGGAAAGAAGTTGTTTAGCTAATGTTGTACTATTATAAAAATTATCCATATATATGGAATATCCTTTCCCCAACTTTCCTTCCATCAATGCCAGTACGATATTTGCTGCATGACCCTTTCCACCTAAGTCATCCGCAGCACCAGTATATAATAAACATCGTAATACCATCCCATTTGGTTCAGTAAGCAGGTATAATTTCAGGCCGTATTTATGTTTTTTGTTTTTAATATACTGCCTAAACTGAAGCCTACCCCTCCATAAAACCATTGACTCATCGATACTCAATTCTTTTCCTGGGCAGTATATTTCGTCCACTTTGGCATTCAAATAGTTTTGCACAGGTCTTATCTTCTGCATTCCATCATTGGAGACTGCCTCTCCATGATCAGAATTTCTGGAAAAATGCAGACAACGCATAATTATTAAAAACCTATTTCTACTCGTGTATTTTGGGAAGCATGGAATTGAAAACAGCTCATGTTGCATCCAGTAGTCTTGCATGCGGTTCATTTGGATTGTGCCCATATGAAGCCACAAACCCAAAAAAATTTTGAGTTCAGGCAAATGTAATGGCTTCCAGTTGGTGATCCTGGCATGTTCTCTTGGTCCCATTGAAAATAATTGCTCCGCATAAACATTTGTCTCATCAACTACATTCGCTAGAAAATTATCATCTACTAGCAATGAGAAATAGTCAATGGGTGACGAATTTGGTGCGGGTACAAGAAGGCCAGGGTCACCAGAGAAGGGAATATCTTTGAGGTCAGAAAGCCTACTCCATCCAGTTCTAATAGATGTTATAACCGCAGCAGGTACAGCTCCAGAGACATCTGCAACCAAAATGGCATATTACGAAGCAGTATCAACGGATGATTTTGGTGCCGCTTGTAATTTACAAAAAAAAAATTATTTTGTACATTATTTGATTGGAAAGCTTTGACTTTATAATTTCTGTTATCTTCTAGACAAACTTTTTGAAAGGTTATAAAACCGACATCTAATTGTATTGTAATTACTCATTTAAAACAACTTGGTTCACATCAAAGTAACACGAACTTAATAGTGAGTAACTTACCTTCCGTATTATTATCTGAACGGACGTCGCTTGAAAAGTCATCTAAATAACTCTCGTCATCATCTGGGAGCTCAAATTCACTTCCGCTGTCGGAAAACAGTTTATTAGCTTCATCATCGAGCTCCTCCGGTGTTAAAGGTCTTTTATTTTCCAAGTTTACACACTGCCTTTTAGGCCTAGAAGGACCTGCAATTTGATCGTCTCTAGGATCCATAGCAAAACCGCTACCCAAAAACCAAACACGTGTAAATTGTTACTATTATGAACCGCAAGGGCCGAGACGAAAACATGCACCCACCACAAAAGCCGACAGAATACTGGACTCGAATACTTTCACGTTGCGATGTAACACCTGCTGATACATCGGCACTGCCCGAGGATACCCGATGTATCAACATATGATACATCGGCAGCGAACGTGTTAAACGACTCCCCTCTGCTAAATATAAGATTGTAAAAATGTGTCCATCATCATTTTTCAGTTTTTCATTCACCTGATGAAGCCATTGTATGTCGAAACAAAATTGTAGTGGATTTACAATAAAAAAATTTTGAAACTAGAAGTTTAGTACTTATGTCTTATCGTTAAAATTATATCATATAGAGTTATATTCAGTAGGGCTCTTCCACTCTATCTATGTAGTAAATCAGATATGCTCATTGTTTTTATAAAGACAGATTGTATTGTGATGTATTTGTCTGTTTTCGGGGTTCTTAAATAAAATTAACGGTAATTTAAACACACACTATATTAACAATAAAAACGGTATACACTAAATAAACAACTTAAAACTACAACTAACTATAACAATATTTATTTACACAGAATTTATTCCAATGTTTATTTATTGCAATATCAACTCGACCCGGCGACTACCAGTTGAATGGCTTAAATCCCTATTGAGTGTTATTTATATTCCCGGGAAAACTTCTCGAATATTCGGGAACCTGTCTAGATTTTTTCCGATGCATCGACATCTTTCGAGATGATGCAAGGCCGGACGCATCGTCGGATGATTCATCACAGTATAATAAACATAAAACGAAAAAAAGAATTGTTTCTCCGCGGAATATCATTCCAATTCATAGGTTAGGAAATGACATACAGGTAGAAATATTTGTAATAGAAAACGGACCGGGGAACCAAAAGCTGCTAACAACCTCGAAAATTAATTACCAGTAATAAATTCGATAGTACATAGTCCGAAAAGAAAAATTCGACAACATAGAGGTACTTTAAATATATCAAAATAAAATGTTCATAGAATATCGTGACAAATGAAGTTTCATTCATACGAAATTGCCTGGATTTAAATGGACGCGTAGAAAATCTACTCAAAAATTTTACTAAAATCTGGTAAAATTGCTATTTATCTATAATTTTCCAGACTCGATACACCATATTTATTGTGAGCCCGTGTAATTCTACCTTTCTTCCATTGATCAGGAAAACATGGATTTTCGGAACCAAACTAATAACAATTTGTAAAAGTTTTGCTAATACTTTACTGGTATTACGAATAAAAAAACTGGGTATTAAGCTGACATAATGTTCTCACGAGTCGAGATATAAGATGAAATATAAAGACAATACATCTGTGTCGATATCTGGAACAGTTTCAATGGATTTAGGATGAAAAACATAAGAAATAAAACGTGTCCAAAACCATTACCTATCTCCTGAAGATGATTAAATTTAAATTCATTATAATAGAGTCTTGCAGAGATGTTTATCGTTCATTTTCTGTAGTTAGTATACTTCCAAAAAGAAAACTCCCGTTATTGATCAGCCGATATCCCTCGAAAGCATAAGAAATAATTGGACAACAACATTTCCAAACTTACCATAGACATATGCTCAAAATATTTTTTAATGGTTTCAACAAAACGAGGCTACCAGTCATACAGCGAGAAGGGGGGGGCACGGAGCATCTACGGGATAGATTTTCCAATAAATTCATCAACCGCAATGGACATTGACCGGCTAGTTAACACGATCAAACGATGCCAGATTTTTTTATGGAATTTTTCAAATGTCATTAGACACCAAACAATTAGAGACTCAAAATAACAAATTCAAGAGCAAACACTCAATCCTACATGAATTGTATTCACGTATACTACCCGACGCTTAGAAGAATACACTATAGAACATGAAGGGACCTTCAAACCATACTATTTTCAATAAACGAAATTTTAAAGTATATACGAGGAAATATCAGAAAATAACGAGACTTCTGCTTTAATACAAGAATGAGACATTTATTTAAAAGACTTCAACAACTATCCTTCAAAGTTCTCGCCATTCTGTACAATACACTTGTTCCATCGTTTTGTACAGTTGTCATAAACATCTTTAGAAACCATTTTTTTAGAGTCTATTTAGTATACCAATCACCGCGTTGTTACGCTCTAAATTCCACTCAAATTTGCGACCTCTCAATCATTTTTTGACTTAAGAAAACAAATGGAAGTCACATGGAGCAAGGTCAGGTGAGTAGGGAGGATGAACCATAATTTCCACCACCAATTCTTCAAATACGTTGACAAATCGCTGATCTGTAGGCCGGAGCATTGTCGCGATGCAGAATCTAACAGATGTCTTGATAATACGGCCGTTTTTTCTTTAATTTTGCCTTTAAGGTTTCTAGAAGTACATTAGAAGAGTACTTTCCAGTTATTGTATGTTCTCTAGGTATAATGTGATCATTTATCAAAAAAATCACTTCACCGGCGCTTTTCACAGTTTCCGCCTTCTGCGGTCTTGGATTGCCTCTGTGCTTCCATTACATACTTCGAGATTTTAGTTCAGGGTCGTAATGATAAAACCAACTCTCGTCACATGTAACAACATTGTCTAAAAACTGTGGATTATGTTGCAGTTGTCTTTGCCACTACTGACAAATTGTCACTCGATTGGCTTTTTGTTCATCGGTCATCACTTTTGGAATCCATTTTGCTGCGACATTTCGGTACCCTAAATCTTCAGAATAATTTTTTGCGTAGAACCATAAAACAAATTAACAATGTCAGAAGTTCGATATATGCCAATCCGACGATCATTTTCGTTCAAATCGCTAATTTCTGCCATTTTTGAATCAATCCGTACAGTTGGTGGTCACCCACGTTGAGGTTCATCTTCCACTGATTCAGAACCGTATTTGAATTTCTTATGCCATTCAAACACTCTACATCGTGATAAACTATCATCCGGGTATGCAGTTTTAATCATTTCAAAAGATTCAGTTGGAGTTTTACCCAATCGAACAAAAAATTTTATCGCATATTGCTCCACTCTTATTTTTTCGATGGGTACGTCAAACACTGACAATTCTGTAATTAATTTGTAATAAACGTCGAACGTTAAATCAAAGCCTACTTGAGGATAAGTACGTTAGAGATGGGGGGGGGGTCTATTCTTTGTGTTCTTAAATTCTAGTTGTGAAAGAAGTTATAGCACAATTGAATATTGAATAGTTAATTGACGAAGGAGATACTTGTTGAAACTTCATTATAACGCTAAGAAATAAGTAATTAAACTTCTAGTTTCAAAAATTATTTTACAATATTGTTTCGCCATACAATGGCTTCATCAGGTGGATGAAATACTGAATATGTACAATAGGGTGGGTCACTGATGTATGAGAAAAAATAAAAGTTCTTGAATCATATTCTAATAGCAATATTTTTTTGTCTTACATTAAAACAAACAAAAATTGCTAAAAAAAAGTTAAAAAAAGTCACATGTTGAGCCCGCGCCGGAGCTCCTAAAAATTAAATATTTTTGAAAAAAAAGCCATTTTTAAATTTCAATATTTTATTTACTATCAATTATTATTAATTAAAACTGAAAACATTTTTAATTAAACTTAAAAAAAAATAAAACTTTGGTTCTTATACAACATAAAACAATAAAATCACAAAATTATATTAGTTATTTTTTGGTCACAGAATCTTGTTTACTGTCAAATCTGGGCGTCTCTCGTCTTGATTCAAGTTTCGTCTGTATTAAACCTTCTCTTGATTTTTTATCGCATAGAGTCATGGATGCTTCTGACACTATTTTCATAGTTCGTTCCACCGCCTGAGTATGACATGGCAGCTTGGCAAAAATTAGATTGTCACTTTCTTGACACTCAACTGCCGCATTTATTTCTTCAGTAGTGGTGTTTCGAAGAATTGGTGGATCCAAAAACTTTTGATTCCAATTTATAACTTCAAAGTAGTTACTTGCGTCAAAATTGATAGTCGGGACCTCAAACACGCGAAGTTGCTTTCCAGTATGAGGTGAGCTTCGTGCTTCTTGAATTCGTCTGGCTACCAGTTCTCTCACTGTTTTATTTTCATCCAACAACATCGATAGAAACAAGTTTTCTGGGTGAGCAAAATAGGTGTTACGTTGAATTACGGGATCTATTACTAGTTTTAACTCTGCAGGAAGGTATCGTGAGTTTGTTACCAATTTCCAAAATTTTTTAGACCGATGTTTGCAAGTTGGATTTGCTTTTATTTCAAACCATACTGGAGCATAAACTTTTACACAATACTCAGCTAATACTTGTAGCTGATATGACGGGTTTGATGTAGAATTATATAAACGTAAAATCCTATTTGCTTTTGTTAGCCATCGAGCATGGGATATTTTTCCTGGAGACCTGTTATCTAAGCCATCGTGTCAGTGTCCACTTATAACAGATATAGTTATTTCATACAAATATTTTTGATCTGTACTTAAGCCCTCAAATTGTATTTCCGGAAGCTGGCCTTCAATTTTCTTGTACTTGACTATGGGTAGTTTTTCGTAGTTTTCTAATAAGTTGCCAATAGGACCAGCATGCGAATATGGTCCCTTGGTAACACCATCTAGTTTGTTAAATAGATGTTTTAATGGCAATTCGTTCAAATGTAGCATGCAAATAATCCATTGCAGTGGGCGCCGAAGTCTTTTTTCCAATACTCTTATTACTCCGTTAAATTTCCCAGTGTTAGTGACTGTACCATCACAACCAATTGCCATCAAATTTTCTTTATAAATTTTTTGAGACGAAAGAAGGGCAATAATTGACATTTCAATACTTTTAGAAGTACTTCGATCTGGTGTTGCATAGCCAACATAAACTGAATCTGGCTCCTTAAGAACAGATACATGTTCCTCAATCAATATTTGTCTGTATTTCTTAGCTCCCTTTTTAATAATATTAAGCGTCTTATCTTTTCGGTCGTCAAAGTATAAATCTGGTAGGTCTAGCTGCTTCTGCTTTTGAATATATTCTTTACGTACTTTTTTCTTTCCCGTCGTATTTTTGATTTATCAATTGGTTCACTGTCAGAAGATATATCTTGCAATACAGAAGAAGCAATAGCAGCCGCTGCTCTATCGGAAACACCGTAACGGTCACAAGTTTTTGACAACATAGACAAACTAAAATTTTTTTCTGTTTTTTTTTTCCTTCTGCCTTTGACGTGGAAGGTAAATTAAAAGAATCATCACAAGAAGAACTGGAATTACTTACAGATAACTCCAAGTCCTGCTGTTTTGAGTTAATTTTGTCGTGACTTTTATTTACGTTTTTTTCTGTCTTTGGTGCTCGGGCTTCTCTTTTGTGCAATTTAGTTGTAAGAACTCGATCTATTCCTCCAATACGCATCTTTCTCGCCCCCCTTTGGCAACTCAAAAACTCGTGTTCTTCTTTTGGTACCGTATATTGCCTTGGACAGCAACAAAGCTCAATTTGTTTACATTTACAGGAACAAATATCAAACAAAACTCTGCTACGTCGGAGAAAATTTTCTTTCTGATAAACGGATATTTTTTTCAACGACTTTTTGAGATTTTTACACTTTATATGATAACCGTTTATTAGTTGTATGACTCTTGTATTTGAAACTGTAGGAAGAGACGATTTTCTCCAAACACATTCTACACTTTGAGCTACAAGTTTTGCAATATCTAAAAACGATGGTTCTTTGGTAGTATTCCTCGTAATTTTTAGTTACAACCTATTCCACTCATAGCATTTCATAACATCTTCGTAAGTTGGCAAAACGTTATCATTAATATCTTCTACATTTCCGAATATCGGGCAGAAATAACCTTGGCTTCTGGTTTCCATAATAACGATTAGAAGTTAAAACAGTTCAAATAAAAAAATAAACACACAACTTCACTGTCCGAGTAGTAAAACCAAACTGATCTTTTTATTATGTATTATTTTATATGTATTCTATCAAAAATATTTCCTGGAAGAAGATATACGTTTCAATGAATTAAATTTCCAAATTGCTTGTGTGTCTGAATTCTCGAGAACTTAAAAGTCGTTAGAATACAGTAATATGCTTTTCTGAAATACAATGCTATGTTGTTATGTAAAAAAGGGATATGATCGTTCTATTCAAAATTTAACAAAATTGAAGATTAAAGCGCGGGCTCTTACACTAAAAATAAATTAATAATATTTTACAGGGGTGTAATGCAGACAAAAATACAACATATTTACGCTATTAGAAGTCGATACAAGAAAAAAAAAATTTTTGACCCACCCTAATGTACAATACAAGTTTGAATATTTATGTAAAAATTATTGGGGAAAAGAAATTTTTTCCACCACCATTTTCCCCAATAATTTTTACATAAATATTCAAACTTGTATTGTACATATTCAGTATTTCATCCACCTGATGAAGCCATTGTATGGCGAAACAATATTTTTGTGTATTTACAATAAAATAATTTTTGAAACTAGAAGTTTAATTACTTATTTCTTAGCGTTACAATTTTATATTCCCTCATAGATTAGAAAAATATGAGAACGCTTCCAAAAGTTCAACCAGTATCTAATTTATTTAATATTCTTTTTAATCATAGATACCTGGAACTTACTGTGTTGATGTGCATAGACTGAATGCGTTAGAAACAGTGGAGGATTGATTTATTATTGAAATTTTTATCGTTCCACCTATAACTTTGATGTAAAACTCCTAAAATATGAATAAAAATGAGCTGACAAATTCTAAATTATCAAATCATGTATGATAATAACATGGAAATAATGTTATTTTTACGTTCATAATCTATTAAAGGACTACCATAAATGTATGTATATAGACACTAGCTCGATTCATTTCTTGTACTTGATTTATAGCGCAGCAAATACCGGTTTACGTTTTAGTGTGCCGCAAGAAGTGATGTTCTACGATATTAAACTCCATAAACATTAATAATAACGGAATTGCAGCCAAATACAATGCCGTAATTGAGTAATAAAGATGCAGCAGCGTTCGCTTTGTTGATCTCGCTAAAAGCGCGTGGATTCAACCAATTATAGAGGTATCTTCAAGCATTTTATTACCCAACCATAACGAGAAAATAATAAGTAATAACAGTTTATGTTTACTGACTTATTTAAAATACATTTATAAGATATCCGATAATGTCTTACAATTGGACACTATTGTTTTTAATTTATTTTCATATACGAGGATGATTTGACTAGAGAATGACTTTTGGAAAGTTGGCAAAACTTTCGCCATAATGACTACCATGCCTTGAATTAAATTTTGATTTAGAGTAGCTTATGATTTCAGTACAAATTTGGGAACACTGTGGAGCGGTAAGGTTTTTCGAAAGTCAAATTTTGACAACTGTCATCGGACGGATTACAATTTCGTTGTGTTACAACTTAATCTTATTTCTAATGAAATGTTTTAAATAAAAGACATTCATTTACAGAAATGTGTTTATTGTAAAAATACTATTTTAAAGAAGATGTTCGACATACCAAAACTTTAATGAATAGTACAAATATACGAACAAGAACAATACGTGAAGCCATAGAAATCAACAAAAGACTTGAAAGCGTTAACAAACGGGACGATGCACAACGTTTACCACTGGCATGGAAACCATTGCTTGCCAGGGAACGGATACAATCAACGATACAGGCATCGTGCAGCGAGTCGTGGACGTTCGCGAGGAGGAAAATTATTGTACTGGATCGGTCACCCAAAACCGTTCAACATTAAATGCTTACACGAACCATCACCGAAATATCGTGCCCACTTGTAACGACGAACCGACGAATGCTCCACCACTGACACAGAGAGGGGAGGAAGCGATTATACATAATAGGCCATGCACTCGATCGCAGCACATTCAACCGTCAACCTGCTCCAGATGAAGACGAACGAGATTTCGTTGAAACGTCGAGATATAGGTTCTTCTCAGAACTATATCCACAACCGGAACTACATCCGGTAATGTCATATTTATATATCTGTTGTCATGGATAAATATTACATTATTCGAAAATGCATTCAAGTTTAATAATAATAACTCACGCCTTGGCATTCCCCAACAGCTTGACGCCAATTACAGGCGACATTGGCAAGCCATCAATTATAATTATTATTATGTAATTCTGTTATTTATTTTTAGATTTTCGCTTTTGCTTCTGGTTACTCGTAAACGTTTACGAGTAATCAGAAGCAGAAGCACAGTTATCGCAGACCTGAAGATGACAAATGTATTTTGCCGAAACGTCGTCCAGAAACCAGCACCGGTCTTTACGAAGACCAAACAGTGGAAACGCGGAAGGAAACTCGGAATCCAGTTAAAACATATATATATATATATATATATATATATATATATATATATTTAATGTTTAAAGAAATTTGTTTTTCTTTTTTATTTTATTGGCCGTGTTTTAATATTAAAAATAATAGATTTTTATTGGTTTTAGCGACCTTTTATTGAATTTAGATGTTTGTTTGCGACGTTTCGACCTTTATCAATTCAGTCTTTTTCAAGCATATTTGTTGTTTTTTCTACACAGATACGCATCCATGTGCCACATGTGTTTCGACACCCGGGTTTCTTAGAACGAACATGCTTGTGCGGATTTTGTAAGTGAACTGGGTTTGGGGTGAGTGGTTTTAGTTTTGAAAATAGATGTTTATTAGTATTGCTAAGTTTATATGTTGTAGCTATATCATATTTTTTTAAAGTATTTTTATTTTTGGCTGGTAATTGTAAAACATATGGAATCGTGATATATGTTGTTTGATTATTTAAATAAATTTAAAAAGACTGAATTGATAAAGGTCGAAACGTCGCAAACAAACATCTAAATTCAATAAAAGGTCGCTAAAACCAATAAAAATCTATTATTTTTAATATATATATATATATACATGTATATATATACATTTTTTATTTGACATTTATATTCTGTCATTTATATTTTTTATTCCCTTGACAAAGGCATCATTGCCGAAACATGTAGGGTTGTTTTAAATATATATACTTTGAAGTAATGAACCAGACCTTTAATCGCCGACTTATTAAGTTTACCTTATATATATATATATATAAATATATATATATATATATAACATTGAATAACAACGTTGATAGTCGATATCTTCTTAACAAAATTAATGTTCTTGTATCAAGTTCGAATTCGTGTTCACAAAATTTATTCTATTATGTGGCTGGTAGAACCAATGCATCGTCAATTCACTAATTAGGTCCGCGCAGTGATTTATATTCTATATGCTTGCCATGTAACATTCATTATAATAGTTTTAAGCATATATCTAATATTATTATCAATAGTTAATATGCCTAATTTAATTTATGTAGTCTAGTATTAAATAACTTTTTAATTCAAAAATATCTACCAGATTTTCTTATTTCTCTTATATTATTTTACTTTATTGGATTTCACCCGAAAATAAATATATTACTATTATTATTGTTATTAGTACTGAAGCTAATTAAAACTTGACCCAGGTACACAATACCAACTAAATCTTAACTAGAAGCAACTTAATATATGACACGATTACTGCAACATTAACAATAGACAGTATTATTATTGAAGTTAATTGGTAGATGTTCATAACGGTATTTCGGTACTATTCGTCGTGACCGGATTCAGGAAGCCCATGGAAACCGGAAAAGCCAAAAGCACCGAGATGAGTACAACATCTAGTATGGATAAGGTACTGAAATCCTAGACGGCGCGTGCTTTACAAGGTTTTCCCGAGGCCCCTTGGAAAACACGCTGTTTCCGTCCGGCGATTCGGTTTCCTCACCGCACTAATTAAATCAGAGCATCAGAGACGCTTTTTGCCAACAAAGAAATTCAATTAAGGAATTATAGCGACCCCGTTTTAAATACAGAACCATCTGTATGCACCAGTTGAAAACTTCTAACTCGTTTACAGTTGTATCCGGAAAAATACCTATTATACGAATTCTTTGTCTCTTTCCATCCATCGCAGTATGCATGTATATATGTATATACGTATATACACTTATACACATATATAGTATATGTTAGTATATAAGCATTCTAGTATAGTCGTAGTAAGCCGTGAGCTTGGTTAGCTTCGGAGAACCAGAAAAAACATCGCTTGCTCAATTGCGCACTTCAGTTTTATGTCGCGTTTATTTCACTGGGGGTCGTTCGCACTGAAAATGCTTTTGTTGCGCCCTTTTTTTTATTTATTTATATTTCCTCCTATTTCCGTTTCAACTTTTTTTAAGTCCGTGTCCGAATGTTATGTATTTTGTCACTTTTTTTTCATTTTCGCCTACATACATATGCGAAAAACATTTCCACTTGCATCAATATTTTGTTTTACGTGAAGATATTTTTTTTCCTTCTTTCGTAATAATAAACATCTTGAGCTGAACTAGCAAATTGGTCCTCGCTGTAATTTACAATCCGATTGTACTATACCGAGTGGCCGCCGAGGTATCCGAGATACTTCGTATATGACTAATTTTAAGCAAAAATGATTTTATTCACTTTTCGCTTCTTGAAATATCGTGGTTTGAAGCTGAAGTAAATTACTAGAGGGATTTAAGATCTGTTTTACTTTAATATGTATGTATTTAAAATAATCTTAGATGTTTCGGCACATAATGCCTTTGTCAGAGAAATTTAAAATAAATTTAAAGTATAAATATATTATAAGTATATAAAATATAAGTATATTAATGTCATATTTCTATATCTGTAGTTGTCATGGATAAAATTAAAATATTCAAAGATACATTCAAGTTTAATAATAATAATTCATGCCTCAGTACTCTCAACAGCTAGACGTTAATTACGGGGGATTGGCAAGCCATGTTAGATGTTAAGTTGTCGGTATTCGCCCTTGAACGAGAAGGAAAACCGCGAAAACCTACTCGGACTGCCTAGTCAGGGATCAAAACACGGAACTGCCAGCAAAATAAGCCAGTCTACAGATATTTAAATAACATGTGATATAAAGTTATATAATAACAACACATATTCATGATGGTAAATTGCAGATCGTTACATTATTAGGTTATAGTATATACTGCTTAGAATTTTTATATGACTTCTGTTGTTAATTGAATTTTTTTCTTGTTTAATATCAATCATTTCTTTAATTTCCCTTTTCATTGTGTTCTTTTTTATCGATTATCTGTATGTTTTCAAAATCGAAATGGTGATCGTGTTTTAGTTTGTGTGTAAATAAAGCAGTTTTGTCCGTTTTGGAGTATTTCTTTTGAATAAATATTGTTTAGTTTGGTCTATGCAATAACTATCGCAATCGCGGCATGGTATTTTATAGATGACCAGCGCTTCTCGATTTTTTCTATTTTAGGTTTTAGTTTTGAAAATAGATGTTTATTAGTATTGCTAAGTTTATATGTTGTAGCTATATCATATTTTTTTAAAGTATTTTTATTTTTGGCTGGTAATTGTAAAACATATGGAATCGTGATATATGTTGTTTGATTATTTAAATTGTTATTGGTGTCTGCAGTGTTGTATATTTGGTGGATTCTTTTTTTAATTGTTTACTCTATAAGTTGTGGCGAATAGTTATTATCTGTTAAGATCGGTATACCGATAAATAAAATAAACTACCTTTTAACAAATTAAAATTCACAATTCAAGAAGAAGTTAATAACAGTATTAATTTTCTTGATATTTCTTTAACCTATGCCAGACAGAGTACTATTTATACAAATTGGTACAACAAACCTACAGCTTCTTTTCGCTGCCGATATATGAATTACGACTCAAATGCAGTATACAATAAAATGATTATAATTAATCTGACTGATAGAGCAGTAAAACTATAACATACTCAGTACAGAAAAGATAATATCAAGAAAATTAAAACGATCTTAACAGATAATAACTATTCACCACAATTTATAGAGCAAACAATTAAAAAAAGAATCCACCAAATATACGACACCAATGCAGACACCAATAACAATTTAAACAATGAAACAACATATATCACGATTTCGTATGTTCCACAATTATCAGAAAAAGTTAAATATACTTTAAAAAAATATAATATAGCTACAACATATAAACCTAGTAATACTAATAAACATCTATTTTCAAAACCAAAACCTAAAATAGAAAATCGAGAAACATATAGTTATTATATAGGACAAACTAAACAATATTTATACAAAAGAATACAAGCCCACAAATACTCCAAAATAGACCAAACTGCTTTATTTACACACAAACTACAACGCGATCACCATTTCGATTTTGAAAACACACAGATAACACAGCCCAACAGACATTTTGGTGCCTGCCCTTTTTGAACTGTTTCTATGTAATTTTTAGGTGTAAAATCCAAAACAACTGTCAGATTTAGTCCATCAGATCTAGTTTTTGAGGTAGGCTATATTGACCTCTTTTAGAAGAAAAATCATCTTCTTTTTAATTCATGTACATTTCAGGTTATAAGTACCAGTATCTTCGACAAAGTCTCATAAAAAAACAAATAATAAAAAGCAAGGTATTTAATTCACAGAGTAGATATAAATATGCATTTATGGCTTATTACTAAAAAGAAGTTTGTATACGATTTTCTACCATAGAGTTCAGTAGGACAGTCTCGCTGCCGACTCCAACAGTAGTCGACCATCTTTTGGGTATCACATCTTCTTTGATATCGTCCTTTCATCGTCTGAAGGTCCTATTGAAAACTTTCACCCTGTTCTTCACTGTAATCACCTAGGTTTTGTGGGAATTGATCTGAGTGGTTGTGGAGGTAGTGAAGTTTTATGCTCATGTTACAATCAAGAATATTAAATTGCGAAAGCATATATTCCACTGATTCTGTGTAATTCGCTGCTTTATGATTGCCAAGAAAATTTTGTACTACTTGAACAAATGAATATCAAGCATTAGATTCAATCTCGTTCATTGATGTGGTAAGTGGTTTTTTCTAAGCTGTCTTATCAGAGGGCCATCTTTATTCAGTTTTATCCATGCTAGGCTCAGGAAATTGACGTATTAAGTACCCAAAACAAAGTCCATATCGATTTAAGCCCTACACGAATTGCTTTATAAGTCCCAACTTAATATGCAACGGTGGAAGTATGATTTTCTATCTCGTAACAAAAGATTCGTTGAGTACGTTTTCTTTTCCTGGAACCATGACGTTTCATAAGGGTCAATTTTTGTTAATGCAGTGATGATATTTAGTTCTGTTGTCCCGAAAACAAGAAAAAACAAGGATATTTTGTGTAAAGATACCATTATTTCATTATTTTTGCCTGTTTCTAAAACGGAATGAATCTCAAAAACTAAAGCTGCTACGAAAAAATGTCAGGTATATTTGGAATCAGCACATTAAATATATCCAAAATCAGTTGTCAGTTTCTAGGCGCCAAGAAAATAATTTAATTTTGTTGGCTTGTGGAATCGATAAAGAACAACACACAATGAAAAGAGAAATTACAGAAATGATTAATATTAAACAAGAAAAAAATCAAATTAACAACAGAAGTGATATAAAAAAAATCTAAGTATTATATACTATAACCTAATAATGTAACGATCTGTAATTTACCATAATGAATATATGTTGTTATTATACCATATGATCATATATTTCTACCCTCTAGAAGGCAATGACATTTTTCTTTTTTAAACTTAAGTTGGTACCAAAATTTAAGTTAACTTATTTTGCAGCGTGTGTGTGATATAGGTTATTTTATACTGATGACAGATTAGGTTTTGTCATTTTGACAAATAATTACATACAAACGTTTCAGTTGAAAAAATAAAAAGTTTAATAATAAAAACAGCTACAATAAATGTTCAAAGTGAGCTCCTTCATTTTCTATGCATAGCGCAACTCTTCGTCTCATATTATTGAAGGCATTCCTTAAATTATGTGGTGTAATTTCCTCACAGACATTTCGGATAGCATTAGTAAGTTCTTCAATTGTATGTGGACGATTCGTAAATACTCTATTTTTTAGATGTGGATAAATGAAATAGTCCATAATTGTTAAATCCTGAGATCGTGGTGGAAAGTCTACTATTCGATTATCAAAGAATTCATGCAATAATTCCATCGTTTCTCTTGTCTTATGGGCTGTTGCATTATCTTGCTGGGAATATCCCTCTCGGAGCTCATCATCATGTAATTGATTTACAAATGTAGCAATAAATTATTACGATATCGTTCTGCATTTATCGTATTATTAAAGAATATTGGACCAATAATCCGTCTACGAGAAACAGCAAGCCAAACGCCTATTTTTTGTGAATGCAAGGGTGTTTCAAGAATTTCATGTGGATTTTCACTAGACCAGATGGGCATTGTTTGTTTATTTATATATCCTGATAAATTAAACCATGCTTCATCGGACCAGAAGGATTTGTCAAGAACGTCATCGTTATTAATCGTACCTAAGAACCACTGACAGTAATTAACTCTGGTTACATGATCGATTGGTAAAAACTCTTGCACGCAATGAAATTTGTATGGAAATTTTTGTAAGTCTTTTTTAAGGATTCTCTGGCAGGTCCCATATGACAGTTGTGTTTGTTGTGAAAGCTTACGAATCGATTTCTTAGGTGATTGGTTTATTCGTCCCTCAACATCTGCTATATTTTCAACTGTCCGCTTTAGTGGTCTACCAGCACCTGGTTTTCGAGACACAGACCCTGTTTCACGAAATTTAACCACTGACTTTTGAATTAATTGCCGCAAACTGTCATATGTTGTTGGAAAATTTGGAAATTCTGCTCGAAATTCTTCTATACAAGGCTGCAAGGAGTACGACCATTCCCCATTTTCTAATTTTATACCATTCCTAAAGTATGATTCGATCAGAAAAACTTTATGATTTATTGTAAACATTTTTAAATGTCAATTAATAAATACATTAATGGCAGATGAGTTTTATTTATCATAACATACACATAATGACAGATGTATTTTATTTGTCACTACCAACACGATATTTTCAAGAAATAATTTCATGGCTTGCTAGAGGGTATATATAAATGATCATATTGTATAAATTTCTATCATATGTTATTTAAATATCTGTACACTGGCTTATCATGCTGGCAGTTCCGTGTTTAAATCCCTGACTAGGCTGTCCGAGTAGGTTTTCGTGGTTTTCCTTCTCGTTCAAGGCGAATGCCGACAGCTTATCATCTTAAGTAGCTCCACGGGCGCAGACATAATAATAACTCATGGCTTGCCAATCCCCCGTAATTGACGTCTAGCTGTTGAGAGTACGGAGGCATAAATTATTATTATTAAACTTGAATGTATCGTTAAATATTTTAATTTTATCCATGACAACTACAGATATATAAATATGTGACATTAATATACTTTCAATTATATTTTATGTAAGATAATTTTAAATATATACATATTAAAGTAAAACAGACCTTAAATCGCGGACTAATTAAATAATTATAAGTACATAAAATGAATGAATAATGAATACATAAAATAATTAAATAATTATTTTATGTATTCAGGTTTTACAAATGTTTTAAACCTTTCCAATCAAAATTAAATTAAAAAGTACTCTCTAAAATACAAAAAAATAGCGTGAACGTGATATTGAAATTTAATATCCCCATCAGTGATACCGCCATTGTTTGTTAATATTTTTATTTTTCCTTAAAAATATTCAATTTCCCGGGGATTACACTAAACCCGAACCTTTAAACTTGTAATTTATTGGATATGTTTAAAATTCAATGTTTTTTTTTTAATCTGACGAAATACCTCGCCGGCTTACGGAATGAATAAATTGTAAAATAATATGCAAGTATTAAAGCCGTCTATCTCGAACTTATTCGCCATCCTATTAAAAGTTTCGAGTTATTTTAAAACGTAAATATGTATAACGGGTACCCCTTGCATCATTAATTATATTGATTTATTCTATTGCGGCGTACACGTTTTATGTATATTCAACGTCTACCTGCACTATAACTGTTGAAATATTCAATGGGATTGATTTCAGAGAGTAAGAGATGGAGAGATAGAAGAAAACGTTTTTATTTTATTTCTTATTTTAAGGAAATGCTTAGCTAACGTCTACCTATTATATACATACATAAACTGAATTTCGAACAATATGAATTCTAGGTACCCACTACAATTTAGATAAAGTTCCAGGGAAGTATGACTATATTGACATCATTACAAGAATAACAGCTTTATCAGATTAGTTAAATTGTCGCTTCGTTGTGCACTGAATTTATCTGTAACGTCCTAACGACTATGAAAACAAGGTTATAAATACAGAGACTGCCGATAGATACTACCGCTTTTCTACTAACTCTCCTCTATGTAAAGAAAATATGGTATTGAAAATATAGGACTAAAAAAACCATACCAGTCAATCTCTTTTGTAGCTAACTTCGACGCACAAATCACCTTTCGCATCTAAAACTTATTATTAGAGAACGGACACGCTTACCACCCAGTGCAGTACTGGCGAAAGGCTGTATTTCTAAAATATTTAATTTTATTTATATAATTGGAAAACGAACGGGTGGTGATCTATAAAATTACGAAATACATATTTATTTGTTGAAAAGTTGTATTTATAAAGTTTTTAATTTTATTTATATTATTGAAAAACATACGGGTGGTGATCTATCTATCTAAAATTACGAAATACATATTTATTAATTAATTTTATTTATATAATTGGAAAACAAACGGGTGGTGATCTATAAAATTACGAAATACATATGTATTTGTTGAAAAGTTGTATTTTGAAAGTTTTTAATTTTATTTCTATAATTGGAACATTTTTATTTGTTCATTTTGTCGTTCAAGTTTAGTAAAGGAGTATTAATATTGACTAGCAATAGTTTCTCAAGGTTTTCTTCTGTCAATTTTGTTCTCTTTGAATTAAGTACATCCTTATAAATATAAAACGTCCTTTCTACATCGCAACTGGTTATAGGTGCATACTGGAAATATTCTTTTATTTCTTCATATTTAGCCGTTAGATTTTGTGGAATTGTCTCCATACATAATTGCTGCAATGTAATTAAATCTGGATTTCTATTAAGAATTGCTTCAAACTTTTGCCGAAGGCCACATCCGAAGTCACTTGGAATACTTTCAAATTATTAACAGCCACATCTAATGTGGTTAATCCGTCATTTAATTTGAGATTTCGATTTTTAAAATAAGTGATTAGTTTTGGCAATTTTCCAAAGTGTTCGTGAAGAAAGTACAACTGATTTTTTAAATTTGGGATTTGTGTGAGCTCCTTGCACTCACCAATACTTCTAGCATCCTCCTTTAGCAGTGTTACGAAATGTTTTAGACTATCAAAATTCTCAGCATAATAACTAGTAGCTTCCAGCCATGTTCCCCATCTAGTTATTACTGGAGTGGGAGACAGTGACAGAGATGGAAATTTTTCCCTGAAAAGAGCTACTCTCAATGGTGCTTTTCTGAAAACTTTTTTAAAAGCTGATACAAGTCTATCAACTTCCGGAAAAGTGTCTCTGATATATTCACAGATTCTGTGGAGAGCATGTGCTACAGAAGTAATATGCAGCATATTATGATATGTTTTCTTCAATAGTCTGCCTGTTTTTAACATATACGCAGCACTATCACTGACAAATAAAAGTATTTTTTCTTTGTACGTGGCGTCCGAATGAAGCATTTTTTGCATATTCTCCTTAATGGTTTCATAAACTGTTTCCGCGTCAACTCTATTTATAACACTTGTTGCTATTACATATATATAGTTGGATGTAGTATACCAGCTACAACAGTTACCACACAGCGTCCTAACATATCCACCGTGTCGTCGGCGCTTATCCATATGTATTGATTTAAAAGATGGCTTCTAATGCGTTCTACTGTTCTCGTATAGCACCTAGAAACATAACGTTTGCGTAAAGTTGATTCATCAGGAACATTTCGACCAGTATATTTTTTCAGAAATATTTTTAAAGTGGGATTGCTAAGTTTATTTAATGGAATATTTAATGGAATATTAGCCGCCATAAAAGTTTTGCAGAGTTCAGATGTGTTTGCGATCCTAAGTGACGAATTTTTGACGATATTTTACGGATTTTGTAATAAATTTCGGAATCACTGACAATGGACATACAATCAGTATGACCGTCAATCCATTGTTTTACAATGCCGTTCTCGACATTCTTCCATATCATGTCTGAAAAAGTAACTTAAACAATGCTCTAGATCTAAATAAATGAAAACTAAAAATGTGTGCGTAAGTTATTGAAACTGAACGAAATTCAATGCACACTTACGTCGAAATAATTGGTAGAAATAGATTCAATCAAACGATATTAAACAGGATCTATCACAAAAATTACAATGTAATTAACAGTTAAAACTATGAAAACAAGAACCTTCCTCACAGCACTTTATTTATCTTACGAAATATAAACTAATAAATAAAATACATTATAAAAACCCCGCTTCTATCTACGCTCATGAAAACACTTTAAAAAACACTATATTCTCCGAATACAATAGCTGAGTTGTCCATTGTTATCGTGCGAGACCAGGTGGCCGAGTAAGTCAAACAAATACTTCATTGAATTACGCCGGGATGTACTGTGCGACGTTATACACAATTCCAATTGCTGATTGCGTTTTATGGAAATTGCATCCGTTCTCTAATAATAATATACCGGGTTACTACAAATGAATCATCGGGTTTGAGAAAGCTATATTTCAGAAAGTATTATAGATAGAATAATAAACGACATGTCTATAGTCAGCGACAACCTTCAAGTTTAGAACGTGCGCCTACGTACATCGTTTGACATGCGCACACCGAAGCTAGCGCGCAGTATGTAAAATGGCTACGATGCTACAAAAAGCGTTTTGCGTGTTAGAGTACGCGCGATGTTTCTGGCTTGTTACGGTGCAACGTGCGTTCCGACGGCAATACGAAAGTGATGCTCCAGGTCATCAGAGCATTCTAGGATGGTATTGAAAATTTCAGACAACAGGTTCACTTACTAAACGTAAAAGCACCGGATGCCCACGAGTGCCTGAAGCAACGGTGGATGCGGTTAGACAATGCATCGTGCGTTCGCCACAACAATCTACTAGTGGCGCAGGCCGTGCACTTGTAGCAAACTGTTTGGAAAATTTTGCGGAAACGTTTGCGATTCAAGCCGTACACAAATTTTGCGTCCAGACAAATTTGTTAACCGTCTCGTGTTTAGCGACAAAGCGATATTTCATTTAAGTGGCAAGGTTAACCGTCATAACATTCGAATATGGGGTACGGAACCACCTCATGTCATTGTGCAACATGAAAGGGATTTTCCAAAATTGAATGTCTTCTGTGCTGTATCCAACACAAAAGTGTACGAACCGTTTTTCTTCCGCGAGAAAACTGTGATCGGTATATCCTACCTCGATATGTTACAATTGTGGTTATTTCCGCAACTGACAGATGATTCAAACAACTTTATATTCCAACAAGAAGGTGCTCCGCCTCATTGGCATAATGAAGTGCGTCGAGGTGCTACCTCAACGTTGGATTGGCCATTGTGCCGAAACAGATGTGGCATTGTACGCGTGACCTCCCAATTCTCCCGATCGTACCCCGTCCGATTATTTCCTTTGGAGGTACGAGTATATTAAAGACAGGGTTTACGTACCACCATTACCTACAATACTTGAGGAACTAACAGTATCGACCGGGACACCTTGCAGCGTGTATGGACTGAACTGGACTATCGTTTGGACGTCTGTCGTGTGACTCGAGGAACCCACATTAAACATTTGTTATGCTCACAAACTTAATTATTTTCTCTGCATATAGACATGTCATTTACTATTATATCTATAATACTTTCTGAAATATAGCTTTCTCAAACCCGATGATTCTTTTGTAGTAACCCTGTATATTCTGTGCGACCAAAACATCATTTGGTTCCAATAAAATCCTAGATCAATCAAAGCTAAATAAATAATCGTAATTATTAAGGGTAGATTGACATCTTTAGGTATCTCTTGTTTGTCGACCTGAATAGAAATGTATGTAACCTCATTTTTTTAATGTTGTTTATGTACTTAGCAAATTAAACCTTACATTTTCACTTGATATCAATAACATATTAATTTAACGATCTTCGCATATACCAATAAGCATATAGCGAAGCTAATCAATCAATGTAGAAATTCTTAAAAATTAATTAACACGGAGATAAAAATATCGGCACTTGAACCACTTAAATACATATCTTTCGTTCATAAATATTTATCGCAGCAATTCAGTATTACATATTTGAACCCAACAAATATGTTTGATCGCTAAACAGAGAGGAGCTTTCGACACAAAACATCAAAAAAGAAGATATTAAATTTCTCCCAGCTCCATGAAACGTATATTACATTCTGTGTGCGTAAGTAATGCAATCATAATATTTGCGATAGATTCATATTTCAGCTTTGTTTTATCGATTTAACGCACACACACACGTTATAATGTACACAATATATATAATATAAATGTAATATGGTGATAAAGTTTCGAGATTATATGCAATGTTTGCCGTCGTTATTATTTCTCCCGATCGACGTCAGAGTGCGCCACAATTCAGTGCTTGGATGATACGTAAATAGCTTACGCATAAACTGAAAACTTTTAGTAATAAGTTTCTGTAATTATATATATATATATATATATATATATATATATATATATATACAACATATAAGAATATAAACGTACCTCTAAACCAGGTTCTGAATCTATAACACAAATACCTAATTCGAGTAATTACTATAACAGGTTTTCGGAAAAGCAAAACAATATTGTTAATTTTAAGGTTCTAAAGTTAAGATCCCAACCTAGCCCAAATATATATATACATATATAAAGATAATTATTTCGTGACCTTTGTATGTTATGGTAAATTCAATTTGTTGGCGATTTAAGGTCTGGTTTTACTTCAAAATATATATATTTAAAACAACCCTACATGTTTCGGCAAATGATGCCTTTATCAAGGAATATAAAATACAAATGACAGTATATTAATGTCATACATTTGAGTTGAATAGTCCTATTCAATAACTGCGTGTTGTATTTTCCGATGTTATAGACCAGCGTTTCTTAAACTGTGTTCCGCGGAACCCCGGGGTTCCGTGGAGATCACTCAGGGGTTCCGCGAAAGTTACGTGCTTTTTTTATAACATTCAAGGAAGTAACATAAAAAAAGTAATAAAAATTTAACGGCAAAACTAAATTCCACTTACTAATCTGGATAGTCGGTGCAAATGCGACAGTCCGACGTCGCGAATTGTAAAGGCGCCGTCGGGACAATTTTTGATATTTAAAAGCAGCCGCCCTGGTATAGTCACGGGAAATCCCGGTATCGGTGATTCCCCGGCTCAGTTCTTTATTGATCATTACACTGCGAGTATCCGGGCATAATAGTCACTTGCCGATGTGTGTCTTATAAATAAAGTGATTGAAAATTAAAATAAAGTGATTGAAAGATAAATAAACTGATTGAAAGTTATTGATAAAGTGATTTTGTTTATTAATAAACTTTATTGGTTCTGTTTAAAACCAATTGTTTAAGACCAAACTGTCTAAGAACTGTGTTAAAACCTAGAAATTGTAATTGTTTGTGTTTAATATTTCACTGTTAAAAATAATATCAACGTAAGTAACCTTTAAACTTTATTCTGTCTTGAGGGGGAGTTCTCATTTTTTTAATAAAAACACGACGATTTTTAATAATTTTTTTTAAAGAGGATTATTTTTTATATATAGAAACCTTTTTTAATGCGTTACGCATATCTTTGCAAAAACAAATTGTGTTTTAATTTGCCATAATTTGCCTCTGTAGCAGAGGGCGTTAAAGTTGACGCCAGAAAAACGAGATACCAAACGATAGCAAAGATTACTTCTGTTGAGTAAAATAGGATCTTTTCAAAAAATTAAAAATTATAAGAATGGCCCGCATTTTACTAAAAATTCGAAAAAACGACCTTTTTAGATTAGGAAAAGTGGAATTAAAACTGAAATATAGCATTTTAATCAAAGATCCTAGTTTGCCCACTGGTGTACACGTTTACAAACATAATACAAAAAGAAATTCTGAGAAATTCTTGTTATCGATTTCAGAAACATCATTTTGGGAAAAATTTGCTTAAACTTTATACGAGTGATGTACACAGCTTGTATACAAGTGATACATAAAGCTATAACTTTTATACGGAACCGAGTACTTATTCTAGACTTATTCTAGACACATATAGCATTAAGATAATAAAACGAAAAAAAGCTTTTTTTAATTAAGAAATGAGAACTCCCTCTTAAAAGGTAACTGGTGCTATTATTTTTGTCTTAAAACCATTTTCGATATTTTGTTGCAGGATGGAGAGGTGGCTTAAAGAAGGCACTTTAAAGCGTTCTGCTGCAGAACTTGACTCTTCTGTTTCGGACCCAGCAACTAGCTCTTTTGCTAAAGATAACTGTGGTAATAATAAAAGTGATGCAACTGAAATCGCCACAAACGAAATTAGGCCAGTAATAGCCTCTACAAGTAATCAACCCTGAGCAGTTACTAAAAAACTAAGGAAATATGATGAAAGTTATATATGTTTAGGATTCATGAACGATAATGATAATCCTCAGTGTGTTATATGCAACAAAGTTCTACCAAATAGCTCTATGGCTCCAGCTAAAATGCGTCGTCATTTAGAATCTATTCATGGCGAGCTTAAAGAAAAAGATGTTGAATTCTTCATTCGGAAGCGTGACGAACCTTTAAAATTAAAAACGGTTATGGTTCAAACCACAAAAACGGTGAATGAAAAAGCAAGTGATGCTTCTTACTTAGTCAGCTATCTGATAGCTCAATGCGGTGAAGCATACTCAATTGCGGAAAATCTTATTAAACCTTCATGTATGGAGATGCCAAAATGTGTGTTAGGTGAAAAATCTGCAAAAGAAATGGCTAAGATTCCACTTTCGAATGACACGGTAGCTCAGCGCATCAGAGATTTAGCAGCCAATATAAAGAATGAACTTACTTTTCGTCTCAAATCATGCAAATTTTCATTACAAATGGATGACTCAACCGATGTATCTGGACTCGCAATATTAATTGTAATCGTTAGATATCAGCACGAAGACGCATTATTGGAAGATCTTCTTTTATGCAAATCTCTACCAACACGTACTACTGGAGTCGAAATATTTGGTCTTCTAAATTCTTTTCATGAAGAGAATAAAATACCATGGGACAACTGTATTGATATCTGTACCGATGGAGCAAAGGCCCCATGAGTGGCATAATTAATGGGGCTGTACAGCTTATTAAAAATATAGCTAAAAACTGTTCTAGTAGCCACTGCATGATCCATAGGCAGGCACTTGCTGCTGAAAAATTATCCCCCAGTTATAAGAATGCTCTTGATGAGGTCATCAAAATCATTAACATCATAAAATCTCGACCGCTAAATAATCGTTTATTCAAAATACTCTGCGAGGAGATTGGAAGTGTACATACATCTCTTCTTTTACATACTGAAGTCAGATGGTTATCTCGAGGAAAGATACTAACCCATTTTCTTGAGTTAAGGGACGAGGTGGGTGCTTTTTTTTAAGAACACAATTTTGAATTGAAAGGTCGATTATTTGATAGAAATTGGTTACTTAAAATTGCCCATTTAAGCGACATTTTTACAAAGATAAATGAACTTAATTTAACCCTCCAGGGCAAACAAGTAAATGTATTTATTGCCCACGAAAAATTCTTGCTTTCAAGAAAAAAATAGAATTTTGGACAATTTGTATGCGCTCCAACGAGTTTGTTTGTTTCCAAACAATAAAAGGCTTTTTAGAAGAAGAAGGGGTTGAAATGGCAGAGGCATTTATTGAAGAAATTATTCAACATCTGAAAGGATTGAGTGAAGCTTTTAATAAGTATTTTTCAAATGAACAGCAGATTAAATATCAAAATGAATTGTGGATTAAAAACCCATTTATTTTCAATGCACGACCTTCGACCATGTCAACGGAAGAATACGAAACTTTTATTGAAATGACATCTGATTCATCATTGCAAAATAAATTTAAATTAATGCCATTAGCGGAATTCTGGTGCAGTATAAAAGATGAATATCCTCAATTGTCGCAAAAGGCCGTGTTGGTGCTTTTACCATTTGTAACCACATATATGTGCGAAACGGGGTTCTCAGCTTATTTGTCGACAAAAACTAAATACTGGAACAGACTTGATGCCGAACGTGACATAAGAATTCAAGTTTCATCAATTAAGCCTAATATTAAGTATATTTGTGATAATAAAAAGCAATATCACGCATCCCATTAAAATTAAAATTTAAAAGTCCTGTAAATGTAAATTTAAGTTGTTTTAAGAACTTTTGTGTTAATTTTTGAATTACTTTTTGAAGAAAATAAATATTTTTTGAAATAATTGTCATTTTTGTTGCATATACATAATCCATTTACAGAATGTTACATCAAAAGCGTACTATTGAAACAAACCAGGGGTTCCACAATAAAAGTGACTACTAAAAAGGGTTCCACTTATCAAAAAGATTAAGAAACGCTGTTATAGACTATTTACGAGTATATGTAATCGTAATTTCGACCGATGTGTCCGGTTTCTAGTAAGAAGTGTAGTTTACATTATCATGGAAAGCAGTGTTTGCAAATGTATGACATTATTATACTGTCATTTATATTTTATATTCCTTGATAAAGGCATCATTTGCCGAAACACGTAGGGTTGTTTTAAATATATATATTTTGATGTAAAACCAGACCTTAACTCGCCAACAAATTGAATTTACTATATATATATATATATATATATATATATATATATATATATAACTTAAAAGAAATTATCGACCGTACTATATTGATTAAAATAAATTAAACACAGGCAAGCGGTCTGTCAATTAAAACTAAAAATGTATTTATTTCGCAACGAGTTTGTTCCTTCTTCTGGAGATAAGAATGTAGAGTTCAAAAAAAAAAGAAATTGACGTACACGGATATTGAATGTCCGTGTACGTCAATTTCTTTTAAGCCAAAGTCAGTTACTAAAACATTGCACCAAGAAGTATCTGCAACATCAATTAATAATATAAAAATTTTCCAAAAACTAAATGTCAAAGTAGCTTTCAGAAGCTATAATACCATTATAATTTAAATAAAATTAAGAAAAAAGAATTAGTGAACATTTCTAACATATTTTATATTCATAATCTATGTGCTTGTTACTAATGGATAAGCAATAAAAATATGGAATACAACAATACAAGTGTAATACACACTGCAGTTTATGTGCAAATGAAGCACTGCTTTCGATGATAATGTAAACTACACTTCTTACTAGAGACCGGACGCATCAGGCCGAAATTACGATGGACCCTATAAATAGTCTATAACATCGCTAAGTACAACACGCAGTTATTGAATAAGACTATTCATTCGGTTAACCACACATCTGCTTTTGTCGTTGAATTACGACGCAATTACTTCAATTTTACAGTAAAATTCCTTTCTTCAAGGGAGTAAATAGAAGCGTGAGGAGTTTATATAATTTATTTTATTTATTAGTTTATATTTCGTAAGATAAATAAAGTACGGTGAGTTTCTTTTTTCACTGTTAATTTGAATTCATTTTTAATTTTCATTTATTTAGATCTAGAACTGTTTAAATAACTTTTCCGATATAGTATGGAATAACGTCGAGGATGGCATCGTGAAATAATGGCGAGTTGGATTAAGCATCATACTGATTGTACGTCCATTACCAGTGATTCCGAAATTTATTGCAAAGTCTGTAAAATATTGTTAAAAAATTCCAGGAAATCGCACGTAAAACGTCACTTAGCATCACAAACACATACATAGAAATTAGACCCGTTGGAATCTGAAAATTCTAACGAATAACTCTTTGAAAATTCTTTCTTTGGAGACTGTGGTTAAGTAAAAACTTAAAAAAGGTATATAACCCCTTACCACAATTATTAATCGTATCCTAAATACATATTTCGACAACTAAGTTGTCATCATCAGTAGGTAAAACCACCAATTAAAAGTCGCACATGGGGCACAGTAAAGCTAGAAAACCGCTTACGCAACAACTACTTTGCACCGCGTCCACGTATAGACTAATTTTAACATGCGAATATAACCTACGAAAAGATCGAAAAGCACTTACCTCTTAAGGAAAAGGCATTCACATATGTTTATTCTCCAAGTTGAAATATATCGAACGAAAGAACGACAAACATTCCTTTCTTAAGGGAACGGCACTCAACATGTCCTAATAACTTCAATTTTAAAACGACGATGACACAATTATGGTAATAAAAATGAAAGGAGACAACTGAAAGGAATCGGTGATCTATCGCTATTCATGGAATATTGTTTATTTTTCGCGATATGTATACTTTCATAAGCATCAAGTTCGCGGGGTTTATTAATTCCTTTGACCAGCTTCAAGCCTGTAATCGACACATTGTGTAGTGTGCTTAAGGCGTGGGTGGCAACGTTAGATTATACGTGGACACATACGTGGACGCGGTGTAAAGTAGTTGTTGCGTAAGCGGTTTTCTAGCTTTACTGTGTCCCATGTGCGACTTTTAATTAGTGGTTTTACCTACTGATGATGACAACTTAGTTGTCGAAATACGTATTTAGGATACGATTAATAATTGTGGTAAGGGGTTATATACCTTTTTTAAGAATAACTCTTTAAAATATTTCTCCAAAAATATACTAGCCGAAATGTTCTTGATGAATCCACCTTACGCAAATATTATGTTTCGATAGCAGTAGAACGCATTAGAAGCCACCTTTCAAATCAGCATAAGTGCCGACGAAACTCTCGATATATTAGGACGCTGTGTGGTAAATGTTGAAGCTGATATATTACATCCAACTATTCCATATAACGCATATGTAATAGCAACAAAAATTATAAATACAGTTAACGCGGAAACAGTAGCTAAAACCATTTACGAAAATATGCACCAAATGCTTCATTTGGACGAGTACAACGAAGAAATACTTTTATTTATAAGTATGTTAAAAACAGGCAGACTATTAAAGGAAACATATCCTATTATGCTACATATTACTTGGGTAGCACATGCTCCCCACAGAATCTGTGAATATATCAGGGACACCTTTCCGGAAGTTGATTTGATAGACTTGTATCCGCTTTTAAAAAAAAATTCAGAATAGCACCATTGAGAGTAGCTCTTTATAGGGAAAAACTTCCATCTTTGTCACTGTCCCCCTCTACAATAATAACTAGATGGCGAACATGGTTGGAAGCTACTAGTTTTTATGAAGAGAATTTCGATAGTTTACAAAATTTCGTTACATGTTTTAAATGACGATGCTCGAAGTATTTCTGAGTGCAAGGAACCAATACAAATTCCAAATTTAAAAAATCAGTTGTACTTTCTTCAGGAACACTTTAGAAATTTGCCAAAACTAATCACTTATTTTGAAAATCAATATCTCAAATTAAATGATAACCACATTAGAAGTGGCTATTAATAATTTGAAAAATATTCCAAGTGACTTCGGATGTGACCCTCGGCAGAGTTAGACGCAGTTTTTAATAGAAATCCAGATTTAATAACATTGTGGCAATTGTGTGACAATGACTCAAAATCTAACTGCTAAATACGCGGAAATAAAAGAATATTTCCAGTATGCATCTATAACCAGTTGCGATGTGGAATGGACGTTTTCTATCTACACGGATGTATTTCATTCAAAGAGAACAAATTTTACAGAAGAGACCCTTGAGAAAGTATTGCTAGTTAATATTAATACTCCTTTGCTCAACTTGAACTACAAAATGAACAAATAAAAATGTATTTCGTATTTTATATATCACCACCCGTTTGTTTTCCAATTATATAAATAAAATTAAAAACTCTTTAAAAATACAAATTTTCAATAGTACGCCCGTGGGCGATGAGTCATGGGCCTCTCGTGTCCGGTCCCTACTTACTGCCATTCTTCCTTAAAACGATATCACAAATTGAATTTTACTCGCAATATGGATTTATGCGTTGTGTAAAGCTTCAAATACTCTCCAAGTAAACTCCGTACCGATTCAATTTGCTAATATATACATCGTTAATTACGGAAGGACTACTTAAATTAATTAATTTAGTATCTCTGTGGCATATCAACTCTTACACACATATAATATTAATTTGAAACAGTGGGCAAATACAAAACGCTAGGGAAATTTCAACATAATTGCATATCCGCTTTAACATCGCGTAATACTGTGTATTAGTACTGTACGTGTGTTTTCAAATTTTGTTTGTAATTACCTGACATTACGTATTGTTCCGGGTTTTATACACAAGATCCTAGCATTTAAAAATTAGAAAAATTTATTCGGCCTTTTGTTAAAAATAATTCGTACGAAATTATGAACATTTAGGAAAAATAATTATGATATTATTTCTTAAATTAATTTAATTATGAAAACAAAGAAAAGTGATAATTAAAACGTTTCAAAAATTGTTCAGTAAATACGAGAGTTTCGCTGAAATTAGTGAGATATAGGGGAATGAAACAAGATAAATGTTCAAAACTTTATTGTTCAAAGTACTCTTCTTCATTATCTACAAGGGTGGGTTAATGAATCCCTGAAAATTAAGATAAGCAACACTCTATTCGGCAAAAAAACGTTTTACTTTTCAACATAATCTCCTTGCAACTCAATACACTTGATCCAACGTTTCTCCAATTTTTTGATGCCCTCCAAATAATGCGATTTCTCGAAGCCCTCAAAATAGGCGTTTGTTTCTACGATGACCTCTTCAGTCGACCCAAATCTCTTACCGCCGAAACATTTCTTCATATTTGGAAACAGAAAATGGTCGCCGAGGATTAAATCTGGAGAATATGCTAGATGAGGGAGCAATTCGTAACCTAATTCATGCAATTTTGCCATTGCCACTGCGGACTTATGCACCAATGCATTGTTATGGTGTAAGAGAACTTTTTCCTAGCCAAATTCGGTCGTTTTTGCTTCAAATCGGCATCGAATCGATCCAACAGCTCTGTATAATTTGCACCGGTGATCATTTTACTCTTTTCAAGGTAATCGATGTGAATGACACCACGCGCATTCCAAAGAACAACGCCATCAGCTTGTTGGCCGACGAATCCACATTGGCTTCGTTTGGCAAATTTTGAAAAATTCATAATACCGGTATTAGTATTCCAGTACAACGTTTAAAAAATACCGAATACCGATATTGTATTTTTGATCCGGTATTGCAATCACAAGTCATGAGTAGAGTGGACCAATTCGGAGCGAAAGCAAAGGCGTGACTAACGAATTAGTTCCCACGTGCTCCATCGCACATACGATTACTTAGTATGTTGTTCACGGTCATCGTGTGTACACGTATAATAGCAGCAGGAAAGTGTATTCTGTGTATTTAATCATGTTGAAGGAGTGTACAGTAAAAAAATCGCCATCATTAAAATTAGTCAATAGGTTTATTGAGAACCATCCTAGTTTATCTTACAATGGGGTAAATGTAAAATGTTTAGTGTGCAATATATATATATATATATAAACCATTTAACAAAATCAAATTTGCAACGCCACGTGCATAGCGCAAGGCATAAAGATAGAGACACTGGCGCCGATACAAAATACAAAGTGTTCTTATTTAATTTGTGTACAATGATGAGAAATAACTTTGGAGACGCACCTTATGTTAACAATATTTCATCGCGCTTCTCCAGATTTTCAAGTCATGGAAAACGCATAAGACGGTAAGTTTTTTTTTAATCATCTAATTACATACATTTTAGATTTTATTTTTTATACGTATCATCGAGAACGTTTCATAATCTAGAAAAACCGTCTTACATTTTTTTTTGTATCTAACATAATAACAGCACCGTTCGTGATAATATATCTCTAGATATTAATAATGTTTCGCATGCGGGAACCAATTCGTTAGTCACGCCTCTGCTTTCGCTCCGAATTGGTCAACTCTAGTCATGAGTCATGAGATATTGTTATACGTCGATTTCGACCGTTGTATATTTTTAGTATCTGCTATATATATTCACTAATCAATCATACTACTTGAATTCTTAAATTTAAATTACCTTAATTACTCATTTTGTGGTCATTTAACTTTGAACAACTATGTATACTCATGAAGTTTCGCATCCTTTTATTTTTCACATTCCGAGTTGTTTTTGTTCGTATGAATATTTTCCACAATATTAAGATCCTTCAATAATGACTTTCTTGCTTGTGATATCTGGTACATTATATATTTTGATGGTTTACGTACGCTTTTTTAGAACGTTAAATTATCTGTACGTCTGATTGAAAATAACCCATTCGTTCGCATAGATTTTGGGTCTTGAATTATTGCATCGTTTGCTACGGTATCTTCTCAACATCAACGTGTATATATTGTGATGACTCATTCAACGATACGTCACGTATCATACCTCCAGCGGCTTCTCGATAGATATAGAAAGAGAATGAACGAGAATAGAAAACTCGAGAGAGATTCAACAACGATATATAAGCCGTCGAGGAAGGGATTAATAATTCATTCGATACCGACTTATCGCCGAGTTAACTTACATAAATACAAATACATAAATGTGCTTATTGTTAGTAATTAGTTTTTATATTGTTATTCGTTTTTATTATTAATATAGTGTGTGTCTACGTTACCGTTAGTTTTATTTAAGAACCCCAAAAGACAAATACATTACAATATGAGATTTGAGAATTAGTGACATATATACGTAGTTAATTGTGTTATAGTACGATATATTAGTTATTAATTGATTGGTTTTAATTAACGACAGTTAATTTGTGACCTAGCTATAGGGTTGTGTTGGCTTTCGATTTGCTTCTTGAAAATAATTAAATATAGGATAATTGAAATATTCAATATGGTCAGTTATAAAAGTGGGTGTCGAGAGATGCTTTGCCTTCTTTTTCTCTCGTTACAGGCAAGTGTTAAGTTTCATCGTCAGAGTTGTAAAATTATCTGACTAAGTAGAATTTCATTTAAAACATGTTAAGTGTTCGCTATAGCGGTTCAAAACTTTACTTAGTAGAGTAAATCAACGAGGAAGTGTTCCTGTATTTGTTGATTTCCGCGGATGATCCCGGGTTAGAGAGATAAATTTTAAGACCACGTGTTGAAGACTGAATTTTGTAGACTTTACTTCATGAACGAGAGAAATTGTAAAGGGCTCTAACACCCCCAAAAATTTAGCAAAACGGACGTAATCAGTTTCCGTCCGATTCTAAAAAGACCGAACGTTGAGAATTTCTCGTCAGTTGATTTCGACCACGAGAAGTAGTTTTTATAAGGTTTTTAATTATCTTAATTATATTCTTGAAGACTACGATATAATTATTCGTCCTCGTCACACGAAGAAATTTGTATAAAGTTTGTATATATAAGTACGAGTATATAAATTGATTAATTAATTTTTTTCCCTGTATTAAGATACTGATGTGTTAAGCACATGTTTTTTCTTTTGTTATAAGTTCATAAAGTATACGTCATATCTATAGGGTGTAAAAACGTGATGTTCCCCTACTTCTGTTTAATTTGGTAAATGTAAAGTTAGTAATACCTATAATAGATTTAATTATTGCATTCTTTTTTTTATATCATTTAGAAGCGTACAATGTGCTAAGATAATTTCCAGAATGTCATTCTATTTGATATAAATTTGCCTTTTGCTTTTTCTTAGTGGAAAATATTTAACCGATTCAATTATTTTTTTGGTTACGTAAGAATAATTTCTACATCTACATATACTGCGTGGAAACAAATTTAGGGATTCCTTTGGGTAATATAATTTCTTTAATTAATATAATTCAAATTAAGGAACAGTTCATTTTGTATTATAATTATTTTCTGCATATACAGTGTGGACAAATCTTAATAGATTTATTTTTGTATAAATTTTTGTAAATTGAAATTTACGCAATTAAATAATTAATTGTGTGTTAAATATACATTAATTGTTGGAAATATAGTGTGTATCCATCTTGATGTTAGATTTATTAAAGATCTTTGATAAATTATTTATGCAAGTCTTAGCTTACGATTCTTACCTAATTTTATTGCTTTTTCATATTGGTCAAACCATTTCAGACGGTGACCTTAATTTTTTTATTAAATCTTGTGATCTAAGTTATAGAATTTATCTAAAGCACCTGACTTTAAGTGCATCTATTTTTACTTTCACATATTAGTCACTTTATAGCCTGAACTTTAATTAATTTCAGGCATTCACTATACTGGGTGAGTCTTTTACTCATGGCCAGGACTTACTTGGTTTATTGAAATATATATCACTACTTTAACGTAATTAATTACTTCGATCAAACGTAGATATAGTTTTTTATTGCATTCAATCATTTTTAATATTTTACTGTGACGTGGTTAGCCAAGTTGGTATAACCTTTATTTTGACACTGTGTTGTACAATATCTTATTGGTTGTTGTTTTCTTGCTGGGATATAATAAATCCTCCATTATTATTGTTTATATTGTTGTTTTATTGGTCTAATTATATTAAACACGTAGATACCTTTGATTTATTCAATTTAACATCGGCAGTATCTACGGCTAAAGAAATTTTAAACACATAAAAAAATTAGATCCCCCTACTACCCTCCTCTATAATGGAGTTGGTTTCTTTAGCTTAAGATCTCCAGGGCAATCATGTTATTTGGGTAAGTTGATAGATCTGAAGTTAGGTATCAAGGTAAGTAAGAAAGCGCAAGACTATTGCTCGTACGAGCATATAGCAATATTGACATGCGCTTCTTCAAACCGGTTTAGAAAATGAATATCGCAACGCTCCCCACGATTTCGTCTGACTCACTGGGGCCATCATGCATCCCTATACAAGATAGAGATTCATGGAAATTCACTGGAAATATTCGTGGATGATTCAATCTCCTCTTCTGTTGAAAAGCGACAACCGCGTAAATTCTTCTTAGAATTAAAAAATAGTCAGTAATCACATATTGCCAGATCCGACGATCCGGGGTATTCCATTACCTTGATATTGTTCTCCCAAAAGAGTTGCAGTAACACTAGCCTTATGCCCTGAAGCATTATCATGGTGTAGCACCCATTGTTTAGGTTATACTCACTTTTCTTTTATTTTATAACGCGCTAATTTAATTTTGTAGCGATACTAAAGTATGCTGCTGAAGTATCCTATAAAAACTTTCCTTTCTCCAAAAAAAGAAGCGTTTAAATGAAAGGAAGGAAAAAAGGATCTGAAAGCCACATGTGAACATGATGCATGTGCATTTTTAACGTTAAGCGGATGACCCTGCAACCGAGGCCATGCTTTAGCCACCGAAGGTGAGTTTCTTTCCATTACGGCATCATCGAATGACGTACTTTTATTATTTGTTGCTTCTGAATTATTAAGAATCAGATTTTTTTCTTCTAGTATAAATCTACTACCTAAGGATGTCCCCAAAGTTATTTTACCGCTCTCGTTCTCTTCCAAATCGCTTTCGTCACTGGATCCTACTTCAATCTCCAAGATGTCTACCTCCTCCCAATCACTTTCCATATCCTCACATACGGCCACACATGAATCATCTTCCCCGTCCATAATTTTCTGAATTTTATCTTGTAGCTCTCGTTCGGTTAATAGCCTAGACTCCTGTAGCATTTTCTATAAAAAAAAAATTATCGAACCAGTTGCGAAAGGTTATATAAACAGACTTACCTTACAAAACGTTATTTCAATTTCTTAATTAAAATATACTGTAATACTATTGACTCGTAAAATTTGCGACGGACACTCAAAACTACGGCTAAAGCAATACGATTTAACACATGCAAAGGCATACACGGTAAGCATACGTATAGCAAAGAAGCTACTGAGCCTTGGGAGCAATAATGAAAATTATATCGTTACGAATCCACTCGAAGAAAATCGATCGTCATAAAATTTACGACACAGTAGTATTGCAGGGTTAAAGTGATCCAGTAGAAGGCCTTTATAATATCAAAATGTTGTGATCATAATCTTTTTCGTTAATTGAACACCTTTGCCTTTATGGAACGAGGTTCATTTGGTCGACGTCATTCCATCAACTGCTTTTTTGATATAGGATCATAACGCAGAACCATTATTTTATCTCCTCTGACAACGGACTTCAAAATCGGTTTTGGGTCGCATCCACACATGTTTAAAAACGAGAGCATAGGTTTAACACGACGCTGACGCTGAAAAGCAGGAAGGATTCATGGTGTCCATCTAGAAGTAACTTTATTTATACCCAAATCGTCATGCAGAATTAGGTGAACACTTAACTTTCAAACGGCGATCTTATAATCACAATAATAGATTTATTTCTGACAAGGCAACAAAAAGTCATAAATATCATAACAATTCAGGAATAATAGATATTCCTTCGATTCCTTCCTACGATTGTTTAGTAACTAAACAATCGTAAATTATTTAAATCTCATGTGAAGGAATATCTATTATTAATATACTAAACTTTAGTATATTATTAATAAGTTTTTAAATGTTGTTATATAATGTTGTATATAATTTACAACCCATAACAGGCAAACTTTCTGATAAATAGAAAGAGCACCACGCAATATAGGGCTTGTAGAACTCATGACTAACATAATTAAAGGAGAAGTTAAACATGTATTTATAAACATATCAGAGTTTAGAGAATGTTTAGGTCGTAAAGTGACTTATAGACACTTTGATCTAAATTAATTTTTGCGATATTTTAAGTCGAAATTTCACTTAGTGATGATTTTCAAGAAGGAAAGCCAATCTCAGCCGTTACTGAAACAAATGTAGACGCCGTACGAAGAATGGTTCAAGACGACAATCGAGTCACGTATAGGATTATTAGGAGCACCTTGGGTATTGGCATGGCTGCAATAAACAAGATTTTACATAATAATTTGGGTGTGAGGAAAGTGTGTTATAGTTGGATACCACAGAAACAAAAACAATACCGAGTGGAAGGTGTAAAAAAACGCTTAACATATATGATGGAGGTAGGTCTACGTAGTTTACAACATCACTATTGGTGATGGAAGCATTTTTTTTGAACCCCTAAATACAGTCCACTTGAATCTTACATGAATACCCAATTTTCTCTTACTACTACAGATTCAATACCAAAGGTGGCCTCTATTATCGCGTAGGTGCACCTTTTATCTTCTTGAAACATTTTACGAACACGGAACACATTTTCAGAGGGACTACTGACCTGGGTCTACCTGTATGTTCCTCGTCATACAAATAACTGCGACCACGGCGACATTCTGTAAAGCATCTAAACCTCGTAGTCCCACATGGTGCATCGCCCCCGAAAGCCATATGCAAGCATTGCATGCATTAGACATTTACAAAAATTTCACCGGTATATACCGCACTCACCATTTGCGTTCGAAAATTGTTACCAGTTAAAAAGTGAATTGTTCGATCGAATTACACCGGTGAAGCGATGTTTGCATTCGGTTTCTATTTTTCGAATCGAAGTTGATCGTCGGTTCATATATTCGGTAGATAAACATAACCTCTTACACGCCTATTCAGTCGTCTTAATACAGTCAGAAGATATGTAAGAAGCAAGAGGTTCAATTAACTACTTTAAACTACTTTTCTACCATTTGCCATTAAGATTGAGACATTTGGCATAGCGATGAATCAGATTTTTAATGCCCTATTCAGAGAACTCTGCCACCTGTGAATTAAGCCATGCTTTTACAGTAGTTTTCAATGTTTATTGTTGTCCTTCGTTCCACAAAGTCCACAAGAAGGACGCCTTTCTTGTCTCAAAAGACCTTGACTTTCTGAAAAAGTTTAACGGCACTTTAAAGGTTTTCTCGTGGGCAAGTTAGAGCGATCTCACTGCATTGACTGTCTTTTCGTCTCAACGTTGACATAGGTAACCCAAGTGTCATCACCTGTTACAATATGCCTTCACCTTCTCCTGCAACATCGTGCCCTGTCTGAAAAGTTAGTGCCGATCCCATTCTCTCTCTATTGTGGGCTTCGGTAAGAAGTTTTGGCACCCCTGGTGCACAAAATTTGTTCCAAAGACCAATGTTCAGTAACAACCTCATACAAAACTGTATGTGAAATTTGAGGGAAAAAAATAAGTTCTGTGATTGTGAATTGCCGATTTTCACGAATTTTCCTTTGATATTACATATAAGTTCGTTCCACTCCGTTCTTTATCATAGACATTATTAGTATGTCCTTCTCGAAAGATTCGGCCCCATCTTCTAACCATACTGTCATTTATGACATTTTCACCATAAACAGAACAAAGTTCACGATGAATGTCAGGAGCCTCCATGTTCTTTGCACACAGAAATCGGATAAGAACACGTAGCCATTTTAAACAACCAAAATAGCACGACAGAATGATCGGACGATTCCCTCTCTATCACTGCCAGACTCGCACTGAACCAGACTGCACCATAGTGGTCCGATCGCGTTGATATTCCCACTCCTCTGCTCACTAGGTGGAAAAGGAACTACGTTCACGAATCGCCCTCGTATCAATCCATTTTCGCAATAACTGTATTATTCTCATTAAAACAGTATATGAATTAAAATACGTTTTTCCATTGTAATATAAATTAAAACATTCATTCAAATGTGAATTAGTAAAACAGTGAAAATTAGGGTTATTGTTATTGCCAGACCTTATTCCAAAATCGGCTTATACAAATCTCTACATTACACACGACCGCGAAAATTACAAATTAAGCAAATAAACTGTTCATTTCGTTATGTTCTATATGCACAGTCGCTTTGTTGACTTTACTATAATCGCGACCGAACATTATCTATCGTCACCATGAACGTCGAAATTCAGAAATACCTTTCCAATTAATTTAATATGGTACGTTTTCCAACACAATTACCGACGTGACAATCGGTCCGACGCCAAACTAGAATACTCAATATAACCAAATACTAGTAGAGCGATACAAACACCTATACTTACACTATATACGCGCACTACGAACATAGGCTATGAAACTCATAATTACGCCACTTGCTGTACGTATTTTAGGTATACAATTAATAACACTGTTAAAATCTGAAATTTTGCGGATAGATTAACGTCAACGTATAATCTAGTGGCTATTATAATTTATTCTATATTAAACATGATTAAAACGACAGTTTCGTAAGCCGTGCCTCAGAATTCAATGGGAAGTGTCAATAGTATAGCTTTGATAATAACAATATTAATACTAGTAATAAAAATAATAATATTTCTTAAACAAAGATTTATTGTGAAAGCCGTTACTTCGTGATAATTAATCATATTGATACAAAAAAAAACTATTACTTTGTCACTTATCACTTTATTATAATACAGATAAAGTTATGTACTGCAGTTTCGATATTAAAAACATGTCATTCTCAAACGGTCTTAACAATACAAGGGACAAGCTGAAACTTGTATTGAAATGATTTGACTATTCTTTAGTCGTTGAACAATAAAAGTTTATTATAATAAGTTGTTTATTTGTAGAATGCTTTAACAGGAACAATAAATATATTTTATATTAATGACATGACATTAATCAAATCTGACAACTATCCCTATATCAACATACACATTGCTTGGCTTACTATATAATATTTAATACTCCTCCTCAATGTGGATGTTGCTTTACAATATTATTTAAGTTTCAATTATTCAAGTTTTAGTTGTTTTACAAAATTAACATGTTTAATCTTCGATAAGTTTTTAGTTAGTACATCAGCTATCATATTTTGTGTTGGACAATAGGTTAAGTTGATCTGCCCATCAAGTACCAGTTCCCTTATATGATGATACCTGATATCGATATGCTTACTTCTCTTATGGAAGACAGGATTTTCTGCTAACTTCATCGCACCTTGATTGTCAATGTTAAGTTTTATTTCTCCTCTTTTATAACCATCAATTTCAAAAAGTAATTTTTTCAAATAAACAGCTTCTTTGGCTCCATCTGACGCTGCCATATACTCAGCCTCTGTGCTACTAAGTGCAATCGTATTTTGCTTCTTAGATTCCCACGAGATAAGAGATCCATCGTAGAAAAATGTAAATCCCGTATATGATTTTCTGTCCATCGCGTTTCCGCAACAGTCTGCATCCACATACCCTTCAAGACCACTACCATCAGAATCAAAAATCATTTTCAGGTTTCGTGTACCAGATAAGTAGCGCAATATATGTTTTAGTTTGGTCATATGTTCCTCATGCGCATCAGTATTGCGTTGTGCCATCTTTGACACGAAGTGTAAAATATCTGGTCTGGTGGATATAGCCAAATACATTAGAGTGCCTACCAGCGATTGATAATCGTGTTGATTAAACTTTTTACAATTGTCCTTGCAATCAACTTGATACCCAGCTTCTAACGGTACAACTACTGCCTTGCATTGATCCATTCCATAATGCATCAAAACGTCTGCAATATACTGGCTCTGACTTAATTTAATCATACCTGTTTCTCCCTGGCGCTCAATTTCCATTCCCAGAAAATGTTTAAGTATACCCTTATCATCCACCTCGAATTCGTTGGAAATCTGTACTTTTACTTTATACACAATCTCCAAATTTCCACAGGCAATGATCAGATCATCCACATAAACAGCAATCAGCACAAGTTTTCCATCTATGTTTGACCTGTATAAACATGGCTCATTTTCACATCGGTTGAAATTCATACGTCTCAGTACACTATCAAGCTTGTTATTCCACTCCTTGCTGCTTTGCTTTAAGCCATAAACAGCTTTGTTCAATTTCAAAACAGCATTTGGTGATTTCTCGTCAATAAAATTTGGGGGCTGTTTCATATATATTTCGTCCTGTAGTTCGCCATTTAGGTAAGCGGTACGCACATCCATTTAATGCAAATGCATCTTATGCTTAACAGCTAACGCTAGAAGCAAGCGTATTGTCGAATATCGTACGACTGGAGAAAATGTTTCTTTGTAATCAATGCCGAATCGTTGATTACAACCTTTAGCAACTAATCTTGCTTTGAATCGTTCGACTTCGCCCTTAATATTTTTCTTCAAAGCAAATACCCACTTACACGGAATCGCTTTATGTCCCTCTGGCAAATCTGTCAGACTCCATGTTTTGTTCTTACGCAATGCATAAATCTCATCGTCCATTGCTTTTACCCACTGTTGTTTATTTAAACTAGCAAGGGCATCCTCAACCGTCTCAGGAATTTCTTCCTCAATAGCAACACACAGTTCATTAGCTTGTTTAGTGTTAAACTGTTTCTTTGGTCTACCCCGTTTACCATTCCGTATAATTTTAGGCCGCCCTCGACAATGAATCGCTTGCTGACCTACAATTCCATTATCAGTATCATCATCATTATCAGCTGTACCATACGATTCTTCATCACTTTCCATCTGCACAGAAGATCGGCTATTACAATCAACAACATCTGCATATTTATCTACATTAAAGCAAAATGTTAAGTAATCATCTGCATTAAGGGATTTCTTCCCGTTTTCGTCGTTACTGTTGTCTACATTGTGCATCTTCTCATCAAATATAACATTGCGTTGTTCAATGACCTTGCGTGTCGTTGTGTTAAATAGACGATACGCTTTTGATGTTGCTGAATATCCTACCATAATGTATGACAAACCCTTAGCTTTGAACTTAGATTTATCTGAAGATTTGTTGAGACTTACAGCATACGCACCAAATGTTTTGAAACGCTGCACACTTGGCTTACGACCGAACCAAACTTCGTGTGGTGTTTTATTCTCCAACCGCTTTGTAGGACATCTATTTCTTATGTACGCCGCTGTATTAACAGCCTCTGCCCATAAATATTCCTTAACACCAGCATGAACCATCATGGATCTTGCCATTTCTATTAATGTCCGATTAGCTCTCTCCGCCACTCCATTCTGTTGTGATGTATATGGGACAGGCAACTGTCTACCGATACCCTCTCCCCCCTCTCTCTCCCTCTCCCCCTCTCTCTCCCTCTCCCCTTCTCCCCCTCTCTCTCCCTCTCCCTCTCTCTCTCTCTCCCCCTCTCTCTCCCTCTCCCCCTCTCTCTCTCTCCCTCTCTCTCTCCCTCTCTCTCTCCCTCTCTCTCTCCCTCTCCCCCCCCTCTCTCTCTCCCTCTCCCTCTCCCCCTCCCCCCCCCCTCTCCCTCTTCCCCTCTCTCCCCCTCTCCCCCTCCCCCTGTCTCTCCCCCGCCCCCCTCTCTCTCTCCCCTCCCTCTCCCTCCCCCCCTCTCTCTCCCTCTCCCTCTCCCCCTCTCTCCCTCTCCCCCTCTCTCTCTCTCTCTCTCTCACATTATAAAACAAAATAGTAGATAAACAGAAATATGTTCTCTTAAACGTTGTAGCGCCACAGAAATGAAATGATTATTACATATAATATAGAACATGAGAAAATGGATTTGTTAATTGAATGAATATTTATGAACATAAATAGTTAATAAATGTTCCAATACAAAAAAAAATTATACTTACTATTTCATGCAATTTAGTTGCAATCCCAGGGCCTCTATTAGTGTAAATCAAAAGTTTACAACTAGCTTGAAATTTTAACAAGAGAGGGTGGTCGGTTCTTAGAAAAAACGACAAGTAATACTGCTCCTTTTTTTTATGTGAAAGTGAACTTAACTGTATAATCAAACTTCATAAAATAAAGAAAATGCAAAATTTTTATCTCACGTACACAAATGAAACAATTTTTTAACGTTATGACAAAAAAAATGATTTTATTATTCATACAATACATAACAGTTTAATAATAATAACTCATGCCTAGCATAATGCCAATTACAAGGGACAATGGCAAACATCTTAAGTCGCTCCACGGCCACAGCCATAATAATAACTCGTGGCTTGCCATTATACCCTTTAATTGGCATAATCCAAACATTTGTTGAAGGTCTTTCTACTGGTTTAAAAGGTCCATCTGCCAAATGAAAGGGACTAATTGTGCTTCACATTAGCAGCGAAACTAGTTTTACAAATAGGGGCTAGTTATTATTTGAATCCAAGAAAACTGGAGATTACCATGAAGATATGAATAATGAGGTGTTCATCGCATGGATGCAAAATATATGACCTTATCTTGAACCCAATTGTGTTATAATAATAGATAAGGCGCCCTATCATTCTACTAAAATAGAAAAGTTATCTACTTCATCATGGAAAAAGGAGGCACTTATAGAATGGCTTTTAACAAATGACAAAGTCATTAGACAGAAATGCACGCGTCTGTGTTTGAAGTTAACCCTAGTTAATACGTGCTGTCATGGCCATGTGTACAGATACAATTTTGTTTTGTGCAGATTTGTATTATTCGTAACAATGCTTGATGCAAGCTCTCGCATCGATATACTAATTTGTTATTGTTCCATTTGTTTGAAATTCCCGTGTAAATTACACTCAGATTGCAACGCCATCTGGTCCGATCTTATTTGGAATGGCGCATAGGTTTCTATATGTTTAACGTGCACAATATCTATCATTCTGATGTTAGTCACCAGTAATGGGTCACTAATCAAAACTATGTGAATGAGTGTGCTAGTAAATGGAGTTATTCTAGTGGGTTCAGTTACAACTTGTATCAAACCTAGTGAGCCGCAAAAGGAATTAAATTTTAATACATTGTTTGAAACTACATTAAATAGATTAATATTTAAATCACCTAAGACCTAAGCAAAGAACTTCATCAACCGGAGGAATTATTTCCATTATAATGGATTCTAATAACTCAATTTAATAGCTCAATTGAATAACTCAATTAAAGCCGCAAATTGTGTTATAATTACTGAAGATGTACTAAAAATCACCCAATAAAGCATAACGATTGTACGTCGTATGCCTATCACATTTTTTTTTAGTATTTGCTAATTGAGAATAAATAATTTACAAATTTGTATATCTGATTTACTTCTCTATACTTCTGCAAGAAAATGTGAAACAACAGACATAACTGTTTTACGAATTTTCAAGACACTAGGCTGCATACGTTACGTGCATCGGTTTCTCATAACGTGCTCAACATGGTAATGTTTGTAAAATCGAACATTTTCCAATTCCATTTTCGAGCCCGCCATCCTGAAAACGGGTAACTTTATTCAATATTCTATAATGCAATTGAAAAAGATTTCAAATCATTTTAAATAAATCCCGTAATGGTACATAGTGCCGCTGAGTTCGGGTGACGCGCCGATAGGAACAACCGACAAGGCGAGCTGCGGATGAAAATGAAGACACGTCAAAAAGGATGATCGTAAAAATAGTTCGGTGCGGTAGTTTTGTGATTTCCTTATTGCGTACGTTAGTACGAGATGAAGAAGCCAATTTTCCTACGGCGACGGTTTGTCATTTGCGGGCAATAATTCTGAGATTCCGTTTCCAGGAGACGATCGCTCAGGAAGCGATTTTAAATTACCTGTCTGCATGCATCTGCTGCGTACTGCATTAATTTCCTGTTTGGATATTTTCTATAATTTAAACGCCATTCTTCTTGGAATACTCGATAAAATTAAATTCCATAGATGCTCTGAAAATTATAGGATGCTTCAAAAGTCCTCTAAGATTGATTATTAATTGATTATTTAAAATATAGCTGAGTGTGGTCTTCTAGTATGCAAAACAGCTTCTCTTAATTACTTACGAGCATGCTTATTTCAAGGTCGGGGCCGAGTTGGTTCCCGCGACCGTGTATTAATACCCCATTTCAAAATATTCGGGTCGAATTCGTTCCCCCAATAGCGTCGAATTGGCTCCCTTGCATTAAATAAGGCTTCTTGGAATTAGTCTTAATATTCTCACTTACATCATCTGTAGAATAGCTCATATTTCCAACTGTAGATTTATTTTCAATAAGAAAAAAGTGTAACAATTCAAAAAGTTTAATAAAAATACTCGTTTATTAATCATACTATTTACATGTTGCACATAGGTTAAAGAATTTTTAAAAAAATGTTTATTAAACAAGTTTTAACGAGTATTAATTTTAAATGGATACGCAATTGCCTTAACAAAAGTAAGTCTGTCGATCGGATTTAAACGTAAAGCCTCTATTTTGTTATTTACAAATTCCTGTCTCTTTAGTATCTTTTTATCATAAATTTTGACTACAGCGGATACACTTCTTTGTTTTATATAGGAATCAATCTGAAAATTATGTAGGATTCTTAAAAAAATGTATATATTTGGATGAGGGCTATAAAAACTAGAATGAAATGCTTCGCATGCATTGGTTTACGATACTTATTTTTACATCTGCGATTGAGTGCGACGGTTTTTGACTATTTGGTCTATACGCGGAGTGATCATTAAGTTATTTATAATATCTACATTTTCCTATGTCACCACTTATACCTTACCGCTGCCTACTTTTTCCTTAGTTTGTCTTCTTGTTAGACACCATGAAGGGCACCTCCGTGTGAAAAGTGTGTCCCTGTTTAATCCTTATTGCTTTTCATTATGGCTTTGTGTAAATGTTGTAACAGTAAAATTAATGATGAAAACCAAATAGTTACTTGTTGCATTTGTAATGGAACATTCAGTAATAAATGTGTTGATGTTACGTCTGCTGAAACTCGAATATTGCGATCTAAATCAAATATCAGATGGAATTGTAATGCTTGTAGTAAATTTGAAGCAGATATAAATTTTCTAAAAACTACTGTTACAGCATTGTTAGAGGAAATCAAGGATTTAAAGGTTACAATAAAGAGCATGTCAAATACTTCGGCTGTCAGTCCGTCTTGTGTTGAAAGAGAGGACTTAATCAGAGAAATTGGGGAAAGGCAGAGACGATCCAGAAATATTATCATATACAATATGCATGAGCCTGATGTCAGTACTGACATTCGTGAAAGATCTGGTACAACGTATGTTGATGATTTATTCAAGTCTATCTCTACACAGCCTGTCACCGTAACTAAGGTTATACGTCTTGGTCAGAAAACCTTAAATGCCCCACGACCAATTAAAGTAGTCTTACAAGATGAAGAATCTGTCTCTATGATCATGCATAGTTCTAAAAAATTGAAGTCTCTTGAACCTTATAAGAATATTTTCATACGCCATGACCTGACCATTCAGCAGCGGGAGTACAGTGCAGTAATCAGGAGGGAATTTTTGGAACGTAAAGCTCAAGGAGAACCTATCATTCTCAAGTATCTACGGGGAATACCAAAAATTATTGAGCCAAAAAACGCATAACTACCCATCGGATAAGCAATAATGCAGATTCACTTCACTTATATTACCAGAACACGAGAGGCTTACGCTCTAAAACTCGCGAATTTTTTAATAATATATGTTCTACAAATTTTGATGTTGTTGTGTTAACTGAGTCTTGGCTTACTGACGGTATAAAGAATTCTGAGTTATTTCCAGATAATTTCAATGTGTTCAGGAAAGATAGAAGCTATTCAAGGGGAGGAGGTGTTGTTATTGCGGTATCGGATAAGTTTTATTCTTCAGGTATGAATATTGTGTCGCCTCTTGAAGAAATTGATGTTGTAGCAGTTAGCGTTAAGTCTGGATCAGTGTCTCTTGTGTTTGTTGCGATTTATGTTCCACCAGGTATTGGCTTAGCGAAATTCAATACTTTGTTCGACTTTCTTGACATAACTATGATTACCATGGGTACGGTTCTTGTGATTGGCGATTTCAATGTGCCTGGATATTATGATTTCTCATTGACTGGCATTGGCGATAATATTTCTGTGCAACTGGCTGGTTTTGCTGCTGTACATAATTTAAAACAATGTAATAATGTTTTGAATCACAATAATAGACTTCTGGATCTTATTTTGGTTGGGACTGATTACATTTGCGAGGTTGAGCGAAGTCTGGGGGTTCTTGTTGAGGAGGATATACATCATCCGCCTTTAGAGTGTTTACTCCAAATTGGGAACGTTGCTGAGTATGGTTTTAATAGTCGAGTCATATGGCGGTATGATTTCAGGAAAGCCGATCTTAATGGCCTATACACTTGTATTGCTGATGTTAATTGGGAGGCGTTCGAGATGTATGCTACGAATTCTGATGTCAATGGTATGTGTGACGTTTTCTATAGGATACTGTATGCAGCCATTGATAAATATGTGCCCAAGCGTAAAGTGGTTAGGAACAAACATTTTCCGCCGTGGTTTAATAGAGCTATTATTAAGGATATAAAGCGTAAAAATCATTATCACAAGATGTATAAAAGATACAGAGCGAATTATTATAAGCATCGATTTTGTGTTCTCCGCTCATCCATTAAAAACAGCATTAGACTTAGTTACTCCAGCTATATACATAGTACTGAGAATGGAATCAAATCTGATCCACGAAAATTCTGGTCATTCATTAATTTAAAAAAAGGACAGTCACGTATACCAGGCCACATGATCAGCAATGACCAAGTGATATCGAAGCCTTTGGATATTGTGCAGGAATTTGCCACCTTCTTTAGTTCAGTTTACGAAGCAAGTGGTCCTCAGGATTCGAGTTTGCTACAGTTGCAGACTACCATTACCAACATTGATACATTGCCTTTGTCGAATGTCTCTGATCTTGATGTTCGCAATGCCATTGGGAAGCTGAAGGCATTTTTCGTGAAGGATTGTGCTGAGTGTTTGTTAAAGCCGTTGACACTCATTTACAATTCAATCATTTGTCAGAGGGTATTCCCGGATGAGTGGAAAAGAGCGAGAGTGACACCTGTGCTTAAGTCTGGATCGCGTGCGGATATAAGAAATTATCGGCCCATTTCTTTGATCTCCAACTTTGCTAAGATTTTTGAGATGATACTGTACACTGAAATCTATAACCATGTAAAGCCATATATCTGTAATAATCAGCATGGATTTTTGAAGGGCCGATCAACTGCGACCAATTTAAGCAACTTTACCCAGCTAGTATCTGAGGCCCTTGATGAGCGAAAACAGGTTGATGTCATTTTTACAGACTTTAGTAAAGCTTTTGATCGTGTACAACATCATATACTTCTGCGGAAGTTGGAACAGTTTGGACTCCATACCGACTTCCTGCTTTTACTCAGAAGTTATTTAACTGGGAGGCAGCAATACGTTGAATATGAGGGAATTAGGTCACGAACTTATCTTGCCCGAGGTGGAGTTGCACAGGGTTCGAATCTAGGTCCACTGTTGTTCATACTATTTATAAATGATGTATGTAATAAATTTGATTCTACCTGTTTACTTTATGCTGATGATTTAAAAATTTATCGGATAATAAATACTTCCGCTGAGTGTAATATCCTGCAGGGTGATTTGGATCAATTGTGTGCTTGGTGTCAAAGAAATTGTATTAATCTTAATGTTGGAAAATGTAAAGTAATGACATTTTCTCGAAAAGCTGTCAATGTTGAATACAACTACGAAATTAACGGTGTAAATCTTCAGAGATGTACGGAGGTTAAAGATTTGGGAGTAGTATTTGATAGTAGATTAACCTTTAATAAACATATCTTTTATATTTATTCTCACTGCTGCAAATTGCTGGGTTTTATAATGCGATCTTGCAAGGATTTTGTAGATATTGACACCATTACTATTTTGTATAACTCCTTGGTTCGTAGCAGGCTTGAGTATTGTTGTGTTGTTTGGTCACCAGCGTACTTGAAATATGTTAATCTGCTTGAGTCACTACAGAAGAGATTTTTAAAGTATTTGTATTTCAGAGGGCATGGTGTGTATTCTGCCTTAGCATATGATAATTTGCTGGAACAATTTGGTTTTAATAGTTTATCTAATAATAGAAAAATTATTGCGTTACTACATTTGTATAAGTTGGTGCATAATATTATAGATGATCCGGTGTTTTTGTCATGGCTGCGGTTTTATATTCCTCGTTTCAACGCTAGAAACTCAATTACTTTTTTAAATAGACAGGCTGCAACTAATTCATATACAAACTCCCCACTTTATAGAATGTGCCATTTATATAATTCATGTAATTATTGTTTGGATGTATTTGGCGATAATTACTGCAGGTATTTGGTTTCTGTGAAGGAATGTATTTGTTTTACTCCTTAGATTTAATTTAGTTTAGGATAATTTTTCCATTGATACGCACGTTATGTTTAATACTTATATACATGTACTTATATTTATAACCCCATAATTGGATGTATAATCTGTTGGGTTAATAAACGGTTTATTATTATTATTATTATTATTATTATTATTATTATTATTATTGGTTGTCCGCAGTAACGAATTAGTGTGTTCTGCCCACATATAAGGAGGAAAAAGAGAATCTTCAAGAATGTAGTTGTCTACTAGATAGTCAAGAAACTTGACCACAGCTGCATCTTCCGGTTGGATTGCAGCTAGGTCCATCGCAAAAAGTTTGGATTAAAAAACGGAAGGCCAAAACCGTATGTCAAAAATTTTGCGGTTCCCGTTTACTTTTTATTATATTCTCCAGCAAGCCCAAGTTTCTGAATTTGTCTATACCTACAATTAACATGATCAATATCTTATAAATGGCATAATTTTCACTTTTTGACTTACCATGCCTGGCCTAAATGAAACCAACATCCTCGTAACTTAGCGCAGGGAAATACCTCCCTCACACTAGTATGAATACATATTTCAAAATCCACAGTCATAGTAGTTGGTCTCAAGCTGCGGTTAATTTTGGTACATTCTGCCATTAAATATTCCAAAGCCAGTGTGTAAGATTTTTTTAATTTATCGGGCAAAAGAAAAACACTAGCGGTATATAGTGTCCATTTATTACTCCATGAACACTAAACAATTGCACGCAATATTCAAAATTTCCGTCCATATACAGTTCCTCGACGTTTTCAAAAACTCCAGGTTTGTTTTACACGAAAACATAATTATTAGAGACAGGACACATCAGGTTGAAATGACGTCGTCATTACGACGGACGATATAAATAGTCTACAATATCTGTAAGTACATCACGCAGTTATTGAAAGCACTATTGATCTGGCTAGCGCGCACATCTGTTTTGATCGAGAAATGCGACGTTTTTTATTGGATATTTACAGTTAAATTTCTGTTTTCATGGGCGTAGATAGAAGCGTGTGGAGTTTTAATAATTTAGTCTATTTAGATTATATTTCGTAAGATAAATAAAGTACTGTCAGTTAGTTTCTTGTTTTCATAGTTTTAACTGTTAATTACATCGTAATTTTAGTGATAGATTCTGTTTAATATCGTTTGATTTAATCTACTTCTCCCAATTATTTCGACGTAAGTGTGCATTGAATTTCGTTCAGTTTCAATAACTTCGCATACATTTTTAGTTTTCATTTATTTAGATCTAAGTTACTTTTTCAGATATGATATGGAAGAACGTCGAGAACGGCATCGTAAAACAATGGCGAGTTGAATTGACGGTCATTCTGATTGTATGTTCATTGTCAGTGATTCCGAAATTTATTGCAAAATCTGTAAAATATCGTTAAAAAATTCCATGAAATCCTACGAACAACGCCACTTAGCATCGCAAACACATGCACAGAAATTGGAACCGTTGGAATTTGACAATTTTAACGAAGAACTCTGTGAAACTTTTATGGCAACTAATATTCCACCAAATAAACTTAACAATCCCACATTAAAAATATTTCTTCAAAAATATACTGGTCAGAATGTTCCTCATGAATCTACCTTACGCAAATATTATGTTTCTAAGTGCTACACGAAAGCAGTAGAACGCATTAGAAGCCATCTTTCAAATCAGTACCTCTGGATAAGTGCCGACGAAACTGTCGATATATTAGGACGCTGTGTTGTGGTAAATGTTGTAATAGCAACAAAAGTCATAAATACAGTTGATGCGGAAACAGTAGCTAAAACCATTTACGAGAATATGCACAAAATGCTTCATTCGGACGACAGGTACAAAGAAAAAATACTTTTATTTGTCAGTGACAGTGCTGCATATATTATATTAAAAACAGGCAGACTATTAAAGGAAACATATCTTAACATGCTGCATATTACTTGTGTAGCACATGTTCTCCACAGAATCTGTGAATATATCAGAGACACCTTTCCGGAAGTTGATAGACTTGTATCCGCTTTTAAAAAAGTTTTCAGAAAAGCACCAGTGAGAGTAGATCTGTACAGGGAAAAACTGTCTTTGTCACTACCTGCCTCTCCAGTAATAACTAGATGGGGGACATGGTTGGAAGATACTAGTTTTTATGCAGAGAATTTTGATAGTTTACAAAATTTCGTTGTATGTTTAAATGACGATGCTCGGAGTATTTCTGAGTGCAAGGAACTAACACAAATTCCACATTTAAAAAATCAGTTGTACTTTTTTCAGGAACACTTTGGAAATTTTACTAAACTAACCACTTATTTTGAAAATCTAAATCTCAAATTAAATGATGGTTTAACGACATTAGATGTGGCTATTGATAATTTGAAAAGTATTCCAAGTGACTTCGGATGTGGCCTTCGGCAAAAGTTAGACGCAGTGTTTAATAGAAATCCAGATTTAATAAGATTGCGGCAATTGTGTATGGGGACAATGCAACAACATCTAACTGCAAAATACGCGGAAATAAAATAATATTTCCAGTATGCACCTATAACCAGTTTCGATGTAGAAAGGGCGTTTTCTATTTACAAGTATGTATTTCATTCAAAGAGAACAAATTTTGCAGAAGAGAACCTTGAGAAAGTATTGCTAGTAAATATTAATACTCCTTTACTCAACTTGAACTACAAAATGAACAAATAAAAATGTATTTCGTATTTTGTAACCGTATATATACCCGTTTTATTATTATTATAAGTATATATATATATATATATATATATATATATATATATATATAAAAAGCGTTCAAATAAATTTTACCTCTAGTAGTCCATGACAATAAAAATGTTTGTCGTAACTTGTACTATTTACATTTGCATCAGTTGTCAATTTGACAGACTATTTATTCTGATGTATACTTAGTTGGAGCTTTTTGAAATTGCTTTGTAATTTAAAATTGATTTAAAATGGTTTTCACTGTTCAACACAAATCATTCATGGTTGAATCTTATTTTTGGAACGGACGTAATATTAACGGACAATGGCACTATTTTCTTGAAGAATGCTTAGAGGAATTTAGAAATATGTTTCCAAACTTCGTCTTTGATTTTGACAGTTTTTGGTACACAGTTAAATATTGCACTAAGGTTTTCAGAGAAACAGAGAGTGTTATACGGAAAGAAGACAGTGGCCGTCCGAAAAAATGTACGGAAGAGCTAGTAGACGATGTAACGCAAATTATGAATGATACACCAGGAACATCCATACGAGTATTCTCTCCACGAGTGGGTGTTTCAATTGGCACTTGTCATACAATTTTGAAAATAGACTTACATTTATTTCCATATCGCATGGCCTATTATCAAGAAATCAAAGAAATTGACTATCCTAGAAGAACAACATTTTGTCAGTGGTTCTTAAATAATTTTGATAATGACATTCTTGACAAAATTTTTCTCAGATGAATCATGGTTTTATCAGAATGGATATGTTAACTCACAAAATATAAGGATGTGGAATACTAAGAAACCGCATGACTGTTATGTTGTTCATCCACAGAAAATTGGTGTATGGTGTGCGATTAGTCGAAGGAAAATCATTGGCCGTATTTTCTTTAAAGGAGAAAGGTATCGACAAGAAATTGTTATGACATTTATTGAACAGCTTAATGAAGAAGAAATAAATCAGGGTTACTTTCAACAATACGGAGCTAGAGTGCACACAGCTTGTGAAACAATTAATATGATACGGAAATTTATCAAAATCGGTTGATAAGTTTAAACATCGAACATGAATTTCCAACAAGATCTTGTGATGTTAACCCCTGTGATTTTTTTCTGTGACCTTTTTAAAGAACTCAATTTTTTGGGTACAGATACCTGATCTTGCAGACCTTCAGATCAGAATTGCTGAAATAATTAACGAAATCGACGATATGCTACTACAAAACGTTTTCTCCTTCATTAGAAGAAGATGTTAGAAATGTCTCGAACAAGGTGGTGGCCACTTTCAACAATTTTTATAAAATGTTACTTGTTTGTTGCAAATAAACGTATCTCATTTAGTTAAATATTTTAATTTTATTATTTTGACATTTATCATGTCATTCAAATAGTTCGTAACCAACAAAATTCATATTAAGAACTTAAGTAAAAAGCTAAGATATACGTATAATTTCCATGGGCAACTTCGAGGTAAAATTTAGTTGAACGCTCGTTATATATATATATATATATATATATATATATATATATATATATAAATAATAAAATTAAAAACTTTAAAAATACAAATGTTCGTACTATTGAACATTCGTGGGCTCGTGGGCGATAAGTCATCAACTTCTCGTGTTCGGTCTCTAATAATTATATTATTTGTCTGATCATTCACTAGAAGGAAATATTCACCTTTATTGGTAAATGGGCGATGCGATAACAAATACTCATGAACTTCTTTCACATTTCTAGGCAGTTTTTGAATATGAGATCTTCTAGCTTGATACATATTTTTTCTAATTCGATGTAAGTCAGTAGTAGTTAAGATTTCAACATCGTTATTTCTTAATTCGGAGTGAATAATTTTTTATGGTTTCTCACAAATATCGTCCACTGCCTTTCGTTTTAATTTATTACTTACAGTTTGCCTGTTGAGTAAATTTTCAGAGAGTTTATCGTGATTATGATTTGCAAAACACATCAATCAACATAGTTCCGTCGCCATCACCTTCGGTTTCCACAAATGCTTTACATGACCGAACAGTACACGTTCATCTCTTAACACCTGCGGCCAGCATCATCTGATAACCAAACCTAAAACCATCTAGCACTATTAAGTCTTTTCCTATTTCACTTTTAACAATTTCTACAGTAGCCATATTAAAAAAAAAAACTCGAGGAAATTTTAACAATAAGCAAGTTGAGCAAAGACAAGAACGATAGATAATGAAAGTCAATCAAGGTTTTCGTAAATAATAAATAATTACCCATTTTCATTCTGATTGGTTGAAAGCGTCACCGCTTAACCGTAGTTTCTTAGAATTTATTCCGTTAGGTTTAACAAAAATTGTGGGGTAACAGCATACAATCTTACTTAATGTCATTTTCATTTAATGTATAGGTATACTTCATGTATTTACAATAGCTGGGATAAGGTAATGGAATTTTAATTTTGCGGTGAAGATAACAAGTTTGTGAATATTAATTAGATAAGAAAATTAATACTGGTAGCCGTAACTTTGTGGTAATTCATTTTGAAAATAATAAAATAAAATAAAACAATAACTTTGTTAATACCACTTTATTCACATATAATCGTGACCGCGGTTTCGACATACAATGTCATTTCAACTAGGTAAGAAATTAAATTAATTATTAAATTTTGGTATCGGTATGTAGACGACATCCTAGCTTGCTTTAAGGGTACTCATAGACAACTACAAACATTTCTGAACTACATAAATTCAATCCATTCTAATATCAATTTTACAGTAGAAATAGAAGAGAATAACAGTATTAACTTCCTGGATTTAAAATTAAACAAATTAGATCAGAGCTTAAAATTTGATATATATATCGTAAACCTACTTTCACTGATTGCATTATTCCCAAAGATTCACTACACCCTAAGACACACAAACATTCATTTTAAATTCTATGATACATAGAGCATTAAATATTCCTTTGTCGAATGAATCTTTTGTTATACTATATAATATACTATACTATAAAACAAATAGTGGTAAACAATAGTTATAAAAGTAGCGTAATTGACAGTATACTAAAGAAAAAACAGTTACAAGTGGCCCTTAGTTTAGTATATCCTAAAGATAGTGCTAATTTGAAACAATTTGTCTCGTTAACTTACTTCGGTAAAATAAGCGAGCAAATTGAAAATATAATTTCAAAAAATAATAGTAATGTTAGTATAGCTTACAAACCATATGTAAAAACAAGTAATTTCATTTTTAACGCAAAACCTAAAACAGATATCAATAATAAATCAGGAGTGTACAAATTATATTGTAGTGATTGTAAAAGTGTATATATAGGTCAGACTGGTCGAAGTTTTATTATACGGGTAAAAGAACACATGAGGTCATATAAACTAAAGAAGACAGATTCAACATTCGCAAACCATCTTATTACAGAAAGGCATACATTTGGTCACCGTAAAATATTCCATTTGGCCGAGAAAGGTCGTAAATTAAATCTTTTAGAGGCCCTAGAAATTTTTAAAAGCCGAAACAGCACAATAGATATCGTTTTAAACGACCAGTTGGATCTTATATATACACCTCTTTTCCAATGTTGTATATAATAGTTAAGTATATAGTAGTAATTTTAAATAACATCATAAACCACCCCCATATATTTTTGTGTCATTTATAAGTGCTATGTAGGCCCGTAACTTTTGCAGTTTGATAATGACATTGTATGTCGAAACCGCGGTCACGATTATATGTGAATAAAGTGGTATTAACAAAGTTATTGTTGTTTTATTTTATTTTATTAATTAGGTAGTTTACCGGGAACCAACTGGACCATCGGTTTGGAACTAATTCAGCAATCATTAAGACGGCCTAAGGTAATTAGGAACCAATTCGACTCTTCCCAATTAAAATACGTTGATTGTATTAAAGGTTTGTGTACAGAGAATAGCATAATGCACTGATGGTTTTTGGTACGGAATAATTTTTTTATTTATAGTCAAATTTTGAAATTTGTTTGCGGATTCTAATCAAGGCGGAATAGGAGTTTGTTTGACATTAAGTGTAGTTCAGCAGCACGTTTCTAATGTTGCGCATTATTTGCGTACAAAATCAATTGTTGCGACCCAGTGTTCGTTCCGTCGTCAATTTAATCACCGTGATCCACCATCCCGCAATAGCATTTTGGCATGGTGTCAGGAGTGACTTAATCAAGGCAATATTGCGAACAAAAAACCGACTGGGAGACACGTAAGTGCTGTGACGAAAATATTGAGCGTGTAAGAGTTTCCCTTGCGAGGAGTCCGAAACGCTCAACTCCACAACATGCACGTGCCTTAAATTTAAAGAAAACCAGCGTACAATTAATATATATCATTTGATAAATTTTGGATAATATATATTAATTGTACGGCTAAGAAATAGATTATTATCAAATAGCTAATGGATGAAAAATTTAGCAAAATTCCATCGACCACAGAATATTAATATCTGTTCCTTAATAAGTAACTTAAGGCATTTCTAACAATACTCGAACGCAAGAGCGTTGGTAGCGCAGTAGATAGAGCGTTAGTCTAGAGAACTAAAGGTCGTGGGTTCGAGTCCCACCTAATGACGAAATTTTTCAAAAAATTTTGTTAATTAACGTTGTAATTTGTAGATAGCAATATTTACATTTTCACATTACTTCGCGAAATAACATTCTAATTAAATATTTAATATAGCCGAATTTCCAAGATTTATCTAATGATATATAGTAATTGTACGGCAAAGAAATAGATTATTATATACAAGGTGGCCCGTATCATTATGTTCAAATGTTAGGAGTGTAAACTAGACTTCATTTCAAGTAGCAATAACGTAAGACTTGTATATCCATTTTTATTTGTTTCAAAGTTACAGATCTATGAATGTGATTGTCAGATCATGACAAAAAATGTAATCCTAAAGTCAATACTAACTGATTTTATTTAAAAAAAAGTTATACGATTCATTAACAGCCTGTGGCCTGTGATTGTAAACGTCGCATAATAAAATGTTATCCTAAAATAAATAAACACGTGTCGTAGTGCATACAGTAATTTCTTAGAGATCTACAAAAAAGAGTACTGGAAATTTATTTATGATAAAGAAGGTTCTTACTTATTTCGTAAGTGCTGAACCATGAATATCATACAATAAAGAAATGTTAACGTTGCATATTTTAATAAAGGATTACATTACGTTTCAGTTCATACAACAGCTTATTAATAAGTGGACAGGTTTTCTTGATTCAAAATGCCTTACCGATTTTCTTCTCAAGAGTATGCGGACGTGCATTTTGTGTATGGCTACTGTAACGGCAGTGCACGTCAAGCAGTTATTGAATACCGACATCGGTTTCCCGATGGGCGTATTCCTCATTACAGAACGTTTCTGGAAGTACACCGACAATTTTGGGAATGCGGACTGCGTGAGTATCTTTTCGAATGAGGAGTAAATTTGCCAGCAGATTTAGAGGAAGAAGCAGTAGCTATTGTTACAAGGGATCCAACTCTCAGTGTACGTCGAATCGCTAGACAACTAGGAGTGCCACGAATGACAGTTTGGAGAATTTTAAAACGTGAGGGCTTATATCCACATCACTATCGCAGGGAACACGGTTTGCTTGAGGCAGACCACTATGCTCGTCTAGTTTATTCTACCTGGATATTAAGACAGTCACGGCTTCATTTTAATTTCTGCAGAACAGTCCTCTAGACAGATGAATCTACGTTCACGAGAAGTGGTGTTACAAATCTGAAAAACCTGCACAGGTGGTCATCAGAAAATCCCTATAAGCTATACGCCCATCTAAATTTCAACATGAATTTTCTATTAACGTTTGGGCGGCCCTAATCGATGACTTGTTGGTTGATTCTGTCGTTCTTCCTGGGAGGTTAAATGCGGACAATTACCTTCAATTACTTATTGACGAACTGCCAGGTCTTTTAGAGGATGTCCCACCGAATGTACGACGAGACATGTGGTTTCACATGGATGTGGATTCACCACATTTCGGAATTTCTGGCCGAAGTTGGGTTAACCTCAATATCCAAGATGGATTGGTCGAGGTGGTCCTGCTGCATGGCCACCCAGATCACGCGATCTTAATCCCCTTGACTTTTATTTATGGGGGTATATGATAAATTTAGTCTACGCGCAAGTTTCGTACACAAGAGAAGAGTTGTTGGATCGTATTCACCTGGCTGCCGAGCAAATCCGACAAAACAAGTATGAAATTCGCATAAGTACTTCTTCTGTCGGCTTACGGGCACAAGCCTGCATTCAACAAGGAGGTGGACATTTCAAAAATATTATTAATTGAACTTTTTTAAATAAAATCAGTTTTTATTGACTTTAGGATTACATTTTTTTTCATGATCTTACAATCACATTCATGATCTGTAACTTTGAAACAAATGAAAATGGATGTACAAGTTTTGCGTTTTTGTTACTTCAAATGAAGTCTACTTTACACTCCTAAAATTTGAACATAAGGATACGGGACACTTGTATATAAATAAATAATTAAAATCTCATCCACAAATACCTACAAAAGTTTTTCAATTCACTATTTAGAAAATTAAACGCCAAATTCATAGTAAAGCTAAACAATACATTTGGAACAACATATTTAACAAATAATGAATTTCATAACAAAAAATTAGTTAATGGAATCATTACTTAATACACATTTCTATACATTCCCATCCCTTCTAATCTGACCGAAAACTAATAAACTAATTAGTTTATTAAATATAAAGGACAATATTGATTTTACAATATTGTCCTTAATATTCCACCTTAACGCAATCCTGCTGCATTTACTACTGCTATTTACAGATTCCATTCGGATAATCTTCAAAATCTCATTACCTTTATACCAAACATTTTAAATTATCTTGACGAGAACTGTACTTTTGTATCAATCTAATATTTACTATTTTCATGACCGGCAGGGTATGTGTCGTTCGACTTTTTTGTTACTTTTACCTCGCGTGCAACTGTACAAGACTCGTTTCTTTCACTCTACAAAAATGTAATATCAAAGCTAGATCGATACCTTCGGATACCTGACATTATGAATTGTTAAAGCATTACGGCAAATTACCGAGTAAGAGGCAGAAAAGCTCAATTTTCCAAATACGTGCAGTTAACTAAAGGACGCTTCAAGAACCTTGTAGCGTATGATTTCCCAGCGGAAACTTCTTATACATAAACTTTAGCCTGAATATCTGTCGAGACTACATTCCTCTTGGATATCGTATAAGTAGAGATTTTTACGTCCTACAAAAAGAACCTCTTCTGTGATAAATATTAAATGGAACTTTTTTAGAGAATTTAAATTCTCCTCTATAGTTTAAGCGATTTTCTATTCATCTATTAATAGCCGTTTTCTTCACATTTACATAAAGAAATACATAAATGGATCTTTTCACTTCTAGATAGATTTTATCTGCAACATGAATTTATCTAGAGGTAAAAGTTCTTGATAAATATAATCGATTACATATTTCATTGCGCGCTCATATTCCTAGTTTAAGAAAGATTAGGCAAGTGTTTTCATTTTTCATTGATCTACCACTGCCATCAACAGATAGTTGAAATCAATATCGATTAGAGCTTATTAGTATTTATACGTTCTGATAAAATTATTCCTTAACAATAGATCTATTAGCGGTATATATATATTGTAATAGTATTATATTTAATTGATAGTATTGATAGTATTATATGCTATTAATTAAAGAGCTAGATACGACTTTCTTAGTTTGGGGATTTGAATATTTTAAAGTAGATTATAATTATTCTTTTACATATTAAATTTAATCTTTCAATTCTATAATTTTATCTCATAAAGAAACTAAAAGTATTTGGTATTTTTTTTAATAAAAAAGGAAGTTGTTAAAAATAATATATCTATTAATTAAGATTTACAAATGTCAACGTTTTATTTACAAATTGTAAACTAATGTTAAAAAAGGAGCTGTCAAATCTATTTTAAATTATGTTTGGAAAGAATTCTAATTCGAATAATTAGTAAAAATTAATAATTTTTGGTATAAAATTTTGACATATCCTGTATTTGATATATTAATATTTCAATGACAGATTAGATGCATATATATATTAAAAAATTAGAGGGACATGATCTAGAAAAAAAAAACAGATGAAGATCGAGAATAGAATTCTTGCTGGGAGAACTAAAATTTTACTCTGAAGAGTAAGAAGTAAAATTTACTCTTGCGATTAAATATCCATAAAATACTGTGAAATATAGATAAATTACATAAAATTATTACGTACCTACGTGATTTAGTGTACAGAGAATAAATTAAATTCCAAAATTATAAATATCTGGAGATATTTATTTCAAATCGAGCATTTTTCAAAAGGATTTCTAACCACCAGGTCGTAAACACTTTTCCATAATTAAAAAATTTCCAAATATATACACTTTTCGAGTCAAAATACTTATTTTCATTGTTTTCCGGAGAAAATATTGCAATACATAACAAAAATTTGGTTCAGAAGAATATTGCCATATATTCTCTTTAATATTGCATCCAGCCAGTAGCCAGGACCAGTATTCCAGGAGAATTTAAAAATAATTATGAGAACTTCACAAGTTACAATCATCAGAATCAGTCTAGTATTTTCCGAAGAGGACTTATTGTCTCCCTAAAGTCAACAAGATTGTGCATATGAAGTTACTGGAAGAAAGTAAAGATATTCCTGTACTGCAATTTAAATATCTGTCCTTAACGTATTTTGTTTTATTAAGTATGAAATACTAAAAAAAGGCGGTTTGAATCCATTTAAAATAAATAAGCTTTAATATAATTACAAATCTTCTTACAAATTTCTGATAGAATAAATGTCTCTACTTCTATACTCATATCGGTAACAAGCTCATGCTGCGTCCCTATTCTATCGCATATTCTAATATATTACGAATTACACTCCCATACTGGCGCTCATGGCGCGCACGGAAATTGGTCTGCTCTACTAATAATACATGTGAAGTTAGTTACAATAACAATAAACTTACATTTTATGATCTATGGTGAAATCATTTATTTTATTCGTTATTTTTTAAATAATACAGGTAATATAAGACATAATATTATTGTATTCTACTCGTTCTGAATCCCACCCAGAGAAAGACGACAATGTGCCTATTATTGTAGCTACGCCGGAGCATGAGTTATTGGCGCTTTCTATAAATAATTGAAGTATACGAGGGTTTCTTGATAAAATAAAAAGCATTTTTCCAATTTAATCATTTCTATTTGATTAATTTAAATTAACATTATCATATTTATAGATTTATTCAGTTCATACCCCTTTATTACAATATATATATATATATATATATATATATATATATATATATATATATATATATATATTTATATTTTGTATTCCCTTGACAAAGGCGTATAAACAAATCAAATAAAAGATCGAATCAAAATCAAAGTAATAAAATTTATTAGAATTAAAAACAGAGAACTGTAACAATTATTACGTGCGAATAAGAAATCTGTACATATGCTCGTATTATCTGGACTATACGGTAAAAATCGGTATTGTGTAATTTTGCACATGTGTTTAATAACAATAGTTAAGGTTATGTATAATGCAACAGTGCAAATAGATATTAAAAGTTACTTAAAAATAAACACACAAAGGTAAGTTACATATAAAAGTTTTATAAAAGATTAAGAATGAATGAATAATTATATATATTTAAATAGATGTTTAGAAATGTTGAAATTCAAATATTATATTTTGATGCAAACAATGTTTGATATTGTGATGTGATATAAATTTAATATTAACTTTAAATGATGTTCTAGGTTTTATGGGAAATAATTGGAAAGCACCTGGTATTTCTCCTGTGTCTAGGCTTGGATGTATTCTCTGGGCTCGCAATTGTGGAATAAATCAGAGTTCGTCTGCTCCAATGGAAGTCCGTGTCGGAAGCGATTCGATGTTGGCGTTGTCGGTACGATGTAGTTCCAAGTCCGAAAAGATGCTTCGTTCAATATTTATTATATTCGACGTGCTGCGGATCCAATTCTTCTATCAAAAGTTCGGCCTGATTACAAGGTATTAAATGTATATGGTTTTCGTAGGATTTTCTTGAATTTTAAATAGTAATTTTAATTAAACTTTTTGTGATAGCAAAAATGCGGCCATTCGTTGTGAAATTTTAGTAACAGACACCTTCTTCGGCTTTTGTTTTTCCCACAAGCCTGTGTTAAATGTCAGCAAAAGCCTCTAAGTTTATGCTTTATTTGCATCTAATATAATATGAACTTTCATAATATTATACTTTTAACATAATAGAAAAATTAATTAAAGAATTTACAAATGTTTATAATGTGGTTTTCAATGTTAGATAAGTTCAAAAATGCATCGTAAAAATCGCATTCACGGGTTCGAGACAATTTTAAATTAGTGGGCGTGGTTAACTCGCTTCGATATAAATCTTGATGTGGGTAAATTAAATACCTGTAATATGGCGCGTATGATTTGAATTTGAAATGGAAAAATATAAATATAAAAAGTAAGTTTAAAAATCAAAATAAGTTAAATATCAATTTTAAAGTAATCGTCGTATTAATTTATACACATCTCGAAACTAATTTCACAAATTACGTCCACTAATTCGATATTTATACATGTGTTTATGATATGTAATAATCTGCATTTCCTTTTATAGAGCTGGAATAAGTGTGCTGGTTGAACCATAACAATATATATATATATATATATATATATATATATATATATATAAGTAAAAATTCATTAACTGGTGAGCGGTCTGTCAAGTAAAAATAAAACTCCTTTATTCCACTCTATATTTCATAACGGATTTGCTACTTCATCAGGAGTATAATTGAGAGTTAAAATTTAGCAAACAACGGCACTAAACATGTTAAAATTCGTCAAATTCAAAACATCAAATGAATATGCTGCTAGTTTGTCGTCAACCTCTTAAAAACAAATATGAATATATAAATGAATATAAACAATATATATATATATATATATATATAATTTCTTAGCCATTCATTTAATATATCATTTGATAAATTCTTAGAGTTTTCGGCTTCTATATTAAATATTTTCAAATTAGTATGTTATTTTTCGAAGTAAATGTGAATGTAAACATTGCTATATATAAATTACAACGCAAATTATGCGAAATATTATTTGAAAAATTTACGTCCACGTTGGAACTTCAACCGTGAGCATCGCAGTACCGTTCCTCAATTGGGTTAACAATCTACGGACAGGATCTATTGTGAAGAAAAAGTCACCAGGACATACTAAGACAGCAAGAACACCAGAAAACATCGAGAGGAATTCGACCTTCATATAGTAGATCGTTCGTGAGTTCCATGACGACATGCTGCGCGTGTCCTTTTTTATTGCGCTTGGATTTTGGCCTGAATAGATTTTCACCTTATAGGTATAACGTTCTGTGAAGTAAAGCTTATAGCGGCTTCTCCGTAAAATTAGAGTTTCATCTATTACCAGTTCTTTCCCAGGCTTCACTACTTTTTGAAATTTTTCGTTTATCATTTCTAATATTGTGCTTATTTTGTATAATCGGTTTTCGAGCAAAACTTGATCATTGCTAGAAAAATCCCAGTATTGAAGGATATCCAAAAATATCCGTGGCGTCATAACATTTTTTATACATTCATTACTGAACAAGGAATCCTCCGCGATGGATTTCGGGTACCTTGACCTTCATTATAATCAAAATCCCTTTAAATGTATTCATCTCATCTCGAATTCTATGTGCCATATTTGTTTCTTGTGTGTTGTCTTTTCTGGAAATTGATAAAGATCATTATGCCACACATTTTTCATAATACTGTTAGTTTGCAACACTATAAAGTCAATGATCTCATCACCTTCATGTTCTTAATTGCTCTCTTATAACTAGATTACAACTTTGCTCACGAAACATTGACTGAGGTGGTATATTTTTATCATGTTGCTCTCTACTTGCTGATTCTGTAATACAAGAACACGAATCTTCCTCCGAATCCGATGGAATCCTAGAAATTTTCTTTTCAGAATTTCTTAATTAAAAATCATCGTCTAAAGCCGTCGTACTACAGTTAAAATAATTACATATTTCTGGAATTAACAAATGTATAATAATTTACCAAAAGTTCTATTCAATTGAATATACAATACCTTATTTATATATTTCGAAAATTTTATTTAACTAAACCACAGCTTATAACATTGCACATGAAATGCTTGTGTTAGACTAAACGACAAATTCACTTACGTCTGCTGTAAGCTTCTAACCTGATATTTAGAGGCCGGATTATATGCAGTTTGCATAAATTTGCATATTTACATAATATATGCATTTTGCATATTATTTGCATATTTTGTAGTAATTCAGCATTTTTGCATATTTTAAGTATCGGAGTTTTATTTATTTACTAAATCAAATTTATTATAGGCATTACTAAAAATATGTCGTGGATGTAACAAACAAACAAAAATTAAACAGCCCTCTTTAAATTAAAAATACCATTTTATTAAGCCTCTTCCCGTTACTTTTCCGATAAGCGTCTCCAAGAATTTATTAATGCTCTTCCCATACATCCAGGCCGGGACAAAATTCCAGGAAAAGCTAATACCTTAAAACTTCTAAATAAATACAAAAATATATTTTACCAGAAAATTAGAAGTGTTTTATGTTTCTTTGCTATTCGGAGAAATTTATTCCCATATTCGAAAGTAATTTTATTTTAAACATCATTTTACGTTGACTTTTCGAAGTGTAAACCTGCGAGTTGTAATATATAATACCAAAAATGCTGAAAATAGCGGCTGTGCCTGGATGGATTGCACCTTATTCAGAACTGCGTATGGATGGAGAAAAAGTGTTTTGCGTAGCGTGCTGCAAGATTGCGAGTAAAATTTTAAGTTCATTTACTCTTATTAATTAATTAAATTTTTAATTATTCTTTTATCTTTTACTAACATTTATTTTATAAGAAAACAACCGATGATGTGATCATTTGTTTTGCAGATTACAAGTGAGAGAAAGTTCCAAATCGACCAACATATGAAAACTCCATCTCATGCTGCAAAACTAACAAAAATGATACAAAAGTATTTTTAATAATATAAAAAATATTATTAAAAATGGGGTGTGAAGAACACAATACAAGTTCTTTTATGTATTTTTGAATGTATCTTCTCCAAAGACGTAGATACGTATTTCACATTTCTACATGATTGTCAATACGCCCCTGTTGGAGAAGACACATTCAAACAAACATAACTACGTTACTATCTAGCTGAAATTATTCAGACAGAGCGTGAAGGAATATTCACCGCTGTCTGCATAACAAGAGCCGAAGCAGACGTGTTTTCTATAGTCGGTAACAACCGTATCTATAGAAAACTGTATTCTCGTATCTTCACTACTTGTTCGGCGTGAACCGAATGTATATAACAACATAATTTGAAACATACTTGAGTGGGTACAACCCACCAATTTTGTATAATACAAAAGTATTTTTAATAATATAAAAAATATTATTAAAAATGGGGTGTGAAGAACACAATACAAGTTCTTTTATGTATTTTTGAATGTATCTTCTCCAAAGACGTAGATACGTATTTCACATTTCTACATGATTGTCAATACGCCCCTGTTGGAGAAGACACATTCAAACAAACATAACTACGTTACTATCTAGCTGAAATTATTCAGACAGAGCGTGAAGGAATATTCACCGCTGTCTGCATAACAAGAGCCGAAGCAGACGTGTTTTCTATAGTCGGTAACAACCGTATCTATAGAAAACTGTATTCTCGTATCTTCACTACTTGTTCGGCGTGAACCGAATGTATATAACAACATAATTTGAAACATACTTGAGTGGGTACAACCCACCAATTTTGTATAATACAAAAGTATTTTTAATAATATAAAAAATATTATTAAAAATGGGGTGTGAAGAACACAATACAAGTTCTTTTATGTATTTTTGAATGTATCTTCTCCAAAGACGTAGATACGTATTTCACATTTCTACATGATTGTCAATACGCCCCTGTTGGAGAAGACACATTCAAACAAACATAACTACGTTACTATCTAGCTGAAATTATTCAGACAGAGCGTGAAGGAATATTCACCGCTGTCTGCATAACAAGAGCCGAAGCAGACGTGTTTTCTATAGTCGGTAACAACCGTATCTATAGAAAACTGTATTCTCGTATCTTCACTACTTGGGGCGTATTGACAATCATGTAGAAATGTGAAATACGTATCTACGTCTTTGGAGAAGATACATTCAAAAATACATAAAAGAACTTGTATTGTGTTCTTCACACCCCATTTTTAATAATATTTTTTATATTATTAAAAATACTTTTGTATTATACAAAATTGGTGGGTTGTACACACTCAAGTATGTTTCAAATTATGTTGTTATATACATTCGGTTCACGCCGAACAAGTAGTGAAGATACGAGAATACAGTTTTCTATAGATACGGTTGTTACCGACTATAGAAAACACGTCTGCTTCGGCTCTTGTTATGCAGACAGCGGTGAATATTCCTTCACGCTCTGTCTGAATAATTTCAGCTAGATAGTAACGTAGTTATGTTTGTTTGAATGTGTCTTCTCCAACAGGGGCGTATTGACAATCATGTAGAAATGTGAAATACGTATCTACGTCTTTGGAGAAGATACATTCAAAAATACATAAAAGAACTTGTATTGTGTTCTTCACACCCCATTTTTAATAATATTTTTTATATTATTAAAAATACTTTTGTATTATACAAAATTGGTGGGTTGTACCCACTCAAGTATGTTTCAAATTATGTTGTTATATACATTCGGTTCACGCCGAACAAGTAGTGAAGATACGAGAATACAGTTTTCTATAGATACGGTTGTTACCGACTATAGAAAACACGTCTGCTTCGGCTCTTGTTATGCAGACAGCGGTGAATATTCCTTCACGCTCTGTCTGAATAATTTCAGCTAGATAGTAACGTAGTTATGTTTGTTTGAATGTGTCTTCTCCAACAGGGGCGTATTGACAATCATGTAGAAATGTGAAATACGTATCTACGTCTTTGGAGAAGATACATTCAAAAATACATAAAAGAACTTGTATTGTGTTCTTCACACCCCATTTTTAATAATATTTTTTATATTATTAAAAATACTTTTGTATTATACAAAATTGGTGGGTTGTACCCACTCAAGTATGTTTCAAATTATGTTGTTATATACATTCGGTTCACGCCGAACAAGTAGTGAAGATACGAGAATACAGTTTTCTATAGATACGGTTGTTTCCGACTATAGAAAACACGTCTGCTTCGGCTCTTGTTATGCAGACAGCGGTGAATATTCCTTCACGCTCTGTCTGAATAATTTCAGCTAGATAGTAACGTAGTTATGTTTGTTTGAATGTGTCTTCTCCAACAGGGGCGTATTGACAATCATGTAGAAATGTGAAATACGTATCTACGTCTTTGGAGAAGATACATTCAAAAATACATAAAAGAACTTGTATTGTGTTCTTCACACCCCATTTTTAATAATATTTTTTATATTATTAAAAATACTTTTGTATTATACAAAATTGGTGGGTTGTACCCACTCAAGTATGTTTCAAATTATGTTGTTATATACATTCGGTTCACGCCGAACAAGTAGTGAAGATACGAGAATACAGTTTTCTATAGATACGGTTGTTACCGACTATAGAAAACACGTCTGCTTCGGCTCTTGTTATGCAGACAGCGGTGAATATTCCTTCACGCTCTGTCTGAATAATTTCAGCTAGATAGTAACGTAGTTATGTTTGTTTGAATGTGTCTTCTCCAACAGGGGCGTATTGACAATCATGTAGAAATGTGAAATACGTATCTACGTCTTTGGAGAAGATACATTCAAAAATACATAAAAGAACTTGTATTGTGTTCTTCACACCCCATTTTTAATAATATTTTTTATATTATTAAAAATACTTTTGTATTATACAAAATTGGTGGGTTGTACCCACTCAAGTATGTTTCAAATTATGTTGTTAACAAAAATGAAATTGGCGAAGAAGAGTCAGCAAACATTATCGCTATGTTTGCCATCAACTTCCAAAAAATCGGAACAAGAACAATTTAATGAAGATTTGTGTCAAATGTTTGTGTCGGCAGATATTCCACTACATAAACTAAATTTGAATGTCAAGTTATTTCTGCAAAAGTACATCAGCAAATATAACATTCCCGACGAGACCACTTTAGGAAAAAATTATGTTCGGAAAAAACATTGAATAGCATTAAGGAGGTTGTTGCAAACAATTATCTTTATATATGCATAGATGAAACTACTGATTGTCTGGGCCGACACATAGTTCATTTAATGATTGGTATCCTTAATATATCGGTTCCAGCAAAATATTATTTAATTTCATCATCCAAACAGTTGAAAAAGGCAAATAACTTGATAATGACAAGGTTTATACAGGAAGAACTGGCAACTTTCTTCTTACCGAAATCAATTCCAACAGAGAAAATTTTATTGTTTTTGTCGGATGCTGCACCATACATGGTGAAGGCAGCTTTCAACTTGAAAATCTTTTACCCAAATTTAATTCACACAACTTGCTTGGCGCACGGACTAAATCGTGTTGCAGAAGAAATCAGAATCCATTTTCCCTTAATAAATACTTTAATTACTAGTCTTAAGAAAGTATTTTTAAAGGCCTCATTACGAGTTCAGTTTTACAAACAACATCTACCCGGTGTTCCGCTTCCTCCTCAACCAGTAATCACACGATGGGTAACGTGATTGCAGGCTGCTTTTTTTCCTGCAAATCATTATGAAGGAATAAAGACAATTATTATGTCTTGATAGGGATGCACAATCTGTGATAGACGCCCAAAAGGGTATATTCGAGTAAAGAAATACCTCAACAGTTAGCGTGTATTAAAGTCAATTACAGTTTTATTTCCACTTCTATATTGCAGTTAGAAAAACAATTTATATCGCTAATCGAAAGCGTTGAAATAATAAACAAATTTGAAAAGTCATGTTTTCATGTTAAAGGGGAAGTGGGACAGTCTTGTGGGACTTGTGTGGTTATTCAGTAGAAAATATTGAATTGACAATTGATGATATTTCTAATTTGAAAGATGCTCCTATAACAAGCGTCGACGTAGAACGAACCTTTTCAATATACCGATAGGTCCAACTCGCAACGGGCCATAGGCAACAATATACGTATGGAACGTAATGCGATGTGGCAACGTGTGTACGATGCCTATATTGAGTGACTTTCTTAAAATTTAAATTTATTTTGCAGAATTATTGATTTTTTTACTTTTATCTTTTAGAAAACGTTATTGTTTTTTTATTACTTAAAATTACTTTATATGAAAAATAGTATACCATAAAAGTGGAAACAAAGACAGTATACATTGAAACGAATATTCATTCAATTGTATTGTCATGAAATTGAATTTTTCAATCGTTGTTAAATTTGTTAGAATGAATAGATATTTATATTTATCGGAAAATACTAATACTTAAAGCAAACAAATAAGGTGTAGTGTTTTGTTATATTGATTATGCAGCTGATGCTTTCGTAATATGCTCATATTTGTATTTCTACTATTATCGTGATGTTATTATAATACAGATACCAAAATCTCACGTAATGTTTCCATCAGCCTTTTATTAACAATAAACAAGTAAAGTACAACTTCGTAGGTCGACAAACGCTCCAGTCTTCATTATCACTGTATTATACATGAACTGTAGGCTTAGTTTTTCGTAGAAATTGAAGTACGTGTCTGTTTCTTTGTAAAATTATAATAAGGGCAGGGGTTAATTTTATTCTGGCATTTTTAAAAATGCAGAGATCAGTTTTGCGACAGCATTCAGCTAATTACAATCTAAAATAAGCAACATTGTAACGTATTTTGGAATTGTGAATATCCGTAGGTAATACAAAAATAGGAAGTATAGTTTAATTACTACTGTAGCTTCCTCCTGGTTTGAAGGAAGTCGGTATGTATCGACCGAAGTATAAGTTGAAATAATACAAATATGAGCATATTACGAAAGCATCAGCTGCATAATCAATATAACAAAACACTACACCTTATTTGTTTGCTTTAAGTATTAGTATTTTCCGATAAATATAAATATCTATTCATTTTAACAAATTTAACAACGATTGACAAATTCAATTTCATGACAATACAATTGAACGAATATTCGTTTCAATGTATACTGTCTTTGTTTACACTTTTATGGTATACTATTTTTCATATAAAGTAATTTTAAGTAATAAAAAAACAATAACGTTTTCTAAAAGATAAAAGTAAAAAAATCAATAATTCTGCAAAATAAATTTAAATTTTAAGAAAGTCACTCAATATAGGCATCGTACACACGTTGCCACATCGCATTACGTTCCATACGTATATTGTTGCCTATGGCCCGTTGCGAGTTGGACCTATCGGTATAAATACATGTTTTCAGACAAGCGTCACAATTTGTCTGTTGAAAACTTTGAGATATATGTGATTGTAAATTGTTTTCATAGTTAATTATGTTGTAAAATGTTCTAAATAAACTTGTAATAAAGATAATAGAATATTTTTTCTACAGTATTCCATTTTCTAACATTCCTCGTATTTTTTTTACCTGCATATTTTCCATAAGGAAGTGCATATTTAGGCTAAGACATCTGCATATTTATGCGTATATTTTAAGTTTTTTTTTTGCATTTAACCCGGCTTTTGCTGATATTATTTGAACATAGGTTCGTTGTAATTGCAAGTGGGAATGTAAGCATTTTGCATTTGAGCAGCAGCCAAACCTATTTCATAATTTCTATTCAATAACTGATGAAGCCAAGGGATGCACTTGCTTCGCCTTGGATCATACCGAATAATTAATTTTAACTTCTGGTGAAGAAATTAAATGTACGTTGTCTATCAAATATATTTACCTTAAGGATATTTATAAGGGACTTTATCTAGAGGTAAAGAAAATGGACATTAATGGTGTTCATAACTACTCCTAATCTTATATAAAGAAAATCTTGAATTCAAAATTAATGTAATTTTTGGATTAAATGAACGCATTGTATCTTCCAATATAATCTTTTAACTTTAGAAGCACGGTGATTTATACAGTATAATTAGTCGGTGAATCTTATCTTTCACGTAACTACCCATTTGAAACGGTATAAGTTCACTAAATAATGATTTCCTAGGTAATTTTGCTATAAATTATAATAAAATGGTTTAATATCAATTATTTCCCATTATCGTTCTGAATAATTAGTGTATCATCATTTGCAGAAAGCTGTAATTTATAAATCACCCCTTCGCATTGGTGGTTTAGTACAGACTGCGTATTAATCGCGCACATTTTGTACTCGCAGAAGGGGCGTACGTTTCGGACCCTCTCCACTCTATAAAATATTGAAATATTCACAATTGGAATAAACAAGGACGTCGCAAGTTTGGCGCGTTGTTGCGTCTCGAAAGCAATTTCGGCATCAGGTGTTCTACTGTCATGGTCGATGTGAAATTACTTTCTGTCGTAAACCCTCTTTATAGATTATTTATTATACATAATTGCTCCGAAACTCTCATATTTCGTTGTCATACGAACATTTTAATTTGGCAGATGAAGGGTGCCCATTTTGCAATTTCCAATTTACGCTCAGTAATAATGTATCACATACTTGGAAGTTTGCAAAATTTTATTTATGATATATTATATTCTTTTAATGAATACATTTTCGTCAAAGTTCAGCATGAATAAAATATCGAAGAGAATTTCTCAATGTTAATTCATTCACACAGTGAGCCCGTTTTCTTCACCTCTAGATAAAATTCCTGGTAACTATCTTAAATATAAATATATGTGATAGATAAAAACATTTGAATTTCTTCAGAAAAACTGATAATTCATTATCCAGTAGATACGTATACCGTATGTGTTAATTAAATATCATTAGGCATAGAGAATCAACGTATGAGTACATACAATGTATACGTACATGAGAAAGCCAGTCCAATGCCAGCGAAGATCGCGACTACTGACGATTGTCTCCGATACCGATTGACTGGAAATTTTGCATTCAGTCTAGCTGCGGCCGTTACAGTTTCAAAGCGTACAATAAAATTAATGTATAATGGATCTTTATACACCCACTGAAAAGCTTCAGTTAGTGAAATGGTTTTATGCTGGCAAGTCTGCATTGGAGTGCATGAATTTGTTTGCGCTGACTTTTGCAGACCGTTCTGTACCTTGCAGACAAACAATAATATTATAAATAAATTTGAAACTTGTTTCTGTCTCAATAACTGTACGAAATGCAAACCAAGAGAGGTATCACCACAAAAAATTGAGGAAAGAGAACGGCGGGATGTATTAATTTGTAGTATTGTGGAAATTGATAACACGAGATCTACTAGAAGTGCTGCCGAGGAATTGGGTACAAGTAACACAACTATTTCACGTATTTGGAAACGTAATGGTTTAAAATGTTTCAAATATTCGAAAACCCAAGAAATATTTCCCGAGGACAATTTCCGGAGAATGGAGTTTTGTCAAGACGTTATGGAAAAGATACATCGAGATGAAAATTTCATTAAAAATATTCTCTTCACCGATGAATCAACTTTTCCATTACACGGAAAACACAATCCCTCTGTTCTTCGATATTGGGCTTCGGAAAATCAACACCGGCATTTTGCAAATCGCACTCAGTATCCTCAAAAACTAAACGTTTCGGCAGGTATTTTAGGTGACAATTCTATAGGCCCCATTTTATTGATGGTATATTAAATGCCGACAAGTATCTCGAATTACTGAAAAATCAAATACTTCCCGCCATTCAAAACATTGGAATAAATCAGGAAATCGTTTGGTTTCAACATGATGGCTGTCTAGCACATAATGCAGTGAGGGTAAAGGAATTTCTAGGAAATACTTTTCCTGACCGTCTTATTACTGGAGCAGGAAACATTAAATGGCCCCCGCGATCTCCTGATCTATCTCCAAATGATTTCTTTTTGTGGGGATAATTAAAAAATATTGTTTATACTCATGAAGGTGGTAAAGCAGAAAATCTAGTTGCCTTGAGAGAAAAAATAAATAACTGAGGCTGCTAATTCATTAACTGCCTACATGTTAGCAAATGTAAGAGCTAATTTCTACCACCGACTAGGACAATGTCTTGCTGTGCAAGGAGGAATTTTTGAACCTCTTGTATAATTTATTATAATTTTTAGAATCCTTTTTTATTTATTTTATTAGGATTATTCTTCAATTTTATCAGAATTACGCTTTTGTTTATGCGACGCACCGCAGCTTAAAAATTTCCTGCATCTACTGAAAGAAATAAGAAAAGCAAATCCCTTGCAATTCGTAAATGTTATTTTAGAACGCATTACAAGTACCTATGTCGATGGTCAAATGATTACTGCTAACTTGTATTTGCGAAACAATCGGAGACAATCGTTGCCGGCCGTCGCGGTCTTCGCCGGCATTGGATCGGCTTTTCCATATACATATACATCGTATGTACTCATACGTATTCCCTATGCCTAATGATATTTGACACATGCGGAATAATGGATAATGCAATCGTATGAAGTGGCAACGTAGTTTAATAGTAAGGTACCTCATGTAGGTACAAAGTTGGAAATTATATGCACATGGAAACTGTATTATATGCGCATATATGATTCCAAAATCCGATGAAAATATGCAGAACTTTTATTAAAATATGCAAAAATATGTATGTTGAAATGTAGAATATGTATGTTAGAATATGTTGGTACGAATAAAATACATGTTTTCTAAAAATCTCACTCAAATATATCAAAGTTTACTAGATATTCATTTATTTATGGCTATCATATATTATGCGATCATAAATGATTGAGGATAGTTTGAATTTGCCCCCATACAAATTATTCCTAAAGTTGGTTGTACTGAAGGTTTACTATTATGATATTTCTCCAGTAGCGTCTCAAATGGGACTGTCAACGGTACTATTATTTGTTAAATAAAAATTGTACTTTGAAGTGTATAGAATTAACTTACGCCAACAATCAACTTAAAAGAACACAAAATCTTAGTTTATTTAATTGAAACACTTAAATATAACAAGCAACTACATAGGTACAAAACAATTTTCACATAACAGTGTTTAACAATCAAAACAGATACTACAACTTCTTAAATATATTTTATAGCAAATGTTCAAAATGTCTGCCGTTAGCATATAAACATAAATTTACTCTTCTCGTCATATTTGCAAATATCTGTTGGATTGTTTCTTAGTATATATTATTCATTTCTTCTACAATGGCTGCTTGTAATTCTTCTAGATTATTGTGCCGATTTCTAAACACTTCTGATTTTAAATAACCGAATAAGTGGAAATCTAATCGAGTTAAGGCTGGGGAGCGTGATGACGACGATCCCTAGTACTTAGTCGGTTGTCAAAAAATTGCTCGAGGTAAGCTATAGTATCATGGACTACATGCGGTGGTGCCCCATCTTGTTGGAAATAGTTCTCTTGTAGCTCATCATTATGTAGCTCATTTATGAAGATGTCAAGTATTTGTGTACGATATCTCTCCGCAGTGAGGGTATTATTAAAAAATATTAGACCAATTATACGATGCCTTGACATTGCTACCCATACTCCTATTTTTAACGGACATAAACTTGTTTCAACGAAATTATGTGGATTTTCTGTTGCCCACATCCTGTAATTTTGACTATGAATATACCCATAAATGAAGCCAGGCTTCATCTGACATAAATGTAATGATAATTAAAAATTACTGAAAAACCACTTCCATCAACGGGAACGTACATACGCGTTTCGCTCTAATTGAAGCTTATCAATGTACGGTATCTCGAAGACAGACATGGCTTTTCAATTCTCTACTTTGTGTATATATAGTTAACATTCTGAACTTACTGCAAATGAGAATTAATGAATATTAAATCCCATTTTTACACGTCAATGGCAAAATGGGATTTAATATTCATTAATTCTCATTTGCAGTAAGTTCAGAATGTTAACATAAATGTAATGTTTAAATTGTCATCATCGAAATTGTCATTAAGCCAGTGATAGTATTGAACTCTGCGTTCGTAATAGACCTCTAGCAGTTGTTGCATAACGGTAACGGTCACTTTATATGGATGCATATGTAAATTTTTAAGTAATGCTTTTCTGGCAAAACCATATGACAAACCTAAAATCAAATCTGTAGCAAAATTAAAAAGATTAATTAAATCTACATACCAGTTTGAGCAGCTAGCTTTCGAATTGATTTCGTGGGGCTCATCTCAATCTAACATCATCAACCACTTCCTCTGTTAGAACTGACCGTCAGTTCTAGCCACTTATCTTGCCTTTACAAATACAATTTTTGTTTTCAAAGCGATCTGTAATTCTATCCCAATGTTCTGCAAAGATGTTGTAAGAAAAAACATAATCAGGATATTCTTCCCTAAATTGCTCTATACAGGATTGTAAGGAGTACGAAAATTCTCGATCTTTCTTCGAACACCACTACGGTAATGCGCTTTTAATATAAATGCATCTGTTCAGTCGTGAAAAGCATTTTCCTAGGATGCTCTATAAATAAGCATGATTTAAATGTATAAACACATTTGATATAAATTCGTAAACATACCCAAACAATAAAGAATTCTAAGGAAATGCTCTAAGATGAGCAATTTTTAATAGATGAACAAAGTAAATACAAATAAAAATAATAAACGGACTCAAATAACACACAACACAACTCACGTACAACACTGACAATTGATTGTAATATTTGCATGATAGCCCAACTCCAAATTTAAAACACACTAAAGACTATGGCGGTTAATTTAAACTATCCTCAATCATTCATGTTCGCATTGTACTATCGTGAGCAAAAAAAAGTGGTACAGTCATATTTTAATCGGATTAAATTAGGCTGCGTGAATGTAGATATATATTAGATGTACGCGTCAAATTTAAATATTCATATAACCTATAAGTATCAAATAATATACATTGATATACAGATAATGTAAGTGTCAAAAATTACTTTTTCTCCCGACCGAGAATAAAGTGTCATCTTATACATCTGACAATTAACATATATTAGACTACTTTATTCTCTAGGGAATAAAATATTCGATTTTCCCTAGGGAATAAAGTAAATACTGTAGTGAATGACTTTTGGTTCATTTATTTAAGTCAAAATTAATTTAACTGTCAGATTGACGAAGCATTTAAATATATCAATCAATTTTATTTTGTAATCATAATAGTAACATTAGATGAGTTTACAATATTTATATATGGACAATCATCTAATATCTTAACTTGGCGGTTGCTTACTGTAGTGCTTGTGCAAGTTCGTTCTCATTTACTTGTAAAAATTTTTTTGGAAAAAAAAAAGACACAAACAAACTCGTTTTACCTTAGTAACCAGAAACTATGCACATTTTCATGACAAACCAACTTAATTGAATGACATCAGATCAATCTATCAATCAACTGTCAAACTAATAATGAAATAAATTATTACATTTAAGGTCGGGAGAAAAGTTTTCTATGTAATTCGGGAATAAACGTCTATAATCCCTCAACAGAAAATGCCCTCGCTCCCTTCGGTCGCTCAGGCATTACTTACTGTCTCGGGATTAAAACTGTCGTTTATTCCCTTAATACATAAATATCTATTGCACGTTAGTACGATTTTAAGTACCTTAGCAACGTCACAATACTAAAATGTTTAAAAATTGACTTTACATATAACTTCACTACAGTACCACTTTTTTTTGCTCACGATAGTACATAGGCACAAAATAGCTATTTATGTAACCAGTTATGAAATGGGTTATTTTGTGTAACGAAATGGAATGTTTGCAGGACGAGCGAGCGTAGCGAGCGAGATCCTGCAAAATGACATGAGTTACACAAAATATCATTTCATAACGTGTTTCATACAAGATTTTATCTAATTTTGACCAAAACATAGATTTATAATTTTCCAGTTGATCTGACATTAAACGTCATAAGTCGTATTAAATAATTAGTGACAGTTTTCATGCTATTGATAATAATTCATTTGACTTGACAGGTGTTTGTTAATTTAAGTATTAGTATTTACTTTTATTAGCTAAATATTTCGGTGCATTGTACGAGTAAAAATGTCGGATTCAGATTCAGGTGGACTACCAAGCGATATAGAAGAGGCTGCACAAAGTGCATTATCGACTGTGATTCCACAAAAGTCGAAAGCCCAGTACGATTTGGCTTATGAAAAATTTGGGAAGTGGCTTAAAGACAAAAAAATTAAATGTGTTAATGAGAAGGTTTTATTAGCCTATTTCGAGGGAAGAAAGAATCAAAAAGCTTCAACACTCTGGACTCTTTATTCCATGTTACGAAGTGAATTGTCTTTGAAGAAGAATATTGATATTGCAAAATATGCCATTTTACATGCATTTCTAAAGAGGCAGTCAGAGGGATACCATGCAAAAAAGTCTAATATTTTGTCAAAGGAAATCGTCTCCCGGTTTATGACAGAAGCTGAGGATAAAACATATTTAATGACAAAGGTCGCATTGATCGTTGGAATAGCTGGTGCTTGTCGAAAAAAGTGAGCTAACTTTTCTACGTGTGGGGGATATTTTAGACGAGTTTTCTCATTTTGTAATAAAAATCCCTAATGCAAAGATAAAAGTAACGCGCGAGTTTGTGATCACAGAAGGAAATATTGAAGGGCAAAATTTTCTTGATCTTATTAGAAAATATATTTCTTTGCGTCCACAAAACGTTAATCACGACAGGTTTTTCGTCAAATATAATAATGGTAAATGCGGGGCACAGCCAGTTGGCATTAATACAATCGGTAATCTACCGAAAAGAATTGCTCAGTTTTTGAAACTACCAAATCCCTTCTTATTTACCGGACACTACTTCAGAAGGTCATCGGCTACCTTTTTGGCAGATTCTGGTGCGGATATTTTTAAGGTTAAACGACATGGAGGCTGGAAGTCCAATACTGTAGCTGAGGGCTATGTAGAGAATTCTATAGAAAATAAGAAAAGGATTGCCAATGATATTCTTGGTGAATCAAGCTCAAATGCACATTCCGTTTTGCATCATAACATCAGAGTACCTGCCATGAATTCTACGTGTGCAGGAATTAACCTCACAAATTGTTCACATTGTGTCATAAATGTTTATAATGCATAAAATAAAAATTTAACCAGTTTGTGTCATTTAACGTTCCCCTTTATTAACTTGAGATGAAATTATTTTTTCAAAATATTTCGTAACTATAGTCTATTTTTAAACTAAGAGGAGCGTTTTAAATTAATCGCGCCAAAATTACTATGCGTGATTGGTTGCTTCAGAGGTAGGATTACATTATCCAAAAATTGCGTGTTGACCTATCGATGTCAAACGCTTGTCAAATTTCGTTTTCTGTTGTGTTCCCGTTGTTCTATTCAGTTGTATTGTTGTATTAACGTAAATAAATCCGTTCTTTTTAGAATTTGCGAAACCTTTAAGATACCCTTCTGTAGTTATCGATAATTATTCAATATTCATATGAATATGGATACTGTTGCAACAAGTTCAGCATCATTTTCACCTCCGAAAAAACGCAAACGTTTAGATATAGGGCATTTATCTGTTGCTGAAAAGCAATGTGTTTTAAATATGTATAAACAGCTGCGAACTGATGAACCGAATCTTAAAAAAACTGTTATTGTTTCTAAAATTAGTAACACCGTGGGTAAGTTTTCATGGATTGAATAATGTAACCAATTTGATAATGTTCTGCTTTTAGGCGTTGCACAATCGACAGTATATCGCACCATAAAAGAGTATAATGAGACTGGTACAGTTACTGCATCTAAACACTATGGAGGACGACCTGGTAATGTTGCTGCATACGATGAAGTAGTTAAACAGTCTGTGCGGCAAATAGTGCATGCTTTCTTTTATAAAAACGAATTACCTACGTTGGACAAAATTTTGATGGAAATAAAGAAACGTCCAGATTTACCACAAATGTCCCGTTCGTCATTGTACAAATTTATGAAGCAAATTAACTTCAAGTACATGAAAAGAAACCGTAAAATATTCTTATCGAACGGGATGATATCATTACATGGAGAAGAAAATACTTTACTTAAAATGAAGGAATTTAGGAGAGAAGGTAGACCAATTTATTATTTAGATGATACGTGGGTTAATGAAGGTCATACAAAAGAAAAAGTATGGATAGATAACAGTATAAGAGATCGGCGTCAAACATTCATCGAAGGGCTATCTACAGGACTAAAAAACCCGTCAGGAAAAGGGAGGAGGCTTATTGTGTTACATATTGGATCCGAACATGGCTTTGCTGATGGAGGGTTATTGCTTTTCGAAGGTAAGAAAACAGGAGATTATCATGAAGAAATGAATGCAGCCGTTTTTGAGACATGGTTTAATAATGTGTTATCAAAATTACCTGACAACGCTGTTATCGTCATGGACAACGCGTCTTACCACAGCCGTAGAATGGAGAAAATTCCTACAGCAGGATCACAGAAAAAAGATATGCAAGAGTGGTTGCGAAATAAGCAGATTGAATTCAGAGAAGAGATGGTACGAGCTGAACTTCTGAATTTAATCAAAATAAATAAAGAACAATATAATTTGTATGTGATTGATGAAATGGCAAAACGTAATAATAAAGTTGTATTAAGGTTGCCACCGTACCATTGTGAACTCAATCCAATAGAGTTGATATGGGCAAAAATAAAAAATGAAGTATCATCGAAGAACATCACATTTAAATTGACAGAAGTGAGGGGGCTGTTATTGCAAGCTATCGAAAATGTTCAAAATGTTAATTGGAAAAGTTGTGTTGAGCATATAATTAAGGAAGATATAAAAATGGCCACACTAGATGGCATCGTAGATGATCTAATCGAGCCGTTTATTATTTCTATTGGTGCTGATAGTGACAGTGATACTTTCTCAGACAGTTCAGATTTAGAATAGATTATTTAGTTTAATTTTTGCAAGTAACAAGTAGTTAACGGAGCCTTTGATTTCTTTAAATCCTTTATTTATGTTATTTTTGTGTTTAATGTAAATAATTTTTAATAAATGTTTAATTACGTTGTGACTTTATTGATGTAGAGTTTATATTCAAAATTAAGCGGGAAATAACGCTAAATTAAATGTTACCTTTGAGCTCAATGAATAAAGAAAAACTAATAAAATACGAAAATTTAAAAAAACATTCAGAATGTCATTGATTTGGTAACTTTTACAGTGTAAATGTGGCTTTTCCATTTACTCCTCTTAGTTTAAAAATAGACTATAGTGATGAAATGAACTTTTCAACACTAGTTACGAAATATTTTACTTTTCGTAACTAGTTACGAAAAGTAAACCGTTTCCTAACGTCATACAGTTTTGAAAAGTGTCACTTTATGTGTCAAAATTAGATAAATAAATTTAAATAAAACAAATTCAAGAAAAGCTACCTAAGAAAAGATATTTACACAAAAAGATATTAAAAGTCTTTTATAATTAAAATTTGGAACGAACTTAGTATGTATCAACTCTTTTTGTCCATTATCCCCCAATTTTTTAAAACCGTATTTCTAAATACATTTAGTCCAACCTATCATTTAGTTTAAGAATTAAACTGTCCATCATTATACTAAGGATTACATTGAATACACTAGTACCCTCAACAGAAAAAATCGAGTCTTTTACTTTTTCAAATGTAACAACAAAAAATCGTATCCATTATACAAATTTGAAGAATGATGTAGGTAAAGAAAATAAACTTCAGGTTATAACAGAAAATGTTTTTATTGTATATTTTCAATTACAACATTCCAAATATAAATCATTAATGGTCAATGGATTAATTGTGATTATTTGATGTTTAATTGACCACATTTGTATTTAGGAACACGACTTCACTTTTTTTTTTGTGTTTGCATTTCAATTGACCAGCCTTAAAAAGGAAAATTGCACTAGGCAAAACCAATCTATAATATTTTATAAACACACTGCATCATTTTTGATGTTTTAATAACATTGTTATAGCGGCAAATTAGAAAAAAATATATTCACTAGCCTACTGTAAAAATTCAAGTGCATTGGAAAAAAATCATATGTTGTTTACATTTAACTAGAATCCACTAGAGGGCAGCAAATGTCTAACTTTAAATCTAAACTATTTACCACCACTGATTTTGGTGTTAGATCTTCCAACTCATTTCAATAATTGTACTCAAATGATAGGTTACTGTTGCACTGTTAGATGTTCCCTCTGTTGAGCACTAGTTACACTATAATATATCAATACTTCTGACGTAGGTAACGGGTGTTCAGAAACATTCGAAGTCAAAGTAGTCCTTGAAAATATTAAGTCATGTCTGAGATAGATTGAATTTTGACAGACAACAGTTGACATTTAATAATTATTACAAATCAGATACTTAAGTAAAGATATACGATTTTTTGTTCGGAGCCCACTTGACTTCAAATGTTTCTGAACACCCGTTAGATAGTTAAGTAGATTTCTGTTTCCCGACTTTTTTCGTAATTAAACATTGAATTGAAATTCATTGAACTATTTACGTAGTTGTAGTTGTAATGATTTTCATAAACTACATATATACAGAGAATTTGAAAATTCAAATTTTTAGAATAAACTATAAGTTAATTGGATTTTTCTGAATTTTTTCTATTAATTCACATAGACAATGTATGTACAGGTGGCCCAAAATGACCGAAGGGGTTTTAATTCCTTATAACTTTTTTATTAAAATTTTTTTTCTTTGTTTTCAGTATTTTGTAAAGAAGACTTGGGGAATTTAAAATGGAACAGTACACAATTCAACAACGTGCCAAAATCGTTGACCTTTATTTCTCAAATCAACGATCCATTGCGAGATATATTTTTTTTAAAAATATTCTCCATTAATATACTGTATTTAAAATAAAAAAAATTTAATAATTATTTTTTAAATAAGAAGTTATAATGAACTCAAACCCCTTCGGTCATTGCGAGATATAATTTTTCATAATTAAATTAAGAATATTCTCCATTAATATACTGTATTTAAAATAAAAAAAATTTAATAATTATGTCTTAAATAAGAAGTTATAATGAACTCAAACCCCTTCGGTCATTTTGGGCCATTCTGTATAAGACATATCTATATGAATAATGTATGTTCTATATTAAAATGCATGTAAATATTTTACTTATTTATTTTAATATCATATGAACAACATGAAAGAAAATACATAGATATATGTATATACATTCAGAAAAAATAATTTGGATAACTTTTTTCTCTCAGAAATACGCTTCGCATATTAATAATATCTAACTAACAACATAAATTCTAGGCTACAATTTATTAGTTGTCTGTTTGCTTATATATGTATGTATATACTTATGTTTAACATTTAGTAAAATTTTAATTTATTCATTACAAAGCAAAGGTAAACTTTTTTTGATTTTTACTTTCGAAAGATAAATTTAACTACTTTATCAAATGCAGGTTATTTCTACAGGAACGATCTTGTTATCTTATATTAATGAAAAGTAATATGTAGAAAGTTTTAGGTACTAATATTAGGAGATAATAAGATAACATAATATTTTAACAAGTATATAATCCAAGGACTGAAAGAGGTGGGTAGAATAATATAGCAAGAAGGTAGCTTAAAACGTATTCTTGTTCGTTCTTGATAAAACTCATAATTTACGTTAATAATTAACACAACCTTAATGATATTTATTTACAATTTGTTTAGGTATATTCTGTACCTCCCAATCTCTTCCAGAATTATTATTGAGAAGATTTTAATCATTTATTATGTCGGGAAAAAAACAGATGAATCTGCACTTTTAAAAGTAATTACGTATAAAAAAATATCAAATTAAAAATCTAATATTTCTCAAAATGCAGAGGTAAACTTTGAGTACCACTAATACTAAGTTTATTGTTATATTATTAGACAAATTCTACAGTAGTTCTAGGCAAATTCTAGGGTAACCATTTTATATATTATACAGTTGAATAATTAATTCTTCATATATCTCTTTGAAACACTGCATGTAGCATAAATACTATAATCTTCTAATTTCTTGAAAAATATAGACAAATAAGTGAAATATTAAAAGTAAAAGAAGTGTGGACGGAAAATCAAGACAGTACATACATGTATATAATATATCTTTCAGTCTTAGGAATTTACATTTTATTATAAGATCGTTATGATATGTATAGGAAGTGTTTTTTTTTTACAGGGCATTATTTAAATATATAAATTTAAGAGAAGGTGAAACAAAAAAGGTAAAACGCAAATAGAATCTTTTTCCCATATATATTTGTATTTTCGCCAATAACTAAAATATTCAAATTGGTTGACGATTATATTACGTGTTTACTTTCGTAAAAATTCTTAGGGAATATATTAGGATATCAAAATGAAAATGAACATTGTATTAAAGATCAAAGTACCCAAACAAAGGAATAATACTGGGTACGATATGTAAAATTGTACAAGCAATACGCTTATTTCTAACAACCGCCGCTTTTCAACCCATAAAACATTACCATATATGTAATATTTTATTTCCCTTATCATTTCATACCATAAGTTAATATATACAGATTATTTCCCACCGATTCAACACTACTTTTTCGGAATATTAAAAATCACATTTTCAGACGAGTAAAACAGAATTATTTAAGCATTCATAGATTGGTGAAAGCTTTAGACACTACAATTAAAATATTTTATATTATCTAAAGTCCATTTTAATGAGGATTAGTGGGGCGAAATGCAACAGTCTAATCAGATCACCTACGTACGCGTTAGAGATGAGTCTAACTTGTAAAAGCAAAGAGAGGCCAGCGGTTTATGAAAGAAAAATTGTCAGAAAAAAACGTCAGAAAAATGAAATAAGAAGCAAGCTAAGCGAAAAAACATGGTTATGGAAATAAAACCCTAGAGACTGCGCTAATATGAACGCATAAAAAGAATGGACAGGAACCGGAGAAAATTATTCAGTGCAATCCAGGCAATCGCAGATGAAGAGGTATGTACCTAGATCAAAAAGATGGAAAGATTAAATTGTAAAAGACAAGCATGGAATTCGAACATGAAGGTAAAAAAGCCAGGAGAGGAATATTTGGAAAAAGATAACTGAAGAAACAAAGAGTAGCTAAACCACGACAAACCAATTCTATTCTTCCTACGGACAGCCATTGGTATAAACTCTCTCAATTTCTTAAATCAGAGTGTTATTATTAAAGACCGGCACTTAGGTAGGCAAACAGCAGCGTCAGTGCGCTGAGTTTACTGAAATAAAAGTGCACGTTATTTAGAAAAATGCTTTCAGTTCGAATTACACCTACGCGTATTCATAAATACGTCTATAAACAACTTCACACTATAATAGCTGTTCACGTATTCATGTATTACATCCACATCACACATGAAGCGCTGGTAAAGTAAGTCTTCCGAACCTACCGCTGGTCAACGCCTCTGCCAGCCGATCGAGAATGCCGGTCTTTAGTTATTATTCGTAAAGAAGATAATATTCTGTCATTGGCTTGTATCTACTACGTGATGAAATTCCAACTTTAGATTATTTTCTTTACATTTCTGTAAATTGCTTGCACAATTTTGTGTAGGAGATCGTATATGTGGAAGACAAAAATACAACAGACCTCTAGACCTAAATTAGATAAATTATATCGTAACGCACTACATACATACAATCATTAAACCATTAAATTAGAACCATGAACCACTTTAGCGTTTCAATATAAATAAAATATATACAACTATAATCTGTCCATATAAACAAGTCCATTTCTGGGCCAGATATGTAGACGACGTAATTTGCATATGGAAGGGTACAGATAGGCAATTAACGGAGTTCCTAAAAGTAATAAATTCTATAAACCACAAGATACAATTTACAAAAGAAACAGAAAAAGACAAGAAAATAAACTTTCTAGACATTACAATAAACAGACATAATAATAAGCTTACATTCGAAATCTACAGAAAACCCACTTTTACAGACAACATATTACATGCAAATGCGAAACAATCGATGAAAATAAAAATGTCAACATTCAATAGTTATATACATAGAGCCACAAACACACCATTAAGCAAGACAGATTTTAATACAGAAATAAACACAATTAAATTAATCGCAAGAAATAATGGATATGACCCTAAAATCGTAGATAAACTGTTAAAACGTAAAGAAATACAAAATAATAAGAACAAATACCTATACCCGAAAATAACAGAAAATATACAAAGATGGCACAAAATTACATACATACCACAACTCACTAATAAAATAAACAGAATAGTAAAAGGATTAGATATCAAAATAAGCTGGGTAAATAAAACAAATTTAGGAACAATGATTAGCAACAACAAAGATAAAAGAGATAAAATGGACCAATCAGGTGTTTATAAATTAAAATGTAAAGACTGTGAAGCTATCTATATCGGCCAAAGTGGACGAGCCATTAAAAACAGAGTTAAAGAACACAAAAAGTCAATTTTATATAGTGAGAAAAATACAGGCTTTGCCGAACACTGTATAGAACTCAACCACTTCCCCGATATAGATAACTGCGAATTAATACACAATATCACAAAAAGCAAGAGATTGGACCTCCTAGAAATATTAGAAATAAAAATAGCGAAAAAACAAAATCTATTAATCACCAACACACAGATAGAATATGCCAATACACCCTTTATAGACACCGTAATACACAATATAATACCACCCCCACTACACACAAGAACAGACAACATATAAGAACAAGTGCGATAGTCTTTAAGTTAGATTTATAGATCTCTTTGAGAATGGCATAACAGCCGAAACAATTGTTAGAGTATTTAAATAAATCTCATAGTGAAACAAGCCAAGTGTTTTAATTTATTATTTACTGTATGAAGTTAAAATGTTTCACCAAGAAGTATCTGCAACAACAGCCGAGAACTATAATCTGTTCGCACCTTAGAATACAGTAGTACAGTCTTATGTATGGAACTAGAATTTTTTTATCAATTCATTAATGTTTTGACTTACGCCATTTATTTTCATCCAAATGAACTAAATCAACACTTCTGGCTCAAATTCATTACTTATAAAATAGAATTGTAGTTAAAAGTAATAAAGTAGATTATGTTTATATCCTAAATATTCTTAATTTTATAACATTATTTATTCATTATCTAAAATTAGCTATATTTATAAAAATTAATTTTAATAAAACGTCAAGAACAGCATGGTTATGAATTAAATTTTCCGTGATGTCAATCATTCATCTCATGACAGATGTAGGTTATGTATTTATTCAAAGAACCAAAATATTCAACAACAAATCATGCCACTCTGAATATAGAACACATAAAATGTATTTATTTACTATAAAAGCTTATTTAATATAGAAGAACCATGGCAAATTTAAAATGATCAAATCTCCTTCAAATAATATTTTAAAATGCACTAATTGGTAATTGGCATTAGGTAATAGAAGACCGGAATAAACGTCAACCTGCATATTGTAAAGATTAGCACAGCGTAATATTTTCATTCGTTAAGAAAAAGTACTGATAAATCTTATTAATGTTTCATGACAAGTGTTTTAACATTATTTTATTTAGGCTTATCTTATATGTATTTAGATGCTGTGTAAAATTTTGACAATTTCACCTGCTATTTACTTTCAATAAATGCTTTTTTTTATGTCCGAGTTTGATCTTGAGCAACTATACCTAATGCAAGACCTTTTGTAAGTAAGCAATTCACTAAAATTTTTCTAGTGTAGGTATTTTGCTAAAAAAATAACTTGAAATTTATTTCAAAACAATAAGAAACAATTCAATATATAACTTTCAAGAAGAATATAATAAATACTTCAAAATCTGCATTTATATTTACCAGAGATGCTTGATTTAGTTTCTCTCTTTCAAAAAAGTTTTCAAGACATTTAACACAAGTTGCTGGGATTGTGAATTCAGAGCTTTTGCATGCATATCTTTAATAAATGTAAATTCTTAACCTGTAGCCAATAAATAACTTAGTGAAAAGAATACTTACTGAAAATGTATTAAAAACAGTTTTTTGTGTTACGAAAAGATCAATTACTTGCTAGATAGAAAGAAAATTTAGAAAAGCAATAAAACGAAAATAAACCAAAGTAAGATGTCAAACGTCAAAATTGAATTACTCGACTACCGTAGTACAGGGGTGTCACGGCGGGCGGATGAGCAATGTTCTCAGATTCAAATATAACGATTCAAATATAATGATATTAACTGTATCATCCACCAGTTTGTTTCTCGTCATAAGTCATTATGATTTATTTTAGTTTCTTTTCCTTTATATCATCGTCTTCTTGTAAAAACAAATATCACATAACCATACGACTTACGACTTTTCTATACTAACTCAAATCAAATACTAACTGTAATTTATACTAACTAAACTTTATTCAAGTATAGCAAACGCCAGTTAAGTTGGCGCGAGGAGGGGTAAGTTCGCGCAGGATTAAAAGTAGTGGGGAGATTTGTATTTGGTTTTACATCAAATGTCAGATAATTCTAACCTCTGAGCGTGATCCCCTAGCAAAGACATTATGTTCCGTCAAACGTCAATGACAAATGTATTCTGACAATTACTTGAGTAGTGGGGGTGGACGTTTTTAAAAACGGCTTCTGCGCACCCCCTCCTCGCGCCAACTAATTTGCGCTTGCTATACCTTCCACAACAAAACATGGCAGCGCTGTATTGTTTTCTAAGGTGCCAATCAACTGTACAAGTTAATTTTTCTGGATTATGTTATTTAAAAACAATATTTATGCATACCTACGGTCACGGTCACATAAAAGCGACCGGCACTTTTTCCTATTGTATACATCATGTCACTTAATAATGAAAAAAGTCAAATATTATTTAATTTGTCATTAGGGTCATGTCATTACTTACAAAGCCAAAATTTATGAAAAAAACACAAAATGTCAAATTAGTGGTCGCTTTTATGTAACCGCGACCGTACATAAACAAATATTTTTTATAACCACGAACCCGAATGCCAGTGCTTTCTCGAAAACCGGTAGAACGGCGGAAGAGCGGATTTGACATTTCGGAGGGCCTCCGGTAAAGACCAAGAGGTCCTCGAATTCTCATAAAGTAACGTATGTGTCTTACGCTTTCTTGAGAAGCAAACTGCGGTATTTCGCTGCTCCTCTTGCAGCTAGGGTCATTTTGGTATCATCCCCCCCCCTCGTATCAGGGCGTACCACCAAGGTATCCTTCCTCATGTTACATAAGGACCTTGGGGTTCGACGTGATAAGGAAGAGGGTAAAAGGAGGATGGATGACATCAAAACGGCTCTAGCTACTAGGGGGTAGCGGATTATGTCTATAGACGATTATACCACATTACTTCGATTTTAAAAATGCATATATATCTAAACGATTGTAATATTTAACAGATGTTATCCACTTTAATACGATAGGTGTTTGAGCATGTTTTATAATATTTCTTACCATTAAACTTATAGTTTCAATGTCAAATGATAAATGTCATGTGGAAGTGGCTAAAGTACCAACCCAATTTCACAGTCTACTCCAATATGAATTTTTTCGATTGCTCGTTATTTATTGTTTATTAGGTTGCTATCGCTATGATAGTCACCGCGCCTAAACCGTTTTGATTCAAACACGGTTCAAACTATTTCAAATATAAATTAAATTGTTGTGCATAACACAATTGCCTTATTTTATTGCAGTTTTCGAAAAAATATTGTTTGTATCTCGAACGCGAAATGCTTTTGCGTTCTCGAATGGATATTTTGCCTCACTAAAGCTAGGCAAAATAACTTCCATTCTTGAACGCAAAAGTACTATTTCGCGTTCTAGATACAAAAATAACTATTTTGCGACAATATTGCATGCATTTTTGGCGGTGGTTCTAATTTAATGGCCGAAGACTGTATATTGAAAAAAATCGTGAACAAAATATCATGCAGAAAATACTTAAAAATAAAATAAAAAGGCACAAAAACATAGAAACGTTATTATTTATTAAAAAATAAAATAAATACAAAATATCTTGAGCGATATTTTTCTTTTCTATACACAAATTAAGTACTCGTATATCAATGTTTCCGGCCAAATCTCCGATGGATTTAGCTCGTTGCTCTTCCCTCCTTTTCGCCTCTTTTTCTATTTTAAATAACGTACAATAATACTACAAAATCATATATACAGAATTGCACCGTAAGTCCAGGCAACATTTAAAATATATATATATTTATATATTAGATAACCAACAAAATCACCATACTTTTTATGTACCTACGTATATTATATAATAATAGCACATACTCTCTAAATATTTAACGATAGTTTCTTTTAGTGGAATGATTCTTAAAAGTATAGATCATCTTTGTTAAATGCAAGTTAAATTACAGAATAGATTAACATTCATGTTCATTCGTCGAAGTCAAATCGAAACATGATTCTAACAATCTGAAATTATGTATAGTGTTCTCATCGAAGACTTTATATTCTTTATTGTCCAACCAAATCGCAAGTATAGGTAACCATATAGTCGAAGTATGTACAGACTTTTACAATTTAATGAAGTTTGAATTTGACAAAATTTATAGTTACATGTGTGTTATACGAATTTTCTAAATGCAAAATCAGGTATATTATTTTTATTACATTTTATCACAAGTAAAATATGAAATAAATCTCGACTTTGGTAACACTTTTTGGATGCAATATTTTATAATGAGCACAAGAGACTGAAATATAGCATCCTTTATTGTGAATCGTAGTTCATTTTTGGGTCACATCGGCTTTGTAAGTGTTATTTTATTGAGCATATTTTGAATATAATCTTTACACAGTTATCATACGTATATTAAAAAAAAGCTATTACGTAACAAACTACAATTCCAAATCCATTTCAGATTTATTACGGTAAATACAATTCTTTTCAATTCCAGATAAATACTGGTAATTATCATCCCTTGCATTCAATAATTCTAAATTTTCTTATTAAAATTGCTTTCTTATTACACTGTATATTAATATCCAATAAGGTAGAGGTTAGAAAAATATTTAATAACTTAGATTATCCATGAAAATTAATAACTTCATTTTTATTTTAACACTCATACTGAAAACATTTTAGTCATTTTTGTAGACATCTACATAGTTATCTTTAACATATCCAATGGACAGATCACTTCTCACATTTACACATAAAGAATACTATGCCTGGATATACAAATAACTGATCTTATCGACAATTCTTTTTTCACCCAAATAGATAATGTGCCTACAAAAACTTTCCTCATTACAGGTTATGCTCATTCAAATTTATACGTTTGTGACAGATTACGTACACTGTCACCAACCTTTATCAAAAAGCATGGCCTTCTCTAATGAGGAAAGTTTTTCAAGGCACGTTATATGTTCTACAATTATAATATTCAGAGTATTAAAATAAAATCATAAATTGAATTTAGGTAAGTTTAACCTGAATACGATAATGAAAATAACTTAATTGAATGCAATTATCGTAATACAAAAAATACAATCTGGAAACAGTTATAGTAATTTAGAAAGTAGCGAGATGTGTTCACTGGAAAAGATAGCAGTCTATGTTATTCAATTTTTATGTACAGATTCAATGAAGTATTTACATGTTAAAATACAATGCCCAAATTTAGTACTATTGAGCAATAATCAAAACATGAAACCTTTCTTCTAAATAACATTGTCACAAATATATCTTAATACAACTTTATTTATTTATTAAATATTTAATTTGCTCAACGTGCTTTAACATGTGTATATTACGTCAAGTGTCAAAATATACGTCAAAATGTAAACAGTAATGACTTCGTATAGTTCAGTCTTACCAATAGATGCCGGTTAGGCGTAGTTTAAAACATAGGTGTGTTTCTGACAGTCGTAAGAAAACAACGAGTTAGGTAAAGCTTCAAACTTAGGGGATGTTGAAATGTGTACGGTGATAACACCTTAAGTCGTACACTGCGCGACATATAAAACCCGTACAACTCTTATCAGCATAAAATCAGAGTTTTCCTGTTGCGTGAACGTGATAAATATATACTGTCACCTAAAGACTTTATAGGTTATATATGACATACTATCGTGAGCAAAAAAAAGTGGTACAGTCATATTTTAATCGGATTAAATTAGGCTGCGTGAATGTAGATATATATTAGATGTACGCGTCAAATTTAAATATTCAAATAACCTATAAGTATCAAATAACAGATACGTTGATATACAAATAGGTGCAAGTGTCAAAATTGACTTTTGCACGTTACTGCGATTTTAAGTATCTTAGCAACGTCACAATACTAAAATGTTTAATAATTGACTTCACATATAACTTCACTACTGTACCACTTTTTTTTGCTCACGATAGTACATTGCTACATGTAATACCTATAACTTCAGTGGGATTTGACAAGTTAAATAAGACGTGTCAAATTTAATATAATAATATGTTAGTGTACGGGTTTTATATGTCGGGCAGTGTACTATTGTCTTTGAGTGGTTTAAGCGATTTAAAGATGGACGTGATAGTGTACACGGTGACGATAGAATGTTCGTCGGGCTGTCGAAATGCAGATACGATCGCAAAAGTGCATGACCTTGTGTCACGAGATCGACAAATGACCCTTCAAATGATGGCAGAAGAGTTAAACATGAATAAGCATGGAGATATTTCGACAAATATTGCATGAAGATTTGTCCAAAGTTGGTGCCGCACAATCTCGCGGATGAGCAAAAACAGAGGAGTTGCATCGTGCGAAGACTGTTCAGAATTGGCCTGATGATGCAAATTTTCTTAACTACATTGTCACAGATGACAAGGGATCAGCAAAATATATTTTGTCCGGCTCACTAAAACAGTATAGTACGAGTATGGTATCTCACTCTCGCATTCGTTAATAGCAAGTGAATATCAATGACGCTTGAAAAATGCTGGACAATACCATGTAGATGTAACCGTACGCCGGCGCAAACTTGTCGTACTTTGCCTATTAAAAGCACTGACATAGGCGTCATATAGCAAGAAATCATTTGAATTAAATATATATATATATATATATATATATATATATATATATATATATATATATATATATATATATATATAAATATAGTGAAATAGACATTTTAGAAAGAACAAAGAAATGAAAATAAATAGCGATAGCAAAGTAGAAATAACGTGCACTCCCAACAACAGTATTTTCAGCACTAAGAGAACGATTGTATTTCGCAAACGGCAAATATTATGTGTAGCGGGGGTATGTACCGGTATCGAAGCGTTTTGTATTTTATACGGCTATGGAATAATGACGTCAAAATATGTTTTGCCGATCCCTACTGATGATGAATCATGAGTGTTTCAATACGATTCTAAGACGAAGCACCAGACCATTCAGTGGGTTGGAAAATCATCACTAAGAGACCAAAAAGTTTCGTTTACAAAAATCCAGAAACAAAATCATCCTGATTACGTTTTTCGAAAGTCAGGATGTAATCCATAAAGAATTATTACCGCAGACAATCAGTTACTGGTGCATGCTATCTTGAAGTGATCAAGAAAATACTGAAGCGCATTTCTCGAATGCGACCACAATATCGAGAAAAAGATAGTTGGTTCTTGTAACATGACAATGCATCGTCACATTTTTCACTAACTGTAAGGATATTTCTGGCGACAGGAGTTGTTGAGATTAATCATCCACCCTATTCACTGGGCCTGGTACTGACGGATTTCTTCCTCTTTCCTACAGTGAAAACTGTCCTCAAAGGGAAACGATTTCAAGGCGTAGAAGATATACAGCAAACCGAAGCCGTCGAATTGAACGCCATTTCTTGGGAAACATTTGTTGACCGTTTCCAAAAATGTTTAGAACGTTGTAGCAAGTGTATTAATGTGAATGAAAATAACTTTGCATAAATACCAGGATATGTATTTTTTGTATTAGGTACTTCAATTGTGTTCGTGTATTTTATAACAATCTGGGAATTAAATTGCCACACCTTGCTACATATGTGGCTACTTTCCAAATTACTATCACTCTTCTCAATATCTCATAAATGATATGATTATGTGTTCTTCCTCAGTGAATTTCCTTTTATATTAACAATATTTATGTCGCGTTTTTCGTTTTAAATTTGTGTTAACAATGTGTTTATTCCACGTGATTCTTTTAGAACGTGTAAACTATTTTTGGCAGGAATTTGGTAGGTAAACGTTAACAACATAAAATTTCTCATATATCGCGGTAATACATTGATTTTCATCATAAAATTTACCATTTTCAATTCCATACATATTATTTAGATTTCATTTTAATATTGCCAGTTAGGTATTAGATGTGGAGTTAATTATCATAGTGGAAAATACAAGAAACCAATAAAATTTTATTGTTTTCTTTGTTAATCATTGCAATTAAACATATTGTAATACATAAGATTGTCTATGTTGCAAATTTGCTATTTAATTATTTACATCTTGCATTTATTATATGACACCATGAGAAAAATGCTTACAGTAGTTTTTTGAACAGTATTCTTTGTTAAAATAATTATAAATGTGTATATTACATACAAGGTTAGAGAGCAAACCGTGTTCTATTAAAAATTGCAGGGCAACTCTATTTTAATTTGGTTAATTTACTATTTCGCTGCTACTTTTAAATCAAATTCAACATTTTAATTAGATTATAAGTGGAAGTTGAAAATAAAAAAGATCATAACATAAAAATACTCACAAAATTGTAGCAGTTATGAGAAAAAAGAACTAAATTTGTACAAAAATATAAACTGACTAGAGATTTGTTACAAATATCCACATGAAATCTATAGAAAGAATTAGAAAAATTAATCTTCTTTTGATTATATATACAATTACAGATTAACAATAAAAATATACAAGGAAATATGCAGATCACAAAATCTTAACAGAAGTAATTTCATACGACATGTGTTCTTCGTCAAATTTAAATGTTTTACATTCGAAGCATTGGATCTCATAGACTATTTCTTTTTTCAAATTATCTGGAGGAATTTGTAATATGTTTCTGCTATTTATATTTACTAATAAAACACAAATGTGGAGAAAAGATAGCAGTTTACGCCATAATATAGTGAAACAAAAATTTCGGTTCATCATATACTTTCCTCAAACTTTTTCTTCTCTCTTTAGTTTATATTTGAGTGAATCATTGTTTTAGAAGAAAGATTATTTTAACTCAGACAAATCCGAGCATAATCTTACTAGTATTCCAACCTAAACATGAAATAGTTTAAATCGGATAAATACTCCTTAATTTTAAAGTTAAAAACTCCCTTCAGAACTTTTAAATATAAATTTTTCCTCCTAATCTATTCCTAAGCATTCCTTCCTTAAGACATTACTCTCCGTAAGTTGTATATGTTATTTTATATAAGTACATAAGTTACAGGCATCATAATATACACTAAATCTGATGTTCTAAATTAACTATTTATAAATTCTTAATATGTAAGTACCAAAATATAGTCAATAAACCTCATTTTGCATATAGAAACTTTACATTAATGAAAGATGAAATAATTCCAAAATATACATTACGTAGCTCATAGTTATTTTGTAATATATGTAGCACTCCTTTACAGGCACCTATACGTACGTTATAAATGTCTATAAATTTATAATTGCTATAATCAACAATAAGTAGCTATACTATAATACTGGGTTATCTCTATATATTAATCTAAATTTTAAAATAGAGAATTCAGCTAATATTGTTCATTACTTAGCTACTAAAACAGAGATAACTACACGGAATTCATATATATTAGATATAAATAGACATTTATATAATAATATAGATAAATTAAGTATATAAACAACAATATAACAATGGTTTGTTCACATCAATATGTAAGTATCAGTACCACAGACAGTTGCTATTCTGGATTTACAACAACCATCTATATAATGTATAGTCAAGAGGAATTGAAAAATATACTTTGTTGATTTGATTATTGCTTATCTTCGATCGATTAATAAGTACCTAGCTCATCCTTATCCTTCTTAAAGTCACTTTCATGAGGAACTATTGCATTATCCTAACAACCATTTAAATTTAGAAGGGCATACAGAATATAGTCTGGAATCAATTTGACAAGTAATCATATCCCAGCTACCATAATTTACTAACTTTTCATTCAGTGTTTCTCTGGAAACCAATCTATCAATCTTGAACCTTTAGCACATTCTTGTAATCGTAATATAATACCGGATTTTTAATTATTTTCAAATCCTTATTGATTAAACTTTATATGGAAGAATAAATCGATGGTTTTGATCAACAAAATACAATAACAATTATATACACATAACCAAAAAATAAACCCAACCAGCTTGATGAGCAGTATATAATACCTAAATGCAGCTGTATATAATTATAGGTTAGAATGTTTTATTTAGAAGAAACTTATGTCATAGCATCTTTCATCGTTGCGATATCTTCTCAGATTAATTTCAGTGAGTACATCATGATAAAATTAATAATTATGAGTTCCTTTTGTATTAATTATAATTTGTAGTCATTTTCGGAAATGTTAGATAAAACGTGAACTCAAAATAGCTGTTGAAAGCAAAAATATCAACAAATTCATTTTTTTCGCTATTTCGCTCTTCGAATCACATTATCGTCAAAAATGAAGTTGTAAAAGATGACACGAAAACTATATAATAATGCAAGTTTTAATTTACTCTATCGCTTAATCAATATCTTCTTTTAAACTGTCAGCAAAGTCATTATAGATACCTAGTGTACCAAAATTGGATAGTTTTGCCAACCCATGTTTATTTAATCATTCCCTGACAAAAATTCTCTCAAAATATGAAATGAATGTTAATCTTCTACGCAGCTTCGTAACAACAATAATTCATTTTATTAATAATTCGCGTCTTAACACCAAAAGCATTTCACTACAATTGGACTTGAAACGCTTGTGGGGTCGTGTTATTACTCAAGAAAGGATTAGTACTATTAGTGTTTTGCCTTGCGGCAATAGCGGCCCATTCCGCGTCGAAAGGATCACTTTTAGGATACGTTTCCGCTGAATCTAAAGATATCGCTCTCGAATGAGCGCTCATACCTAAGGATCTTCTTGTAGCCGTTCCATCCATACCAGCAGATGGCGTTGTTGAATTAACAATCTTACCTAACCACTGCTCCGGTTTAGGTAGACTAGCATTTGAACTTGTGTTTAATGATATGTTTTTGATAGATGTTATGGATTGATTTGTACTAGACAAGCTGAAATTTAATGTTACCGGAGTGATAGTACTGGAGATTGCTGTAGGAGTCGATGATAAGGATTGATTGATGTTATTCGATGTGTTCGTTATCGATTGGGGCAGATTGTTTTGATTCACAGACGACTGGCTGTTAAAATTGAAATCATCCGAACCACTATGCGTTAGTTGACTCAATCCTTGGGATAACTGTTGACAAAGAGCAGCCACCGTGTCAGTTTGGACTTCGGGAATCGGAGAAACAGGTTTTGAAGACGTCGCTGCCTTATAAGCATTTAATCTTTCTGTATTGCTCGGTAGATCGTTAACACGTAGAGACATCTGCCTCTTGAATGGAGAATTTTGTCCTAATGTTCCTAAACCGCGGAAGCTGCACTGTCTTTGTAGCATGCTAGGTGTTGCGTGTGGTCTTTCGATTGCGAATGGATTAACAGGTGCCGGTTTCGGTACTACATCAACGGCTCTTTCTAATCGCTCTGTTAAACCTTGCTGCCTAAAGGAACCTGATCTGGTAAAAGTGGAGTTTTTCGCATCGAAAGTCATTGTTACACCACATTCTTTATCTCTTTTTTGCTTGCGTTCTAGACAAACGGCGAACGCGCATCCCACCGCATGAGATAATCGTTCTCCTGATTCGCGAAGTGCCAAAAAGCCGTGACACATCCAACGACGAGTAGTGCCGTCCCGGCAAATGTAACTGAATCCCCTCTCGTGATTTCGGTCCGGCGCACAGAACGACACCTTTTCTATTGTTTGATCTACGATTAAGCCCTTTGTTTCTTCTTCGACTACGCGTAAGCCATCTCCGCTGACGTGAAGAACAGCGCGAACTGGTCGTCTGCGAGAACCCTGGAAATAAAAATTTTATCAAAATATAAACAAAGAAAAAGTCATGTTTAAAGAATAAATGTAAAAATTGCATAATGCAACAAAAACCTTAATGTACAATAATTGCTTAAAATGGACATTACGTTATAGAATTTGATTCGCAGCCACAAATCATGGGCACTAAACTCCAACTATTATATTCAAGAATTATAATCATACAACATTTACATTAAAGACTTGTTGCTTTTATTGGATTTCATCAAGACTTTCGAATGTATATATTACATAGGAACCTTAATGCTATTAATAACTGGTGCAATGAAGAGATGATCAGGCTGAGTATAAATAAATGTATAGTGGCATAGTAGGCAACTAGTTATACACCAGTGACGCATTTTTCCAATTGTCAAATATTTCCGATTCTTCATTCATACTTAAATTTTAAAATAAATACGTTTTATTGAAAAATACATAAATTGTTTAAAACAGTTAATTATCCCAACAGGTGTATACCTTGTGCGAAGACAATTTTAAATATTTTTAACAAATTCAAAGACGATGGATAGTATTTCTTTAAGGATGAAATATATCGAAGATAGTAAAATTAGTTTATCAAAAAAGGTAGAAAATATGAAAGCGTTGATAACAAAAAAATACAAATAGATTTTACCATTCTATGAGATTGTAGAACGTCCTCACACTATTACTAGCGAATTACCGAACGTAACCCACGTATGTATTTGGGGGTATTTCAATAACACGATAAAAACAAATAACACCTCGTGGTATCTTACGAATAAGTGGTTTTATAAGATGGAGAAATTTATCTTAAAAAGCAGTAGTGGGAAATTCTTGTAGGTAATAAATATTGTTATGGATTTTTCCTTAAATAACATTTAAAATTTAATTAAAAATAAATGAACATAAGTTTTGGATATCTGTGTATATCCGATATGTTATTTCATGTGCTAAGATAAAAAACTTGATTTTTGGAGGTCGTCTTGATGTGAAAGCGTTGTGAAGGTGTTGAGGGGGAGACAAAGTTGTGCCCTTAGACAAGAACGTTGTATTTTTATGAAATATATATACATATATATATATATATATATATATATATATACATATATACAGGGTGAGTCGTGAGGAATCGACCAAACTCAAGGAGTGTATTCTACTGGTGAAAGTAATGTAAAAAAACTCAAATGTTGTTATCCGATTTTTATTTGTTTTCGAGTTATAGCGTAATTATAAATGTAGATTTAGTATACCATGTTTATGTATGTATTCGTAAAAACAGTGAAACCCTGGTAGCAATTCATTATAGGGAAGTCTTCCTAGCTGAAGCGCTACCTGTTCGTGGTTTCCCGATCTAGCCGTAGTGACATTGAAAGCAGTCGAGAAATAGTGTAGAGTGGTTTGTATGCCTAATGCGTCTAGTGTCACTACATCTAGTTCATCGTTGATATAGTGAGGGCGCTGCCATCATAAAAAATTGTCCCTATACCTTGGAGTAAATTATAACATTGTGTTCGGGTATTGTGACATTGACTTGACGTTTGTACGACTATAGTGTAACAAACTAAAATGCCACACACTTATTCTAATTTAGAATATGCTAATATGGTGTTTGTTTATGGATTTTGTAATGGGAATGCTACAGCTGCTGCTAATGAATATCGTCAACGGTTTCCACATCACAGACATCCTAATAAAACTGTATTTATTAGTGTATTCAACACATTGTGCGCGACCGGAAAGCTTCCCAGTGTAAACATAATATCTGAACGAGGCAGTCGACAACAATTACAAGAAGTAGAAGATATTCTGGATGTAGTAGAAGAAGACGCAACTACCAGCTCACGGAGAATTAGTATTCAATTGGGCATTCCACAAACAAGGGTGATAAAAACACTCCACGAGCATGGCTTACGTTCGTACCATGTACAAAGAGTACAGCACCTACAGATGAAACGACATTCACCCGTGACGGTATTAATAATTGTCATAACCAGCATGTATGGTCAGACGAAAATCCACACGCAATAGTCGAAAGTAACTTTCAACATAAATTTTCGGTAAACGTGTGGTGTGGTATGATCGATGGCTTTTTAATTGGTCCTTACATTTTTGAGAATCGCCTCACGGGAGACACCTATTTACATTTTTTAGAAAATGAACTGCACGGACTGCTAGAGGATGTTACCATAAACATCAGAATCCAAATCTTCTACCAGCACGATGGAGCGCCTGCACATTACGCTCGTGCAGTCAGGCAAATTTGGCCGAAAGGTTTCCAGGGAGTTGGATTGGACGTGGTAGTCACATTGGTTGGCCTCCTAGGTCTCCAGACCTCACGCCACTCGATTATTGTTTATGGGGCTGGTTAAAAAATGAAGTGTATCAAGTAAAAGTGGACACTCGTGATGCACTAATTCAACGGATTATGAATGCTGCTGACAATATCAAACATCAACCTGACGCAATCAGGAACGCAACCAGCGCCCTTGGTAGACGATGTAAAAAATGTTTTGAAATGAATGGCGGTATTTTTGAAAATATATTATAAAGAACGATAATACCAATAAAATACAAAAACTTCAATGTATGAAATTTTGTTTATTTTTAATTACGCTATAACTCGAAAACAAATAAAAATCGGATAGCAACATTTGAGTTTTTTTACATTACTTTCACCTGTAGAATACACTCCTACAGTTTGGTCGATTCCTCACGACTCACCCTGTACATATATATATATATATATATATAGTATATTCGTGACCTTGGTATGATAAGGTAAACTTAATTTGTTGGCGATTAAAGGTCTGGTTATTACTTCAAAGTGTATATATACACTTTGAAGTAATAACCAGACCTTTAATCGCCAACAAATTAAGTTTACCTTATATATATATATATATATATATATATATATATATATATATATATATATATATATTAAGACTTAAGAATTAAGACGTCTTATAAATATAATTTTAATTACATAAAAAATTATAGGAGATACGTTGACAAGAAAAACGTTGTTTAATCAAATTACTATATCAAAATTACGAGAATACAACTCTCGACAATATACGGGAATTGAATATAAAATACCATCAACTAATTAACACATCAACTCATCCCGAATTAATTTAAATATATATATATATATATATATATATATATATATTATATGTATATATATATATATATATATGTACATATATATATATACATATATATATATATATATATATATATATATATTTAAATTAATTCGGGATGAGTTGATTGTGTTAATTAGTTGATGGTATTTTATATTCAATTCCCGTATATTCATCAACTCATCCCGAATTAATTTAAATATATATATATATATATATATATATATATATATATATATATATATATATATATATATATATATAATAATAATAACTTCGTGACCTTGGTATGATATGGTAAACCTAATCAGTAGGCGATTAAAGGTCTGTATATTACTTCAAAATATATGTATTTAAAAACTCTACATGTTTCGGCTGTATACGCCTTTTACGAAAAAGGCGTATACAGCCGAAACATGTAGAGTTTTTTAAATACATATATTTTGAAGTAATATACAGACCTTTAATCGCCTACTGATTAGGTTTACCATATATATATATATATATATATATATATATTTAAATTAATTCGGGATGAGCTGATTGTGTTAATTAGTTGATGGTATTTTATATTCAATTCCCGTATATTGTCGAGAGTTGTATTCTCGTAATTTTGATATAGTAATTTGATTAAACAACGTTTTTCTTGTCAACGTGTCTCCTATAATTTTTTATGTAATTAAAATTATATTTATAAGACGTCTTAATTCAGAAAGCTTTTAAAAATTGTATTTCAATTGTATTAATATTTATATTGTATTCAATATTGTTATTTAAGAGAATTATTATTAGTAAGAATAAATAATAAAGAGTATTATTAAACTTTTACGTAAAAAATTATAATTGTAAAAGTTTGCTCGTTGGTTTCAAGGGTATTTTTTCATGTGTTTGATGTTTGCACATGCGTAGATTTGGTCGTGTATTAAATTTGATTATACAGTGTGGTTCTCTGGGGAGAAATTAAAAATAATATTTATTATTTTTTAAATAAGATTGTTCGGAAGTCATTAGAGGAAGTTTTAATTCACTAAGCTGTCAATATACAGTGGATATATTTTACCTCAATTGTGTCATTGAAAGATACATCTTTATACTTTATAAAGGTAGTTTTTTTTTCTTTTTTGTTTTTTTTTTTGTATTAAAGATTCAGTTTAAATTTTATTCTGTGTTTATTTTGTGTTCTGGCCTTTACTACTGTTTAATAAAAAAAAATAAGTAACTTATATAATATAAAATATTGTCATGAACTATTGACTGGCGTCCAAATAATATTGCAGTTCCACGTTTTTCCGATTGGAACCCTGAGAAGTAAGAAGCCTCATATTTTGAAAATCCACCGGCTGAGTAACCTGGTTGGGAAGATTAGTTGTGGATGGTGGTATATAAATCAACAAACCACTATTCATAGCAATATGTTACTATTTCTTTAATAATCCCAATAACTTTTGGACTGTACAATTAGCTGACAGCATTACTACTATTGGAATTAAGATTGAGGAAGGGAAGACACTATGTAACAAACTTTTGGAATATGTTAAAGCAAGGCTATTTTCATATGAAGGACGATCAGTTACTAGAGTAGCAACTGTTTGAGACCCTCGATTTAAAAGAGAAAGTTTTCGTAGTACTGAAAATGCTACTGGGGCTAATTCTTTTCTAGAACAAGAAATGTTTAATATTATGAAGAAAATAGATCCTGAAAATAAAGAACAGATGCCTGTAATCGAAACAGACATTAGTCCACATCAAAAGTCATTTTCATTATTTGGATTTTTGCAAGAAAGAATAAGAGAAAGTAAAATCAATTACAGCCGATGTAATAATAACTAAACAGCAAAACCTCGAAAGACTAAATTCAAATCAGGAAGTAGATTCTCATTTATTTTGGAAGGTAAGTTTGAAAAAGAAGGGTAATTGCATTTTTTATTTGGATTTTCTTTTAGGTAACAGGAATGGAGCTGAAACCCTTAGAATAATGTACTAGGAAATACTTCTGTATTCCAGCAAGTTCAACAGAAAGTGAAAGAGTCTTCAGTACAGCTCGTTTAATAATAGAACAAAGGCGTGCAAGACTAAACCAGAAAATGTTAGTATGATAATGTTCCTAAATAAAAATATTAAAAATATTAATAAGTAACCTAAATATTTAATTTATCAAAATTACAACCAAAGTAAGGGATTCCATCTTACTATGCTTTCTAACTATTAATGATATGCATGTTTAAGCATTCAAAGAGAAATTATTTAGATTGCAATACAGAATGTAGATGAAACTCGTTAAATCTATTACGGGACTGTTTGGTTTATCGGTAAAAATTATTTTATTTAAAATTTCTTTATTTTCATTTAACAAATTAAACATTAAATCACAAAAATCAGTTCGTTTTACTTTATCTTCCTCGAAAAGCTCTTGCTATTGGTTTGATATCTTCTATGACTTACACTTGAATTCTTTCAGGGTTTGGAACACCGAACTATACGATACTCCAAAATGGGCTACATTTAAAAGTGATCCCACAGACGGTTCTTTTACATAACACAGGACATTCAGCTTCATGTGTTCTGTTAACACGTGATTGGTTTTATTTTTTCTTTGTGGAAATTTAAAAAACAACTATCATCTTTGAATTTGTTAAAAAAATTTAAAATAGTATTCGCACAAGGTGTACGCCTGTTGGGATAATTAATTGTTTTAAATAAATTATCTATTTTTCAATCAAATGTATTTAATATTTAAGTATGAATGAAAAATCAGAAATATTTGACAATTGGAAAAATACGTCCAAATATGTCATTGGTCTATAATTGGTTGCCTACTATGCCACCATACATTTATCCCCATGTGGAAAGCTAATTGAAAAAAAATCAATGCATTATACCTATGTGTAATGATAAAAAAAGAACTAGGTATATCACGAAAGTATACGTTCTATGTGTCTAAAACGCGTACAAATTTGCTCTACAAGATTATGTTATTGCATATGTACAATAATGCCAATAGGTTATATAGCCTGGTCCATTCTGGAGAAAATAATTATCTTTTTAATTTTTCTTTATTTGCTTTTTTTATAAAACTGCACTATATTAATTAATTATTATTTTTTAGTTTGATGTATTATTTAATTTTTTCTTTATTTAATTCTAATTTAGATTATATTGATCTGTTGGCTGAATAAGTATTATTATTATTATTGCGGCTAATAATCTATCTAGACAGGTACACAGTGTCCCGTATCGTTATGTTCAAATTTTAGGATTGTAAAGTAGACTACATTTCAAATAACAAAAACGCAAAATTTCTATATCCATTTTTATTTGTTTCAAAGTTACAGATCTATGAATGTGATTGTCAGATCATGAAAAAAAATGTAATCCTAAAGTCAATACAAACTGATTTTATTTAAAAAAAGTTATACGATTCAATAACAGGCCTGTGCATACAGTAATTTCTTGGATTTTCTACAAAAAAGAATACTGCAAATTGATTTATGATAAAAAAGGTTCTTACTTATTTCGTAAGTGCTGCACCATGAATATCATACAATAAACAAATGTTCAGATGACTGTTAACGTTGCATTTTTTAATAAAGGATTGCATTACGTTTCAGTTCATACAACAGCTTATTAGTAAGTGGACACGTTTTCTTTATTCAAAATGCCTTACCGATTTTCTTCTCAAGAGTATGCGGACATGCATTTTGTGTATGGCTACTGTAACGGGCAGTGCACGTCAAGCAGTTATTGAATACCGACATCGGTTTCCCGACAGGCGCATTCCTCATTACAGAACGTTTCTGGAAGTACACATGCAATTTCGGGAATGCGGACTGCGTGATTATCTTTTCGACCGAGGAGTAAATTTGCCAGCAGACTTAGAGGAAGAAGCAGTAGCTATTGTTACAAGGGATCCAACTCTCAGTGTACGTCGAATCGCTAGACAACTAGGAGTGCCACGAACGTCAGTTTGGCGAATTTTAAAACGTGAGGGCTTATATCCATATCACTATCGCAGGGGACACGGTTTGCTTGAGGCAGACCACTATGCTTGTCTAGTTTATTCTACCTGGATATTAAGACAGTCGCGGCTTCATTTTAATTTCTGCATAACAGTCCTCTGGACAAATAAATCTACGTTCACGAGAAGTGGTGTTACAAATCTGAGAAACCTGCATCAGAAAATCCCAAAGCTATACGCCCATCTAAATTTCAACATTAATTTTCAATTAACGTTTGGGCGGCCCTAATCGATGACTTGTTGATTGGTCCTGTCGTTCTTCCTGGGAGGTTAAATGCGGACAATTACCTTCAATTTCTTATTGACGAACTGCCAGGTATTTTAGAGGATGTCCCACTGAATGTTCGACGAGACATGTGGTTTCACATGGATGGGACACCACATTTCGGAATTGCTGTCCGAAATTGGGTTAACGTCAATTATCCAAGATGGATTGGTCGAGGTGGTCCTGTTGCATGGCCACCCAGATCACCCGATGTTAATCCCTTTGACTTTTATTTATGGGGGTACATGGAAAATTTAGTCTATGCGCAAGTTTCGAACACAAGAGAAGAGTTGTTGGATCGTATTCACCTGGCTGCCGAGCAAATCCAACAAAACAAGTATGAAATTCGGATAAGTACTTCTTCTGTTGGCTTACGGGCACAAGCCTGCATTCAATATGGAGGTGGACGTTTAGAAAATATTATTAATTGAACTTTTTTAAATAAAATCAGTTTTTATTGACTTTGGGATTACATTTTTTTTTTATGATCTGACAATCACTTTCATAGATCTGTAACTTTGAAACAAATAAAAATGGATATACAAGTTTTGCGTTTCTATTACTTGAAATGAAGTCTACTTTACACTCCTAAAATTTGAACATAACGATACGGGACAACTTGTTTATTGGTATCTTAACTACTGCAGTATCAACGCAAGTTTTGTAGATTATGCTTTCCAAATCGGTCCTCAATCTATAGTCAAGAGTCGGCGAACAATGTTCAACCAATTTCGACTTTCAGTTAGAACCCCTTTTCTGCAAAATTAAAATTGTTACTCCTTGATACGATAGCGTATTGATAGAGTACACTAACCGACATCAAGAAGGCTTATGGATTGGAGAACAGCCAATAGAGAGAGTAAAGAAATACAAATATTTGGGAACAACTGTTACCGACACAAATGAATATACCGAAGAAATTCGAACGAGAATCGGCCAAGCCAGGAATATATTCAACAAGATGAGGAAAGTATTGTGTGGCACTGACCTTAGTCTGCGTCTCAAGATCAGGGTATTGAAATGTTACGTGTTCCCGGTGCTGCTGTATGGGATGGAAGCCTGGACGCTAAAGCAAGACACTAACAAGCGTCTAGAGGCATTTGAAATGTGGGCATATAGGAGGATCCTGAAGATAAGATGGATAGATAGGGTTTCAAATAGTGAAGTACTTAAAAGAATTGGGAAAGAGAAGGAAATATTGAACACAATAAAGATAAGAAAACTACAATATCTGGGCCACGTGTTGAGAGGGGAAAGATATGCTCTGCTACAGATAATTATTCAGGGTAAGATACAGGGAAGAAGAAATATAGGAAGAAGACGTATTTCCTGGTTAAATAATTTGAGACAGTGGTATAAATGCAGCTCCATTAAACTATTCAGAGCCGCAGCATCAAAAATGAGAATAGCCGTGATGATAGCCAACCTTCTGAGAGGAGATGGCACCTGAAGAAGAGAAGATACGATAGCATCACTAAATATCGGGTGGTACTGTATTCTTACAAGTCCATTTTTTCCTTAAAAAGTCCTAATTTCCTATAAATTAAGACTTTTGCTTATTGAAATTTTCTTCAATTATAAATAGTTTCTAATATAAAGTTATAAAGAGAATATTTTATTGATCGTAATTTGGTGAAACAGCAGCAATCGTTTATATCTTTTGATTCTACTTTCTTAATTTTCTCAGTAAGAGGATTTATACAGCGTTGGTAAACCTTCATGCGTAATCGTACTAATCGCCCTTAATTGATCTGATTGAAATATCCATTACCTAAACACGATTTTCTGTTTCTTGAATAGAATTCGACGAATTCACTTTCAGTTACTGTTACACGAACTGTGTGCGGACGTCCACTCTGTTGTAGTAGACAAATCTAACTCTTGGAGTGATTTTAACAACTTTAAAAAATCACGTGCACCTTTACTACAGTTCTAAAGAGCAATTACTGCGATGCAATTTTCATTAACGCGCCACTCCATATTAGAAGTTACTGAAGTACACTACACAGGTAAACTACAATAGAAAGAGACACAACGATGTTGTGTGTCTTTCTATTGTAGTTTATCGTATACGCTTAAATTCTTATAACAAAACTTATGTCAGGATTAGATAAGATTACCTTTTAAGATAAAGAATGACCTCCGGTTTTTGAACAGGTATCTAAACTATCTATAATGACGAGCAAGGAAAACGATTATTATCCCGTCCAAGTAACGATACCAGTTGAACGAAACATTTAAATAACTTCTTTCGCGTTTTTTTACAGCACGTACGCCATTTGTAATTTTATTCTTTTTTGTAATTCATTTCCTTAAATTTATTTATATACGAGATTTGATTGTAAAATTTTAAAACAGGAGCCGCCACTGCTTAATATAAGGGGATGGATTTTCCTGCACATATGAAGAGAAAACTTATTTTGTTCTTGAAATGTTAATTTAAAGGAACTAAGGAATTCTTTGTACAGTTCGAAATCCCTTAAAAATTAATAAAGGACCCTTACAAATACAGTTAGATTGTGTATTTGCTTTAGTGCAATAGGTAACTTGTATAATCTTAGGCTAGCCTAATTTATAGTTACTACTTTCGGTCAACAGCAGATGGTATTTGGGGTAACAGTTATTAATGTTATTTATATAATTAATTGACTTGGCAGATACATGTTGAAACTCCATTATAAATTATAATAAAACACGTTTATACGTTTGTTTCAAATACGTTTTAATAACACTACAATTGTTTCGCCAAACATTGGCTTCATCAGGTGCTGATAGTCTGATAATACAATAAAAACAACTTAATATATATAGTCTCACACTCATGTATGTAACACATTAACAGTGGGGATGTATTGTAGATATTATAATTGTAGGAGGGGTGAAAAATTAAATTCAGTTTGTTCATTTAACGCTACGCCTAATTTGTTGTATCTATTGATTTCTAACGTCTCCAATAAATTAAGTTTTTTGCTTTTATCCTGTACATGTAAAATTTTATAATCTATATTAAATTTATGATTTAACTCTAAGCAGTGGTTTGCGAAAGTGGAGTCTGTTTTTTGGCTTCTATAACATTTTTCGTGTTCCCTTGTCCTCTGTTGGAAGGTCTGACCGACATATACCTTATTACACTCACAAGCCAACACATAGACCCCCGATTTTGACCCTTTATCCGTTTTATCTTTGTCATTCCTAATATATTTTTGGACTGAGTTATAAGTTTTGTAAGAAATAAACCCATTGCTAACTTTTTTGATTAGTTTACCTGTTTTAATAGATGTATTTCCTATATATGTAATGGTATTGTACTGTTTTTTTAAAATTAGACGGTATTTTAGGGTAGATTAGAGAGAGCGCAAGTTTTTTCTGTTTTTGTTCGATAATTTTATTAACTAAATTTACTGTATATCCATTATTGATTGCTATAGTGTATATTCTATTTAATTCAATGTCAAAATTGATTTTGTTCATAGGTACGTGAATAAGCCTATGTATCATAGATTCGTATGCTGCTAATTTATGTGAAGTGGGGTGAAAAGAGCTCGCGTGTATTGTTGTGTCTGTATGTGTAGGTTTGTAGTATATTGCAAAATCGTGTCTACCTGTTTTGTTTGAAATGGTTAAATCGAGAAAATTAATAGATTTGTAGAAAAAGACAAATCTATTAATTTTCTCGATTTAACCATTTCAAACAAAACAGGTAGACACGATTTTGCAATATACCACAAACCTACACATACAGACACAACAATACACGCGAGCTCTTTTCACCCCACTTCACATAAATTAGCAGCATACGAATCTATGATACATAGGCTTATTCACGTACCTATGAACAAAATCAATTTTGACATTTAATTAAATAGAATATACACTATAGCAATCAATAATGGTTATACTACAGTAAATTTAGTTAATAAAATTCTCGAACAAAAACAGAAAAAACTTGCGCTCTCTCTAATCTACCCTAAAATACCGTCTAATTAAAAAAAACAGTACAATACCATTACATCTATAGGAAATACATCTATTAAAACAGGTAAACTAATCAAGAAAGTTAGCAATGGGCTTATTTCTTACAAAACTAATAACTCAGTCCAAAAATATATTAGGAATGACAAAGATAAAGCGGATAAAGGGTCAAAATCGGGGGGGTCTATGTGTTGGCTTGTGAGTGTAATAAGGTATATGTGGGTCAGACGGGGCGTACCTTCCAACAGAGGACAAGGGAACACGAAAAATGTTATAGAAACAAAAAAACAGACTCCACTTTCGCAAACCACTGCTTAGAGTTAAATCATAAATTTAATATAGATTATAAAATTTTACATGTACAGGATAAAAGCAAAAAACTTAATTTATTGGAGACGTTAGAAATCAATACATACAACAAATTAGGCGTAGCGTTAAATGAACAAACTGAATTTAATTTTTCACCCCTCCTACAATTCTAATATCTACAATACATCCCCACTGTTAATGTGTTACATACATGAGTGTGAGAGTATATATATTACGTTGTTTTTATTGTATTATCAGACTATCAGCACCTGATGAAGCCAATGTTTGGCGAAACAATTGTAGTGTTATTAAAACGTATTTGAAACAAACGTATAAACGTGTTTTATTATAATGTTATTTATAGTACCTACAGTAAATATGTACGAGCTGTATAAATTAAGTAATGAGACTGATTTTTTCAATTTTTTTGTTCGAATACAATTACAATTCAATATTATCTACCTCAAAATAACTTCCTTGGGAAATCACAGCGCTCGAGATGGTTCTTCTATTCCTCATAGTAGTGATGGCACTCGGATACTCGAATAGTCTTTCGCTGATCGGTTAGAAACATTTGACTTCCCTTGAGGTGATTTTTCAATCTCGAAAGAGCAGAAAGTCACAAGGAATCAAGTCAGATGAATAAGGAAGCTGAAGAGCCACAGGAATGTTTGTACCTTCCAAAAACGCCTCTATTGAAATTGCTGTCAATGCGCGTTGTCGCGTGATGTAACACCCAGTTGTTCTTACGCATGACCTTTTTCGAAGTTCTTCAAGAACCTCTTGATAAAAGTGTTGATCGACCGTTTGGTTTTGAGGCATAAACTCTTTTCGGATGATCCCCTGACTATCAATAAAGCAAATCAAGTTGTATTTGATCTTCGACTTGCTTGTTCATACTTTTTTGGCCTTTAGGGAGATTGAAGTGTGTCATTCCGTGCTCTGGCGCTTTATTTCCGGGTGGTATTCAAATACCCAAGGCTTGTCACCAGCAATAACATGTTCCGGAAAATTGGGATCATTTTCAATTGAAGCACCTTTCTGTAATGATCCTGGCAGGATCGCCATGTAATGTAGCTGGGCCTTACGGCTACATGGTGGTGCAGGTTCGAGAATGAGTGTAATTAAATAACACGAGTTCGGAGTAGTTTTAACATACTATAATTAATTTAACACTTACAACGAGTTTAACAGAATATATACATGATAATAAATTAATATATGACAGCGGTCGAAAGAGAGTTCTATAACTTACTCACTGTTCGTTCTGACTGTCTAATTGTGACTATCTTATCTCTTCAATCTATTGTCTTATATATCCCTCTTTCGACCATGTGCTACTTAAACAATAACAAGGTTTGCAAGTGTGCAACCCTGATCCATAACCTTGTGTATACAATCAAATGGACCGAGGCCGTATTGATATAATACGCTACGTATCGTTATGATACAACATATTGGTGCCGGGGCCATCTCCTTGATAAAGTAGTACATACACATGGTATTGGTACAGAGTTATTACATTTCCCTCTTGATGTCTTTTTGGTATGCAAAAGGTTTTTTTGGAACAATTTATCTTCAATCGACTCTTTTCCTCCTGAAAATGTTAAACCATCAAGAAACCTGTGCCTTTGACAAAACACCGTCTTCGCAGGCTTGCTGAAGTTTTGCAAATGTTTCCGTTGCACTGTGCTCAAGTTTGAAGCAAAACCTGATTCCACACCGTTGTTCGAAATTGATGTCACTTATTTTTAAAACGCACTAGAAAAAACCGTTTCGGAAAAATCTCTACGGACAACTAAATGACTCTAGCGAGTTCGTATGTTCACCTGACGCACCTTCAAGTCCGGCGTCCCAAGTATTGCCAGATCGAACGCTACGCTACGTTGCCATCTTATTACTCAATGTACACACCTCGTATAAAGGCATTATTTTCAAACAGGTGTTTGTGTTTAAGTAAAAATGTTAAAGTTTCAAAAATAAAAATAGCAAATACACTTAAAATATTATTAGCTCTAAAATAACATCTGCATGATTAAAAACACGCCCAAAATTGTAGATGTGGATAACTAACATACACCAAATATATGATGTCGTTTTGCACTTCGTTGCTAATGATCTTCTGAAATACGAGATAATTCCGGAAAGTAAGTTTCATTTGGTAATGAACGAAAATCAAGTGGAGATACAGAAAAACTATTTATTTCAAAACAATTTACAAACCTTAAGCTATTTTTCTACATAGTTCCCACCATTTTGTAAGCATCTATCACAGCCTGGGATAAGATTTTGTATGCCTTCTTCACAGAAGGTTATAGCCGGTATTGCCAACCATGTGGTAACATGTCCCTTGAGCTCATCATCGTTGCGTTCAGGTACAAAAAAAAAAAAAGATGAAAGTCGCTAAAAGCAAGTTCAGAGCTGTACGGAGGGTGGTCAAACAAGTCGCAGCCAAAGCCCTGTAAGAGTTGTCTTGTCACATTCGCAGTGTGACGTCAGGCATTGTCATGAATTACTATTTGCCTCAGAAAGTCATCACCGCTATTGTAGTAACGTGTCAAAAAGTCAAGTGCACTGCTCAGACGTTTTTTTGTGTTGTTCTTTAAGTGTTTTTGCACAAAGTTTGTCAAAAACCTAGTTTTACAGTGATAACTTCTGCACGAACCAGTTCATCAGTAACCAAAGATGGATGTTCACTTCGTTCTTCATCGTGTACTTGATCATGGCCTTCATTGAACTATTGGACCCACCACCGATCACTGATTACATTTTTTCCATAAACCCCGTCGATGAATGTCGACTAGTTTAATATACGAGGGTGGTTTGACAATTAACTTGGTTCACACACTAATAAAGGGCGCAAATGTAATCTGTATATGTAGTCATAAAGTGTCATTCCTATGAGTTAATATTCTCTGGTCTTAAGTCATTCTGACAGTAACTCGTTGTTTGATAGTTACTTAAACAGAAGTGTTTCGAGCAATAGCGAAAAATGGATAAAGTTGGAATTCGTGGTGTGATTCAATTCTTTTATCTGGAAGGGAAAACAGCGAAGGAGATTCATTTCACCTACATTGGGTGACTCATGTCCTTCTTATGAGTGTGTTCGACTTTGGGTAAATGAGTTTAAGCGTGGCAGAACAAGCATTAAAGATGCACCACGTCCTGGAGCCCCGAAATCAGCTGTGACACCCGAAATCATCGATATAATCCATGATTTGATTTTAGCCAATAGACAAGTGAAAGTGCGCGAGTTAGCGGAAGCCACAGGCATCTCAACTGAGCGAGTTCACTTCGTTTTGCATAAAGAATTGCACATGCAAAAACTGTGCGCAAGATGGGTGCCGCGTTTACTCACTCAAGAGCAATAGCGAATATCTGCCGACAATTTGCAAGTATTTCAGAAGAATGTAGTTGAGTTTTCTCGCCGTTTTGTGACAATGGACGAAACTTGGATACACCACTATATCCCGGAAACTAAACAGCAGTCAAAACAATTGATTGCCCGTGGCGAATCGGCTCTGAAAAAAGCGAAATGCGTTCCATCCGCTGGAAAGGTCATGGCGTCAGTTTTTGTGGGACGCAAAGGGAATTATCCTAATCGACTACCTTGAAAAGGGAAGAACCATTACCGGAGAATACTATGCATCACTTACCGATTAAAGGCGGCAATAACAGAGAAACGCCCGGGAATGGCCAAGAAAAAGGTGTTGTTTCACCATGACAATGCCCCCGTGCATTCAAGTCGTGTCGCTCAGCAAAAATAGGCCGAGCTACGATTTCAACTGCTTCCGCATCCTGCGTATTCGTCAGATCTAGCTCCTTCGGACTACCATCTACTCCCGAAACTAAAAACTTTTCTGGCAGGACGAAAGTTTGAGTCTAATGAAGTTGTCATACAGAAAGTAAACCAGTATTTTGAAAGCATCGAAGCAATTCATTTCCGTGAAGGAATCGCGAAGCGGGAGAAACGTTGGGGCAAGTGCGTTGAACTTCGAGTGGACTATGTCGAAAAATAAAGTACGTTGCAAAACTCAAATTGTTTTCTTTCATAGCAAATCAAGTTAATTGTCAAACCACCCTCGTACTTCGTATTTAGAAAACTAATTACAGATATATTTTCACAAGCAGCGGTATTTTCAATTAACGCCGCCATTCTAAACAAGCATTACAAAGCGTGCACAATAAACAGCGATTTCGAAATGACGTCATCTCCTTCTCTTTCTCTGCTCCATCTCCTCCTTCTCCGAACTTACTTCCTGAATTTACCTCGTATGTGAACATAAAAAGCAAAAAGGGCTAATTTTTTCGATGTCTTATCGACATGATTACTATGACTTTTATCGATAGGCAAACCCAAAAGAGTGACAGACCTTTGCACACAGTAATCGTAGTTATGAAAGATAATGTAACAGGATAAACAGGCTTTATATTTGAATAAAATTACATTATTTTATTATGATTAATGCTTAAATTATTAAAAGTTACCATTGTGCATACAAGCCGTGGACAGTTTTAAGACAAGAGCTACCACTGCTCAATACGAGCTTATCCATGCGAGAAAAAAGCTTGTTTTGTCCTTGAAATATTCAGTAGAGAGTGACAGTCTGATAAGTAGAGTGGACCAATCCGGAGCGAAAGCAGAGGCGTGACTAACGAATTGGTTCCCGCGTGCCCCATCGCACATACGATTACTTAGTATGTTGTTCACGGTCATCGTGTGTACACGTATAATAGCAGCAGGAAAGTGTATTCGGTGTATTTAATAATGTTGAAGGAGCGTACAGTAAAAAAACCGCTATCGTCAAAGTTAGTCAATAGGTTTATTGAGAACCATCCTAGTTTATCTTACAATGGGGTAAAATGTTTAGTGTGCAATATATATATAAACCATTTAACAAAATCAAATTTGCAACGCCACGTGCATAGCGCAAGACATAAAGATAGAGACACTGGTGCCGATACAAAATACGAAGTGTTCTTATTTGATTTGTGTACAATGATGGTTGTCTGTAATTTGCCGTTTACTTTGTTACGCAATGATTCGTTTATTTCATTTCTTGAAAAATATGGCAATGTAGAATTACCGAGCTGCACCCACTTACGACGTTATTTAAAATCTGTTCGTGTACATTTAGAAAATAAAATTAAGGCTGATCTGAAAAATAAAAAAGGGTGGTTGAGTGTGGATGAACCAACTGATAGCAAAAAAAGATCTGTACTTAATGTTATGGTGCGTAAAATGGAACCAAATCAATCGCCATCCTCAATTTTATTAGCTAGCAGACAAATAGAAGAATGTACTGCGCGGGTAATTTCAAAAGTGGTGTTAAGTACATTGGAAAAATTTGAAATTTCCAGAGATCAAATCCTAACGTTTGTGACAGATGGTGCCGCAACCATGCTTTCTGTAGGTCGGTCTCTTAAGGAACAGTGTGGTAACTTCTTACATATTACATGTAAAATCCATGCCCTACATCTTGTAGCAGAACGGATCCGTAAATGTTACCCAAATGTAGATGCGTTAATATCGAGTACAAAGGCAGTATTCCTGAAATCTCCAAAACGTATTCGGAAATTTCACGAATTGTGTCCCCATACCCCTGAGGCACCACAGCCGATTCTGACACGATGGGGAACATGGCTATGAGCGGCATTTTACTATCATAAATATTTTGAGCATGTAAAAAAAGTGGATTTATTATTAAATCCGAAAGATAGTGCCGCTATCGAAGAAAGTCGGAAAAAATTTCAAAATAGTCAGGTTAAAAGTGATTTACAAACTATTCACCACAATTACTTCGGAATAGTGCAAGCATTAGAAAACCTACAAAATTCTTCGCTATCGTTACAGGAATCAGTGCTAGTTGTGAAAGATACACACGCACAGCTATGTTCGATAGAAGACGCAAGAAATGAGTGTATTTTAAGTAAGTTTGAAAGTGTTTTAGATAAAGATTTAGATTTTGCCAGACTTAGACGAGAAATAACTTTGGAGACGCATCTTATGTTAACAATATTTCATCGCGCTTCTCCAGATTTTCAAGTCTCGGAAAACGCATAAGACGGTAAGTTTTTTTTAAATCTTCTAATTACATACGTTTTAGATTTAATTTTTTATACGTATCATCGAGAACGTTTCATAATCTAGAAAAACCGTCTTACATTTTTTTTGTATCTAACATAATAACAGCACCGTTCGTGATAGTATATCTCTAGATATTAATAATGTTTCGCATGCGGGAACCAATTCGTTAGTCACGCCTCTGCTTTCGCTCCGAATTGGTCCACTCTACTGATAAGTGATACACGTGATTTCGGTTCTCGGTGTATTTATCGATTTTGAAAATGGATGAAAAATCGGAACAAAAAACGTTTTAAAATTTAGAAATCAGGTTCGGAGAGTTATGACCTTTTGAAAACAGCATTCAGGGTTAAATACCTGAGCCGATCAAATGTTTTTATCGTGTTCAACAAATTTTAAAATGACCGTGAATCACTCGATGATGGCCCTTGGTCAATCAGAATTTCCACTTCAATAGCCAACGAAAGCATCTCGAAAATTCACGATTTAGTACACTTAGGGAAATGGCTGATGAACTGAATTTACGTTTTTACGCCGATCAGTCAATTTTAACTGAAGATTTGAACATGCGTTGAATGTCCACAAGTGTTCCAAGAACTGCTTAATCGGCCCGAAAGTGACCCAGATTTGTTCGCCGCGACCGAAAAAACCGCGTCACAGTCAATCGAATGTAAAGGCATTGGTGTTGATTTTTTCGATTCTACGGGTATTGTGCATCATGAACATGCCCCTAGTGAGGAGGTATACAGTTTATCAGGTATACATACTATAAAAGTCTTCTTGAGCGTTTGCATGAAAATCTGTCGAAGAAAAGGCCTGATTTAATTCGCCATTGCGATAACACACCAATTGATTGTGCGTGCTCAATCAGGAAATTTTTGGAAAAATTCAAAATTTCTGTGCATCGCAACCTCTCTATTCTCCTGATCTAGCCCATGCCGACTTCTAACAAGTGTTCATTTGAAAAGTAAATCTAGGTTACTTTGAAATTTAGATTGAATAAGACGCAAATATATTAATATGTGTTTGTTGTTCCGTAAACGTAAATCCAAATGACATTTGATAATGTCAATCACAAATATCAGTTAGTGCATAAAATAATCTGGTTTAAATAAATTGCTTCTCAGTTTTAAAATGACTTTCAATTTAGAACATAAAATTTTTTTAGTCCAGGCTTATTTTCGAAGTGGTAATAAAATGGATGGTTTATGGGTTTATTCAGTTCAAGATTGCATGGTAAAATTTCAAGTTGAGTTTCCACATTTTGTAATAGATTATATACAATTTAAGAATACTTTGGATAGAACTTTAAAACTTTTTTTTCTGAAACTGGTACTCTCTTAAGAAAATCAGGCAGCGGAGCAGTTAAGAAACGTACACCTCAAGTTGTCAATCGTGTTGAAGAAATAATGGAAAATGAACCACAAACATCTGTTCGACATTTGAGGCAACAAATAAACCTTTCTGTTGGTACAACTCACAAGTTATTAAAAAAAGATATGCAACTTTATCCATACCGTGTCACAGCAATACAAGAATTGTTAGAAATTGATTACCCACGTAGACTACAGTTTTGTAATTGGTTTGTAAATATGAACAATAATGGAGAACTTTCGCAAAGAGTCGTCTTTACTGATGAAGCATGGTTTTACAAAACGGGATACCTAAATTCACAAAATACAAGAATTTGGAGTAGTGAAAATCCACATGTAATTAATGAAGAATCGCTACATCCAGAGAAAATTGGTGTTTGGACAGCGATAAGCCAAAGGCGAATCATTGGACCAATATTTTTTCAGGGAGCGTTAACTGCTCAAAGGTACCGTACGGAAATTTTACAACCATTTGTCAATCAGTTGCATGATGATGAACTTCAAAATGCATATTTCCAACAAGACGGAGCACCTTGTCACTGTACTACAGAATCTTTGGATTATAAGAGAATTTTTTGATGAGCGTATAATTAGTCGAAATACTGAAATTGCCTGGCCTGCACGTTCATACGATTTAACACCTTGTGACTTCCTTTTGTGGCCTTATCTAAAAAATAACATATTTCGAACATCTATATTGAATTTGAATGACATGCTACAGAGAATCGAACAGAAATGCATGGAAATTAATAACAATCCAGTAATGTTGCAGAATATCATCATAAATTTTGAACGGAGGATTTTAAAATGCATTGATCTTGAAGGACAACATTTTCAACATTTGTTATAGTTTTCAATAAATACCTATTATTTGTTATTTATTTGTATGTATGAAACTGTCAAAATATACGACTTCGTAGGTTAAGTAGTAAATTTTAATTTATGACATACTTCAAAATGTTCTCAGTAAATCACATGCTACTAGATTGACTTTTCAAATGAACACTTGTTACCTATTTCTTAAATTGAAAACTTCGCTAACAAGACTCTCAGGCAAATACGGAGAAGGTTTCTTAACTCCCTTAAGAACATTTTCAGGAATGCTACCAAAAGTGGAAACATCGTTGGAGTCGGTGCGTTCAGTCAAAAGAGGAAGGAAATGCATCGCAATAGTTGTATGTACTGCCATTTTGAAATTACAAGCCGTCTTAAAACTTTCTAATCACACTTCGTATGAGCATTGTTATTGAAACACGTCAATCCTTACACTGATATATAATGCAAATATATGTATTTGGAATGGAAAAATGGTAGATTTGCATTACAAAGTTGTTGACAGTGAAACAAAAGAGACTTATAATGCCTAATACAAGCATAAAATTGTTTGGCATCAAGTAAATGAATTAAACAAAACATGTGTTTCTATTCGTCTTTGAGATTACGCGAATTAATCACTGTCTTGGATAATATAGTGATTCATAATGACCTATAAACATACCACATCCGAGATACAAATTTTACTGATTGAAAACGAGCTCCAAACAACGTGTCTTTATAAACAGGAACGATAACATTATAGTCAAACACTTCTATTAGTAGTGTTGTACACTTTTTATTTTTGTGTATATTTTTGGTATGTAGAGATGTGCTTAGATGAAACACGCTAAATAAATAATAATATTGCAATATACAGGATTGTCAATTTAAAACGCAACCCAAAAAAATGAGAAAAATAAACGAAAAATATGCTTTAATATTTATAAAAGTATAAAAAAACAATTTCCATATTACACTAAGGGCCGGTGTTATAAATGATCAAAATCGGCAGATTTTATTTAGTAAACAAGTAAATTTAATTTATTTTATAGATTGGGTATTACATTAGCGGCAGAATTAACCGAAAAATGAGTCAGAAATTAATGAAAGAATTGAAAAGATAACCAAATTGTATTACGCAATGAATAAGAACTTCATTATGAAAAAAGAAATATCACGAAACACCAAGATAAAAGTATTCAAAGCAGTCTACAGAGCAGTTCTGACATATGGATGTGAATCATGGGTCCTTAATAATAGACAAAAAAGCAAAATCCAGGCTGCAGAAATGAGATATCTTAGGAGAGTAAGAGGCGTAACTAGAAAAGATAAAATGAGAAATACACAAATACGAGAGGAACTAGAGACACAATCGATAATGGACTTTATTGAACAGCGGCAACTATATTGGTGGGGGCATTTACAACGAATGGGCGACACTAGACCAGTTAAGCTAATATATGAAGTCAAAGTCCAGTACAAAAGGAAAAGAGGAAGACCGCGACATGTATGGGAGGATATCATTGGAAATAGCATCCAGAAAAGGGGAAAGAGCTGGAAAGAAGCAAAATCATTGGCCAGTAACCGAACATTATGGTGAAATTTTGTGCATAATTTAGATTAGACTGTACTTACCCGACACCCTTTAGGGTAAAAGGGTTTTGATATATATATATATATATATATATATATATATATATATATATATATATATATATAATATCGAAGTACATCTTGGAAAAGGAAACAAACACAAATTAATTGAAATATCTTGTTTACTTTAAAAAAATTACAGAAAAAACAGTTTTTGAAACATTTTAAACAAAATTAGCAATGCATGAAATTTATGGAAAAAGTATTGTGGTCAACGAACTTGACTTCAATAATGAGTGTTACTCCCCCGTGCCCTAATCACATCTAAGAGCCTGCGTGGAAGTGTTTCCATAATGTTTTGAATGTAAACTTGTGGGAGGTTTTCCCATTCTTCCAACGCAGCAGTTTTCAGCTCTCTAATGGTGGTTGGAGCTGGTCTCCGAGCTCGAATCCGACGTCTCAGGATATCCCATATGTGTTCTATTGGATTGATGTCTGGACTATTTTCTAGCCATGGTAAAGTTCTGATGTCAACTTCATTAAGGTATTGCAAAACCACTCGAGCGATGTTGACAGCGTGCGTTGTCTTGCATTAAAACAAAGTTGTCTCCAATAAATGCGCAAACGGAATGACATCATTTTGAAGAACTTCTTGTACATATCTGTGAGCATCTACACCGCCTATATCAAAAATCACCAAGTCCGTACGAACCTCGTAAGAAATTCCTCCCCATTCCATTATTGAGCCTCCTTGGTAACCTACAGTTTGAACAAGAGAACAAGGAGCAAACCGCTCTATTGGACGCCTGTATATACGCTGGCAGCCATTGGAATTTCTTAAAGTAATTCTGCTCTCGTCGGAGAATAAAATATTCTTCCACTGAATCATATTTCACATACTGTATTCCCGCGCAAAATGGGGTCTTGCTGTTTTGTGATGCAGACGAACCTGTGGGGCTCGGTAAGGGCATCTCGCTGAAAGATTATTTTCTGCCAACCTTCTTCTTACAGTTCGCTCGCTCACGTCCACATTTCTAACCTCAGCAAGACAATTACGGGCTTCAACGGCGGTACAAAACCGATCTCTTAAAAATGGTGCTTACGACAAAACGATCGTCCCTCACGGAAGTGCAGCGATGGCGGCCCTGACCAGGCCTTCTGGTGTAAGAACCCGTCTCTTGAAAACGCTTGATGGCATCTCTGACTGTCTCACGGGCAGCATCAAGTATTCCAGCAATACGACGTTGACAGTAACCTTCATCGAATAGAACCACAGCCTTGGCTACGAAGTTTGCGTTCAATGGCATAGTTTCGAATTAAAAATGTTTTTGAACTTAACTTAAACCGATTTGAAAAGATATATACCAACACTAAACAAGTCTAACTAAGTTTAATAAAAAATAAATCGTAAATACACTAACACTAGGCAAGTCAAATTTGAACCAAATTACTAATAAGCGTACAAATGACAGTAATACACAGACAATGACAGTTAAACTTAATTATTTACTGTCAAAGTGTCATGTAATGTCAATTAATGTTGAAAATTGACGAAAATCTCTAACAAAATAACAAAACATAGGGACATAGGGTGGGCGGTTAATTCTGCCGCAATTGTGCATGGAAGTGACCAGCATAGTTATTAATTGCTGAGTTAAAAACACAGTTGATACGTTTTTAAATATAATCTTCCTTTTTTAGTAAAAATGCCACCGAAACGTTCATTCAATTTGGAGATTGATGCTGTTAATAATAAAAAGAGAAGCCAAAAATCTGTCACGCTAGAGACCAAATTAGAAAGTTTTACGTCGTATTGAAGCTGGTGAGAAAATTGTTCAAATTTGTAATGCAATGCGACTGACGAAGTCTACCATTCAAACTATTCGTGATATAAAAAAATAAATTGAAATACATTCACTGTCCGCTACACCTTCAAGTGTTTCAAAATTAACTCGCCAAAGAAGCAGTGTTATGGAAAAAATGGAAAAATTATTAGTTATGTGGATTGAAGACAATAATGAACGAAGGTTGCCAAGGAGCCAGATGACTATTCAAGAAAAAGCCAAAAGTATTTTCGAAAATTTAGAGAGAGGATAATAAATCTGCGAAAGATGAAAAATTCGAAACAAGCCGAGGTTGGTTTGAAAAATTCAAAAATCGCTAGAATTTGCATAATTTAAAAATGAAAGGCGAAAAAGCTAGTGCCGATGATAACGCAGGCAAAGAATATCCCAACCAGATACCAACCAGGATACCAACCAGAACAAGTTTTTAATGTAGACGAAACAGGATTCCATTGGAAGCGAATGCCTGAAAGAACTTTTATTTCAAAATTTGAAAAGTCTGCATCTGGAATAAGGTCTCTAAAGAACGAGTAACTTTGCTTCTTGGTGCAACTGATCAGGGGATTTTAAACTAAAATCACTGTTAACATATCATTCAGAAAATCCAAGGTGTTTTAAAGGGCTGAACAAGAAACAATTGCCTGTCATTTGGAAATCCAATAAGAAAGGTTGGATGACTAAGATTCTTTTCGAGGACTGGTTTAAAAATAACTTTTGGCCAGAAGTAAAAAAATATTTAAAGGAAAAGAACTTGAGCAACAAGGCATTGCTCATTTTGGATAATGCTCCAGGGCACCCGGTTAATTTACCAGAATTATTAGAAGATGTGGAGATTGAGTACCTTCCCAAAAATACAACAGCTCAGATCCAACCAATGGATCAGGGTGCTATAGCAACTTTTAAGGCTTATTATTTACGCAGAACTTTTCGTAAAGTTATGTGGATTCAAGACAATAATGAACGAAGGATGCCAAGGAGCCAGATGACTATCCAAGAAAAGGCCAAGAGTATTTTCGAAAATTTAACGAGAGAGGATAATTATGCATCTGCGAAAGATGAAAAATTCGAAGCAAGCAGAGATTGGTTTGAAAAATTCAAAAATCGCCACAATTTGCATAATTTAAAAATAAAAGGCGAAAAAGCTAGTGCTGATGATAACGCAGGCAAAGAATATCCCATCACTTTGAAAAAAGTTATAGAAAGAGGTAGATACCAACCAGAACAAGTTTTTAATGTAGACGAAACAGGATTCCATTGGAAGCGAATGCCTGAAAGAACTTTAATTTCAAAATTTGAAAAGTCTGCATCTGGAATAAGGTCTCTAAAGAACGAGTAACTTTGCTTCTTGGTGCAACTGCTGCAGGGGATTTTAAGCTAAAATCACTATTAACATATCATTCAGAAAATCCAAGGTGTTTTAAAGGGCTGAACAAGAAACAATTGCCTGTCATTTGGAAATCCAATAAGAAAGGTTGGATGACTAAGATTCTTTTCGAGGACTGGTTTAAAAATAACTTTTGGCCAGAAGTAAAAAAATATTTAAAGGAAAAGAACTTGAGCAACAAGGGATTGCACATTTTGGATAATGCTTTTTGGATAATTTTGGATAAAGATGAAGAGATTGAGTACCTTCCCAAAATACAACAGCTCTGATCCAACCAATAGATCAGAATGCTATAGCAACTTTTAGGGCTTATTATTTACGCAGAACTTGTAAACTTATTCAGCAAACTGATGGTGAATTTTCGATAAAACAATTTTGGAAAAACTACAATATCAAAGATGCCGTGTACAACATTAGCAAATCATGGAAAGACTTAAAATCAACCACAATGAACAATGTTTGGAAACAAATATGGCCAGAATGCATAAAATCTAATGAGTCTGAAGTTAATTCTCTTCCTGAAGTTCGACAAAACATATTGAGCTTAGCAAAAGATCTTGGTTTTGAAGATTTAGAAGGTGATTTGATTGAATCGCTCGATGCCGACAGAGAACCTCTTTCAAACGAGGAGCTGATCTAGTTAGTAACCGAACGAACTCTTGATGAGTATCCAGAGCCTGCTATATCCAGGCAGCTAACAGCAAACTCCTTGATGAATGCGCTTTCTTGTTTCGAGAAGGGCATGAACATCCTTCTTCAAAATGATCCCGACGAAGAACGCAGCGATAAAGTATCTCGAGAAGTAAACTCAGCCATTAGATATTACAAAACGTTACAAAAGCGAAGCAGACAAAGTTGGACGAATATTTTAAGTTAAGTCATTCAACAACAACAGAAATTGACGACGGCAGCATTTTATCAGATTAAAAAAGCTTCCAAACATTTTATAATTTTTGTATGTGAATATGATCTCTTTTGTTTTTCTTTTTTGAACTATGTAATGTGTTCATTTGATGTATGTATTCTTATTTGTCGTGTTATTTTATTTTTAAGTAAGTATGTATTTTTATAGAAAATGAAAAGAATAAAATGCCTGATGAACTAAACCCTTTAAATATTTTTTTTTATTGGAACCGCTCTGATTGAATTTGTTTGGATTTGTATGAAAATAATTGATTCGTTAAACGGTTTTTCGTTTTACGGTTTCGGAACGTATCTAGACCCCTAAGCAAGGTATGGATGTACTGTACTGTTTTTTTAAATTATGTTACTTTTTGTCTACTTGTCGAAAAATAATCATACAATTTTCATTCCAATTCTTTCGCACGATAAATGAAAAAGAAAAGAAATTACCCGCAGAACTTTCAGTGCTTCCTCGCATACTTGCATCCCTCTCGATTCGAACACTTCAACACACCCTAAGTACTTAACGGCGAACGTACACGTCCCCGATCTCACAGCGGATTCATCCGCTTGCCATTGGTGGGGTTTAGAACTCTCGGGAACCCTTTCCTTCCGTCTTCTAAAGGAGTCTCTGAAGGACCTCCTCAATCGATCCATTTTTCGAGGTGATCTCAGACTTCGTCTCTGCAATGAAGAAAAGAAATAAGATTTGAATGAATAATGTTTAGAGTACGATGTTATCTATTTTTAATAACACAAAATTTTACATTTTACTGAAGTCCTATGTATTTTACATAAGACTCGAAAATATTTGTTAAAGTGCAACTTAAAATTTTATGCCAGTACTTTGACAAGCAAGCTTTTAAGACGACAATTCGATAATGAATAGTACAACTACTATATTTGTTGAGCCAGCATTCCTCTTTTTGGTGAATATTTCAGTTATTAAACGGATTTCCAACAAGTCTTCTTTGTTAATCACATGAAATGAAGCGAATAATTAAACGTCGACGTTTCGTAACAAAAGTAATCTTTGAAGTAATGTGTTTTTGTTTCTTTTACAATAAGGTCAATATAGTAATCATAATAGGTATGTGTTATTATTAGACTGCGGAAACAGCGCTATCCCGTATCGGGTGATTCATCGGTGCAGATAATGTACAATCGATCAACTTAACATGTATATATGAATGTTATAGCGCGATGGTATTGATAAAAATTGTTTGTTTGTGCGTCTTTTAATGCAAACAGACGGAGTTGTGAAATATATTTCGCCAGAGTTGTAATAAAGGCAAGGAAATGTATTTACGGAAATTAATTTTTACGAAAATAAATAAAACACTGAAGTTAAATGAATTTAAATTAACTTGAATTGAAATTAATTCCAGATATATATACAAAATGTATTTACTTTATACAGTGAAAAAATTCAAAATATTGAAAAAGTATAAACTTGAAATTAATTAATTCACCTATAATTAAAATGAATGCTTAGTCACACCACAGTAAACATTTTTTATTTACGTTAATTATTACAATATATTCTAAACTTTGTTCTGTAAAGTGCGTTCTTTTATTAGACAGTATGTCTTTAAATATAGAAAAACTTCACTCAACATCAGAGCTAGTGAGTGGCGCATAGAAATAATAATCTTTAAATTTAATTTATCTACCGGTTTTCGTATTTTGAACATTACTACAAAAGTCTTTCAGGACATTAAAACCAAGGCTATGAGTGAATATTGCATCAATCTTATTACTTAAGCGAAACCGACTCTGTTTCTGCACCTGCACGACTCATTAAAGGATAGCGTCTGTTCCACAGTCTAGTTATTATACAATGCAATAATATTCAGGTGCCCATTTTCTATGTCCGTATATGGGCAACTCTCTTAGTAGTGAAGATACCGGTTCATTTTCAGATTTGCCATATGTTGTCAAGGAAAATTGAAATTTTACGAAATTTTCAGTTATACATATCTTCGTAACCATTGAAGACAGTACAAAACTAAAAATGGCATATGATAGTATTTTTTTACGTAGAATTTAATAATCTTTATTGAATATTTATGGCACACTTGAATATTAAGATATAAAATAAGCTTATGTTTTTCTAAATGGCAAGCATAGTTGGTCATGACTTCATTAAAATGCTTATTTGGTTCTGATTTCATAAATATAAGGTTTGGTATGGTTATTTTCTTAAAATCTTTATTATAGCGGAAGTAATTCAAATACTATTACTAATTGAAGAAATAACAGCCAGGTGGGCTTTTTGCTCTGTCTTCAATGGTTACGAATATATGTATAACTGAAAATTTTGTAACATTTCAATTTATTTTAAATATCTCAAAAGGTTGACAACATATGACAAATCTGAAAATGCTATCAAATACTTTTTAAAATTCTGAGCAACTTTGCTAATTTAACCGATCCGGTATCTTCAATACTAAGAGAGTTATCAATATACGGAGATAGAAAATGGGCAACCTGTATAGTGCATTCAGAATTATAAGAACTTTTAATGCGTTTCAACTGTTGTTGCACCCACTGTGGCGATAATTCTCTTATTGTTATTGAATAGGTATGGTTCACCTAATACGAATCCATTGGCAAGTAGGTGAAACCTATTCATTCAATAACAATGAGAGAATTATTACCATAGGGGGTACAACAACAGTTGTAAACACATTCAAAGTTAGTTTCTTATAATTCTGAATGCACTCTGGTACAAAACAAACATTTATTTGGCTAACCTACTACAGCCCCCTAATCTGATAAATTTTCGAAGTAATCCTCAGTATGACTACAAGTTCATCATTTAGTTCACATTCTTAGGCATTTACATTATTTTCGAAGGAATAGAAGGAATACTCTTAATACCTGCATTTAATTATGACCGAAGGATTATTGACATCATCCATAATTATTGTTGTTGCAATAATAATAATCTTTATTCGTCCAACAGCGGTTGGTACTAACAGGACAATATAGGATTATATAATTTGTGGTGTACATTAACAACATTTAAATATGTACAAAACAGTACTTAATAATATGTAACAGAAAAAAAAACAAAAGCAAATTAAAGGAATATCGATCGATCGTACACATATACAGAAACGTAGAAAAAGAAAATAAATACAGTGTACTCTCTCCTTACGGACACCTCCCTTAAGCGGACACCTACCATAAACGGACGCTTTTTGCAGTACCAAAAGATCACTTCGGACAGCTTACAACACTGTAACACTGTTTTTCCGTTTACTCTTCTTCATATTCGTACATTCGTACAGATGTTGCTTATTGAATAATACGTGTATGTACAAAGGGGAATTCCCTAAATACGCACAGCTTGTTGTTTTGAATGTAGTACGTAAATACATAGTACATTTATAGATTCTTATTGTATACATACTTGAATCGTTATGCCTAAAGCAGTGTTGACTATTAAAGACAAAGTTAATGTCATTGAAATTCAAAAAAATGAGAAACTTAGTGTACGCGAGTTAGCAAAGAACGTCAAAGGCGTTAACATTGATAAATTGTGCTACGAATGGTTTGTGAAGGCTCGAAATAAATGTATTCCTCTCTCGGGCACACTTATCAGGAGCAAGGCTAAAAAAATTGCAGATAAATTGAATTACGCAGATTTTAGTGCATCATCTGGCTGGCTGGAAAGGTTCATAAAACGGCATAACATAACCTTCCGTGCCATTTCTGGAGAAGCCGCTAGTGTAAACCAAGATGATGTCAAAAGTTTTACTGAAAAAGTGCCATCTTTGATTCAAGGATATGATTCACGAGATATTTATAATGCGGATGAGACTGGATTGTTTTTTCGGGCATTACCCGATAAAACATTTGCATTAAAAGGTGAAAAATGCACTGGTGGAAAAATGGCTAAGGATAGACTAACAATTTTGCACTGCATCAATATGGCTGGAGAAAAGGAACCCCTTTTTGTTATTGGGAAAGCTGCAAAACCTCGGGCGTTTCGCAATATTAATTTGAACAATTTACCAGTTACGTGGCGATCAAACAAAAAGGCTCGGATGACGTCTGATTTGATGACTGATTTTCTAGCGCAGCTCGATAGAAAAATGCAACTTCAAGAACGGAACGTCCTGCTATTTTTAGACAACGCGGCCTCTCATCCGCGCGATCTTAAATTGAAAAATGTTAAAGTTATTTTTCTTCCAGCAAACACAACAGCATTTTGTCAGCCCCTGGATCAAGGCGTTATAAAAAACTTTAAGTTTTTGTACAAATCGTTATTTTTAAAAAATATTTTGCTGCAGATGGAAGACGCAAATTCTGCTTTGGATTTATCAAAATCAATAATTTGTTAGATGTCGTTTATTTCATACACAAAGCGTGGGAGCAAGTGGGTCCCCAGACAATAAAACATTGTTTCAGGAAAGCTGGTTTTGAGAAAACAGATATCCTAAATGACGATAGCGGTGGACCGCCGAAGATGAGCTTCCACTATCAGCACTTGCTCAGTTCTCCAATATTATTAATCAAGTTCAGAGCCAAATCCAAATTGACGTCGAAAACTATATTAATTTAGATAATGAAGTCTTCATTAATGATGAAGATGTGGAAAACATTAATACTGAAATGTTAATTGCTTCCCAAGAAACGCTCGCCAACTCGTCTGAAGATGAGCTAGAAAGTCAAATTGAAGACAAGTTAACTTCCTATAAAGAGGCTTATTTAGCTATAAGAAAACTAAAGGCTTTTTCTTTGTATCACAGCGACCTTAAAGGTGTTCAATTGCTTACTGATCTTCAAATACATCTCCAAGATAATGAAATTAAAGGAAAAACGCGCCAAGCTAAAATTTCTGACTTTTTTAAATCTATTTGAATACCTTGCATAACAAATTTTGTTTTTATTTACTTCTCGCAAAAATGTTAATGAAAATTCTGTTTACTTTATCTAATATTTATATGTTCTTGTTTTGGAAATAAAATTGTTTAAAGATAAATATATTACAAATTATTATTTACTCTTTTTGTACTTTTCTCATAAGCGGACACTTCTCATAAGCGGACAAATTTTTCAGTCTCATGGCTGTCCCCTGAAGAGAGAGTACACTGTATAACGAATATGATAAATTAATGAAATTTTATGTGTACATAAAAATAAAATGCTTTTCATTTGCTTTTCCCCTTTTGTCAATTGTGTTTCACTATTTTTCAAATGAGTTTCTCCCAGTTGACTATGTATGTTAAATAATTTCCTCATATGTCAAATACATGTATATCACTTTTTGTCAATTCAGTTTCACACATTTAACTGCAAAAACAAGAATGGTGAAAAACGGAGAAAAACTGTAATAAGTGATGAGGTGCGTTCTCTTATTATTAGAGGTATGAATAGTGGGGCATCCGTCAACCATTATAGGGCAACAGTTTAATGTACGACCTAATACTGCAAGAAAAATTTATGCCAATTATAGAAAAGCAAATCAAATTAAAAAGAAAAGTGGCAATTATCGACCAAAAAATTAACTACAGAGCAAAAGGAAGCTTTTTGCAATTGGATTGATGAAGATTGTTCCCTAACACTTCAAAAGTTAAAAACTAAATCATTAGAAGAAAATCCTCAATTGCAAATTAACATAGCCACCATAGGTAGGGCATTCAGGGAATTTCACTGTTCCATGAAACGAATTTCATTTGTACCAGAAAGATGCAACACACCTGAAAATAGTCAAGCAAGATTTGTTTATGCTGTTCACTACAACAGAATAATGGTTGATAGAGAAAAAAAAAATTTATCGATGAATGTGGAACTCAAGAATATTCGCGAATGATAGGTCGCAAAAAATACCAAAGCAACGAAAGTTAAAGCCCAGATAAGAGGAAGTAATTACACAGGCCTACAAAACAAAAATTGTTTTTTGGTGCATCTCTGTTTGTTTGAATTGTCGATAAAGTAGGTAATGTACAGTATATTGACATACGTCATTTTAACTCATCAGCTCTAGTTTACCTACTACCCTCATTGTGAATTGTTGTCGGTCTTGTTATGGTCTTGTTCGTAACTAGTCATTATTACAATATCATCGATAAAGTTTGTGTTACTATTTCATTATGGCTAGTACGTCCAGACGTTGTGTTAACGATCCTGATATATTTTGTTATGTTTGTGGTGAATACATACTGAAAAATCAGCGTAAATCGATTACAAACACAGTGCGTCGTTTGTATTTTGCTTACTTCGGTATTGAAATTCTACACCAGATAAAGTGTGGGTGCCTCATAGTGTTTGTAAAATATGCGTTGAACATTTGCGACAATGGGAGAGAGGGAAACGTAAGTCTTTGAAGTTTGGAGTGCCTATGATATGGCGAGAACAAAAAAATCATTATGACGACTGTTACTTTTGTATGATTAATATAGTGGGCATCAACAAAAACAATCGCCATAAATGGAAATGCCCCAATATTTCTTCAGTACAAAGACCTGTTCCTCATTCAGAAAATGTTCCAATACCAACTTTTCACCAGGTAGTGCAGCAATCTCAGGAGGATGAAGCTGAAATACCTATTTCTTCCCAAGTAGATGATGACTTTCAATACTGCCGAATAACATCAGATCCTAAGCCATTTTCGCAGAATGAGCTTAGTGACCTCATCAGAGACTTAGATCTTTCGAAGGAACGTGCTGAGTTACTAGCGTCAAGATTAAAAGAAAAAAATTGTCTTTCCTCAGATGTTCGAGTGTCTACATATCGCACGAGAGAGGGAAAGTTATTGAAGTTTTTTTCATCTGATGAAAATTTTGTGTATTGCTGTAATGTGAGTGGTTTGCTGGCTTTCAGCCAGTGTTATTCTATTGCTTCACTGTACTTATTTCAAAAACAGGACAGACCCTATAATGCAGAACATTTTGGAAAATTTTTAACTATTTTAATAAATCATTTACACGAAACCTTGGATACCACGACGCTCATTTCGTCGTAATGTTAGATTCCATCGAATCGAAGAAATCTCGCAACTAGTATGAGCCCACGGATATTTGCCAATATTACTTACCCATACAGTCCATTTTTAAACCCTATAGAACAATTATTTAATCAATGGAAACGTTTAGTTAAAAGAAGACAACCAAACAACCGAGATGAATTAGACAAGGCGGTACATACGGCATCCGAAGCAATAACTGAACAAAATTGCAATAGTTATATTCGGCACATGGAATCCTATTTGGGAGATTGTTTAAACAGAAATGAGATATTAAATTAATATAGTTACCCAAAGTTTATTTCAGCAATGTTTCAGCAATATTAGCCAGGCAGTTTTGTTTGCATGCTGTTTCTTATTATATTTTTATGTAACGTAATGTATTGGTATTCTGTACTGTTCAATAAATGTGAAAAGCATTTGATATAAAGAAAATCTGTTTTGGAAAAGTGGAATCTTATTTGACTTATAATGTCACTGTGCCAAGATAGGCGAAACTCGTTTGAAAAATATGGTGACTTCAAAAATGCATTGGTTTTCGCTCTGGGTAATCTAAAAGTAACGTGTTTGCGAGTGTTAGAAGTGGATACGTTCAAATTAATATAAACTAACATCGTTGAGCAATCGATTTCGTTTGATAAAAGATTTACTAAGAATTTAGCACTATACATCTACCAACAACAAGATTGCATACTATGGCACTCCAAAAGACTATTGTAGTCCGTTTCTCGTTCAGGATAAGTTCCAGTCACTCTGAAGTAGAGGTATTTCAGAAACCTGTTTTGGATCCTCTCAACGGAAATTTGTTGAAGTGTAATAAGGAAACCAATCTAAATGGGCATTCTCCAAGTTGCATCGTACTAAGGCATAATATAAATTTTTAATTGAAGCAATTTTGTTCAAGTTTCTACACGACCTAAAAGATATCTCAATGATTTTGAAACTGAGGCACAGATGCACGAAACATGTTGAGTAAATGAGAGTTGCGACTCAAAAAGTATACCTAGATCATGCACCATAGACTTTCTAGTCACCAACTCTGATTTGACAGAATAATCAAATATTTTAGGGCCAGTATGTCGAGTATAACGAACAACACTTAAATATTCAATAAAATTATGGTTACACCATTCTTCAATTATAGAAAGATTAATCTGCCATTTGATGCACACGGAGTGGGTGCGGCTGATGTAGATTTTAAAATCATCAGCATACCCCAGAAATTTTAAATTATGCTGTTATCTTTTGACAACCATAGAACAACGTGCACAAGTGTATATCGCGCTATTAAAATATTTACAAAAAAAGGGACGATTCTAAATCAAATTTAGTAGCATATGATAGCAACTATAAAGGAGTCTGAGAAAGAATTTTCTAGACTTATATGTTGTACGATGAAATAATCCTACGACTCTGAAACTCAAATCAACGAATGGAAACATAGCAGCTTCCTATCCTCTTGCAAATTCGATCAAAGCACCCTAAGTTATAAAAATAATGTTGAGATATCATTCCAACCGATTATTTCCTAATGCAACACCGAAAATTCATCAGATTTCGAATTGACACCAACAAATAAAAGAAATTTTTAAATGGCAAAAATGTTACGTTAGCTATAAAAGAATAGTTTTCAATAGGTGGCCTTCCTGTATTATATATATATATATATATATATATATATATATATATATATATATATAAGTAAATTACAATTAAGGAGGATGACGTCCAAAAATATTTTCTTATTTAAAAAGTGGTCATAGGTGAAATATGTATGTGCAAAGAAACGTGCAATTAACTAACTGTTTAGTTTTATACGCACCCTTAAGGTTCATTACCTAAAATGCGTAAATATCGTTAACGTGTACCGTAAATAAAATCTAGAACACTACTGTTATAATAGTTAACATGTATGATCTAGAATGTTTCTTATCAGTTACGTATATACAGTCATGAAAAAAAGTACTCACACTCTAAGCTGCTATTTTGTTCTAATATAAAAATGTCTTCACATATATACGAAATTTAAGAGCATGCTTCCAGTCAGATTGGCACGTCTAAAATTCCCAGTGTCATTAACCAGTATTTAGCGATGCCAAGAAATTATACGATCAAGGTTGAAATCAAGCACAAGTTTCTCGAGAATATTGGCACCTAATAAATAATCAATTAGGCATCGCAATAGAAAGATGAGCTGGCGGATAATCGCCGACCAATTAATTTAGACCATTTACCAATTGGTAGCAGATCGCAAATAAGAGATGACGCCAAATAAAATATCTATTATACGAGGGCCACTGCTAAAATTCGCGGAAAATTGTGAAATAAAACAAATTACGCTATGTAAATCGCTTTACTGTTTTTCAAAATACTCCCCTTTAAGATGTATACACTTTTGTATCACCAATCTTTAAACAATTTTTCCAATCTGAGCGAGGTATCTCCAAAACCAGTGATTTAAATTCTTCAATAGCCTCTTCAGGCGATGAAAACCGCTTTCCACGCATTTTATTTTTGATGTTTCGGAATAAGAAGAAGTTATTTGGCGCTAAATCGGGCGAATATGGACAATGAGTTTAATTCGATGTTCCTGTTGGCCAAAAACTCGACACTTAGTCGTGCTGTGCGAGCGCTTGCATTGTCATGATGAGCAATGATTCGTCTGTTTATGTTGTTTTTCCTGACTTCATCGATAACTTTCGGCAAAAAAAATTAACGTTATACCAGTCAGCATTAACTGTTCGTCGATCCTAATGCAACTGTTGCAATAGGACCCGTTTTTCCGAAGAAACAAGCAATCATTCTTTTCGAAACGCTTTGTGACCCCACCACTTTTGTTGGTTTAGGTTCATTTTGAAACACCCATAGTCGATTGTTGTTTAGTTTGAGACTAATATGAATATATCCAGGATTCGTCACCTGTTACAATATTATATACAGAATTTGAACGCCCACAATCAAATATTTTTAACATTTTCTTGCACTACTTGACACGTGCCTGTTTTTGCTCGTCTTTTAAATTTTGAGGAATCCAACGACTGGAAAGCTTCCTGACATGTAAATGATCGTGCAAAATCGTATGTATTTGTTTCGACGCAATGCCTAAGGACGCCTCTATCTCACTGTATATCACATGTCGATTTGATAAAATCATTTTTCGCAACAACAGACGTGCATGGACGCCTTGCACGAAGATCACCAAACGTTGGTCCTCCACGCTTGAATTCTGCGAATCATTTGTAAACCATAGTTTTGGATGGTCTTCATTCCCAAACACCGAACTAAGCTTTTCCACACATTGCTTTGGTGTCAAACCGTATCGAAAATCGTAAAAAATCATGACTCGAAAATCATGATTCAAAATTTCCATTTTTGACACAACGATTACTTTGTTAAATTCTGTTGAGACAAAACTGTTTGGTTTTAAATCGAACTGTCAACCGAATTATAGGTCAAAAATGTCAAATTTTAGGAATATGATAATTGTGGAATGCTGGCAATTCAAGGAGTACTTGATTCCGCGAACTTTTGCAGTATCCCTCGTATAATTAATTATAATGGGAATTATATTGGAAGACGGTAGAATGGAGGAAGGAATAAGATAAAAATAAGAACTGATTTAACAGTAATTAATAAAGACGGCAGACTATGTGCCGGAACAGTAGCGTGATGTGGAGGGATCGAGTAGAGGCGTACGACGATCAATTCAGTTGCCGTTGAGACGTTGTAAGCTATACATTGTTAACACAATCGTGTTGAAAATGTCGGGAGTGCGTAGAAACAATGCATCGACTCGGTTGCATGCTAACGTAGTAAAGAAATTTTTACATCGGTTTCCCGATTTAATATATGACGGTACCGTAGTGAAATGTTTAGTTTGTGAAACAACTTTATTAACTTGGAAAGCAAGTCAGTGCCAAAGACATATAAATAGTGACAAACATAAATCGAATAATAGTAGACGCAGATCTTATAATAAATTTGTGTGTGATTTAACAATGATGTTAATTGCGACCAATATACCAATGCAGAAAGTGGAACACCCAATGTTTCGTCAGTTTTGGAAGAAATACAATCCTACGTGGAAATTACCAGCAAGAAGTACGCTACGGAATTACGTACCGTCAGTGCGTGAGAGAATTGTAAATTGTACGAAAAATACGGTAAAAAAAAATTCCTGTGGTTAACAATAGACGAAACTACAGATATTAAAAAACAGTCCATCCTAGCCATTCTAGTACGGACGCTGACTCCGCAAGGACCTTCTCCTCCTTATTTACTAACCTGTAAACGAATGCAAGGGTGTACTGCCAGAGCGATATATGATGTATTAATAGAAACACTACACAAATTTGAGATTTTACGGAAGCAAGTGTTAATGTTAGTTACCGATGCTGCCAAGGTTATGTGTTCCACGGCAAACTTACTCAAAACCTTGAAGATGAAAAAAGTGATTGTGTCCGTGAAAAATTTAACAGTGTATTAGATAAAAATGTAGATTTTACAAAATTAGGGCAACTTTTTACCAATACTGAAGATCCGTTGTACAGATACAAAGAGCGCTTTAACTATGCAAATATAACATCTCTCAACGTCGAACAATCCTTCTCTGTATATAAACATATATATATATACGTCGCTACGTACGAACCTTTCCGAGACTAATACAGAAACATATATTATGGTGCAGTTTTTTCATCGCGCACATCCGCATTTTTTCGCAACAATGTAAACATGTTGGGTAAGTTATTTATGTTTTTTCTTAACGTTTTGTATAGGGATTCGATATATTTATTTTTAAGTAAGCGCACTGTTATTCTGCTAAACTCTCCACGCAACGCCACTGCTGGAGCACATAGTCTGCCGTCTTTAGTAATTAAACATATTTTCCTGGGAAAGAAAGAAATTTCAAAATAAACAAGAGTGTAAGAGTGTAGTCGATGCCGTCTTCCACTGCGATGACTGCTGCTTTGTTTCAGGATCATATCCGTACACCTATAATTCATCACCAGTAATAATTCTAGTACTGAAGATCGCATCCTTTTCAGCAGTTTCTTTCAGCTCTCTACACACATGAATATGGTGTCGTTTTTTGTCAATGCTGAGTAATCTTGACACAAACTTCGCAGCAATATACCGCATGTTGAATTCGCCGGACAGAATACATTGACAAACTCCGTACGACAAACCGACAATGTTTACAAATGTCATGGATTGTTGTCCTTCGGTCTTGCAGGAGGATGGCATCACGCGCTTTTGACAAATTTTGTGGCATGTTTTGCGTTGATGGACGACCGGAACGTTCATCATCATCAAACGAGACACGTCCATTTTTAAAACGGTTGTACCACTCATAAGTTTGTGTCTGGCCTAAAGCATTCTCACTAAACGCTTGTTTAAGCATTTTCAGAGCTTCCGCTGCCGTTTTACCAAGTTTGAAGCAGAATTTGATGCACGTTCTTTGCTCTTTCACATCAAACATTGTAGTGTCGCAGAATAATTCAAAAGCAACGCAACAAATATAAACACAAAAACAATTTGTCACCACCTAGCAAAGTACCGTTTGACAGACTGACTTAGTATAGACATAACTCACGCCATCTAGTGCTATAGAGCTGTACTACCTGTACCATCCCTTTGTGCGCCACAGTTTCGGTAATTTCTGGGTAGCACCTCGTGATTAAGTCTAGGTGTTCCTCATGAAAAGGTTACACTACTTTCGTATGACTTCCACATCTGTTCCCCAAATATCGCATTTTTAAAAAGAAATAATAACACTAATAACTGTAATAGTTACATCAGAGGTCGCCAAAGTGGTCTATATAGACCCCCCCCAAGAGTCTCTTTAACAAAAGTAGGCGTCGATCTGAGCTAGCGGGTCGATTGGGGGGTCGAAGGAAAAACAATTCTTAATACGCAAATCACGCATACCTAACTTCGTATGTAAAATTTGTGAATGTTTTTATAATTGACTTAATATCAGTTTCCTTATAGAAAATAAATTAATAAACGTATATTTATTCGGTTGAAACAAGTATTTACGTACCAACGCTCGGCGGCGCGAACTCTGCCCTTTAGGCTTATGAGTATGAGTCATATGCATATGTGCACTTGTCCAAATGTCACGAGGGTTGATGTTACAAACGCAAATATCATACACAGTTTCAGCTATCTTTGCAAATTGTGAACAGTGTTAAATATTTGCAGTGTCATTAGTCATTATTAATACTTTTATAGTATTGGATATTGGAAGTTATAGTTTCTATAAAACTATTCGTTTAATTTAGATATCAATTTTAATTATCAATACATGTAAAAAAGAAGTTAAGCATTAATAATATGGATTAGTATAGTATGCCAACTTATTTATAGAACCCTAATTAAAAAATGGCAACTTCAGTTTCTAAAAAAAATGTTATTATTGAATTATTTGAAATTTGGATTTATTTCTTCACCGACAAATGAAACGATTCCTATGTGTCTTCTATGCGAAAAAACTTTTGGAAATGACTACATACAACAAAAATTGCGGAAGATCGTTTTTTGAGATTATGTACCCTGCGACAGCGGTTTGTTACTGCACGGAACTCCAGATTGAGTTAGCCAATGTACATAACCGACACATTCACGTTTAGACTGTTAGGACTAGGTTGAAAGAATATCAATTGACATCACAAGTGCCAGCCAAAGGTCCTTTCCTTACGAGGGACCACCGTAGGGCACATTTAGAATTTACCGAACATGTTCATCAATGGGGCAATGCTCTTTTTACAAATGAATCCTAATTTTGTTTATTTTCATCTGGCAATCGTGTCAAGGTTTACAGAAGACCAGGAGAACGTTATGCTCAGTATAACATTCAATCTAGAGTAAATTTTGGACGTGGTTCGGTTATGGTATGAGGGGCGTTATGCTCAGTATAACATTCAATCTAGAGTAAATTTTGGAGGTGGTTCGGTTATGGTATGGAGGGGCATAAACTTAGAGGCACGTACAGATTTACATGTCAAGGTCAGACAAACGGTAAATGCGATTAGGTATATAAGTAGCATTTTGAAACCTCATGTTGTTCATTTTGCCCCATTTATAGAGCATTTTTTATTAGTGCATGATAACGCAAAACCACACATAGCTAATGTGGTTAGGAATGACCTTAATGAAGTGAACTTTGTCACTTTGAACTGACCTGCAAGAAGTCCCGACCTCAATCCCATTGAACATGTATAGGGCAGGTTGGAACAACGTGTCCTCAGACTTTAGAAGAATTATCAGAAGCTTTGGTAGAAAGTTGGGAACAGTTGGATGATAGTTTATTAAGAAATTTAATTTAGCATACCAAGGCGTTGTTAAACCATTATCGCACCCAGGGGAGGCAACACGCATTATTAATTCTTGTTATTTTTTGTTTGTTTTTTGTCATTGATTATCACTGGCCTACAGCCATTTTGGTGCTGGAGATTTTAGACCCGATTTTAAATATGTCTTACATGGCGGTATCAAAAATGTTACCCGTTTTCTTCTGTCAGCTCTAGTTCCCGAGAAAAAAAAACACAATTCATGAAAAAATATATATTTTATTGACATTAAACATCAAGAAATTGTCTTTTGAGTGATTTTCTAGAATGAAACTGACTCGGGCAATCTCGCATGATTCCCCAGCAATAGTCAGCCATCATATGACTGTCCCACCTTCCTTCGTATCTATTCTCCATTGTTTTTAGGTCTTGGTGGAAACGTTCCCCTTGTTCTTCGCTTAGATCTCCTAAATTGTGTTGGAAATAATGTAGATGACTATTGAGATAGTGTAATTTTATACTCATATTACAGCCTAAATCTTTGAATCGCACCAGCATTTCCTCTACTAGTTCTACATAGTTGTCAGCCTTATGATTTCCGAGAAAATTTTGTGCAACTGCTACAAAAGATTGCCAGGTAAGCCTCTCCACATCATTCATACAAGTCTCAAAATTAGTTGTGTCTTTCATCAATTTACATATTTGAGGTCCATCAAAGATACCTGCTTTTAGTTTTTCAGTACTTAAACCAGGAAATTTGTGAGAAATAAACTGGAAACATTGACCATTTCTATCGAGAGCCTTAACAAATTGCTTCATTAGCCCTAATTTTATATGCAATGGCGGAAGAATGATTTTTTCTCTTGAAACAAAGGGTTCATTTATAACATTTTCAAAAAAACTTCAATAACTTTCCCTCTCTCGTGCGATATGTAGACACTCGAACATCTGAGGAAAGACAATTTTTTTCTTTTAATCTTGACGCTAGTAACTCAGCACGTTCCTTCGAAAGATCTAAGTCTCTGATGAGGTCACTAACCTCATTCTGCGAAAATGGCTTAGGATCTGATGTTTTTCCGCAGTATTGAAAGTCATCATCTACTTGGGAAGAAATAGGTATTTCAGCTTCATCCTCCTGAGATTGCTGCACTACCTGGTGAAAAGTTGGTATTGGAACATTTTCTGAATGAGGAACAGGTCTTTGTACTGAAGAAATATTGGGGTATTTCCATTTATGGCGATTGTTTTTGTTGATGCCCACTATATTAATCATACAAAAGTAACAGTCGTCATAATGATTTTTTTGTTCTCGCCATATCATACGCACTCCAAACTTCAAAGACTTACGTTTCCCTCTCTCCTATTGTCGCAAATGTTCAACGCATATTTTACAAACACTATGAGGCACCCACACTTTATCTTGGTGTAGAATTTCAATACCGAAGTAAGCAAAATACAAACGACGCACTGTGTTTGTAATCGATTTACGCTGATTTTTCAGTATGTATTCACCACAAACATAACAAAATATATCAGGATCGTTAACACAACGTCTGGACGTACTAGCCATAATGAAATAGTAACACAAACTTTATTGATGATATTGTAATAATGACTAGTTACGAACAAGACCGACAACAATTCACAATGAGGGTAGTAGGTAAACTAGAGCTGATGAGTTAAAATGACGTATGTCAATATACTGTACATTACCTACTTTATCGACAATTCAAACAAACAGAGATGCACCAAACAAAAATTTTTTTTGTAGGCCTGTGTTATTTTCGCAACTTTTGTTAAATTTGAAAAACAAAATTTAGAAAGTAATTTTTGAGGAGGATGTAGTTTTTGTCCGAGTAAAGGTTTTCTTGCGCGTTAAACGTGAGATATTGTGTTGCGATAATTTTTTGGCGCAATTTTTATATATATACAGGGTGTTTCAGGATTATATGAAAAAAATTTGGGTTCAGGGCACTAAAATAAAAGAAAAACTTCCTATAAAACTGTATCCGAAAACGCTTCGTTAAATAGCTACAGTCCTTCAAAGATAAACGTCTAAATCCAGTTTTTATATTTTTTCTCAAATTTTGAAACAGATACAAAGCTCATATTTGGTATTCCGAAAACGTTTCGTTAAATAGCTACAGTCCTTCAAAGATAAAGGTCTAAATCCAGTTTTTTTTATATTTTTTCTCAAATTTTGAAACAGATACAAAGCTCATATTTGGTATTTGTGACCAGCTAAGGAAATAACTTCTTACAAGTAATTTGTCGATCATCCTCTATTATTATGAAGTGGTAAAGTAAGTTACCTCTACTGTATTTTGTATTGAAACTTTTTTTAGTGTGCAATTTTTTAAAATACAAATTAAAATTGTGAAGCGAGATTCATTTAGAAACTTTATTGTCTCTTTTTTTTTTTAGAAAATATTTGGTGTTGTTGCAAAAAAACAACGGTTTCTATGACCTCTTAGATAACATTCCTTTGAAACTTAGACGTGAAAGCTGGTTCCAACTAAACGGCTGCTCTGTCCATTATGCTAGGAACATGCGACAATGGCTAAATGTACACTACTCTGGACGATGGATCGGTCGTGGAGGACCAGTTCCTTGCCTGCACGGTCGCCAGATCTAACGCCGTTAGATTTTTTCGCATGGGATGATATCAAGCAAAAAGTATACGAACAACCGGTGGATGACGTTGAGATATTAAGAAATAGAGTTGTTCAAGCTTGTACAGAAGTGACTCCCGAACGGTGTCGATCGGCTATTCGTTCAGTGACTACAAGATGCAACGCCTGCCTGCAGACTGGGGGAAACATTTTTGAACAAATTCTTTGAACTTTTATCGTTACTGTTTGTTACTGTTAATAATCTCATACGTTCTTATTATGTATTCTGTTTTTCACGTTTGCTGGTTTTACAATAAAAATGATATGTTAGAAGTTATTTCCTTAGCTGGTCACAATTACTAAATATGAGTTTTGTATCTATTTCAAAATTTCAGAAAAATTATAAAAACTAGATTTAAACCCTTATCTGTGAAGGACTATTTAACGAAGCGTTTTCGGATACAGCTTCATAAGAAATTTTTCTTATATTTTAGTGCCCTGAACCCAAATTTATTTTTTTGCATAAATTCCTAAAACACCCTGTATATTGGATTGAATCCGGGCTCGGCTGCCTGATATTTTCGTAGATTTCCATCTCGTTTAAGGTGAGTGGCGACAGCCACTTATCTTAAGTCGCTCCAAAGGCGCGAGCGTAATAATAAGTCAGGGCTTGCCAAAACAATTGACGTTAAGCTATCTGAGCATGCTAAGGCAAATTATTATTATTATTAAAATCTTCCATATATTTGGCATAAGTTAATGTTATTTCACTGTATTACCCATTGCATTTCAATAATTATGAATACTTTTTCCCAAGACTGTATACCGGAAATCAATATCGAGAATTGTATTTTAAAAAACTAATAGGCGATAAGAAATATTTTCAAGTTACTTCTTGTATATAAGAAGAATTTGAAAACGTCGTCAGTTTAAGAATTCGAATACAATAAAATATAATGATCATGCATATAAAATACTAAAATCAATTATAATGTGCAACTTCACAACGCTTTATACATACATATATTCAAAATTCTTAGTATAATAGCCACAAGAATAATACGTGACGACTGTAACATTTACATATTTGATAATGTTCAATCAATACCAAACACATATGTATGTATCGTATGTATCAGAACGTATTTTGTAATAACCATAATTAGTAGGCCTACTAGTGAATAAAAAAAAAACTATTTTTAATCGTGTTATGATTACACAGATTATTGTTTATCGTAATTTCCCATATACAAAGACAATTCAAAAGTAATAATATTAAAAATATTCATATTTAGAAGAAAACAAAATGTATAAACTTGTATAAACAATTACATGTGATATTAAAAATTGCTTATTATTTTCTCTTTGGTTTTGATTAATAATTAGAGCTGAGGATGTTTGCGGTACGGCAGGACCGTAGTGCATCCCCACATTTAACTATTTATCTAAATATTCTCTGAAATGATTTGCCGGATCTCATAAATTAATAGAGTGATATTTTAGTATGCTCTGGATATTGTTATTATACAAAATCATAATAGCCATTTGTATTTATGGATCATAAATAATAATACGCATGTATTTGTATTTGGTTGTGAATTCAATTTAAACTTAAAACAAATCGTAATATTTTAACGACAAGCCGTCCTTACAATACATGCATTCGAGACAAAGTGTGCAACTCTACAAATAACTTCCATAATTGATCGAAAATGGACATTTTGGAGCTGAAGTAAAGCCCCTATTCTTAGAAAATTTTATTACTGTCGTTAAGAACTATTATTATAAACAACAAAGGCCTTTTATTAGTGTTGAAGTTTTAGTTTCATTGAATTTCCATGTTGTAAGTAGTCAATTGTAAAGTGTTCATTCACAATATTCTAAAACAAGGTGTAAATTTAACTAAAATCCAGAAAAACACATTCTGATAATATATTACTAGATTAGAAGCTGTGTTTATTACTATTTATTATATTATCTTTATAGCCAAATGCAATAAAAGCTACGAAAACAAAAGAAACCTCGATTTATTAAAATCTTGTCACACAACCTTTCAAAGCCTGGCAGCACATATTTTGCATATATTTTATATATACTACCTACTTGAACTAGGTGAATGAAGTTAGAAGTTATAAGATAACTTCTAACTTCATTCACCTAGTTCAAGTAGGTAGTATATATAAAATATATGCAAAATATGTGCTGCCAGGCTTTGAAAGGCTGTGTGACAAGATTTTAATAAATCGAGGTTTCTTTTGTTTTCGTAGCTTTTATTGCATTTGGTTATAAAAATAATATAATAAATAGTAATAAACACAGCTTCTAATCTAGTAACATATTATCAGAATGTGTTTTTCTGGATTTTAGTTAAATTTACACCTTGTTTTAGAATATTGTGAATGAACACTTTACAATTGACTACTTACAACATGGAAATTCAATGAAACTAAAACTTCAACACTAATAAAAGGCCTTTGTTGTTTATAATAATAGTTCTTAACGACAGTAATAAAATTTTCTAAGAATAGGGGCTTTACTTCAGCTCCAAAATGTCCATTTTCGATCAATTATGGAAGTTATTTGTAGAGTTGCACACTTTGTCTCGAATGCATGTATTGTAAGGACGGCTTGTCGTTAAAATATTACGATTCGTTTTAAGTTTAAATTGAATTCACAACCAAATACAAATACATGCGTATTATTATTTATGATCCATAAATACAAATGGCTATTATGATTTTGTATAATAACAATATCCAGTGCATACTAAAATATCACTCTATTAATTTATGAGATCCGGCAAATCATTTCAGAGAATATTTAGATAAATAGTTAAATGTGGGGATGCACTACATACGGTCCTGCCGTACCGCAAACATCCTCAGCTCTATTAATAATTAAGCAACTTTTAATCTTAAGTAACTTTTTATAGGTGTTATGAGACATTGTGTGCTGTAAACATGTTCAACGATAAGGAAATTTGTGGATGCGTAATTACTAGAGAACGGACGCAATTTCCATAAAACGCAATCGGCAATTGGAATTGTGTATAACGTCGCACAGTACATCCCGGCGTAATTCAATGAAGTATTTGTTTGACTTACTCGGACACCTGGTCTCGCCGCGATAACAATGGACAAGCCAGCTATTGTATTCCGAGAATATAGTGCTTTTGAAAGTGTTTTCATGAGCGTAGATAGAAGCGGGGTTTTTATAATGTATTTTATTTATTAGTTTATATTTCGTAAGATAAATAAAGTGCTGTGAGTAAGTTTCTTGTGTTCATAGTTTTAACTGTTAATTACATCGTAATTTTTGTGATAGATCCTGTTTAATATCGTTTGATTGAATCTATTTCTACCAATTATTTCGACGTAAGAGTGTGCATTGAATTTCGTTCAGTTTCAATAACTTACGCACACATTTTTAGTTTTCATTTATTTAGATCTAGAGCATTGTTTAAGTTACTTTTTCAGACATGATATGGAAGAATGTCGAGAACGGCATTGTAAAACAATGGCGAGTTGGATTGACGGTCATACTGATTGTATGTCCATTGTCAGTGATTCCGAAATTTATTACAAAATCCGTAAAATATCGTCAAAAATCCGTCACTTAGGATCGCAAACACATCGGAACTCTGTAAAACTTTTATGGCGGCTAATATTCCATTAAATAAACTTAGCAATCCCACTTTAAAAATATTTCTGAAAAAATATACTGGTCGAAATGTTCCTGATGAATCAACTTTACGCAAATATTATGTTTCTAGGTGCTATACGAGAACAGTAGAACGCATTAGAAGCCATCTTTTAAATCAATACATATGGATAAGCGCCGACGAAACGGTGGATATGTTAGCACGCTGTGTGGTAAATGTTGTAGCTGGTGTACTACATCCAACTATTCCCTATAACTCATATGTAATTGCAACAAGTTGATGCGGAAACAGTTGCTGAAACCATTAAGGAGAATATGCAAAAAATGCTTCATTCGGACGCCACGTACAAATAAAAAATACTTTTATTTGTCAGTGATAGTGCTGCGTATATGTTAAAAACAGGCAGACTATTGAAGAAAACATATCCTAATATGCTGCATATTACTTGTGTAGCACATGCTCTCCACAGAATCTGTGAATATATCAGAGACACTTTTCCGGAAGTTGATAGACTTGTATCAGCTTTTAAAAAAGTTTTCAGAAAAGCACCATTGAGAGTAGCTCTTTTCAGGGAAAAATTTCCATCTCTGTCTCTCCTTCCCACTCCAGTAATAACTAGATGGGGAACATGGCTGGAAGCTACTAGTTATTATGCTGAGAATTTCGATAGTCTAAAACATTTCGTAACACTGCTAAAGGAGGATGCTAGAAGTATTGGTGAGTGCAAGAAGCTCACACAAATCCCAAATTTAAAAAATCAGTTGTACTTTCTTCACGAACACTTTGGAAAATTGCCAAAACTAATCACTTATTTTGAAAATCGAAATCTCAAAGTAAATGACGGATTAACCACATTAGATGTGGCTGTTAATAATTTGAAAAGTATTCCAAGTGACTTCGGATGTGGCCTTCGGCAAAAGTTTGAAGCAATTCTTAATAGAAATCCAGATTTAATTACATTGCAGCAATTATGTATGGAGACAATTCCACAAAATCTAACGGCTAAATATGAAGAAATAAAAGAATATTTCCAGTATGCACCTATAACCAGTTGCGATGTAGAAAGGACGTTTTCTATTTATAAGGATGTACTTAATTCGAAGAGAACAAAATTGATAGAAGAAAACCTTGAGAAACTATTGCTAGTCAATATTAATACTCCTTTACTCAACTTGAACGACGAAATGAACAAATAAAAATGTTCCAATTATAGAAATAAAATTAAAAACTTTAAAAATACAACTTTTCAACAAATACATATGTATTTCGTAATTTTATAGATCACCACCCGTTTGTTTTCCAATTATATAAATAAAATTAATTAATAAATATGTATTTCGTAATTTTAGATAGATAGATCATCACCCGTATGTTTTCCAATTATATAAATAAAATTAAAAACTTTATAAATACAACTTTTCAACAAATAAATATGTAATTCGTAATTTTATAGATCACCACCCGTTCGTTTTCCAATTATATAAATAAAATTAAATATTTTAGAAATACAGCCTTTCGCCAGTACTGCACTGGGCTTTGCGTCATGTGGTAAGCGTGTCCGTTCTCTAGTTATGAGACATTGTGTGCTGTAAACATGTTCAACGATAAGGAAATTTGTGGATACAGTAATTACAGTAAATGTGTATGTTCTAAGATTTCTCATCTCCAAAATGAAAAACGCAGCATTGATAAAATGAATTTCAATTTGAATTAATCTTTCAATTTATTATTCATGTTCGCTGTCAGATACTAGTAACTGCCCTAGATGATGGAATGTGCACCCTTAGCGAAGAAAAAACTACCTACATGAAAGTAAATTTAGCTCGTATTTACGAATGCTTTATACAGACAGGGTACGAGCGGACAAAAATGGATTACAAAAAGTAAATTAACCGAATGAAAAACAATACATGTTTCTATAAAAACATTCTTTTAAAAATAATTTAATCAATACAATGACGATTAAATTCCTATTTCCTGTGCAAGGAGTTTGAAACGAAACGAGAAGGTTAATTACTACATAACACAGGCACTAATGCCCTTTTTCTCCACCTTTAGATATCTAGCGGATAAAGTTATTTTCTAGGTAACTAAGAACAAGAAAAGCACATATGAGGAGCTACACAGAAATTCCAGGAAAGTGAATGTGGCGCGCGAAGGGATGGTAGTACAGTTCTATAGCGCTAGATGGCGTCAGCTTTATCTACACTAAGTCAGTTTGTCAAACGGTATTTTGCAAGGTGGTACAATTACTACCAGGTTAATAAGCGGACATTGTCCTTTAAGGAAGCACCGTATACCATGGGCTTAGTTAGCGAGCCCTGGTGTAGGAGATGTGAAAAACAGGAGGAAACTAGTCTTCATATAATATGTACTTGTGAGGCACTGAAGGACTCAGACAGAAATATTTCGGAGAGATCTATTGGATCCTACGAGGATACTCAAACTGAGGAGGATAGTGTCTTTTATCGAGGACACAAGACTAACAGAGTTGAACCGAGAGATATATTAGGGGTGATACAAAGAGCACTGTGCTCAAGTGCCTGGCCGTGCTGGCGTCCAACCAAAAACTAGAAGTAGAAGTAGGTGGTGACAAACAGTTTTTGTATTTACATTTGTCGAGTTGTCTTTGAGTTATTCTGCGACACAACAATGTCTGATGTGAAAAAGCAAAGAACGTGTACCAAATTCTGCTTCCAACTTGATAAAATAGCACCGAAAACTTTGAAAATGCTTAAACAAGCGCTTGGTGAGAATGCTTTAGACCAGACGAAAACTTGTGAATGGCATAACCGTTTTAAAAATGGACGTGTGTCGGTTTATGATGATCCATCGACTGAAAACACGCCACAAAATGTGGTAAAAGTGTGTGATCTTATCCTGCAAGACCAAAGGAGAAGAATCCATGATATTTGTAACATTGTCAGCACGTCGTACGACGCATGCGGCCTGCCAAGTGACGCAACAATTCGTGGATCCTATAGCACGACAATGCACCAACCCACACGTCACTTTCAGTGACGTGAGTCAGTTTCTAGCCTTAACAAAGACGGCAATACTACGCTACCCTCCCTACTCTACAGATCCTGCCCCTTGTGACTTATTCCTGTTTCCAAAATTCAAACCGAAGCTTAAGCGGGGTTGTTTTGAGACGATTGAGAAGATCCAGACCGAATCGCAGGCAGTGTTGAACACGTTAACACGTGAAGACTTCCAACACTGCTTCCAATCATGGACAAGTCGCTGGGATCGGTGTATTTATGCGGAAGGAGAGTACTTTGAAGGGGATGGTAATGAATAAGTTGTACGAACAATTTGTTGTTTTTTTTTCACATTCCGGAAATTTCTAGGTAGTACCTGGTAAATGGGTTTCTTCACTTCCAGATAGACTTTATTCCTGATAAATATAACTTTAGTTATTTCGTTGAGCGCGCATGTTCTTAGGCTAAGAAAAGTTAGGTAAACGTTTTTCATTGATCTGCCTGATCTTAAAAGACCGTTGAAATCGGCATTGATTAGTGTTTGTTAATATTTATGCGTTCTAGTAAAATTGCTCGTTCGCAATGGGCGATAGATATATATAACGTGTGTATAAATTGTCGCAAAAGCTACATCCAGCGACGTTCTTCGTTTGGTTCTGAATAAAAATCTTAATGTTAAAATGTCGTATCATGCTTCGTTTGTTTTCACGGGGTTCTTGAAGTTCAGACTTTTACTGCGTAACTAACCTTTGCTCTTCGATATCTGTTAATAGAGACAGATGCAATTTAGTTTAAAGAAAAAATTTTTACTAGTATTATTTCGTAAACGTTTTCTTTTTGATTTAAAAGCTTGTTTTAAACATTTATTCATTAACGTACTTCCACGAAAAACACATTTGGCAACGTTGTAGAACAATAAGTTTGTGTTTCAAAGTGAGTTCAATCAAAATCATTACTGTCAAATTTTGACATATACGAATTTACGAAGCATGATACGACATTTTAACATTAAGATTTTTTATTCAGAACCGAACGAAGAATGTCGCTACGTGTAGCTTTTGCGACAATTTATACACACCTTGTATATATACATATACAATCAAATATTGACCGAATTATATGGTGGAATTGGATGATGTGGAATTTTATGCACGTTTCCTTTTAAGAAAATAAACGATAAGGATTTTATCTGAACAAATAGAGGAGCATTTACAAGTAATATGAAATCAGTAAGGTTTATTCTAATATAATCCTATTTATCAATATAATCAAAGATTTTATAAATGCTCGTAGCATAACATTCTTGCCACAAGCATTTATAAAATCTTTGGAAAATGAACGTGAAATTCGAAAGAACCAAAAAGTGTTTTGAATGGCAGCAATTTTTATTAGAGTTATGAGATGTTATAGACTGTAGTACTCATATTAGAATATAATCTGGTATGTGTATATGTGTTTTCAATAAATTTATCACCAACATAATTTCTTTTGTTTTTAAAGGATATTCTGGCAAAGAAGAGGCTTTTTTTTTCTATCAATGTATAGGTTGTGTCACCAAAAATTCAAGACAATGGATATTTTTTCGTCGTCATGGTTCTAGAATTTTCAATAATTCTAGAATAAAGATCTAGTTAGAGACAAACAACTTTCCTAATGCAATTTTGCTGGGTGGCAATGCTTACTCATTGTAAAATTATTTACAAACTAGCTTTAACTAGACGAATACAGGCAGAGGAAAACTATAACTTTTCTCGCATTAGGACTAAATATAGCAGAACAGTTAAATTAGTTTGTTTCTGAGCATTTCCATTATTATTATTACACAGTAATATATTGGGTATATACTGCCTGTCCTTGAAATAAAAAGTCAACGTACGAAAAATGGAAAGATTAGATTATACAGTGCTTCTCAAAAGTCCCCCCCCCCCCCTCTTATCTTTGGAACGATTATACATACACAAGTGAAATTTGGAAACTGAATATTATAGGTTATAAACTTCCCTACTAGTGATGATAGATGACGAAATCGACACCTCTTTTAAAAGGTATCGAAAAAACCTATTCAATGATACTAATTTTGTTTGTGTTTGAGGCAGTTTTAATGGCTCATTAGTAAACATGAAAATTTAAATTCCATTCAGTATGATATTAAATACAGATTTAAGAAACAGTATGTACTTAAAGAAATTGCTCGAAGTGACCTCCATTTACTTCCTGACAGTAGAATATCCTATTTTTAAACTCTTCTCGTACTTATTCAAATGTGTCTGCGGAAACAGCCTCACATTCTGCAACAATACGTTGTTTTAAAACGTCAATATTGTCAAGTTAATACTAAAATTCCAAATTCAAGCTCCGCCTATGGTTAGTTAGCTGACGTTTTTGTTAGTCTCCAATATTCGCCGTTTTTGTAATTGTCCAAGTTTTTGTACATTTAATAATTTGTGTATTATTGATCGAACGTCTCACTGTTTTTACAGCTTATGGTACTTTTAATATTTTTGTACATTTTAATAATTTGTTAAACTGTTGTGAGTCGAAAGTTTAAGTGCTTCAAGAAGCGAAATGGTACGTGCTTTAGGTGATAAAGTAGCAGCGGTCCTAATTCTTGGTGAAACTAGACAAAATATTCATGCAGCAGAACGCATTTTTAATGAGAGGTTTCCCGATCGCCATTTCGAGGACTTATTTAAGGGAGCTTCTTCGTAAGTTTGAAAGAACGGGTAGTATTAATGATGCGAAACGATCTGGCAGACCACAAATTTCTGATGAGAAAAAAATTGATATACTGGCAGATGTAAGAGTTAATCCTACTTCTTCAACAACTCAAGTTGCATCTACCTGTGAAGTTAGTCGAAGTACAGTACACAAGGTGTTGAAAAAATACAAATTTCATCCATACAAATTAAAAATGGTTCATCAACTCTCAGACGACGACCCAGACCGAAGACTAGAATTTTGTGAAAATATGGAAACTAAAATTAACCAACAGCCAGACTACGTCAAAACAATTTGTTTTAGTGACGAAAGTACTTTCTATCTAAATGGAAATGTAAATACACAGAATGTGAGGTATTGGAGTGACGCAAATCCTCACCTGTTTCGTGAAACACATACCCAATTGAGGTAGGGACAGTAATGGACGATTCTGAATAATCCAGGATTCATTTCAAACTGAAACCAGAACACAAATTCATTTCGTCCGAAGTTGTACTCGTCAAAACGAGAACGCTTTTAAAGAACTGCGTATGAGTCGGACGTCCTAGGTTATTTTTTTTTGAGAACAAGAACAAATCTATTGTTTCTATGAATGTTACAAGTTTTGTGATAAATTTAATTTCTAGCAGTCATTCATAAAAACTACTGAATACAATGTTTAATCGTATACCTCTTCACTAAGCTAATCAGCAAAAATTCAAATACTACGTTGGCTTTTTTATTTTGTTATAAAGCTTTTCTTATTGCCCTTATTCGTTTTTGTCTGCTTACCGAAACTTGAAAAAAAATCGCCGTCGTATTAACTTCTACTTTTCACAAATGCCTTAGATAAGATGCTGAAATAAAACATTTATACGAGGTATGTTTTTATGTTTCGCATACTAGGACACATAGAGGGCGCCACTAATCAAATGCCAGTACTAAAGATTAACCTCCATCTTTAGTTAGCCTAAATCCAAAATTTCAGTGGGATACGTGAACTGCGCTACAACGAACTGTCAAAGTTGACGAGTTAGTCGAAAAATGGAATAAAACCTTTAAATTTTTGCCCGATAATTTTTTATAATTTTCGAACATAATTATCTCAGCAAGAATGCTTCGCCGAGTTGGTTTCTGTTTTCGGTAATGAAGCGCCACATCAGTCAACAATTTCTCGTTAGTATGGAGAATTCAAACGTGGACGGATTAATCTTAGCGACGATCCAAAAGCAGGTGCACCAATAATACCAGACATTCAGGAAAACTTCGATGCTGTGCGCAAGCTCATCATTGAAGATCCCAACTGTAAAACAAAAAATGCGTGGAGATAGCGATTTTCAACATCTCAAGAAGCAGTCGAAAACCATGTTTCTGAGATCAACCTTCAGTGTGTGGAAAAATGTTTTGAGAACTGGTTCATACGCATGCAAAAGTGTATAAACCATAAAGGCCAATATTTTGAAAAACAATAAAATAGTTTGTTCCCAAAAATTTTGTTTTCTTCCCAGATTTTGTAAAAGTATAAAAGGTGACCCTCGTATTCCAGCTCTATATGCAAAATATAAAAGACAACTCTCGTATAATCATTCTATCCTTTGAATGCATTGTAATAAATGATATTTCTAGTGGCTTTTCACTTACGATGATAACAAGCTTATTATTATACAAGCTATTAGTTTTGATTCCCCATAAAAGTAAATGATATTTAAATGACATATCCAAAGGAACAAACACTTACATTTATCACTGTATAATAAATGCAAAGTAAGATATATTATTGAGCATATAATGCAATAAGCATCGTCGTTTGTTAAAAAAAATAATAGGTTATGTATGGTAAATTCAAAACGCGACATTACCTTATTTACATATAACGTATTTACAATTCAATTATTCGATAATAATTCGATATTCGATAAAGGACGGTGGTGTGGAATGAAATCTAAAAATAGTTACGCGATCATTTATAAGCATCCTCCACTTCATACAAAACAAATGCAAACGCCCACCGTTACCGAGCCGTTGCGGTTTATTTAGACGTGAACGGTATGCTTGGATTAGCGTGCGCCTTTTAATAAACAACAACGATTACGATAATCGAAAGTAAGTAGGCAGGCTGTAGACATTGAATAACGCGACGCAATTTAATCGACGAGGATTCTTTCCGAAAGAAATGTTAAGTGTTCGAGTTGGAAGTACGTATGTAATGTACTTACATGCACGATATTCTCTCCTTATTTACAGTTACAAAATAAATATCCTTATTTTGTAACTATAACAATTATATAAATTCGAATTTTGCTGCTTGTTTTAGGAGACTTTAAAGAAGTATTGAATTTGCGTTGAGTGACCTTATTAGCAGTAAATTCCTCTAGGTTCTGCCATATTGGATTTCTATTTCCTGACGTTTTATTGTTCATCTTTTGTCAATCATTTCATTGTACTACGGTACCGGTATATCCTGACGATTTAAAAATGTTCGTGTAAATATACACAGCATCTAACAGTTATGTTGCAAAATAGGCACCAACTACATAGATGATTAGTAAACACCGCCACTTTAGTAGGCAAGCAGCGGCGTCCCTGTGTTAGCTTTACTGAAATAAAAGTGCACGTTATTTATAACAATGTTTTCCATTCGAATTACGAATGTATTCGTGAATACATCTATGGACAACTTGATACTTTCATAGCTGTTTATGCACTATATACAATCAGTGCTGCCGCAGATAATTTTTCAAATATACTAACAAATATAAGAAAATGTACTAAATTGTACTAAACTTAGAGCTGCCAATTGTAAGAATTGAAAGTCTCGCTATTGTTACAAGTGCTTACGCGAATTATTTGAACTGCCCTTGTATATTTTCGCTATAATATAACGTATTATTACGTCACCAGTTAGAAGGAAGAATTTCGTAAGTAAATGCGGGCTGTGTTTTACGGGTTGTTGCGAGTCTAGGCGTGTTACTTGTGTGTGTGCCGCTAGAGATTTTGTACTATGAAAACGTCACACTAAAATTGGTGGATTATTAATGGTATGCTGAATTTGTTTTACTGCAACTTTTTTGTTGGATTCGCATGAATGACTAGACCGTAGATTAATTATACTCTTCAACTATCTGAAGGTGAGTAATTTTCTCGGTAAATTATTTTTGGGACCTTCTGTATCTCAATCTTTTTTTACTGATTAATTACCATCTACAGGGTTTTTGTCTAAAGTTATAAGTCTTGAGTTGTTGAAACTTTGGAAGTGGAGAAACCGTCTAGAATCTTTTTCAAGCCACGTGTTCGAAGGAACAGGTGTACCGGAACCGACGCCATTTGCAGCAGGATACCCTTGTGCGACAAGAAAAAAATAACAGCTAGGTGTAAGTAATTCCAGACAAGTAGATTTGAAGCTTAATTACTTCGTCACGTCTGTTTTATTAATCCTCAAAACTTGCATCCAGCTATAAGAAAATTTAGCCACAACAAGAAACAACAAGTCATTCATTTCGTTTCTTTTTTTGTTTTTGTTTGTTTGTGTCGTAAACAACCAGTAAATTATATGTTCGAATATTTTATTAAGTTTTTCACATTAAAATAAAATTATCGCTGTCCTAGATATTAATTAGTTCCGTTGGTAAAAATTACTGTAATAACTTTCATAGTGATTAGTGATTATTATACTTTTTTTTTTATTTTGATTAGTTTTGAATGTCCAATAATTTCGCCAAACAGTTTAAACATAGACTTAGTATTGTAGTTACCGCTTGGTAAATAATTTAATGAATTTAAAATTGGCAATGTGGTAATTTAAATTAATCAGAAATTTGTGAAATTAAGTTGTTTAAGAAGTACGTGCTTAAGAATGAAATTCCTTTGTTTTTTTGGTATATTTTTATTGCGTTATCAAATATGTAGTCTTAAATTTACGTAAATAAGCAGAAAAATTAATTATGAACGATTACATAAGATCTTGTGTATACGTATGCCGTTTCTTGTATTCATTTCGTATTTTTTTTTGTTCTGTTTGATGCTTATAACAAAAATATAGAATTTTGCTCTTGATTTTTATAATTTAAAAACTAAGTTGAGGATGTGTTCGATTAGGAATTTATTTAAAACTATACTGTACTTATTAAATTAATTATTATATACGGGACCTCACCCATTATTAATTTATTATAAACACATCACGTTTTCTTTACTATTACTTTAGCTTCCATATTTTATTCACTAGCAAAACGTTTAGAATAAACTTGTTTCTTTTTCTTTAATGCGTGACTTTTTTTTTATTTGGTATCATTTCCTGTTTTTTTTTTTTTTGTAATTACTGTAGTCCTTCTGTGGAAAGCAGTTTTGAAATCGCGGTCGGACCCTCTTTAATTTAACTAATTTTTTTTTCTATTTTTGTATTCAACTTCAATACATTTGGACAAGCGGTGCTGGTTCCATTATACCATCATCTACATCAAGGTTGTCAAAATACTGATCTACTTCTGCAATAACTTCCTCGTCTGTCTTGAATTTTCTTCCGACGAGAAACAGCTTCAGTTTTGGGAATAAGTGGAAGTTTGAAGGGGCTAGCTCTGATGAATAGAGTGGTTGGACCACAACCTGGAATAGTAATTGACCCAGTTTTTCCCGAACACTGCAACTGGTGTGTGTTGGTGGAGTGTCATGATGGGATAGGACGTTCTTTCTAGCCATTGTGAGTCTTTTTTCGGTAATGGCAGAAACTTTCACTTTTTCCAGAAGGACAGCATATGTCCCGTTGATAATTTAGCCCTTTGCGAGATAGTCGAAAGGTATCCTCTTCAAATCCGAAAATATCGAGGCCATTACCTTTCTAACTGAAGGTGGAATCGTTTTGGCATTTGGCAGAGAATTGCCACGATGCCTTCAATACTGAGATTGTCGTTTCGATTCTGGCACAGAGTAATGGTACCAAGTTTCTTCGACCGTAACAAAGCGTCGCAAAAAATCGGCTGCGTCGATGTAAACGCGCTTCGAATTTTCATCGGAAATTCGCGCCCTTTCACGTTTTTTATTTACATTCAGTAAAGGGGCACCCATCTAGCAGAACGCTTTAAGTTAAATAATTCGACATGCAAAATGTGGTGTACCCATTCAGTAGACAGTAGTCCTAGAAAGGTCTGGTAACATAACGTCATTAACTTTTTCACCCATTTCTGGAATGGTTCAGGACGTTTTGTCTTCGAAATCCACATCGCCACGTTTAAAGCGAGCAAACCAGCGATAAACGTGGCCTTGAAACGAGTAACGTTGTCCAATGTTCGCTGCATATGAGTTACCTTAGCACCTACCGTGAACACGTCTTGCAGTAGATCAATTGCTCATAAACGATTATATGCACACTATCCATTGAGGTATTAAATTTCTCAAAGTATTGCTAAGTCGAATACGACGATCGTCCTGAAATAGATCTTTAATACTGTAGTAATCGTGCTTCGCTCACCAGATCATTGCTAATCTTGAACATGCAAGTCAATACATCAAATCTACAACTATTTCCATGGCATGTCATTAGCATCGTATACCTGAGCTAGTTGACGATAAATTTCTGTTGGTGAGGAGTGCCTTTTAAATGCAAAATCCTGACCCTATTTGAGCGCGGTTATGATACAACTGATATTGTAATGTAACCGCACATTAAAATATGGTTTTCTATTGTGGACAGGCGCCAAATTTAAACGAAATCTGGAATAAGATGCTCTTGTTGCCTTATCTTTGAATTAGCCTTGTATGTACACTGGGATATTTTATTTTCAAAAGTTTTTGTAGTTTTATTATTCACTGTTGGCACCGAGATGACATAAAATGGCGTGTTTTTATAGCCAATACGATCATGCCATATTTTTCTGTACTTGTAATAAACACGCAACAAAAAAATGGAAAGTTTAAAATTCTATTTTTAATTTTGTAAAAGGTCTTGCGATTACATATTTAATTTGGCAACTACAGAAACGTTTTATTTGTGTCTTTAAATTCAATCATAACAGCAGCTCCTTTGAGGTTGTATATTTTTATTATAAACGGTAAGAGTATACTCTATTGATTAGCGACTTAAAGTACAGCTATAAACTGCTCTTGAACACATTTTTATTACTTGTTCATGAAGTAGGTGTAAGTGTAAATGTTTAATTTTACTTAGATTTTAATGGTTACTATGCGACTCTTGTATTGGTTAAATTTACATCATCTAAATAATAACAGTAATCTTATTAAACCTGGACAAAGCAAAGTGGAAACGATATTATGTATGTTACTGATGTACATGTAACAATCTAAACAAATACAGTGGAACTTCTCTAACTCGAACTTCTAAAACTCGACTTATTCCGAAAGTCGAATATTTTTGGCGAACAATGAAGTTTTAATATTATTATATAGTATTTTTGTCTCCCTAACTCGACTTTCTATTTCTCGACTTTTTCTATTACTCGACATAATATGCGAACACGTAGGTACACCTAACTCGACATTTTCGCGGAATTACGGAATTATCTCTTCGAATCAGCAATATGAACAGGCAGAAATGTGTGCTGGGTGCTTTCGGAAGTGCAGTTGTGTAGTACGCGTGACAAAGTGTACGGTAAATATGTCGAAGCGAAATTTAAAGTGTTTAACATTGAATGAAAAAATAAAATTAATAGCAGAGGTGGAAAAAGGGGAAAAGAAGAAGAAAGACATTGCGGAACAATTTGGGATCCCTCATAATACGCTATCGACAATTTTAAAAAATAAGGACAAACTTTTGGAAAGAAAAAATGATACGTTTAACAATAAACGAAAAAGGCTTAAAGCTTGTGTTAACGATGATATTGACGAAGCAATGTTCAAGTGGGTTACTACCGCACGTGCTAAAAATATTCCTCTTTCGGGGAGTTTAATTAGAGAAAAAGCGAAAGAATTTGCCGCTGCCTTGGGACGAGAGGAATTTTCAGCTAGTATAGGCTGGTTGGATAAGTTCAAGAGTCGACATAATATCGTCCAAATGTCACTGTGCGGTGAAAGTGGTTCTGCAGATTTTCAATGTGGTGAAGAATGGCAGAAAAATGTTTTACCGACTTTAATCAGCCAGTATGACAAAAATAATATTTTCAATGCTGATGAGACGGGGCTTTTCTTCAAATGCTTGCCCAACGAAACCCTTGCATTTAAAGGACAAAAATGCTTTGGTGGTAAAAACAGCAAGGAAAGAGTAACGATTATGGTTGGGAGTAACATCAGTGGTTCTGAAAAGCTAAAATTGCTTGTTATTGGCAAAACAAAACATCCACGTTGTTTCAAGGGTATAAAGTCACTGGAAGTGGATTACGAATATAACAGAAAAGCGTGGATGACAAGTGAGATTTATGAAAAGTGGTTATTAAAGCTTGATAAGCAGTTTGCAGTCCAGAAGAGAAAAGTTTTGCTGTTCGTTGACAACTGTCCGGCGCACCCCAAAACCGTAGCAGGAAAGCTGAAGAATATTAAATTGGAGTATTTTCCTCCTAATCTAACCTCAATCTTACAACCGATGGACCAGGGAATTATAAAAAATCTAAAGCAACATTACAGAAAACGGATTATTATTAAAATTTTGGCTCATTTGGAAGAGCCAAAACATTTACTTCAAATGTTTCTTTACTTGATGCAATTAAAGATCTAAACAAAGCATGGAATAACGACGTAAAGACGCAAACAATTGCAAATTGCTTCAGAAAGGCGGGCTTTGGTAAAGATGATTTAGTGCAGGATGCTAACCACTGGGATGAAGATGATATCCTTCCACTGTCTGAATTAAAAAATTGGTGGGTCTTATACAGAACTGCAATAAACACAAATGATGTTGAATTTGAGGAGTATGTTGATGTTGATCATGATGTGTCAACAATTGATTTCCCAAGTGATGAAGACATTTTAGAAAGTGTAATACAGCACCTTGCTCCTAATGAAATAGGTAAGTTTACCCATCCACGTTTTCTATGTTCCAAGATGCCAAATTTTATTATTGTCTTAGATACAGATGAAGACGAAGATACTAATGAAAACCAGACTGATACAACTGGCATACCTACACTCAACGAAGCGTTTTCTGCCATCGAAAACTTAAGAAGATTTGTTTCATCTAGGGAGAATGTGCCATATGCATTGCATGGTTCCATAAATTTACTAGAAGATTTTATAACGAATGAAAAATGGACCAGTGTAACTCAAAGAAAAATTACTGATTTTTTCAATAAAAATTTGATGCAGCTTTTTTGACGTTTTAACGAATTTTTTAAGTTACTAATATGTAGTATTAAATGTATAATACATATAAATAAACTTTAAGATTCAAATTTTACGTAATTTTCCGTAACTCGACATTTCCCTAACTCGACTTTTATTCCCTGTCCCTTGGAGGTTCGAGTTAGAGAAGTTCCACTGTATATATATTTTTCCCCCCAAAACAAAATTTTTGTAAAATACCGCTATTAAATTGAATGTCTCCATTGTGTTGTGATATATAAATATTCGCGCGCCTAATCTGAATTAAATGATTCTACTGTGTCCTAGATTACTAATCATATGAATAACACAACAGAGCAATATTTTACAAAAATTCCATTTGTGAGAAAAAACATATTTGTCCACATTGCTACATGTACACAGGTCAGACACAATAATGTCGTGTTGTATATACTTTCGTTTGTCCAAGTTTAGACTAATCTATGAAGCAGAAAAGAGTATGCTAATATTCTACAAGCACTACTCTTACTTATTTTTTAATTCTAGTTAATTCTAAGATTAACACTTAATCAGCGAGTGCGTAATGTAATTTTCTAAATTTAACAACCTTTGTTTATCGTGGTTAGATCAATTATTGGTAGTATTGTATCTATTTTATCCACTTCACTTTATTCGTGTTTTTTCATCCCGTTCGAATCTATATGACCTTGATGCCCGTGTAAATAGTCGCTAGGCGATAAGAACTCTAGTTCACAAAGTTTTCAAAATCAGTTTCCTATTATTTCGGTTATTGTATCAAATAAAGAAGACATACAAGTCTATGAAATGTGTTATCGATATTTTAAAATGTAAATAAAACTGGTTTGGAAAAGGCTTCGTAATGACCTTTCTCAAAATCCTCAAAATATAAAATATTGTTCCGTTGTTGCAACAAATTCTTCGTCCGACCGAAACTTCTTTCTAACAAGGAAAAGGGAGTTTGAATGTGTGTGTTTGGGTGGGTAAGTAGAAGTCACTTGGGGCTAAATTTGGCGAATAGAGTGAGCGAGACCTGAAGTCTTAATTGATGCATTTTTTTCGGGGACAACTCAACTGGTGCGAGAAGGTGCGTTATCATGATAAAATATAATGTTTCATATGTTGCAGCCCCATCCTACAAAGTCTTGGAAAGACTCATGGATATCATTATTAAATATACAGGATTTAAACCTAAATTGAGCATAAAAAACTCATATGTACTGATAAACAGAATCAAATATTTTACTTTAACTTCTAATACAAATATACAAAAAAGGTTTAAGTATATCAATACGTTAAGCACGTATTACGCATTTGTTAAAAATGAAACAGACATGCAATACAATTCTGATACAAAACTAATTTCCTTTGATGTCCAAAATTTATTCCTTAGTATCCCTACAGAAAACCCGGTTATTTTAGTAAAAATTCTTCTACATAAAAATAACGTAAACCCAATAATAATTAATGAAATTCTTGATTTCTTAAACCAATGTATAGAACAAAATTACTTTCAATTTAATAAAGACATATACACTCGCAAAGAAGGTTTAATTATGGGTAATCCCCTAAGTCCGTTATTAGCTGAAATTTATATGGATCATCTTGAAAATTCTCTTTCAAAAAATCCTCTTTGTCAAAATGTATTATTTTAGTACAAATATGTGGACGATATATTACTAGGTTTCACAAGAACAAAGATATTTACATATTGCATCACAATATTAAGTTTACAATGGAACAGGAAACAAATAATAGTATTAACTTTCTCGATTTAACCATTACTCGAATTAATAACAAATGTAAGTTTACAGTTTACAACAAACCGCCAAATACAGATATAATTATTCATAACACTTCTTGCCATCCGATACAATAAGAATTAGCGGCTTATCACAGTCTTATACATAGATTAATCAATAAATACTCCATTGAACCAAAAAGATTTCGAAAAAGAGTTTAATTAAACAAATAGCAATCAACAATGGATATAAAAGTAACATAATAAATAACATTTTAACTAAAAAAACTCTTTACAAAAGCCATATCACAAGTATACCCAATATTAAATAATAATAATAAAATTCCAAAACTTTAAAATGATTACGTTTATAGCCTCTTCAAGCACAAAAATTAGTAAATATTTAAGAAAATTAGACATTAAGACAGCGTATAAAACTAACAATTTATCAAAATTTATTAAAAGAAAAACAACAAAGATTTAAGAAATAACAATAAAAAGTCAGGAGTCTATGAGTTAACTTGCGGTAGTTGCCTCATGGCGTATATGGAACAGAGAGGCAGATCGTTTGAAATACGCATCAAAGAACATTTTTCTTCCGTTAGAAATAATAAAACTGACTCTTCATATGCGTCTCATATTAATTTAATAAACCACAACTTTAACAAAGAATGTAAAATACTACACATAGAAAATAAGGGCAAAAAGCTTAATTTATTAGAGTCACTTGAAATTAATAAATTAAAGAAAACTGATTAGATCCTCAATGATCAATTAGAAATTAATAATTCACCGTCACTTAATTTATTTATCTGATTATTCGGACTGTCATATATTTTATTTTTCCATAGCGATGCTCTACCTCCCTTTAACATAATGTAGACCCTTAGTTTTATCACTTTATGAACAGTGTTGTATAAACCGTAGTACAATATTTTTGTGAAAGTTTTTGTTCATACACATTTAAGTAATAAAGACTACCCATTCCTTCAATTATTCAAAACATGTGTTTGTTAGGGTACATTTATGTAAAGATATGTCCATAAGTTAGTTATATGTCTGACGAATCTCCTGTGGGGCGAAACGATCGTTACTTTGTAAAGTAAAAAGTAATGAAATTCATTAAAATTTGTTTTATTTTATCCCGATAATAGTTATAATGGAATTTCATCAAGTAAAGGCTGAAACAATCCTATATATGATCCTATGAAATACAACAGTTTTATGGGTCATTCCAGTTAATTTTTTAGAAATATCTTTCTTCAATTTGTCAAGTGTGGAATAATACGGTTCGTTCATACCGGCAACTCCTTTGGGGCTGTATATTTTGTACAAGAATTTGGCACTTTGACAAATAATCTATGGAAATTATCTCTCACCCACTGATGGAAATAGCTTGGCCTTCTTTTGGAGAGAGTTACCATGTGTCCACTATTATTGCCGTCTGTCTTCGAGAACGTAAAGTCAGGTTTCATCGAGCGTAACACATCTTCACAAAAGTGAGATTGATTACTGTTAAATAGATTTAAAGGTTCGCATTGTTTCACGTTTGTGATCACCATTCAAGATTCAGTTGATACAATCGATTACAATGGCTATCTACTTCCTTGATGTCAATTCTTCGGTCATTAAAAACAATATCATTGATTTTAGTAATTACTTCTGGAATTGTTAGTTTTTGATGATTCTGGTTACACATAATTTTCAATGGCCATATCATTTCGCTTAAATTCTGCAAATTAGAGACAAATTATGGTTTTAGAAGAAGCATTGTTACAAAGTTAGCTGCATATAGGCCAAAAATTCTAGATATGTTTAGTCCATTAAAAAATAAATATTGGATTCCATAGTGTATTGCGAGTTAATGCATTTTAGAATTTACCATTTAGACACTTTATTCACACCACTTTCCAGTTGAATGTCAGAAATTAACCGAATTTCAGCTGTCACCGTAAAAAAGATGTCAGAATTAGAATATAAGTTTTCGCGTACTATGATGCTAGTATTCGAATATACATTTCCAATCAAGCTATTCTTTTAGACAATGAGAGTCTTTAACATACAAACCCCAATGAAGTGTGGAATGCTCAATTTGCAACGAAGAAATTTAAAAGTGAATTGAAAAAGTGAACTTACAGAGACATACGAGCTTCTGCGAGAAGCAGTTTTTATTTTCCTGGACTAAGCAGCTTTAATGTTAATGCAATTTCCCATTATGCTTTTCGAAATCACATAATGTGCCTTGGTAACTTATGTACCGATTTACAAAACATTTGCAACATTTTTATTATCTGTCAGTTTGTGTTGTCCTTACATACGCGATGATTATCCTACTATTTGAGAGTACGAGAATCAATTGAATGATGATGTCCATCCATGTCGCCCTAAGTCTATGATCACTTCAGATGTTGAAAAAATCAATTGTTTGATACTGGAACAGAAGCGACAATTAGCAGGTTTACTAGGTGTTTCAAAAACCATAGTCTCTAGAATTCTGCACGAGTACTATGGAATGACAAAATTAATGCAAGGCTAGTTCCAGGAATGGTTTTGCCATTGCAAATGCGTGCTGGGATAGAGACATGTGAAAATTTTTTAGAGCTTTGTGGGAACGAAGCAGATTTAATTATCGACCAACTTGCCAGTGGAGGTGAAACTAAACTTGGATCCATCATTATGATACAGAATCGAAACAAAAGTCGATGCAATGGCATGTTAATGTCGACCCATTTTCATGAAATATGTTATGGCAGCTTCGTCATATAAATTTCCTTTTCGCTCTCTTCTCTCCAAACATCCTCCTTAATATCCTTCTCTCCCAGACCTTTAATTTTTCTTGTACTTTCTTATTCATTATCCATAATACACAGCCATATGTCAGAGTTGGTTCCAGTACCAATTTATCTCATTTTAGTTTTTTCTAGATTTCTTTTGTTTTAAGTGTTTTATTTAATCCTCCTGCACATCTATTACTTTTTGCCAGCCTTGAATATATGTCGGTGGTCTTGCTATATTTATCATCTAACAAAACTCCTAAGTACATAAAGTTTTCCACCTTTTGAAAGGTAAAGACCATTGATTTGTACTTTGAATATTTCTTTTAATGTACGCTTCAGACAACCTTTAATTTTTATTTATTCATATTTTTTTATTTATCTGACGAACTGACTACTTGTATAAACGAATTCGTGACCGACTGCATCTCATTCTTTTTTTTTTTAACTTACTACCTCATATATATTACTAAATTCAGAAATATATCAAGTGAGCCACAAAATTTATATCCTAGGTAGGCCATGAACGACTGAGATAGACATATAAGTCACATCTGAGCTTAGAGAATTGACGAAGTGCCATTTGTAAATAATCATAAGTCAAATTGGTAAGTTAGAAGATATCTTTGTAATTCATTAGCTATTTAATAATAGCTTTTATATTTAATGGACAACAGAAACGGCACATGGTTGAAATTTATTTTAGAAATTGTAGTAAAATTAATGGTGAATGGGTTTATTCTATCAGTGATGCATATCAGGATTTTTTAGAAGAATTTCCAAATATTGCTACCCATATGATTTCCACATGCATTCGCCGTTTTGTGCAATTATTCAGGGAAACAGTAACCGTGGATCGCAAAAAGCGCAATCGTAGGCCAACAGTTAGAAATGAGGAAAATGTTGAAGCGGTAAAGTAATTGGTAGAAGAGCGTCCTCAGCTTTCTATGCGACATTTACACCAATAATTACGACGTATCCTTAAGTATGATCTGCATTTACACCCATACCGCTTGCAAGCGACTCATGAAATACTTCCTGTGGGCAGACCGAAACGGCAGGAATTTTGTCAAAGATTTATTGATCATTTTGTTGTTAATGATGATTGAAAAGGTTATGCTTACTCATGAATCCTGGTTTCATCTTAGGGCTACGTAAATTCTCAAAGCATGAGGATGTGGAGTGTAAATAATCCGCACTTTTTTGTGGAAATACCACTGCATCCACAAAAAAAAATGGATTTTGGGCAGTTTGTCAGAGAAGGATTATTGGACCTATATTTTTTGAAGGTATGTCGATTAAAAATACAAAACTTTAAACACTAGCCAAAAAAATGCTTACACGTTTTAGGACTATTAAACGCTGCGCGTTACAGGCTGGAAATGTTGATACCATTTGTAAATATGTTACACGATGATGAATTACAGGAAGGCCATTTCCAACAAGATGGAGCTCGTGTACATACTACCAATGAAAACATTGTTTTACTGAGAGAATTTTTTGGAGATCGAATTATTAGTTTAAATACAAACACAATCTGGAAACCTCGTTCCTGCGATTTAACACCATGCGATTTCTTTTTATGGTGTACTTAAAAAATTATATTTTGTAACACCTGTTTTTTATCATAATGACCTGCAACAAAGAATCACCAATAAGATCGTAGAAATTAATAATTTACCTTGAATCCTAGAAAATGTTTATTAACTCTGTTAAGCGAAGAACTGTACGCTGTAGAGATGAAGGCGGTGACCATATTACGCACCTTATTTAATGATATTGTTACGTAATAGATTGTTTTTTTTAATTTAAACAATTTAAACGGATCATCAAAACCCGAGACGAGAAATGACAATGGATGACCTCACAGATGAGGAAGATTAATTTATCTAATAAAAAAATGTTTCGTTTCAGAACCAACACGTTTGTGTTAAAAGAAAAAATTAATGATTCTTCAAATGCATACTTGTTTTGTATATTGCATTAATAAATTGCTGTGCTTACTTTAATTATTAATTCATCTTTATTCTGAATATTATTAGATTTCACATACATAATGTTGTTTAATCTGATTTAGTTTTTGATGTTATTTTTCAAATTTTATTTTTCTGTATTTTTTTCATTTTAAAACAGGCAGCACTCCAAAAAAAACGATATTTTTTTATAAAAAGTCAATGTAATTTACACATTTCAACAACCAAAATCTTCAAATAACCGTCTTTCCCTGAGATTCAATTTTTCCGAAGACTTAAATATTAGGTTAGCTTAATGAATGTCACTTGGCAACTCTTATTTTCTTATTAACGATTTAACCTAATACTAGTAGTACAACATGTAGGTTAAATCACTTAGGCCGTATTCACCATGCTAAAATTAACAGCTAGTTAACTAACAGGTTAGCCGCGCTGCTAAGGTTAGCTGAAATTCACCAACGTAAAATAACTGCTGGTTTATTAACTGACTGTTCAGACTAATTCATAGCAACATCGGCGTATTTCCCCCAACATTTACGGTAGTAAACTATCTTTATAACGTGTGTTTATTTGAAAAGTCAATCTAGGTTACTTTGAAATTTTGATAGAATAAGACGCATATATATTAGTATGTGTTTGTTGTTCCGTAAACGTAAATCCAAATGACATTTGATAATGTCAATCACATTTGTTATTTATTTGTATGTATGAAACTGTCAAAATATACGACTTCGTAGGTTAAGTAGTAAATTTTTATTTACGACATACTTCAAAATGTTCTCAGTAAATCACATGCTACTAGATTGACTTTTCAAATGAACACCCGTTATATATTAATGTGTCATGTCACATGTCATGTCATATGTCACATGGTCAAAAACGCTGAATAATTATATCAAAGTGATGCAAAATAGAGCAGATGAGTTAGAAGTTGAATTTAAACAACCTCAGTTAGAACAAATACTGAATTTAAATAAATAATTCTTGTTTTGTATAGTATATAATGTCATTCTTCTGTATATTATTTATAGAATTGAAATTCAATCAAAATAACGGCTAACTAACAGAGAGATTAACAGTTGGCTAATACCAAATTACAAATGGTGACTACCAGTTAGTGACAATTACTTAAATTTTAGCAGTGGGCTAAACACAATGGTGAATACGGCCGTTAATCAATCTAAGACATAACTGATTTAATCAATGGCATAGTCTGAAAACTTTTTTGTGGCTCACTCAATATTATTTACTAACTAAATTTTGAAAAATATATATCTGCACTCGAAGAAAAGTTTACTGTCGTTTAACATTAAAGGTAATATTAGTAAAAATACAAACTTTTACATCGTAATCCTTAAGTTAAGTTACTCTGATTTTATTTACTAAAATTGAATTATATATGGCAATATTACATCTTGATATGTTTTCTGTAACAGAATCTATATATCACAACTTTCAAATTTTCACTTATCTTTTCAAGAGAAAATTCTAAAATTTCAGCCAAGTATTAAACTAACCGCATATTCTCTATATTCCTCAGTTCATTGCTGGAGGCAATAGCAATATAATGTCCCTGTTTCAAGTAGCGTTACCCTCTATCCAGTGCCTTTACCCGTTTTCCAACTTAATATTGGTATTCTCAAAGCGCCTTCCAAACACAATTTCGATCGTAGAGTGTAAATCAATTCTATTTAACAAGCACCGTATAAATTCCCCTTTCAGAAACGATTATGCTGAAAGAAAGGAAGGAAGTAGCGTTTACGGGAGAATATTATGTTTTCATCGAGTTACCGATACAGCACGATTCTTCCGGAAATTACTGACAAAAGGCCATTGCGTCAGTCTCTTTTAATGAATAATTTCCTATGACATCACTGATCCATATTATGCTACAAAAGACGTTAAGACCAAGTCGCTTTTGTAAAAAATTAAAATAATTTTACTTCGGTAAATTGTAGAAAGGATGTTAGCTATATTATAAAAGTAGTTGAAAACTCATAGCTTTAAGAATAGATGTAATCAATGATGTCGTAGTAAATAATTAATTTTTTTTTAGTCTTTTTCCGTGTTTATTGGCCAAAAAAATAATGCAAAAGTGAAACAGAGGAACAGTAAAAGTAATTTAAAAACAAATATAAATAAGATATGTATGTGAAGAAAAATAAACAATAATGCTAAAAAGCTACCTGGTCCCGAAAATAAGGAGAAACACGAAAGAAAAACAGCTAAACAAAAACCAAATAAACCAACATCGTACATGAACAATAACGTACGAAGATACCTACACAATGCACTAAATTAATGAAATAAAAGATATGGAAAACTAATTTTAAGTTCTCACCTCATTCAGCAACGCTACGTTCTTAAAGGACGCGAACGCTTAATTATAAATTGTTCGAAATTCTGACTAATTGATAATTGAAGGTTTACTAACATTTTTGGATACAATTGAGTCCATTATATCAATAAAGTTCGTTTATATATTCAAGTTAAATTATTCGCTTAATATTTCATCTTTTTAGTCCGGCATGATGAGCGCTAAGAATTTTGAATACAAAACAACTTAAATGCAGAGGCCATTATGGGTCTTCCTCCGCTGGATCCTCTTGTGATGGCTGAGGCCATGACTGCGATCCTGAAGCTAAACGCCAATAGCTTATAGTGTCCTAATAAAGTAGTTGGGAGCCACGGGAACTGTACTGGAGGAGGCGGTGGACAATATGGCACCTAACCAATTCCATTATTAATATTTCGCTATTTAAAAAAATTAAAAACCTAACAGTGTGATGTCATAATGTCCCATTTTTAGTTTTTCTAGGAAAATTTTACAGTAACGATGAATGTTGTAAAGCAAAGTTGTAAGTTTGAATTTAGTGATTAATTTCATATTTGTGAAAGGGGATACAAGACTTTCGAGGTAGGTAAGTCAAATTCAAAATTACAGTAAAAAAAAATTATGATCAAAAGATTATCTGTGATGTGAATAGTATTTGGATTTACCCTTCCGCAACCATGTGTCTGCATGAATTTGATAGCTTTGAAACTAATACCACTTCTTTGCCAAAGTGCAATGTATTCCCAAAAAAAAAAATTATGGACTAATTTATAATAGCCCGATAGGACAGAAAAATTTAATGTTTGTTGAATGGAATTAAGCCATTAAAAAAAAGTATAGTTAACATATAATCCCAGCTTTAGCATTACGTATATTGGAAACATCTCAGATAAAGTAGGAACCATTATCAAAAAATTTCATAACGAATTAATTTCATTTAGATCTAACAACTCTATATTGAAAGCCAGTAAAATTAACAAAAATAAAACGGGCAAAAAATTGAACTAAGGTGTCGTGTCGGAAAATGTCAGAAAACGCTCAATTTCAATCTCAAGGAAAGTTCTAGATGACTTTCCACATAGCCAACATCGGCCGGTAGTTCTCAAAATTGGAATTAAAATCCCGATAATCCACTCTACATCTAGGCTGCGCACTTAGACAAAGTCGTCAGAAAAAGCAGAAATTATAATAGATTCCAAGAAGCAGCAATTATAATAGATTCATCAAAGCCATATTAGCAACAGCAAAAATGTATGTACCTCGGGGCTTCCGTAGAAAATATATCCCAGGATGGAGCAATGAGATGGAACAGCTTTACCAAGAATTTCAGAACAGCGCGACTCTGAGATAGCCGATGAACTCCTTAATCGCATGGACGTAGAACGTCGTAAAAAAGGGAAAGAAACGACAAGTAGTATGGACATAAAAAGATGTAGTAGGAAAGCTTGGAGCCTTCTGAAGAAACTAGGCAGCTCTAACCCACCCACTCGTGGTCCACTGGAAGTATCAGCTGACTAAATCGCTGCACGAATTGTAGCACTGTCCAGGGTCCCAAGTACAAGACATCAGACTGTAGACAATAAGAAGCAACTGACACTCCGCCGCCAAACAACAACATCCTGAATACTCCAGGCCATTCACGGTAGAGGAGGTAGATAAAGCGCTGGATGACACTAAATCTGGCAAAGCACCTGGATTTGACGGAATCCATCCCGAATTCCTAAAGAACTGTGGGAAAACGCGCAAGAATGTGAATGAGTAAATTCTACTCCGACATCCTACTGACAGGACATATCCCAACAGAGCTCAAGAATTCCAAAATAATTGCAGTCTTGAAACCAAACAAACCCAAGAACCTTCCTGAAAGCTTTCGTCCGATAGCTTCATTAAGCTCATGTTATAAGCTTCTGGAAAGATTGCCATTAAACCGATTTAGCGAATTGGCATTGAAGCATGTTCCCGTTGAACAGGCTGATTTCAGACCCAACCGCAGTTGTGCTGACCAGGTGCTCAGCTTAACAACGCACATTGAGGCCGGGTTTCAGAAACGGCTGAAGAAAACTGTGGTATATGTTGGCCTTCTCAACAAATTTCTCAACGTAGTACCATGCTACGTTATAATCCTTACACAAAATATCTGGGAGTAATAGATCATACACTCTCATATAAAAAAACATCTAGAAAACACCACAGCTAAAATAAACACTAGAAATAACATAATCTACAAGCTCTGCGGTACTGCTTGGGGTGCGAACGCATCCACCCGTCAGCTCTTTGCCTTTTTATTCGGTAGCTGAATACTGCGCCCCAGTCTGGTTAAAAAGCTGTCACGCAAATAATATCGACATCAAACTCAACGAGACCATGTCTCCCGGTTCTAAGCCATACTGCACCTCCCACCATCCGGAGACAGGAAAGCCTAGTAAGAGAATATAATGAAATAATATCGAATCGCCATCTTCCAGTACATAGTGATTTGCCTGATGCTGGCCTGTCGAGACTGAAGTGAAGATCTCCTCAACTACTGCTAGCAGAACGACTTATAGCAGAAGATTTCAGCACAAATGATAGATGTAGAGAGTATTGGACAGCGTTGAAACCCATTCATGCGGCCCATATCATTGATCCTGCCGTAACCCTTACCAGAAATGGAGCTGCCTCGGCATGAGTGGAAGACACTCAATAGAATAAAAACGTCCCATGGAATTTGTCGTGACTCATTCTATAAATGTGAATTGACTGATACACAAACTTGCGAATGCGGAGAACTTCGCCAGACTATTAACTATATTACAGCTGATTGCCCCCTTACAGCCATATGCTAAATAAATAAATACATTAACTTGTGTTGAATGTAAAAAATCTACATAGGGCAGACAGGGAGGGCTTTTTAATCCAGAACGAAGGAACATGAAAGATGTTATAATGATAAAAAAGACAGACTACTTTTTGCAACCATTTCTTAGAATTCTTTGAAATCTTACATTACAGAAGGAAGGTAGAAAACTTATTGGAAAATTTGAAAATTAATAAATTTAGTATAGTTCATAAAGTATTTCTTTGCAGTCCAAGGCCAAATTTTAGGTATAAAATGACTAACGTATGTAGTAATTACAACGCGTATTTATGTGTATAAGAAAGGGATAATGTACAATTTGCGGTTCGCACTTTGAGCAGTAGGAACTGAAAAGAAATACTTTATCAACTGTAGGTAGAATTTTATTATCAGTTAGACTACCCCACCCCCTTCTAAATCTAAACCTGTAATGAATACAACCCGTTTTCTCCTATATACTAATACTCGCTTTTTCTGGATTTGTTTGTATATAAGTACCAATTTTGTAAACTAAATTTGTATTTATCGTCACCTAATGAAGCCAGCACAGTGTGGCGAAACATGTAGTGTCGACATTATATCTTTTTAAAACCAAAACACACTGTTATTAATTATTGTAATGAAGTTTCAACACATATCTCATCAATAAATCAGTTCTGTACATACACCCACGTTATTTGTATTAATTGAATAAGTCGATTATTACCTGAACATTTCCTAGTATTAGCACTCAAATAACTACTTTTATTTCAACACAATAATATTTTAATGTATAACACCAAGACACATACGCATAAGGAATTAAAAGAATTCCAACTTATACTGAATTAGCATAACTAACCACGGCTAATTTCGAGCGCACCATGCGAAACTTGCCATAGAATGTAGCATAGTTTACCCAGCAAGGTGGCAAGGTCTTAACGTATAATCCTTATCTAAACTAAATATATTTGAAGAAAATAGCCTGCAAATAGCAAATATACACGACAAGTGTCGCAATATTACACTGCAACATGATATATTTCCTCACTAAAGTAATTTATCCTTCTCTTATAAATTAACTTACGCATTTGGTATAAACTATGTAAATACTTTGATCACATGTTTTCCTTGTGTAGTAGAACATAGCTAATAAACTATTAAGAGAAAAGATGCTGTATTCAGCTGTATTAACGTAGTGAACTATGTAATAATAGTAATGTAGGTATTTGTGCATGAAACTTGAAACTTAATAAAATAATTTAATTTACCTATTTACAATATTTAAATCTGTTCATTATAAGCATTTCAAAAAACTTTAACTTATAAAGTTTATAATAAATAAATAGGAATTTATGTACACTAGAAGGTGTGTTTTTGATATAATTGAATTTGAAGTCGCGCATATTCGAATCACGTTTAGATGCTTTAAATCGTCGCAATGGTTAAATCAATCTATATTCGTTTTTAAATATGTTAGTACAACAAATGCACATTGATTTTTACAACCCAAGGATAAGACAGGGTAAGTTCATATTGTTTTTATTTAAGTGTTTGGTCTGTTTTTCTGTTTTTTAGTAGCATCACCTTATTTTTTCCATTCATACTCTCAAAATGCTTTATTGTGTATTCTGCTTATATGTATAACCGTTTTCTATCACAATTTTTTTCCATTATTTTTTTTTTTATTTATTTATTGTACATTACAAGAAAAAAATTCCAAATAGTACAATGCATCATATAAAATAAAACATGCACAAGTTTGTAAATTATAATTATAAATGTTATAAATAAGGAAAAATCAAGGAAACCGCAAATTTTTTAGGAAATGCAGAAAGGCGTGGTTTGAAATATTATGCAAGTCGACTCCAGACAAAAGATTCAGTTCTAATAAAACTCGGTCTATGGGGTTATGTGGGGTTATGCTTACCATATTCAGTTCGATGGAAACGAATATGAAACGTGTCACCTGAGCGAACACGAAACGGTGGAACATGGAAAAGCAACAGAGAAAGAAGGGCTGAACAGTCTGTGTTATTGTGTAACAGCTGATATCCAAGCTTAATAAATGCGATTCAGCGATTCAATACCCAGTAGTTGTAATCTCTCCGCGTAATTATATAAGTTTTTATCAATTTTCAATTTGAAGAGTATACAATTAACCATTTTACGCTGAATTTGCTCAATCCGATCTATATGAACCCGATGATAAGGAGACCATACCACACAACAGTACTCGAGTATAGACCTGACCAGGGCGTTATAAATTTGTATAATATAGATGACGTTCGTGAAGTCTGCATACACATATAATATGATCTATATGTATAGTAAATGATAAATTACCATAAAAAACAACACGTCGGTAACATGGTCAACTCTTTTCAGGGCAGTACCTTGCAACATGTAATTAAAGACATAAGAATTATTTTTCTTTGAAAAAGCGATAATATGGCATTTACCAAGATTAAGAGACATATTGTTGCTTATACACCATGTCGCTAGCAAATCAATATCATCCTGAAGCGCTCTACCGCCATTGGAAGAGTCCACACATTTAAATATTTTCAAATCATCTACATAGGCCAAGAAGTTGGAAGAAGTGAAGTATTTATATAAATCAGTTACAAAAAGCAGAAAGAGAATTGGTGCTATGGCTGCCCTGAAGAACACCGGAAATAACCGATATAGGCCTGGATGTTTTCGATGACAACCCAACTATTTGAGACCTATGAGATAGGTAAGAGGCAATCCACAAAATCAAGCTACCACCAATTCCATAAAGACCAAGTTTGTGGAGCAACAGCTTGTGATCAACACGGTCAAAAGCCTTAGGAAAATCCAGATACACTGTATCAACTTGAGATCCTCGCTCCAGTGCGTCATTAATATAGCAGCAAAACTGCAATAAGTTCGTTTGGGTGCTACGGTCAGACAAGAAACCATATTGATTAACGTGAATTACTTCACGGAAGGTGTCATAGATAGAACTAGATACAATATGCTCAAAAACATTTGAAATATTTGATAGTAACGATATTGGACGGTACTTATTAATAAGTGATTTGTCACCAGGCTTTAAAACTGGAAGAATGTGAGCAAATTTCCATTGATCGGGAAAACATTATAATTTCATAGAGAGCTGGTAAATAACACAGGCCTGCATAAAATTTGTGATGACGTGATTTTTGTTTGTTAAGCTCAGTTTTTATATAGCAATAACTAATTAAAATACAGTTGGTCTCTACCACCTACAGATTTTTTTTGCACGAAAGAAAAAGAAAAAAATATAAAAAAAATCTTATAATAGGCGTTTTAATACATTTTAAAATGAATGTACTACTTCAAATTCTAGGTATTAACCAAAAAATGATTTTCTGGTGTGGTTTTAAAGAAATTTGTTAAATAGGCTCTCATTACCTGATATAAATCTTTTATTACATGTATTAATTTTGGACAAGATTTCCGGGAATTTATACCTGCTAAATCCTATTTATTATGCTTTCACTTTATTAGTACTGCGAAGAAGGATTTCAAGTTTATCACTCCAAACAAAATGTATATTTTAATGCCATTTACTTCATTATAGCTCTGAGTGTCGATCAGTAAACAAGTAAAATTAATTTGTCTTTAGTGTTGTGCGTGGTATTTGATAAATAAACATTGCTTAAAAATATGTCTAGCCGGTGTTGCAAAAACAAACCAGATGATTTCTGTTATATTTGTGGATATTTCGTCTTGAAAAAGGTTAAGAGACCAATTGGTGAATTTGTGAAAAATGCATATTATGCTTATTTCAAAATCAAATTAGGAGATCAAGATAAAGATTGGGCACGGCATGTTGTTTGTAAGGTATGTGAAGAAGATTTAAGACATTGGACCAAAGGGAATAGAAAAAGCCTTCCTTTTGGAATACCGATGGTTTGGAGAGAACCGCAAAATCATCATGAAGATTGCTACTTTTGTCTTTGTGATATTAAGGGGCATAATAGAAAAACTTTGAAACATATTTTGTACCCAAACAATATTAAATCAGCTATCAGACCAGTTCCTCACAGTGATCATGTACCTATACCAATACCCCCCCAAAGTACTACAAGAAGATATTGAAACCTCTTCAACTTCCGGCTCCGTACAGATGGATAGTGATTTTGAACCATCAACCTCAGGTCAAAACCAACCTCAGCTATTTTCACAAGCCGAACTGAATGATTTAGTAAGAGATTTGGGACTTTCCAAAGATCTTTCTGAAGTACTGGGGTCTAGGTTGAAACAAAAAAATTTGCTTGCCCCAGAAACTACCTTCAGATCTTCCTTTAGCTGAATATGACAGAAAAAAAAACAAGCATAAAGAATAAATAACTATTTCTAATAGTTTCTATGTGTATATTTTTGTATTTTTTTGAATATAATATAAAACTAGCTTATAAATGAAATAAATCGTGTTTTTTCTATATTTTTTGATTTTACTGGTTTGAAATATAACCTTACGTGATACAAAAAAAATAAAAGCAGATTTGAAATCAGCGCTACCCAATTACTAGAAAACAGTTAAAATTTTTAAATCAACATTCAAAGAGTTGAAAAATGCAGACCTGTGATAATTGATAATGGAAGAGATAAAGTATAACTGCACATTCTGTGGAAATATTCCGGAATACCATCCGGTTCAGGACTGAAACCTTTCAGAGAGGAAAGCTTAGAAAATACAATGTCGCTGTCAATGATTACATTATTAAGAGTAAATGGATTTGTGAAATGAGACAGATCAAGTTTAGAATAATTAGTAGCCGTATCATTATGGCTAACAAATACTGTTTCAAAAAAATCTACAAACATATCACACACTTCTTGAAGTTTGTCGGATTCAATCTCGGTAGACTTGATTTTTTCCTTCGCGAATCAACAAAGTTCCAGAAAGCGCGAACATCTCCAGGCGTCGATTGCTGCGAGAAAAAAACAAAATTTTTATAGTACTTGTCGGTAGATTGCTTAGCATGTAATCTTAGTTCCTTGTATTTGAGATAGTTATTATTGTCCTTGCCTTTTTTAAATTTGTTATAGAATATATTTTTTTTTCATTATCATGCTACTTTGGCTAAATCTACTGCGGAAACTGCTATACAGCGCATTCGTAAATTCAATAAAAATTAAAAAGGAAAGTTTTTCAAAAATACCCTTGGACACGTCGGACACGATTATTTTTAGTTTAGAGATCGTGAGTGATAAGCGAAAGGCGGACATGACTTGCTCTTCATCGTGCACATTATCTTTCCCTCTCTGAAATTTCAAACCCAGCGCCTGACAGATGACTCATCCACTGTTCCCGTACCGTACACTTTATTAATCCTACGATAAATTTCACTTGGACGGACGTTTTCTTGCATTCAAAAAACGGATCACGGATCGTACTTCGCATTTGGCGGGATTATATGCCATTGTAAACAGTCACAAAACTTACACCACGCAGCGGAGAAACTCGAACTCTTTCTCTCCGCAAAGCTATGATGACAGTGTTGACACCTGCGTCGCTTTGCTTTCAATTGGATCAGTAGCGCCATCTGTATGAGTAAACGGGTACTACTTTCTGGATTTCCCTCGTATGTATCCGGAATAATAAACACGAACAAATATTTGTAATTTAAAATGGTTTTATTATGTTTCAAAATATTCTCCGTGATGATCGATGCACTTTTGCACCCATGGCATTTGAGCGCATCAAATTGCAATAGTCGTAAATCGGTTGTTGTGATAGAAAACATTGCTACTGTGCGCGATCTGATAATGCAAAATCGTTATGTGACATACCGTGAGATTGAGGCATTCCTGGGAATTAGTATGACAAACATACATAAGATATTGCATAAACATTTATCTGCGGAAACATTTGTTAGCGTTGGATCCCGCATAATTTAACAATCGCTTAAAAAAAAAGGCTTATGTCGATTGGTGCAAATAAATGCTCAAAAATACAATCGTGGTGCGGTAAAACTCGTGTATAACATCTAGATATGTGACAAATCTTGTATCTATGGGTATGAGTCTGAAAGTATACAGCAGTCGACGATGTGGGTGTTCCAACATTGATTTATCTTGGAACTTAACAAAAGCTGTTCTCTCAAGAAGCATTTCAAAGCAAATATCGCCTGTTTTATTTGGAAAAATGGAGATGTGCTTACATTGCCACTAAGAGATCGCAGAACGGTCAAATCTGAATGGTACGCAACCATTTCTTTGCCAAATGTCTTTGGAAAAATAAGAAAAAACAATCAATTTCTCCAAAGACTGCTAGCAGACAAATGGTTGTGTACCATTTACCATGGCAATGCAAGCTCTCACATATCGGCACAAAGAATTCAATATTTGACCGATCAGAACACCGAATTAATGACCCGTCCGATATACAGAGTTTCATGCGTTCAAATGCCATGGATGCAAAAGTTCATCGATCATCACGGGTAATATTTTGAAAAATAATAAAACCATTTTCAATGACAAATATTTGTTCTTGTTTGTTATTCCGGATACATACGAGGAAAATCCAGAAAGTAGTACCCGTTTATTCATACAGATGGTACTACTGATCCAATTGAAAGCAAAGCGATGCAGGTGACACCAGAGTCATCGTAGCTTTGCGTAGAGAAAGAGTTCAAGATTCTCCAGGGCATGGTGTGAGTTTTGTGACTGTTAATCCCACCAAATGCAAAGTGCGATACGTTTTTTGAATGCAGAAAACGATCGTCCAAGCGAAATGCATCGTAGGATTAATTAAGTGTACGGTACGGGAACAATGGATGAGTCATCTGTCAAATTTCAAAGAGGGAAGAGATAATGTACACGATGAAGATCTGAAGAAACGTATCTATGGTTTCATCATGGAATATTGGCCCTTAAAACTTAATGAAATAGTAAGAAATTTCCTCAAATTTCACGATCATTGCTCCATCAAATCGTGACGGACCATCTGAATTACAGAAAATTTGCTCAAGATGGTTGCCCAGCATGCTTACCGACGAACACAAGAGCAATCGCGTGGGTTCAGCGTTGTCGTTTTTGATTCATAACGAGCAACAGGACCATGCATTCCTTGACCAAATTGTGATTGGGGATGAAATCTAACTGTGCCATTTCACACCTGAGACCAAACGCAAGTCCATGGAGTGACATCATCTAGGATCACCAACAAGGCCACGGAAGTTTAAGCAATCATTTTACACGAAAAAGGTTATGGCCTCAGTGTTCTGAGACCAAAAATGTCTGTTGTTGATTGATTTCATCCCCCAAAGGACGATTGCTGTCACGTGGCATTGTTCTTCTGCATGACAATGCTCGTCCCTATACGACTCGAAAGACCAATGAGGGGAGGTTTCTGACCATCCTCCGTATAGCCCCGACTTGGCTCCAGGAAACTTTCACTTCTTCCTTAAACTCAAGAATTTCTTGTCAGGAGAACTTTTCGAAAGAGATGATGACTTAAAAGGTGTACAGCATTGGCTGGATAATTTGGCGGTAGAGGTTTACAAGTAAGGCATGAACAAACTGGTTTCAAGATACGACAAATGTCTCAACAACGGCGGCAACTACATAGAAAAATGAGTAAATCTGTTATTTTCATTTCATAAAATCATTATTTACTTTCCTTCATTTTTCTTTTAATTATATGTAAACGGGTACCTACTACTTTCTGGATTTCCCTCGTAAATAGCAACCCTGATATACTCAATCTCCCGACCATTAAAATATAAAAAAAGCTATCCAAAGTCCGCTATGCAATATGCTGAAATTTATACTACAGCAATGATTTAATTGGTTTTCTCATTATTAGACAATTGAACTGATTAGTTCTTTTTGACGAATCTTATAATCAAAACAGCGCATATTGCCTCATAAAAATTCTTAATAGTTCATCAATTGCACGAATTTCAATGAACTCAAATTATGTAGAAGTACGAAGTAATTTTTTGTCAATGACAGTCAAATTAAGTGGCGTTATATTGTTCGTCGGGTCTGAATCTAAATGTTTCCGGTCTAACGGAAACTGACGTCATTTCTCCATCACGTAGCCGGCTCAACTACCTATTCATGTCAATGTACACGCATTACAATCAAAAGCGTTAACAATCTATGTATAATGTACTTGGATTATGTCAGATAAAATCGAATAAATGTTTTGTAAAACTAATTTAGTGTCGCAAAATTTCATTCTTCTCAAAAATAATTATTAAATTCGAAAATTCATTTTATTTTCGTAATTTTAAGGGACGTTAATTTAAAAAAAGCACCCAGATATGACCTTATAACGGTAAGATTTTTAAGGAACTCCCTGAGGTAGCAATAAAGTTTATTACTATATATATTTAATGCTATTTTAAGAAATGAACACCTTCCGTCACCATGGAAGATTGCCCAAATTGTTTTAATTCCTAAACCTGGCAAACCTGTGATACCTGTGGTAACATTATACCACCCGATTAGTCTCCTCCCTACCTTGTCAAAGATGTTCGAGAAATTACTTTTGAAAAGACTGAAGCTTTTAATTGATGAACTCGCGATAATCCCTGATCATCAATTTGGATTTTGAGAAATGTATGCCACTATTGAGCAAGTGTACCGCTTGGTGGAAATTATACATAGAGCCTATGAAAGGAAAGAGTATTGTTCGGCAGCTTTCTTAGATATTTCCCAGCCTTTTGAAAGGGTCTGACATAACGGGTTATTGTTCAAACTAAAATCTAAATTACCGCATCCTTACTATCGATTCTGAAAACCTATCTTACTGATAGACATTTTCTGATGAAAAATAATTTCAGGTTGCCATACAATTAATTGGACATAACTAAAAGGGCACCAGTCTCAATAGGTCTAAATATTTTTAATCGACTACCTGAAAACGTTCAGACTCTCACCAGCGCCCGGGAGTTTAAGCGAAAGCTACGTGATTTTCTATTGCTTAATTGCACATCCCATCGAGGAATTTTAAATCGTCCTTGAGAGGTGACAGTTTTTTATTTTAAGTTATATGTGTTTATATTATTGGACAAGTGCATTGTACAATTTATATATTTTACTAGACAATAAATCTATCTATCTTTCTACTGTTTGCAGGTTGGAACTTGTTTCTATTCACACAATGGCGTTGTTGAAGACCTTATATATTAACCCGGTTTCGCAGATATTACTAGACATAACCTGGACACTTTCTCTACTTCCTTCAACCATGTTTTCCAGGGTCGTCCTCGGATTAACACTTTTTTGACCGACCGACCTACCATCGCACATACTAGTTATGTATTCCAATCATCCGGTTCTTTGCACTCTCACTACTTGGATTGGTTTGTGAACAGCTCTTCTATTTCTTTGTTTGTTCTCCTTCTAAATTCTTCGCTTTCTTTAATCTCTGCATAAATTCTTAAAATTTTCCTTTCCCATTTGTATTTTTTGAGTTTGTTTTGTTGGCATCTTTTTTAATCGTTACCCATGTTTCGCAAGCATGAGTCACCTCGTTATATTTATCTTCAGTTGTCCATTGAAGATTGAAGATACAACGTCGTTCTTTAGAATACTTATCATTTAAAATTTATGGCATCTATCCCGAGCGAAATACGGACTACAATTTGCTACTTAGAAGACATGGCTTACAATCGTTAAGCCAACGCCGAGATACTCTGGGAGCGAGATTTGTGTGGAAGATTGTTCGTGGTACCATTGATTGTCCTCATTTACTATCTTCTATCAACTTTCTTGTTTCTCGTATAGCCTCTCGTTCCTCTCCTACCTTTGCTTTACCTTTTTCTAGGATCAACTTGTTGCAGGATTCTCTGCTCATGACCATGTGGCGAATTGCTGAGGTGTATTATGACGACATTTTTTTCAATGCCATAGCATAAGAAACACAAAGACTAAGAATAAATCTTTTTTATTGTTTTTATGTATTACATATATATATATATATACAACGTGTCCACTTAAGTATGAGACAAATGGGAAATATTTTTATTTTTGATTTCACAGAAAACTTTATAGAAAAGAAAAGTTCGTGCATCCTAAGAAACTTGATATTTTGTATTCAGGGTTGCGTTGTATTACTTGGTTAGAGGAAAAATTAAAAAACATTGAAGTTGGCGTAAGAGTACGCTACACTTATTTTTAAAGATATCAAAAATATTCATTTAAAAATGTTGTTTCAAATTTCAAAATATGCTTAAATACGAATTGTTATTTGAAATTTCGAAAAAATAAAAATTAAATTATCGAGCAATAATAATAGCAAATACGCAATAGTTTTTATGGTTGTCATTTGTATTGTCACTTTAGTAATAAATTTTATGTGATTGTCAGATCCGCTGTCACTTTAATAAGGTTAATTATGCAAGAGCGAGCTGAATTAATTCTTATTTGCGGAGATAACTACAAAACATGTAGAGACGCAGCTGATATTTTTAATGAAAGACATCCCAACAAATTTATTAGTTTCCAAAGCGTCTCAAGAATTTTAAATCAGTTTAAAGCAACTGGTAGTTTTGAAATGCGTTACAAAAAAAATAGGGAAAAGCAAGTGAGATATTTCGAAAATTCTTTGCGTGTTATGCAAAGTGTAATTGAAAATCCCAAAATTTCTGTCAGAAAAATTGCAAGCAATTTGGATATTAAAAAATCATCAGTAAGCCACATTTTGGTTAACAATAGATATCACCCCTATAAGTCAAGATATATTCAAACTTTGCAGGAACGGGACTACAACAATAGATTTGAATTTTCTTTGGATATTCAAGGTACATTAGAAACGCAGAAAACGTTTTTCAAAAGCATTTTGTTTACTGATGAAGCAACCTTTACTACTAATGGTGTTGTGTGTGCACAAAATTGTCGTTGGTGGTCGCCTGACAACTCACATTTTAGAATTCCCTGCAAGAATCAATATTCGCAAAAGGTAAACGTTTGGTGTGGAATTTTAAAAAAAAATTTTTTGGTCCGTATTTTTTTCAATCGTCATTAAATTCACAACGATATTTGGAATTTCTACAAACATACCTCGATAAGCAATTAGACGAATTGCCACTAAATATTATAAGAACCCTTTGGTTTATGCATGAAGGAGCACCTGCACGTAGTGCACGAATAGTTGTAGACTATTTAAATGAAAAATTTGGAGAAAGATGGATGGGACGAAATGGACCTTTTCCATGGCCAGCGCGCTCGCCCGACTTAAACCCCATGGATTACTTTATCTGGGGATGGCTAAAGAATAAAGTATATTCAGAAAGGCCGTTTCAGAATTTAGAAGAATTGAAAAACAAAATAGGAGATGCGGTACTGTTCTTAAGAAATAATCCTCTTGTGTTACAACATGCATGCGAGGATTTCAACAGGCGTACAAACATATGCATTCAACGAGAGGGGCATCAAATTGAATAGCTTTTTTTTTTGTTTGTATTTCTGAATTTGTTGTTTTCGTTAATTTCATATTTATTTTGTAATATAAAAATGTATTTTCGTAAAGTTATATGCAAATGATTTTTGTTTCATTCTATTGCATTTCAGCGATAAAAAATTGATATCGAATGTAAATGATTTCACGTGCAATTACATAAAATTTATTATTAAAGTAACAATACAAATGACAACCATAGAACTACTGTCACATAGATGGATGTTAAAAACTATTGCGTATTTGCTATTATAATTGCTCGATAATTTAATTTTTATTTTTTCGAAATTTTAAATAACAATTCGTATTTGAGCATATTTTGAAATTTGAAACAACATTTTTATATGAATATTTTTGATATCTTTAAAAATAAGTGTAGCGTACTCTTACGGCAACTTCAATGTTTTTTAATTTTTCCTCTAACCAAGTAATACAACGCAACCCTGAATACAAAATATCAAGTTTCTTAGGATGCACGAACTTTTCTTTTCTATAAAGTTTTTTGTGAAATCAAAAATAAAAATATTTCCCATTTGTCTCATACTTAAGTGGACACGTTGTATATATATATATATATATATATATATATATATATATATATATATATATATATATATATATATATGGTAAACCTAATCAGTAGGCGATTAAAGGTCTGTATATTACTTCAAAATATATGTATTTAAAAAACTCTACATGTTTCGGCTGTATACGCCTTTATCAAGAGAATACAAAATATCCCTGTTTTCTGTTTTTTGCTGATGTGGTCCTCTACTGGGTTGCAGCCTAGCATATGCGCTACAAAACTCTAGGGGGGTCTGCCCGTTGGGCAGTCAGGTGCCATTCCGCCTTTCCAGCAAGAGTGAGGAACCATGCTACGCGGCGCTATCTCGTCGCCGCGCAATGCACACACCACTAGGACCGGTCCTTGGCGACAACCTGGCTAGGCTGCCGTTAACAGCACACACACGTTCGACGTGTGTGCTATGCCCCCGCTTCGGCGGAAAACGTTAAGATGGCATAAGTGTGACCATCGTCGACCGAGGTAGCCACTAAGAGTGTTCCCTTAGTTGCGATGAGCAACCCCGTACAGGGTGCGCTTCGCCTGTCTGCGCCTTGCCTCGTTGGGGCGGGGGTCAGACCGTCGAAGTACTGCACGGAATTGTAAAGAAGTTGTCGGGAAAGGGTTGGCGGCCCTACGCAACAGCTGGTTATCCGACCTCTCTAAATTCATGCGACCGATCACTAAACACACCCATAGAGAGACGCAAGCTGCCAGCAGCAACCAACACACAAGTTCATACCCAGAAGGAGACACAAATTGCTAGCAGCGAACAACACATATTTTCACACCTTGTTATCTATTTTTTGGAATACTAAGGCATGATTTATTATTATTACTAGAATGTATCTTTGAATAATTTAAACCATAGCAACTTAATTACTTGACATTTATATCCTGTCATTCATATTTTGTATTCTCTTGATAAAGGCGTATACAGCCGAAACATGTAGAGTTTTTTAAATACATATATTTTGAAGTAATATACAGACCTTTAATCGCCTACTGATTAGGTTTACCATATCATACCAAGGTCACGAAGTTATTATATATATATATATATATATATATATATATATATATATATATAAGGTGTCCCAACAGGAACTTGGCGATTTAAATTCCAAATAACATGCGTAGTATTTAGAAATTCAACGATTTATTAACGTAAACATAAAATAGAAACCCTAAAATTATATGTGGAACAAGATATCGGATAAATGTCCACCGTGACTTCTATTGCACACAGCGATTCTTTTTTTAAAATTTTCAGTGGCTTTATCACACATATGCAAGTTAATCTCGCCAATAGCCGCACGAATGTTATTTTTTAATTCATCAATTGTCTGTGGATTATTTGTGTAGACTTGATCCTTAAGGAAACCCCAAAGGAAAAAGTCCAGCGGTGTTATGTCGCAGGATCTTGCAGGCCAATCCACGTCACCATTACGAGAAATCACACGGCGAGGGAATTTCTCCTGCAGTAAATTTAGAGTTTCCCTGGCAGTGTGACAAGTGGCCCCATCTTGTTGAAAGTAAAGATTGTTGAGGTCCATATCTTCCAAACGAGGCCATAGAAAGTTATTCAACATATGTCGATACCGCTCCCCATTTACAGTTTCTGCTTCTCCATTCTCATTTTCAAAAAAGTAAGGTCCAAGAACAACACCATTGGCCGAGAAACCGCACCATACAGTGACACGTAGTGGGTGCATGGGTTTTTCAATAATCTCTTGAGGATTTTCACGCCCCCAAATGCGGCAGTTTTGTTTATTTACGTAACCCCCTATGTGAAAATGGGCTTCGTCACTGAATATGATTCGCTTACAGAATTCGTCATCAAAATCAGTTTGCTCCAAAATCCAATTGGCAAAGATACGGCGGTGGTGATGGTCCCTGGGCTTCAATTCTTGTGTTAACTGGATCTTGTAAGCGTGTAGCCGAAGGTCTTTTGTTAAAATTCGTTGCAGAGATGATCTTGAGATGGCCAATTGCTGTGACCGATGACGAATTGAAGTTTTTTGACTTTCGGTAACACTTTCATTCACCATAGCGATATTTTCAACTGACCGAACGTTACGAGGACGTAGTGGTGTCTTTACATCGAGAACAGAACCAGTTCGCTCAAATTTTGCCATTAAATTTCTAATTGCCGTATTGCTGGGAATATGATTCTGATGAAAAACAACGGGTAGTCGACGAATTATGTTCGTAATGGAAGGACCATTTTCATAATAAATTTGAACAATTTGGATACGTTCTTCAGTCGTGAAACGTTGCATGATGACTTTTACAAGTTTATAGATGACATATACCAAATATTAGGTTGCTAAGTTACCTTATTTGCAAATAATGTGAAATTTAAATCACCAAGTTCCTGTTGGGACACCTTTTATATATATATATGTCTTTCTTTATGTTTCTTTTTAGATATAATTATCTTTTTCAATTTCGGTGTCATAAAGCGCTAATTACGATACCCCGTTGCTTGGTTACACAGTATCGTAATGTATTACTTTACCGCACTCTAATTTTTTTTTTCGAAGTTGGTTGCAAGTGTAATAAGTAACTAAATCATAGAACTAAATCGTTTTAAAAGTTAGATATGAACGTTTGACAGTGATAAAAATGTAAATAAAAGTTATAGAGAGAATAGTAGACATTTGCTAAAACTTTATTAGTACTAATTATACATAATAAAAGGCGTTCGACAAACTCTTGCTAAAGGATTGTATCTATAAATTCGTTAACAAAGCTAGACGCTATAAATACTTCTATTGAGATTACTTATCATTGTGAATACTGCAATTGTTATATACTTTTACTGTAACACTAGAAGGTTCGTGGGCATTAATAGATATTCAGGCAGATTCTGGAAACACACTTTATTTTGTTTGAATCCCTGCTGATTCACATTAATTAATAAATCACTGTCCATTGAATTATAAGTTGATGGAATCTCTGTGATTTTAGTAGATGTATTAGGCGCAGTGTTAGATAGTATTTCAGCAACGTCTATTTTTTTCTTGATGGAATTATTAATGTAACCTTCAGCCACAGCGGTAGATTTCCATCCTCCATGGCACTTAATTGTAATTAAATCTCCTCCACTATTAGCCAAACGTGTTACACTGGATCGTCTAAAGCAATGCCTAATGAAGAGTTCAGGATTAGGTAATTTCAAGTAAGTAGCAATACTTTTTGGTACTTTTCCTATTGTATTAATACCTATTGGAATATTTACACACAAGCTATTTCTATATTGCAGGAAAAAACGCCTATGTAACATGACTGGGACGAAGATGATAATATTTTTTCACCAAATCAATCCATAACCTTTGAGTTATAATAAATTGTCTAGGAACATAAGTTTTAGTTTTTAGCACGTCAACCATTATGACATCATTTTTAAACTGTATACATCTATAATCATGTTTGTTATTTCTTCACGACGGCAAGCTCCATTACAGCCCATTATAAGAATGTCCTAACATAATTTTAATATGACTATTATAACAAAATAATGTACAAAATTAGTAAAATACTACTATAATTATGTTTTTATTACTTACTTTCATTGCTAAATATGTTTTATCATCAGTTTCTATTATAAATCGGTTAATATGCTCTATTTCTAAAATCTTCGATTTCTTAGGCTCATAGCCTTCAGACAATCTTTTTAAATATGCTATTAGTTTAGAAAATTTTGCAATATCTGTATTTTTTATAAATATTCAAACATTTTAACATCGAATATTTGGACCACAAGGAAGATGCCTTTTTTATTTTACTTTCTTTTCCAAAATGTCTTCTGCAATTTTCCGAAGTTACATAAATTAGTCTTAGATTTAAATTTCAACATACATAACAATATTTCAAATATTTGAAATGTTCAAATTATAAGTCAGTGTAACCAACGTCAAAAAAATTAAATATCTAAAATATTCGTATTGAACATGACTATTATTTTAAACATTTTTTAATATTTAAAAGGCGGAATAGAAAAAATAGTATAAAATACACGTTTCATAAGACATTTTTGCGCATCGTTCATTAGAAAACTCGCCTACGGCTCGTTTTCTAAACCTTGAACTCGTGCGCAAAAATCATGTCTTATGAAACTTGTATCTTAATATACTATTTAATTTTATGTTTTTTATACATATTTCTATGGATTTCTAATTAAAATAATTTAATTTAAAAATGTACATTTATTTTCAATATGACTGTATACTAAATTTAAATTTTTGTGAAGATAAAAACTTGTTATTCGGGTTCGATCTCATGTAGAGACCGAGGTGAATTCAAACTTGGAGACCAAAATGATAGCTTGAACTAGAAGGTTTTTTTGAGAAATATAATTAAATATATTTAATTATTTCGGTTAATTGTTTGAAATGTGATTTATTGATGTATTAGAGAGTTGTAGAGTTAAATTCTCGTATGATATTTGATGTTTAAATTGATTATGCACCTTCTTTGTTCGTCTCCATTAATTTTTGTAAGTATTAAATTTTTTATGGTATCATAAAACATAAATTAAAATTATAAGTATATTGCTATTGCATCCAAGCTTGTTAATTAAGAGATTTAATTATTAGAAATATAAATAATAAAGCTTACTATTAAAATTTCTATGTTAAAATTATCGTAATTATACATTGTATATATTGTACATGTTTATTGCGCATGTGTAAATTTTGTAAGTGTATCAGATTTGATTATACAGTGTGGTTTTCTGGAGAAGAAATTAATAGTAAACTTGATTATTTTTAGAAAAATTTTGTTCGGAGTCATTAAGAGGAAGTTTTCCATTCATTTAGCTGTCAATTTTACAGTGAATGTTTTTACCTCATGTATTTTTGTATAATACAATATCTTTATACTTTGTAAAGATAGATTTTTTAATTATTCTATTTTTGTATTAAATATTCAGTTTAAATTTTATCCTGCTTTTGTTTTATTTTCATACCAATATTGCTGTTCAGGCTTAGTAACTTATATAATTTAAGTAAATAAATTTTTGTGAACATTTCACTGGCGCCTAACATACTCGTAATTCACAGACACGACTTTCTTTATTGGAACCCGAGAAGTTAGAAGTCTCATATTTGAAAATTCACCGGCTGAGAAACCTAGTTGGGAAAACTAGTTGTGGATGGTGGCGTGCTAAACCTTCAAACCACTATTCATAGCAATATGTATGTGCATTCTTTGGTTTGTCCTGTAATTTGTTGATATCCGTTGGATAATAATGCTATTATTATTATTATTATTATAATTATTATTATTATGAGTAACAGCAGGCCGTAATATTGTTTGGTACAATCGGATTTTCTAAAATCTAGATACATTTTATTCTTATAATTTTTGTTAATCTTCCTGCAGCTCTATTTCCTTTGGCGAACCTTTTTGTCTATTTCCATTTCTTCATCCACCTTGCATGTTATCGTTACTGCCAGATAATCTATTTGTTTCACTTTCCCAATGGAATACTTTCTGACTCCTACACAGTTAATATCTAAATTAACGGTCCCTCCTCAAACAATAAAATTATAAAATATAATCAATAAAGTATATTTAATAAGCGAAAACTTTTATTGTTAAAAAAAGTTATCGCAATTAGTCAAATATTAAATTATAAAAATTTAAAACACAATAATATATGTATTTAAAAATTTCCGAAAAAATTAGAATAATAGATGGAATTATTAAGTGAGAATCAAATAAACGTTTTCTAAGAAAATGATCGGGAATGCTTGCCATTTGCGTCATTAAATCGTATATTCAGAATCTATTAAACACCCAGAAATATACAATATACATAATGACTCACCGAAACGGAATATTAGAAATTTTTAGAATTCTATTGACGTAGAATTTAGAAATTTGCATTAAAACGTAGATGCCTATAAAAATATTTTCATCTTTCATTATAATGATGTGTTCTATAGCTACCGAAAGTAAAGTTAAATTTCGATGTTTCCTTCTTCAAATTGCATCGTTCAGTACTAGCAATAATAAAAAGTTTCCAACATAAGAATAGATTAGAATACTGGAAATTGCTAATGTGAAACAGTGATGATGAAACTATCCTCACTCAGACTGTTCAAAAATTAAACAGTTATATTATTCAAGCGAATTCCGATGTTCCACAATTCAGATCCTCTTACTACACTATTCCTTGTTCGAAATATACAACTTAACAACTAGATAAACATTCAGATGTTCTAATTAAGTTATCAGTAAATTATTCTTGGCATATTAGACATTAAATAAGAGCAACTTAAATTAAAGAATGCCTGGGGGTATATTCACCTTGATATTAAACTTGATAGTCTCGTCTTTAATATTGTCGGTCATTATGAAAAGCATTTCAATAGCGCCGAATCTATGGGAAACCCTTTATTTGCGCTCTCAGCATATTTGACTTTATACATAAAAACGATTTTTTAGTTAAGTAATTTCCCATTGTTTCCAAGCTGTTTAATTAATAGAGACCGGACACATCGGGTTGAAATGACGTCGTCATTACGACGGATGATATAAATAATCATCACGCAGTTATTGAATGCACTATTGATCTGACTAACGCGCACACCTGTTTTCATCAAGAATAGCCACGTTTTTTGTTGGATATTTACAGTTAAATTTCTGTTTTCATGAGCGTAAATAGAAGGGTGTGGAGTTTTAATAATTTAGTCTATTTAGATTACATTTCGTAAGATAAATAAAGTGCTGTGAGTTAGTTTCTTGTTTGCATAGTTTTAACTGTTAATTACATCGTAATTTTTGTGATAGATCCTGTTTAATATCGTTTGATTGAGTCTACTTCTCCCAATTATTTCGACGTAAATGTGCATTGAATTTCGTTCAGTTTCAATAACATACGTATACATTTTTAGTTTTCATTTATTTAGATCTAGAGCATTGTTTAAGTTACTTTTTCAGATATGATATGGAAGAACGTCGAGAACGGCATCGTAAAATAATGGGAAGTTGGATTGACGGTCATACTGATTGTATGTCCATTGTCAGTGGTTCCGAAATTTATTGCAATATCTGTAAAATATTATTAAAAAATTCCATGAAATCGCACGTACAACGTCACTTAGCATCGCAAGCACATACACAGAAATTGGAACCGTTGGAATCTGACAATTTTAACGAAAAACTCTGTGAAACTTTTATGGCGGCTAATATTCCATTAAATAAACTTAACAATCCCACATTAAAAATATTTCTCCAAAAATATACTGGTCGAAATGTTCCCGGTGAATCCATCTTACGCAAATATTATGTTCTTAAGTGATACACGAAAGCAGTAGAACGCATTAGAAGCCATCTTTCAAACCAGTACCTTTGGATAAATGCCGACGAAACTGTCGATATATTAGGCGTTGTGTGGTAAATGTTGTAGGTGGTGTACTACATCCAACTATTCCATATAACGCATATGTAAATAGCAACAAAAGTTATAAATACAGTTGATGCGGAAACAGTTGTTAAAACCATTAACGATAATATTCAAAATATACTTCATTCGGACGACAGGTACAAAGAAAAAGTACTTTTATTTGTAAGTGACAGTGCTGCATATATGTTAAAACCAGGCAGACCATTAAACGAAACATATCCTAATATGCTGCATATTACTTGTGTAGCACATGCTCTCCACAGAATCTGTGAATATATCAGAGACACCTTTGCAGAAGTTGATAGACTTGTATCCGCTTTCAAAAAGCTTTCAGAAAAGCACCATTGAGGGTAGGAAAAACTGTTATCTTTGTCACTGCCTCCCTCTCCAGTAATAGCTAGATGGGGGACATGGTTGGAAGCTACTAGTTTTTATGCAGAGAATTTCGATAGTTTACAAAATTTCGTTGCATGTTTAAATGACAATGCTCGGAGTATTTCTGAGTGCAAGGATCTAACACAAATTCCACATTTAAAAAATCAGTTGTACTTTCTTCAGGAACACTTTGGAATTTGACAAAACTAAGCACTTATTTTGAAAATCGAAATCTGAAATTAAATGATGGTTTAACGACATTAGATGTGGTTATTAATAATTTGAAAAGTATTCCAAGTGACTTCGGATGTGGTCTTCGGCAAAAGTTAGACGCAGTGTTTAATAGAAATCCAGATTTAATAACATTGCGGCAATTGTGTATTGGGACAATGCCACAACATCTAACTGCAAAATACGCGGAAATAAAAGAATATTTCTAGTATGCACCTACAACCAGTTGCGATGTAGAAAGGACGTTTTCTATCTACAAGGATGTATTTTATTCAAAGAGAACAAATTGTACAGAAGAGAACCTTGAGAAAGTATTGCTAGTAAATACTAATACTCCTTTACTCAACTTGAACTACAAAATGAACAAATAAAAATGTATTTCGTATTTTGTAGCCGTATATATACCCGCTTTATTATTATAAGTATAATTATATAAATAAAATTAAAAACTTATACAAATGTTCAATAGTACGCTTGTGGGCGATGAGTCATCAACCTCTCGTGTCCAGTCTCTAGTTATAAGAAACAGCTCACATCTTAGATGTGTTTACGTATCATTAAGCTCGAACCGTAGGGGGTGCTATAAAAGTACCTGCTATTTAGTCAAATTAAAATAAGTTCAAACAAGCTATACCTATTTCTTAACACACCACTGTATTCTCTTAAAAACTTATCATTAGTATAAAAGATAAGGTCTTGTTAGTAAATTAATGAATTTATTCTTGAATAAAACCTTTGATAATACGAGGGTATATCAAATTTAAACGGGACTGATTTATTTTATTTTTATTTCCACACAGGTCGCTGACCTGGAATGGGTTGATTTTCAGCAAGGTGGAAGTTTAGGGTGGGGATAATAACGACTCAAATTCTCTCATGTCATCTTAGTACTATAGAAACCATGAGTGAGAAACAAGTACATGTTTCTGTGGAGCAACGGATAATTATCAAGTTTTTGGCCATGGAGGGTATGAAACCAACGGAAATTTTGCCGAGATTACAAGCACAGTTCGGCAACAACACCTTGTTACGAGCCTGTGTTTTTGCATGGTACAAGTGATTTTCTCAAGGCCGTGAAAACGAGCCACAATCGCCACTCGAGGACAAGCGCGATCGAACCCGATATCGAGGCGGTTCGATAACTCATGCAGGACGACAGGCGCGTAACGTTCTGGAATATTGCCGAGGAACTTAGCGTTGGTTACGGAAGCGCATCGTGACACTGGATTCCACAAGATGTCTTGCAAGATGAATTCTGCGGCTTCTATCGGATGAACAGCAACTGCATTGGCTAGAGGTTTCTCAGCGTCTGTTGAATTGATTCCAGCAAGAGGACGAGGCGTTTTGGAATCGAACCATAACGTGCATCATTACACTCCCGAGCATAAGCAGGCGAGTATGGAGTGGAGAAAGAACGGTGAAAGGGCTCCAGTGAAAGCGAAGACTAACGTATGGAACATAAGTTCTGGAAAAAAGTTTTGACGAGGAATGTTATTACCAAAAATGGACCAAACTAGTTACCACTGAGCTAGAAAAGATGCTCGTTTGTTAGTTACTATAGGGACATACGAAAGTCTAGATATAATTTAGTTGGACGAGTACCTAAAACGAGGGATTGTTAACATTTTTCAAGACCAAAATATTGAACTGCCAAGCATTTACCGCACAATCTGTTGACTTTATGTGGGGCCAAAACTTCCAGTTTTGGCACCACATAAAGTAAACAGACTCATCCAATCTGCTCAAAACAAAGTTGGAACGTCTACGCGCACTTTAGGCCGTAGATTTGGAATTGCGCATAGAACTGTTGGCAGAATTTTGAGTAAAAATGGATTAAAATATCGAAAAAGAAGGAAGTATCCCAAATACACCGCAACCCAGCTAGAGTGAATCCCCAGATGCTGCCGAACATTAAGGCGCCAACATTTTATTGTCAACAGAGTTATTGTTTTAGATGATGAGAAATCGTTCACATTATCCAATTCGGAAATAAAGGGTAACGATGGTTTTTACACGTCCAATATTGCAAATTGTCCTGACAACGTAAAATTCAAACCGAAAGCGAAATTTGCCGACAAGATTATCCGGTGCGCTATTTCTCAAGCAGGAATTTCAAGACTTTACGTTGGGAGAGTTAGAGGTGAAGCTGTGGATACAAACATCTATATTCGCAAATGTCACTAAATTGATAAATTTCATTAATGCTCATCATCCAAATGATATAATATGCTAACCCGATCTGGCTTCATGCCATTATGTTAGAATCATTCAGAACTGGTTAACTGAACATAACTTGAATTATGTACCTAAGGAAGACAATCGCCCCAATGTACGCCAGGCGCGCCACATTGAAGAATTTTGCGCACTACTGAGCAGGGAAGTTTATGACAAGGGTTGGGAAGCCCAAAATGAAGCAGAGTTACGGGCCAGAATATTCCAGAAGATCTGAGAAGTGAATATAAACGTCGTCCAGAGAATTATACCAAAATTGCGCGCCATTGAGGACCATGGGCCTTATCAGTTTTGTGAATTTAGTTTTTGTATGACGCAATAGTGTATAATAATATCCCAATGTTTGTTTTAATAAAAAATTTACCACTAATCGATTTTTACCTTTGATTTTTTTCTCAAAACTTATGTTCCATACATAAGGTTGTCAGCTGGAAAAGATTTGGCAACTATTTTTTTTAACGGCTTGGCGCTGTTCACGTGGATTTTCTCCATGATCGACGCACAATTAATGCGGAATATTATTGCGAGCATCTGGAACCCGCAAAGTAGTCCTTTCGACGAAAAAGGAAGACAAAATTTGTCAAAAGTGTGATTCTTCTTCATGACAATGCCAGGTCTCATTCAGCAAACGTCATAAGGCAAAAATTAAGACAGCCTGGGCTGGGAAGTATTGGAGCATCCTTTCTACAGTCCAGACTTGTCGTCTTGTGATTTTCATCTCTTTGAACCCTTGAAAGAACCACCAATGGCTACGTGCGCAAACGAAAACTTTCTACGACGAAGGAATTTAAAAACTCCCAATCCGCTGGGAAAAATACGGTATCGGGATGGGAGATTACATGGAAAAATAATATGTTCTTGTAAATAATGTAGAATAAAGCTCTTGACAAAATCAGTACCGTTTAAATTTGATATACCCTCGTACAATCTGTATTAAAAAAACAGTCTAGATATTACGCATGTATTATATATACATTGTGGTTTAAAATTAAACAAAAGCTAACGATAAAATTTATCTGTAAATAAAATTTGTATTTTAAAATATTTAAACATTTAGTTATTGAATCATATAATTATTTAAGCACTTAATGAAAGCATAATTTGCAACAAATTATTATTCATGACGTAAATATGCAATTACAAAGTATTCCGAGAAAACCTTTCACTTTACGTAAAACCTGATAATGAGATTATTTCTCCGGTTAACTGCGTCTGCTGTTTAGTATAATTATCCTTTGTGAATCAATCCAATGCATGTTTATTTAGAGGGGATTCATATTTCATTGTAACAGGGCGTCCGTGGCTTGCATGAATCATATTCCGCGAACGGTCACTCAAAATCGAAATATCATTAACGCCATGATTCATATACATGTAGATCATACTAACACTGCTTTGGACAAAGGCGCTAAATATAATTTAGATACTGGTAAAGCTTAGAAAATAATTAAGGCAATACAACTCATCGAAATATTATTAATACAGATAAAATTTTGTGACAAAGACAAAACTATAGAGAAAATAAAGGAATCATCAAAAATGAAAACATTATATTCAAATTTGCCTAGTTTATAATTATTAATATATATTTTATATATGTATATACAATAGTGATCAAAAAGTATTGGGAATTGTAGATCTCGGTTCCCGGTATGGAACCGCGTCGAGTTAGACGTAATTGCCAACGTTTCGTCCACTGTTTCAAGGGACATCTTCAGGGCTTGGGACTGGCCGCTTAGTTTCGCCAATGTGCACACTGCCACACGAACTTGTGCTTGGAGCGGAGATATTTTGTCTTTAACCGAGGGTAAGAGGTCCGAAACTTTAGAATGGGGTCTGAAGACAGTTTTGATTTTATTTCTATTTAGAACCTTTCCTATATAATCGGTGATACCAGCGAATAGGAATATATAAGAAAAGACACTTGCCCAATTTTCGGTCTCCAAATATCCTTTGCGCAACGCGAAGTTTAGGATATACTTCAGATGTTTTGATATAGAGGTCGTATTGTCTTTTATTGTCATCCATTTGTTTACGACTTTCGAATAAGCTATTGTTACAACTTTGATTATTAGCGTCTTTGTTATAATTGTAGTAAATTTCCTTGTCAGTTATTCACTTGTGTATATATATATAATTACGTCTTTTAATATTCTTAGTTTCCATTGTAGCAGTTTTCATTTTTAGTTTGTGCATACTTCAGTTTTTAATATTTTTGTGAGAGACAATATCAGTTTAGTGTTAATATTCGTAGATTAGTTGTACACTTAGTATTAAGTAATTGTGTATTTTTATATTAAATAATGGATAGACACTGTGCAATAAAGCATTGTGAGAGTACAAGTCCAACAAAAGACATACATATGTTTCGATTTCCCAAAGATGTGGAATTGTAAGTTTGTTTTAATATTGAAGCAAATAGTATCAGATACATGTGTGGTTATCTTATAAAAAAAACATTAAATATACATTTGTGCAGCATTTGCGAAGAATATGCTACTGCTTATCAACATTTTGATGAAACTACATTGTTTTGTCATTTCAAAGCTTACGAAACTGAAAACGATCGTTTGTTTGGAAATTTATATATGCCACACAATAATTTTTTTTTTCACATATGTATTCTAGAAAAATTATTCAATGAAAATTTTGATAATTTTATATTAGAAAAGAATTTAAGTGTCAAATGTAAGAATTTATTTGCAAATACCAAATTTCAACATCCATGTACAGAATTCCCTTATTCTTATTTAATAAAATTGTATAGCAGAGTCAAAATATATTATACTCTAAAATTTATAAATAAAAATTTCAAAACTATAGATGCATCAGGAGAGAAAACCCATAACAAAATTATTATTTGGAGACACGAATAAACATATATATTTATTTTTCATGCTTTTCTTTTTACCTTTCCCACATGCCTATTTTCCACAAAACTTTTTGTATTATCACGCTTTAAGAAAATATAAGGTAAGTTATAACAAGTGAAAATATTCCAGTAACATTTTTATCCGTTTTTGTTTTTTTGTATTTTGCAGAAGAATCATACCATTTTGTTTCATTATTTATTTATGCATAATCGTGCTGCAACCTATATTTACATAATAAAAAAAGAATTTCCAGAAATAGAAAACATTTAAAGTCAGTAATAATGAAATTTTTTTTAAATTTTCACACAATTTATAGTAAACAGAGCATTTTATTTTTATTTAATATTATATGTTTTAGATTCGTTGTTTTTTATGATTAATACAATAATAATATTTAATTAAAATAAGAGTCATCTAGTGGCAAATATGTCAAGTATATCCTAAACTTTTAGTCGAGGTCACGAAAATTGGAGACATGAACATCAAAGTGCCGACAGCCCAGTGTCCGTTCTTATATATTCCTATTCGCTGGTGATACCTTGAATATACGGTAAGAAGGCGGTGCTGATGTTAGTATCGGGTTCACTCCGAGGCAGTGGCGGCTCTTGATGACATACGATGTGCGCTGCTGCACGGATGAGACTACTTCGAACTATTTCGGAAGATTTCGGTACGGTTACTTGCTTCTCTGTATATATGAAAGCTTAAACGAAGCAGTCTCATCCGTGCAGCAGCGCACATCGTACGTCATCAAGAGCCGCCACTGCTCCGAGGATTGGGGTTACGATGTCCCACTATAGTACGGTGTATGTCGTGGGCGTTATAATTATTCTGGAGTAGGATGTTAGAAACATGCTTAAGTTCGGAGGACAGTGTCCCAGGTTCTGAGATAGAAAACGCACGATTTACAAGAGTATTGATGACCGCTTGTTTGTGTGCCGGGTGATGATGGGAAAACCCGTTCAGATATCGGTCCGTATGAGTCGGTTTCTTGTAAACCGTGTGGCCCAGCTTGCCATTGATATTGCGGGTCACTAAGACGTCTAAAAACGGGAGACTTCCGTCTGATTCCAGCTCCATGGTAAAGCGAATGTCACGTCACGGTGCTGGGAGTTTAGAAAAAGTAAGAACTCATCTGCCGACTATGCGGCCAGAAGACGAACGTGTCGTCTACATATCTAAACCAACATTTAGGTTTTTTGGTTATTTCCCTAGGAAAATCCGTGAATCTATTGAAATTTACAAACATTCCCGCAATGTTAATAGAGACGATGGCTATACGTTACATCCAACGTGGCAAACTCTACTAAGAATTACCACGTCCATACGACGCATGCCATTGGCTCATTGTCCCCAGCCAATAGCAGGCCACCATCTGACCCGGCCCCCCCTATATAAGTTGTGCCGGTCTCTGGGAGCATTCTTCAAGCTACTGCGAAACGACGAAAATCTACGTACAGCCCTGAAGATGTCCCTTGAAACAGTGGACGAAACGTTGGCAATTACGCCTAACTCTACGCGGTTCCAACCCGGAAACCGAGATCTACATCTAGAGAACGACCGCGGAAACCTACACCTACATTTAAGTATTGGAACTGTTTAAATAAAACGCAAAGTATTTATTCTTCTCTCAAATTTATTTCATCTCCTTGAAAATAGTTGCCTTCCAAAACAATACAATTATTCCAACGTCTTTTATCCAATCTCCATAGCAGTTCTAAAAGTCGATTTGTTAAATCAGTCGAATACGGTAGTTGTGAATCAGTGTGAGTTGAATGCTTCACCAAATAGTTCGCCGTCTCTCTCGAGCAAGTGATGAAGGTGATGGTGCATCAGGGTGATGCAAAAACCATGAGGTATCTTTCTATAATTTAGGGCGTTTTGGACATATGGCTTCCCGCAAACGACGCATAATAAGAAAAATAGTCTTTCTTAACATTTTGACCGGTTTAGGCTTCATAGCCAAATTACGACGACAAAAATAGGTTTAACTATTTTCTCCAAACTAATCACAAATACTCTCAAAATGTTCTCTATAAATTAGTTCGGAGTGTACCGTAATAATTTCTTTTGTGAACGCAACACAATAGCATGGACGCTGCCCAAACTTGCGTCTGAATTGTTAAGGGTGTAATTCCTAGTGATGTGTCGATCCGGATGGATTCAGTACAAAGGAACGAATCCATCCATGGAACGAATCCGAAATTGGAACTGTATGTCGTTCCTCTCGAGATTATTCAATCTATAACCACGATAGAACGGCACGTCGTCAGGCATTTGTCGGTCTTTCCATATACTTGCTTACTAAGATATAAATTTTAAATGTATATATTGTCCACGTATTTTTTCATAGTGTAAACAAATCATTAATGCATGATTCTCTCTATTTATGTTTATTTTAACTTTTGGCTCTTATCTACTCCATCAATTGTCGCTTGTTTCAATAGTAAAAACTAGTAATGAAATATATGTTACGTTTGTTTGTTTTGGATTTTGAATTTATAGGTTTGTAGTGTCTGGCACTTATTAGAATTTAAAGACAAGGATATAACAAAATGGTCTAAAATGGGTAGGGGGTTCTATGTTTTTGTTTAAGGTCTTAAATAACTAAATAAAACAAACAGGCAATCATTCCGATACAACAAATCTAGATCCAAATGAATATGTCACTTGTCGGACTTTACAACTCCGATCGGTATTGTGAGATTTTGGAATTTTTGCAATTTAGTTGAATCCAGCCCCTTTTGTTGCAAACTCTGGTTGGATGATTTCGAAGTATAGAAATCCCTGGCACACGCAGCTAACGTCCCCTCAACCTAGTGACTAGTCCATAGGTGTACCAATTATAATTACTGTAATTTGCAATGAGTATGTTTATGAACTTTGGTTTTTTTTTGAACTTGCTTTTAGTCCCTTTTTTGAATTACTTAAACGCATACTTAATAATCAATAGGTCACTTTCATTAAGGCCTCATTTAAATTTATGCAGATATCTGTAAGCGAAATTCACGAATTTTGTACCATTTTAACTGCGTCAAATACAGTAACATCAATATATTTCATATTTACAATTTTATACATTTTCAAATCATTATACGCTCTTGTTAAAATTCAGAGATTCTTTTATTTAACACTTTTTGGTCAACACATTCTTACTTCTTCTGTGTGAGCAAAATGTATTATGTAAATGGGATTTAAGTAAAACACTTATACTAATTTCCAGTATATATTACACTTTATTATATATATTTTAATAAATAGACGACATGTTTCGCTACGATGTAGCTTCTTCAGTAGTAATATAAGATCTGAAGAAGCTACATCTTTTTGGAGACACTTCAAGAACGGATGACTTGTGTCGGCTTTTCTTCACCTTGGAACACCCAAACAGACTGGTGTTAATTTCTGGCTCGTATGAGTAAATCCAACATTCATCACCACTCACGATGTTGTACACGTTTTAAAGCTTCCTGCGTTGAAGTGGTACAGGGTTTTTTGACACCAATTCACCCTAGCTGTTTTCTGTTCTTCGGTCAACAGATGCGGTATCCAACGGCAAATTAATTTTTTTACACACAATTCTTCATGCAAAATTTTTTGAATTGAGGTCTATGAAATCCCCAATGATGCCTCATTTTCGCGATGTCACATGTCGATCTTCGTTGATGCACTTGCGCACAGCATCGACGTTTTCCTGAGTGAGTTTCCGTTTTTTGGTGATCGTCGCTAAGACTAATCCGTCCACGTTTGAATTCTCCACACCAACAAGAAATTGTTGACTGATGTGGTGCTTCATTACCGAAAACAGAAACCAATTGGGCGAGGCATTCTTGTTGAGATAATTCTCTTCGAAAATTATAAAAAAATTATTGCGCGAAAATTTTCACGGTTTAGTTCCATTTCTCGACCAACTTAACACCAACTTAACGCGGCAACACTATACGTATCGCACTGAAGCTTTGGATTTAGGTTAACTAAAGATGGAGGTTAGTTTTTAGTACTGACATTTGACTACTGGCGCCCTCTATGTTCCAGTTCGCAAAACACAAAAGACATCCCTCGTATTCACTAATCATTAGAGCTGAGGATGTTTGCGGTATAACCATGGTTATATCATGTAACCATAGTAATTTACTATGGTTACATGATATAACCATGGTTATACCGCAAACACCCTCAGCTCTACTAATCATTTAAAAAATATCCATGGAATTTTATTATGTACAGGTACACTCTGCATTAGAATTTTATTAATTGGAGCTATTACTTAATGACCTTTTAATACATACAAATTTAAACTAAGACCGGCCCTGGTACACTAATGTCTCTCTAGATGAAAACTGCTTTCCACGCATTTTATTTTTGATGTTTCGAAATAAGAAGTCATTGGGCGCTAAATCAGGCGAATATGGGCAATGAATAACACAGGCCTGCGATGGTAAAATTGTCTGGATTCTATACAGTGATTTCAATAGATTTTTTCGTGCTGAAAATGGGAAAATTATTTAAAAAATTCCATCACGTAAGGTTTTTTTACAATCTGGGGTTTTTTGACCTATCTGCATGTATTAGTCTTTTTGAAAAGGACAATTTTGTTAAACCGTTGTTTAAATAAACTATTATAATTTTTTTACTTATGATAATGCAAGAAGTTGATATTCTGAATAAACATACACTAGATTTATGATAAAGAAGTTACAAATAGAAATAATTAAGCATGTCGCAAGACATGACTCATCATCTTCCTCTTACTGCATGTCTACCTCCCCACCTCCACTACAAACATATTGCTATTCTAGAAAAAACAGTTAGTTCATTCAATATCTTCTTTACAACTGTGGTGTAAATTTGTGTAATTAGTTGACATTTGTGATTAGTTGCTGAGTTAATTTAATTTTTATTTTACGAGTTTTTTAAAATTAAATTCCAATGGCATCAAGAGGCTGTGTCAATGTACCCAACTCCTTCTGCTATATTTGTGGAAAGTTTACAGTAAAAAAACAACAAAGAAACATTACAGATTTTGTAAAAAAAAGTATATTTTGCATATTTTGGTGTGAAATTAGGAGACCAAGACAAACCTTGGGCTCCTCATAAGGTTCAGTGTGTGTTGAAGAGCTTCGCCAGTCGTCACAAGGAAAAAAACAGTCTTTTCGCTTTGGAGTGCCTATGGTTTGGAGAGAACCGATCAATCATAGCGATGATTGGTAATTTTGTTCGTGTGTAGTACACGGATTCAATTTAAAAAACAAAAAGGACATCGTTTACCCAAACCTTCGATCCGCAACACGTCCTATACCTCATGGACCAGAAGTACCTGTTCCTTCACTACCAGATACATTAGATGATGTATCTGATGACGAAATGGTTTCACGTACATGCGCAAGTGAACTGGATGAGGGAAGTGATTACTATGATACTGGAAGTGATGAGCCAAAACTGTTTGACAAATCTGAATTAAATGATTTGGTGAGGGACTTAAACCTTCCTAAGGACTCAGCTGAGCTTTTAGGCTCAAGGTTGAAAGAAAAAAATTTGTTAGCACCTTGCACAACATTTTACTGGTTTAGGAACAGAGAAAAAGAGTTTGCTCGATATTATTCCGAAGAAGACTAGTTTTCTGTAATGATGTACCCGGGCTCATGGAACAATTCCACGTAGAATATAATGTTTCTGAATGGAGACTCTTTATTGACTCTTCAAAAAGGAGCCTTAAGGCCGTTCTTCTACACAATGGAAGTAAATATGCTTCTGTACCATTGGGACATTCAGTTCATTTAAAAGAGTGTTATGAAAATCTTGAGCTACTTTTAATTAGAATTCGTTACAAGGATCAAGGCTGGACAATTTGTGGTGATTTGAAAGTTCTTTGTTTGTTACTTGGACAACAAAGCGGTTATACTAAAAATCCTTGTTTTTGTGTGAGTGGGATAGTAGTGATAGAAAGCAGCACTATTGTAAAAAGATGTGGCCACCAAGACAAACCTTACAACCTGGAATGAAAAACATTGAAAGAAAAAGTTTAGTAGAGCCAAGTAAAGTTTTGCTTCCTCCATTACATATAAAACTAAGGTTAATGAAACAATTTGTGAAGACATTAAAAAAAGATTGGAGAGTGCTTCAAGTATCTTTGTAGCCAGTTTCCTCGCTTGTCAGAAGCAAAGATAAAGGAGGGTGTTCTTGTTGGGCCGGATATAAGAAAGCTTATGAAAGATGAAAATCTTGAATCTAAAATGGAGAAAGCAGAAAAACAAGCATGGATAGCCTTCAAAAATGTGGTTACAAATTTTCTTGGCAACAAAAAACATGAAGATTATAAAAATATTGTGCAAAATATGTTAGAAAAATTTAAAACCTTAGGCTGTAACATGAGTTTGAAGGTGCATTTTCTAGATTCGCATCTCGACTACTTCCCTGAAAATCTTGGTGCAGTAAGTGAGGAGCAGGGGGAAAGGTTCCACCAAGACCTAAAAGAGATGGAGAGAAGATACCAAGGAAGATGGAATATAAGCATGATAGCTGATTATTGTTGGATGTTAAAAAGGGGTGGTCCACTACGAGATTACAGAAGAAAAAGCACAAAAAGGAGTATGGAAAGACAAAGAAAAAGATATTATAAGGACTTGTAAAGATATAAATAGTATTTTACTGTTTCTTTTCATTAGATTTAATGATATTTGTAATTAATTTTGTTTCTTATATCCTTTGTAAATAAATTCAAAATGTAACTAAAAATTATTTTTAATTTAAAAAAAATATAATTTGAAGCCTTTTTGTGAAAAATCCTTACGTGATGGAGAAAAATAGAGTTCCTATTTGGATTCAGCGCCCAAAAACACATAAGAATCAGCTATCAAATTTAAAACAATTTTTAGAAAGTTAAAAAACGCAGGCCTGTGTAATTAATTCGATGTTCCTGTTGGTCTCGACAGTTTGTCGTGCTGTGTGAGCGCTTGCAGTCATGATGAACAATGATTCGTCGGTTTATGTTGTTTTATCTGACTTCATCAATAACTTCGGGCAAACAAATTGACGTATACCAGTCAGCATTAACTGGTCGTCGATCGTCTAATGCAACAGTTGCAAGATGACCCGTTTTTCCGAAGAAACAAGCAATCATTCTTTTCGAAACCTTTGTGACCGCACCACTTTTGTTGATTTAGGTTCATTTTGAAACACCCATGCAGTCGATTGCTGTTTAATTTGAAGCTCATATGAATATATCCAGGATTCATCACCTGTTACAATACTATATACAGAATTTGAACGACCACAATCAAATTTTTTTTAACATTTCCTTGCACTACTTGGCACGTGTCTGTTTTTGCTCGCTTTTAAATTTCGAGGGATCCAACGACTGGAAAGCTTCCCGACATGTAAATGATCGTGCAAAATCGCCTAAGGACGCCTCTATCTCACAGTATGTCACATGTCGATCTGATAAAATCATTTCCACAGCATCGATATTTTTGCGTAACAGAGATGCATGGACGCCCTTCACGAAGATCGTCACCAAACGTTGGTCTTCCACGCTTGAATTCTGCAAACCATTTGTAAACCATAGTTTTGGATGGTGCTTCATTCCCAAATACCGAACTAAGCTTTTCACACATTGATTTATTGTCAAACCGTATCGAAAATAGTGAAAAATCATCACTCGAAAATCACGATTCAAAATTTCCATTTTTGACACAACGATTACTTTGTTAAATTCTGTTGAGACAAAACTGTTCGGTTTTAAATCGAACTGTCAACTGAATTATAGGTTAAAGATGTAAAATTTTACGAATGTGATAATTGTGGAATGCTGGCAATTCAAGAAGTACTTGATTCCGCGAATTTTAGCAGTATCACTCGTATAACAAATGAAAGCAATAAGACAAAGAAATAAAAATTATACTTAATTGAATTGTTTTATTTACTGTGTTATCTTGCTATTTTTTAGGTACTGTACGAAAACTGATTGAAGCAATTTGAAGAGAAACCAACTAATCGAAGCTGAAAAAACATATAAACAGCACTGTATATAGCGCAGATATTACATCAGCACAAAACGCGTTTATAATTACAAATTATTGATAAATCTAGAGTAAACAGTACATCCTGCACGTGATGAATTATCTTTTATCACATTTAATCTCTTAGCGTGAACACTTTATCTAAAAAAGTTTAATAATAATTCAAATTTTATCTACAAACTTTAAAAACTAGGTGTGTAACTAGATAACATATCGATGTTTAACCTAACATCAAGTGTAACAAATAGTAATACAAAAATGTTAAAAACATAACGGTATATGAACGCATGGATATACACCACGCACACATATTTCGCATTGGTGAGACGTCTACGTACAGACACGTGTTTCAAATTCACTCTAGTTCTCGTCAGTGTATGAGGAGAAGCACACCAAATGCTTGCGTTTCTGCTAATACATGCACAATTTTGTACGTCACAAGTCGTATTGGTGAGACTTCAACCTACAGACATGTGTTTCGAACTCATCCTAGTTCTCGTCAGTGTATTAGGAGAAGTACACCAAATACTTGCCTTGCTGCTAATATATGTACAATATTGTAAGTCACATGTCATGGGAAAGCATCTCAAGATATTTGACGGCCAAAAGAGGCACGTCGGCAACGGTTTCACGTGGATAGCTATGCTACTAGAAGGAAACTATACATTTAAATGTGTAAACCACTACTCTTAGCCTTCTTCTCTTTGTTCACCGACGAGTTTGTACATAGAATTCTCACCAAAGCAAAATAAGTATACGTAGTGTATATCTATATGTAGTTACATATGCAGATATGTTTTTTGTTGTATCACTATTAATTTTTATATTTACAAATATACATAGTGTTATAAAATACTAAAGTTTGAGAAGGGCATAAAGTTCATTTTAATTTAAATGAACTGTTTTAGTATGTTATAAATAGAGCTGAGGATGTTTGCGGTACGGCAGGACCGTATGTAGTGCATCCCCACATTTAACTATTTATCTAAATATTCTCTGAAATGATTTGCCGGATCTCATAAATTAATAGAGTGATATTTTAGTATGCACTGGATATTGTTATTATACAAAATCATAATAGCCATTTGTATTTATGGATCATAAATAATAATACACATGTATTTGTATTTGGTTGTGAATTCAATTTAAACTTAAAACGAATCGTAATATTTTAACGACAAGCCGTCCTTACAATACATGCATTCGAGACAAAGTGTGCAACTCTACGAATAACTTCCATAATTGATCGAAAATGGACATTTTGGAGCTAAAGTAAAGCCCCTATTCTTAGAAAATTTTATTACTGTCGTTAAGAACTATTATTATAAACAACAAAGGCCTTTTATTAGTGTTGAAGTTTTAGTTTCATTGAAACTTCTAACTTCATTCACCTAGTTCAAGTAGGTAGTATATATAAAATATATGCAAAATATGTGCTGCCAGGCTTTGAAAGGCTGTGTGACAAGATTTTAATAAATCGAGGTTTCTTTTGTTTTCGTAGCTTTTATTGCATTTGGTTATAAAAATAATATAATAAATAGTAATAAACACAGCTTCTAATCTAGTAATATATTATCAGAATGTGTTTTTCTGGATTTTAGTTAAATTTACACCTTGTTTTAGAATATTGTGAATGAACACTTTACAATTGACTACTTACAACATGGAAATTCAATGAAACTAAAACTTCAACACTAATAAAAGGCCTTTGTTGTTTATAATAATAGTTCTTAACGACAGTAATAAAATTTTCTAAGAATAGGGGCTTTACTTCAGCCAAAATGTCCATTTTCGATCAATTATGGAAGTTATTCGTAGAGTTGCACACTTTGTCTCGAATGCATGTATTGTAAGGACGGCTTGTCGTTAAAATATTACGATTCGTTTTTTAAGTTTAAATTGAATTCACAACCAAATACAAATACATGCGTATTATTATTTATGATCCATAAATACAAATGGCTATTATGATTTTGTATAATAACAATATCCAGTGCATACTAAAATATCACTCTATTAATTTATGAGATCCGGCAAATCATTTCAGAGAATATTTAGATAAATAGTTAAATGTGGGGATGCACTACATACGGTCCTGCCGTACCGCAAACATCCTCAGCTCTAGTTATAAATATATGTACTATCGCGGCATTTAAAAATCCGGACGATTAGATATTTATTTTCACTATAATTAAGCATTATAATTCGGTTTTTGTATAATTGAGTTGTTGTGTAGATGACAACATACTGACATTTATCTGTAACCTCTCACGCAAAATTATGTTATACATTTTGTTATAAAATTGTATTATTGAGTGAATAAATGAAAGACAAGAATTTATTAATCAGAAAGCTACAATTACTTGGTTTTAATTTTGAATACTTTATTTCATCACCATTTCTATTTAACAGCTCCTGTAAACGTCCAGGAATAAATGTTATGACATTATGTATAAATTCTGGTGACAGATCATTCCAAATATCCTCGATCTTGTTAGATAATTCTTGGAAAAAACATGGACATTTGCTGGCCTAACATTATTCCTGCTCATCGTCTTAACAATGTAACCCCACACATTCTCGGCAAACACTATATTATTTTCTCTAAACCACTGAGAAACGACTCTTGCCGTGTGGCCTGGACAATTATCGTGTTGAAAGTTGAAATTACTTTCAGGATAGGTACTTATATAATTTCTGCCGAAGGTAGAAAAACATTTTCTAATATTCTAATATAATTGTAAACAATAAATCTCCCCTTTATTTTTTCACGTTGCTAACAATGATAAACAACTTTAGTAAAGATTGATAAATTCATTATTTTAATATATTTTTAAAGGATTAAATAGGGAAAAAGGTAAAATCTCATTATTAGTAATACCTTCTATTGTTAAAAAAAGTTTGTCAAAATATATTTTTAAGAAAGAATTTATAAATTGAAAATACAAAGTGAATGGGCAAAGAAAACATATAAGAGTCAATTAAGACAATTATAGTGAAAGGATAATAAATAAAAAAACAATATTATTATAAAGATACAATTTAAGGACAAGAATATTGAAGAGGAAAAGGCATATATTATATTCAATAGTGAAGGAAGATCAAATAATAAAATAAGTGACATATATTTTTGACAGGAAGATGACAGGAACTTTGATTAGCTTTTAAATAACGTGTGTTCATTTGAAAAGTCAATCTAGGTTACTTTGAAATTTTGATAGAATAAGACGCAAATATATTAGTATGTGTTTGTTGTTCCGTAAACGTAAATCCAAATGACATTTGATAATGTCAATCACAAATATCAGTTAGTGTATAAAATAATCGTGCGTCGATTCTGGTTCAAATAAATTGCTTCTCAGTTTTAAAATGGCTTTCACTTTAGATCATAAACTTTTTTTAGTCCAGGCTTATTTTCGAAGTGGTAAAAAATTGATGGTTTATGGGTTTATTCAGTTCAAGATTGCATGGTAGAATTTCAAGTTGAGTTTCCACATTTTGTAATAGATTATATACAATTTAAGAATACTTTGGATAGAACTTTAAAACTTTTTTTTCTGAAACTGGTACTCTCTTAAGAAAATCAGGCAGTGGAGGCAGTTAAGAAACGTACACCTCAAGTTGTCAATCGTGTTGAAGAAATAATGGAAAATGAACCACAAACATCTGTTCGACATTTGAGTCAACAAATAAACCTTTCTGTTGGTACAACTCACAAGTTATTAAAAAAAGATATGCAACTTTATCCATACCGTGTCACAGAAGTACAAGAATTGTTAGAAATTGATTACCCACGTAGACTACAGTTTTGTAATTGGTTTGTAAATATGAACAATAATGGAGAACTTTCGCAAAGAGTCATCTTTACTGATGAAGCATGGTTTTATAAAACGGGATACCTAAATTCACAAAATACAAGAATTTGGAGTGGTGAAAATCAACATGTAATTAATGAAGAATCGCTACATTCAGAGAAAATTGGTGTTTGGGCAGCGATAAGCCAAAGGCGAATCATTGGACAAATATTTTTTCAGGGAACGTTAACTGCTCAAATTTTACAACCATTTGTCAATCAGTTGCATGATGATGAACTTCAAAATGCATATTTCCAACAAGACGGAGCACCTTGTCACTGTACTGCAGAATCTTAGGATTATTTAAGAGAATTTTTTGATGAGCGTATAATTAGTCGAAATACTGAAATTGCCTGGCCTGCACGTTCATGCGATTTAACACCTTGCGACTTCTTTTTGTGGCCTTACCTAAAAAATAACATATTTCGAACACCTATATTGAATTTGAATGATATGCTACAGAGAATCGAACAGAAATACATGGAAATTAATAAGAATCCAGTAATGTTGCAGAATATCATCAGAAATTTTGAACGGAGGATTTTAAAGTGCATTGATCTTGAAGGACAACATTTTCAACATTTGTTATAGTTTTCAATAAATACCTATTATTTGTTATTTATTTGTATGTATGAAACTGTCAAAATATACGACTTCGTAGGTTAAGTAGTAAATTTTAATTTACGACATACTTCAAAATGTTCTCATAAATCACATGCTACTAGATTGACTTTTCAAATGAACACTTGTTATGTTATATCTAATTATTATTTCGCTAAGAAATAAGTAATTAAACTTCTAGTTTCAAAAATTCTTTTGTACAATATTGTTTCGCTATACAATGGCTTCATCAGGTGGATGAAATAGAATTTCATCCACCTGATGAAGCCATTGTATGGCGAAACAATATTGTAGTGTATTTACAATAAAAGAATTTTTGAAACTAGAAGTTTAATTACTTATTTCTTAGCGTTATAATGAAGTTTCAACAAGTATCTCCTTCGTCAATTAACTATTTAATTATTATTTGGTACATAACAGTTAATTGAAACATTTTATTATAAAATAGAAATTAGTATAATTAAAAATTGCTGAAAAGCCACGTCCATCAACGGAACGTACAGACGCGTTTCGCTCTTATTGGAGCTTATCAATGTACGGTATCTCGAAGACGGATATGGCTTTTCACTTCTATACTTTGTGTATATATAGTTAACATTCGGAACTTACTGCAAATGAGAATTAATGAATATTAAATCTAATTTTTGCATGTAAATGTCGCCTTATGTGATGCGTTAATAACTACAATCCGACAAACCAAGTTTGTACCAGTATGTAGAACACACCCCGTCGCGACTCCTACCTTCCTTGTTGTTAGGATAATTAAAAATTGCTGAAAAGCCACGTTCAACAACGGAACGTACAGACCCGTTTCGCTCTTATTGCTCCAACCGCATTAACGCATCACATAAGGCGACATTTACATGTAAAAATGAGATTTAATATTCATTAATTCTCATTTGCAGTAAGTTCAGAAATTAGTACATTTAAAAGTTTAATTTTATTTTTATAAGTTAAAAAAAAATTAATTTACGTAAAAAGAACGATGATCCTGAGATAGTTTCATTATTAATTCAATCATAAGTTACATTTTTATGACACTATCAACGTGAAGAATTTATAATTGTTAAATTGATAACTATTGCGCATCCAAAGTTTTGCAACTATAATCATTACAATATATAGGTATGTATGAGAGTGATTTTACGGGAAAGTGACTTTCCAAAAGTTGACAATACTTTCGCCACGATAAGCATATGGCTGACTCCGCTGTTTGAGAAACCTTCTTCAAAATTTCACCTAAATCTGTCATATAGTTAAACTTTTGACAATCGTTTAAAGTAACTTGTTGTTTTTGAGTTAATAAAGAGCAAAACAAATATCGTGGGTTAATTAAACATTACTTTCTACGTGGAAAAACCATTAGAGAAACTGAAGAAACGTTATAAAAAATTATGATGAATCTATTCCTTTCCATGGAATGATTTGTAAGCACGGGTGTTGATCGTCCGAGGCCTTCATTTACAAGTAGCTTCTGTGAAAATTATTAATAATCCATACTATTGGAAAAAGTGACCGCTAAAAACAAATTTTGTGAGTTAGTTACTGTCCTAAATACTTCATACAAAAGTATTTTTAATAATATAAAATATTATTAAAAATGGGGTGTGAAGAACACAATACAAATTCATATATTTGTGAATGTCTTCTCCAGAGATATAGATACGTATTTCACCTTTCTACAGGATCATCGGTACGCCCCTGGTGAAGAGACACATTCACAAAAACAACAACTTCAATATCTCACAGAAATTATTTAAGGCAGAACGTAGAAGAATATTCAGCCCTGTCTACATAACTGCAGAACTATAGCAAAGTGTATCAATCAGACAGTAACAACTGTATCTGTAGAAACTGTATTACCGTGTCTTTACTCTTTAGCGGACGAACGCTGAATATTCTTCTACGCTCTGTCTTAATAATTTCTGCGGGATAGCGAAGTTGTTTTTGTGAATGTGTCTCTTCTCCAGTAGGGGCGTACCGATGATCCTGTAGAAAGGTGAAATACGTATCTACGTCTCTAGAGAAGATACATTCACAAATATATGAACTTGCACCCCATTTTTAATATTTTATATTATTAAAAATACTTTTGTATTATATAAAATTGGTGAGGCTTTTCCTACTCAAGTATGTTTCAAATTATTTTGCTAAATATTTCAACTGAAGACATGGCACACATAATATTTAAATATGAAAAAGTTAACCGCAAGATAACACCGTGTTCGCTTACATTTCTTCAACAGAGCAAATGTACATGCGTGTTACAATTCCAAATAACTACTGCATGATTGCAAGTTCAAGCCAAAACTAAGAAAATTTTTCATCGATATGTCACCGTAAATGAAACCTGGATATATTTCGATTGTCCAGAGACACAAACACAGTCAAAACAATGATTTTCTTCTGATGTGCTTCAAAAAGGCAAAACCGTGTTTTCGGGCAATAAGATTATGCCCACGATTTTTGGGATTCCAAAAACGTAATCTTCATTGACTATTTACAAAAGGAAAGTACAATAACTGGCCAATATTATGCCGATGTACTGACACGTTTCTATGCTGAACTAAAGAAAAAGCGCACTTACTCATTCATAGAAAAGTTTTGTTCATAGAAAAGTTTTGTTCCATTAGGATAACGCTCATTCAGTCGCTATGGAAAGTGCTAAATTTCGTCGAATTAGGATATGGATTGCTGCCTCGTCCACCATATTTACCAAATCTGGCTCCGAATGACTTTCTCTCGTTTCCAAAGTTTAGAAAGTGACTTATTGGAAAGTGAGTTGCTACAAATAAGTAGGTGATATCCGCCAGTAATACCTCTTTTGACGAGCTTAACAGAGATTACTCTTTGACGGCTTAAAAAAATTAGAAATCCGCTGAGCTAAGTGTATAGAATTGGATGGGAATTATGTTGAAACATAAAATATTGTAATGTGAGTCATGCGATGACCTAAGCGTTGACGCCACTGTTTATGCACGTCATCACGTCCTAAGATTTCCCCGAATAGACTAGAAGACGAAGATTCTAGAAAACCCGATAGACTATAAAAAAGTTCAAAAGAAAAGATGATGATTGAAACAGCAACCGTCGTGCCCTTTACATTGTGATAATCTTCTATTCGGGTCGTTTAATGAAGCACACGATGTATTAAAAATAATTACATATATTAAATAAAGTAGACTAAGCAACACTGAACTAACTACAATAACAATATTTATATTTATTTATATACGCATTTATTACTACAAATGCGTATATAAATAAATATAAATATTGTTATTATAGTTAGTTCAGTGTTGTTTAGTCTACTTTATTTAATATAATTATTTTTAATACATCGTGTGCTTCATTAAACAACCCAATAGAAGATTATGACAATATATCTTTTACCCTAATATAAGTATTTCATTGAAAATTCACTCCCCCGTCAAATCTCCCTCGTATACGTTGTTGCAATTCATGCAAGGATGTGATGACACAACAGTTCCTTCTTTAGAAGTTTTAAATTACGATGGAGATTATGCAATAGCGATTATAATGTAATTATAAAACTATATAAGAAGACAATCATAAAATAAACGGTATTTAATCACTCCCTGAATAAATATAGGTAATTTAATTCTAAAACATTGAATACTCTTGTCCAGACTTTATTTTCAAGTCGACAGAAAGTAAAAAACAGAGACAAAATTCTGAGAATTTTGACCTATGAAAAATAAGATTTACTACTTTCTGTGTTTTATTTAAATTACCTAAACTTATCTTATATGTATATTCTGAAAAAATTTATATAAAGTAGCTGGGATTTAGAAATAAATATATAAAAGACGTACTTCAAGGCCACAGGTATAAAAAGAACAAGATACAGATCTCTGTTCAATAGACGCACGTTTCAACGCAATGAAACAATTTCCATTTAATGAATTTAACAGAAATCTGCATCAATATTAAGGCATGAACTTACAGGTGCCACTGGCACAAGGCGGCATTCTAAAACTTCCGCATATGAGCTAACTAATCTTGAACCGTGCGAGTTAAATATGGACAACCATTATCTCGCAGAAAGATGTCGAGATTTCTCGAAAAGTATATTCTTAATGCCACCACATAAACAGTTTAAGGTATTTATATACAGGGTTGCCGCTGAATAGTGCCCAAGCTATGCGAATCTGAAGAATATTATATATGTCTAACTGAAAATCAAAAAAGTAATTCATCAAAAATTTCATGAAATTTTTAGGGCCAAAATGTAGTTAAAGTCGGTCCATATCTTTGTTTATTCCATATTTATCGAAGCGTGCTTGATGGATTGTGCTTACCGTGCAATGTAAAAGTACTTTCATCAGTAAAAAAATATATTTTCTATGAAATTTGCATCTACATTGGCTTTCACAAATATTTGATCGCAAAATTCCATTCTGTGCTGTTCGTCATCTGGAAATAATTAATTTGATTTTTTTTAATTTACAAGATCGATATTTATTTTTGTTTAAAAAATTGTGAACTATTTTTGCAGTAACACAGAATTCCTCTGCTTTGGCTCTGTTCGATGTGGTCGGAGTTTCTTCCACACTCGCGCAAATAAGTGTATCTCGTTCTTCAGAATTGACACGCCTAATCCTTTTGTAATGCCGCGGAGAAAGGCAACCAACAGTCTCAAACCTTTTATAATTTTGTGAATAGTACCGCGCGACGGACGTACGTTGTATGTCTCTTCAAATAAATGAACTACACTCACTTTCGTATGAAATACACCACCCAATAAGAATTGGACTACAATTTTGAAACTTCGGTAAAATAATGCTTTATTATTAACTAAGAAACGATGAAAGTTTAGTTGAAAAAAGCAAAACAAAAATTAACATTTTTCAAGAAGAAGCTAGTAGTGGGTTGCATCCCCGCGCGTAGCTATGCATGCATTAACTCTTCTTCCCATGCTCTGTATTAAGTGGTCGATGTCCTCCTGGGGTATCTCGTTCCATGTAACCTCTAGATGGTGTCGAAATTCATCCAGATTCTCAGGAGGCCTGGGTAGTTGTCTTAGTCGCCGACCCATCATATCCCAGACATGTTCAATCGGCGACAAGTCCGGTGACCGTGCAGGCCAGGGCAAAATCTGCAATCCAACCTATATATTTCTTATTGAATTACCTCTGTGATACCATTTTATAATTTGCTTTTTTCTAATAAAGCTATATTGTGTCACTTTATATCAATATTTTCCAAAACTCAAAACTGACATATTGCTACAGTGACATATTACAATGACTTAAGTCACTCCCGCCCATAGTACGGCACACCCAAATTGTGCGGTATTTTCTGTCTTCAGTGGTTCCAGTTATCTTTACCCTTATTGTAACATGAGAGCAAAATGAATTGAGGTAGTAGGAGGCTGCGGTTCGCTGATCGTATTTCGTGAATTATAAAGTAAATAAATCTTACTGACAGCACTTAAATGTCTCCTTGATACAAATTTAATTTACAACTTAAAATATTTATAAAATGTCATACAAATGTCATCTTTTATATTTTATTGAAAAGTTTACAATAATTGTTGAAACTGTTGTCCCTCGGCATTCAAACATAAATTTACGCGCCGCTTCATGTTTTCAAAAACCTTTTGTAAAATAAATCCGTCTACTAACTCGCACTGTCGCACGATATTGTTCCGTAAATCGTCTATTGTATGCACTGGATTTTTAAAAATAGAGTTTTTTAAGTATGGAAATAAAAAGTAATCCAGAGGAGTTAAGTCACACGATCTTGGCGGGAAACGGTCAACACTAATAATTCTTTCATCAAAAAATTCACGTAAATAATTTTTTGTTTCACGGGCAGTGTGTGCGGAATCTTGCTGAAAGAAACCTAACTGTAACTCGTCATCATGCAGTTGATTTATGAATGTTTCCAGTATATTATTGCGATATCTTTCACCATTTATAGTTCCTTCGAAAAAGATCGGACCAATAAGCCTTCTACATGGCACACCAAACCCCTATTTTTACAGGATGCAACGTTGTTTCCCTATAATAATGCGGATTGTCTGTTGCCCACATACGCATATTCTGAGCGTTTATGTAGCCGTTCAGGTGAAACCACGCTTCGTCGGTGAAAAACGTTTTATCCAAAACATCGTCGTCGTTAAGATTTGCATTAAAGAAACGACAATAGGCAACTCTTCGAACGTAATCTGGCGGCAATAGTTCTTGATACAATTGAACCTTGTAAGGATGCATACCAATATCGCGTTTAAGAATACTGCGGCAGGTTCCATAACTTATATCCAACTGTTGTGCCAGTCTTCTGACAGATGTTGTAGGTTGTTCTCTAATTGCGTTTCTTGCATTATTAACAACATTTTGGGTCCTAACTCGAGAAGATCTTCCCCCTTTCCATTGTCTTTTTACAGACCCAGTTGTTCGAAAGTTATTTATAATTCTCAATAGGTCACGAGAAAAGTTCTTATTTACTAAAACAACTTCAGGAAAACGTTGTTGGAATTCTTCCTTGCACATTTCTATTGAATAATACCATTCGCCGTTTGGCAAACGTCGACCGTTACGAAAGTAACATTCTAAAATGAACACCATTTGTTCTTGAGTAAACATTCTGAATGTGATTATACTGTTTTTTTTTTTTTAAATTGTATTGAAAGAATTAATAATTCACACTGACAGTCTGTCATTAAATGTTTGACAGAAAAATATTGTGAATATAATTCACGAAATACGATCTACGAACCGCAACCTCCTACTACCTCAATTCATTTTGCTCTCATGTTATATATACTCCCGCATGAGAATAACTGTAGTCGCGATATAAACTTACTTTCATTCCCGTGTAAATTTCCCATTGCCCAACTCCCTTTAACTGCCAAAACTTAAATAAGTGGGTATGCAAATTATTTTTGTACGGATTTTGTACTATAAATGACATATTCCAACTTAATCGCAATACTTAAAAAGAAGTGAAGTACAATTCTTTTTAACAAACCCATAATTAGTATGTAAACAATCAACATAAACAGCGGAATTCCGTTGTCAAGGCGATGAAGGACTGTACAGTCTAAACGTATTTCAATTTAATAATCCCAATAATTCCATTTTTGATAAATTAATTCGTTACTTCCCATCATATATATATGGGAATGATTAATATGTTTGACGTAATTAAATCAAATATGACTCATATTTTGACCTAAATACACGAACCGAAAATGATCGTAATGGGACAATGCAAAAGTATAAATACAAACAAACACTCTGTGAATCATAATTCATAAGTATCGCCTTAACTGTGAACGCGATCTCAGTGCATTGTGTATTTGTGTACAAACATAGATTTAGCGTAACTTTTCATATCTGACAAATGTATTCAAGACTATTACAACCACTTAAAATCCTGTAAAGAACACTTTCATATGCAATAATAGCCTCATTTTGAAATGTATACAGTTGTGTTACAAAGTAATTTAGTATTACATCTATACACGAAGGTATTTCATTGACGCAAAAGTTATTGAGTTATATCATTCAAGTCAAAATTTATTAATTTTGAAACAAACAAAATATATGGTCTAATCAAGAATATATTATCCTTGCAACGATCTAGCAATTTTTCAATTTCACATCTGAAGAAGTTCGATAACTTAAAAGCGAAGAAGTCGTTAAGTAAATTTTGAAACGCGAAGAGATTTACCGAAGGTTATTTTGTAAGAGCGAAAAACATGTAAATCTGACGGAACGGTATTAGTAAAATAAGGCGGATGTAGAATACGCTCCTAACCGTTTCTGTAATACAGTGAAAGCTCCCTTAACGGGCAGCTCTAATAAGCGACCATCTCCCTTAAACAACCAAATTGTTCGGAACCGATTTTCGCCCTATTTTTTAATACATAAGACACCTTCCCATAAGCGAGCGCTCCTATAAACAGGCGCGGGCAACATTTTTTTTAGCCAAAGCCAGAAAATATCTCCCATAAGCTACCACGAAGCTCCAACAACCGGGCGAATTAAGATTTTAACACGCATTACACATTTCTAGACTCGGTGATTCCCTTAGGGGATTTACCGTTTAAGAAACAGCTGGTCGTTGGTTATTTGTGCTTTAGTTGTGATAGAGAATCGGGTGTGTGCATTTTTAACAATGCCTCCACAAAAAAGAATGTTAACACTAAAAGAAAAAATGGAAATAGTGAATATAATTGATAAAGAAAAACTATCTACTCTGGCTATAGCAGCGCGATTTTCGATAGAAAAGACGCAAGCTACGATGATAGCAAAAAATAAAGAGGACATTAGACGTTTATGGCAGTCTGGTGTAAATGTGCATCAAAAAAAAAGTTTTTTCAGAACTGAAGGTTCCAACATCGATAAAGAATGTTATCAGTGGTTCGTGAATGCTAGAAATCGGAAGATACCCATTTCTGGAGGGATTCTAAAAGAAAAAGCAAAACAAATTGCAGAAAAATTCGGCTACACCAGTTTCAGTGCATCTGATGGGTGGCTACAAAAGTGGCGTAAAAGACATAATGTAAGCTTTAAATGCATTTCTGGTGAAGCAGCTGATGTAAACCAAGAGAGTTGATGCATTCATAGAAAAACTTCCTTCACTATTACTTGGATACCAATGCGAAGACATTTACAACGCCGACGAAAGTGGCCTTTTTTTTCGCGCGCTTCCCAATAAGACCCTTTCCTTAAAATCTGAAAAGTGTGTAGGTGGGAAATTGGCCGAAGAAAGACTTACAGTGTTGTTTTGTGCAAGTATGACAGGGCAGAAAGAAAAACTACTAGTGATTGGAAAATCGGCTAGTCCTAGAGCACTGAAAAACATAAGCATTAAGGATTTATCTGTCAAGCGGATGTCAAACCGGAAAGCCTGCATGACAGGCGATATAATGGGTGAATGGTTAATCGAGCTTGATCGAAAAATGGGAATTGAAAAGAGAAAAATTTTACTGTTTTTAGATAACGCTGCTTCACATCCTCGAGAATTACACCTCAAAAATGTGAAATTAATTTTTTTGCCTCCCAATACAACCTCTGTTTGCCAGCCACTAGACCAAGGCATCATTCATAATTTCAAGCTTTATTACCGCAACCAGATTATACAACATATTTTATCAAACATAGATTCTTCTAAATCATCATCTGAATTATCAAAAAAAATTAATATTTTAGAGGCATTATATTTTATCAAAACGGCATGGGAAAAGGTCACTCCATCAACAATACAAAATTGTTTCAGAAAGGCTGGGTTCAGAAAAACGGATGCGACGGTTCCTCAGTTTGACTCTGAGGATGAGGATGACTTACCGTTGTCTGTTTTTGCGACAATGGAGGTGATGAGTAGAGCTGCAGAAGATTTAAATATTACCAGTGACCAGAACCTAGACGAATTTATAAAGATTGATGATAAGACACCAACAGAAGATGATGATTTTGAAAACCAGACTACTACATCCAGTCAAGTTAGTGAAGCGAACGAGACCGATGACGAAATAGAAGACGTTCAAGAACAAAAAGAAGAAGAAAATAAAATAAAGTGCTTTGATGAAGCTTTAAATTGCATCAGGGAACTGAAAAAGTTTTCTACAGATGACTATGTGGCTTTTGAACATATCAAAAATCTGGAATGTCATTTTCAGAAGTGCCGTATGGAAGAACAGCAAAGGAAAATGAAGCAGTCATCCATTTTAAGATATTTTCCAGCTGTTCCTAAATAACTTGTTTGTGTCTATGTCATTACATATTATGTACATACATATATGTACCTATATAGTAGTTACATGTTACATTATACGAGTTCTGTTTGATTTCTCAGAGTTTTCTTTTAAGCGGGCACCTCCCATAAGCGGGCAAAAATCCTGGAACCGTGACTGCCCGCTTATGAGAGCTTTCACTGTAATGGGTGATCCAATTCCGGTTTCCTAACTTTTATTTAAGAAAAATACAGAAAATGTGACATATTATCTTACTTTATTTATTAATCGAATATCTGGTATTATTCATTAATTACGGAAAACTATGTCAAGCAAATGCCCGCTTGATTCGTTTGATTCGTTCGAGGTAATTGTCAATGACTTTTTCGTAAGTTTCGGGGCTATCTCTTCCACATGAGGATTATTCGGAAACTAAGTGGCTTAACACAGAGATGGCGCGAATTCTCAGGAATCTTCTTTGCCATTCTGTAGAATCATCGTTTAATAGGTTAAATATAACAGTACAGAGCGATCTGTCAATTACGCCAAAGTAAGCGGTCTGGTGTGATTTTCTAATAATGGAAAAAAACTAGGTTGAGGGCAGTCACTTTCATTTGAAAGACTTAACACCAATCGAAATCAAAGCAGAGCTGGATTCAACACTATTAGAATCCGCTCTTCCGTTTTTAATGGTTAAAAACTGAGTTGCCGAATTTAAGCGTAGTCGTATGAGCACAAATGATGAACCCCGAGTGGACGTCCAAAAACTGTTACTGTTCCGGATATTATTGAAAAAGTCCACTGTATCGTCGTGGATAACCGTCGAGGAAAAGTGTGTGAGATAGCAGACATTGTAGGTCTCTCAAATGACAGTGTGCACAGAATTTTAACTGAGGAATTGGAAATCAAAAAATATTCGGCGCATTGGGTGCCGCGGTTACTCACACCGGAGCACAAAACTGAATCGTTTGAGTGTTTCTCGCGACCTTTTGGCTTGTTTTCGTCCCTATCAAACTTTGTACGCCGTTTCATTACCGTTGATGAAACCTGGGTCCATCATTAAACTCCAGAAACTAAAGAACAATCCAAACAATGGACAAAAAAGGTTCTCCGCGACAAAAGAAGGCAAAAACGGTTTTGTCAGCAGGAAAGGTTATGGCAACTGTTTTCTTGTGATTCTCATGGAATTATCTTAATCGACTACTTCGAAAAGCGGAAAACAATAAATGGGGAGTATTATGCCAATTTATTGCAGCAATTAAGCGACAAAATCAAAGAGAAACGGCCTCATTTATCAGGATAACGCACCTGCCCATAAGCCTGCGATTGCAATGGCTAAAATTCATGAAATGGAATTTGAATTAGCGCCTCATTCGCTCTATTCCCAAGATTTGACTCCCATCAATTATCATCTTTTCAAACCATAAAAAATGGCTCAGCGGTAAGAGATTTTCGTCTAATTCAGAGTCAATCGCTGCTGTAAATAGCTATTTGGAGGACTTGTATTCATCAACCTACAATGAAGGCATTACAAATTTGGAATATCGTTGGAATAAGTGTGTTGAGCGAGCAGGAGTCTATATAAAAAGAATCAAATGTTTTCTGTGAAAAAAAGTTGTGCTTTCTTTGTTAGGCCACGTAGTTTCCGAACCATCCACGTAATTTAGCGGATGTTAGTTTTTAGGTGATCCAGAGTTGCAGGTTTGTTGGCGTAGACGCGATTCCTCAGAAAACCCCATAAAAATACAATGGCGTTAAATCTCATGATCTTGGCGGGCAGTTTACGTCATCGCTGCGTTAAATAATGCGACGTCTGAATTTTTCACGCAAAATATCTAACGTTGTGACAAGTTCCGCCGTCTTGCTGAAGCTATATGTCTTCAACATCAATATCTTTGATTTCGCGCCAAAAATAATCGGTTAACATACTCCTACAGCGCTCACCACAAGTCAATGTAAGAGTCCGATCTAGCCAAGACCTAAGAAATGCCGACAAATGAAAAGTACTGTGAAGAGCATGCTCGTTGGTTTTCTTCTTGACAAGAAAGGCCCAGTGCACAGAGAATTTGTTCCAGTTGGACAGACGGTTAATTTCGAGTTCTATTGCAATGTTGTGAGACGGTTCCGTGAGGATATCAGACGCAAACGCCCAAACTTTGGTGAGCCCGGTAATTGGTTGCTGCATCACGGCAATACGCGCCATTTCACCATTCCATCTTTACACAAGCCTTTTAGAGGAATCACCAACGACTACCGTTCTCTCCCTGCCTATTCTCCAGATCTGGTTTCCTGCGACTTTAGTCTGCAGCTAAAAGGCGGATATTTTGATAGCGTTGAAGAAATTAAAGAGGAATCTCAAGCTGCATTCTACTCGTTCACAGAAAACGACTTCCTAAGTATCTTCCAAAACTGGAAAAGACGCTGGGACCGGTAAGGAGACTACTTCAAAGGTGACAGCAGCCTGGGAACATCTGTATCGCACCTTGCATAAATGAGAAGGATATTAAGTGATTTTTAGAGGTTCTTTTTTCTTTGTGTTATATCTCCCTAGTGCTCATAATAGTTATAGAACATATGTACATAACAAGTGTTCATTTGAAAAGTCAATCTAGGTTACTTTTATTTTGATAGAATAAGACGCAAATATATTACATAGTATTTGTTGTTCCGTAAACGTAAATCCAAATGACATTTGATAATGTCAATCACAAATATCAGTTAGTGCATAAAATAATCGTGCGTCGATTCTGGTTTAAATAAATTGCTTCTCAGTTTTAAAATGGCTTTCACTTTAGAACATAATTTTTTTTTTAGTCCAGGCTTATTTTCGAAGTGGCTGCATGCTGAATTGGCTGCATCCATTTTTGATATGTGCTTCAAAATAAAGCCTATGTAATGAGCTTTGAAATTTTGGATTATGCCTTGATCCAAGTGTTGACGTACTGCAGTTGTGTTTGCAGGTAAAAGAAATATATTAAGATTCGTTAACTTCAAATCTCTAGGATGATATGCTGCATTATCCAAGAACAAAATAACTTTTCTTTTCTGTGATCTCATTTTCTTATCAAATTGCTGCAACCATTCAGACATGATATCTTGCGTCATCCATGCCTTTCTGTTGGATTTCCAATTTGCAAGTAGGTCTTTAATTATAAGATTTTTGAATGCTCGAAGACGAGCCGCTTTACCAATAATTAACATCTCTTTTTCCCCTGCCATGTGTACACAAAACAAAATAGTGAGTCTTTCCTTCGACAGCTTACCACCGACGCATTTGTCAGATTTCAAGGTGAAAATTTGATCAGGTAAAGCACGGAAGAATTTTCACTGCGATTCGTGACACACACTACGCATAAGCCTATGTAAAAAAAAGGGAATGACCGAATTCATTGCGATTCGTGACACACACTGAGCATACTACCACAGAATAACAAAAAGGACAAAATCGGCGGTACATTTGATGTTTTAGGGTTCATTTTTCATGACCTTGAAGCTATTGTTTCCCTGTCGCCATTTTGAGACAATGTTAAAATATTTAAGCGGTTTATTTCGAAATATCATACATGGAAATAAAAATACTATGTCAGCTACTATAGTATTATGTTTTCTATATTTATACATGAAATAACAACCAAGTATTATTTATTTGTAGAAAATTCTAGGATCTGCATATTAATCTATAAAATGTACTAGATTATATTTGAACAAAATTGCTTTTAATACAAATTTGCTTTTGAAATATATATTATACAAAAATTGTTTATAAATGTTTTAATATATTTAATTTAACATTTTTACCCTTTTGAGCAGTTAAATTTCTGTTAAAAACTTGAGTGAATAAAATATTCTTGAACATATAAATAATTTTATTAAATAGGATAAAGCAGCAAGGATTGTAATTTATATTTTTCATAATATTTTCCAGTTTTATTGTGACCTCGGAATGAATGGCAACTTCCGGAAACATTTCAATAAATATTATTTCTAGTGCATATATATATATATACATATATATATATATATATATATATATATATATATATATATATATATATGAAGTAATATTTTCACTTGAGACTATCAAGTTTCCATAAACCTCGGCTTTAAAACGAGTTAAAATAGTTGACTCTGTAAAGATCATTTCATTGAGTGTTTGACATTTTTCACATGTGTGCTTATTAAAACATTTTTTGAGCAAATAATCAGACACATAATACACAAAAGCATTTTGCTCTGGTATATCTAATGTTTTGTAATCTTTAGTTTCAATATTTTAGGAATATTTTGAATGTTTGTTTTAAATAAAGCAATAACATTTGATTCAATTGGTTTAAAACTATTTCAAAATCTCAGCACAATTAGCTCCATCTGTATACACAAAGTAATTTATACAGAACAATTTTTTAAAAGCCCTTTTAAATTGTATGGGTGTAGGATTTCTCGCGTTTCCACTGTTGTCTGATCGATTCAAAAAAATTCTCTAAACTATTTTGTTGTAATCTTCTCGTACGAATGTTCCCATAACAAAATAATACTATTAATGGTTATTTGCCAACATTTAAAGGTTTTCACAGAACTTGTTTTGTTTCATCCTGTGTTGTCATATATTTGTATGTTTTCAAAGTATTTTTTCATTTCATTTAAATATTCAATTTGATATGTTTCACCGCTGAAGATTTTATTATATTTCTTATCGCATTGAGAATTAGAAAAATTTAATAAATCAAACAATTTATCCATTTTATCTATAAAAACTGCTGTTCCAAATGCTGATGCAGGGAGAACCCCTAAGCTTATATATGTTGCTAATGCCGCAGCCACACTTTGGCTTAAAAACTTGTACTGCCAATTTAACTTTCATTTTATCGAAGCTCGAAGGGTGAATATGAGAATCTGTAAGTTTAGGGGCACTTCTTATAAATGACTCCTTGTCTCTATTATAAAACCCCTCCAAATACTTCTTATTTGATACAGCGAATATTATTGTGAGATCAACGGAGTAAAAGTAAATACATAAACTCCCAATAAAGATTTAAGTATGATAGGTCGGGGTCAGTAATGTTACCAAATCGCAGGACGACGATATTGAAAATGTTTCATTATTATTTTTAACGAGAATGCTTAATATGAGAAAACAAAACTTAAAACTATATCCTCCCAGTGACACATAATAAATCTATGAATCTCTACTATTAACAAACTGAATACGAAATTTGAAACGCCACGAAGAAATTAATAAGTAAAAAATATGAAAATAGCGTTTAAATAAACCATGTAAACAACATTACACAAGCATTCCAAGCATTGTTTGACATTGTTTCAAAATGGCTGATTGGATTCGGAGCAAACACCGGATTTATTACGATTCTTTTTTGGGTGTGTTTTGTGTCCGCATATGAGAGATGTTTTGTACAAAATGTATAGAAATATAGTGTTCGCGTCCGTCCGTTAGAGCGTCCGCTTATCGCATAGTACGAGGTGCATTCAAGTTCTAAGGCCTCCGATTTTTTTTCTAACTAACTACTCACCCGAAAACTATGAAACTGATGTTACTTCTCGACGTAATCTCCCTGCAGACGTGCACATTTTTCACAACGTCGACGCCATGATTCCATGGCCGCGGCGAAGGCTTCTTTAGGAGTCTGTTTCGACCACTGGAAAATCGCTGAAGCAATAGCAGCACGGCTGGTGAATGTGCGGCCACGGACAGCGTCTTTCATTGTTGGAAACAGCCAAAAGTCACTAGGAGCTAAGTCAGGTGAGTAGGGAACATGAGAAATCACTTCAAAGTTGTTTTCACGAAGAAACTGTTGCGTAACGTTAGCTCGATGTGCGGGTGCGTTGTCTTGGTGAAACAGCACACGCGCAGCCTTTCCCGGACGTTTTTGTTGCAGTGCAGGAAGGAACTTGTTCTTCAAAACATTTTAGGATGCACCTGTCACCATAGTGCCCTTTGGAACACAATCGGTAAAGATTACGCCATCACTGTCCCAGAACATGGACATAATCATTTTTTCAGCACTGGCGGTTACCCGAAATTTTTTGGGGGTGGCAGTGAATCTGTGTGCTTCCATTGAGCTGACTGGCGCTTTGTTTCTGGATTGAAAAATGGCATCCACGTCTCGCCCATTGTCAGAATCGTCGAAAAGAAAGTCCCATTCATGCCTTGGTTGCGCGTCAACATTGCTTGGCAACAGGCCACACGAGCAGCCTTGTGGTCGTCCGCCAGCATTCGTGGCACCCACCAGGAGGACTCTTTTCGCATTTTCAGGTCGTCATGCAGGATTGTGTGCACAGAACCCACGGAAATGCTAACACTGGAGGCGATCTGTTCAACTGTCATTCGGCGATCCCCCAAAACGAGTCTCTTCACTTTCTCGATCATGTCGTCAGACCGGCTTGTGCGAGCCCGAAGTTGTTTCGGTTTGTTGTCACACGATGTTCTGCCTTCATTAAACTGTCGCGCCTACGAACGCACTTTCGACACATCCATAACTCCATCACCACATGTCTCCTTCAACTGTCGATGAATTTCAATTGGTATCACACCACGCAAATTCAGAAAACGAATGATTGCACGCTGTTCAAGTAAGGAAAACGTAGCCATTTTAAGTATCTAAAACAGTTCTCATTCTCGACCCTGCCGCTACAATTCCATCTGCCGTACAGTGCTGCCATCTCTGTGGCGTATTGACAACGAACGCACGCTCATTTTAAAATAATGCACATGCTTCTATCTCTTTCCAGTCTGGAGAAAAAAAATCGGAGGCCTTAGAACTTAAATGCACCTCGTAATTTGTACTAAAAACGTAATAAAAACTTGTGTATAGAAAATTTGTCCGGTTACGAGAGATGTCCGCCCAAAAGAGCTGTCCGCGAGTGGAGCTTTCACTGAATTTGTATGAAGGCATTACTCACAATATAATATAATCTATTATACACAACTGGCATTCTATATTGCATGCTTTGTAAATAAAATAAACATTCCTATTCGGAGCGTCTAACAATAAGTCTAAGAATTTTATCGATTTTTTTGCAGATCAATAAAATTTAATTTTCAGCCGGTTTTCTTAAATATAGGATAAAGAAAGATATGGACCGACTTTAACTACATTTTGGCCCTAAAAATTTGGAAATTTTTAATGAATACAGATACATTTCTTTTTTGATTTTCACTTAAACATTTATAAGTATAAGTACTCCTCAGATTCGCATAGCTTTGGCGTTATTCAGCGGTAATCAGTACCTGTTTTCTTTTTTATAGAATGCAAAACTCAGAGCGATTAGTTTTACATCCACAGACTCATACTCTCTGCGATAACAATACTCAAGTCTATTTCAAACCTGAATATGACGAGATGCGAGTTGTTACCATCGTTGTAGTAGTTTTATTGGCATAAGTTTGTTAACATTGAACGAGCCTCCTTGCATGACCTTGAAGAAGTAGCGATCGATTCACTCGAAAGTCACTGAGCGAAGGAATCCACTTCAGAATGTAAATGAGAAATGACAAGATCCCAGCGCACGTTCCTAATACCCGCACATTCTCATTTCAATCCTTTTTTTTTGCAGAAGACATGTTCTGAACTGAAAATTTATACTACACACATCTATAAAAATAACCTTTTGTTAAAAATTATTTATGGTTACCCTTGAATTTGAATGTCTAACAAACGCAAGATGACAAAGGAAGAGTAAACTCACAAGTAGATAGGCATTTGCATTTTTTTAAAGTGATATCATGGTTTTAATAAATAGCTTGCGTATATTTTTACTCGTAATTTTAATAAATTCAATTCGCATAATGATGTATGAAGAATTTTAATGAAGATAGGACAAAATACACAGAAAGTAAACTTTCTTTAAATATGACGTTCTAAAGAGTTATTTAACATTTGCATTTTTCCAAGGTGACAACATGTTTATACATCTTTCTATTTTCCGCATTAATAACATATCGATAACTTTACTCTTGTTTTCAATCTTCGTCTAATAACTGAAATTTGTAGTCATATACAAAATGACAAAAATTACTTAAAGCAAGGACATGAAATAACTTGAATTTACTTGTCTATACTAAAGTCTATACAAAATAAAGAGCGTTCAAATAAATTTTACCTCGAAATTGCCCATGGAAATTATATGTATGTCTTAGCTTTTTACTTAACTTCTTACTACGAATTTTGTTGGTTATAAATAGAGCAGACCAATTTCCGTGCGCGCCATGTGCGCCGATGTGAGGATGATTGTATTGCATCAGAACTAATAAAAAGCATTCAGTATGTGTTTGGTACTTGCTTAGACTGCATGTAAGTGTAAGCATACGTAATAAAATGTCGTCGACCCATAAATCGAGAAAACGACCGTTGTCAAACGAAGTGAATAAGTTTATTATGGATTTCGCGGACTTAATATACGATGACTCAAAAATTAAATGTTTAGTGTGCAATACATATCTAATGTGTTGATCAAAAACACATTGTAAAGAACACGTAAGCAGTTCGAAGCACAATAATAACAAAATTAATCGACAACAGTTTATACATGAACTATGTGAACTATGATTGTGTGTACACTGACGTTTACCTTGTTAAGTAATGATTCATTTATTTCATTTTGGAATAAATACGCGAATCAAACATTACCGAGCACGACAACGTTACGAAGGAATTTACCATCGGTGCGTAAACAGGTTGAAAATAAAATCAAAGCCGAACTGAAAAATAAGAAACTGTGGTTATGTGTGGACGAAACAACTGACAGCAAAAAACAATCTGTAGTTAATGTGATGGCGTGTAATATGGAACCACATCAACCAACGTATTCAATTTTATTAGCATCGAGACGACTAGAACAATGTAATGCTGAAAAAATTTCAGAGGTGCTATTACATACTTTGGAAAAATTTAAACTTTCGAAAGACCAAGTATTAATGTTTATGACCGATGGTGCCGCAACCATATGTTCTGTAAGTCGGTCTCTTAGAAAATATTGTCCTAACTTGTTACATATTACTTGTAAACTCCATGCTCTACACCTTGTGGCAGAACAGGTTCGTAATGTTATCCAGAGGTAGATGCTTTAATATCGAGTACAAAGGCAGTATTCCTGAAATCTCCAAAACGTATTCGGAATTTTCACGAATTGTGTCCCCATACCCCTGAGCCACCACAGCCGATTCTAACACGTTGGGGTACATGGTTACGGGCGGGGTTTTACTATCAAGAACATTTTGAAAAAATTAAGGACGTGGTTCTATTATTCGATCCGAAAGAAAGTGCAGCTATCAATACAAGCCACTGCAAATCGTTAAAGATGTTCACGCACAACTGTGTGCTGTAGAAGACGCAAAAAGTGAAAGTGTTCTAATTAAATTTGAAAGTGTTTTAGACAGAAATGCAGATTTTGACACCTTAACACGTATTTGTGAGGGCACGTCTACAGATGCGTTAAGTTGCTTAAAAAAGTATTTTGATTATGCGAATATAACATCACTAGATGTAGATCGCTCGTTTTCCGAATATAAACATATTTTTTCCTCACGGCGGACATGTTTTTCAGAAATAACCTTAGAAACGCACCTGATGTTGAAAATATACAATCGGGTTTCTCCAGTTTGTCAGTCCTTGGAAGACGCTTAAAACGGTGTTTTTTTTAAATCCTCTGTCGTGCACACAATCACTGATTTCATACATTTTCCATTTTATTTATAAGCACATACAACGCTGCTATAATATGTACTATTCTTATTTTTCGTGTGTCTATGCATATTACTTTAATAGCAGAAAACCAAATGTATATTTAATTATTTCTGATAGAATAAATGTCTCTACTTCTATACCTGGTATATCGGTAACAAGCTCATGTTGCGTCCCTATTCTATTGCATATTCTAATATATTACGAATTACACTCCCATACCGGCGCTCATGGCGCGCACGGAAATTGGTCTGCTCTAGTTATAAACTATAAGGTGTCCCAACAGGAACTTGGCGAATCCAAATGAATCCAAATAACATGCGTAGTATTTAGAAATTCAACGATTTATTAACGTAAACATAAAATAGAAACCCTAAAATTATATGTGGAACAAGATATCGGAGAAATGTCCACCGTGACTTCTATTGCACACAGCGATTCTTTTTTTAAAATTTTCAATGACTTTATCACACATATGCAAGTTAATCTCGCCAATAGCCGCACGAATGTTATTTTTTAATTCATCAATTGTCTGTGGATTATTTGTGTAGACTTGATCCTTAAGGAAACCCCAAAGGAAAAAGTCCAGCGGTGTTATGTCGCAGGATCTTGCAGGCCAATCCACGTCACCATTACGAGAAATCACACGGCGAGGGAATTTCTCCTGCAGTAAATTTAGTATTTCCCTGGCAGTGTGACAAGTGGCCCCATCTTGTTGAAAGTAAAGATTGTTGAGGTCCATATCTTCCAAACGAGGCCATAGAAAGTTATTCAACATCTGTCGATACCGCTCCCCATTTACAGTTTCTGCTTCTCCATTCTCATTTTCAAAAAAGTAAGGTCCAAGAACACCATTGGCCGAGAAACCGCACCATACAGTGACACGTAGTGGGTGCATGGGTTTTTCAATAATCTCTCGAGGATTTTCACGCCCCCAAGTGCGGCAGTTTTGTTTATTTACGTAACCCCCTATGTGAAAATGGGCTTCGTCACTGAATATGATTCGCCTACAGAATTCGTCATCAAAATCAGTTTGCTCCAAAATCCAATTGGCAAAGATACGGCGGTGGTGATGGTCCCTGGGCTTCAATTCTTGTGTTAACTGGATTTTGTATGCGTGTAGCCGAAGGTCTTTTGTTAAAATTCGTTGCAGAGATGATCTTGAGATGGCCAATTGCTGTGACCGATGACGAATTGAAGTTTTTGGACTTTCGGTAACACTTTCATTCACTATAGCGATATTTTCAACTGACCGAACGTTACGAGGACGTAGTGGTGTCTTTACATCGAGAACAGAACCAGTTCGCTCAAATTTTGCCATTAAATTTCTAATTGCCGTATTGCTGGGAATATGATTCTGATGAAAAACAACGCGTAGTCGACGAATTGTGTTCGTAATGGAACGACCATTTTCATAATAAATTTAAACAATTTGGATACGTTCTTCAGTCGTGAAACGTTGCATGATGACTTTTACAAGTTTATAGATGACATATACCAAATATTAGGTTGCTAAGTTACCTTATTTGAAAATAATGTGAAATTTAAATCACCAAGTTCCTGTTGGGACACCTTTTATTTGAATGACATGACAAATGTCAAAATAATAAAATTAAAATTTTTAACTGAATGAGATACGTTTATTTGCAACAAACAAGTAACATTTTATAAAAATTGTTGGAAGTGGCCACCACCTTGTTCGAGACATTTCTCACATCTTCTAATAAAGGAGAAAACGTTTTGTAGTATCATATCGTCGATTTCATTAATTCTTTCAGCAATTTTGATTTGAAGGTCTGCAAGATCAAGTATCTGTACCCGAAAAATTGAGTTCTTTAAAAATGGCCACAAAAAAAAAGATCACAAGATCTTGATGGAAATTCATGTTCTGTGTTTAAACTTATCAACCGATTTAGATAAATTTGCTGTATTATATTAATTGTTTCACCAGTTGTGTGCGCTCTAACTCCGTCTTGTTGAAAGTAATCCTGATTTATTTCTTCTTCATTATGCTGTTCAATAAATGGCATAATAATTTCTTGTGAATACCTTTCTCCTGCTAAGGTACCTTTAAAAAAATAGGGCCAATGATTTTCCCTCGACTAATCGCACACCATTACACCAATTTTCTGTGGATGAAGTGAGATTTCAACATAAAAGTCATGTGGTTTCTCAGTATTCCACATCCTTATATTTTGCGAGTTAACATATCCATTCAGATAAAACCATGATTCATCAGAAAAAAAAGTATTGTCAAGAAGGCCATTATCAAAATTATTTAAGAACCACTGACAAAATGTTATTCTTCTAGGATAGTCAATTTCTTGATAACAGGTCATGCGATATGTATGACAAGTGCCAATTGATACACCCACTCATTGAGATAATACTCGTATGGAAGTTCCTGGTGTATCATTGATAATTTGCGTTACATCGTCAACTAGCTCTTCCGTACGTTTTTTTGGCTGGCCACTGCCTTCTTTCCGTATAACACTCCCTGTTTCTCTGAAAATCATAGTGCAATATTTAACTGTGTACCGAAAACTATCAAAATCAAAGACGAAGTTTGGAAATATATTTCTAAATTCCTCTAAGCATTCTTCAAGAAAATAGAGCCATTGTCCAGTAATCTTACGTCCGTTCCGAAAATAAGATTGAACCATGAATGATTTGTGTTGAATAATGAAAACCATTTTAAATCAATTTTAAATTACAAAGCAATTTTAAAAAAGTTTCAACTAAGTATACATCAGAATAAATAGTCTGTCAAATTGACAACTGATACAAATGTAAATAGTACAAATTACGACAAACATTTTTATTGTCATGGACCAGTAGAGGTAAAATTTATTTGAACGCACATTATTAGTGGCTCTACCGAAAATGAAATTTCCTTAGGGTATCTTAAAGATATCCCAAGAAGAGTTTCTTAAAAAACCCAGTTTTTTAAGAAACTCTTTTAGAATGGCATAACAGCCGGAACATATATGTAAGAGAATATAATAAAATTTGTGAAATATAGCCAAGTGTGTTATTCCTACCAAGTACATCAATAATTACTAAAATGTTTCACCAAGAAGTGTCTGCAACATCAATTAATGAAGTTCACCAAAAAATATGTATGCATCTGTATATCACTTTTATTTTGCAAAACTTGGCCCGGGTTTATCCAGATTTTGGTCTAGTTTATTAAAATATTATTCAAGCTTGATGAACATTTTCTTTTTGTCTTCATAAATCTACATATAACATGCTAATTGTTGTTTAACACCTTGCCACACTGTAGCACGTCTTTCTTCATTAGGATCCCTTTCCTCCAGTGCTTTTAAAGCATTTTCAATTTGGTTTAAGCAGCTACCAATCATTTGGACTGTTAAATTTCATTGCATTGGTTTCATTTTCATTCTTCTTAATTCTTAATTTTATCTGCGTCTTTTCCAACTTCATCATGAATTTGTACTAATTTGTGAATAGATAATTCACTATCATGGGACTCTATTAACTCTTCAATCTCTGCAGCTTCCATATCTAAATTCATTTGATGTGCCATTTCTATAATTTCCTGATTGATATACTCATCGTTAATTACACTTGCTTTGACGTCTGTAAAAAACTGTGGACACAATTTCTTCCAACAAAGATGCTTCGTTGTATTCTTTATTTCGTCCCAGCAGAATCCAATATTATGAACAGCATTTAAAATAGTAAAAGTCTTCCAATATTCTTTTAAAGTGAGCATTTCGTTCGCATTAATCGCTTCTAAGACATTGCTAACTCTACGACGTAAATAATAGCGCTTAAAGCCAGCCATTTACCGTATGATTCAAGACAAGACCGTAGTGTTGGGAGCTAGAAACATCACTTTAACACTTGGATTTAAGTCAGTTAATGTGATAGGATGACTGCTGCATTATCGAGAAATAATAAAATTTTGAAAGCTAAATTATTCTGTCTGCAGTATCTCTCACTGGCATGCACAAAGTAACTTAAAAACCATTCAAGGAATATTGACGCCGTTGTCCATCCTTTCCTACTTGATCTTCAAATAACTGGTATAGTTTCTTTATTAACTCCTCGAAATACTCTTGGATTTACGACAAGCGGCTTCAGTTTATAATCTCCCGAAGCGTTTCCACCTAAAAGCACAGTTACACGTTGTTTTGAGACCTTGAACCCAGGCACTTTCTTTTCTTCAGTTGCAATAAATGTACGAGACGGCATTTTTTTCCATCACAGCCCAGTTTCGTCGTCATTAAAAATCTGGTCTGGACTGTAGCCCACTTTCTCAATGAATGCCGCCAATCTTCCAGGATAATCTACAGCTGCATCATGGTCTGCGTCTGCAGATTCGCCACACGCTTTAATGTTCTTCATATTTATTCGTTATTTGAAGTTTGCAAATCAGCCAGCGCTCGCCTGAAAGTCATAAATATCTTCTGGCGCCTGACCTAAGGCCTTTGTTATGTGTTGATATAAACTAACTTTTTGTTGAATCATTAGAATACTTAAACGTTTATTTTTTCTATTTATCCTTAATCCATGGTATCGAACATCAAACATGTTTTTTCGAAATAATATTGTCACTATTGCGAAACGATTCATGTTAAAATAACGCCCAACTGAAGCAAAAGATTGCCCACTTTCACATCGTTTGATAATATTCATTTTTGTTTCAATATCAATTTTTCGACGTTTTGTAGTACCTGCTTATACTTATTCCATCTTTACGTTTACTCATTTTGTTTATTGATAAAAAGCTTTGAATCACGAATATGTACCGTTCATTACCGTTTACCGGACATAGCTAATATGTACATCGATTATATGCGCACAGACGCTGACGTAGGTACATGCACGTTAAAACGAGGAACTGCCAAACATGTGTTCGCAGGAGCAAGAGAATATGTTCGTTAGTTAAATAAGTGGTATCAATTTTGACTGTGCGTTACTTCGAATGTTCGTTAATTACAACGTTCACAAGTTGAGGTTCGCTTGTATTCGGAAAACAAGAAATAAAGCTTCAACATTAAACATCCTGTCTAATTATTTACAGCGTCACACAACGTGCATACGAAAATCCGAGTTGATGTCATTATTAACAGTTTTAGGTGAACCAGTAAAAGTGTAAAGCGGGTCACATATCACATCTTGCGAGCATACATAATTGTGCTTTGGTTAACATAAAATACATTTAAAAAAAATCACTCTTAACCGCCAGAAGATATATTTTCCCTAGATTTTAAGCTACTTTCCCCTTTTCCCTCAACATTATCATTTTTCCCTAAAATAGGGAAATTTTCCTAATGTTGGTTTCATCCTCTCGGATAAAATCGCCGTCACTGCAAATCTATTCGTTTGTCCAGGTTTACTTATGATTACTTCAATTTCAAACGTAAAATGTATAACTAATTGTTACTGAAAAACACTTCCCCAGGTAAACTGTGTCAAATTATTTGGGGGTTATGAGTGGAAAGGATAATACCACCCAGTGGCCCCTCATCCAACATCTTTGGGAACGACAGTGGCTATATTATTGTGGAGTGTATATTTACGATACTATAATTCAACTATTGTATCGATTTAATAAGTTATAAAAAACTAGCGAAAGAGCTTTAAATGTTTACTTCACTGTTCCAGATACATTTACATTATCATTTATCACTTACAACATATCCACCTGCTGTGAGAATATTCCAAATATAAACTCGCTACACACACTAATAGCAATAACCAAGTACACAGGAATACAGCGTTAGCCAGTACAAAATCTTTTTCACATAGCACGGCAACAGAATATATTGATTGTTCTTTTTATAATTAAAGCTCCAACGCCAGAGTAACAACGCGTTTAATTTTACTAAAAAACATGTATTTCATTCAATATCATTGTTTTTGACTCTGCAAATCTTGTGCCTTATCAAAAAGTATACGAAATAAAAACATATTTTTTCAACAAATACGATATTTATTCTATTTGTTTATTTTATTAGCGCGTATTGACCCATGACATAATCTTTAAATAAGTATGTATATATCTGCGACATTCTTCTCAACTTTATTATTTTCACGCGAAAATTCGATCAAGTGCAAACACATTGTGTAGAATTGTCAAAGTTCTCTGTTAGAATGTAATTTTGAACAGGGTGGCCCAAAATGACCGAAGGGGTTTGAGTTCATTATAACTTCTTATTTAAGACATAATTATTAATTTTTTTAAATTTTAAATTCAGTATATTAATTGAGAATATTTTTAATTTAATTATGAAAAATTATATCTCGCAAGTGGTGGCCATTTTCTGCTTCGCATATTCGTGCTCTTTCCAAAACATTTTCCAAAACCTTTCGCAAAACTTCAGGTGTTATGTTGTTGATTTCGTCGCGTATATTATTTTTTAATTGCTGTATGGTTCGAGGCTTATTAATATAGACTTTTCCTTTCAAATAACCCCAAAGGAAAGTCTGAAGCGGTTAAATCCGGTGAACGCGGAGGCCAATTAAAATCGCTTGTACGGGAAATAATTCGTTCACCAAAGATGTCGCGTAAAAGAGCCATTGTGTCCCTCGCAGTGTGCGCTGTGGCTCCATCCTGTTGGAACCATACTTGCGGATGGTTTTCCACGGCTGGCCTTAAAAAATTTTCCAACATTGTCCGATATCTAACACCAGTGATGGAAACGGCGACACCGTGTTCATTTTCAAAAAAATATGAGCCAATTATCCTTTCCGACGAAACACCGCACCAAACGGTACACTTAAGTGGGTGTAATTCTCGCTGTTGAACTACTATTGGATTTTCCGCAGCCATATCCTGCAGTTTTGCCTATTAACGAACTCATTTAATTGGAAATGGGCTTCGTTGCTCATAATTAAATTATCAATAAAATCATGATTTTCTTCTGCTTTTTGACGAAAATAAATTGCATAATCAAGTCGTTGCTGGTAATCTGTCGGTTTCAATAGTTGGACAAGCTGAATTTTGTATGGAAACATTCTTATTGTATGCAAAATTCTCTGCAGCGACCCTCTTGAGAGGCCAAGTTGTGTCGAACGTCTCCTGGTTGATGTTTCTCCATCTTCCCGAATACTCACCTGTACCCGTTCAATATTGTCATCCGTGTGCACCGTTCGTCGTCTGCCGGCACCAGGAAGGTTCCTTACTGCCCCATGTTCTCGAAAATTTGCAACCAGACGATTTATTGTTGACTCTGAGGGTCCAACCCGCACATTAAAATAACGACGATATGCACGCTGTGTCAAAACAATGGATCGTTGATTTGAGAAATAAAGTTCAACGATTTTGGCACGTTGTTCAATTGTGCACTGTTCCATTTTAAATTGCCCAAGTCTTCTTTACAAAATACTGAATACAAAAAAAAAATTAAAACTCCTTCGGTCATTTTGGGCCAGCCTGTATTAACAAATGAAATATCTAAAAGCATGCCTGATAAATAACTCGATTGACGCCATAATACAATTTTGAAACACGTATTGTTCATTCTATTCGAAGTACATTCCTTCGCTTCAATAACTACAAGACCGAGCACGTTTAACCGATGCCTGGAATAGACGTTCGGGCGTCTATTTTCGCGTACGCCTGGAGGATCCTTTTCACAGCTGTTTGAACGACTAAAATGTCATTATGACGAGTTCCTTTTATCGAAATTTTCTGCTCAACAAATGGCAAGTAATTACGAGGTGCCAAACGAAGTGAAAATGACCGAATAGCAATCATCGCTATCTATAGTTTGGCTACATAAATCTCGCGAACGATCGGGAAGTAATGTGGCATGATGTATTATCCACAGAAAGCAAAAAAAATATCTCGCTGGTAGTGATATAGATTCATACGCAAACAATATATATAGCGCTGTCAAAGAAAGAAATAAAATCTGGAAAAATAAACATTTCAGCATTGATTTAATTATTTTCCTTTTCACCATTGTTCTGGTTGGTGTCCTCTTAGCATTTTAGAATTTGGTCTATACACCATGCTGAGTAAGCAAATCATTTTAAACACAGGAATCATAAAAAATATTATTATCGGAATAAAATAAAACAAATTTTAATGAATTTCACTACTTTTTACTTTACAAAGTTACGATCGTTTCACTGGAACGGATGATTATCAAGTTTCTTGGCCAAGAAGGGTGTGAAACCAACGGAGATTTTGCTGAGATTACCAGCACAGTTTGGCAATAACACCTTGTCACGAACCCATGTTTTTGCATGGCACAAGGAATTTTCTGAAGGACGTGACCCCAAAGCCATAATCTCCGGCCAGGAAAGCGAAGACTAGATTGTCAGCTGGAAAAGTTTTGGCAATTGTTTTTTTTTATCGTTTTGGCGCTGTTCACGTGCATTTCCTCCGCACAATTAATGCGAGTTTTTGGATGCCGCAAAGCTGTCCTTGCGACGTAAAAGGAATACGAAATCTGTTATAAGTGTGATTCTTCTTCATGACAATGCCAGGCCTCATTCAGTAAACGTCACAAGGCAAAAATTAGACAGCCTGGGTTGGGAAGTATTGGAGCATCCTCCCTACAGTCCATACTTGTCGCCTTGTGATTTTCGCCTCTTTGGAACCCTGAAAAAATCACTTGGAGGTTGGCGCTTCAACAATAACCAAGCAGTAGAGGAGTTTGTGCTCCGATGGCTACCTGTGCAAGCGAAAACTTTGTACGACGAAGGAATTAAAAAACTCCCAATCTACTGGGGAAAATACGTTGCCAGGGCGGGAGATCATGTGGAAAAATAATATGTATTTGTAAATAATATAGAATAAAGCTGTCTTCAAAAAGAAAAAATCAGTCCCGTTTAAATTTGATATTTTCTCGTACTTGGCATAACGCAAAATTTCATCATCCTGGATCTTAGCAACCAATAAAGCTTTTTCATGCACTGCTTTTAAAATAATCCTTATATACAATGAATTTCACTTAAGATGCAATATACAAACATGTATAGGTTTTTTATTTCCATAGAAACTAGGTAATACATTCTTACATTGTCCCACGTAAAATGCAACATATCAATATAATTTGACATTAGTTAAGTCAAAAGTAGCAGTATTTGTATTTCGATATTAGCTTAGTATCAATCTTAAATGATATACACAAAGGAAGAGAGAACTCAGTTAGTGACATGGTATCTTTCGGGATTCAGTTTGCAAAGAACGGCTGACGTGTTTCACGTTACCTACCCAGACAGGCCAGTACCAAATTCGTCAACTATATCAAGGTTCGTTTCAAAATTTAAAAGTGAAGGTTGTGTTGAATTAAGTCATCGAAAACGTAAAAGACCAAATACTGCAAGAACTGAGGCACGAAGAAATCAGTTGATCGAAACAATCGAAAATAATAACCGTCTTTCTACTAGGCACTTGGCAAGACAGTTGGGAATTAGCAAATCCAGTGTATTCAGACTCTTGAAAAGTGAAAAATATAACTGCTTTAAATTTGAAAATCATCAAGAACTTAGATTCGGTGACAATGAGAAGAGGACTGTTTTCTGTGATCGGCTATTTGAAATCATCAATAACAATGATTTTTTAAAACAAATTGTATTTACCGATGAAGCAACGTTTTCTGTTAACGGTGAAGTAAATCGACAAAACACTCGATATTGGAGCAGAAGAAATTTACATTTGTTTAATGAATCTAGAACACAATACCCTCAAAAGGTAAATGTATGGGCGGGAATCACTAGTTCTCAGATTATAGGACCATTTTTTATTGACGGATATTTAAATAGTGAAAAATATTTACTATTACTACAAACAGATATACTTCCAGCTTTAAATGCTTTAAACCTTCCACATCAATTATGGTATCAACATGATGGCGCTCCTGCTCAGTATTGTGCAAATGTGTGTCAGTATTTAAATGCAGCATTTCCTCAACGCTGGATAGGACACGGCGGAGAAATAGCTTGGCCTCCGCGCTCGCCTGATTTGGCACCAGTTGATTTTTTTTTATTGGGGTTATTTAAAGACACAGGTTTACAATGGCGAAATTAAAAACTTTAATCAGCTGAAAAATAGAATAATTGAAGTTTCTGGAACAATTACAGCAGACACACTAAATTCTGTTGTTACTAATTTTTATCATCGTTTAAGTCACTGTTTGGCAGTCAATTGGGGAATATTTGAAATTTTTTTGTAAAACAATTCAATAAACGATATTTATCGGAAATGTAGTTTGAATCCTATCAATTGATTGAATTGATATCATATCGATCATAAATCATAACATAACTATTACATATTGCATTTTATGTGGGACAGTGCAAGTGCATAGTATTTTCGTATCTATGGTTACTACATTCATATATTGCAAGTTACATGAAATTCTCTGTATACATTATTTTATAACTGACGTCTGTCAGCGTTCTTTACGAAAATGCACTGGCGCTTCGCTCGGGCACTTTCCATGGTGTGTGTAAATGGTATAAGACCCCAAGCTTTGGAACCTCCTAAATCCGTCAATTTGTAAGTTAGAGCGTCGCGGTTGGTACCAATCGATTCCTTTCGGCGAGATACACTTAGGTTTATCTTGCCTATGGATAATTACTAGAGACCGGACGCATCAGGCCGAAATTACGATGGACCATATAAAAAGTCTATAACATTGCAGTTATTGAATAGCACTATTTATTCGGTTAGCCGCAAATCTATTTTTTGTCGTTGAATTGTGACGCAATTACTTCAATATTATAGTTAAATTCCTTTCTTCATGGGCGTAGATACAATGGTGAGTTTTAATAATTTAATTTATTTATTAGTTTATATTTTATAAGATAAATAAATAAAGTACGGTGAGTTAATTTTTTTTCGTTGTTTTAACTGTTAAATGGAAAACAAACGGGTGGCGATCCATAAAATACGAAATACATTTTTATTTGTTCATTTTGTAGTTCAAGTTGAGTAAAGGAGTACATATTAATATTCATTTTGTAGTTCAAGTTGAGTAAAGGAGTATTAATATTAACTACCAATACTTTCTCAAGGTTCTCTTGTATAAAATGTGATCTCTTTGAATGAAATACATCCTTGTAGATAGAAAACGTCTTTTCTGCATCGCATCTGGTTATAGGTGCATACTGGAAATATTCTTTTATTTCAGCGCATTTAGCAGTTAGATTTTGAGGCATTGTCCCCATACACAATTGTCGCAATGTTATTAAATCTGGATTTCTATTAAAAACTGCGTCTAACTTTTGCCGAAGGCCACATCCGAAGTCCCTTGGAATTAATCCATAATTTAATTTGAGATTTTGACTTTCAAAATAAGTGATTAGTATTGGCAAATTTCCAAAGTGTTCCTGAAGAAAGTAGAAGTAATTTTTTAAATTTGGAATTTGTATTAGTTCCTCCTTGCACTCAGAAATACTTCGAACATCGTTATTTAAACATGTAACGAAATTTTGTAAACTATCGAATTCTCTGCATAAAAGTTAGTAGCTTCCAACCATGCCTTCCTCTCCAATAAAAACTAGTTATTATTGGAGAGAAAGGCAGTGACAAAGATGGAAGTTTTTCCCTGTAAAGAGCTACTCTCAATAGTGCTTTTCTGAAAACTTTTTTAAAAGCAGATACAAGTCTATTAACTTCCGGCACGGTATCTCTGAGGAAACATATCCCAAATATGCTGCATATTACTTGTGCAGCACATGCTCTCCACAGAATCTGTGAATATATCAGAGACACCTTATTACTGCAAATTATTACTTATTATTGCAAAAGCTATAGATCCTCACATAATTTTAAATGTAAACTATAGAAAATTGACTAGATTTTATATAACTTCTCGTGCAAAGCAGAAGGCACAAACTCAAAAATTGCCTGTGTCCGATATAGCCAAAAGCACGACTTACACCACAGATAACTGTAATAGCTCATTTTCAATTGTAAACTCGATAAAGATCTCAATAGCAGCATAGTGAATGTGCAGAGAATAAATTCTCCCTGAAAAAGGTAATGTTCATACGAGTCCTCCTGTGTTGTAAAATGCAAAATCTATCTGTTTTAAAATGTCAATCTAGTTAATGTGTATAATCTAAGGTTGTTTAACCCTACGATGCCAATAAAAATTCACAGAAATAGACTGATATTAAATAAAGTTAACAAAAATTGCAAAACATTGAAGGAACCTATAAATAATATATATGGCATTTCTTTAGAAGTACGTTAACCATTTAGGTGAGTAACCTAATGCAAAAAATAATTAAATTAGGAGGAGTGGCAGTTTAGCCTCGAATGTGTATGTATGAATTACCGATTAAATTATGACATTGAACGGTTTTCCTTTTGTACAGTTATTCATTATAAATTACACAGTCTTTACCATCGTTATTATTACATATATGAAAAAATGTTTCAAATAAAAGTTGTGTTGCTGTGACCGAATTTTCTTTACATGTCATCGAAAACACAGTGGCGTGCAGATTCAATGAGACACAGAAAAAAATATTTTTTTAAATAGAATATCTGTATATTATTAATTTTTTATAATTATCTTTTTTCTGATTTTAAAAATATATCATATGATATACCCATATTTTAAACCGTTTTCGAGTTATAAAATATCGAATATTGTAGTTACTGTAATTATGTAAAAGTGAACACTATTAAAGTATCCAAAAAGGTTTTAAATATGTCTATACGTTAAATGCACGTATAAGGCTTTTGTTTCATTATGAAACAGACATGTAAATAATTTACATATCTGTAACTGTATACTTGGACAATACCTCGTATTTTCAGCATTTACTTCTGCTTAAGACATATGTTTCTGCCATTTATATGCTTATAAATGGCAGAAACATATGTCTTAAGCAGAAGTAAATGCTGAAAATACGAGGTATTGTCCAAGTATACAGTTACAGATATGTAAATTATTTACATGTCTGTTTCATAATGAAACAAAAGCCTTATACGTGCATTTAACGTATAGACATATTTAAAACCTTTTTGGATATTTACCGCCACCTGGCTCGTTTTTGAAGGACTACCCGTATTGCTTTCGGTTCGTACTTGCATAGCTGGTCAATCGAAAGATCGCTTTCTTTGGTAAAGTCTCTTTCGTCCGTAAGATGTCACTTATAAATAAGTGCCACCTTATAGGATGAAACTTGCTATATCTGATAGGCGGTTCGGGTTAATGTCAGATACAGATACAGATCTATTTATAAAGATTTGTATCATTTGTATACATTGCTTCATTAGCTTAACCGACGACGCCTATAAATGGCAGAAACATATGTCTTAAGCAGAAGTAAATGCTGAAAATACGAGGTATTGTCCAAGTATACAGTTACAGATATGTAAATTATTTACATGTCTGTTTCATAATGAAACTATTAAAGTAGCTATGAAAATGGCAACTATAATTTTTAATACAACTCAACGACGATTTTTATCGATTGACGATGAGGAATACACTGTGGGGTCGTATTTTGCGGAATTACTAAAACATTTTTTTTCGAAGGCATAGCGTTATTAAGGAAATATTGGAATAGGTGTGTTACTGTTAATGGTTCTTACTTTGAAAAATAAAAATTTTAAACGCTTTCTAACTCGTTTCTTTCATAGCTAGGTAGATAACGTAAAAAACTCTCCCCGTACTATATCTTTTCTGAGAGCTAATATTAAATTGTGTAATACCCAATGAGAATATTCAAATTGTAAAAGATTGTGTTATTTACTTTATATCACACTTGGGATTGCGCAAAGCTTGCTCTAAGGACCTAGTACAATCTCTTCTGCTTCTTCATCAATTCGTTATAGACATTTCACCAAATCTCGAGATCTACGATTGAAGTTTCTAATTTTTTTAATTTTCTGTGTTTGTTCATTAGTATAAACACAGTAAAGTACGGTAACTAAGGAATAATGAAGCACATCTTGAGCTTGTTATTGTATTCTTGGTGATGTAATCATACAAGTATTAATGTAATTAAAAAATAGTGTATTGTTTACTGAGTAGGAAAAGCCTAACATTCCTGGACAACTGTGAAGATTGCTAAGTGGAGGCGCAAGCCGAGACTTAGCAACACAGAGTCCAGGAATGTGGCTTTTCCTACGAGGTGGTACGAATGGTCTCAAATAAGTAGCTTCCGTATAGGCCACGGAAGGTCCAATTCAATGCTGTATAATTGGAAACTACCGGATACTAGCTTCTGTGACTGCGGAAATGTGAAACCAACTACTTTTCTATTGTACCTGTTTTCCCAAGACCTTCTATTTTTTCTATTAAAAACTCCTATAGTGGAAAAGGATGTCTCATGAGTCCATATTATTTTAGTAAAATAATTGGTATCTTCATTCAAATTATAGACCATATTTTATATCTTCTATAATTGTTTTCTTTTTTACATATTTTAGATTTTGGCATAACTTTTCTCTAATTGATCAGGTGCATTATTTACACTACTTTCAGAATTTTCTAAAAATTATTGATATTTCAATAACAGGATACTAGTGAATAAATATTGATTCAATTAAACGCTTTGTTCTATTAAAACTGAAAGTATTATTTACCGTTCGGTAAATAATACTTAAATAACGTGCTTTCAAAACCTTTCTTCAGTATAGTAGGTTTTTTTTTAAGTAATTAAGTAATCAAAGATTTGTGCACATGCGAAGCTTTCGATTTGCCAGTGGGAACATGTCATACTACATATTTTAAAATAGGACTTAAAGTTGTTTCCATATCAAGTTCAAGCAGCTTCGGAACTCAAACAGGTAGACTTTGTTACGAGAAGACAGTATTGTCTATGGTTTTTGAATAACATAAATAATAATGACATTCTCCACAAATGCTTCTTTTCGGATGAGGCTTGGTTCCAACTTTTAGGGTATTTAAACAAGCAAAATATGAGAATTTGGCCAGCAGAAAACCCTCATGAATTTGTGGAAACTACGCTACATCCACAAAAAATAGGCGTGTGGCTGGCAGTTTCAAGAAGACGGATTATTGGGATTATTTTTTAATTAAACCATAACTGCTGAAAGATATCGAAATAAATTATTAGAGCCATTTACTAATGAATAGAGTGGACCAATTCGGAGCGAAAGCAGAGGCGTGACTTTCAAACTTACTTAAAATACACTCATTTCTTGCGTCTTCTATCGAACATAGCTGTGCAACATTATTAAATACACAGAATGCACTTTCCTGCTGCTATTATACGTGTACACACGATGACCGTGAACAACATACTAAGTAATCGTGAACCAATTCGTTAGTTACGTCTCTGCTTTCGCTCCGGATTGGTCCACTCTACTAATGAACTTCATGACGATTAATTTACGGAAGAATATTTCCAGCAAGATAATACACCAGCGCACAAATCTCGGGAAACAATTATTAATTTTCCTCCAAGATTTCCAGATTTGATAATTTTAGACAATTTTATTTTTCCGTATTAAAAGAATACCATTTTCAGGACCAGACATCACACAGTCGAAGAGCTTCGTAACGCTATTATGAATTCTTGGGCTGTTGTTAAGATACTTACAAACTCCCATATTTTGAAAAAAACTTTTGGAATCATTAAAAGATCTCAAAGGAACTAATTTGCCTGATAAACTAATTGGGGGAAACGTACTCTTAGCCCGCCCCAAAAATAAATAATTTAATTAAAAATTTAACTAGCATAAATACTTCAAAGTGATGTTTAATTTAAATATTGGCACTTTTAACGATTATCCGAAATTTGGCGTTTTGGATTGATAATACATATATGAAATTCAAACTTAAATTAATTGTTTTTCTTTTGGCTAATAGTACGTTTCCCCCAATAAGTTTATAAGGCAAATTAGTTCCGTTAACGTCCTTGATTCCAAAAGTCTGTAAGGATCTTAAGAATAGCCAATTCTTGTGTTGACATAACCCAAGAAATCCTAATAAGTGTCTTTGAAAGCATGAAGCGTGTAGTTCAACTTCTTTTAATTTTGGCTATTGTAATAAAAAACTAAATTACTAATTATTACACACATTTACATGACACAACCAAACTATCAAAATTATACGTTTGTGAACATTTATGACAAAATACGTCCACTGCTATCAACCATTAGCAAAAAGCATGGTCGTCTCTAATGAGGAAAGTTTTTGAAGGCACGTTATTTTTAAATGTGCTTTCTGACGGTGTTAGACATAACACACTATAGGTATATTCTTTTTGCTGCTCGTTTATTTTTGTTATTTGGTATAAAACAGGTAAATATTTGTACTTTTTCATTGTCACTGTAAACAATTTTGGCTGTTTTATTAAGGAAATGTCACTTATCAAACATAATAGTTGTCATTTTTATATAGCTTACTTTTAAATATTAACTTTTCCATAATTATAGTAACTACGATATTCGACATTTAATAACTCGGATAGGGGTATCATATGGTATATTTTTGAAATCAGAAAAAAAAGATCATTATAAAAACTTCAGGAATATCCCGTTGAATCTGCACGCCACTATATTTTTGATGGCATGACACAACTTTTATTTGAAACATTTTTTCATAATGGGTAACTTATAATGAATAACCTTTTTGGACAAACCTAAAACAGGCATTTTACTTATCAAATACAATGTATTTTTAACTGGCATTTTCAGAACTGTTTTAAAAAATAAAACCTACCGTATTTACATCTCCAAATTTCCCAACGCCACGCTCCAAAGGCTGGTGATTTGACGGATGGTTACCCATTTGTACCCGATAACTTTCTTACTTTTAATATCACAGAAAAGAAATTAATATATACAGCTTAATCGACCACAGCACAAAGAATAATTAAATTCGATGGCGTGGGATGACTTTTGTTCTTTCCAAAAATATTACTCGTGAACTTCGGAAAAAGAGCAGATGTAGTATCCTCAATGTACATACGGCAGATGCTTTGGTTAGGGCATATAGCGGACCAAACAAATGTTCACGGCACACATGTTCTTTTACAAAACTTCGAACGATTATGAGGATGTCGTTTTATGCACCTATATTATCCACAACGGTTGGATTCCTTTGCAACAACACACCGGCAGCAATACCCACAATTTGTTATTTATTTTATATCTAAAAGACAGCGTAGATATTTTATTTCTTAAAAAAAGAGGTATTTTTTCAACTAAAATATCGATGCAACAACTTTTAATAAATTAACACTATTCCAAACAACATTCACCGCCGAAAAGAAATAACGGTAGATCGATCTACCAAAATGAAGAGATTCGCAACAATTGAACAAGATAATTAGAAGTAAATAACGAAGAATTTAAACGCGAAGAAGACACACACTAACACGCGATTTCTGACCGTTATACGCCGGACATGAACCCGAGACTACACCATAGCGATGCAATGACGGTTAGACTTGAAATCCCCACACACACACTGGGTGTGTTCTATTAGCCGTTCAAAAAATATCGGCACAGGTAAATAAGTACACAGGTAGCTGGATGTCTGATCGCCTGATTCAGCCGCTACCATACAAAATGCCCTGTATTTCTCGCAAAGTCGTGGAAGTATTATATAGTATAACTTACGCTGACATTCCTATGCAATGTCAAGTAAAATATAAGCGTTAGGGCGAATTTAGTAAGCAGACATAAAGCGTATAAGATTGAATATAAAAAACGGGTTTTGTATTTTGAAATCTGAATCATATCATAAATCACTGGAATAGATATAACAGAATTTGATAAATTTTAAATAATCACGACGTGATTCATCACGATGCATCAGTTATATTGATAATAAATAATATAAGTGTTTGATGGATGTTTTGAAATTATAAACAAAGAAAATCTTTGGGAAATCATGTCTAATACGAAATCTAAACACCTCATTTATATAGAAATTGGAAAAAAGAATATAAACATCTCTTATATTTGTAATAAATTGCTTTTGGCTAGGATACATACATAGATCACTTGAATTTGATTATTTTTGGTGTCCGAAAAATTTATTCGATTTTTAAAAAAATTGGATCCCCATTTACAAAATAAATTGCTACCAAAGAAATCTTAAACAATGTAAAATATTTATTAATAATGGAGAATACAATAATAAATAAAACGAAAAATATAGTGCTGCCATAAATTACAGGAATGTGAAAAAAACAATAAATTGTTCTTACTACAACTTGTTTAGGGCTATTGTTAACACCAACCATGACTTTAATCTTGGATTTAATAACATGAGATTAAATAATAAACTCTAGTTAAATATAATGGCATTGCTTCGTTCCAAATTAGAGGATAGTTAAGTAACTATCAGTTTTAGAAAGTTTATTAGGGATCTTCTGTATCATATTAGCACTCGTGATTTTCGAGACATTCTTAACCTCCGTCAAAGATCTCCGAGTTGTCTCCGTCCTCTGGTGTTTATTATGTTTAAACGGTTTAAGCTCTGTTGTAGCTGAAGTGCCATATGACACCGGTTTGTTGAAGTATCCATACCAACAAAGACTGCCACTGAATTAAGATGGCCTCCACTTGCAATAAATCGCAAGCATGTTAGTAACTGATTTATTTAAAGCAATTATAACATGCAAAAGAAATAAGTACTTGCACATCCTTTGGTTATTCAAATTCTTGTTCAATTAATGAGAGAAGATGATATACAGTTTCTTTATATAACCGAAATCGTCGAAAAAAAAGTTTAATGATCCAGTAACTCGAGTGTATGCAGGCTGATTCATTTTCGGCCCTCACCATGGGGATCTCTCTTATTATTGGAGATAGAGTATAGGTTTAAATTTGGCAAAGTTGTTAAATTTTGTGTTTGTTATAAATCCGTAAAGAAAATAGACCTGTGACAAATGACCTTCGTTATTTAAAAAAAAAACGCGAAAACCCCATTTTATTCTTTTACCTGTAGCACCGACATTTGGCCTTGTAGAGAAAAAATAAAAACACATCCTTGTGGCCATTTCTAAAGCTCTATCCAGTGGTGTACTCTAAATTTTTATACAACGTTTGGTTTCTTTCTGGCCATCATCAACTATCTAATTTCTTATAGGCGCCATATTGGATCTTCAGAAAGAGTTTTTTTTCTGATTTTAACCATGTACCACATGCTGACTAAAGTTTTTGACATTAGGATTTATTTGAAAGAATAAATTATAAGATTAAATAAGGTAGCCTTTGGAATTTCAATCTGTCAAACATTTCATTTATTGTTTATTAATAATACAAAAATGTCATACACTAACGAAGAGAAACGAGATATGATAAGTATTTTTTATTCTTCGAAACGAAATTCAACAGTAGCGAGTACAAGATAACAAAAACATTAATAATAATACATAGAAAAGTAAACAATAAACAATTACAGTAAATGTTCAATTATCTGGCCATCTTCGGTAATGCACAATTGGGAACTGCATCGAAGGCATTCTGAAGTCTGTCTCGTAATTCTTCAATGTTTTGTGGCGCATCTACTTTATAAATATTATTTTTAACATATCCCCATAAAAAAAAAATCTAGCGGACTTAAATCAGGTGATCTCGCAGGCCATTCAACAACTCCCCTATTTCCAATCCAACGGTTTGCAAACTCTTGATTTAAGAAATTTCTAACAACAGCTGCATTGTGTGCTGGTGCGCCATCTTGTTGCCACCATAAATATTGTAATTGATTTAATGGGATATTGTCGTCAAGATAGTCAGATACGTATGTACGTAAAATGTTTAAATATCTTTCTCCATTTAAATATTCCTCACACATAACTGGTCCTAAGAGACGATTTATTCCAAAACGATGTTGTGGTCTTCTAGCCCTGTTGTGTCGGGGATTTTGTACTGCCCAATAGTGCTCCGTATTTCTGTTGAACATTCCAGAATTTGTAAATTTTGTTTCATCTGACCAGATGATTTTGCTTAAAAAATTTTCGTCATTTTCTATCGTTCCCATTAACCAATTACAATATTCTAGCCTTCTCAAATTATCTCTAGGCAGTAAAGAGTGACTAACATGGATCCTGTATGGTTTAAACCTACTTTTATGTAAAGTTCTCCAAACTCTGGACTGGCACAAATTTAATTCTGACGCTACTTCGCGTGTAGAAATTGATGGATTATTATTTATCTATAAAAATACAAGATTAACATGAAATTTGAAAACACGCTTTTAATTTACCATTTGTAAAATATCTTGTCGATTTTCATTTAAATTCCTGTTGTCTTGACCATTACGCGGCTTAGTAAATGATCCATTCTCGACCAAATTTCTGTCGAGATCTAGAAAAATGGTACGATGAGGCGGTTGTCGTTCTGGATATAATTGTAGATATCTTGTACTCGCTACTGTTGAATTTCGGCTCGAAGAATAAAAAATACTTATCATATCTCGTTTCTCTTCGTTAGTGTATGACATTTTTGTATTATTAATGAACAATAAATGAAATGTTTGACAGATTGAAATTCCATGGCTACCTTATTTAATCTTATAATTTATTCTTTCAAATAAAACCTAATGTCAAAAACTTTAGTCAGCATGTGGTACATGTGAAATCAGAAAAAAAAAACTCTTTCTGAAGGTGTCTAAATCCAATATGGCGCCTATAAGAAATTAGGTAGTTGATGATGGCCAGAAAGAAACGAAACGTCGTATAAAAATTTAGAGTACTCCACTGGATAGAGGTTTAGAAATGGCTACAAGGATGTGTTTTTATTTTTTCTCTACAAGGCCAAATGTCGGTGCTACAGGTAAAAGAAGAAAATGGGGTTTTCGCGTTTCTTTTTTAATAACGAACGTCATTTGTCACAGGTCTATTTTCTATACGGATTTATAACAAACACAAAATTTAACAACTTTGCCAAATTTAAACCTATACTCTATCTCCAATAATAAGCGAGATCCCCATGGTGAGGGCCGAACATGAATCAGCCTGTATAGTCCTGGGAAATCCAAAATCTATTATTTCAAGAATACCTTTCATCTTCAAAAATATCTTCATCTTCGAATTCCATTTCAAAAATAAATAAACGTTCCTTAAACCGACAAAATCCACCGCTTAATTTATGTCAGGATTAAGAATACTTAATCCTTGTTTAGGCGACTGTGCAAATCAAATGAAGATCTTAACAAGCGGTTAATCCTAAACTCTAGTTAAATACTTCAGTGCAATTGGCCATTACAAACCTCCCGTATCTTGAAAAAAGCTTTTGAAAGCATTAAAGCACCTCAAAGGAACTAATTTGCCTTATAAACTAATGAGGGGAAACATACTCTTAGCAAAAAATAATAATTTAAGCTTCAATTTTGTATATTATCAATCCGAAACATCCAGAACACGTCAAATTTCAGATAATCGTGTTATTTATATGTGGCAATGTTTAACTTAAACATCACTTGAAAATATTTATACTATAAAGTTAGTTTTTTTTGGCTAAGAGTACATTTTCCCCCATTAGTTTATAAGGCAAATAAATTGGTTTCAGGTCCTTTAATGATTTGAAAAGTTTTTTTCAAGATACAGGAAGAAGAATTTTAACAATAGCCCTTATTTAGTACTGCTGTCTTCCATGGTACTAGAAACAGACGCACAAGTGACGTGTGGATTGATGCATTATCGTGGTGTAGGATCCACGAATTGTTGCGACACTTGGCAGGCCACTCGAGTCGAATCTTTTCTCTTTTAGTCGCCAAATAACATCGCAATAAGCTCGTCCATTAACTGTTTCACCTGGTGGGAGAGTTTTTTTTTGTGCACGTGCCATCAGCGTCAAAAAAGCAAATAAACATCCATTTAACGTTGCTTCGAACTTGCCGTGCTTTCTTTGGTCATGGTGACCATGCCGCCTTCCACTTCAATGCCTGCTGCTTTGTTTCGGGATCATACTCGTACACCTATGATTCGTCGCCAGTAATGATTCTGGTACCGCATTCCTTTCGGCAGTTTCTTTTAGCTCTGTGGACACATGAACACTGTACCAGTTTTTTAATACTGAGTAGCCTTGGCATAAGGTTCGCAGTAATACTCTGCATGTTGCAAATGTCATGGATTGTTCTCCTTCTGTCTTGCAAGAAAGCATCACACATTTTTGCCACATTTTGTGGCGTGATTTCTGTTGTTGGACGACCGGAACGCTTACTATCGTCAACCGACACATACCCATTTTTAAAACGGTTGTACCACTCGTAAGTTTGCGTCTGACCTAAAGCATTCTCACCCAACGCTTGTTTAAGGATTTTCAGAGTTTCCGCTGCCGTTCTACCAAATTCTCTGCTCTTTCGCAAAAGACATTGTAATGTCGCCGAATATCTAAAAACAACTCAACAAATATAAACACAAAAACTGTTTGTCACCACCACGCAAACCTTCGTTTGACCAGACCAACTCAGTACAGACGTAGCTCACACCATCTAGCGCTATAGAACTGTACTACTATCCCTTCGCGCGCCCCATTAAAATTTCGGGAATTTCTGGGTAGCGCCTAGCATAAAAATGTATATCAGGTTGAATAATAAGTTTGTAGCGTTATTTGTTTTTAGGCTAAGAATGCCTTGAGAACAATCTATAAGGCATATTTCGAAATTGTTTTAATGTTCTATTATTCTTTAATTGAATAGTTTTTGAATTTGTGCGCAAAGATTGTATTAATTATTGACAAAAGAAAATGGAACATCAAGCTAACAATAAACGAGCATTTCCGACATATCCTTTTGTTTGAGTTCAACAGAGGAGGTAATTCATCGGAAGCCGCTAGAACCATTTGTGCTGATTACGGAGAAAACGAAATTTGGGAGAGCACAACACAGAAATCAATTTTAAGTGGACATTTTTGACATAAACCATTCTCAACGGTCAAGAAAATAACCGGACTTTGATAAAGTTTGTCTGAACGCTTTAATTTATGATAATCCGCATCTATTAATTCTGGAATTGGCCATTATAATGGATTGTAATATGTGCATTCCATGGGTAAAGTTAAAAAACTAGGTGTTTGGTTGCCACATATTTTAAGGAAAACAATAAGAATTAGCGTCACAGGATCTGTGTTGACTTTGACTTTGTTGACTTATCATCGTTTATTTTGTTATCAATATATGGCCTTTTCGTCCACATTGTTACCGGAGGACGAAAAGGCAACTTCCCGAGCAAAAGCTGAGACTCATTCGCATAGGATGATGTTTTGTATCTAGTGGGATAAAGAAGGTGTCGTCTATTATGAATTGTCACTGCTGCGATGTACTGTCAACAACTTTATTGGCTTGGTCCGCAATTCAAGAAAAAAATTACTGGGAAGACACCGTCAAGTCATTTTGCAGCACGATAACGCTTGTCCTCATTCTCCTGATCTTGTCCCGTTAGATTTACATATCTTTCGCTCCTATCAAACAAATTCAAGAAAAAGCTAATGTTGTGAATCTGGTGGGACAAAGAACACGGCGTCTACTATGAATTACTTCTGAGGGATGTTACTATCACTGCTAAAATTTCCATATCTTTCGCTCTCTTTCAAACAATATTCAAGAAAGCTGATGTTCTGAATCTGGTGGGATAAAGAACACAGCGTCTACTATGAATTGCTTCCGAGGAATGTTACTATCACTGCTGAGATTTACTCTAAAAAATACCGTCAACATGACGACGCAATTCAAGAAAAAGACCGGGAAGACATCATCAAGACATGCTGCACGAAAACACTCGCCTTCATTCTGGTAACATTACCAAAGCGGCTATTCAAGAACTAGGTTGCGAGGTCTTTCTACATCCCCCTTATTCACCTGTTCTCGCCCGACAGATTTCCATTTCTTTCGCTCGATATCGCGCTTCAAAATTGACGACTGTTTTCCTTCCAACCCACCGGATTTCTTCGGGCGTTGAATCATCGAAAAATTGCCAAATCGTTGAGACAAGGAAATATTCTTGATTAGTTTTTTTTATTTTATTTGTTGACAAATTAATAAATTTTGAATTCAATAAAAATGCTAAAAACTTATGCATTGACTCGATATAATTATAATCACTTTTACTTATTTATTAATTTCGTATGAGAAGCGATGTTAAAAAAAAGCAGAAGCTAGTATCTGCTAGTTTTCATTCATGCAGCATGCCGCGGCCTCTGAGGAACCTACTTAATTGAGACTACTGCCTACGTGGGAGGGTTTCGTCCGGAAGGATTAGAAATTAACTCTCTATTCCTCAATTCAGGGTGTTGTTCGATGTTATCCAGTAATTACGCATATTGATGTGGTGCTGAACTTCCGCGTCCAGCCAAATCGGTCTCCTAGATTTCGGTCGGGTTCTGGGGACGCTCTGCAAATCATCTTGTATAGAAAGATCAATGTTGTTGGTAATCTTAGCCCATTCATTGTGTACTGCAGCAAGGCGTTTGATATCCGGCAGCGCTCTAACAGTACCAGTGACGATTCTCATTATACCGCTAAGTTGTATATCTATTAACTTGGTGTGAGAGCTTCGATATCATACATCAGCACACCAGAAGAGTTAAAAAAAAAGATTAAAAAAATTAAATATTTCGTTTTCGCAATCTAGCTGTTGAAAAGTATCTTTGCCCATAGCAAACATTGCTAAAGACCTTTCCTGTCCCATTGAATTTCTTAAATAATCTTTAACTTTAATTCAATACCCTTGTAAAAATAATCTTACGTTTTCTCCTCAAAATGTTGCATTACGACTGCTTGCAACTCATTATGGTCATCAAAACGACATCGCCTAAGATTTTTTTGTAAATAAGAAATTCTGTAAAAAGTTTTTACAGAATTTTTTTAAATTTATTATTATTTAGTTTTTCTTTATTTACTTATTTTTTTTGTACAGAAGTCTCCATACTACGAGCCCTAGACACACTGACTAATCTGGCGCTGATTGTACCCACAAAGTTTTTAATACATTCATCGAACAAAATTTCATTTAAGATATAAATATATTAATAATTTTATCACAGTAAAACGATGATAACTGTAACTAAATTAAAGAATAATATTTTTTAAGAATTAATAGTCAATTGAGTATCAAAAATGTATTTAACAAAATTGATTGATTGTATAATTTCAATTTAAAGTAAATATTGTGTAAAATGATGCATCATTGAAATCACCGAGAGTCATGTCATAACAGTATTAGGTCTGTGATTCACTTAATTAATGACGTCTTTACAATGTTGCGAAATTTATTTTTGCATAATACACAAGTTATGTACAATATTTGCGAAACTTCATATCGAATCTAGAGAAATTAATTAATGAAGTTTTAGTATTTTATATTAGACCAGGCAGCCTTTACTGCCAAGCCAGAGAGTACTGGCAAGACAGTAAAGGCCCTAACGGACGTGTATAATAGTTTTTGACTCATTCATACCTCTTTTTGAAATATTTTTTTTTCATCGAAAAAATAGATCAATTATTAAAGAGCGCACAGAAAGTTGTCATTATCAAGTGTTGTTTATAAAAAAAATATTTTCAATTTCATTTGTTTCTAAAAATACGAGGGTGATTCGTAAAGTAAATTCCGTTTGGTTACTAAAGAGAACACAAATACATGAGGAGGTTTTTATTATATACAACTTAAAGCAATTACTTTTAGTTATTTTTCTAGATAGTTGCCATTAAGATTGAGAGCAGTTTGTTAATACCCTATTCATAGAATCCTGCCCCCTATGAATTAGGCCATGCTGTAACGCTGTCCTGTAAAATCCCAAAAGACAGTGACCATTTTCTCGCAGAAAAAGTTAAAGGTTTCCTTGTAGGCGAGTTAGAGCGATCCCACTGCATTGACTGTCTTTTCGTCTTAACGTTGACATAACCGGCCCAAGTCTCATCACCTGTTACGAAATGCCTGAGGTCGACATTAATTTATCCCGAGGGATGAATGTCGTCCGAGGGCAATATAATTCCCATAACGCCGGTGGTTCATACTAGATTTTATTTATACGAAGAATTAATTTCTTAAGCGGAAAATTCAAATTACATTGGAAAAGTTCCGAGATTTCTGTCAACTGTCATGTCGTTGACAGTCATTACGCATCATTACGCATCTAACATGACTCCTGGAATCAACGATTTAACCTTAATTTTATTTTAAATGACAGTTGTTGACACTTTGAAGTTTTCAAGTTGTCATTGTTTAGATACTCTTAATTTTAATAAAGAATGCTAAAGTTTTGCTTCTTTCTTTAAACTTTCTTAAAAATTCAAATTATTATTTCTGTAAAATGTATATCCTTTCTTCTCGGGCCTTATCTATACTCACACAACAATAAAAACTGTGAATGAATTACCGGGCGTTATGAGCCATATTATGAGCCCGGTTATAATGCCCACGGGTGATATGACCGTGTTTATGGTAACCGCATCCAAGGTGAAATGAACAAATAATACTTAAGTGAAAAATAATAGTTATTTATGTACCTAGGTTCGTAAGTACAGTGTTGTGGTCGAGAATACGATTGCAATCCGAGACCCGTAGGGTCGAGGGTTGCATGTATTCGAGACCATGAAAGTGTACTGTACGAACCGTGGTGCATATGAGATTTTTCGTCATACCTACGTTTTTTTTAAATAGACGAATTTGAATGATTTTCCACTTTACTTTTTCTATATGTATACACATTAGTAACATCAAGTCAGGAATATTTGTCGTATCTATGGTAACCATGTTTGTGTCGATATAAATTTATATTTTTGATAAATGTCAAAGTATATGCAATAGATTTTCAAAAGTTTTTCTTTCTAAATAAAATTTATAAACATGAATCAAATAGAGATGGATGCTATTATAGCTTGTACTGAGATTTTGCCGGAGAAATCTAAAAACAGATACAATGAAACCTATAAAATGTTCAAAGATTGGTGTCACCAGAGGAATGTGGAGAGTATTTCAGAAAGTGTAATGCTGGCATATTTTCGTGATAGATCTATGAAGTTAAAATCACCAAACAGTTTATGGTGTGAATACTCCATGTTAAAAACTACCATATTTATTAATGAAAATGAAGATATTTCAAAATATCCTAAATTGAAAGGATTTTTGAAGAAATTTGAGGAAATTAATAAATTTCTTATTGAAGCTTCCGACGATACATATTTGTTGATGAAGGTAAGTTTACAGAATGATTCTTTTTAATTCGTGTTCATTCTATACTAATTTTTTGCAGGTTGTTATGATTATGGGAATTGCTGGGGCTTGTAGGAAAGATGAACTAGTTAAAATGAAAATTCAAGATGTGGAAAATAAAAATGATGTAATAATAATTAAAATACCGGATACTAAAAATGGATTAAAACGTTCTTTTACAATTATTGCGAAGGAAGAATATCCAATTAATTTTATGCTAATTATTAAAAAATACATTGGTCTGAGATTAGAAAATATTACCAATGATAGATTTTTCTTAAAGTACAGTTTTGGTAAATGTCGAAATCAGCCTGTAGGAAAAGCACTCTCGCAAAAATTCCTAGCCAAATAGCAAAATACTTGTCGTTGGAGAACCCCACTACCTACACCGGACATTCCTTTCGAAGGACCTCGGCAACATTATTAGCCGATTCAGGAATTGATGTTCTTGGTCTGAAAAGACACGGCGGATGGAAATCTTCTACCGTGGCAGAAAGCTATGTTTCCGATTCAATGATAAATAAAGTACAGATAGCTGACCGAATTTTATATAAACAAAATATTACAGAGGCTGTTTGCTCAACTGTGATACAGAAAAATGAGAAGAAAGTTGATGATTCCATTAGGAATCCAACCATTAATAATGTTGACATTATTGAAAATATAAACTTGCCTAGTAAGAAAGAAGACTCTATTGTTCAGATAGCTAATTGTTCTAATTGTTCGTTTACATTTAATATTACAAAATCATAAGTTTTTGTACAAGATTCTATTTTTCCTAGTTATGTTAATTAATCATGTTTGAAATAAATTTGTCATAAATTTTCTAATATTGCTATTATTTCCCTAGGGTCGTAATAAATATTACAGCCCGCTACCATAGCAACTGTCAATACGGTATGTAAAGTGTCACTTACGTTTCAAAAAAAGGTGTCATAATTGTTTACTTACGCAGTAGGTGTGACGAAAAATATTTTATGTTGTAACTTTAACATTATAATAAAACAATTTAAAAAATATAAGCGTTTATAATTTGAATTTATATATGACAACTGTCAGAATTTGAAGTTCTCTAAAGCTTCGCATGTGCACAAATCTTTGATTACTTAATTACTTAAAAACATCTTACTATAATAGGAAAGTTTTTGAAGACACGTATTTATCAGCAAATATCTTCTTAATAATAATGGTTCATGCCTTAGCATCCCCCAACAGCTTAACGCCAATTACAATGGGCGTTGACAGGCCATTAGTTATTACGCTCGCTCACGTGGAACCACTTAAGATGTTTAGCTCTCGGCATTCACCTTAAATCCGGATCTGAAGCTCGCTACTAGGCTATCGACCGGATTTCTTCTCTCAGTACACTGTAGCTTTCTCATTTTAACTATATTTCTATTTGCCTAGCCTCTAGAGAAATATAATTTACGTGTTTCAGACTTTCAGTTGCAAAAAGTAATTTAGAAGAGACTCTATGCATCAGGTTGTATGATGTGAAAAAAAAGGTGGCTATAAACACCAAAAACCTCTTTAATTAATGTCTAGCCACACTTTTTTCAGCACCAAAAAAAAAGACGAAAGTAATACCAAAATAAATATTTCCTTAAATTCACCTTAAATCCGGATCTGAAGCTCGCTACTAGGCTATCGACCGGATTTCTTCTCTCATTACACTGTAGCTTTCTCATTTTAACTATATTTCTATTTGCCTAGCCTCTAGAGAAATATAATTTACGTGTTTCATATTTTCAGTTGCAAAAAGTAATTTAGAAGAGACTCTATGCATCAGGTTGTATGATGTGAAAAAAAAAGGTGGCTATAAACACCAAAAACCTTTTTAATTAATGTCTAGCCTCACTTTTTTCAGCACCAAAAAAAAAGACGAAAGTATTACTAAAATAAATATTTCCTTAAATTCACCTTAAATCCGGATCTGAAGCTCGCTACTAGGCTATTGTCCGGATTTCTTCTCTCATTACACTGTAGCTTTCTCATTTCAACTATATTTCTATTTGCCTAGCCTCTAGAGAAATATAATTTACGTGTTTCAGACTTTCAGTTGCAAAAGTAATTCAGAAGAGACTCTAAGCATCAGGTTGTATGATGTGAAAAAAAAGGAGGCTATAAACACCAAAAACCTTTTTAATTAATGTCTAGCCTCACTTTTTTCAGCACCAAAAAAAAAGACGAAAGTAATACCAAAATAAATATTTCCTGTCAAAATTACTAAATTACCATTAATTATTTTATAGGAACTGCGAAATATGTTATTCAAGGTTGTCTGATAGATCTTTAATGAAAGTTTACTGTATTAAGTCTAAACGTTGTTCAGTCCGAACAAATACGATATTTATTATAGGAGAGAGTATACATTATACAAGTTTAATATTAAGAAATATCCCTCCGATTGTTACTCTCGACGAAAACGCAATATCGTGCTGAAACTCGTTCCAATAGCTAATGTTCTCGTCACTCGTTCATGGAATTAACTCCCATGAGATTTCGACGGCTGTCAATGAGTGAACGCACCCACTGCAACTACATACTACATTCTTTTTTTTTTTGTTTCAAAAGAACAAAAACTATGCTGTAACATATTATACTGAGCAGCAACATGAACACGTACGCAGATATATCCATATCCAATTGATATATGCATAAATATACGTTTACGTGATGTACAGCGTTAGAGCCAACTTAGGAATTCATTATTTTCCTTACATTTCTTATTATGCTATACATTTATGCAGTATGAATACGAAATGTTGACAATATATTCATTGTGTATATAATTGCATTCAAAAGCAGTAATATTCCATGAATAGTATCCGTTCCTTATTAAAATTACTAAAGACAAATGCAACATATTTTACAAGGTTAAGAATTTAATTATCAGAATGCACCTTAAGAAAGTATATATGTACATGTGAAACAGTGCACTAGAGCCAGGCATCGTTTATCGGCCTAGTGGTCGCGACCCCCAAAATAATAATAATATTAAATGGGGGTCGCGAATTAAAATAAACAATAATGAAAAATAATTTTATGTGAAAATATAATTTATTATAAACATTTTACTTACAATAAATACACATGCAAAGAAAAGAAATTAATGTGATGGTTGCATTTGTTTTTCATTTAAACGTTTCTCCATACGTGGATCTATGTTAGAAACACAAAAGCAAATTGTTTTCGAGTGAAAAGGGACGATTCCTGGATTTAGTTTTTAGCGCAACCATAGACGAAAAATCCTGTTCACAGAGATAAGAAGTAGTGGGAGGGATTAATATTTTCAATGCTTCTGTGACTAAATTTCCATATTCATTTCGACGAGCAAACCAAAACGTATTTAAATCTTCAGATGTAGATTGCAATTATAGCGTTTTGTTGGCAGACATTTCGATGAGCTGGTCATGAATCTCAACTGGCAACTTAGCAGCGGCAAACACGTTTTCACTAAACGGATTCAATACCCATCTCTTTGAGAAATCATTTTTATCGTCCGGGAAGTACTCCGTCAACTGAGGTTTTCGCTCACGCAAGTGCATCTTCATGCAATCCAAACTGTGGTGAATAATAGTGTCGTGTTCATTCAAATCTTTCTCAATATAATCCGAAGTGAGTGGAAACATATCCAAGTTTTTGCTTTGAATGCGAATAATCCAGATATCAGCTTCTTAATGAAAGTATGAACTTTACCAGTCATTAATAAAATGTTTTTATCATGTCCTTGTAAATTCACACTCAAGTCTTTTAAATGCAAAAGCACAGCTAAGTAAGCCAATAACAACATACACTCATTATTCTGCAAAAATAATTAGAATGTCGTTTGTTTATCCTGGAAAAAATATTAATTCATCTCGCAATTCCAATACCCCGGTTAACACTTTCCCTCGCGATAACTATCTAACTTTTGTATGGAAAAGAAGAGAGTTTTTATTTTCGCCCATTTCATCACATAGTTTAGCAGCCTGCTTTGTAACGTTCGGCTTTTAATAAAATTAACCATTTTTACAGCTTCACAAAGAGTTTGATTGAGATTTTCCGGCATGTCTGTGAAGCATTCCATTCCGCCCTTGGTATAAGACGATCTTTTAATATTTTCGTTAGTCCACTGTTCTTTCCTGTTATCGCCTTTGCACCATCACTACATACTGCAATACATTTTGTCCAACCTATGTTTGTTGAATAATTTCTAGTAGATGCATAACAAACAGCAAGAAAACATTGTCCTGTTGTATGACCCGATACTGTTTTTCAAAACAGCATGTTTTCTTTGATTGATGTGTTCCTATCACATTTATACCTCACAAAACATAAGAACTGAGACATGTTTGCTACATTCGTTGATTTATCAAAGTGAATATTAAAAAATTCGATTGGACTCACTTGCTGAATTATCTGGTCGTGAACATCAGCAGCTTCTTCCATGCCTATTAAAACAGAGGCCATATCAATTGCAGCAGGCAATTGGGGTTTGGACATCTTAATTAAAAAATACACGAGTGTATTTTTAAATTTTAGAAATAGCCAGAAATCACAGGAAGCCAGATCAGATGAGTAGACCGTATAATCGAATTGAAAGTTTTGTTCAGTGATGAAGCACACGTTTGGTTAAATAGCTATGTTAATAAACAGAATTGCAGCATTTGGAGCGATGATAATCCACAAGCCATCGTCGAAACACCATTGCACCCAGAAAAGTCACCGTTCGGACATGTGGTTTCAGCAGAACGGCCCCACATGCCACACGGCGCGCGATACAATTAATTTGCTGAGAGAAACCTTTGACGAACGATTAATTTCACGAAATGGACCTGTTAACTGGCCACCTCGTTCGCGCAATTTGACGCCATTAGATTATTTTCTCTGGGGATATATAAAGTCGCATGTCTAAGCCGATAAATCAGAATCAATTGAGCACTTACAAGCCACAGTAGACGCGTTATTGCCGAAATACAGCGAAGAGTGTGTGAAAATTGGACCTCCAGATTACGCCATGTACGAGCCAACCGCGACGGCCACATGCCGGAAACACGAGGGAAGATCAGTAAGTACCCGTGTTAGAAGACAGGTGGCGCTGCTGAGGGAAGTTGGCATTACCGTCGTGTACTACCATCTGTCAGACAACACCATAATAAATTTCAGACTGATTCATAGGTTAGTTTTTATTTGGCAGCCAGTTGTATTACACGTGTTTCGTGTTTCTCGATAAAATGGAAAAAGAGCAATATCGATCCGTAATTCACTTTTTATTTTTGGATGGAAAAACATGCGAAGAAATAAAAGCGAAGTTGGATGCTGTCTATGGGAACCCTTCACCATCTATGACAACCGTAAGATATTGGTTCAACGAATTTAAACGTGGTCGTACATCTGTTTTTGATGGGGAGCGCCCAGGTCGCCCGGCAGACGTGGTTACCGAGGAAATCGTTGGAAAGGTCCACGACATGATTCTCGCTGATCGCCGAACGAAAGTGCGCGAAGTAGCAGAGGCTGTAGGCGTGTCGTACGGAACGGCAATTAATATTTTACATGATAAGTTATCGGTGAGAAAGGTATCGGCCCGATGGGTGCCGCGATTGCTTACGGTGGACAACAAGCGGATACGGTTGTCAATATCGAAGCAGTGTTTGGACCTCTTTAAGAGAAATTCGCAGGAGTTTTTGCGTCGAGTCGTCACCGTTGATGAAACCTGGATCCATTATTATACGCCAAGCGACAGTCCACGAGTCCAAGCGACAGTCAAAACAATGGATTTTTCGGGGTGAATCTGCTCCGAAGAAGGCAAAGACGGTCCCATCGGCCGGAAAGGTCATGGCCACGATTTTTTGGGATTCCAACCGAATAATCCTCATGGACTTTTTGCAGAAAAGAAGAACGGTCACGGGGCAGTACTACAGTGAATTATTGGACCGATTCGATATAAAATTGAAGGAGACATGGCCCCATTTGGCTAAGAAAAAAGTGCTGTTTCACCACGATAATGCACCAGCACATTCATCCAGAATTGTCGCGGCAAAGTTGCATGAACTGCACTACGAATTGCTGCCGCACCCACCGTACTCGCCTGACTTGGGTCCCTGCGACTTCTTTCTGTTCCCCAACATGAAAACGTGGCTCGGGGGAAAAAGATTCAGCTCAAACGAGGAGGTTATCGTCGAGACAGAAGCGTATTTTGCAGAGTTTGACAAATCGTATTTTTTGGAGGGGTTAAAGAAATGGCAGAAACGTTGGGAAAAGTGTATTGTACTAAAAGGTGATTACGTTGAAAAATAAAAAAAAAATTGTGAAAAACTTGCGTCTTCTTTCCTAACACGGGTATTTATTGATCCACCCTCGTAATCTTCAAACATTAATGCCATAAAATTACCTTTTTAATGAAGTCATGGATATTAAAATCATTTTTCTGTGTTTTATTTCAATTTAAATTTCTCTGCCTCTACAAAAAAACACCTTCCAAAACTATATTGTTGAATTTTTTAAGTGTACGCGATTTTTCTGAACTCGAGTGTATATTGCAAGAAAGAAATTTCAAATGGCTATGTTTTTAAGATAAATCACGCACAATTAGAGTAAATTATAATTATGATATACAGGTGTCCGGGAAAATATGGAAAATCTCTCGGTTGCAGATAGAACATGAAAAAATAAGATGACAAGTTCCTATAAATTAAATATATGTAGTCACTTCCTTCGGAGATATGCGTCCCTGAAGGACGCCGCTGAAAATCGGTTTTTCTTGAATTTTTTTAAAGTATGTACTTAATATAATTTAATAAAAAATTAATGTGATGGACACTAGTAAAGACCTCCTAAAATAATGTCCTTGAAACATATAGTTTACCAGGGGCGGGCTAATCTTTACAACTGAATGCCTAAATTTTTAACACCCTGTATTATAGACTGGATAGCTTGAACCTTAGATTTAAAAAAAGGTACTCTTGTTTATTGTCGATAAAATGAACCGTTTGCGAGAAAAAGTTCAACCTATGTTCGTAAAAAATGTGCGTTTTAGTTTTTATCAGCACCAAAAAAAAACCTATTGCTGTTGCAAACGTTACTATGTTACGAAATAACTAAAATATCCGGCATTTTAAAACTTGTCATCTTTCACATCGCTGACATATTGATCCCTTTATTCAATATCAATTTACTGAGTTCTTAACTTCGTGGTCAATTTAACTGTTAATTTATTCGAAGTATGGAATACACGTTTATTGAGAATGCAGATATGCATCTGATGTACGGTCTTGCGTCTTGCAATGCTTTAGAAGCCTGAAGATTATATCAAGAGAGATTTCCTAATCGTGCTCTACCAAACCAGAAGACATTTCAACAAGTTGACCAACGTTTAAGGGAGAATGGTGGACGATATCAGTTAATAATGTAATGCATATTATTGATTTTCTTCATAATTTTAGGAAAGAAAAAATAGTAATGATGCTGGTGTGAGAAGAACCGTACGTACGTCACGATTAGAGGAACATATTTTAAATGCTGTAGATGACAATCCATCAACGGGCACTCGTTTAATACTTCGAAAACAATAGTACATGAAGTTCTTCGTGAACAGCTGTTATATCCATATCATTTGCAAAAAATACATGAACTGATTCCTGAAGATTATCCTCGTAGAATGCAGTTTGCAAACTGAGTATTGCATCAGCAACGAAATAATGTAAACTTCAGGAGCATTATTCTTTTCACGGATGAAGAAAGGTTTACCAAAAATGGTATCACCAATTTACACAACACACATGTATGGGCTGATGAAAATCCTCATGCCACTATTGTTTCGCATCATCAACATCAATTCCAATCAATTAATATTTGGACAGGAATCATTGACAATTTTTTTATTGGACCATTCGTATTGCCAGAACGATTGAATGGACAACTTTATTTGGAGTTCCTTCAGAACGCTTTTCGAGATTTAATAGATCACTTGAAACCCGCCTAAACATGTACTTCATACACGATAGCGCACCACCTCATTTCAGCGTTCGTGTGCGGGAGCACCTGAATAGCGTCTATCCAAACCGTTGGATAAGTAGAGGAAGACCTATTGCCTGGCCTCGTCAATTGGATTTTTACCTGTGGGGACACCTCAAAAAATTGGTGTATTCCACTCCGGTCAACACCCGGGAAGAACTTCTACAGAGAATCACGTTTCATTGTGATGTGATAAGAAACACGGCTGGGTTATTGCTGTGGGTGCAACAGTCCTTAATTCGTCGTGCCCGTAAGTGTATCAGACTTCACGGAGCCCATGTTGAACCTCTTATGAAATTTTTCAATAATTTCGTTAAGGTGCCTTCTGGGACACCACTGCGTTTATATTAAGTACCTTAAAAAAAATCAAGAAAAACCGATTTTCAGCGGCGTCAGGGACGCATATCTCCGTAGGAAAAAATTTATAAGAACTTGTCATCTTATTTTTTCATGTTCCATCTGCATCCGAGAGATTTCCCACATTTTCGCGGACACCCTGTAAATTAAAATTAAATAGAAATTAAAGTTACATGCGGTTTTTATAGTACTAAATTGTTTTATAGTACTAAATTCGGAGTTTTTAAAGAAGATATAAAAACAGCGATTTAAGCAACTGAAGAAGTCGATTCCGGAAAAAGGTTCACTTCCGATATCACTTTCCTAATAGCTAATTAACTACTATCCACTTGAAATTTACGTTGGTATTAATTCAAGCATAATCAAATGCGGTCCTTCCGGAAATTAAATTCTCACACCTAGTGTGTTATTAAATATCATACGCAAATGGTCAAAGCATTAGTATTAACGCAAATGTAACTAAATTTCCAAGGCAATTTATTAAAAGAAAAGTAAACTTATTTATTTTCAATTATCTAAGCAACAAAGTGGCAAATTAATTAGGGCGATCAAAATAATAGTAGAAACAAAAGAAAGTTAAACAAGATCTTTAAAAAGCACACATAGTATCAAAACCAATTAAACTTTGAAGCAGATTTTGTACAAAACTTTTTGAAATGTTACTACCTAAAAATATTTTATATTTGCCGAACTATTAGAAATCTTTATAATAATAGTTTAGTACATGACATGGAAATTACAACACCAAGAAGGGTTAATCAAACTTCATAGAAATTACCTATTCAAAGGTAATAATTGATTATAATTTTATCGCGATGGATCAAGTAGTCATGGCATATCTGACGCTTCATGCAGTTCTTTTCTGACATTAATGTCAGGTGTATTTCTTGTGAGTGATTTCATTTTCATCGTTTTCTCTCGTCATAGTTTTGTTTAACGTGTTTTGAGAGTTTGATTATCCCTATAGTGCGGCAACGTCGAAATTAGCACCAGTTGAGTGAATTCGACAGAGATCGAATTATTGGCTTGCGCGAAGGTGTTTTTTCGTACGGGGAAATTGCAAATCGCCTTAATCGGAACCAATCCACCATCATGCGCTGTTATCAGTCATGGATTAGGGACGGCCAGAAAAAAACGCCAAAAGGAACTGTGGGCTGAAGAAGAACTAATGCCATCTTCACTTACCGGTACTAAGAGACCGACTCAATCGCTGATCTATGGTTAGGTAATAAAGGTCGACCTGTAAATCTCCGAACTATTTATCGCCGAATTAAGACTTTTGGCTTGCAATTCTATCTACATCTTGTGTTACCACTTAGGGCTTCCCCACGTCTTTGTCTGACCTCATGCGGCCATCATGCATCCCGATACAAAAATAGAGATTCATCACTAAAGACCAGCCTATATCACTCCACGTTCCAGTGGACTCGCAATCTACACCACTTGAAACGTTGCTGTACGTGGCATGCGTGGAATGGCATAGGGTCTTCAGTGATAAATCTCGCCAGGGCATTCCCACAAGAATAGAGAACACGCTGGAAAGAAAATTTCCAGGAATGCTTCCAAAAGTGAAAACACCATTACAGTCGGTGCGTTTAGTCAGAAGAGGATAGTATATTATATACCGAGGCGAAAAGTAGTTCATTACCATCGAGAGATTAGAAAGTTCACCGACACGCGCAGCTTAGGTTCGTATACTATTTTACTGACGATCGGATTTCATGCCATTTTGATAATTGCTTTTGGTACTGTTGCTGGATAACGTAACAATTAATAGTAATATTTTCTGACAGATTACTAAATTATTGTCCTACGATTTTAATCATAGTCTTTCTCTAACAGTAAACAGTTATGGAAATTATAATGTAGCAATTAATATTAATTCCAAAAGCCAATAAATTTTGTATTAAACCGTTGTCTTGTTATTTACTTAATAAAGATTTTTGAATAGTATTATTATGATTTGATTTACTTATTTAAATGACACTGACGTTTCATAAATACTGAAATGACATTACCCAGCCGGAAAAATGACATAAGCTAGCCGATAAAGTGCTATTACCTACCTCGGTATTTTATAGCGCATTTTCTAACCGGTTTGAAGTTTAGAAATGTTCAGTTTATTAACCGATCGTGAGTAAATACTTTGAAAGAGATTCATCGCAATAGCATGTCTTAAAACTTTATAATAACACTTCGTATTCTAGCAACCTTGCAACGTAATGGGAACTTAGATGTGCTTAAAGATGAATTAATTATTTCAGAGAGCGGTTAGGAAAAATTACATGAATAATCCTTGATTACAAAACTGGGAACGTCATCTCCAGCAGTAACTATGTCTTTTAGGCATTTAATAGGTAGAAAAACCGGAACAAGTATACACTTAGAAATAATAAGTAGAGGTACATTTGATATTACATCAGGAATATTGTAAATTAACACAGACATTAACAATATCCTAAAGGGTAGTAAATCCTTCGTCATTTTAAATATAGTTTCTAGTGGGAGATTGTTAAGTTTACAAAACGCCGATATAATAAGTAAGTCCGGCTAAAGTAGATTGCAGTCTCTAGCATCATTTATCGAACAAAATATTTTCAAATCATCAGTAAAGAGAAGCTTTTCTGATGAGATTTCAGACTTTATATTGGAATTTTTTTCTTACAGAACTATTAAATATTTAAACATCTAAATTAAAACACAAGGAGACCATTAAAAGAATATCTTCACTCAAACACACAAAACGATTCGAGGTTAAAATGTATCTATCAAAACGAAACTAATATGCTCAAAAGTTTCTGTAAAAACCTTTCAAATTTTAACGTTTTTATCCAAGGCACAGGGTGGCCAAAAATGACCGAAGGGGTTTTAATTCCTTATAACTTTTTTATTATAATTTTTTTTTTTTTTGTTTTCAGTATTTTGTAAAGAAGACTTGGAGAATTTAAAATGGAACAGTACACAATTGAACAACTTGCCAAAATCGTTGAACTTTATCTCAAATCAACGATCCATTGTTTTGATTCAGCGTGCATATCGTCGTTATTTTAATGTGCGGGTTGGACCCTCAGAGTCTACAATAAACCGTCTGGTTGCAAATTTTCGAGAACAAGGGGCAGTAAAGAACCTTCCTGGTGCCGGCAGACGACGAACGGTGCACACGGATGACAATATTGAACGGGTACAGGAGAGTATTCGGGAAGATGGAGAAACATCAACCAGGAGACGTTCGACACAACTTGGCCTCTCAAGAGGGTCGCTGCAGAGAATTTTGCATACAATAAGAATGTTTCCATACAAAATTCAGCTTGTCCAACAATTGAAACCGACAGATTACCAGCAACGACTTGATTATGCAATTTATTTTCGTCAAAAAGCAGAAGAAAATCATGATTTTATTCATAATTTAATTATGAGCGACGAAGCCCATTTCCAATTAAATGGGTTCGTTAATAGGCAAAACTGCAGGATATGGGCTACGGAAAATCCAAGAGTAGTTCAACAGCGAGAATTACACCCACTTAAGTGTACCGTTTGGTGCGGTGTTTCGTCGGAAAGGATAATTGGCCCATATTTTTTTGAAAATGAACACGGTGTCGCCGTTTCCATCACTGGTGTTAGATATCGGACAATGTTGGAAAATTTTTTAAGGCCAGCCGTGGAAAACCATCCGCAAGTATGGTTCCAACAGGATCGAGCCACAGCGCACACTGCGAGGGACACAATGGCTCTTTTACGCGACATCTTTGGTGAACGAATTATTTCCCGTACAAGCGATTTTAATTGGCCCCCGCGTTCACCGGATTTAACCGCTTCAAACTGTTTCCTTTGGGGTTATTTGAAAGGAAAAGTCTATATTAATAAGCCTCGAACCATACAGCAATTAAAAAATAATATACGCGACGAAATCAACAACATAACACCTGAAGTTTTGCGAAAGGTTATGGAAAATGTTTTGGAAAGAGCACGAATATGCGAAGCAGAAATTTTTCATAATTATATTAAAAATATTTTCCATTAATATACTGTATTTAAAATAAAAAAAAATTAATAATTATGTCTTAAATAAGAAGTTATAATGAACTCAAACCCCTTCGGTCATTTTGGGCCAGCCTGTATTTGCTGTTCGCTTTATGTATACTCCGCTATCATAGTTTTGACCACGATTATATGTAACAGTCTCATTATACTTAGTCATAAGAGGCGTATCCAAACCCGATGTAGAATCTGAGTATCGGATTTCTCAGATAATTATATGAATTACTACATTACATTACTAGGAAAACACAAGACGATATAAATGTGAGTCTTCTTTATATAACATTTCTTGTAAGAGAGACATTTACGCAATAAATTATGAATTAGTTCCACTAATCATGTTAATGCCACTTGATGTGTACTTAAGATAATTATGAGGGGCACGTTACGTAATGAAAAAATAAAGAAGAAATAATATCTTTGGAATTATATATTGGAGTTGTTTTAATTATTTTATTTAAGAAACAATAACATGGAAACATAAACATACATTCGCTCAAAAATAATTGATTTTAGTTCCCTAATTTGACAAACCGATCAAAATTCATGAATTGCGTTTCCTTAATTTATATTTTTAATCATTTCTAGAAATGTTGCCAAGGATTTTCAAATTTAATTAGAACATAAACATGTAATTTGAATTGCACTTCTTGATTTATATAAATACGATTGTAGATCATTGCATCCGTGACTTTTGAATGAAAGAATAAGATTTATCAAAGTTCTTAAAATAGGTGTTTATTTGAGCGATGATTTCATCGTTGGAGTCAAATCTCTTTCCACCGAGCCCATTTCTTCAGGTTCGGAAACAGAAAATAGTCACTGGGGGCCTGAGTCCGGATAATGTGGCGGATGAAGGAGCAATTGGTAACTCAAATGATGAAATTTTGCCAGGGCGACTACGCACGTGTGCACCCGTGCATTGTCTTGATGGAAGAGCACTTTCTTCTTGACCAAATGCGGTCGTTCTTTCTTCAAATTTCCGGTGAACCGGTCCTATAAGTTGTAATATTCGCCGTTGATTGTTTTTCCCTTTTGAAGATAATCAACGTGGATTATGCCGCGTGCACCCAAAAATCTGTCGCCACGACCTTGTTGGCCGACAGACCCATTTTGGCCTTCTTCGGTGCCGATTCACCCGGAAAAACTCAGTGCTTCGACTGCTGCTTGGTCGCTGATGTGTTGCAGTGGATCCATATTTTATCCGCGGTTATGAAACGGCGTTAAAACGCGTCCCGGATTGCAGTAGAAGAACACCCGGAATTCCTTTAAAGTTGTCACACGATGGATCGCGTTTGTGATCATCTGGGAGCAAACGTGCACTCATCTTGCGAATAGCTTTCGCATACGCAAACCATCATTCAATATCATCTCTGACTATAGTGAGCTCAATAGGCGCTCAAAACGTCCCACGTTACTCGTGCTTGTGCAATCACAACGAAATTTAGTAAACCTCTTCTTTACCATTAATTTTGATGGTGCAGGCTTTTCTGGTAAAGAAGTGGTTTACTGAATTTCGTTGTGCTTAGCCTCGGTTTGGGTGATGGTTTTCTTCCGCAAAAGAATGCTTCATGAGCTCACGAAATCCGCTTTTTTCCATTTTCGCCAAAATGCACAAGGTCGTCTGCTTTAAATGGCTGTCAAACTTTAACTAAGTAACGCAGGTTTGTCTTTTATGTTTTGCATACTGAGACATACAGGGGTCGGCATAAATCAGGCAACAAATTTGCATTAAAAGAAAAAAATGCAGCGTCAAAATGAATTTATTCAAAGAAATTACAAAAGGGATTCGAAAAAGGGTTACTGTAAGTGTTCAAATTGATGGCCATCTGGATCAATGCATTTACTGCAACGTTTCTCAACGGTGAGGCAGGTCCGGCGAAGCACGTCAAGCTGTCCGCGAAGATTTTCTAATTCTTCTTCAATTGCAGTTCGGAGGTCAGGAAGGGTACGTGGTCCTCTTGCAAAAACGCGGTCCTTGAGAAGGCCCCACAGGAAGAAATCACAGGGTGTCAGGTCACATGACCGTGCGGGCCACTCAACGATTCCTCGTCTGCCTATCCATTCTCCAAAATGAACATGCGTTTCAGCATTCGTCGTAAAGAACGATCGGATATTTGAAGTTCTCCCGATAGCCGCACTGCAGATTGGTTCGGCTGTTCGACAAACGCCAGCGCCACTGTTTCCATGTTTTCGTTAGTTGTTACAGATACCGGTCGTCCAGAACGCGGCGCGTCGGCAACAGAGCCCGTTTTTAAGAATTTCTGGTACATCTTCCACACTGTTTGGTAGCACAACGATTTGGTTGCGGCGAGTTCGAAAATTGTTGTTGAAATTCGGTAAACATAGTTTCGGATTCCGCGTTCGTACGAAGATACGACGTAACAAAAAAAACTCTTTCTTGAAGCGTGAACTTGTATCGGTTATTCATTCTGAAAACGCGTCTACTCGACGAGCACGTGTTATCATGACACCGAGACAACTGTCTGAAGCACGAACATGCTTCGTTTTAATCTTTTTCGACAGCGTTGCCAGACTTATGAGCGTTGCCGGACTTATGCCGATTTTTCGAGAGCGTTGCCTGACTTATGCCGACCTTTGTAGAGGACGTCACTAATCAGTACCAAAAATTAACCTCCATCTTTAGTTAGCTTATATCCAAAGTGCGATACGTGTAATGTTGTCGCTACAACTAACTGCCAAAGTTGAGAAGTTAGTCGAAAAATAGAATTAAACCCTGAAAATTTTTGCTCAATAATTTTTTATAATTTTCGAAGACAATTTTCTCAACAAGAATGCCTCGCCGATCATCCGTTCTCGAAGTGTCTCCAAAAAGATGGTCGCGACATTTGTCTCGAAAGCAGGTCATGTAGCAAAAATTTCTCTACAAGATCAAAGAACTGTTACTGCCGATTCGTATACAACCATTTGCTTAATGGAAGTCGTCGCTGAGCTCCGACAAACCAACCCACAACGACGAATCATCCTCCATTAACACAATTCAAGTTCGCATACAGCTCGCAAGATAATTAAATTTTTAACGCAACAAAGCGTTGAATTGTTAGACCATCCTCCGTACAGTCCCGAAAATCAAGAACGAACACATGGTTAAAGGTTCCAGTCGTCAAAACGAGCAGTCGATGCCTTCAAAAACACAATTTTGACTGTACCAACAAACAAGTGGAGTAAATTCTTCCAGAGTTAGTTCGTAGGCAAAAGTGCATTAATCTTCGTGGAGAATACTTCGAAAAACAATAAAGTCTTTAAAAGCTATCTACTGTTTTATTCAGCTCTATATGCAAAATATAAAAGACTATTTTCCTAGTAATAGTATCACAGGCACAAATTTCACCTGACCTTGCACCTCTGATTATCATGAAAATGACCAGACCAGTAACGTTCATTTTAAAAATTTTAACAGTGCAGATGTAACATATTTTAAATATTTTAATAACAGTTTTAATGTGTATGTAATCGTAATTTTAATCACACTAATAACAGAAATGAAATTTAATTATGTATAAAAGAAAGCATCTTCTGATGGAGACACGATTTCCTATGTAGAATAAAATAGTTGTCGAAACGTAAACACACGAATTTATTTATTTAACAAAAAGCCTAAGGTGGGACTCGAACCCACGACCTTTAGTTCTCTAGACTAACACTTTATCCCCTGCGCTACATAGCACCTGGATTCGAGTTATTAGAAATGCCTTAATTAAAATTGAAATTGAAATGCATTAATTCCACCGACGACAGAATATGATTATGTGCTCCTTAATAATGAAAATAGCTAAATACAACTCTTATACTTTGAAGAAGTTGTATAGTAAGACCAAAGACATAACACCTTTCTTTTTAGTCATAGTCATATTGTCTATAGGATACCATGTTCGGATGTTGTGGCGTTTATATAGGTCAGACATCGCAATGGCTAAAACAGCACATAACATAACATAAAAATGATGTTCGTATTGGAAAGAGATCTTGTGTATTGGTGGACGCACTTGATCGTGACCATACATTCAATGTTGTCAACGTTAAGATCTTAGACGTTGAAAATAAGCTTAAAAAAAGAACCTTTTTAGAAATAATCCACATTAACAGAGACACAAATAACGCTAATTATAGATCTGATACTAACAGACTAAGTATAATTTATTTTAATATACTCGGTTTGACGGTTAGTTGACCATCTAAAATTTTTTTGTTAATTGGTCCTTGTATTGTTATATTTATAGTGCATTGTTTTTTGGTTTTGATATTCCTGTGACTTTAGTTTTTTACTATATATTTCGTTTTATATTTTTTATGTTTTAACTTTCACAAATACATTTTTTTAAAAAAGTTGATGTGACACCCTATATCTAACGTGTGTTCATTTGAAAAGTCAATCTAGGTTACTTTGAAATTTTGATAGAATAAGACGCAAATATATTAGTATGTGTTTGTTGTTCCGTAAACGTAAATCCAAATGACATTTGATAATGTCAATCACAAATATCAATTAGTGCAAAAATAATCGTGCGTCGATTCTGGTTTAAATAAATTGCTTGTCAGTTTTTGAAATGGCTTTCACTTTAGAACATAAATTTTTTTTAGTCCAGGCTTATTTTCGAAGTGGTAATAAAATTGATGGTTTATGGGTTTATTCAAGATTGCATGGTAGAATTTCAAGTTGAGTTTCCACATTTTGTAATAGATTATATCATTATATACAATTTAAGAATACTTTGGATAGAACTTAAAAACTTTTTTCTGAAACTGGTAGTCTTTTAAGAAAATCAGGCAGCGGAGCAGTTAAGAAACGTACACCTCAAGTTGTCAATCGTGTTGAAGAAATAATGGAAAATGAACCACAAACATCTGTTCGACATTTGAGTCAACAAATAAACCTTTCTGTTGGTACAACTCACAAGTTATTAAAAAAAGATATGCAACTTTATCCATACCGTGTCACAGCAGTACAAGAATTGTTAGAAATTGATTACCCACGTAGACTACAGTTTTGTAATTGGTTTGTAAATATGAACAATAATGGAGAACTTTCGCAAAGAGTCATCTTTACTGGTTACATGGTTTTATAAAACGGGATACCTAAATTCACAAAATACAAGAATTTGGAGTAGTGAAAATCCACATGTAATTAATGAAGAATCGCTACATCCAGAGAAAATTGGTGTTTGGGCAGCGATTAGCCAAAGGCGAATCATAGGACCAATATTTTTTCAGGGAACGTTAACTGCTCAAAGGTACCGTACGGAAATTTTACAACCATTTGTCAATCAGTTGCATGATGATGAACTTCAAAATGTATATTTCCAACAAGACGGAGCACCTTGTCACTGTACTGCAGAATCTTTGGATTATTTAAGAGAATTTTTTGATGAGCGTATAATTAGTCGAAATACTGAAATTGCCTGGCCTGCACGTTCATGCGATTTAACACCTTGTGACTTCTTTTTGTGGCCTTATCTAAAAAATAACATATTTCGAACACCTATATTGAATTTGAATGATATGCTACAGACAATCGAAAAGAAATGCATGGAAATTAATAACAATCCAGTAATGTTGCAGAATATCATCAGAAATTTTGAACGGAGGATTTTTTAAAGTGCATTGATATTGAAGGACAACATTTTCAACATTTGTTATGGTTTTCAATAAATACCTATTATTTGTTATTTATTTGTATGTATGAAACTGTCAAAATATACGACTTCGTAGGTTAAGTAGTAAATTTTAATTTACGACATACTTCAAATTGTTTTCAGTAAATCACATGCTACTAGATTGACTTTTCAAATGAACACTTGTTATAGTTACATTAATGTTTTAAATTTAATCAATTTTAATGTCTGCGTACGTTACTTTCATGTTTTGAACTCTACATTCTGTAAGTATTTTACTATTGCTTTGTACACTAATTTATTTAAGGTCTTGTTCATTAATCTTGTAGTATCTCCAGAAGAAACAACAAACTCGTTGTGAAATTTATTTTAACCAATATAGTACGGTCGATAATTTCTTTTAAGTTTATATATATATATACATATATATATATATATATATATATATATATATATATATATATAAAACGTGTGTATAAATTGTCGCAAAAGCTACACGCAGCGACGTTCTTCGTTTGGTTCTGAATAAAAAATCTTTAATGCTAAAATGTCGTATCATGCTTCGTTTGTTTTCACGGGGTTCTTGAAGTTCAGACTTTTAGTGCGTAACTAACCTTTGCTCTTCGATATCTGTTAATAGAGATAGATGCAATTTAGTTTAAAGAAAAAATTTTTACTAGTATTATTTCGTAAACGTTTTCTTATTGATTTAAAAGCTTGTTTTAAACATTTATTCATTAACGTACTTCCACGAAAAACACATTTGGCAACGTTGTAGAACAATAAGTTTGTATTTCAAAGTGAGTTCAATCAAAATCATTACTGTCAAATTTTGACATTTACGAATTTACGAAGCATGATACGACATTTTAACATTAAGATTTTTTATTCAAAACCGAACGAAGAATGTCGCTACGTGTAGCTTTTGCGACAATTTATACACACCTTGTATATATATATACATATATATATATATATATATATATATATATATATAAACTTGACTTGGGTTCGAGTGCCAACATAGACAATATTTTTCAATTAAAAAATTTCGTATGATTTGCTTTGTAATTTGTAGACAGCAATGTTTACATCCCCACTTACTTTGCAATTACATACATACTAACTTAATATTTGTAAATATTTCATATAAAAGCCGAAAAACTCCAATAATTTATCAATTGTTATATATATATATATATATATATATATATATATATATATATATATATTAACTTCGTGACCTTGGTATGATATGGTAAACCTAATCAGTAGGCGATTAAAGGTCTGTATATTACTTCAAAATATATGTATTTAAAAAACTCTACATGTTTCGGCGGTACGCCTTTATCAAGAGTATACAAAATATAAATGACAGAATATAAAATGTAGAAACATGTAGTTTTTTAAATACATATATTTTGAAGTAATATACAGACCTTTAATCGCCTACTGATTAGGTTTACTATATATATATATATATATATATTACACCTGTGCGCTTTCAACCATTTATGAGTACTTCTAGTTTTTATATGTGTTAAAGTAGCGACCCGAAAGGCATGTGTATATCCAAGCCATAAATTTCTTTATTTCTCGGAAAATAGGATCGAAATATCTTTTTGGAATGAAACTCGAATGTATTTCCCTATATTTGGAAAACCGTTACATACAAAGTAATGATAAGCACCGTCATATATTTATTATCCTAATGTAATTTGTGGTGTTCCGTAGGTAATATTATATATTGCACGAACGTTATCTGAAAACTTGCCTCATCGAGAAAATGTATGGAAATGAAAACAAAAAGTATCCAGGTTAAATCTTCCATGCATTTCAGTGATTTTCATATCACAGTGTGCGCGAAATTTACAAGGAAGGTATGCGAAGAAAATAACGGGTTCAGTCATAAATAATTTACATTTCAGTAAAAGAACTTTATTTATCAAAAAAGCAAACAATCATGTCTTTATCTATAATACGTGGTATAGTCGAAAAATTTCGGAAATTGGACAACGCTGCTTAGTTTGATAAATGATGCATGTGCATTAGTATACTGCAATGTGCCAAAAATATGCCATTTTTCCGATTGTCAAAATATCAGTCAGTTTGTGCAGGGTGCAGTTTTAAAGTTTGCTAATCGTATTAAGATTAACTCGTGAAAATGTTCGTGCTATGATTTATTATGGATTTTTGTTGCGGTTTACATCAATACTAATTCATACAACGTTTAATTTTTGCATTTGACGATGAAGCGCCATCGTAGACAACGGTATATCGCTGGTTTCAAGAATTCAAGTGTGGTCATACTTCGCTTCAGGATCAAGCAGGGAAGAACGTCCTGCAACATATATTGTTGCAGTAAATATCGATGCTGTACTTCGAATGATTGAAGAAGGTCGTCATGTAACGTATGATGAGATTCAAGCATGTTTGCACAATTCTAAGATCTCGATACATTCAATTTTTCATACTCATTTAGCCGTGAAAACTTGGTTCTTGTTGGATGCCGCATAATCTTTCCATGACTCAAAAAGACGATCGCGTAAAATGGCACAAAGCAATGCTGAAAAAACTCAATCACGGATCTTCTAAAGATATCTATGGCATCATTACAAGTGATGAATAGTGGATATATTCTTATAAACCGGAAACAAAGCTACGATCGACTTCTAAACAAATGATGCGTGTTTAATAACAAAATGTGGTCATGCTGCTACAATTATTCTGGAGAATCGTCGATTTGTAAATGCGGAATGGTATCTAACAAATTGCTTGCCCGAAGTTATTGATGAATGGCGAAAAAGTAACCCTAAACGTGCAATCATCCTTCATCATGATAATGGTTTTCCCCATGGCGTTCGCGCAAATTCGATTATTTGCGAAATAAAAGCATTGAATTAATCCAGTCAATAATAATGACGTTCGAAATGATTGTTTTCAACAATAAAAAAAAAGGAAGCGGAGCCACCGCTTTTCCAGTTCAGATGAGGCCATTACTGAATTCAGGTCACATATTTTGAGTACGCCAACTTCAGAATGGCGTAAATGTTTCAATGATTGGTTTGAACGAATAAAAAATTGGATAAAATTTAATGGTGAATATTTCGAAAAATAATAAAGTCATTATTTGCAATTACTAGTTCTATTTATCAGATAGCTTGTTAATTATGCCTTTGGCGTAGAATTGAGTTGGTTTTCATGTAAAAAAGTTTTTGAAAAACTCTCGGACTTGGTTATTATTAGAGAAATTTTGCCCCATCAAAATATTTTCCATGGCTGTAAAACTTAGATACCTTGGGTGGTCCACGGGAAACGGATGGATTAAAAAAAACAATTGCTCTTAAAGTTTTAAACATAGACAAATTTTATTATTATAGAAATAAAGGTAAGGTTATGCCATTTACAAAAAAAATACCTTGATTCATTTTTTAAAAATTACATCACCCAAATGACGGCCATTGCAACGGACACACATTTCAAGTCTTTCTCGAAAACTTGTTTCCACTTGTATCAATAACTGTTCATTGATTAGTTCAATTTGGTTCCGAATTGCAGTCTTCAATTCTTCTAGAGTACGTGGCTTTTCTTTGTAAACATGTGCCTTCAGGTGACCCCATAGAAAGAAGTCACACATTGATAAGTCCGGTGAACGTGGTGGCCACGCAACATCACCAAACCGTGAGATCACTCGCCCTGGGAACAATGCTCGAACTGCTGCCATAGAGGCTCGGGCCGTATGAGCAGTAGCCCCGTCCTGCTGAAACCATACGTGATCGAGATCGATTTCTTGTCTTTCAAGTTCCGGAATGAAAAAGTCTGTCATCATATTCACATATCGTTCAGAAGTCACAGTCACAGTACTTTCGTTTTCTTCAAAGAAAAATGGTCCGAAAATTCCACATTTTCCTACAGCACACCAAACGGTGACTTTTGGACTGTGCAATGGTCTCTGATGTAGCTCACGAGGATTTTCCAAGGCCTAATAACGGCAGTTCTGTTTATTAACAATCCCATTCAAATGGAAATGAGCTTCATCACTCATCACAATTTTCATATCCTCATTCTCTTCAAACATGTTTAACATTGTCTCAGCTAACGTAATGCGTTGTTGATGATCAGGCTCATTTAACTTCTGTACAATCATAATTTTATATGGATGAAACCCTAAATCCTTGTGTAAGATGCGTTTCACTGTGCTCTTACTCAGTCCAAGTTCCATTGCGTGACGCCTTGCGGAACGGCCGGGACTGCGCTGAATTGCATCTCTCACTCTATCCACGTTTTGTGGTGTACGTGCAGTACGAGTAGGGCCGGGTGGCTTTGTTTTCATTACTGATCCTTTAGATCTAAATGCATTCACCCACCTTAAAATTGTATTCCGACTTGGGACTTCACGATGACGACCAATACGAAAGTGACGCCTAAAGCATCGTTAAGTTTCAATAACAGACTAACCACTTTTTACAAAGGTATCGTCTACAAACACGCGATGATCTTTCGTCCACAGCGGCATGATGACAACTAAATGGCATGGAGTGGGGAGTTGAATAACCTTCACCGCGAGTTTCTCCCTCCACCAGTCGCCAAGTACTGCGCGATTTAAAAACGTCCGTTTCCCGTGGACCACCCTGTATTTCTTTTCAATTTCATTTTTTTTTCTTTCAACAAATAAATCATCTAGAGCTTAATATATTTTAGAACAAAAACTTTTGTAAGCAAAGCGTTGCTCAATTATTAGTGAATGAATTTAAAATGCCATTTTTACTTTTATTACAAACCTGCTATCATAATTTCCTAAGTTCATGCGTGGTTAGTTCTTAATATATTTACTGTTTAATAATACAAGATTACAAATGAAACAGACATGCAATATACATATCTGTAACTGCACACATGGACAATACAGATTATCGATTTTTAGGATTCAAAAAAAAACGTAAAAAAAAAACATAAAATTTAATTTTTTATTAACTTTTTTTTTATTATAAAGTTTGGACCTTGCCATTATGTGTGAAATACAATTTCATTCTGCCTCGGGATTTATGGCAATACTCGATCCTCTTGAGGTAATTTTGGACCACTTTTCGACACATTTTGACCAATGTAGTCTTTCAAATGCTCTAAAGTTAGAGGATTGTTTGCATAAACACGATATTTTGCATAGCTCCACAAGAAAATGTCTAACGGCGTCAAATCGCATGATCTCGGAAGTCAATTGACGTCGCCAAAACATGAATTTAGACGGCCAGCAAACTTCTCGCGTCATAGAGCCAAAATCGGTCGTGTTGTGTGACTTGTTATACCGTCTTGGTGGAACCACATATCGCCCAAGTCCATATGTACAATCGCAGTCCAAAAAAGTTTGTTATCATTTGACCATGGCGATCATTTTCTGGATGTAACGGCCTCTCTTCAATTATTTGACGATTTTCAGAGCCCAAAATGCGACAATTTTGCTTATTTACGTACCCACCGAGTGAGAAATGTGCCTCATCGCTGAAGAGAATTTTGTTCGAAAAATCATCATTTATGGCCTGTTTCTCAAGAAACCATTTAACGTATCTACTGCGTTGTTGATGGTCAGCAGGCTTTAATTGCTGCGTGAGCTAGATTTTATACGGATGTAGATGTAAATCTAGATGCAAAATTCGCCATAATGAACCGTAAGACAGGCCCAATTACTAAGAACGCTGGGGAATCTACAAATTCTGCTCTTTGGTCACACTTTCATTCACGGCGGCTATATTTTCAGCAGAGCGTTACATTACGATGACGCACATGCTTCTGAATATCTAACACGGTCCCCGTTTCTTCAAAATTTTTTTACGAGTTTTTTTCACTATCTTGCCAATTCTTTGCACAGTAGAACGATTATGACGGCCACAATCGTTTCTAATTGCGCGAAACGTGGCTACGTTTGAATCCCCACTTTTGTGATATTTGCCATAAATATTTGACAGCTGCCAAATAACAGCCTTACGTTTTTGAAACCACGAAATGGATAACCCATTATATGTAGATGTTTGTGATAGGGATATACATGGTGGGGGGAACTGTAACTACGCCGCACAGACGTTCATTTACCTCGCTTCCACGATGTATGTACATATTTTTTCTTCTTTTGTCAAATATCAAATATGTCAACAAAGAGTCTACAGAATATACTACTCATGATTTTACCCAATCTCGATTATATGTAAAAATATCGAGCGATCAAGATAATTTGTAATCGAGTCAACCTTGAAACCGAAATTGTATGTCGTAAATACATTCGTCCTCAGTTGCATAGTTTACATTAACTGTTGATATTTTAGCTGTCAACTGACATTTTACTTGACGTTTGTAATGTAAGTGCAGTTCAAGTAAATACATACGATTTCTGATTCAAGGTTGACTCGATTACAAATTATCTTGATCGCTCGATATAATTCGCTACATGAAATCATTTTTAACACATTACAATGTAACATAGTTATCCTTTCTTTATTACAATTTTAATAAAAAATATATGTTATTAATTACTTTTCTAAATAATTAGTCATTGTTCAGTAACAAATCCGTATCCGAAGGAAGATTAAAATGAATCAGTTCTGTTCGTCCATGCCTGCTAACAGTCCCTTCTTTGAATTACTATAAATGACGCCATACATACTGTCACTTCCAACGATTTTTTTTAGCACAAGTTACACACAATCATGTCAAGACAATGACCTAATATATGTAATTCTTTTTAATAAATTTTAAATAATACGCTTTGTAGAATATAGTGTATGTGCAACTGTATGAAAAACAATTAAGCAAGAAATACCAATATAATTTTAACGATATCTGATGAAGAATGTTAAATAGGTATTGTATTTTATTTATCATATAATTATTTAACATGAAGGATACTGATACACGAGAAGAGAAACTGCAAACTCGACAAGGTAAGGCCAACCTTGAGGATTTATGTTTCCTATAATATTTATAAAATAGACACTCTTACAGCATAACTTATTAATCTTTTACATTTTTTAAGCTACAAGTCACCATTCTGAATTGGTACATATTATGACTTTATGTGGAAAAATATTTAAAAACAAAATTTTATTTAAATTTATTGTTTATTAAGTATGTATTTAGTACTGAAAACCACAATACTAAATGTATATGTTTGTAAGTAAACCAGTCAATGCATATTGAGATGTTTTTCTTTGGTTTATTCATGATCTCTAGAGAACGGACACGCTTACCACCCAGTGCAGTACTGGCGAAAGGCCGTATTTCTAAAATATTTAATTTTATTTATATAATTGGAAAATAATTGGTGATCTATAAAATTACGAAATACATATTTATTTGTTGAAAAGTTGTATTTTTAAAGTTTTTAATTTTATTTCTACAACTGGAACATTTTTATTAGTTCATTTTGTCGTTCAAGTTGAGTAAAGGAGTATTAATATTGACTAGCAATAGTTTCTAAAGGTTTTCTTCTGTCAATTTTGTTCTCTTTGAATTAAGTACATCCTTATAAATAGAAAACGTCCTTTCTACATCGCAACTGGTTATAGGTGCATACTGGAAATATTCTTTTATTTCTTCATTTTTAGCAGTTAGATTTTGTGGAATTGTCTCCATACATAATTGCTGCAATGTAATTAAATCTGGATTTCTATTAAGAATTGCTTCAAACTTTTGCCGAAGGCCACATCCGAAGTCACTTGGAATACTTTTCAAATTATTAACAGCCACATCTAATGTGGTTAATCCGTCATTTAATTTGAGATTTCGATTTTCAAAATAAGTGATTAGTTTTGGCAATTTTCCAAAGTATTCGTGAAGAAAGTACAACTGATTTTTTAAATTTGGGATTTGTGTGAGCTCCTTGCACTCACCAATACTTCTAGCATCCTCCTTTAGCAGTGTTACGAAATGTTTTAGACTATCGAAATTCTCAGCATAATAACTAGTAGCTTCCAGCCATGTTCCCCATCTAGTTATTACTGGAGTGGGAGGCAGTGACAGAGATGGAAATTTTTCCCTGAAAAGAGCTACTCTCAATGGTGCTTTTCTGAAAACTTTTTTAAAAGCTGATACAAGTCTATCAACTTCCGGAAAATGTCTCTGATATATTCACAGATTCTGTGGAGAGCATGTGCTACACAAGTAATATGCAGCATATTAGGATATGTTTTCTTCAATATCCTGCCTGTTTTTAACATATACGCAGCACTATCACTGACAAATAAAAGTATTTTTTATTTGTACGTGGCGTCCGAATGAAGCATTTTTTGCATATTCTCCTTAATGGTTTCAGAAACTGTTTCCGCATCAACTCTATTTATAACACTTGTTGCTATTACATATGAGTTATAGGGAATAGTTGGATGTAGTACACCAGCTACAACATTTACCACACAGCGTCCTAACATATCCACCGTTTCGTCGGCGCTTATCCATATGAATTGATTTAAAAGATGGCTTCTAATGCGTTCTACTGTTCTCGTATAGCACCTAGAAACATAATATTTGCGTAAAGTTGATTCATCAGGAACATTTCGACCAGTATATTTTTCAGAAATATTTTTAAAGTTTATTTAATGGAATATTAGCCGCCATAAAAGTTTTACAGAGTTCAGATGTGTTTGCGATCCCAAGTGACGAATTTTTGACGATATTTTACGGATTTTGTAATAAATTTCGGAATCACTGACAATGGACATACAATCAGTATGACCGTCAATCCATTGTTTTACAATGCCGTTCTCGACATTCTTCCATATCATGTCTGAAAAAGTAACTTAAACAATGCTCTAGATCTAAATAAATGAAAACTAAAAATGTGTGCGTAAGTTATTGAAACTGAACGAAATTCAATGCACTCTTACGTCGAAATAATTGGTAGAAATAGATTCAATCAAACGATATTAAACAGGATCGAATCACAAAAATTACGATGTAATTAACAGATAAAACTATGAAAACAAGAAACTTACTCACAGCACTTTATTTATCTTACGAAATATAAACTAACAAATAAAATACATTATAAAAACCCTGCTTCTATCTACGCTCATGAAAACACTTTAAAAAACACTATATTCTCCGAATACAATAGCTGGCTTGTCCATTGTTATCGCGGCGAGACCAGGTGTCCGAGTAAGTCAAACAAATACTTCATTGAATTACGCCGGGATGTACTGAGCGACGTTATACACAATTCCAATTGCCGATAGCGTTTTATGGAAATTGCGTCCGTTCTCTAAATTGATCTCCGATTTATTGGGACCTGCAGATTATTGGTACTTTCCCAATTTGTGCCCCGATTAAACAGAATCGACTGGATATTGTTTTATAAATCGCTATTTTTATTTCCTCTGTTGTGGTTTTATGTCGAATTTATAATCAAATTTATTTATTCTTCCTGTGGTGTCAATCATACTGCCTAGGTAGCTGGTGACTTGTTCTATTGTTTCATTTCCTATTCTTAAGTTTAGATCCAATTCTTTGTTACTTATTACTTATTACCACTGATTTTTTCTATTGATAATTAGATTTAGTGTCTTAAGTATCCAAATACCCAGCTTCTTTAAATTTCTGTTCTAAAACGTAACGCAATTTTGGAATACATATCCTAATTTAACATAGAAAATACTCTTCGAAACACCCTTTCCACTTTCAAAAATGATATTGATCACTGATCAATATCTATTTCGGAATTTTGGAATACATATCCTAATTTAACATAGAAAATACTCTTCGAAACATCCTTTCCACTTTCAAAAATGATATTGATCACTGATCAATATCTATTTCGAATGCAACAACACTGATCAATGATCAGTGTTGTTGCATTCGAAATACAGTTACTATTTGCTAAATAATATAAAAACTACAAAGATAAGAACTTTTTTAACGTATGGTATAAACGAATTGTTATATTTTCTAATGCAGACGATTAAATCTCTAGAACAAGATTTACGGAACCCGAAGTTGGTCCCCGACAATCGTGCACCTTGCGTGTACATAGAAGAAATAAAATTCCCATCCCCTTTTTATAAAGATTCATGAAATACAATGGCCAGAATATATTTTCTCAGAAGATCCCTTTTTTTATAGGATGATGTAGGTACAGATATAATAAGAGCAACATTGTACCTGCTTGCGATCCTGTTGAAAATAACAACACGTTATTCCGATTCGATGATAATTTTAATTATTCCTTGTGCAGAGACTGCATAAAATATCAAAATACAACATTACAATCATATTTATCTTGCATATTTTATGTTAATTAAAAACTATCAGAAGACTATGCTGTTAGCAATTTCGTATTTAAACAAGTTCTAACGTCAGTTTAAAGTTCGAACGGATACTACTTATTACAGATTTGTTTTCATTTCTATATATGTAAATAAATGTGTTTAAATTATATGTAAGAAAATTGCAGTCAATGCCATTATGTTTATAAGTTGTAATTAAAATGTATGGTTATAATTACAACACCATGAAGTAATTAAATTATCTAATCACTATTGTAAGTTTCAATAAATGTGTGAACTACGACCGCAAATTGTCATTATTTTATAGACAGGCGTTAATTAAATATACACACCGACAAATTTAAAGGAACAAACATAAAATCTTATTATCATCTCTATAGTATGTATATCGTTAATATTTCTCAGGTAATCTCCTAATACGAAGTTAGGTGGAGTTATTTGCAATTTCTGTTACAAAGGTTGTATTATGTGAAACCTGTTGAAGAACAAAATTAGACGTCAGACTCGAACAAAATATAACTTTATTGTACATTTCGAACATGGTTAATCATTTAACCCATTAGTGGACAAAGTTATTTTTTCTGGAAATTTTATTATTTTGTTCAATATTCATGATGATATGACATTAAAAATGCTATAAATAAGCTGGGTTTCTAAATCCATTTGAGAATTTGCAAAATGTAGGCCGTCCCTTATAGGGGACGCCGTCCTCTCGGACATTAGTTTTTAATATAATTGGATCTCTATTATGTTGGGTCAATGTTAAATTAATTATATGAAACTTGCAAGCTAAGATAAATAACTTATACACTTACAAGAAAATTCTTACTGTTTATTAAGAAATTATCGAAGATTACAGCAAACATATTTCATTTCAAGTGAAAATCTTTGAAACATTGTTTCGGATGCAAGGCAATATTACATTTCTCGCATATAAACTGACTTTTCTTTCCACAATGTTTACATCTTCGGTCGGTATTATTGTATATAATCATGTGTCCAGTATTGTCAAACCTTACATCAGTGAGTGGATTGGAGACACGTCCCTGGTGTGGTTTTGAACCAAAAGATTTCAAGAGTGTCAACGCTATATATCGGCGAAATACTAATAAAGACTGTGCATTATTTCCATCTGGCTTCAGCCGTTTCATCAAAAGCCATCCATTGACAACTGAAACGTCTAATAAGTACATTACTAACGGCCAGTACCACTTCCTTTGTCGTATTCTAGTTCTATAAACAGCTACCAAACCATCCAACTCAACGCCGCCCATTCCTTTATTGTATCCAGCCACGATTTTTGGCTGTGGGAGATTTTTCCTACATTTGGAAACTCTATCCTAACGAGTAACATTTCCAATTGAATTGTCCTCAAAATTTGAAGCTATGGACACCACCTTGTTGTCCTTCCATTGCACTAAAAGTGTAGAGTGTTGATTAGCATAAAACTTGTAGCTGCCTCTACTTTCTTTGTTCCAACTTTTTTTACTTGGAACAGAACACTGTTCAAGTCTATTCTCGCGAATAGTTCCTGTAGCGCAATATTTTTGCGCAGATAGGTGAAGCTAGCAATGGTAAACTCGTAAAATAATTGTCGAAATATATTTTGTAGCCTTGATTTTTAGGCACCTCAGTTTCCTGAAGTAAAGCCAAAACAATATCACCACCAACTCCAAAACGTTTTTCAAGACTGCTATTCTTTCCTGTGTATATATCGAAATCCACCATATACACTTCATTAGTACATAAAGCCCAATTTTTAAATCCGAAGCGTATAGGTTTCCCACGGATATATTGCTTAGCGTAATGTTTCCCAATAAGGAACCATACTTTCATCGATTGAAAGATGTTCCTGCAAACCTCCATGTTGTCTGAAATTTTTGGCAAGTTTGTCAATGAGCGGCCTGATTTTGTATAACCGGTCTTCCTGCACGAGTGTAGCGTTGTCACTGAAGTGAATATGTTTCAATATTTTTTCGAATCTTTTCAATCGCATGCTATCTTGCACAATTTTCGGTACATCGTCTTCATTAGACCAATAAATTCTTCTGTTCGGATATTTTCCATATCCCGAAAATAAAAGAATTGCCAAAAATACATGTAACTCATCTGTAGACAAGTCTAAACTGGTATTCTTTTGCAATGCATATTTGTTAGATTGCTCTACTATAGTGCTTAATAGCTCCATGTCAAAGAAAAGCTTGAAATAGTCCAATGGAGTTTTGGCATTTCTGCTGCCAGTAGATGGCTGCTCCGGATCACACTCTCTGCGTGTTCCATCTGCTATTACTGTGGGATTCTTTGTCCATTTAGATTTCTCATATGATTGTTCACCTTCATCGTCTGCTTGAAGAATGATATATTTTCAGTAATAAACTAGTTTGTATATTAGTTTGTCGTTACCTTTCATGCTCCTCCTCAGCTCTGCTAAACTCATCAAATCTTCTGCTTCGTACTCGTCGTCATCGTCATCATGCACCAGGTCACAGGGCTGACTAAGAATCCCTCGAGGTAAGTGATTCACATTTCCTACATGGTCATCATCTGACTCATCACTATCAACATCTGTCTCATTAGAATTGTCGGAAGGGAGAATAAATACATCAGGCGAGTTGATATCATCATCCTCTATAATGTCCATGAGTTGCGCGAGAGTCAACCTGTAAACGTGTAAGACATCAAGTTACAATGAGCGACGTCCCCTATAAGGGACATCACATATTTTCAAGTGTTTTGGAAAACACATACATTCTAACACTGATTTACACAGCCAGGTCTATTTATTACAGTCATTTTTAAGTCATCAATATGAAACAATCAGCACTTCAGTAGGCCAGTCTTATATAAAATAAGTAAATACTTACCCGTTATTCCGTGTGGAGTAGAGTGCAGGATCCATTTTGAATTTGAAGACACACTGTCACCTTTCTAGCACAAACTGCAAATGAAGTTTGTTGACCTCGGTTGTGATAGTGCTACTACAGTGCGCAAGTCCGTATATACTCCCTCCCAATAAAATAAATACAAACAACGCCGTCCCTTTAAACGGACGCTGTCCACTAATGGGTTAATGTGTATTTTCTTTTGCTTCACTAGCGTGTGTTGCCTCCACGAGCCCTTACAACTGCCGTCATTCGTCTTTCCATACTTTCGATCAGTTCTTGAGGCAATCTGTCCCATTCATCAATCAATACAACTCTTACTTCCTCTGTTTTAAATAGCAGGAATTCTTGACCTAAGTCTTCTGCCTAGCATGTGCCACACATGTTCGATCGGCTTCAGGCCAGAGGAACACGCTGGCCAATTGTTGCTATACCCGCTTCGTTAGAAAGTTAGTTACACAGTGGGCGACGTGTGAGCGCGCCCACGAAAGGTGAAATTTTCTCCGATATATGGGGCAAAAGGTACCACATGGTTTTGGAAAATATCTCTGATGTCCCTGTATGCAGTTAACGTTCCGTCATCGATCACCACTCCGTACGTGCCTCCAAACATATGTCGTCCCATACCATAATTAAAACGCCACCAAAAGATACAGTAGTAGTAAAATTAAATAGTGCATTTTGTGCTCCTTGGCGTCGATAGAATCTTTCTCTAGCATAAATTGAATTCACACAGAAGTGGCTCTCGTCCGTAAACAAAATTTGACCCAATTGGTCATCATTCCAATTTCGATCTTCTCCACCATATTCTAGTCGCGCTTTGGCACATATGAATTGAGACCAACTTTCTTAAGTCTTCTTCTTACTGTACGCTCACTTATGGTGGTTCCGCGAACATCTTCCAGTATGCTTCCAGATACTTTCAGCATGAAAGATTATGGCAACTGTATTTTGAAATAGAAGGATTTTGTTAGTGGATTTTAAGCCAAGAGGAACAACAATCTATGCTAATGCGTATTGTGCGAGGTTGAAGAAACTCTGGCGTGTCGTACAAAAGAAGTGGCGTGACCTACTGTCTTCCGGTGTGATCTTGCTCCATGACAATCCAAGGCTACATGTTTCTGCACAAAGACAGGTCTAATCAGGTCTTTTATAGTCCAGAACTTGCATCTAGTGATTCTTGTTGTGGTACTTAAAGGAGTTCCGTGGTGGTCAACGGTTCGACGACGACGAAGAAGTGAAAACTGTAGTCACGGATTGAGCTTCTTCACAGGCGACAGATTTTTTTGACATCGGAATTCAAAAACTTGTTGAACGTTATGACACATGTTTGAACAAAAATGGAAATTACGTAGAAAAGTATTTTAATAATATTTACAGTATTTTCTTCTTATTCAAAAACGGACGTTATTTAAAAAAAAAACCGTCGTAAGGGCAATAATTTCCTTAATACAGCTAACGTTGCTTCAATAATAATTTTTGGACCTTTTCCTTATTTTGTAGAGAACTTTATAACGGTTCGATATTCGATTTTGTTCATTTGCACAACAACACTAACTGACAGATAACAAAGTTAATAATGTTGCAAATGTTTTGTAAATTTGCACGTAAGTTACCAAGGCACATTTGATTTTAACAAAGCATAATGGGAAATTGCATTAAAATTTAAACGCCCTCTGTACTTTGCAATAGGTTGGTCGAAATTTCTATTACGAGGGTAGTTCGGAAACTAAGTGGCCTAACAAAAAAAACGCAAGTTTTTTTAACAAAAAACATTTTATTTTTCAATATTGTCTTCAGCAGACTCAACACACTTATTCCAACGATATTCCAAATTAGTAATGTCTTCATTGTATGTCGATGAACCCATGTCCTCGAAATAGGTATTTACAGCAGCGATTACCTCGAAATTAGACGAAAATCTATTACCGCCGAGACATTTTTTCAGGTTTGGAAAGAGATGACAATCACTGGGAGCCAAATCTGGAGAATAGGATGAATTAGGCACTAATTCAAATTCCAATTCAAGAATTTTTACCGTTGCAATCGCAGACTTGTGGGCAATTATCCCGATGGACAAGCACTTTCGTCTTTACAAAATGAGGCCGTTTCTCTCTGATTTTGCCTTTTAATTGTTGCAACAAATTGGCATAACACTCCCCATTTATTGTTTTCCCCTTTTCTAAGTAGTCGACCCAGATAATTCCATAAGAATCACAAAAAAAAACAGTTTCCATAACCTTTCCTACTGACAAAACCGTTTTTGGCTTCTTTGATGTCGGAAATCTTTTTTTTTTGTCCATTGTTTGGATTGTTCTTTGGTTTCGGGAGTGTAATGGTGGACCCAGGTTTCATCGAGGATAATGAAACGGTGTACGAAGTCCTTCTGATTGCGGCTAAAACGTGCCAAAATTTCGCAGAAAACACCCAAACGATTCAGTTTTTGCTCCGGTGTGAGTAACCGCGGCACCCAACGCGCGAATATTTTTCATTTCCCATTCTTCAGTTAAAATTTTGTGCACACTGTCATTTGAGATACCTACAATAGGTTTGTTTTTGCAGGCGTTTTGAAACGGTTTGAAAATCATTTTATAATCACTTTTATACGCATGCGTCAATTACAATAGTTTCCAAATTATTCCCAATTTTATCGTTGCTAAAACGAATTTCAAATTCGTGGCAGCCAGTGACATCTACCATACAAATAGTAGAATTTCAGAATTTTCAAATCTATCACATACTTCTTGAGCAACATGTCTGCTTACGCGAAAATGTTCTATGAATTCATTGTCTGTGTATTGAGGAATAATTATTTCAAAATAATTTTCATTCCTTATTTTAATTTTATCTTGAAATTGTATTTCTTCTTCACTGGTAAACTCCCACTCAGTACTACTATTGTCACTAGTAGAGTGGACCAATCCGGAGCGAAAGCAGAGGCGTGACTAACGAATTGGTTCACGATTACTTAGTATGTTGTTCATGGTCATCGTGTGTACACGTATAATAGCAGCAGGAAAGTGTATTCTGTGTATTTAATAATGTTGCACAGCTATGTTCGATAGAAGACGCAAGAAATGAGTGTATTTTAAGTAAGTTTGAAAGTCACGCGTCTGCTTTCGCTCCGAATTGGTCCACTCTAGTCACTAGTGCATAAACTAAATAAATCTGACATTCTTTTCATAAAACCACTACGATCTACACAAAACAGTCAAACAACGAGCGCGATGGAGATTTAAAAAACATTCAGTGGCCTACACATTTCTCCACCTTCCGTGCATAAAAATGAAACGCGCATGCGTCTGATATTCGGTTTTACGAAAATACTCAAACCATTCCAACCGATTGAAAATCATTTCACATGAGTTTTCACAACGATTTAAAAACTTGCAAAAACGACAAATGTTTTATCAGTCTTTGATTTTATTTCTCTGTCCGAACGCTTTTTCTTCAATGCGCACACTCCTGATTAAATGATTTTTCCGTCGACCGTGTATTTACATCCGTTATTAACGTTCTCAAAATCATACATTAATGACCCTTATTAATGCATGATTTTCTGTTAATGAACGATTTTGATGGTTTCCATGGTAACCAAGGAAATCAACAAAATCAAACAACAAGTTAATACAGCTAAAAAAATTCTTTGTGAAACTACAACACAGGCTTGTCATACCACTCCTTCTACCGACGCTGAAATAAATTCTGTGGCAAATATCCAAAGTAGTGAGGTAAACTTACATTCACAAAACCATACAAATTCTAATGCGTGTCCAATTACTTTTACTAATTGTAATATTTCGACTATGAACATATATAATTATAAAAATGATCATTAATAAATAAAAAAAAGTTGTAAACTGTTTTTCTCCACTTTAGAAAAATATACGGTCGGCGGAAAAGTATTGTAACTAACTCTTACATTAAAATGCGATTAATGATCTCGAACACTAACGCGCTCGCTGCGCTCACGCGTTAAAATATCTCGATCATTAATCGCCTTCATTAATGTACTTGTTGGTTAAATAACTATAAAACGCCTGCAAAAACAAACCTAATATCTGCTATCTCGCACACTTTTACTCGATGTTCGGTGTACGGTGGACGATACGTTGGACTTTTTCAATCATACCTGGAGCAGTAACGGTTCATAATTTGTGCTCATAGGACCACGCTTGTATTCGTCAATCCAGCTTTTAACCATTGAAAACGAAGGAGCGGTTTGTAATAGTGTTGAATCCAGCTCTGCTTTGATGTCGGTTGGTGTTAGCCTTTCAAAAGAAATTACTTTATCACTGCTCTCAACTCAGTCTTTTCCATTATTACAAAATCGCACGAGATGTTCACTTTAGCGTATTGTCAAAAACAGACTAATTGACAGATTCTTCTGTACTGTCATATTTAACCTATTAAAGGATGATTCTACAGAATAGAAAAGAAGATTGCTGCGTTCACTTTGGCTTACTGTCAAAAACATACTAATTGACGGGTCGCTCTGTACTGGCATATTCAATCTATTAAAGGATGATTCTACAGAATGGTAAAGAAGATTCCTGCAAATTCGCGCCATCTCTGTGTTCACGTAGTTTCCGAACAATCCCCGTAATTCACTATTGAATTCACTATTTCATAAATCAAACAAAAAAGAAAATTCTCATGTAATACAGACTTTTTTAGACATTGTAGGTTTGGTTGAGCTTTCTTTTGTGAATCAATTAAAATTACGTTACCGGATTATAACCCTACATTAATATTTTTATAACAAACACACAAATAAAGCAATAACCTTTAATTTATCGCACCCTATTTCACGATAATTCACTTGATAGTTTCTGAGCCCAGACGAAATAATATGTTATGCATCTATGTGTGTGTGTGTGAATTTTGAGAACGATCTGTCCCACTTTCGTTTGGGTTTCCTCTTATCGGAACCGCCTGTTGATCATATTTTAATCACCCTATGGGCGACCAAATTTTAAAAAGTACAAATTAAACAGAATGGGAAAATTGTACTTCATCGGTTCGTGGCGCTATCGAACCTATGTATATATGTAGTACATACATACATTCGTATGTGTGATATTTGCCCCCTCGGTTTTCATTAAATTGTCCGTTAGAACAGGGTAAAAAGACCGTGGGATAATGTCGAGGCCCTCTACCATCATATATACAGTTCCCATCACCAGCAGACGTAACAAACGTCAACTACGCACAGCATGTTCGAACTAACAGGATGAAGAGTGATGGCGCTATTTCAGTTTTAAATTGTTCACATACGCTTTGTTAACTTGGAGACGGCCAGTTTATGAATTTTAATTTCCATGCGAAATGACAGTTTTACTTCCCATCGCAAAGTGAAATTGTAAGGAATCTTTGTGTAAAAGAATGGAATAAGCTTGTTTTGTGTTGATTACACATCTTGTTTATTCTGTTTGTTCTTTGCTTATAGCACAATTAATATATAAAAAATAATCACACGTGTTACGCATGTTTTTTTAAATATCTATCATCGTCATATGTGTTGTAATATCTAAAACAATTGTCAATGAGATTTCAATACAGTCACTCCTACATGTAGCTTTCATTATACCGGGTGCGGCAATAGTGTGTCGGCGGAGCTTAGCATGAAAACTAATAAAGTTGTAACAATGAAATTTTACGCACACATGTAGTATGCTACAGTGCATTTTTTAATTTTATTTATATATTTACAGGGTGTTCCAAATTTCCGCAACCACTTTCAATTTTTTTTTTTAAATAGATTGCTATACTTTCTTGTTATTATGATGATAGCCACCCAAATTATATTTGCAATGATATATGACAATGTGCACTTACAACTGTTAGTTTTGGTTTTATTGCAAATTTTGTTAAAATCTTGACAGTTGCAGCGTCTAACATTTTAAGTCTTAGCCTGAAAATGGGTGCAGTGCCTCACGTAACTTTTTTGTTACCAATTTATGGACTAACACGTTATATGTTTTGAGGGTGAACAACGTGACAACATATACAGAGTATTAAATATGTCGTGCCAAAGTTATCGAAGTTTAAAGGCTATTTTCTCTTTTTTTTTTAAATTGAACCTATAATTTTTTTATTAGTCAGCAAATTCCTTGTAAAATTGCCGTTAAAATGATACCAATAACATAGTACTTATTTCTAGTATTTTCGAAGTTATAACCCTTTAATGGGATATACCTATGTTTATAATATTCAATATGCGGTGCATCTAATAGTTGGTTGGCCATGAAATGATATCAAACAAAGTAACTTTTACAAACACCTGTTTCTTAATTCTTTATTATTAGTTTTAGAATTACATTTTGTAATTTTTCAATAATAAAACAAAATTAATTTAAAATGTGTTCAAATATATTTCCATTCTGCTCTACACATGCTCTTAATCGCCTCTGCATCGACAGACTTACATTTTGAGCCATGTTGTTTTCACTTAATTGAAGAAAAGCGTTTCTGATTCGTTGCTGCATGTTCTCTGCCGTTGTAGGAGGTGTTTCGTAAACTATGTTTTTTACAGTAGGCCACAGAAAAAAATCACAAGGGGTTAGATCTGGTGACCGCGGTGGCCAGCTTATAAAGCTTCCTCTCCCAATCCACCTATTGGTGAATACCCTATCTAAATGTGTTCTTGCAGCAGCACCGTAATGTGCAGGTGCACCATCATGTTGGTACCACAATCTCCTTATGACGTTATCTGGTAGGTCTTCTAACAGCAATGGTAAATTATTTTGTAGGAAATTTGTGTAGATTTCACAATTTAAAGTATTATTAAAAAAGAATGGACCTACAATAGTGTTTCCTATGATGCCTCCCCAGGTGTTAACACTCCATTTTTGTTGGTATAAAATGGGTTGCACAAAATGAGGGTTTCTAGTGTCATAATAATGAGAATTTTTTCTGTTTGTTATTCCACAATTTGCAAATGTTGCTCCATCTGTGAAAAGCACATGATCACATTTGCTTAATATCATTTCATGGCCAACCAACTATTAGATGCACCGCATATTGAATAATATAAACATAGGTATATCCCATTAAAGGGTTATAACTTCGAAAATACTAGAAATAAGTACTATGTTATTGGTATCATTTTAACGGCAATTTTACAAGGAATTTGCTGACTAATAAAAAAATTATAGGTTCAATTTTAAAAATAAGAGAAAATAGCCTTTAAACTTCGATAACTTTGGCACGACATATTTAACACTCTGTATATGTTGTCACGTTGTTCACCCTCAAAACATATAACGTGTTAGTCCATAAATTGGTAACAAAAAAGTTACGTGAGGCACTGCACCCATTTTCAGGCTAAGACTTAAAATGTTAGACGCTGCAACTGTCAAGATTTTAACAAAATTTGCAATAAAACCAAAACTAACAGTTGTAAGTGCACATTGTCATATATCATTGCAAAGATAATTTGGGTGGCTATCATCATAATAACAAGAAAGTATAGCAATCTATTTAAAAAAAAAAAATTGAAAGTGGTTGCGGAAATTTGGAACACCCTGTAAATATATAAATAAAATTAGAAAATGCACTGTAGCATACTACATGTGTACATAAAATTTCATTGTTACAACTTTATTAGTTTTCATGCTAAGCTCCGCCGACACACTATTGCCGCACCCGGTATAACGTGTTTCAGAAAGATTACATCTAGTTGTCTATGATTTTCTCCTATAAATTATGATGTTCTGCATTCTTAAAATGCGAATATAGATTAAATGGTATGAACGTTATCTACCTGTCACTGTCAAAATCATCGAGAGATATGGTGATGAAATTAATAACAAGTACAACTAGATTATTAATTTATTTAATAAGAGAACTTTAAAGATGGGATATTATTCAAACAACCAAGGTAAATAACTAATTTGTAGAAATTTTAATTATTATAATTTATAATAAGTGTTCAAAATGGTCACCATTCTGTTGAATGCATAATGCAATACGACGGTGATGTTGTCAAAAATATTCTGCAATACATTTGGTCTTATTTCATTATATTTAATTGTAATTGTATTCATCAAGTCATATAAGTTATTCATTCTTGTCTTATATACTTCATTTTTTAACGATCCGAAACTATAAAAATCTGACGGAGTAAGATCTGGTGACCTTGCTGGCCAAACACCTCTGCTTGTAACTCGATGAGGGAAGTAATATTCTAAACGCGCTAAATTTTCACGAGTTGTATTTGCATTAGCCCCATCTTGCTGGAAGTAACCCCCATTGAATTCGTCTCGTTGCACTTGAGTTTAAAATGGTGTTAATAACTGTTTCCGGCATCGTTGTCTATTAATGTTATTGTGAAAAAATATTGGTCCTATTTTTCTACGACGTGCAACTAAACATACTCCAACTTTAACATGATGTAAAGGAACTGTCTTGCTGTCGTGATTGATTGAATGGTTTACGTAATTTTGTTTATTTACAAACCCGCTTAAATAAAACCATACTTCATCAGTAAAAAAAAACTTAGATCGAGAATTTCGTCATTATTTAAAATTTCTTGAAAGAGGTTGCAATGCAATAATTAAGCCTACTAGCGTGACCTCTAGGTAAGATCTGTTGAACAATCTCTTCTAAATTCTATGAACGGTACTAGAAGATACGTTCGTTTGATCTGATAAACGACTAACTGATGTATGTGTGTTTTCTCCTACGTGTTTTGCTGTGTACGTGGTCTACCAGAATTTTTGCCTTTTAACACAGATCCTGTAGCCTTCTTAACGACTAGACGAATGTGATGATGATATTATCCTCAACTCTATAAGGAAACTGCAAGTGAAACTGTCGCTTACATTCCTCCTAGGAATATTGCCATTCTCCGTTCAGAAACTGTGCACTTTGGAAATATGCTTCAACAATAAAAGTATTTTCTTGCAATGTGTACATTATTTAGTAATATTGTTTATTATGTAAAAGAAAATATTTGTGCGAAAAAATTATATTGCTAGTCACAAAATGACAAATGTCAAAATGACATTAGATAAATAGTTATATACGATAACAGACGAGTCACGTGATAAATAGTTACAAAACAGGGTTGACGAATCTACATTGCTTTGAGTCAGTTGTTGTTAGTAAATAATCTATGAGGTTAGGTTTATGCATTTTAAAATATTTACAACTCCTATTAATATGCTTTATTTGATTAAATATACAAAAAGAAAAATACAAACAAAATCATAATGTATATGTGAATTTATATGAACTGATCTTATATATAATATTGATTTAGAAATAAAATGATATATATATATATATATATATATATATATATATATATATATATATATAAATATGAACTCGTAAACAACTTATGACATTTGACAGAATCCAAAATCCAAGTTGGCAACCATGCCCAGTTCTGGTAACATAATATATTTACTTAATAGAGAGAATTATTAGGATTATTAGGTATTATTGTAATTTGAATGTTACTTAATCTGATGTAACTGTTTGTCACGTGTCTCGTCTGTTATCGTGAAAGACCTATAAATAAAAAGCAAGTGACTTATAATAATTTGCAAGTACTAGTTACTCAGTGCCTACTGAGATGAAGTTCTTTTTGAAACATGAGATTTATATTATAAATCTTTATTTTACTTTTCTTTCTTCTATTTCCGCGCGATTATGAATGATTCAGTTGGCAATTCGTAAGTGGATATTTATATATAATTGTTTCAGCCTTTACTTGATGAAATTCCATTATAACTATTATCAGGATAAAATAAAACAAATTTTAATGAATTTCACTGTTTAATTAACACTGTAACGATCGTTTCGCTCCAACCTGAGCCTCATCAGACATATTACTAACTTATTTACAATTTTTTTTTTTTTTGCACAAGTATACGGTGACAAACACATGTTTTATCCTTCAACTATTTAAAATGAAACATGTGTTTGTTACCGTATACTTGTGTAAAAAAAAAAAAAATTGTAAATAAGTTAGTTATATGTCGGATGAAGCTCAGGTTGGAGCGAAACGATCGTTACAGTGTTAATTAAACAGTGAAATTCATTAAAATTTGTTTTATTTTATCCTGATAATAGTTATGGATATTTATAGCTTATCAAGTTAATCAAAAAAATTCTTTAAACATATTACACAACAATCATCAATGATTGCCATAAAAAAGCTGATTTCTGCGAAACTGTTATCAATACTTCGCCTGATTTCCGCATCCCACATACAGATGTAAATTTTCAATCCAGCAATAACCTGAAGTACAACTTTTATAAACCTATTTACTACCACATCACTGCGTTAACTGAAACAGATTGATAATTTCTGCAGGAGGATAAAGATTCGGAAAATGGAAACAACGCTTTTTATCCTGTTTTTTATTCCATCCTGGACAGATTTGTTTATATAATTAAACATTTTCGAGGTTAACAGCCGATATTGTGTACTGATATCTAGCATAACTAAAGACGGCAGACTATGTGCCCGAACAGTAGCGTGATGTGGAGGGATCGAGTAGAGGCGTACGACGATCAATTCAGTTGCCGTTGAGACGTTGTAAGCTATACATTGTTAACACAATCGTGTTGAAAATGTCGGGAGTGCGTAGAAACAATGCATCGACTCGGTTGCATGCTAACGTAGTAAAGAAATTTTTACATCGGTTTCCCGATTTAATATATGACGGTACCGTAGTGAAATGTTTAGTTTGTGAAACAACTTTATTAACTTGGAAAGCAAGTCAGTGCCAAAGACATATAAATAGTGACAAACATAAATCGAATAATAGTGGACGCAGATCATATAATAAATTTGTGTGTGATTTAACAATGATGTTAATTGCGACCAATATACCAATGCAGAAAGTGGCACACCCAATGTTTCGTCAGTTTTGGAAGAAATACAATTCTACGTGGAAATTACCAGCAAGAAGTACGCTACGGAATTACGTACCGTCAGTGCGTGAGAGAATTGTAAATTGTACGAAAAATACGGTAAAAAAAAATTCCTGTGGTTAACAATAGACGAAACTACAGATGTTAAAAAACAGTCCATCCTAGCCATTCTAGTACGGACGCTGACTCCGCAAGGACCTTCTCCTCCTTATTTACTAACCTGTAAACGAATGCAAGGGTGTACTGCCAGAGCGATATATGATGTATTAATAGAAACACTACACAAATTTGAGATTTTACCGAAGCAAGTGTTAATGTTAGTTACCGATGCTGCCAAGGTTATGTGTTCCACGGCAAACTTACTCAAAATGATTCAACCAAACCTGCTGCATGTCACATGTTTGCTTCTCGCTTTACGCCTTGTAACAAACACTATACGTACAACTTATCCTGATGTGGATCAACTGATAGGACAAACGAAAGCGGTTTTTCTTAAATCTCCGAAACGGATTCGGCTATTTCATTCGCTGTGTCCTGATATACCCGAGCCGCCGCAACCAATTCTTATACGATGGGGTACTTGGTTAGAAGCAGCATTTTATTAAATATTATAAACATTTTGAAAAAATTAAATCAGTGATTTTACAACTAGATGCCAAAGAAGCAGCTGCAATACGGCTCAGCCAGGTTCAATTTAACAATCCTCAAGTTGCAGCAAATTTAAAAATTATTTACGACAGTTACGTTCCAATACTGGACGCAATAAAAAATTTACAGAACACTGCGCTGTCCTTATCGGACTCATTAGCAATTATTGACCACGTAAAACTAGTGCTGCATATCCTTGAAGTTGAAAAAAGTGATTGTGTCCGTGAAAAATTTAACAGTGTATTAGATAAAAATGTAGATTTTACAAAATTAGGGCAACTTTTTACCAATACTGAAGATCCGTTGTACAGATACAAAGAGCGCTTTAACTATGCAAATATAACATCTCTCAACGTCGAACAATCCTTCTCTGTATATAAACATATATATACGTCGCTACGTATGAACCTTTCCGAGATTAATACAGAAACATATATTATGGTGCAGTTTTTTCATCGCGCACATCCCGCATTTTTTTGCAACAATGTAAACATGTTGGGTAAGTTAGTTATGTTTTTTCTTAACGTTTTGTATAGGGATTCGATATATTTATTTTTAAGTAAGCGCACTGTTATTCTGCTAGACTCTCCACGCAACGCCACTGCTGGGGCACATAGTCTACCGTCTTTAAGCATAACTATAAGAGAAACACGTGGGTTTCTTCATTTCTAGGTAGACTTTATCTACAACATAAATTTGTCTAGAGGTAAAAGTTTTTGATAAGCATAATCCATTAAATATTTCATTGCGCGCTCACGTTCCTAGGTTAAGAAAGGTTACCTAAGTGTTTTCATTTTTTATCGATCTGCCATTAACAGGTAGTTGAAATCTGTGTTGACTAGTGTTTGTTGATGTTTACGCTTTTCAGTAAAATTATTTCTTCGCAATATACTAGGTACAGGATTATTCAGATTCGATGGTCACCATTGAGATCTCATAAACCGTAAGAGATACAAAAAATATTAAATTGAGGAAAAGTTGCGAAAATTAATGGGAATTAACATACCGCAAAGAAATTTCCATTATCATTTTTCGTTTTTGAGATTTTTTGGAAAAAAGCAAATTTTCATATTTTCTTCTTTCTTCAATAACTTGGTTTTTATGCTACGCATTGAAAAACCAAAAGCACTTTTTCTAAAGTGTATTCACCATTTTTCGGTACAATGTTTCCTTACTTTGCAACCGTCATCAACTAAAAAAATTTAAATGCGGACCTGGATTTTTAAATCACTTTTATGATTGCTACTAATCGTTATAACATTAGTGTGAGAATTTTATATTACAAAAATAATATATTATAAAATTCAGGCAGTAATTCCCGAAACATGTAAGAGATTATTTTAAATATATACATATTAAAGTAAAACAGACCTTCGGCGACTATCTAAATCTACTATAATACACAAAGGTCAAGATCTATATATATTTATACGTGGGCTGTCCGTAAATTAAGGTCTCCAACGAGCTCCCGTTGCGACGGAGCAAGATAGCTTAAATCTGACAACAGCGCCGTGTTCCTTACTCCCCCACGACTATTCTGGCCGGTCCCCACCTCGCTGCGATGCTCGGTCTTGGCTCAGCAGCCGTTAACGATGGAAGGGAAAATCGATGCTCCCGCCAAGTGTGAATGTATATGGAAAAAAGTGCATGAACATAAAAAAAAATGTGCGGAAGTGGTGTAGGGAGTTCGCAGAAGGTCGTACAAACGTACACGACAAGGCCGGCCGCAGGCGTCCATCAGTTTCGGACGAGACAGTGACTAAAGACACTAACAAAGCTACGCCGGGCTATACAGAACAAAAGGAGGGGTCGGTTGACAAAAGTAGTTCGTTTACACCATGACAACGTCCGCACCACGACGGATCTCATCGCCAAATTCGGGTGGGAAATCCTTGACCATCCTCCACACAGCCCTGATTTGGCCCCCAATTACTACCATTTATTCCCCAAGCTGAAAGGACAATTGGAGGAAACAAAATTCTCCAGCGACGAAGAGCTGAAGGCAGCTGTCGACTTCTTCCTGCGCGAGTCGGCGGGAGAGTGGAACGACGCGGGGTATGAAAAAGCTCTTGCAGCGGCTGCAAAAGTGCATCGATCGTGACGGGGACTATGTATAAAAATAGTTAAAAGTTCAATCTTTCAGAATCTGTACTTGTTTTTGCAATAAAATGATGTTTACTATGTGAAAAAAATTGGAGACCTTAATTTACGGACAACCCTCGTACACACACACACACACACACACACACACACATATATATATATATATATATATATAAGGTAAACTTAATAAGTCGGCGATTAAAGGTCTGGTTTACTTCAAAGTATATATATTTAAATCAACCCTACATGTTTCGGCAATATAAATATAAAAATATAAAATGTTATTTTATATTTTGTATTCTCTTGACAAAGGCGTATTGCCGAAACATGTAGGGTTGTATGTAAATGGGATTTAAGTAAAACACTTATACTAATTTCCAGTATATATTACACTTTATTATATATTAATAAATAGATGACATGTTTCGCTACGATGTAGCTTCTTCGGATCTTATATTACTACTAGTAGTAATATAAGATCCGAAGAAGCTACATCGTAGCGAAACATGTCATTTTTCTCTTACTTAAATCCCATTTACATATAATGGATTTCCAGCAAGTATCGGCCGATTCAATTAAATGTAGGGTTGTTTTAAATATATATACTTTGAAGTAAACCAGACCTTTAATCGCCGACTTATTAAGTTTACCTTATCATACCAAGGTCACGAAGATATTATATATATATATATATATATATATATATATATATACACGAGATAAAAGTAATATTTATTGGGAGTGGCGCCCGGGTAATTAAAACAATATTTAATATAACGTTTCGATACTATATATAGTATCTTTTTTAAAAACTTTAAAATTTATTTAAATGTTAAAAAAGGTAAGAGATATTATAATAAATCTACTTACATTAAATTTTTATGGTGTTAATATATTGCGACGTATTTGTGCATTTCTATATAAAACCAAAATTTTTTAATAGCAGGTAGACTGTTTTCGGTCATGTGTTTATTTTGACAGGTGGAAAGAATGTTAGCTTTGTCAAAACTTTGCCGGATGGAGGGGGGCTTGATTTAACTGTTCTCGGACATTTGTTTATTATTTTATTTTTGTGATTATATTATATTATTATAGGTATATTGCTCACAAGTTATTCACATCTGTTCGGTCATTAATTGAATTTGTATTTTTTTATATGTGGGTGCTTTCTAGTATATTTCTTGCTTTGTTGGTTTTTCAGATGTAATTATTGCGGTTTTAACGAAATTGAAAGTGTGTTTTGTTTGTTTGATGTTTTTTTAATTATTGACCGCATTATAATTACGGCCAATAAAATCAGATGTTCCTGCTAATACTATATATACATATATACATATATACATGAAGGTGTAGTTTCTCGGGTTCTTGGCCGCGTGTGAGTTTTGTCCTGAAAAGGACTATTTACTCTACGTTTCAACGAGATCGCACTCGTCATCTTCAGGAGCTAGTCGGTCTGTCGCTGGTTAGAGCTGGAGATCGTCTAATGTGCGCCTAGCACTACCTCTTGTTATATGCTGTGTCGGGAGGGGGCGTCCCACTATTGACGTCATGCGTGTGCGGCTTCGTGTAATTGGTCCGAGTGCCTGTAAGTTCCCTGGTCCGTCCGTGTGTCTGTGTAGGGTTTGCGATCTGTCGGGATTTGGTTGTGTTTTTATCTGTCGGTGAACTAGGAGCGGTTTCCATGAGAAGCGATAGAAATAGAAAAGCTTCCTAAGTGCTTAAATAAACGTGACGACGGCCAGCGCTTGCCGCATACATGGAAACCGCTCCTAGTTCATCGACAGATAAAAACACAACCAAATCCCGACAGATCGCAACCCCTACACAGACACACGGACCCACCAGGGAACTTACAGGCACTCGGACCAATTACACGAAGCCGCGCACGCATGACGTCAATAGTGGGACGCCCCCTCCCGACACAGCAGCATATAATAAGAGGTAGTGCTAGGCGTACATTAGACGATCTCCAGCTCTAACCAGCGACAGACCGACTAGCTCCTGAAGATGACGAGTGCGATCTCGTTGAAACGTAGAGTAAATAGTCCTTTTCGGGACAAAACTCACACGCGGCCAAGAACCCGAGAAACTACACCTTCATCATACGTCCGCGAGAACATCAAGAGTAACATATACATACATATATATATATATATATATATATATATATATATATATATTTACAGGCTCGCTATTATGTATGGAAACGGTCAAATACCTCAAGAACGGTTCGAGATATCTAAATGAAATTTTGTATACGGATATAAGGAAATATTTGAATCTTTTTGGCTTTTTTTATTATCGCAAATTTGAAATACGAGGCTTAAATACTTGATATTTTTTTAAATGTTAATAGTGCATGAATTTGGCGTTGTTGGAAAGATAATATTTTTTTCTAAATTCAGAGATATAAATATAGTATGTCTCTTTTCCAAAATAGTTTTAAAAAAATGGATAAAAAGTGTTTCGGTTTCTTTTGGGGTAAATACAGGGGTGGAGCAAAGAATTCACCCTAGTATTCATGTTTCAATGTTTTATTTCAAGCAGAGTAATTGCGTAGTCAAAAGGCTTTTTTCTATAAATGTACAGGTTCTATGTGAACATAAATTCAAAGCAATTGATATTATTTACTTGGTCTGGTTCTGCTGATGATGCTATAATTTTGAATAATTCTTAAATAAAGATGAGGTCGAAGACAAGACAACTTTTCTAATGTCATTTTTCTCAGTGACAGAGCTTACCCATTTGCAAACCAGCTATAAATCCACAAATACAGACAGAGTAAAGATATAACTTTTCTCGCATTAGAATTCAAAATATTTTAGAAGGGTAAATTTTTTGTTGTTTTTTAGCATTATTATTGTTATTACTAAGTTACACTGTACTATGTTATATATGCATATGTTAATAAATGTGGTGTAATAAAATGTAAAAAAGAATCTTTCATTTTCTGTTTAATAAAGCTTCATTTACAAATTAAAACAAATTGTAAATATTGTGAAAAAAACATGTGTTCATATTTTTTTTTCGCCTCCTATTCGATGGGAGATCACTTAATCACAGCTTTAGCAGGTATTGCTACGGAATATTCTATTATTTTTATGAATGTTTCAAGTTGTATGATAAATAGAGACCGAATGCATCCGGCCGAAATTACGATGGACCATATAAATAGTCTATAACATAGTAGTTATTGAATAGCACTATTCATTCGGTTACTCGCACATCTGTTTTTTGTCGTTGAATTGTAACGCAATTACTTCGATATAACAGTTAAATTCCTTTCTTCATGGTCGTAGATAGCGTGAGAAGTTTTTTAAAATTATTTTATTTATTAGTTTATATTTCGTAAGATAAATAAAGTATAGTGAGTTAGTTTCTTTTTTTCATTGTTTTAGCTGTTAATTACATAGGTACTTTGTACTCGCATACATTTTTAATTTTGGTTTATTATGATCTAGAACATTGTTTAAGTTACTTTTCGAGAATGGCATCGTAAACAATGATTTAGTTGGATTAATGGTCATACTGATTGTATGTCCATTGCCAGTGATTCCGAAATTTATTGCAAAGTCTGTACAATATCGTTAATAAATTCCAAGACATGGCACGTAAATGTGACTTAGCATCGCAAACACATACACATAAATTAGACCAGTTGAAATGTGACAATTTTAATGAAGCTTTAATGGCGGCAAATATTCTATTAAATAAACTTAACAATCCCACCTTCAAAACATTTGTCCATAAATATACTGGTCGAAATGTTCCTGATGAATCCACCTTACGCAAATATTATGTTTCTAAGTGCTACACGAAAGCAGTAGAACGCATTAAAAGCCATCTTTAAAATCAGTACCTATGGATAAGTGCCGACGAAACTGTTGATATATTAGAACGCTGTGTGGTAAATGTTGTAGTTGGTGTACTACATCTAATTATTCCATATAACGCAAATGTAATAGCAACAAAAGTTATAAATACAGTTGATGCGGAAACAGTAGCTAAAACCATTTACGAGAATATGCACCAAATGCTTCATTTAGACGACAGGTACAAAGAATGCGAATATATCAGACACCTTTCCGGAAGTTGACAGACTTGTATTCGTTTTTAAAAAAGTTTTCAGAAAAGCACCATTGAGAGTAGCTCTTTACAGGGAAAAACTTACATCTTTGTCACTGCCTCCCTCTCCAGTAATAACTAGATGGGGAACATGGTTGGAAGCTACTAGTTTTTATGTAGAGAATTTCGATAGTTTACAAAATTTCGTTATATATTTAAATGACGATGCTCGAAGTATTTCTTAGTGCAAGGAACTAATACACATTCCAAATTAAAAAAAAAATTAAAAAAATTTTCCAAAACTAATCACTTATTTTGAAAATCAAAATTTAAAATTAAATGATGGATTAACCACATTTTAGATGTGGCTATTAATAATTTGAAAAATATTCCAAGTGACTTCGAATGTGGCCTTCGGCAAAAGTTAGTTTTGACAGTTTTTAATAGAAATCCACATTTAATAACATTGCGGCAATTGTATATGGGGACAATGCCTCAAATCTAACTGCTAAATAAGCTGAAATAAAAGAATATTTCCAGTAAGCAACTATAACCACTTGCAATCTAGAAAGGACGTTTTCTATCTACAAGGATGTATTTCATTCAAAGAGAACAAATTTTACAGAAGAGAACCTTGAGAAAGTATTGCTAGTTAATATTAATATTCCTTTACTCAACTTGAACTACAAAATGAACAAATAAAAACGTATTTCGCATTTCATAGATCATCACCAATTATATAAATAAAATTAAAAACTCTTTAAAAATACAAATTTTCAATAGTACGCCCGTGGGCGATGAGTCATGGCCTCTCGTGTCCAATCCCTAGTGATAAATCTAATTTTTAACAGTCGTTCATGAAAACTACTAAATAAAGTGTTGCAAATATATGCCTCTTCACTTGTTACGCTATTTTTTTAAAGTCAGACCTACGACTTTGGCGCATGCGTAATTCGCCAGTAGTAGTATGTTTCGTTATTCTATAGCCACACCTCGTATATCATGAAACCCACTTGCATTCATTCGTTGTTGTATGGCTAACAATGTCAAGGCATTGAATAGTAAGGCCAATCCTTTTTAAAGAAACAATAGCGGGTCAGCGTCATGAGGGAAATGAATTAAATACATGAGGTAATTTTCAGCAAAACAGTGCCTCTGCTCATAGAGTTCGACAAACTTGTCAATATTTTCAGCAGATTTACTATAACAGAGTCTTTGAAACAGAAAAATTACCCTCGAGATCATCTGACCTTGCTCAATTAGACTTAATATATTTCAAAAATTAAGTTTATGTTATCAGAATGCATGATGTGTACAAAAAAATTAGAAAACGAACATTGCACGTTATAAACACATATTTATTATCAGCTATTTTACTTCATTAACATTACGCAACCGCTTAAAACATGCGTATGTATGAAAAAAATAAGGTTATCGAGACAAGCATTTACCAAAGAATATTATTCAGCGCTAATTAAAACAATGAAAACATTCTTATTTACCATATAAACAAATATATATCTACAATTAAAAAACAATAGATAAGAGGGATCAACCGATTAGGAATTAAAAAAATTGAAAACAGAAACTGTGTGTTTAAAAATGAGTAATCATAACACGTTCACGCTAAAAATGTTTAATTTCCAGCTGCTCAACTCATAATTCAAAAACAAACATATGTAAATTCCCCAACATAAACAGACTCGGCGAAAAAAAAACAAAACTAATTTTATGTAGCAACTTCGTTTCTGACAGCGAATTTGAATATCTCCCGGCTATTTCTGAATTAGTAGAATGGATATAATTCCAATTAAATAATTTCAATTTACACCTAAACTGATCAATTACAACTCTTTGAATGTTGATTTAAAAATTTTAACTGTTTTCTAGTAATTGGGTAGCGCTGATTTCAAATCTGCTCTTATTTTTTTTTGTATCACGTAAGGTTATTTTTCAAACCAGTAAAATCAAAAAATATAGAATAAACACGATTTATTTCATTTATAAGCTAGTTTTATATTATATTAAAAAAAATTCAAAAATATACACATAGAAACTATTAGAAATAGTTATTTATTCTTTATGCTTCTTAAAAAAAGTTTTCGTTTTTCAGAAAAGCTTCGTTTGGTTGTTTTTCTGTCATATTCAGCTAAAGGAAGATCTGAAGGTAGTTTCTGTGGCACGCAAATTTTTTTGTTTCAACCTAGACCCCAGTACTTCAGAAAGATCTTTCGAAAGTCCCAAATCTCTTACTAAATCATTCAGTTCGGCTTGTGAAAATAGCTGAGGTTGATTTTGACCTGAGGTTGATGGTTCGAAATCACTATCCATCTGTACGGAGCCGGAAGTTGAAGAGGTTTCAATATCTTCTTGTAGTACTTTGGGGGGGTATGGGTATAGGTACATGATCACTGTGAGGAACTGGTCTGATAGCTGATTTAATATTGTTTGGGTACAAAATATGTTTCAAAGTTTTTCTATTATGCCCCTTAATATCACAAAGACAAAAGTAGCAATCTTCATGATGATTTTGCGGTTCTCTCCAAACCATCGGTATTCCAAAAGGAAGGCTTTTTCTATTCCCTTTGGTCCAATGTCTTAAACCTTCTTCACATACCTTACAAACAACGTGCGGTGCCCAATCTTTATCTTGATCTCCTAATTTGATTTTGAAATAAGCATAATATGCATTTTTCACAAATTCAAAAATTGGTCTCTTAAACTTTTTCAAGACGAAATATCCACAAATATAACAGAAATCATCTGGTTTGTTTTTGCAACACCGGCTAGACATATTTTTAAGCAATGTTTATTTATCAAATACCACGCACAACACTAAAGACAAATTAATTTTACTTGTTTACTGATCGACACTCAGAGCTATAATGAAGTAAATGACATTAAAATATACATTTTGTTTGGAGTGATAAACTTGAAATCCTTCTTCGCAGTACTAATAAAGTGAAAGCATAATAAATAGCATTTAGCAGGTAAAAATTCCCGGAAATCTTGTCCAAAATTACTACATGTAATAAAAGATTTACATCAGGTAATGAGATCCTATTTAACAAATTTCTTTAAAACCACAACAGAAAATCATTTTTGGGTTAATACCTAGAATTTGAAGTAGTACATTCATTTTAAAATGTATTAAAACGCCTATTATAAGATTTTTTTATATTTTTTTCTTTTTCTTTTGTGCAAAAAAAAAAAATCTGTGGGTGGTAGAGACAACTGTATTTTAATTAGTTATTGCTATATAAAAACTGAGCTTAACAAACAAAAATCACGTCATCACAAATTTTATGCAGGCCTGTGTAATTATCTTGCCTTCTCTTCTTTATCACATGAAATTTTTAAATCATAATTTATATTAATGAATATTAAATCACATTCTTACATGTAAATGTCGACTTATTTGATGCGTTCGTAACTACAGTAGTTACGAACGCATCAAATAAGTCGACATTTACATGTAAGAATGTGATTTAATATTCATTAATTCTCACTTGCAGTAAATTCCAAATGTTAACTATATATACAGAAAGTATAGAAATGAAAAAGCAATGTCCGTCATCGAGGGAATACCGTACATTGAAAAGTTCCAACCAGAACGAAACGCGCGTCTGTACGTTTCCTCCCGTTGATTGACTTGTTTTTTCAGTATTTCTTAATTCATAATTTATATGTGTATATACCAACTTCTATAATGTTAAAAGTATTATGCAAATACAAAAGAATTATACAAAAAGAATGATTAGGGGGAGGGGAGGCAAAATTTTTTTACAAAGTAAATAATGACAACTGTTTCTTCCTCCTGGTTTGAAGGAAGTTCGGTATGTATCGACCGAAGTATGAGTTGAAAAAATACAATAAAGTGACTGTAAGAAGGGTACATTATGGTTAAGTATAAACTGATAAATTAATGAAAAAAACGAAGAAATAGAAAGGGATGCAATAATACCAGTTCCAACTACATCAGATGCAATTAGATCTATTGAAGCCGTTCGATATTTTCTGCAGTCGCGGAACATTCACCAGGATATTCTTAATAAACTAACTATAAAATTAACGTGAACAAACACACAAAAACTGAACTACATGAATACATACAATTTTAAATCAAATTTTGTAAAATTTATCTGCTATTGTATACTAATTTTTTGTTTTGTTTTATGTTTATTTGTATTTGTTGCACATATTGATATTTTTTAAATGAGCGAAATAAAATCAAAGAGTTAGATCAGGTAGTAATATATATTGCTATGAATTGTGGTTTATATATTTACTGCACCACCATCCACAACAACTACCCAACTATGATACTCAGCCAGTTGATTTCCAACAATGAGGCTTCTTTCTTCTCAGGGTTCGAATCAGAAAAACGTGGAACTGCAATATTATTTAGGCGCCAGTAAATCGTTCCTGACAAATATTATGGTTATTTATTTTATCCGTTACTTATTTTAATAATCAAACAATAGTAAAGGTATAAGAAATAAAATGTGCACAAGATAAAATTTAAATGAATATTTAATACAAAAAAAAAATCAAAAAAGAAAAAAACTATCTTTATAGAGTATAAAGATTGTGTATCTTTCAATGACACAACGAGGTAAAACAATTCACTGAATATGACAGCTAAGTGAATTAAAACTTCCTCTTAATTACTTCCGATCAACTTATCTAAAAAATAATAAAGTTTATTTTTAATTTCTCCCCAGAGAACCACACTGTATAATAAAATTTAATACACGACCAAATCTACGCATGTGCAAACATTAAACACATGAAAAAATACCCTTGATTTCCAAACGTGCAAAATTTTACAATTATATTTTTTTTTACATAGAAATTTAAATAATACTCTTTATTATTTATTCTTACTAATAATAATAAATCTCTTAAATAACAATATTGAATACAAGATAAATATTCTTATATTAATCAAAATTTTATGAATTCATAAATACAAAAACTTACAGTTTTTTAGGAGGGACAAGACACGTTGTTTTATCTTAAAACCAACAAATTACGAGAATAACAACTCTCTACAATATACGGGAATTGAATATAAAATACATCAACCAATTAACACAATCAAAATCAATCCGAACTAATTAAATATATATTTTTCAAAGAAATTCAACATTCTTGTCTAAGGTCAGAAGTAGGTCTCCCCCTCAATATATCTCGCTATCGCTTTCACATAAAGACGACCTCTAAAAATCAAGTTTTTGCTTACGCACATTTTATCTAAATATATCGGATATACCCAGATATCCAAAAACAATGTACATTTATTTTTAAATAAATTTAAAATATAATTTAGGGAAAAATCCATAACAATATGTATGCGAGTTTTCACTTAAAGCAAACCTCGGTTAAACCGAACTTTTATCGTCAGTCCGTTCAAGTTCGTTATAAACAGAAACTACTATAATTATATATATATATATATATATATATATGGTAAACTTAATAAGTCGGCGATTAAAGGTCTGGTTTATTACTTCAAAGTATATATATTTAAAATAACTCTACATGTTTCGGCAATGATGCCTTTGTCAAGAGAATACAAAATATAAATGACAGAATATAAATGTCAAATAATTAAGTTGCTATGGTTTAAATTATTCAAAGATACATTCCAATAATAATAATAGATCATGCCTTAGTATTCCAAAAAATAGATAGCAAGGTGTGAACATATGTGTTGTTCGCTGCCAGAAGCTTGTGTCTCTTTCTGGGTATGAACCTGTGTGTTGATTGCTGCTGGCAGCTTGCGTCTCTCTCTGGGTGTGTGATTTTGTATTTGTGTGACCGCGTAAGTGTAGGGTTTTGTATGTTAGTGCGCTCGTGCGTGTGTTTAGTGACCGGTCAACACACAGGTTCATACCCAGAAAGAGACACAAGCTTCTGGCAGCGAACAACACATATGTTCACACCTTGCTATCTATTTTTTGGAATACTAAGGCATGATCTATTATTATTATTGGAATGTATCTTTGAATAATTTAAACCATAGCAACTTAATTATTTGACATTTATATTCTGTCATTTATATTTTGTATTCTCTTGACAAAGGCATCATTGCCGAAACATGTAGAGTTATTTTAAATATATATACTTTGAAGTAATAAACCAAACCTTTAATCGCCGACTTATTAAGTTTACCTTATCATACCAAGGTCACGAAGATATTATATTTTTATATATATATATATATATATATATATATATATATATACATATATACGTATATATATATATATATATATATATATATATATATATACATATATACGTATATATATATATATAGATAAAATAAATTAAAATCGGGTAAGCGGTCTGTCAATTAAAAAACTCCTTTATTAAATAATCCTATATTTCGCAACAATTTTGTTACAAAATGTAGAGTTGAAAAATAATAAAATTGACGTACAATAAAAAATAAAAATTATTAGATTTAAAACTTAAAGTAACTATAGAAACAAGCCTTTAAAACCTTTAATAAACATGTATATGTAAAAGTTAAAACATAAAAAATAAAAAATATAATGCAATATAAATTTAGCAATATATGGACCAAATAACAAAACAATTTTAAGATGGTCAACTAACCGTCAAACCGAGTATACTAAAATAAATTATACTTAGTCCATTAGTATCAGATCTATAATTTATGTTATTTGTGTCTCTGTTAATATGGACCATTTCTAAAAAGGTTATTTTTTTAAAGTTATTTTCAACGTCTAAGATCTTAACGTCAACAAAATTGAAAGTATGGTCACATCAAATGCATGGTCCACCAATGCACAAGATCTCTTTCCAATACGGACATCACTTTTATGCTGAGTGATGCGCTGTTTTAGCCACTGTGACGTCTGACCTATATAAACGCCACAACAATCCGAACATGCTATCCTGTAGACAACATGACTATTTAAAAAGAAAGGTGTTATGTCTTTGATCTTACTATACAACTTCTTCAAGTTATAGGTGTTGTATTTAGCTATTTTAATGTTATTAAATTGTTTGAAATGTGATACAATTGTATGAGTAAGACCACCAATGTATGGGATTTTTTTGTAAATCACACTGTCTGCAGGAATGTCCTCAGTAGGGCCATCAAAAAAGTTTGAGCTCTATATCAATTTATTAAGTAAGTGCTTAGGATAGCCATTGTTGACGAGGACATTCCTGCAGACAGTGTGATTTACAAAAAAAATCCCATACATTGGTGGTCTTACTCATACAATGGTATCACATTTCAAACAATTTATATATATAATCCAAAAATCCCTATTACCATAACAAGGTGTAGGGCTTCAAACAATTTAATAACATTAAAATAGCTAAATACACCACCTATACCTTGAAGAAGTTGTATAGTAAGTTCAAAGACATAACACCTTTCTTTTTAAATAGTCATGTTGTCTACAGGATAGCATGTTCGGATTGTTGTGGCGTTTATATAGGTCAGACGTCACAGTGGCTAAAACAGCGCATCACTCAGCATAAAAGTGATGTCCGTATTGGAAAGAGATCTTGTGCATTGGTGGACCATGCACTTGATCGTGACCATACTTTCAATTTTGTTGACGTTAAGATCTTAGACGTTGAAAATAACCTTAAAAAAAGAACCTTTTTAGAAATGGTCCACATTAACAGAGACACAAATAACATAAATTATAGATCTGATACTAATGGACTAAGTATAATTTATTTTAATATACTCGGTTTGACGGTTAGTTGACCATCTTAAAATTGTTTTGTTATTTGGTCCATATATTGTGAAATTTATATTGCATTATATTTTTTATTTTTCATGTTTTAACTTTTACATATACATGTTTTTTAAAGGTTTTAAAGGCTTGTTTCTATAGTTACTTTAAGTTTTAAATCTAATCATTTTTATTTTTTATTGTACGTCAATTTTATTATTTTTCAACTCTACATTTTGTATGTATTTTTACTACTGCTTAATACTGGTATTTATTTTATGTTATTTTTCTCATTAATCTTGTAGTATCCCCAGAAGAAGCAACAAATTTGTTGCGAAATAATATACAAAAATATATATATAAAATATAAATATTATATATATAATAAAGGAGTTTTTTAATTGACAGACCGCTTACCCGATTTTAATTTATTTTATCAATATATTACGGTCGATAATTTCGTTTAAATTATATATATATAGTGCCTTTTTCAAAGAAATTTAAAATATAAATGACAGTATATTAATGTCAAATTTATATATCTGTAGTTGTCATGGATAAAATAAAAATATTCAAAGGTACATTCAAGTTTAGTAATAATAATTCATGCCACAGATCCGACAGCAAGACGTCAATTATGGGGGATTGGCAAGACATGAGTTATTATGTCTGCGCCCGTAGAGCGACTTAAGATGTTAAGCTATCGGCATTCGCCTTGAACGAGAAGGAAAACCACGAAAACCTACTCGGACAGCCTAGTCAGGGATCCTAACACGGAACACATCTATCGAACAGAAATAGCAGTCGGTAGGGTGATTTTGCTGCTTACACCATATCATAGGACTGCCAAAACGAAATTAGTGTTTTTTATCCTTAAGCCACAAACGAACGATCTTCATCGCATCTTGTGTGGAGCCTTATGAGGAGTCCGGCTTTGTCTTGATCCCCAAGTTTCAACTTGAAGTTTTATACAAAATACACTTTCTTCACAAAATCACTTATGTTTCTGTTTACTTTTAACAGTGTATTCACCACAAATAAAACAAAAGTTGTCAGGGGAAATATTTCTACGGCAACCTCTTGGAGCCATAATATACATATAACAAAAAACACGAGTACAGTCACGTTTGAATGCAGAATGTAGACTGCGTGTCAGTGGCGGCTCTTGACGACGTACGATGTGCGCTGCTGCACGGATGAGACAACTTCGAACTATTTCGGAAGATTTCGGTACGGTTACTTGCTTCTCTGTATATATGAAAGCTTAAACGAAGCAGTCTCATCCGTGCAGCAGCTCACATCGAACGTCATCAAGAGCCGCCACTGCTGCGTGTGACTTATACAGCAACCAATATCCTGAACTTATTTATCATGTTTAAACATGATCAAATCTGCCAATACGCGTATTTATACTCATTCCTAATACCCTGACAAACATGTATAAACATACTCAACCTAGTAAAATTCCTCACTTTTTGCTATAAACAATTAAACTGGTTGGAACATGATCAAACTGAGCTTCCTCACACCGCCAACACTACCCTTGATCTGCCACTCTTCCACTGCCTCCCCAACCTCCCATTCCGATCATTTTCTATTTGTATTTATTGTTGAATCACACTCTTATACATATAGAATGAAAGTAAGAAATCACATTTGCATAGGATTTTTCGAATCAAGAATAGGAGACCAGATTCCGGGTTAAACGGGCGTTTCACTCTAAATGAAACTACAGTTTTGCAATACAAACTTGACGACATGGAATTTTTCGAGTTTTTTTTCCGGTTTTAGTAAAGAGTAAAAATCTACATGAAACAGTATAAAAATCGTGTGCTATTTTTTAGTTGCAAACCTGTGTTCTTTTTTAAAAGATTCCCGCCATTTTTTGGTGTGAATGTGTAGGGGACATCGGAGTCAAAGTGGACGCGGGGAAAAAGTAGACAGTGCGATTTTTTGTTAAACGACTCAAAATTCGTACCATTTCTGAGTTCTACGCAGTGATATTTTTCGTACCAATCTAAAAAAATCTAGGCATTATTTGCATACTAGACGCTGTAAACGTTGTTTAAGTGCTTGGTGGCGTTTATTGGTTGTTTGTGAACAGTTTCAAATACAGTTATTTCTTGAAAGGTAAGTTATATTTTCAAATATCTTTAGTATTCCTTAATTGTATATTTGCCTACTTAAACGACAGTATAAGTAAATACTTAGTGATAAGTAGAGCAGACCAATTTCCGTGCGCGCCATGTGCGCCGATGTGAGGATGATTGTATTGCATCAGAACTAATAAAAAGCATTCAGTATGTGTTTGGTACTTGCTTAGACTGCATGTAAGTGTAAGCATACGTAATAAAATGTCGTCGACACATAAATCGAGAAAACGACCGTTGTCAGACGAAGTGCATAAGTTTATTATGGATTTCCCGGACTTAAAATACGATTGCTCAAAAATTAAATGTTTAGTGTGCAATACATATCTAATGTGTTGGTCAAAAACACATTGTAAAGAACACGTAAACAGTTCGAAGCACAATAATAACAAAATTAATCGACAACAGTTTATAAATGAACTATGTGTAACTATGATTGTGTGTACACTGCCGTTTACCTTGTTAAGTAATGATTCATTTATTTCATTTTGGAATAAATACGCGAATCAAACATTACCGAGCACGACAACGTTACGAAGATATTTACCATCGGTGCGTAAACAGGTTGAAAATAAAATCAAAGCCGATTGAAAATTAAAAAACTGTGGTTTTGTGTGGACGATACAACTGACAGCAAAAACCAATCTGTAGTTAATGTGATGGCGCGTAATATGGAACCACATCAACCAACGTCTTCAATTTTATTAGCATCCAGGCGACTAGAACAACGTAATGCTGAAAAAATTTCAGAGGTGCTATTAGATACTTTGGAAAAATTAAAACTTTCGAAAGACCAAGTATTAATGTTTATGACCGATGGTGCCGCAACCATGTGTTCTGTGGGCTGGTCTCTTAGAAAATATTGTCCTAATTTGTTACATATTACTTGTAAACTCCATGCTCTACATCTTGTGGCAGAACAGGTTCGTAGATTTTGTCCAGAGGTAGATGCTTTAATATCGAGTACAAAGGCAGTATTCCTGAAATCTCCAAAACGTATTCGGAAATTTCACGAATTGTGTCGCCATACCCCTGAGCCACCACAGCCGATTCTATACGTTGGGATACATGGTTTCGGGCGGGGTTTTACTATCATGAACATTTTGAAAAAATTAAGGACGTGGCTTTATCATTCGATCCGAAAGAAAGTGCAGCTATCAATACAAGCCAGAAAAAATTTCAAGACGCCCAGATCAAAATGGATTTACAAAGTATTCGTGAGAATTACTTGGGACTAGAAGAAGCAATAACAAAATTAGAAAATTCGTCGCTGTCGTTAAAGGAATCACTGTAAATCGTTAAAGATGTTCACGCACAACTGTGTGCTGTAGAAGACGCAAAAAAGTGAAAGTGTTCTAATTAAATTTGAAAGTGTTTTAGACAGAAATGCAGATTTTGACACCTTTACACGTATTTGTGTGGGCACGTCTGCAGATGCGTTAAGTTGCTTAAAAAAGTATTTTGATTATTCGAATATAACATCACTAGATGTAGAACGCTCGTTTTCCGAATATAAACATATTTTTTCCTCACGGCGGACATGTTTTTCAGAAATAACCTTAGAAACGCATCTGATCTTGCAAATAGACAATCGAGTTTCTCCAGTTTGTCAATCCTTGGAAGACGCTTAAAACGGTAAGTGTTTTTTTAAATCCTCTGTCGTGCACACAATCACTGATTTCATACATTTTCCATTTTATTTATAAGCACATACAACGCTGCTATAATATGTACTATTCTTATTTTTCGTGTGTTTATGCATATTACTTTAATAGCAGAAAATCAAATGTATATTTAATTATTTCTGATAAAATAAAAGTCTCTACTTCTATACTTATATCGGTAACAAGCTCATGTTGCGTCCCTATTCTATCGTATATTCTAATATATTACGAAATACACTCCCATACCGGCGCTGATGGCGCGCACAGAAATTGGTCTGCTCTAGTGATAAGTCTAGTTGAGGTTTTGAAGGTAAAATTGTAAAAAGTACACCTGGGGCAAGTGTGGTCAATTGTTCTGGGGTTAGTGTGGACGGGGTCCACACTAACCCCGGGACAATTTACCTATACAAAATATTGTGATGTGAGTCATCCGCAATACGTCAGGCGTCGGTCTGGCGATGACATCATGCGCCGAACATACCAGCTATATAGACCAGTGTATACCTATATAAGAATTCGAAAGGGAGATGAGATATTCAACGAGTAATCGCCGTCAGGTTGATATTGTGATATAAATATGAAATAAATATTGAAATAAATACTGTTATTATTAGTTATTAAGTGTATTTAATGTGTTTTATTATTAATATAGTGTGTTTTAAATTACCGTTAGTTTTATCTAAATTAACCCAGAGAGGCAAATATTTCGCCGACGAAATACAAGTCTTTTACAATGTGTTTCTAATGACATTCCAATGAATTTCAATGCATCAGTGTTTTTTTTTAGTTTTTCATTATTTTGTTCATGGCACGCAAACCAGTGCATTAGTCAACAGTTTCGAGTAATAAATAATGCTTGCATTTTATTTATAGATAGTTCGAACTTACATTCGAAAAACTGACCGAGCTCATATAGACGAACGAGCTGTTGCGGCAGCTATCAAGGAAGTCATAAAATGCAAAGGCACCATAAGAAAAACTGTCGAACGATATGGTCTAAAAAAAAAATCGAATTTGCACCGCGGATTAACGTATCGACAAAGCCATGAACTGGCCTACCAATATGCCAAGTTGTTAAATAAGGAAAATTATCCATCCGTTTGGGATACGAATGGTATGGCTGGCTAGGATTGGATACTGGGGTTTATGAAACGGCATAGACAGTTATCATGTCGTAGACCGGAAAATATCAGTCTAGCTCGAGAGGCAGCCTTTAAACCTACAAAAGTGGAGCAATTTTTTGACAATTATGTTGGAATTCTTGATAAAGACAAGTTTCCACCTGACAGGATACTTAATTTAGATGAAACCGGCATGGCAACGTTATGCAAAATCCTAAAATAATAGCTCCAAAAGGCAAAAAACAAGTTGGTGCTGTTGCATCTCAAGAAAGAGGTGAAAATGTTATTGTGTGCGCAATCATCACAGCAACAGGCATTGCGGTCCCACCTGTTTTAATTTTTCTGCGCGTTCACAAGAAGAATAGATTAGTCCACTGGCTACATCACCAGTGAGCTTTTTATAGATGTTCTCAAGCGTATCGCAAACCATTTTGCGTGTTCTACTGATCGTCGCTTACTGCTGTTAACGGACAATCACTCAAGCCACATAAGTCGTGAAGCAATACTTTTTACTAAGAAGGTTGGTATAAGTCTCCTCTCATTTCCTCCCCACTCCTTCCATAGATTACAACCATTGCATGTGTCCGTATTTGGTCCTTTCAAGGGATGCATGAAAGTGGCTATGGCTGACTAGATGCGAGTACACCATGGAGAGCCATAACAATTGCTGATATCGCACCCTTGTGTGGACGGGTATTCGTATCAGCATTTACTCCAAAAAACATAATCTTCGGATTGAGTTCTCCTGGACTGTGGCCTTTAAATCGTCTAGCCTTGGGAGAAGTCTTTAAGCCATTTGAGGTAACCGAGCAACCTAATCTATGTGGACTTGAACAACATAATGAACAAACTGATAGCACCCATCTTCGAGAAAAACAAGCAGAAGTTTGTTCAACACCACCAAACCCTAATGTGGTGATTTTAAAGTACCCATTCGAGATTCGACAATGCCAAGTTCAAGTCATCCTAAAGAGACCATCAAGTCTATGTCTACCATTCTGATAACTATAGAGGATTGCTGGTCACTTAAAAGGCAAATAGAAGCACAAGCCCAAGAAAACTAAGAAAATCTACCATTTCCACAAGCACACCAGTAAAAAACGAAATAGAAACTGCAATGAATACAAAAGCAGCAAAAACTGTAAAACGAAAAATGTGTTTTAGCGTTAAAAAAACGTCCAAAGAAGGAACTGATTCCTCTGAATCAGACGTGAGCTTGGTGTTGAATGGTCATGAAGATGGTAATGAAAACATAGAACTTGATTCTCTAACTGATGACACATCAATTCAAATTAACCAACTGGTTCGTTTTCCTTCAAAAAAGTCTGTGAAATATTATGTTGGTAAAGTGGAGTCGACAGAGGGTCTAGGTTACGTTATTCTAACATTTTTGAGAAAGAAAGGTGAGCGATTCCGCTTCCCGACGTACGAGACAGGTCATCTATAGAAAGAAGTGATATTGTGTCGTTACTACCAGCGCCAGTGGCATCGGCCACAGAGAGGCAAGGACGGCTTTTAATATTCAATGTATAATTTGACGAATACGATGATGTATTGAAAAATTCTTAGCCTACTATAAAAGCAAACAAAATTTGAAAGTCAAAATATTTTATTATTCAACATACTCTACTCTTAATTGGATACATTTATTACAATGAACCTGCAACGCCTCTAGATCTGTCAAAAAGAAATTTTTATCTTGCTCGGCAAACCAGGCCTCCACAACGCATATCACCTCTTCGTTGGAAGAAAATTTACGACCTTTTAACCTCTTTTTCAGTTGAGGAAAGGCATGATAGTCGGACGGAACCAGATCTGGTAAATAAAGCGAGTGTTCGAGTAATTCGAACCTTAAATCACGAATTATTTGCATGGCAACATGCGATTCGTGTGCAAGGGCATTGTCCTGCAAAAACACCTTTAGATAACTTTCCACGTCTTCTTTCCATATTTTTTCTCGTAGAGTGGTCAGTAACGTCGAATAATAATTGCCAGTTATTGTTCTACCCGTATCCAGAAAATCAATCATGATTACTCCATGGCAATCCCAGAAAAACTGAAGCAAGAACTTTTCCAGCAGAATTTTGAACGCGAAGCTTCGTAGGCCTTGGAGAACCAAAGTGTGTTGCTTTGTTTCTGGGTTATAGAAATGTACCCAAGTTTCATCCCTAGTAACAATACGGCTTAAAAAGTCTGCATCACTTTCAAACCGAGCACAGATTGAAAGTGATGCTTCCACCCTTGCACGGTTCTGGTCAACAATCAGACATTCGGGGATCCATTTTGCAGAAATTTTTCTCATGTCCAAATCGACGTGAACTATATGATGGACGCGTTCATATGAAATATTCAGTGCCTCAGATATTCGTTTTAGCCCAATTCGATGGCCTGACAAAATCATGTCATGAACTGCATCAATATTTTCAAGGACGGACACAGAAACCGGCTTTCCCGAATCGGTGTCCATCTTCAATGGAAAATTTACCCCTTTTGAAGCTTGCAATCCAAGGTATTAAGCATATCTTTGTCAATCTGCATACCTCTTAACATCTTCAAATACAGGTACTTGATGATGGCTCGATACTCCAATTTTTCGATTATCGCAATATCGATCGACATACCTTTTTTTCAAGTTTTATTGCGCAAATTTGGTTTGGCTTCTTGACGTGATACTTTACACTGACACTTCTAATATGTTATTTTTCGTTGCTATTATATCGCAATATTTTTTTTATCCACTGAACCGGTCTACTTATATACTACCGGAACTATATATCAATACCCCCTCGTATGATGTTTACTGAGCAATAAACGTTTTTTGTTAATGAAAAACAAGTAACAAATTACAGTATAACCTCCTTATAATGGACACTGACGGGGAATCCTAAAATGTCCAATATATGGAGGTGTCCAAAATGTGGAGGTGAAAAAAAAAACGAAAAGAAATATTCATTCTCATATCAATTTAATCACACATAATAAGACGAAAGTCGAAAAAAATTTACAATACTTAATACACATACATACATACATATTTTATGCTAGATTTTACTTGAAATAATCATTAATTGTTGTTTGTCTTGCTTTTTACATTTTATGTTTAAATATCTCAGATTCACATTCAAGAAGAGCTTGAGAAATATTGTTAGCAATGTTGAAACTGTTAGTGCTTAAGAAATAGTTCTCAAGATCTTTTAATTTTTGATGGGCTTCTGAAATATTTGAATAACTTGATTAATTATTAGAAAATAAAACACTTGGCTTAGTTTCACGACTTCTTTAATTAGATATACTAACAATTGTTTCGGCTATTAGGCCATTATCAAAGAGCTATCTAAAACTAAACTTACTCTACTTAAGGTTAACTTATATACCTGTGTTCATTATGGGTGGGAGAATGAGGGTAATTGATATTTAAAATTGCATCGATATAGGGGGTATTTATGAATTCTAATTGTGTGTTTGTGATAACTCGATTTTGTTTTTGGGCTTTTTTAATTTCAAAAATCTCTAATATATTTAACTTTTTACTTTTTACTACATTATGAATGAGGTTACAGCTCTTTATATCGGGTAAGTGGTTCTGGTCTATACAATGTTCTGCGAACCCTGTGTGTTTAACACTATATTTTATATCTATAGATATAAACCACCAGAACCACTTACCCGATATAAAGAGCTGTAACCTCATTCATAATGTAGTAAAAAGTAAAAAGTTAAATATATTAGAGATTTTTGAAATTAAAAAAGCCCCAAAAACAAAATCGAGTTATCACAAACACACAATTAGAATTCATAAATACCCCCTATATCGATGCAATTTTAAATATCAATTACCCTCATTCTCCCACCCATAATGAACACAGGTATATAAGTTAACCTTAAGTAGAGTAAGTTTAGTTTTAGATAGCTCTTTGATAATGGCCTAATAGCCGAAACAATTGTTAGTATATCTAATTAAAGAAGTCGTGAAACTAAGCCAAGTGTTTTATTTTCTAATAATTAATCAAGTTATTACAAGAATGTTTCACCAAGAAATATCTGCGAAGTCAACCAATGAAATATTTGATATACTAGTTACAAATTCCTCTTCAATCTCATTTTCCATTTCATCACTGATATCGGTAATTTCATCGATACAATCTATAATGGAAACATTAGGATTTTCAGTAAATAACTCATTATCAACTAATGCGTATGTGCTTAAATCTAAATTAGTGATGTTAAAATTGGGAAATAAAAATGCTAATGGTATATTATCTTCTATATCGCACTCTGCACTTAGATCACTGTCACTTTGATTGAATCCGCATTTTTGAAAACAGTTTCTTACGGTCACAGGCGAGAGTTTTTTCCAAGCAGCTGATATCCATATTAATGCAGTGACTACCGTAATGTCTTTTTCTACCATTTCTAGTGAATTTTCAGTATCCATTAACGCCAAAAGCCTTTTTACAAGCATGGGTAAATTACCTTAAAGTTTTGAATCACACCCTGGTCCATAGGTTGACAATGCGAGGTAGTATTTGGAGGCAGAAAAACCAATTTTACGTTTTCCAATGAAATCTTCGGATGAGAAGTGGCATTATCAAGAAACAAAATTACATGCCTTTTTTCTTTCTTCATCTTGTTATCAAAGTTCTTTAACCAAGCTGACATAATATCCTAAGTCATCCACGCTTTTTTGTTAGATATCCATCCTATCGGCAACTTATACACATGAGCTCCTTTAAAACATCTAGGTTTCTTACTTTTACCGATGACTAACGGCCTTTCCTTATTACCCTCCATATTTGAACACAACAATATAGTTAGTCGTTCTTTTGCAGATTTTCCTCCGGCACATTTATCACTTCTTAACGCAAATGTTTTTGTCGGAAGGGCGCGGAAAAATAAACCGGTTTCATCAGCATTAAAAATATCTTTCGGAGAGTAATCTTTGCATATTGATTGCAACTTGACTTTCCAATCGTCTACATTCTGCATGTTTACATAGACAGATTCACCACACACACTTTTAAATGATGTTTTATGTCTTTGACAAAATTTCTCCAACCAACCATTAGACGCTTTGAATTCGGTGAGTTGTAAACTTTGTGCTACTTCCAGCGCCTTTTCTTTGAGTAGGGGTCCTGACATGGGAATATTTTTGTGAACACTGCTCCGTCGATTGCTAAACCACTAGTTTTTGGAAAATTCCTTTTTTGAGCTAGGTTTCCATTTTTCTCGAAAAGTTCTTTTATTTCACTTTTGTTTTTCACTATATCACTAATTTGCGACTTTCCGACACCAAACTTTTCCGTGAGCTTTCGGACACTTAAGCTTTGCTGTTCACTAACCGCAATAATATCAATTTTATCTTGGATTGTTAACCGCTTTCTTTTACTAGAATCCATGTTGACACTATCAAAGGCGAGTTCAAACTGATTCAAAATATCACTCCACTTATCACCTGACGAGTAGGCCAGTGGTAAACCGTCGTTCCTTTGTATTATGGGGAAAACCCGAGTAGATATACTTCCACGTGTGCACTTTGTACATACATATGTATTATGGGAAAAACCCGAGTAGATATACTTCCACGTGTGCAGCAATAAAAGTACATACATACATACATAATTGCAATATTTTATTCGGCGCCGCCCGTCTTGTCTGTCCTTAATTAAGAGATATATTTACAGATGTTTTATTGCTTCGGTGAAATAAAGGGTGTCCGCGTCCGATTTATGGAGGGTCCAATATTAGGAGTGACTATTGTTAAGAAAACCCAATATAAAATTTCGTACCACAAAAAATGTCCATTTTTTAGAGGTGTCCGATTGTCGGAGGTGTCCATAATTAGAGGTTTTACTGAATTACAAATCACCTCTTTTCCGTATTGTCCACTTTAGCCCCAATTAAAAAATCATCGTGTCCACATTAACCCCACACTGGGGTTAATATGGACAAAGTATATCCATTTAAAAATTGGATTATAACTTCAAGTCTATAGAGAATGTACCAAACATAGTATACGTTAATGATACATAAATACTGTACTACTGGTTCCATAACATTTTTCCTTAGAAATATTCACAACACTTTGTGTCAACCAAATCTGAAAAAACTCTCCCGGTCTCCCCTGCGGTATTTTAGGGCGTTTCCACTATTACCATTACTAAATTTCATATTTATCATTACTTTATGGCGATAAATATTTCAACTCAAAATTAGAAAGCAAAATAAAACCTGAATTTGTAATTACATAATTTTTATGGCAAAAAATATGGTTTAACAGAACAGCTACCAAGATTACTAAGAAATTTTTATTAATCTTCATTATCGCTACAAATTAAAAAAAAAACGATAAAAAATGTGTATTTATAATCTACAGGTTTTCCTTTTTTACGTAACCCATCTATTTAGAATTAATTATCACACATAACCTTCACCAAAATCAATATTTGGTGGCGAGTTTTAAATTTCAAGGTAAAACCGACAAATATTTCGCAACACGTCGGTTTTCGAATTATTCTAAATCAATTTAATTAACATAAACAATACATCCACGGTAGGAAATTCAATTTAAACAGGTACTGTGTTATGAAGAAATTCTTTTATTACATTATACAATTATACACACCCCACACGGTAGTGACGTTGACATTAACCACGTGGGGTACTAGACGGAGAGAAAACGCACCGAAAAGAGACAACCATAGATCAATAACCGAGATCTGCTTTGTACATAATCAAGTGAAGACATACCTTAATGTATCCTTTCACTCGGAATTCACGGACACTTGGATTAACTTATTTGGTATATTTTGTAAGTTATAACCTGCACTCGTGTCACAACAATCTGGTTCAATTTATTTTTGTTAATTAAGATACTCGTACGAAATCTACCGCAACGAATGAACGCGGACTACTGGTTCGGGTCGTTTGTAATAATTGCCGACTACAAAATAATTAACGCTAATGTGTAGGTATCTGTAGAAAAAAATCGTGAATATCCACCAACCGGCGGCCTTGTACATAATAATAAAGATTTCGCAAATCCAGATAATATACACCTGTATTTTCAACATCTATACTTTAGAGAGCTTGCGCGAGATTCTAAATAAATAATGAAACAACATCGAATCTTTTTCCTTCGCTTATAATTAAAGAAATTAAGCAAAACATCAAAATTTCACACGCAAAATAAAAGCCTTTTCTCACCTGAACAATAACCGCTTTTTATTCTGATCTTACGTACACAATACACTGAACTGGCACATCGTAGTTAACACGTAAAATACAATATTGCACTTGTTTTAGTTTCATGGGGCCGACAGTTTCGTTTTCGTCATCCATTAGTTGGATAGTTGACATTTCGCTGCGCTCACTGCTTAACACAGAACATGCTGACTTTTAGTTTTTTTTTAGGTAAATATGTCTGTGATTGGCACGTCGGTGTTGGTCACAGCGCGAACTCGCAGTCCGATCGCAACGAGATGTTGTTCTATTTAGATAATAAAAGACGGAGATATTTGTTTTAGGTAGGAATTAGAAGAAGACGAACGATCATACGCAAACTCGATATGCCTGCGAATGCGCCAACTTTCGAAACCCGCGCTCTATCTCTGTCAGGTGCACTAGATTTCCTGCTGTTGGTGAGATAAGGGTACAGAGGAAGATAAGAAGATATCGGGCAGCATCTACACCATTCTTTTAGTCTACCTTTTTTTTATAAATGTTAATTTGATAATTTCTTTTTATTCTAAATTTGGACTTTTCCGTGCTAAATGTATTTTTAGCAATAATAAAAATTAGTACTTAAAGAAAAAGTACAAAAAACCTAAAACTTGAATTCAGAAAGTATTTTTAATAAATTCAGATTCTCTATTGTAAAATATATAAGGGGTCATCCAAAAAATGCGCCTACATGTTTCTATTTAATAAAGCAAATTACATTGCTCCAATAAATTAACGCACCACTAGGGAATCCTTTATAAAACTATAGTATATGACTAGATAGAGAAGTATATTCTATTCTTTGATAATTAACAGCATTTAATAAATAAACTTACTTTATAAGATTACAAGAGAGGTAGACAGTAGAAATGAGAAATCTATAATAGACTACTTTACAGTTGGAAAGGAGGTAAAAGACGTAAAAGTTATCAGAGGTCCAGAGATAGGTAGTAATCACTACTTACTGATTACACAAGTATACACGGTTTTGGATCTAAGCAACCAAAAGCTGTTTCTATGGTTATTTGGAGCGCTGAATCCGAATCTGCACTCCGTTTTTTTATTTTGGTTCTAGTTTTCGAGATATTAAATAAACACAATTTTTACATTTTTTAACAATTAATCTCCATTTTATTCATTAAAAAGTGTTAAATTAGAAATGAAGAGCAGTCGAACTGAGTCGCTTGTACTGTTTGGGATCTGTTTCACGCATTAAAGTCCAACAGTAGTCGCTCATCATGCCCTCGTCCCAAAATCCTTGGTATCGTTTTTCGATTTTCGCCAAATCTTGGTGTAGTCGCTCTCCTTGCTCGTCGCTTGTATCACCCAAGTTTTCAGGAAAAAATTCGAGATGGGAATGCAGAAAATGTATTTTGAGAGACATTCGAGCTCCAATCTTGCAATAATTTTGCAACAAACTGTCGATTATCTGCTTGAAATCCGGGGATTTGCGGTTACCGAGAAAGTTGTGAACAACATCTTGAAATGATACCCATGCTGCTGCTTCATTGGGCGTTAAACATTTTGTAAAGTTTCTGTCGGCCATTAATTTTCGAATATCAGGTCCGACAAATATTCCCTCTTTGATTTTGGCGTACGACAACTTGGGAAATAACTTGGTCAAGTACTCAAAAGCCGGTCCTTCACGGTCGAGCGCTTTGACAAAGTTTTCACTGTTCGTCGGTGATGAACTACAAGTTTCCATGTAATTTGCACTCGTACCTGGACAAATTGGCAAAGGATCATTGCTCGCACGGGGAACTGGCTTAGACACTGATGATACTTCAGGATATTTATATTTTGATAGTTTTTTTGCATTTACACCGACGACATTCATCAAGCAAAAGTAACAATCATCTACATGATTTTTCGGCTCTCTCCATAACATTGGCAATGAAAATGAAAAACATGCTTTTTTACCGCGTGACCACTTGTATAATATTGTGCTACACGCGTTACAAAACAATTTTGGTACCCACGGCTTGTGAGTGTTTGATACAGAGAAACCAAAATAATAAAAATATGCATTTCTGATCACATTAGTAATAACTTTGCCACTTTTTCTGATCATATAACATCCGCAAACATAACAAAAACACTTTGAATCAACTTTAAAATTCTGTCTTTGCATTTTCACACGGTTTGGATTCCAAAAAAAACTTTAAAAATACAAATTAAATATTGTTTCTAGCGACGCCAACAGCTGACTGTCATTATGATAGCGCAGTGCTGCCAACATGCGCGAACTCACAAAGTAGAACCAATTTTGAAAAACGAAACCCGGATTTGAATTCAGCACCTCAAATAACGTCAAGATTTGTTCTCATCTGCTCTGATACAAAAGTTGACCGGAATTTGTAAACTTGTGTTATTAGGGACCGGACACGAGAGGCCGATGACTCATCGCCCATGGGCGTACTATTTAAAATTTGTATTTTTAATGAGTTTTTATTTTTATTTATTTAATTGGTGGTGATCTATGAAATACGAAATACGTTTTTATTTATTCGTTTTGTAGTTCAAGTTGAGTAAAGGAGTATTAATATTAACTAGCAATATATTCTCAAAGTTTTCTTTTGTAAAATTTGTTCTCTTTGAATGAAATACATCCTCGTAGATAGAAAACGTCCTTTCTACATCGGGTGCATATTGGAAATATTCTTTTATTTCAGCGTATTTAGCAGTTAGATTTTGAGGCATTGTCCCCATACACAATTGCCGCAATGTTATTAAACCTGGATTTCCATTAAAAACTGCGTCTAACTTTTGCCGAAGGCCACATCCGAAGTTACTTGGAATATTTTTCAAACTATTAATAGACACATCTAATGTGGTTAATCCATCATTTAATCTGAAATTTCGATTTTCAAAATAAGTGATTAGTTTTGGCTAATATCCAAAGTGTTCCTGATTGATTTTTTAATTGTGGAACTTGTATTAGTACCTTGCTCTCAGAAATATTTCGAGTATCGTCATTTAATCATCTAACGAAATTTTGTAAACTATCGAAATTCTCTTCATAAAAACTAGTAGCTTCCAACCATGTTCCCCATCTAGTTATTACTGGAGAAGGAGGCAGTTAGGCCAGGCGCCGACTTGCAATTTTCGATTGCACAACTGTTTGGTCGCGATTGCACCAAACCCCGCACACATACGCAACTGAACTGATTGGATAAATGGGACCGCGCACACATGCAACTGAACCGTTTAGTTTCAAAATGAACTTCGATGAGGTGACAGTGGTATGTGCGCTTGAATTAAGAAGAAGGAAGAGAAATCAACGAAAGCAGAGGTTCTGGCTGCATCCAATGACTGCTCAACGATCAACCAAAGGGCAATTTCAAAAATTATATGACGACTTGCGAGTTCATCCGGAAAAATTTTTCAAATACTACCGAATGAGTGTGGCCCGTTTTGACGAACTTTTAGAGCTTCTTCATAACTATGCATTACTTCAATCTATTAGTAGTTACTACTGTGTTTCATTTAATTTTTCATTACAATTTACTTAAAAAATCATTGCAACCACAGTTGCAACCACAAGTGAGCGGAGCCGCATTGAATTTAATGTGACACAGCGCAGTTGCGCGGGCCAGTGCGATCATTCGATTTGAGCACAAACACAAACTAAACAGTTGCAGTGACTTTCAATTGCAAATCAGCGCGCTTCCGTTTAACTTTGTGGTAGTCACTAATGCAACCAAACAGTTGCGCAATCGAAAATTGCAAGTCGGCGCCTGGCCTTACAAAGATAGAAGTCTTTCCCTGTAAAGAGCTACTCTCAATGGTGCTTTTCTGAAAACTTTTTTAAAAGCGGATACAAGTCTATCAACTTCCGAAAAGGTGTCTCTTCCGAAAAGGGCTGATATATTCACAGATTCTGTGGAGAGCTACACAAGTAATATGCAGCATATTAGGATATGTTTCCTTTAATAGCCTGCCTGTTTTTAACATATATGCAGCACTGTCATTGACAAATAAAAGTATTTTTTATTTGTACCTGTCGTCCGAATGAAGTATTTGGTGTATATTCTCATAAATGGTGTTAGCTACTGTTTCCGCATCGACTGTATTTATAACTTTTGTTGCTATTACATATGCGTTATATGAAACAGTTGGATGTAGTACACCAGCTACAACATGTACCACACAACGTCCTAATATATCGACAGTTTCGTCAGCACTTATCCATAGGTACTGATTTGAAAGATGCTTTCGTGTAGCACTTAGAAAGATAATATTTGCGTAAGGTGGATTCATCAGGAACATTTCGACCAGTAGATTTTTGGAGAAATGTTTTGAAGGTGGGATTATTAAGTTTATTTAATGGAATATTTGTCGCCATTAAAGTTTCACGGAGTTCTTCTTAAACAATGTTCTAGATCTAGATAAATGAAAATTAAAAATGTGTGCGTAAGTTATTGAACCTTAACGAAATTCACAGGACACTTACGTCAAAATAATTAGGAGTAGATTCGATAAAACGATGTTAAACAGGATCTATTACAAAAATTACAAAGTATATAATTATGTAATTAACAGTTAAAACAATGAAAGAAAAAGCAACTAACTCGCCGTACTTTACTTATCTTACAAAATATAAACTAATAAATAATAAATTATAAAAACTCCTCCCACTTCTATCTACGCCCATGAAGAAAGGAATTTAACTCTAATGTTGAAGTAATTGCGTCACAATTCAACGACAAAGAACAGATGTGCGGTTAACTGAATGGATAGTGCTATTCAATAACTGCATGTTGTACTTAGCGATGTTGTAGACTATTTATACGGTCCATCGTAATTTCGGCCTTTCGTGTTCGGTACCTAATAATTACATTAATGACATCAATCATATTTGTAGTGTCCATAAGTTTAATAAGAAACTGTAATACTTGAAATCAACAGAATATTTCATGACGTAAACTATATTTTTTGTAATAATCATGGAAGTATTCCAAAGTATAAAGATCCAAAGTAACTTAGGTTCACATTAAATAAATTTATAGATATAGGCGTTAATATGTATAATAAAATATTTTCTTTATGCGCTTGTTTAATCTTTGAGTGTCGACAATAAAATGTGGATTTCGATAATAAAATTATTTTCTTTTTATAGACAAAAGCAAGTGTTTTTAACGTATAAGATGAACTGTAACCATGATTGTGAACGCTATTTCTTTATATCTAATAGATAAAAAATCTGAAAAGAAATGAATTTCCACTAACTATCAGATCCGTAATCTTGTTTTCTAGAAAAGAAACATTAAATACCATTAAATATAAAGGTCTGAACATGAATCCATATTCAAATTTTATAACTAAGGGGTAAAAAGTCTGAAAAGAAACGAATTCCTATTTATAACTTCAACACTAAGTAAGTATTAGATCTGTCGGAAACTCAAATTTTTGTTTACTGGAAAACAGACATACGTAGAGCATACACAAAAATTTGTAATGCACAAGTCAGATGCAGTAATGTCGTATCGTATATCCTTTCATTTGTCCAGTAATTAGTAATCAGGAATCACCGCTGATTTTGTGTATTTATAAATAAAGTCCTGAATACAAATTAATATAAATGTGTTAAAAACATATCTGTATCTGTATACATAGACATACGCAACGTATTTAATAAATGGTCACTTCAACATATCGACAGATGTATTCGAACTAGCGATCTGCGCAGTACATCTTCTCTTGTTCGTCAAATGTCACGAGATATCTCTTGTCAGCTGACGGCATAAGATTGTGCTTATTACGTTCATGCTTATTACTAGAGAACGGACACGCTTACCACATGACGCAAAGCCCAGTGCAGTACTGGCGAAAGGCTGTATTTCTAAAATATTTAATTTAATTTATATAATTGGAAAACAAACGGGTGGTGATCTATCTATCTAAAATTACGAAATACATATTTATTAATTAATTTTATTTATATAATTGGAAAACAAACGGTTGGTGATCTATAAAATTACGAAATACATATGTATTTGTTCAAAAGTTTTATTTTTAAAGTTTTTAATTTTATTTATATAATTGGAACGTTTTTATTTGTTCATTTTGTCATTCAAGTTGAGTAACGGAGTATTAATATTGACTAGCAATAGTTTCTCAAGGTTTTCTTCTGTCAATTTTGTTCTCTTTGAATTAAGTGCATCCTTATAAATAGAAAACGTCCTTTCTACATCGCAACTGGTTATAGGTGCATACTGGAAATATTCTTTTATTTCTTCATAATTAGCCGTTAGATTTTGTGGAATTGTCTCCATACATAATTGCTGCAATGTAATTAAATCTAGATTTCTATTAAGAATTGCTTCAAACTTTTGCCGAAGGCCACATCCGAAGTCACTTGGAATACTTTTCAAATTATTAACAGCCACATCTAATGTGGTTAATACTTCTAGCATCCTCCTTTAGCAGTGTTACGAAATGTTTTAGACTATCGAAATTCTCATCATAATAACTAGTAGCTTCCAGCCATGTTCCCAATCTAGTTATTACTGGAGTGGGAGGCAGTGACAGAGATGAACATTTTTCCCTGAAAAGAGCTACTCTCAATGGTGCTTTTCTGAAAACTTTTTTAAAAGCTGATACAAGTCTATCAACTTCCGGAAAAGTGTCTCTGATATATTCACAGATTCTGTGGAGAGCAGGTGCTACACAAGTAATATGCAGCATATTAGGATATGTTTACTTCAATAGTCTGCTTGTTTTTAACATATACGCAGCACTATCACTGACAAATAAAAGTATTTTTTCTTTGTACGTGGCGTCCGAATGAAGCATTTTTTGCATATTCTCCTTAATGGTTTCAGCAACTGTTTCCGCATCAACTCTATTTATAACACTTGTTGCTATTACATATGAGTTATAGGGAATAGTTGGATGTAGTACACCAGCTACAACATTTACCACACAGCGTCCTAACATATCCACCGTTTCGTCGGCGCTTATCCATATGTATTGATTTAAAAGATGGCTTCTAATGCGTTCAACTGTTCTCGTATAGCACCTAGAAACATAATATTTGCGTAAAGTTGATTCATCAGGAACATTTCGACCAGTATATTTTTTCAGAAATGTCTTCAAGATTGGATTGTTCAATTTAAATAATGGAATATTAGCTGCCATAAAAGTTTCACAGAGTTCTTCGTTAAAATTGTCAGATTCCAACGGGTTCAATTTTTTTTAGTGCTTTAACGATCCTACGTGACGTTTTACGGTTGATTTATTGCAATTTTTCAATAACGTTTCACACACTTCACAATAAATTTCGGAATCACTGGCAATGTACATACAATCAGTATGGCCCTCAATCCAACTCGCCATTGTTTCACGATGCCATTCTCGACGCTCTTCCATTGTCTGAAAAAGTAAGAATATTCTAGATCCAAATAAACGAAATTAAATAACGAAATTTTATGCACACTTACGTGAAAATAATTGGAAGTTGTTGCTTAAATGAAAAGAAAAGGAATGTACGTTCTATTTCTCTTACGAAATACGATAAACTTATTTATTTTATCTACGTACACGACACCACTGACAAACACTATATTCTCCGAATACAATAGCTGGGTTGTCCATTGTTATCGCTGCGAGACCAGGTGGCCGAGTAAGTCAAACAAATACTTCATTGAATTACGCCGGGATGTACTGAGCGACGTTATACACAATTCCAATTGCCGATTGCGTTTTATGGAAATTGCATCTGTTCTCTACTTATTACATTACTTCATGAGATCGATAGATCGAAACTCAAATATATGTATGTTGAAGTGTCCATTGGTTAAATACGTTGGGGACGTCCATACATGCATATAGATGCAGATATGTTTTACATATTTTTATTAATTTGTATTCACAAATACTTAATGTGTTTAAACATCAATATGCTATTTTTTTAATATAGTACTGCCCGAAATAATGTATTGTGCCAACGACAAGAAAACTCAGGCCGTCCTAGGACAGTTACATTAACAATAACTATTAACGTGTTTTTGAGCAAATCTTAGAAAATCCGATAGTCAGCCAACGAAGGACAATGTTGCAACTTGGTATAAAGAGAGCTTCCTTGCCAAAAATCCTGAAGGAGCTGGGTGCATTATCGTATATGATTCAAGTACACCAACATTTACATCCTCGGGATTGCTGCAGTAGAGTGGAATATTGCACCAGAATTCTCGCGTTACAGTATGAAAATCCTGAATTTTTAAAAAATGTATGGTTTTCAAACGAAACACATTTTCATCGGTCGGGGAATGTGAATCGGTGCACAAATCGATTTATGGGATTTGCCAGACTCGATGAGATTCAAGAAGTTCCTTTACATAGTGCAAAAGTTAGTATCTGGTGGGCAATTTCGGGACAGGGAATTATTGGTCCGTACTTTATCGAGAATGGCAGACAAGGCAGACTTAATCAACAGTGGTACATACAAATTTTAACAGACTTTATCCTTGATCTACGTCGATTCTGTCGAGCACGTAATTTAGCATTTCGAAGGTTTTTCAGCGATCATGAGTCATCCCTAAGTAAGGGCGGTATCTCGCTACCCCTTGTAGTTAGAGCCGTTTTGACGTCATTTTCAACACCCCACATGCTGACAATCCCCTTGCAACCCCCATGCAGACTCCTGGTGCCTCTTGCAAGTCTTGGGGACCTCCTTGCAAACCTCTGGTATCCTATTGCGGACACCCTGTACCCTGGCAGCCCTTACACGCCAATGCAGGCTCCTGGTGCCTCCTTCCAGACCTCTTCAAACCATCATGAGTTTTCGGTCACCTAACTCCCCCCCCCCTATGTAAAACTCACCCTCCATATAAAATTATAATTTCACCCCCTTCGTACCTTCCCCACCATAAGGGAATATATTGTAGGAGTTGGTCTATGCGTAATGGGGACCAGAGGTTGGCGCATGCGTATTGACGACTCACCCCCAAAAATGCAAAATGAACCTCCATAAGAAAATACATGGGATTTTGAGCTAGAACAGGCATAGCTTATCTATCCCGGACCAGCGAATCCTATATATCGGCATAACTTAGCTACTACGAGACAGACCTGTCTCTGAAACAGACAGACCTGTTTGTTTTAGAGACGGACCTGTCTTGGAAATAGATCTGTTTTTGAAACAGATGACCTGTCTCTGAAACAGACAGACCTGTCTGTGAAACACACAGGCCTGTCTCTGAAACGTTGGGGGGAGGGTTGGTGCATGCGCATTGACGTCTCACCCCAAAAAATGCAAAATAAACCTCCATAAGAAAATACATGGGATTTTGAGATAGAACCGGCATAGCTTATCTACTTGGAAACGGTACGTTTCGCCGGCAACGTTTCGCCGGTAACGTTTCGCCTGTAATGTTTCGCCGGGAATGTTTCGCCGGTAGCACGATTCGCCGACCTCACGCCGGTGGGTTCCTTTAGTTATCTCTTCCACAGATATTGTGCTCACACATTAAGACAACAGAAAGAAACAACAGAAAAAAAAACATCAAGCAGAGTTAAGGTGGATAAATAGGTATAAGTAAGCTTGTATAACAATGTTAATGTCTTTTTCCCAGTAATCTTACTAGGTAGAACGAATTGCAAACCCAAAATCAGATTAAAGTTGAGAAACTTTCTATTCTACTTTGAAGGGTTGTCGGATTAACCGATATACAAATGGGGATATCCAACAAATGATGATATCCAACAAATGGTATTAGAGGGCATATAATGTAAGTCACGCCTACTAACGCCTACATTAAGTGCAGAATTTTTCTAAAATGATTAGTTACCTTTTGCATCAAGTTTAGTGCAGTGCCAGTCATGGAGACTAAAAGAAGTGGCCGAATTTTTATCGAAGACGGTTTTATGTATATTTTTGCTTCTTTGAGTGCAAATGGTGAAAAACAATATTTTCGTTGCCGACGAAGAGATATACAATGTAAAGCGAGAGTGCACTTATCATTAAATAATGAAATAATTAAAAAAGTTGGACATCACGTACATGATGCTTCAGCCGCCAAAGTAGAGGTAAATGTAATATGTTTTAATTTATTAGTTACTTGTAAAATCCTTTCATTTTTAAATAAGTGATTTATTATGAAATCTTAACTAGATAATTTAATTCATCTTTATTTTATAAATTTAAGTGTCCAAAATGGTTACATCCCTTAAAAAGAGAGCAGTTGAAAGCCAAGAAGCTGCTAATGTGATCATAAATAACTGTCAACAAACACTTACCATTTCTGCAACTGGAATTTGCCCATCTGATCGAAGTTTAAAGATGCAAATAAAAAGAGCACGGAAGGTAATCAATCATGCCCCCGTTGCACCTAATTCTTTGGAAGAACTAGAAATTCCTCAAGAATATAAAGAGTACTCCACAGACGGTGGCAACACAACAGAACTAGCAGACAATTACCCAGAATTACCACGCTTATTAATATTTGGGAGACGCCGAGGAATTGACATTTTAAAAACATCATCAAGGTGGTATGTTGATGGCACCTTTAGCGTTGCACCGACGTTATTTGCCCAGGTGTTTGTTATAATGGGTGAAAAATATGGAGGCATCCATCCTTGCGTGTATATACTTTTACCAGATAAAAGACAGAGAACTTATGAAAAAATGCTCCAAATGCTGATCGAGTTAGAGCCTTTATTAAATCCACCAAGAGTGTCAGTCGATTTTGAGCTTGCAATACACAATGCTTTCCGTGCAATATTTCCAGGAATGTCTATTGATGGATGCTTTTTCCACCTTGTGAAAAATTTGAAAAAAGTTATTGGACAAGAACACTTAACAAGGTTTGTAGTAACTTTACAAAAACAAAAAAAAAATTAACTTTTTTATTTTTAGAGAATATCGAAATAATGGAGATTTTGCGTTACAAGCTAGAATGATCACTGCATTGGCTTTTGTGCCTGTTCCAAATCTAAGTGATTCATTCGACTTACTCTATGATCATCTGGAAGAAGCGTTATTGCCTGTTGCAAACTGGTTTGAAACAAATTATTTGGGAGTTCGAAATAGGAGGGGAAATGGTAGACGTATTCCAAATTTTCCATCAGAAACTTGGAACTTGCATAACCGGGTTTTGAATGCAATAGAGGTAAAATAATGTAACCAAAATTATTAAAAATAATAAAAGATGTGGTTTTTAGAAAACTAACAATATAGTAGAGGCTGCGCACAGAAGAATTCAAGCACAACTGGGCTCGCAGCACCCCACAATTTGGAAATTCATTTCGGAACTGAAGAAGATTCAAAAAAATAGGGACATTTTCTACGAAAAGTTAGTTGCTGGAAATGAACCCAATAAAAAAAAAGACGTTTATATTAGGACAGACCGACAGATTCTCACAATTGCAGAAGATTTTAATAACAGAAATATATTAGATTTTTTGCGAGGGTTAGCTCACAATTTTGAAATGATCTAAAATACAGTTTTTTATAACACTTTTGTACATAATATATTTTCTAAGATATTTTCAAATAAAATACTTGTGTGGAAATGAGTTATTTCATAAATGCACTGCTGGCGAAACGTTATCGGCGAAAAATTCCCGGCGAAACGTTACCGGCGAAACGTTGCCGGCGAAACGTACTCTATCCTATCTACTTGCCTGCAAGCGCTACCTATTTTGTAACATAACTTAGTATCTGACTATGTATATTAAAGTAAAATCAAATAAATTATCTATACATAAACCTTATTTTATTGAAACTGAATTTGACCTTTGTTGCGATCTAAAACACTTTATTCAAAAAAGAAATTTTCTGTTTGTTTTCGTTTTTTACTTTTAAGCAGATACCTACTGCTTACTTAATTTTATGATAAACAACCTAATCTAATTTTAGATTTTACATTTTCTATTCCCACTAACGATCTAGAGCGGAATGATCTACTTAAAAGGTTTCAATCGCTACAAATGTACAATAAAAATGTAAAATATAAAGTAGGTCGCAAACAAACAGAAAATTCTACTCTAAGTATTTCTCTAATTGTTTAAAAAACATTTTACAAGGAGCGTCGGTCTCCAGAATAAACAGACGAGAATATAAACAGATTAAATATACAAGAACTGTACTGAAAAATGTACTGCAAAAACAAGAAAACAATTTGATTTATTTTTTGAATTCCCTTTTGCTAAAAGACACTTGTCTATTCTTTAGACCCATTTCAGGTCATCAAGACGTCTCTGTAATTGTTAAGTGTGGGGAAGGGCGGGGCGTTGTGCACGGGACATATACTAGAGACTTTCCAGGTAACAGGAAAACAGATGTTTGCAGAGCTAAATTCAATATCTTACAAAGAGGCTCAGCAAATGTTGATTCATAATCACGAAGAAGGAAGCTGGGAATACTATCATGCCCGGAGGTGAAAGTGTTTTTTTATTTGTTTTAGTTGTTTCAGTACATCATCATATACAACTCTCCGAATATACAGTGATGGTAAATTTGTATGTAGGTTTTGAACGTCACCACCGATACTTGGTAAGAATACACCAGAGAAAGCACATGCAAAGCATCAACAATCCGCTGAGAGTCGTCGAATTCAAAGTCGTTATGGAGTTTCCCAGGAATTCTGTGGCTACCACGTTTAGATCTTACAAATCTCCAAAAAGATTTAGGGTCACCGCAAGGGAACGTCGAATACTGTCAATATAATTTTGATAGGCCGTGGCTATATCATCCTTAATAAACACTGTTGTGTATTTGCCCAAACAAAGCTTCTCAGGGAAGTGTTATAGATAAGCGGATTAAATGGTATAATCTTTATTGTTTAGTACATAGAACTTTTGTGTGACAGACTCATAATAATATAGTACATCTTATTATCTACTATGTTTACATGTTATACTATTTGTTATACATACAACTCAGAATATATATATAAAATATACAGACATATATATATATAACAAACACAACTCAACAAATATAAACACAAAAATTGTTCGTCACCATTTAGCAAAGTACCGTTTGACAGATTGACTTAGTGTAGCGTGGCTCACACTATCTAGCCCTGTAGAGCTGTATTACCATCCCTTCGCGCGCCACATTCAAATTCCGGGAATTTCTGGGTAGCACCTCGTATTATATTACAGAAAAGAAAATTACGTAACTACAGAATAGCTCTCAAAAACATGATACCATGATTCTTACATTCTTCTTCTTATTATATTAGGCCTTAGGCCTGTTCTTATCCGATCTCTTTCATAGTGCTGCAGTCATGTTTGTGACGTAGACTGCCAACTATCTCGCCATCTTTTGAAGGGCCTTCCCGGTGGTCTGGTGCCCATTGGCTTTAGATCCCTTGCTGTTCGGGCTAATCTCTCGAAATCCATTCGTGTTACATGCTGGTTCCACTCCCGTCTCCTCTGTCTGCCCCACCGTACGATATCGTGTACACCACATTGATTCCGTATTTGATTGTTCGGGATTCTGTCTCTCAGTGTTTTCCCCGCTATTGACCTCAAGGTTTTCATTTCCGTTGTTCTAAGCATCCTTTTTGTTTCTGCTGTGTCGGCTCTTGTTTCTATTGAATATGCAAGTATTGGTCTTATGCATGCCTTATATATGCGTACTTCCCGTCCAGTCTCATATCTTTATTCCGCCAAATAACATCCCTCAGGCATCCCGAAACATAAGCCGCCCTATTAGCTTGTCTTCGAACACTGTCTCTTAGGTCTCCGCAGCTGCATATTTCTATTCCTAGATATTCGAACTTAGAAACTTGTTCGATTATCTCATCCCCAATTACGACATTCTTACATTAAAAATTGTAAATGTGTTAATTAGCTTATGCTATTTTAGCTTAGTGTTTTTTTGGCATATCTTTATGTGTTATGGGATGGATATGTGCCGGCAATTCAGGCGGTAATATTTGGACGAGCGTTATTATAATGCAATATGACTGTTGCCTTTAGTTCTTTAGTTTCCTTCTTGGAGGGCTTTGGACAAACACATCGCAATACCTACACTATTCAAAATTAAACTTGTAATCATCTAGGTTGATCGTTTTCTTGCTAAAACTTTTGCCACGAATAGCTTTTGTTGGAGCGGACCAACTTTGAAAGATTCAGACACCTGACTGCTCTATTTTTTCTGGGTCTCATGAATAGATCGAATTGTCTTGCACTGTTACATCGTTCTAAGCTAATAAGAAGATCCGCAGGCAAATCTTGAATAATCTATATTTTCTTGATATTTTTCTTGAATAGTTTCTTATAATTTAAGAAATGTACCTATTCCTACAGTTTATTTTTATCTAGCTGAATAAGTACTTGGTTGTCTGCAATAAATCACGCAATAATAGTAAAAAGTAGTAACGTATACATTAACGTAGCATACATTTAATTCTTTTGACAACTTTCTAATGTTTTAATCGATATACTTTTATTTGCTTCCTTTTTGTAGAAAATTGTCTTCTTATGATCTTTTATTTTTTATTAGATTTTCTAATACATAAATAATAATATTTATGATGGCCACTGCTAAAGCTCGCGGAAAATTGTGAAATAAATAAATTACGCTATGTAAATCGCTTTACTGTTTCTAAAAATACTCCCCATTAAGATGTATACACTTTCACATCCTATAAAACCAATCTTCAAAACACTTTTTCCATTCTGAGCGAAGTATCTCCAAAACCACTCATTTAAATTCTTCAACAGCCTTTCCAGGCGATGAAAACCGCTTTTCACGCATTTTATTTTTGATATTTCGGAATAAGAAGAAGTCATTGGGCGCTAAATCGGGCGAATATGGGCAATGAGTCATTAATTCGTTAGACAACAACTCTACAGTTTGTCGTGCTGTGTGAGCGCTTGCATTGTCATGAAATAAAGACGGCAGACTATGTGCCCACACTGTTAAATTTAATAATAATATGTTTATATACTGAGAAGGATTGTTCGACGTTGAGAGATGTTATATTTGCATAGTTAAAGTGCTCTTTGTATCTGTACAATGGATCTTCAGTATTGGTAAAAAGTTGCCCTAATTTTGTAAAATCTACATTTTTATCTAATACACCTTATGTGTATTATTAAATTTAACAGTGTGGGGCACATAGTCTGCCGTCTTTAGTCAGTCATGATGAACAATGATTTGTCGGTTTATGTTGATTTTTCTGACTTCATCGATAACTTCCGGCAAACAAATTGACGTATACTAGTCAGCATTAACTGTTCATCGATCCTCTAATGCAACAGTTGCAACATGGCCCGTTTTTTCGAAGAAACAAGCAATCATTCTTTTCGAAACGCTTCGTGACCGTATCACTTTTGTTGGTTTAGGTTCATTTTGAAACACCCATACAGTCGATTGCTGTTTAGTTTGAGGCTCATATGTATATATCCAGGATTCGTCACCTGCTACAATGTTATATACAGAATTTGAACGACCACAATCAAATTTTTTTAACATTTCCTTGCACCACTTGACACGTGCCTGTTTTTGCTCGTCTTGTAAATTTTGAGGGATCGAATGACTAGATAGCTTCGTGACAAGTAAATGATCGTGCAAAATCGTATGTATTTGTTTCGCCGCAATGCATAAGGACGCCTCTATCTCACTGTATGTCACATGTCGATCTGATAAAATCATTTCACGCACAGCATCGATATTTTTCGCAACAACAGAGGTGCTTAGACGCCCTTCACGAAGATCGTCACCAAATATTGGTCTTCCACGCTTGAATTCTGCGAACCTTTTGTAAACCATAGTTTTGGATGGTGCTTCATTCCCAAATACCGAACTAAGCTTTTACACACATTGCTTTAGTGTCAAACCGTATCGAAAATTGTAAAAAATCATCACTCGAAAATCACGATTCAAAATTTCCATTTTCACTATTACTTTGTTAACTGTTAACTGAATTATAGGTTAAAAATGTCAAATTTTACGAATATGATACTTGTGGAATGCTGGCAATTCAAGCAGTACTTGATTCCGCGAATTTTAGCAGTAACCCTCGTAGAAGCGGTATTATATCAGGTTAATGCATGAATTGAAGGAAAGTGAAAAACAAATTCTTAGGCGTATCATGTTATAAGTTCTGCGCAAAAGCTGAAATTCACGTTTGAAGGAATTATCCCGTCTCTTTCCATCTCCGATGATAATAAACCAACAATCCCATCATAGGCGGTGTAAACCACAGAGAAAAACGTTGCTTACTATTGTGGCAGGTATTGGAATATAAGAGTCCATCGCGGAGTAAATTACACAGTAAAACACATCAACATCCGCATTAACATCCGAAAAGGCATCAAGGAAGCACCAACAACAGAAAGTAATTCAGAGTAAAACTTTTTGCTTTCCTGAAATTGTAGCGCTTGTTGTTATTTATTGGAAAGCTCGTTGGAGGAGTTAGAAAATGCAACAATAAATCAACTTTGAGCGCAGGATGATGTATATCAACTGGAACCAGTGGCACTGAATCATACATTCAGCTCATAATTCATCTTAGACAGGGTTAAGTCTAAAATTCTATTATTCGCATTTGGTATAGCATTATACTGCGTCAAACCAATCGATTCCATAAAAGATAACCGGAGATTGCACTTAGTGTCATTACGCACCAAAAATCGAAAGATTGAAATTACCGACCAATAGTACTGGCTTATCTAACAAGAGTATCTCAAGCATGTCAAGAAACTGTTCCAAGACAGAATGTAGAATGTGTAGAATGCAAAGAACAACAAAGAACGAAGAAATATCACACAAGCAAACTTTGCCAACAATGACATCAATTGAAGGCATCGCAAACCTAATTTCACTAGTGTCAAGCACTACATGTTGAAAATAATGACGTAACGCCAGCAAAATAACACCACCACCGGTTACGCCTACTTTTCTGTCACATCTTATAACACTGTAAGTAGGTGGAAAAACTTCATTACTTGAAATAGAATTACATAATTACGTCTCGGTAAAAAAAAAAACAGCATCAAAACCGTAGATACACATATTATATAGAGTATATTGTGCTTTTAGAATGCTTCGGCGTTTCTATCTCTGTACATTATTATTTTTAATATTTATAGATAGTCTTTTAACCTCATTAATTAAAATGGAAATGTTCCATACATGTTATTATTATAATATTATTAATTTATTGTACTTTTTCTGTCCAAATTGTAAGTTAAATGCAACAGAAAACAAAAATTTACTTGAAACAAGGGAAGCCAAGTGGAATAATGTACAAGATAGAAGAGTATAAGAAGAATATAGAAGTGTATACGATAATAAGTAAATAAAACATTATTCTTATTAACGCTTATTAGATGATACTTTAATCCTTCGAATCTCTCGATTTCAAAAATACAGAACTAACAATACGATACCTAACGGATACCATGGATTACTTCGCATTCAATATACAAACTGTATCTACATAATAAACCAATAACGCATACATTAATGCTTATATTAATATTCATATTCCGATTAGCAACGTTGTCATGGATATTAAAGCAATAACTGTGGTGTAAATTTGTTGACAAGACGTTATTAAAATCAAATTTTCAATTTTACAGTGACAAAAATGATTGCGGTAATACTATTGTAGGCAAAAACTGAAACAGTATTACAGTTAAGGTACAAAATATCAAATATCAATCAAAATACATAGTATAGTTATAAAAATACGTTTGCGCGCACATAAAATATATTCATAAATTGATAATGAAAAGTGATTGAAAACTGGAAAATTATTAGTGGAACGTCCAGGGAAAAATAATAACGAAATATGAATAAGAGGCTATTAAGATAAATTACCAGATTCAAGATTAAATTGAGCGAAGGTAACGAAGTATTTGTAAGTAACAACACATGAAATTTATCAAAATAAAAAGTCTAATCCAAACCAAATCTAAGGAAATTTATAATTTTAAATTTTGGTTTATTTCACTTTGAAGAACAGATTCATAGTCGCAAGTTTGGTGATGAATAAAAAATTAAATTGAATGTAAGTCTTTTCATATATTTTCCCACGTGCCGGTTTTGAGTTATTAGTTATTAGTATTACTTAAATTTAATTACTTTATTATTCAAGATTATCATTTGGATAAATTTAAGAAAGATCGTTTATGTTTTGTATTATGCTATTTTGCTATCCCTAAAATAAATAAAAACGGCAACTTTTGGAGATATTATTAATAATAATAATTAGTTGTAACTAGTGTCACAGCTTCCCCTACATGTACCAAGTAAAATACAGTGTATAAATAAAAAAGTTTAATATTAAACTTTAATATTATTATTAAATTGTTACTAGAGACTGAGACGCATCGGGCAAAAATTACGATGGACTATATAAATAGTCTATAACATCGCCAAGTACAACACGCAGTTATTAAATAGCACTATTCATTTGGTTAACCGCACATCTGTTTTTTGTCGTTGAATTGTGACGCAATTACTTAGATATAACAGTTAAATTCCTTTTTTCATGGGCGTGTAAAATCGTAAAATTTAGTTTTCTTTGAATATCTAATAAGCCATGAAAGTTATCGGAGAAACAAAAGCAGTTTTAAAACAAACTCGTAAAACTGCGCATCTTTCCCCATTTAAGCGTTTTTCTATCTCCAGTAGTTTCTGAGATCCCAATGCTAAACATTCAACAAAACTCACCCTGTATATATATATATTGTTACGTTTCTTCGTATATGGTAAATGAATGACTGAATGTAAAATGTGAATAATTGATTTAATATAATATGGATATATATATGAATGAATGAATGTTATAAATGCCCCAAAAGTTGGGATGACATTTGTTATATTTCGGTGAACGTAGATTGTATATAAAAATTTATTTAAATCGGGCTTATTCAATACTTATCTGTTTTTTATCGGCTAGCTTATTTCTCTCTCAGGGTTAAGGTAGGTTCACTTCTCTCCACTTTGAATTTATTTACGTAGCTTATTTAATTGGAAATGGAACAATATCTCAAGTACTTTACAAAAAAACCAAAGTAAATATTGACAATTAACTTTATTAATAAGAAATCTTGAAAAATTTCAGAATTTAAATAAACAGTTTCGTGACACACATATATCATAAGGGAGACACACTTAGCAGTTGGTATTCTTACAGTACAAATGCAATATGGTGTAAGACAAGTGCAAATAATTGTTGCTTTATTAAAATATTTTATAAAAGTGAAATCGAATCAAGTTTAATATTAGAAATAGTGAATACTAAGTTTTAAATAATGTTGAATAAAAATTACAGTGGTTGAATATCGGTGAAAGCAATGCAAATAATTATTTATAGAATAAACAAAAAAAGTTCTAGAAGTGTTCATAAGCAAGTTAAAAATGGCGCGTATAATATTTGTAAAAATAGCAAAAACCTGAATCTTCGATATAACCTCTGTTGATTCCTGCGCCTGTGTTCTGGAGAAGTCTTCACAGCGGGAAACTGGAGAATATTTCTGCTACTATCCCTCGGGATGATGTGAACTTTTCCAAATCTCCAAGTCCGACGGCGGCTTGAACGGATGGCCGATCTCGAGCGTTCAAAGATGGTGTTCAATGTACGATGAAATTTTGGGCGGGTAGTTTTCGTATCGAAAACTATAAAAATTCGTAACTCTTGAACTGTTTGGTCGGAAGATGTTAAATTTGGTCTACAGGTAGTTCGTAGGTAGGTGAAACGTTTGGTAGACTTAAAAATCTCGAGCACTTAATATTTCCGCCAAATTATTTTAATTAAGCCGGAGCACAAAAAAACGTGACCTCTCGTTGCAACTACTAATTACCGACGCCAATCTTTTCATTTGTTTTTAATTGCATAACTTGCCGCAAATCGCTCCATTCTTTACTTGCATTATCTTTTTGAATATTATTAAATTAAACATTTTTACAGGGTAAAACAGTTAAAAAAATTACATTTTGATGTATAAAATAACTTTAGTTAGGTAACATATGTTGATGTGTTTACAATCACTCTGTCAACATCTGTTTCTTTGCGGGTTATTGCACCGTTAAAATTGTGGGCGGGGCTTAATTGTTCAAATACATTTAAATATAAATACGTTAAATTTGTTTGAATATAATCGCGTTAAATATTAATTTGAAATAGAAATGAATATAAACATCACAATAAAAAATAGAAAAATAAGTTAATTATTTCAAGGCAAATTTGTCGTCATAATAAAGTATTTATACTTTGAATCAATTTTTCCCCTTCTTGGTATTAAATTACATAGTAAATATAAACATTACAGTTACATGTATTCTTTGTATTTCTTTTCAGAGAAAGAGCCCTTCTTGCAATGCCTCAATTTATATATATATATACTAAAATCTTTCCATTAATATGCTTGTACGAATTTTCTCCATTCTCTTCTGTCTCTAGCCAATATTCTTGCTTGCGTCCATGATGTATCCGCCTTCTTGAGTATTTCCGCTATTACTCCATCCCATGACTTCCGAGGTCTGCCTTTCTTTCTATTTCTTTGAATTTTTGCTTCCCACACTCGTCTTACCGGTCTTTCCTTAGTCATCCGTTGCATGTGTCCCCACCAGCCCAATTGTCGTTCGATAAAATGCAGTATTGAATCAATACCTAGGTCCTGTCTAATATTTATGTTCTTAATTCTTTCCAATTTAGTGACACCTCTAACTTTCCACAAATACTTCATTTCTAATGCCTATATCCTATTTTTCTGTCTTTCGCCCAACACCCAAGATTCGCATCATCTTAGTTCCTCTCGTTATTTCTTTCTTGTCAATGAATTTCTTGTTCATTGCGTAAATAGATTTATGGGTTTTCTGGATTCTGTTGTTAATTTCTATCTCTTGTGATCCTTTTTCATCTATAGTTACTCCTAGGTAGTCGAAGGTTTGTACTTGTTCTATTTTCATCTCATCTATTTGTATATTTACATCTTCTCGTTTTTCTCCTATCACCATGACTTTTGTTTTATTACCATTCATCTTCATGAGTGTCATGTTCCATATGTCCAGATTCTTCTGTATATCTTTCAATAGATGTAGATACTTCGTAATTTTTGTAATAGATCCTGTTTAATATCGTTTCATCCAATCTACTTCTCCCAATTGTTTCGGCGGTGTCCGGTGAATTTCGTTAAGTTTCAATAACATACGCATTCATTTTTAATTTTCATTTATTTAGGACTAGAACATTATTTAAGTTACTTTTTCAGATATGATATGGAACAACGTCGAGAATAGCATCGTGAAACAATGGCGAGTTGGATTAACGGTCATACTGATTGTATGCCCATTGCCAGTGATTCCGAAATTTATTGCAGTCTGTAAAATACAATATAGTGATAGTATGCAATATAGTGACACATTATAATTTCGAAGAAAAAAACAAATTATTGTCAAAGATAGGTCAACTCAAACTTTGACTAATTTAACAAAATAAACTAAATTTTATGTAAGACATTTTCAAAAAGAATATTACAAAAAGTGGGACTGGTTGTGACAATAAGTAAGACATTTTCAAAAAGAATATTACAAAAAGTGGGACTGGTTGTGACAATAAATATCTTTTGTTTTTTTGACCATGTATTTTATTTTCAAGCTAAAAAAGTTTGTGGAATAAAAATGAGCTGATCTCAATAATTTACACAAATTAATAAAAAGACATGGGCCGAGCAATCAGACTTACATGCATTTGGGAAAATCAGAATTGAACACACATTAGACAATGGTTAAGAGTTAATACAGAAAAAAACAATCAAGGACGAAAAAACCGTGAAATACTTCAGAGGTTGATAGATGTGGTTTGTTTCCGGGAAAACATGAGCGGTCATAGAAATTGAACAACCTTCAAACAAAGGAAACTACGTAGATTTAGTAAATTTATTGGCAAAGTATGACGAAATTTTAAACCTCATTTGAATTCTACAAGGTTTAAAGGAACGTTTAAAATTAGTAGCTCAAAATTATAATGGACCAGCGGTAATGGCAGGTGAATTAGGGGTTACTGGTTAAAGTGAAAGAAACGTATCCAACCGCACTTTTTGTACATTGCATGGCACATCGCCTAAATTTGGATTTAAAACAGTCTCTTAATATATTGATTTACGAACCCATTTTAATTAAAAATCATCCTAAAACTAATTTGTGGAGTTTTAGAACTGACATCATTTCGTGAATGCAGGCGCGGCTCGTGATGACGTATTGTTAGGCCGCGTACAATGATGCGAGTGCTTCGTGTATTCTCGTGTACTAACTGTAGTGTTTTCTTAGTAAACACCGAAAATACACGAGGCACTCGCATCATTGTACGCGCCCTCCCAAAACGTCATCACGAGCCGCGCCTGCGTGAATGGCTTTTTTGTTACGAGAAGTAACAAATATAAGGATTCAGAATGGCGCTATTGTATTTACACGTTGCAATGTTTATGTTTATAGAAACTCTAGAAAATAACATTGTGTATAAGTTTTGTTACGGTAAGAGTTCGATAACTTGGTACGAAATCAAAGTTCGTGTAAATTCTTTAAAGACATGTATTAAAAGTACGAGCTCTACAGGCATTTAACGTCCTATTTGATAACTAACTAACTTTAATCGAAGAAGTATCGTATCGAACGTACGTAACGATCGACAACTAACGTGGCTTCAAAAACTTGCGTCATTAGAGACAGCTGTGCTTTTTGATAATGGTTGGTGACAGTACACTAACAATATTCAACAGGATGGCATTTCCATCACGAGGTTAATCGCACCGTAACCTGAATTGGACGTAGTGGAACGATAGCTTCACCGCCGAGATCCCCGCATCTAACGCCGTTGGATTTCTGTAAATAAGGCTACATTAAAGACAAAGTTTATGTTCCACTTCTTCCTGCAAGTCAAAATGAATTTCGAGTTTGGAGAAGAATTCACATACAGATTAGATATATGCCATGTTACAAGGGCAAGCCATATTGAACATTTATAAATGGAACTTGAAGTTTCGCTGAATTGTTTACTTTACTACTTCGCTCAATAAAATTTATACCTTCTTCGCAATTAAATGCTATTTCTGTATAACTAATTTAGGAATTTGTTGTAGGAATTGATTCAGAAAACTGTCACCTGGACTGCTTCATGTTTATTGAATATCCATTCATAATTATACTTAATTTTTATTTTATAACGTTTTTATTTATACTATAATATGAGAATTGATGAATACTAATTGTATTCAATTTTAGAAATTTCTAAACCACATTATTTTAATTCATTCAATTACCCAAAATATTGTACAAACTTGTTACGTTTAGTCGATTTACGAACATATCAAATGAAAGCGCCATTTGTCTTCTAAAATATCAGTATAATAACATTCTATGGCTGCTCACCAAGCACCCACTCTAATAATAATAATTATTATAATAATAATAATTGTTTAATAGTGTTACAATCGTAATTTCTTATTTTTATTTTATATTCATATCGTCGTGCCCCGGTATATTATTTTTCATTTGCGAGTTTAATTTCATTCAACGTGTACTGTATCGCCCTCTGATTTTAATATTTTGTAATGGTATCGCCCCCCCCCCCCCCTATCGCTTCCGATTGAATCCGGCGGGTAGAGGCATTCGATCAGAGATCGTTTTCGAATCAAGTTGATAGTAGTAGTGTGTGTGTGTATAAGAGGAAGTATTTTTATTCACGAAATCTACGACATTTTGAGTTTTAGTCGCTTATACGGATCCTATAGTAGAGCGTGAAATATTAATAGATTTGCCGTATACCGACTTCGAAGTTTGAGAAGCTTGAAAGGGGAAAACACCCTTTCTGGCAAGTATAGTTTCTTTTGGCGACATTTCTTATACGGACTCCGGCTTAATTAATAAAAGTCCTCTTGCGAAGACAAATTCTAGACATCCGAAACCTTTTAGAGGCATTCAATCAGAGATTGTTTTCGAATCAAGTTGATAGTAATAGTGTGTGTGTATAAGAGGAAGTTTTTTATTCACGAAATCTACGACATTTTGAGTTTTAGTCGCTTATGCGGATCCTATCGTAGATCGTGAAATATTAATAGATTTTCCGTATACCGACTTCGAAGTTGGAGAAGCTTGAAAGGGGAAAACACCCTTTCTGGCAAGTATAGTTTCTTTTGACGATATTTCTTATACGGACTCCGGCTTAATTAAAAGTCCTCTTGCGAAAACAAAAATTCTAGACATCCGAAACCTTTAAGTCTGCAACTACCAACGATTTTGAATCCTCCAGTATCATTTAATGGAGAAGAAAACGTAAAATATGCATGCAATTACCCTGTTACTTCCGTTCTCGTTTGATTGACTTGTGGATACCGACTTGTGGGCAATTTCCTGTCAACGTAGCGAAGAAACAGAATAATTCGTATGAGCTTTCTTTAATGCGATAATATTTGTTATTTCTAGAACTAATTTAACGTTTTGAAGTTTTATTATTCATAATTTACCTATGTATGCGCCCGTGGATCGGCTTAAGATGCAAAGCTGTCGGCATTCGCCTTAAACGAGAAGGAAAACCACGAAAACCTACTCGGACAACCAGACAGGAATCAAATCACGGAAGTCATAATATATATTGCTGTTATATAATTATATATCTCATGTTATTTAAAAATCTATACATTTGCTTATCATGCTGACTGTTCCGTGTTTTGATTCCTGTCTCCTGATTCCTGTTTTCTAGCCTTTTCTTTCCAGATTTCAGATATACTGCGGAGCATGTCGCTGTTTTAGATTACGCTCTTGTATTTAGTAGTCTGTGTGTGTACGCGCCTACGATCGCGCGATCCCTTTTCTCCGTTTTCAGATTTGAGTTTCCATAAGTAAAACTGAGTGGCGCTACCTACCATCTTTTATTTAGTAATCGACGTCGTTTCCACTGACTAAGGGCATATACAATAAATAGAAGCTTTCATAAAATTTGTGCGATACGACCACCGGTTTTGATACGATTTCGGCCATCTCCAAAACGCCATCGCTGCGCCTGCGTCGTATGTAGCAATAGTTTTCCATTTACAGGACGAAAATAGAAAAAAATATATACATACACAAAAAAATAAAAATTAAAAAAACTAATAGTTATTTAAGTAATAAGGGAGGTCAGTAACATTTACTAGCCGAGGACTAGTTTGCGTCCGAGGGCTTGCTCGAGGACTTGCAATAGAGTTCGAGACTGGTAAATGTTACCTCCCGAATTGCTTATAACATTTTTCCCACTCCCCAGACAATAAAATCCTCAAAAATTAAATGTAATCATGATAAACAGTAACGGTGAACAACCTCGGAATTTAATAAATTAGACACATCTGAAACGTTACTAGGCAGTTCCTAGATACAATTGTTTATAAACACAAATAAAACGAAATTTGACAATTCAGTTGTGTTAATTGTGGTTTAAAAATGAGTTCCCAATGTAGAAGACGAAGCGAAAGAGGCTTGTTTGGATTTGCCTCCGGAGAAGTCGATGAAACGCTACGAGTTAACATACAAATTGTTCAAGAAATGGTGTCAAGTTAAGGATACCACCATCGTTTCGGAGTCCCTGCTGTTAGCGTATTTTCTGGAGAAATCTAAAAAATTCAAAGCTCCATCCAGTTTGTGGTGTGAATACTCGATGCTCAAGAGTACATTATTTATAAATGAAAATATTGACATATCAAAGTATCCCAAATAACGTGCGTTTTTGGAAAGAAAAAATGATGGATAAAGGCCTAAAAAGTCATGTGTGTTTACAAGGGAAGAGATAAATTTATTTCTTGAAAGCGCTCCGGATGATATGTACTTACTTATGAAGGTATGCTAAACTTTTAATTGTAATCTCTTCTAAATTGAACATTTCAGGTAGTGATGTTAATGGGAATTGCTGGAGCATGTCGCGGCCAGGAGTTATGCGAAATGAAATTGATGGATGTGAAAGAAACAAATGAAATAAATTATTGTTACAATACCAGATTCGAAAAATGGAATGCCGCGTACATTTACAATTACAGCCTCTAAAGGAAATAACTATTGCTATTTGCAAATTGTCAAAAAATATATCAACATTAGATCCAAAATTGCAAATGTACGTTTTTTCATGCGTTCTCATGGAGAGAGATGTTATAATCAACCTGTCGGTAAAAATACAATCGCGGAAATACCTTGTAAGATAGCAAAATATCTGAATTTAGACAACCCCAAAGTCTATACAGGTCATTCGTTCAGAAGAACGTCAACAACATTATTAGCGAATACTGGAGTAGAAGTTCTCACACTAAAGAGGCACGGGGGTTGGAAGTCTAGTAGTATTGCGGAAACCTACGTAGCCGATTCTATTGCTAACAAAAAAGCGATTGCTAAAAAGGTTTTATATGATAATCAGGGTACAAATTATACTGAAGCATCTTCGGCGATGATAGTGTCAAATGAAACCACGGAATTAAGTGTTGCTGATAAAGTAGGTGATAATAACATTGAATTATCAAGAAATATAAATAAATATCCCAATTTTGTTAATAATGTTACTAATTGTACAAACTGTTATATTACCATAAATATAAATTAATAGAACACGTGTTTTGATGCACTTTTTTTCCTTAAAGGACGTAAGTAAATTACTTACGCCCCGTTGTCATAACAATCACAGTCATTTCAGTAAAACCAACTTACGTCTATAGAAACAATGTATTAATGGTATGCTTACTATAAGGGGAGTGGGAAAATATCATTTATGCCATTGTGCCATGTCTTAATAATGTAGATATGCAGATTGGCACATTGTACCTACAGAAGATGCATGAAGGATATTCGTCCTGGACAGGGATAGAGAAAAGGTAGAAACTGAACGAGTGGATAATCTAGGAACGCGAAAGCTAAGGAAGGAGAGAAGTGATGAGTAGTCAGTATATCCATGAGCCAATCTCCAAATAAAACGGGCGCCATCACATTTCCGACGATAAGTTAAAGACGTCATCCAGCAACGCAGCAGTCAGTTCCTTGTTCCAGGTAAATGCCATCCTTCTTGAATGAAAGATACTTCAGGAAGCATCGTTGAAGATTGTTCCAGTTTCGTGATGACGAAGCTGAAAAATAATGTTTTCAAAAGTCGATCACTTCCAAAATCCCCTAAAGAGCGTATAATGAAACCTATGGTTCTTGATGCAGATAAACACAAGTTTGTTATGTGAGGTGAAAAACTCAAAGTTGGATCAAGTAGCACTCCAACATCTCAAACTAACTCGACTTTATTTAATGCACAGTTATTAATGCTATATACAGAAGAAATGGGACTAATATTACGCGTGAAAGAGACGAAACAGCATTTGTTGACATGAGAAAATCAATATTTCTCCGCACATTCAAAACGTCATTCCAGTCAGAAATTATGTATACAGTTTCAGGTCCAAGGACATGACAGGTCAAATTTTCTACTAAATCGTTAATATATATTTACGACAAACAAGAGTGGTCCCAAATTTGATCTTTGCGGTACTCCAGAAGTAGGAAAAAAATCAAGCGATTTATAACCATTACAATAGACGTAATTATATCTATTGGATAAATACCAATCAAGTAGTTTCAAAACAGAAAGACTCATTCTAAATTCAGACAATGTGTGATCTAAGATTACATTGTGATAACCTAATTAAGTAATGTTTGTAGTACTCGATCAGTCAAGGCGTGGCCCTGGTCTTATTTGCATTGTATTAGAAAACACGACCTCTGTCCACCTGCTTAACTAAACACAAGCATTATTAATTGGAGGTTACACGCTTGCACATCTGTTTACAGATAAGTAAGGACGTAGTCAAACGAGGGCACTCTAATATGGTATATAAGATATTCTACTAAAGAACAAGGGATCAATCATAGTTAGAGAGCCAGTTAGATCTCTCCTTTGACTACTACTCTATTCATTGTTATATATGTACTAATTGTTATGTTTGTTATGTGTTAACTTATTATATCACGTTAAACAAACATTATCTGAGTATTATTTCGGTGCTTATACGCATCGGCGTATCGACGCAACAATGTAGCCTCACATTGTTGCGTCGATACGCCGATGCGTATAAGCACCGAAATAATACTCAGATAATTGTTATGTTTGTTATGTGTTAACTTATTATATCACGTTAAGCCAACATTATCTGAGTATTATTTCGGTGCTTATACGCATCGGCGTATCGACGCAACAATGTAGCCTCCGCAGGACCCGGCTACATTACAACATAGTCATTACTATTAAAGGTTTATACCGATTTCAGCGCTGCTGAAATCTTTATAACCCTATCCCTGTTCTAGATGAACAGGGATAGGTTCCCGACATATAAGCTGTTAAATGCATAGAAGGTTGGCAACAGTTGATCTTCCACGTATAAAGCGATGTTGATTCAGAGATGCACGGGATCTAGTATTTTCGTAGATGTAGCGAAATTTGATAGTACAGATATGGACCTGAATTGTCAATATCTGTCTTACGACTTCTTTTAAATACGACCCTGATTCTTGTTCTTTTCCACCTGCACTCTAAACTACTACGAAGGCGCAATAATGTATTTTAGACAAGTTTACATAATTTCAATATCTTTTACTTTATTTACTATCAAAAGCAGTATTTCTATATTAAACAATCGTTTTCATATTTTCAGAATAACGGATAGTCGACCATGGACATATGGAATTTTGACTTTAATTTAGAACGCGACAACATAGAAAGAGATGATCAATACAAAAATCGTCACATATTTTCTCTGCCAGTCCGCATGGAAAACTGGAACGAAGATCTATTTTTACAAGAAGAGAAGAATAGAATGACTAACACGAAAAGAATCAGATGTGAATTACTCGTCGAAAAAACCAGAGCCATGTTAAAGAACTTGCTTAAACCCGTTCAATTAGCTAAAGAACGTTCATTTGTTGAATACGGTAGGTTATATCAGCTGAAAGCAAGTGCAGTACCCAGCACCCTAAAACCATGTGGCAAATATGGATTGTATTTGAGCGGTGTGATTAACGAAAGAGACATCGACTATGGAACGCATTTAATGCACGCCTGCGGACTGACTGCGTCACCTGATAGTCCTCCCTGCGTAAGAAACACTTTTATCTTCCGCGGTTGCGAACGGAATAAGGATGAAGAATGCGTGAACTATGGAGAAGACGTCTATATAGAGATTTACGAATCCGGAGCCTGCACACCGCTTTACATTCAATGCGAAAACGCATCTTATCATAACTTCGGTAGCCATCTCGTACCGCGATTGACACAAAGTCCGGATATGTATTGCCGGTTCAAATTGTTACATTGGCAACCACAATTCCGTTATGAAACTGAAGGATCGTGTTTCTCCCCTGACACAAAAGTAATCATTAAACATACTGCTTCAGGTATGAACCTAGCTGTGGAATATAATAATTGGATACCAACATTTTTCGGCCCAGAATGCCTAGTGACTTGTCACACGTTTCAAGATTCCCATAGAATGGAGACAGCGGAAAATATGTGGGTGGTGTGTCAAACCAGGAAAATTAATAGAAATTTATATGTAAGGGCTGCGAAAGGGGAAGACATTCCATCGGAATTGTTAGATTAACTGTATAACAAATAATGTAAATGTTTATTAAATCATTAACGTAAAACAACATATTTATGTAGTTTCTTTAGGAATTTATACTCTCTCCAGAAATAAGTGTCCAATTTGAGATTTAATGAAAAATTAAGAAAAGTATGCCTGCTAATAAGTAAATGTAAGATTTGACGCTAAAAGTGAAGTTAAGAGTAAAATGTAATACGTAATTTGTAAACAAATTTAAGTTTTTGGCATTGTTTGTAAAATAAAATAAAAAAATTGCAAATTGGTTTGTCTCAAATATGGACAATGAAATCAATGTTTTGGTGCGAATTCACAAAAGAAACCTAATTTGACTTTAAACTTACGGCAAGCCTACCATTTAGTAGTTAGAACTTAGTAACAACGGCAAGCCAAAGCAAATTCAGAGTATCCAAGAAAACTGTTAACAGGATATGGCATCCAGGAAACCAATCATAAAACGATGGATTAGTAGTAGTAACAAACAGTGCAGTTGCGATGGGCGACTACATCCGCTGTGGTGAGGATGGGAACCTGAGAGGGGATTCATTGTGTCCGGTAACTCACCCCGTTTTCAGTCGTAGCAATGGTTTGGAACGGAGAGCATCGCGGCTTCGCCGTTCGCACGTTTTTTGAAAACGGTCGTTCCTTCATCACTCAGCGGACCTTCCGACGGCACTTTAACATTCCACTTCGTGATCCCGTTCCGCACCGCAATGTTATCGCGAGTTGGGTTCGTGCGCTGGAAGAAACTGGTTCAACAAAAAGGCCTAGGGGTATGGGAAGACCCAGAACAGTGAGAACTCCCGAAAATGTGGCTCTAGTGAGAGCAGCTTTTGAACAATCACCAACACGCTCTGCCCGAAGACATGCAACTGCATTAAACATGTCCGACCGCTCTGTAAGGAGGATTTTGCATAAAGATTTATTCTTCCATCCCTATAAGATTATGGTGGTTCAGGAGTTGATGCCTCCAGATTTTCAAAACCGTGTGAATCGCGCCCAAGAAATGTTAGACCCTATACCACCAAGGTCAACGTTCTTCAGTAGTGATGAAGCCCACTTCTATCTCTCTGGAGCCGTAAACAAACAGAATTTCCGTTATTGGTCGGACAATAACCCACGACAAGTTCACGAGAGACCTCTCCACTCCTCGAAAGTCACTCTATGGTGTGCCATTTCCAAATTTGGGGTTATTGGACCATACTTTTTTGAGGAGGATGAGCGTGCAACAACCGTCACCGCTCGGCGTTATGTTTCGATGCTCGAAAATTTTTTTGATCCACAATTGGCACGATTGGCTGAAGAACGAGACCTTGGGGATATTTGGTTCCAACAAGACGGGGCTACGGCCCACACAGCGCCGATTTCAATGACAAAACTGCGGCAGATGTTTCCTGCGCGCCTCGTCTCTCTGAGGGGCGACCTGGGGTGGCCGGCGAGATCACCGGATTTGAGCATTTGCGATTTTTTCCTGTGGGGCTACCTCAAGGAAAAGGTTTTTCAGCATCATCCTCACAATTTGGAAGAACTGAAGATCCGTATTACAGAGGAAATCGCCGCCATTCCGATCGATATGTGCCAGAACGCAGTTGAAAACTTCAGAAATCGCCTACATCAGTGCATCGCTTCTGGAGGACATCATCTTGCTGATGTGATCTTTAAAACTTAAGTGAAAAAATGGGGTGTAGTACTGACTCAAGCAGAATAAACCACTTTTTCGTAAGTTGTGCCATTTTTTTTTAATAGTCCATCAAAACTGCACTGTTTGTTTTGCCGCACCCTGTAGAAGCAATTAAAGCGGTTTCACTTAATAATCGGCGTACTATTCGTTCTCTTGCACATTCTATTGGCATTAGAAGTACACGAATACGCTCCAAATAGTCAAATGGTGAACAAAGAGTATTACCAAAAAATTTTGAAACGATTACGTGGCGCAGTAAAAAGGAAATGGCCAGATATGTGGAAAAGTGCCAACTTGTCCGGAAATTTCTTGTGGAACACGGCATTGTTCAATTACGCCAACCACCTTGCAGTACTAACTTAACTTCCTGTAACTTCTGGCTGTTCCGCAAATTAAAATATCCTATTAAAGGAGAAAGATTCGAAGACGTGGAAAAAATAAAAAGGAATGCGACGAAGCAGCTGTTAGCTATTCCGAAGGCTGAATTCAAGAACTGTGCCCGAAAGTGGGAGGCCCGCTGGAAGGCAGGTTATGGCTTCCCAAAGAGAGTACTTTGAAGGAGACACCAGCGCCATTGACCAGAACTTCTTTCTTTGCTACAACACAAGATAGGATACTTTCCGGACAGACCTCATAAATTTATAAATTTTTGCTCGGAGACTGTGGTTAAGTAAAAACTTATAAAACTCCTTACCACAATCAATAATCGTATCCTAAAGTTGTCGAAATACGTATTTAGGATACAAGTATTAATTGTGATAGGTAAGGGGTTCTAAACTTTTTTTAAACTCATAAATTTATATTTAAGTTTTATCTTGCCTTCTTCTGATTGTTAGTTGTGGTGTAATTCTGTCCACAAATATCACACTTTGTAGTGCCCTCACTTAATAACATGCAATTTTCTATTGCTTTCTTTTTGATACGAGAGCAACTGGAATAATAGTTCCTTTTTTTCTAGCAGAAATGTTGTAATTTAAGTTATGATTACAAACTACGAAATGAGTCACTCTCTCGAGTTGTATGGCCCAAATCATAGTGCAAGTACCTTTAAACTAACGGAGCGAAGAGAGAGAACACCTTACTACTTTTTTTTGTTCATTGCATATAATGATTTTACCATTTATAGGAAGTTATAAAATGTACCAGTGATATACTCGTACATTATCAAAGGACGTTATATATACAGTGTGTCCACAGATTCATTATCAACATGGGGATCTTGCTTATTATGAGAGATAGAGATTTGGTTAAATAAGATCAAATACTCCAGAGGTAAAGTTGTACCAAACCCTATACACTAACTTTGAATATTTAACGTACTTCGGGCGCTATTGCAAAAAAAAGTAATTTTTGTTTTTTCGATTTTCTTTAATAACTATTTATTTTTAAAGTAAGACAAATTTTGTTTGCACTACGCTAAGGCACTTAATAGGAATCTGGTGGTGTATTTAGATTTTTGAATACTGCTATAGTAGTTGAGCTACAATGGTCAACTTTCATTTTTCTTATGGGGGTCATAGTTGGCTATGACACCATCGAAAACAATTTTTCTTTCCATTTTCAAAAATGTATAATTTGTTATACCTGATACCAAAACTAATTTCAAAAAAACAACATATTGATACATTAGCAGGTTAGAGCGGTTGTGGCATACTGTGACAATAGAAGGTTTTCCAAACAAAGAAAGGAAGAAAACTTTATTTTGGAACAATTATTTATTAAATTAAAAACATAGGCAGCTCAAAAAATACGATATTATTTTAAAAAAATTATAAAAAATGTTCAAACAGTTGAACATTATTTTCCAAACATAAGTAGGATCTACAAATAGTAGGTTAAACAACTTTACGTAAAATACGCCTTGGAATAGCTCGACATTCGTGAACCACGCTTTCACAAAGTTCATTTACGTTATTGTAGCTGCGGGCATACACTTTGTCTTTAATGTAACCCCACAAATAGAAGTCGAGCGGCGTCAGATAAGGAGATCTTGGTGGCCATGCAACTGGTCCACGAGTTCCAATCAACCTGTTACCAAACCGCTGACTGAGGAAATTGGTTACAATTCTGGAATTATGTGCTGGTGTACCGACCTGATGAAACCAACAATTATGAGCCTCTTGTAAAGGTAATTCACCCGGCAGGTCTTCAATATTATTTTGCAGTAAAAGCAAATAAACGTCGGACGTTAGTGTTTCATTAAAAATTATTAGACCAATTAATCGTGATCCTAGTATGCCACACCAGACATTAAATCCAAAACGCACTTGATATCAAGCAGGTCTGATTACATGAGGGTTTTCTGTAGACCAAAATCGTAAATTTTGTCTATTGAATAAACCATTGTTTGTGAATCTAGCTTCATCGGACCATAATATTTGAGAAGAAAAATTATCATTACCATCGGATTGCCTAGTGTACCATTCAGAAAATTCTCTTCGTCTTTCATTATCCCCTGGTCTTAAAGATTGACATACATTTTATTTATATGGATGATATTTGTGGAAGGCCAAAATCTTATGAGCAGTAGATTTAGGAACGGTGGTGTTATATTGGGCATTTCGGCAGCTCTCGTCGAATTTTTGTGACACAGAGTGTAGCAGGACAACATATAAAATTTGTCACTATTACTAAACGGCTCCATGACAGCAAAATTATTTAATAATAATCACTAAATTTAGTATTTAAATGGTACTTTATATTTTATTATGCTAGGTATTTATTTTGCTATTCGATTTGTAAATTTCACAGAACATAAACTAAATGTCAATTATAAATAAACACTAACAATGACAGTTGTATCTTAGATTGTTTTATGTTTCCAAAGTTTCCTATTGTCAAATTTCACAACCGCTCTAACCTACTAATGTAACAATATGTTGTTTTTTTTAATTTTTGAAATTACTTTTGGTATCAGGTATAACAAGTTATACATTTTTGAAAAGGGAAAGAAAAATTGTTTTCGATGGTGTCATAGCCAACTATGACCCCCATAAGAAAAATGAAACTTGACCATTGTAGCTCAACTACTATTGCATTATTCAAAAATCTAAATACACCACCAGATTCCCATTAGAAAAGTGCCTTAAGGAAGTGTAAACTAAATTTGTATTACTTTAAAAATAAGTGAGTTATTAAAGAAAATCGAAAAAACAAAAATTCACTTTTTTTGCAATAGCGCCCGAAGTACGTTATTTATTCAAAGCTAGTGTATAGGGTTTGGTACAACTTTACCTCTGGAGTATTTGATCCCATTTAACCAAATCTCTATCTCTCATAATAAGCGAGATCCCCATGTTGAAAATGAATCTGTGGACACACTGTATATATATATATATATATATATATATATACCGGGCTCTTTTTTTATCATTACACATACATCGCCCTACGTGTGGAGCTAAAAAATAAAAGTAAATGCATTGGTGGCATAATAGGCAGCCAGTTATACACCAGTAACGTATTTTTTCAATTGTCAAATATTTCTAATTTTTCATTCATACTAAATTATAAATATAATACTGTGATGACTCATCCAACGGTACGTCACGCCCCTGGCACCTTCTCGACAGATCTAGAAACGGAAAGACCGAGACTAAAGAAAACACGAGAGACTCAGTGGCCGATATATAAGCCGTCGAGGTAGGGATTTGAATTCATTCGATACCAAATTATCGCCGAGTGAACTTACATAAATATGAATACATAAATGTGATTATTGTTAGTAATTAGTTTTTATATTGTTATTCGTTTTTATTATTAATATAGTGTGTGTTTAAAGTTACCGTTAGTTTTATTTAAGAACCCAAAAAGACGAGTACTTTACAATACATTGTAAAGTAATGATTGAAAAATAGATGATTTATTTAAATCAGTTAATTATCCCAACAGGCGCATACCTCGTGCGAAGACAATTTTAAATATTTTTAATAAATTCAAAGAAAATAGTTGTTTTTCCCAAAAAAAATAAAACCAATCACGTGATAACAGAACACATGAAGCTGAATATCCTGTGTTATGAAGAAGAACGGTCTTGTAGGATCGCTTTTAGATGTAGCCAGTCCATTTTAGAGTATCGTAGTGTTCGGGGTTAAAAACGCTGAAAGAAATATAATACAAGTCATACAAGACATCAAACCATCAAAAGCTTTTCTAGGAAGATAAAATAAAACGAACTGATTTTTGTGATATAATGTTTAATTTGTTAATGAAAGCGAAGAAATTTTAAATAAAATAATTTTTACTGAGAAAGCATACAGTTCTGTAATAGATTTAAAGAGTTTCATGTACATTATCTATGGCAATCTAAATAATTTCCCTTTATAGTTATTTCTTTAGCTAATAGGAAAAGATTTGGTGTAATTTTAATAAAATAAATACTTAGGTTAGTTATTAATATTTTCAAAATTTTATTTAGGCAAATTATCATATTAACATTTTTAGGTTTTAGTCTAGCACGCCTTTGTTCTATTATTAAACGAGCTATACTAAACATTTCACTTTCTGCTGAACTCTCTTGAATACAAAAGTATTTCCTAGCACATTATTCTAAGGGTTTCAGCTCCATTCCTGTTACCTAAAAGAAAATCTAAATAAAAATACAATTAACCTTCTTTTTTAAACTTACCTTCCAAAATAAAAGAAGATCTACCTCCAGATTTGAATTTGGCCTTTCAAGGTATTGCCTTTTAGTTATTATTACATCAGCTGTAATTGATTTTACCTCGTCTTATTCTTTCTTGCAAAAATCCAAATAATGAAAGTGACGTTTGATGTGGACTAATGTCTGTTTCGATTGCAGGCATTTGTTTTTTATTTTCAGGATCTATTTTCTTCATAATAGCCCAGTAGCATTTTCAGTACTACTAAAACCTTCTCTTTTAAATCGAAGGTCAAAAACAGTTGCTACTCTAGTAATTGATCCTCCTTCAATAGCTTTAACAGATTTCAAAAGTTTTGCCTTCCTCAATCTTTAATTCCGGTAGTGATGCTGTCAGATAATTGTACAGTCCAAAAGTTATTGGGATTATTAAAGAAATAGTAACATATTTTTTACCTACGAGAATTTCCCAGTACTGCTTTTTAACATAAATTTCTCCATTTTATAAAACCATTTATTCGTAAGATACCACGTGTTATTTGTTTTTATCGTGTTACTGAAATGCCCCCAATACGTGGGTTACGTTCGGTATTAGATGTATGATGTAATATGAGAACGTTCTACAATTTCATAAAATGGTAAAATCTATTTGTACTTTTTCGATACACTATTTTTACTAGCTTAGATATATTTCAACCTTAAAGAAATACTATCCATCTTCTTTGAATTTGTTAAAAATATTTAATACAATGCCAGCTGCAATTCTTGTTGAGCCGAGCATCTCCTTGTTGATGTTTCTGGACTACATGGACTACACGTCGGATATTTTCATTTGTGTGACAATTACCTTCAATTTATTATTGACGAACTACCAGGTCTTTTAGAGGATGTCCCACTGAATGTTCGACGAGACATATGGTTTCACATGAATGGGGCACCACCACATTTCGGAATTGCTGTCCGAAATTGGGTTAACGTCAATTATCCAAGATGGATTGGTCGAGGTAGTCCTGTTGCATGGCCACCCAATCACCCGATCTTAATCCCCTTGACTTTTATTTATGGTGGTACATGAAAAATTTAGTTTACGCGCAAGTTTCCAACACAAAAGAAGAGTTGTTGGATCGTATTCACCTGGCTGCCGAGCAAATCCAACAAAACAAGTATGAAATTCAGATAAGTACTTCTTCTGTTGGCTTACAGGCACAATTGAACTTTTTCTACTACTGATGAGGATCATCAGAGCTGTCGAAATACGTATCATGAAATTGAAGCTCCATTGTGTTAAAGATTATTTCCAATAAACTTTTACAGAATCAAACACAGTCTCCGATTTAATCGGATACTGATAGGAGTGTTAAAAGTTATTTCAGAGCTTTTGGTATTTAATACATAACATTTAATATTTCAATTTGTTTAATCAATTAAAGAACAATATTTCCAACAAAATTAAAAGAATAAATTAATAATTATTTATAAAGCTCTCATAGTTTACACGAATTAAATATGTAGATATTTTTTTTTACATTTACAATATAAAAGTTGGCAAACAATAAATCGGAATATATATTTAATCTTACTATAAAATATTCACAATTATTAACTTTATCATTATTCCTTAAAAATTTCTTTATTTAATCCATATATCTTCCATCGCTTTAGATGTGGTAAAATTTTCCGGTAGCACTTTTAAACCCTTCATAGTTTCTAAATAAAAAGTAAGTTCTGACGTCACGACGCCGTGTTGTGGACCGCCATTGTTTCTGATATTCATTTTCATCAGTTGTTCCCGCAATCTGATTTTGAAGTTATCATGTACCACTTCGTATAAGTCGCTCACCTAAAATAAAACACGAAAAAAAAGATTTAGGAAATGACACAGCGTAATAATGCATCCTCATTCATTGTTTTATTATTTATATGCATCGCTGATGACCAGCGATAAGCCTGAAATATGTTGACGTCATCATTTCACGCAAGCAATGTAAACAATTGAGTTACCTGGTCAAGATAAACAATTAATTTATAAAAATAATAGGCTCGGCTTCGTGTTATTAATATGAGAAAGGTGCAGTCACCAAATATGTTGTTTTAGACTGCGTGAATGAAATGATGACGTAGAAACATTTTATATTTATCACACTATAAGGCTTTACAAATTTAGATACTTATGTATGTATGGGGATGATTTGAATGTTTGTAAAGAAAAATGGTACTAGTTTCGAGTAGGCCATGTTTTTACAAGAGTCTAGTTAAATTCTTACTATCGTCTGACATTTGACAGATGCAGCTGCTTAAAGAAGACGTGTTTAGTGATAGTTTTAAAATAGACAAAATTCATGGTGCAATTCAGTACTTGTTTTTTAAGAAGATGAACACAACTATAATTTTGGCGAATATGAGCAACGATGCTCCTTTGAAGGCCACAATTTCTCGCTGGGTTGCTTTAAACATGTCAACATGAGCTTTGAAGATAAAGAACATCCTGCACTCTCAAAATGTGTTACCGTTTCAGAAATGATTGTACAAAGTTGATGTTACGTGACCAAAAAGTGAAAGTGAAGATGGGCATGTCTACTGACCGTGTACACCACATTTTGAAGCTCAAACAACGCGAAAGGACGCAAATTTCCAGAGACGATTTGAAGATCTTTAACATGAACCCAGTAGATCATTCGCGTCACTTTTACGGTCGATGAAACTTGGTTCCATTGCTATGTGCCAGAATCGAAACAGCAATATTATCAACGGAGGCATCGTGGCAAAACCCCGCCAAAGAAGGCCAAGTTTCTTTCGGCTAGAAAGGTAATGGACACGATAGTTTGGTATTAGAAAGGAATGCTTCTTATCAGCCATCTTGCAAAGGGCCAAACTATCAACAGGACCCATATTTTGCTGCCCTTCTGGACAAAACCAAAGTTACTGTTACCGAAAAAAAAACCCGCTATGGCTTGAAAGAAAGTTCTATTCCATCATGACAAAGAACCGTCACACATTAGTCGCATTATTCGGGAAAAACTGAATGAATTACGATTCCAGGTTGTGCCCAACCACCCTATTTACAGCATCTAGACGAGGAAGTTATTGCAGAAATACAGCAGCATTTTAACGACTTTGATGCTGATTCTTAAATATCTGGTACAAGGGTTGCCTTTTATATTTTGCATAAAGAGCTGGAATAAAACAGTAGATAGCTTTTAAGGGCATTATTATTTTTAGAAGTATTCTACACGAAGATTTATACACTTTTGCTTGCGTTCGAACGCATGCACTTTTGCATGCGTTCGAACGCCCCTTCTGACGATTGGAACTTTTAATCACACAGTCTGCCCTTGATTTTCGGAAAGGTAAATAAATCGCTGGGGCTTAGATCGGGACTGTACGGAGAATGGTCTAAGAATTCGACATTTTGTTGTGTTAAAAATTCAATTGTCTTGCGAATAGTGTGCGAACTTGCATTGTCTTAGTGGAGGATGATTGATCGTTGTGGGTTGGTTTCTCGGAACTCAACGATGACTTGCGGCAAACAAATTGTTGTATACCAATCGGCAGTAACAGTTCTTTCTTTGATCTTGTAGAGAAATTGTTGCTGCATGACCTGCTTTCAAGACAAATGTCACGACCATCTTTTGGAGACTTATCAAGAACGGATGACTTTTGTCGGCTTTTCTTCACCTTGAAAGACTCAAACAGACGACTGGCATTTATTTTCTGGCTTGGATGAGTAAATCCAAGATTCATCACTACTCGCGATGTTGTACACGTTTTTACAGTTTCCTGTGGTGAAGCGGTATAGAGTTTTTTGACACCAATTCACCCTAGCTGTATTCTGTTCTTCGGTCAACAGATGCGGTATCCAACGAGAAACTATTTTTTTTAACTCAATTCTTCATAAAAAATTCTTTGAATTGAGGTCTTTGAAATCCCCAATGGTGCCTCAATTTCGCGATATGTCACATGTCGATCTTCGTTGATGAGCTTGCGCACAGAATCGATGTTTTCCTGAGTTACTGCCGTTTTTGGAACACCTGCTCTTGGATAGTCGCTAAGACTAATCCGTCCACCTTTTAATTCTCCAGCATTACCGAAAACAGAAACCAATTCGGCGAGACATTCTTGTTAAGGTAATTTCATTTTTCGACTAACCTGTCAACACTACACGTATCGCACTGAAGCAATGGATTTAGTCTAGCTAAAGATGGAGGTTAATTTTTAGTATGTTGCCAATTGATTAATGGCGCCCTCTATGTGCCAGTATGCAAAACATAAACGACATCCCTCGTATAATTCCGTATTCCAGCATCCATGGTCCTAGTGTACTCATGTTGAAGGGAAATATGTTGAAAAAAAAAATGTCGCTGTAATTCAAGTGTTTCATTTTAAGCTTCACCTTCCGTCAAATCAGTCAAAAAGTTTTGTGAAGAGCAAGAATTTATTTCGTGAAAAACTACATATGCCGCTACCACCAGAACCTGTTATAGTGCGCTGGGGCACATGGATAGAAGCAGCATCCTATTATCACATGCATTTTGATGACGTTAAAAGTATAATAAGCTACTAGATCCGAAGTGCTATTCCAGAATACCTGTAACCATCCGTTACTCCAACCAACCTACAATATTCTATAACTAACAATTCAATCCTCAATTCCTTTCCCAGTTACCTGGAGCTGTTGCTGATAATGTAAAAAGAAAATTTGAAGCAGTTGTAATTAACTGAACTTCGCCTCGTCAGAACATAAAATGTTTCTCCTTTTTATAATTTTGTAATTTGTACTTGACGGTTTCTTTTTGTTTTTATACTAATCAAATAATATCGTCTTACAGCTGTAACCAAAAGTTATTTTTCTGTCACAATTATGTATCTAAATTCTTTTGCTTACAATAAAAGGATTTCTTTTCGATGAAAGAACGAATTTTTATAACTTTTGGAGATAATTTTTCGTTTTATACCCCAGATCTCAACACGACTTTGATATTTGAACGAATTACTTAAAATATTATATAAATCTTCTACTATTTCACTAGTTTCCTTCTACGTTCGTTCTTCCAAATTTTAATCTAGTTTTATATTTCCTTCATAGAATATTTTCCTCGCTCCATATTAAAACTAATCAAACATCATCATTACCACTCAATCAATATGGGTAGCCGTCAAATATAGGCCCCCTCTAAGTGCTTCCAAGTCTTTGTGTTTTCTGCAATTGCAACCTAGTTTATAAAAATTGTGAAATGTTCTTCCATCTACATCTCTATTTCGCTACTGGGCCAAGAAGGAGACACCAAATACATGGTTTATATTAATCTTTGCATATAATCTTTAAAACAAGGAACCACTTATATTTTAATTAAAAAAACAGGTATGATAAGTATCTTTTGACTGATACCACCACACCCTGATATTGTTCCTTTCTGTTTCAGCATAAATACCAAATTCTGGTATTCCCCGCATAAGTTAACATGTCTTATTGTATATAGATTTTTGAGATTTATACTTTCAATTATAGATGTCTCTCATGAGTTTTATATTCGACAAATATCGGGTGCTCAGAAAAATTCAGCGTCAAAGTAATCTATGGAAATTTGAAATCATGTCTAATATAGAGTACGATAAAACCGTACATTTATTTAACAAAATTTTGTATCATAATTAAAGACCGGACGCATCAGGCCGAAATTACGATGGACCATATAAATAGTCTATAACATCGCTAAGTGCAACCTGCAGTTATTGAATATTCATTTGGATAACCGCACATCTGGTTTCTGTCGTTGAATTCCAATCCAAATACTTACAATATTATAGTGAAATTCCTTTCTTCATGGGCGTAGATAGCAGCGGGGTTTTTATCATTTATTTTATATTTTATTTATTAGTTTATATTTCGTAAGATAAATAAAGTACGGTTAGTTTCTTTTTTTCATTGTTTTAACTGTTAATTACCAAACTACGTAATTTTTGTAATAAATCCTGTTTAATATCGCTTCATCGAATATGCTTCTCCCAATTATTTTGACGTAAGTATCCAGTGAATTTCGTTAAGTTTCAGTAACTTACGCATACATTTTTTTATTTTCATTTATTTAGATCTAGAGCATTGTTTAAGTTACTTTTTCGGATATGATATGGAACAACGTCCAGAATGGTATCGTGAAACAATGGCGAGTTGGATTAAGGATCAAACTGATTGTATGTCCATTGCCAGTGATTCCAAAATTTATTGGAAAAGTCTTGTAAAACATCGTTAAAAATACCAAGAAATCGCACGTGAAACGTCACTTAGCATCGCAAACACATACACAGATATTAGACCCGTTGGAATCAGACAATTTTAACGAAGAACTCTGTGAAACTTAAATGTCGGCTAATATTCCATTAAATAAACTTAACAATCCCACCTTCAAAACATTTCTCGAAAAATATACTGGTTGAAATGTTCCTGATGAATCCACCTTACGCAAATATTATGTTTCTAAGTGCTACACGAAAGCAGTAGAACGCATTAGAAGCCGTCCTTCAAATCAGTATCTATGGATAAGTGCCGATGAAACTGTCGATATATTAGGACGCTGTGTGGTAAATGTTGTAGCTGGTGTACTATATCCAACTATTCCATATAACGCATATGTAATAGCAACAAAAGTTATACATACAGTTGATGCGGAAACAGTAGCCAAAACCATTTACGAGAATATGCACCAAATGCTTCATTCGGACAAGTATAAAGAAAAAATACTTTTATTTGTCAGTGCCAGTGCTGCATATGTGTTAAAAACAGGCAGACTATTAAACGAAACATATTCTAATATGCTGCATATTACTTGTGTAGCACATGCTCTCCACAGAATGCGTATATATCGAGATACCTTTCCGGAAGTTGATAGACTTGTATCCGCTTTTAAAAAAGTTTTCAGAAAAGCACGATTGAGAGTAGCTCTTTAAAGGGAAAAACTTCCATCTTTGCCACTGCCTCTCGCTCCAGTAATAACTAGATGGGGAACATGGTTGGAAGCTACTAGTTTTTATGCAGAGAATTTCGATAGTTTACAAAATTTCGTTACATGTTTAAATGACGATGCTCGAAGTATTTCTGAGTGCAAGGAACTAGTACAAATTTAAAATTTAAAAAATCAGTTGTATGTACTTTCTTCAGGAATACTTTAGAAATTTGCCAAGACAAATCACTTATTTTGAAGATCAAAATCTCAAATTAAATGATGGATTAACAACATTAAATGTGGCTATTAATAATTTGAAAAATATTCCAAACGACTTCAGATGTGGCCTTCGGCACAAGTTAGACGCAGTTTTTAATAGAAATCCAGATTTAACAACATTGAGACATTTGTGTATGGGGAGAATGCCTCAAAATCTAACTGCTAAATACGCTGAAATAAAAGAATATTTCCAGTATGCACCTATAACCAGTTGCGATGTAGAAAGGACGTTTTCTATCTACGAAGATGTATTTCACTCAAAGAGAACAAATTTTACAGAAGAAAACCAAGAGAAAGTATTGCTAGTTAACATTAATACTCCTTAACTCAACTTGAACTACAAAATGAACAAATAAAAATGTATTTCGTATTTTATAGATCACGATACCCGTTTGTTTTCCAATTATATAAATAAAATTAAAAACTCTTTCAAAATACAAATTTTCAATAGTACGCCCGTGGGCGATGAGTCATGGGCCTCCCGTGTCCAGCCCTAATCATCATATATGTAAATGTCAGTTGAAGTTGAGTCAGAATATGTTGAAATTGTCAATAAGCTTCCTCCACGTATTTTGCGCACCTCCTCCTAATGCTGTCAAGTATATTTTGCAGTATTGGACTATATCTAATTTCATTAATTTTCTGTATAATTCTATATTGCAAATCCATATAATTTTGCACTGGTACCTGATTGGATTTTAAAAAAAAAGGCAGAAATAAAATCACACGATGTAAGATCAAAAGATTTTGGAAGAAATCCATGTATGCTGTTCAAACTAATTAAACGTTTTTCCAAACACTTCTCGTATCATTATCTATTGTTTCATCTGCTGTGTGAGCTCTAGCGCCATCTGTTGAAAGTAACTCAAAACTAGTTCAACATCCCGAAACTGATTAAGGAAGGGCAAGACTATTTCCTGTCGACATCTTTCTGCAGTCAAGGTGCCATTAAAAAAATTTAACCAATAATCCTTCTTCTACTTATAGCGCACCAAACACCAACTTTCTGAGGATGTAGAGGAGTTTCAACTTAAAAATTATTGGGTTTTGTATCACTCCACATTCTCATGTTTTATGAAGTAGCGAATTTACTAACATGAAACCATGCTTCGTCCAAAAAGAAAGTTTTGCCTAGGAGTTCATCATTAAAATTATTTGAAAACCATTCACAAAATACTAGTCGTCGCGACTAATCTATATCGATGATTTCCTACACAACCCAGTTTTTTGAGCGAGACATTATTAATCACTTTTTCTGTCCGACTTTTTGTGGCTCGCTACCTTCTTGTCGCTACACTCGCCGTTTGTCGAAAAACTGGAACAATTCTATTGATTGTTACATACAATTCAAGCATGAATGCATTGCATACGTTATTAAATACTATTTGAAAATGCACGATACCATTCTTGATATCAGATGCTAACAATTTGCGATAAACATTCGACATTTAAAATTTAATCTTGTTTAATGTAAATCGTTAGACTTAAGTTAGATCATACGATTTTTAGACTTGACACCGGATTTTAACACCCGTTGCATTGGTTTGTCCAACATACTCGTCCTGTCAGACGCATGCAGTTCATCAAATTCAAACATATGTTAAAGATAAACAAAAAATGGTCAGAACATGTAAAATATTATGAAAATTTATAAGACAATCACTATAATTGAACATAAAAACTATTCACATCGAAATCTTCATTGATTCTTAAAGCAAATGTAAATTTGTTTTAACAATTATCGTATCCTCGTATTGAAATTATCAAAGTTGGAACTAGCGGAAAATACTAGTGCATCTAATTAGCATTACCTGTTCTTCTGGTAAGACCGGACCAACAGCTTCATACAATTTGGTTAAATGTCTAGAAACGTTCCTGAACCCTTTCGAAGGAACGGGTGGTTTCGCGTCCCATTCATTCAACTGATCACCCAATAATATATTCATTATAGACAAAATTTTACTTTCCAACTGTTGTATGTGATTACCGACGTCGCGTTCTACCGCATCCAAACTACTTATCATATCGTTCGATATAGAATTGAAATGTCCGCGAATATGAGGTATTAACCATAAAACTAACTGCAGAGCCCGTGATGTTAATGCCAAGTTCGTACTCGTTATCGTTTTCAAACCCGCAGTCCTCAGAGCACCAGCACCCAACACCAACTGACACGATCTGGAATTGAACGTCCTCAAGAGTTCCGCTAAATTTCTACCTACAACGGCCGCAAGTATTGGTAAATCGTACGCGCATACACAATATTCACTAACTAGTCTTATGAGGATTAAAACGGTACCCACAGTAACATATTCTTGATTGCCTATTTTTAAAGCATTGGCGGTCCGATTCAGTAGCTTTTTATTATTTTCTTCTATTGGTGAACTAGGAATTGATTTCAGTGGTTCCCCAGAAGCTATTTTATCCACTAGTAGCTGAAATTCTGATGGTACATCCGCAGCTTTCCACCTCTCCGCGTCCAACAGGAGCGTCAACTTATGTTTTCTGGTACTATGAAATTTGTGAACGTAGTTTCCGGCTTGGATCTTGAAGGCTGCCTTTAAAGCCGGGCTCTGTCGACCGCAAATCTTTTCGCAAAGATCCGTGAAGCTCTCCACGATATCCGAAAGTTCCATTATTTGATTTGCCGTAATGCTCTGTTTATCCGACTGGGTACTAACCAACGAAGCTAATCTTTCGTGACAGTAATCGCAAACGGATACCAAAAGATCTCTAAGTTTCACTTCTACTCTACCAAATTCTTCTAAACTCAGGAATTTCTCGGTATTTGGCCTGTAATCGTTGTGAACTGGAAGACCGGCACTCATCTCTGCTGTATGCTTGATGACATCGTGTACGGCCTTTACTCGTTGTACCAGCTTACCTAAAAGTAACCAAAAGAACCTATACTCGTTTACAATTCGGATCATACCTCTGAATTTACAATTTGAATGTATGAAGTACAATAGTCTATACTTAATATTTCAGTAGAAGTAATTATAGCAAATCAAGAATCAAATAAAATACATTTTTAAAGATCTGAATATCGCAATATTAATCAGACATATAAAATTAAAGATACAAAAAATATAGTATTCTCTTCATAAATCTTTATCTGTTGAGAATCAGAGCAATTCTTTTCTTGTGGTAATAAAGCTATGATACACTTTATGTGGGAGAATTATATGTACCTACATATAAACTACGATCTAAAAAAAAATCATTATATCTTTCCAGAAAGAAGTCTATTTTGTCAGATAGATTGGGTTAAAGCCAATATTGTAGTTGTAGTTTTCGCATTGATTTTCAAATATCCTCATGTATTATAATCTAACGAAGTCAAATCTAAAGACCTAGGCAGTTAATAAATCGAACAATCACAGTAATACCTTGATTATGAATAATTAAATCTCGATAAGTTACTAAATAGTATAATATGGTTGATAACCAATCTTTTACTGTGTCACTAAAAGAATATTCTGATGATTCGTTTGGAAGCAGATGTAGGTATCTCTATTAAATTGATAGCAGGACCAACAAAGTTATTCTTCATAATGTATTTACTGTCCACATATCAAGAGAGGGAAGACAAACATGTGTGCAACTTTCTAAACTATATACATATAATTTAAAAGGTATATAACCCCTTACCACAATTATTAGTCGTATCCTAAATACGTATTTCGACAACTAAGTTGTCATCATCAGTAGGAAAAAACTACTAATTAAAGTCACACGGGGCACAATAAAGTAAGATGAACGCTTCCGCACAACTACTATACACTGCAACCCTGTAAAGACTAAATTTACCATGCACATTTCAAACTACGAGACAAAACACTTATCTCTTAGAAAACGTTCTTAAACATGTGTTCAAATATCGAACAAAGGGACGGCAAAAATTCTTCTCTAAAGAAGGCGCCAACTAAAAAACGATTTTAAAGCTACGGTGACCTACTAATAAACTAAATGAAACACATCATATTTCCACAAAACACTAGTATAATTAACTGTATGAGCATTTCATGTGCAATGTACAAATTAATAGTTATTATTTAACGTGTTAATTTCGTACGCAGGTAGTCACAAAATCTGTATAGGGTCCGAGTGTAAAAACATTTCCATTAACAAAAGGTTAAAAAGTCGTGTATATATATATAGTAAAGGCCGAACTCTCATAGCAATTCTGAGAAAGACAAAATAAAGGAGAAGGCGTTATATGTGAAAAACCAGACATCCGGCTTGTTGTATTATATTGTTGTATGTTGTATGTTGTATTTGTCGAAATACGTATTTAGGATACGACTAATAATTGTGGTAAGGGGTTATATACCTTTTAAATTATTATTTAACCACAGTCTCCATTGAAAGAATTTTTTATATTCATATACTTTTTCTAATAATGGCCTATCTTTCTGAACTATTGTCTCTTAAAATATTTTATTTTTCTTCTAAGTTAAGCCATATAAATATTAATATAAATTAAAAAAAAAACATATTTACTTTCTATTAGACTAAATTAATTGGATAATACCTCTGTACTATTTTATCTGTAGCACAATAAAAATACAATTAAAAAAAATTATTATTAGTAAAGGCCGGATTATATGCACTTTGCATAAATTTGCATATTTGCATAATATAGGCATTTTGGATATTATTTGCATATTTTGTAGTAATTCAGCATTTTTGCATATCTTAAGTAAAAATTAAACAGCCCTCTCCTTTAAATTAAAAATAGCATTTTATTAAGCTTCTTCCCGCTACTTTTCCGATAAGCGTCTTCAAGAATTTATTAATGCTCTTCGCATACATCCAGGCCGAGACAAAATTCCAGGAAAAGCTAATACCTTAAAACTTCTAAATAAATATCGATACATTTTACCAGAAAATTATGAGTAAATGTGTTTCTATGCTATTCGGAGAAATTTATACCCATATTCGAAAGTAATTTTATTTTAAACATCATTTTACGTTGGCTTTTCGAAGTGTAAACTTGTGAGTTGTAAGTTGTGATATAGAATAGCAAAAATGCCGAAAATAGCGACTGTGCCTGGATGGATTGCACCTTATTCAGAATTGCGTATGGATGGAGAAAAAGTGTTTTGCGTAGCATGCGCAAGATTGTGAGTAAAATTTTAAGTTTATTTCCTCTTATTAATTAATTAAGTTTTTAATTATTCCTTTATCTTTTACTAACATTTATTTTATAAGAAAACGACCGATGATGTGATATTTTTTTTGCAGATTGCAAGTGAGAGAAAGTTCCAAGTCGACCAACATATGAAAACTCCATCCCATGCTGCAAAACTAATAAAGATGAAATTGGGGAAGAGTCAGCAAACATTACCGCAATGTTTGCCATCAACTTCCAAAAAATCGGAACAAAAACAATTTAAGGAAGATTTGTGTCAAATGTTTGTGTCGGCAGATATTTCACTACATAAATTAAACAATTTAAATGTCAAGTTATTTTTGCAAAACTACATCAGCAAATATAACATTCCGACGAGAGCATGTTAAAAACATTATATTCGCTGTATCTATGCAGAAACATTGAATAGCATTAAGAAGGTTGTTGCAAATAATTCCCGACGAGAGAAGGTTAAGAAAAAAATATATTCGCTGTAACAATTATCTTTATATATGCAGATGAAACTACTGATAGTGTGGGCCGATACATAGTTCATTTAATGATTGGTATCCTTATTGTATAGGTTCCAGCAAAACCTTATTTAATTTCATCTATACAGTTGGAAAAGGCAAATAATTTGACAATAACAAGGTTTATACAGGAAGAACTGGCAATTTTCTTCTTACCGGAATCGATTCCAACAGAGAAAATTCCATTGTTTTTGACGGATGCTGCACCATACATGGTGAAGGACAGCTTTCAATTTAAAAATCTTTTACCCAAATTTAATTCACACAACTTGCTTGGCGCATGGACTAAATCGTGTTGCACAAAAAGTCAGAAACCATTTTCCCTTAGTAAATACTTTAATTAGTAGTGTTAACAAAGTATTTTTAAAGGTCCCATTACGAGTTCGGTTTTACAAACAACATCTACCCGGTGTTCCGCTTCCTCCTCAACCAGTAATCACACGCGATGGGGAACGTAGTTGGAGGCTACTATTTTTCATTTTTCATGCAAATCATTATGAAGGAATAAAGACAATTATTATGGATCTTGATAGGGATGCACAATCTGTGATAGACGCCCAAAAGGTGTATTCGAGTAAAGAAATACCTCAACAGTTGGCGTTTATTAAAGCTAACAGTTTTATACAGTTTTATTTCGACTTCTATATTGCAGTTGGAAAAACAATTTATGTCGCTAATCGAGAGCGTTGAATAATAAACAAATTTGATAAACATGTTTTGATGTTAAAGGAGGAGTGGAACAGTCCGTGTATGAAAAATTTTTAAGTGTAATAGGAAAAAATGAGGGTTTTAAAAAGCTAAAGGACATTGCTAAAATCTTATGTGGCGATTCAGTAGAAAATATTGAGTTGACAATAGATATTTCTGATTTGAAATATGCTCCTATAACAAGCGTGGACGTAGAACGAACCTTTTTAATATATAAATACATGTTTTCAGACAAGCGTCACAATTTCTCTGTTGAAAACTTTGAGAAACATGTTGTAAATATATTGTAAATTATTTTCATAGTTAATTATGTTGTAAAATATTCTAAATAAACTTGTAGTAAACATAATAGACTATTTTTTTATACAGTATTCCATTTTCTAACATTCCTCGTATTTTTTTACCTGCATATTTTTCAAAGTGCATATTTATGTTAAAACAGTTAGTTTTATATAAATTCAAATAAAAATACATTTTTTAATGAAATATTCTATTTTAATACCTCTACTAGACTCAAAAACGAAAATCATTTCCCAAAAAATATTTTCTGAATTATAAATTGATTAATAAAAATTATATGAATATAGTTATACATACTAATATTATCCAAATATACAATTAAACATACCCAAAGCTTCACTAGCTAAAGACAAAACTTGTAACCAGTGTGATGCATCGAAACTAGGTGGTGCCTCTCCAGAACCTGTAAGACAATGTTCCATATCATCTTCAACATCCGCTAGCTGCTCAATTAGTAACTGCTTTAACAAAGTTTGTGCAGCTGTAACAGCCTCTTGTTTATATGTTTCTAAAAACTGAAGATGTTGTTGTCTTAGCAGACCAGCTACCAAACTAACCAATTTCTCTCTTTCCAATACACCACTATCTGGATCAAACGGTCTATGTAAATCAGCAGCAGCATATCTTTCAAATTCTGTACTTAACATTTTGTCAATCAATCTTGACATTTCTTTCAACTGCGATGGTAAATGCCTTAAACTTGTTACACCTGCCAACTTTTTTGCCAAAACTTCTTGTGTACTTGAAATTAATTCCAATGCAGCTACAAAATCTGAAGAACTTAATAAAAGTTGTAACGTAGGTTGTGTTTGTAATACTATTGACATTAATTTCAGTTTGTCTAATAGTTTTAGTTGATTACTACGTGATCTTGCCAAAGCTAATAATTTTAGAGAATCTTTTGCTAAAGTCTTATCCACATTTTGTATTTTTGATCTTAATGCACGTACTTCATTACAGGCTGATCCCATTTTTTCCATTATAGTATCATGTGAGGTCATTGCATGAAAAAATGCCCCAGACTTTTGAGAGACTTGCTTGGCTATATGAACTTCTACTATATCTAAATAATGACTTAGCTGTTCCTGTAACAATCGACCACTTTGATAACTCTTACTTTCTTTGTTATTATTATTATTAATACTTGGAAAAACCTCATTAAACACAACTGGTTCATTCAATGGCAAAGTTGGCTTTAAATATATTCCAGGTATAGAATCTATTGAAGCATCCACAGTAATTTCATTCTTATTCCGTGTTTTTATGTGATTGCCCTCAAATTTAGTATGAGATAATTTCCTATGTCTTCTGATCCTTCTGCCAATCTTCTTTAAATATGACTCGAAATGGGAATAGGTGATGTCGGGCAAAAATGGACTTTTTTCTATTTCTACCTTTTCTACGAATGTATCGCCCCATGTTTTAATAAAAAAATTCGACTGCTTGCCACGATTTGGGTCGTTTAAAACTGCCGGTAAATTCTGTGCGGCCGAGTACACCGACCACTGCTCGGCCGCAGTTGTTTCAGACATTTGTCTTAAAGTACTATCTACATTTGAGCCTCGTTTTTCTTAAAACCATGTTCAAGAAGGTAAAATCAGGTGGTTAACTGACAATTCATGTCATTTTTTAGTATACCAGATGTCAAACGTAACTTTGACGTGTGCCTTATCATGCCAACCTCTCAAAAACAACAGTACTACTCCCTAGTCCCTATTTCAACAAATCAGAGCTATTCTAAGAAATGCATATCAACAAATTTATGCAACCAAATATGTAGGTATAGCAAGCGCCAAATAAGTTGCCGACCGTAGGGATAAATTCGTGTAGGATTAGAAGTATTAGGGAGATTAGTATTTAGTTTTACATCAATTTGCAAGATACCATAGGTGACATAAATTACACATCTACCACTGAATAAATTAATATAATTTATTAGAGTAAAATATATAATGTGGACGCTTATAAAAACGGCTTCTGCACACCCCCTCCTCTCCTAATTTTATTTGGCTCTTGCTTATACTCAAATTAAAATTTTGAATGACGTGAATTCACAATCAGTATACATCATATCAGTAACAATTAGTATTTGTTAATATTATGCGACAAATGTATGTTAAAACTTTATAAACTTTAAAACATCATTTAAAGCATCTATGAAATTATCTTTTTTTAAAAGAATATATTATGCTTCATTTAGTTTCAAAAATACAAAAAATACAAAAATTCAAACAATAAAAATCGAACAAAAATCTGAGGAAAAATCAAGCGAAATATGAATATAAAATAGCCCACAAAATGATTAGATATACTTTCACAGAAATTGTCCTTTTTTATTATGCCAATAAATAAATAGGTAGTAGGTATGTATTATATAAAATAAATAAATAAATTCTTTTAGTTGAACTAGATTTTAATGACTGTATGTATTTTTTCGTCATACCTACCGCGTAAGTAAACAGTTATGACACCTTTTTTTGAAACGTAAGTGACACTTTACATACCTTGTTGACAGTTGCTATGGTAGCGGGCTGTAATATTTTATTACGACCCTAGGTAAATAATAGCAATATTAGAACATTTATAACAAATTTATTTGAAACATAATTTTTTTTAATTAACAAAAACACATAGTAGAACTTTGTACAAAAACACTTTGTAATATTAAATGTAAACGAACAATTAGATCTTTCTGCCACAGTGGAAGATTTCCATGCGCCGTATCTTTTCAGAACAAGAACATCAATTCCTGAATCTGCTAATAATGTTACCGATGGTTTTAGACCGTCTAAAACGATCATTGTCATGCTTCGAAAATCCTTTCAATTTAGGAAATTGTAAGATATCTTCACTTCTCCGGCAAAATTTCAGTACAAGCTATAATAGCCTCCATCTCTATTTGATCCATATTTATAAAGTTTATTTAAAAGAAAAAGCTTTTGAGAGTATATTGCATGTACTTTGACATTTATAAAAAATATAAATTTATATTGACACAAACATGGTTACTACCATAGATACGACAAACATTCCTGACTTGATGTTACTAATGTGAGTAATGTGTATACATATAATAAAAGTAAAGTGCAAAATCATCAAAATTCGTCTATTTAAAAAAAAACGTAGGTATGACGAAAAATCTCATATGCACCACGGTTCGTACAGTACAGTTTTATGGTCTCGAATATATGCAAACCTCGACCCTACGGTTCTCGGTTTGCAAACGTATTCTCGACCATAAAACTGTACTTACGAACCTAGGTACATAAATAACTATTAAAACAGATTTATCTTTCACTATTTTTGTGCATGATTGGACTTAATTACCTATAAGTGTATCAATTAGAATTAAGATGAAGAATTTACCACTGGCAGCTAATTACCTTGATATAATTAAAATGGCATCAGGTATCTTTAAATATACCCTCTGTACTAAAAATAACTAGAGAAGCTTAATTAAGGTGATATTTACTATATTCTTAACAGGGTTATAGAAGGAGCTTCGCTTATTCACATAAAATTGAATGAGTACAAATCAAATCTAGGCTTGTATGGGATTGTATGGGTCCCTAAATGAGATCAGCGATCACAAAAAAATTATATTAGTCTGGGCTCAGGGCACGAAGGCCGTAGGTCTAATGACTAGGTGGACGAATGGTTCGACAGGCCTCGTCTAGGACCGGAGTCTTTCTTTGGGATTGCAAAAACCATGATCAAAACAACCATTATACATATTTTTACACAAACATTTTTGATCTCTTTTACGAGGTGCTACTCAGAAATTCTCGGAATTTAAATGTGGCGCGCTAAAGGATGGTAGTACAGTTCTATAGCGCTAGATGGTTTGACCTACATCTATGCTAAGTCAGTCTGTCAAACGGTACTTTGCTAGGTGGTGACAAACAGTTTTTGTGTTTATATTTGTTGAGTTGTGTTTGAACTATTCTCCGACACTACAATGCCTGATGTGAAAGAGCAAAGAACGTGCATCAAATTCTGCTTCAAACTTGGTAAAACGCGAGCGGAAACTCTGAAAATGCTTAAACAAGCGTGTGGTGAGGATGCTTTAGGCCAGACGCAATCTTCTGATTGTTAGAATAGTTTTAAAAATGGACATGCGTCGGTTGGTGATGATGAACGTTTTGGTCGTCCATCGCCGGAAAATGCGCTAGAACATAGCAGGAAATCCTGCAAGGCCCAAAGAGAATAATCTATGACATTTGTAACATTGTCGGCTTAATGAAAAATTTAGGAAACGCCACGTCTGTCCCGAAACGTGCAGATACCGGTATTTCACTGTTGTTACAGATATTCAGTACACGATATTCGGACACAGACATGACTTTCATTTCTATACTTCGTGTATATATACGAATCATAACGCAACAAATTAAGCGACAATTGCATGTGAGATAAAATTTTAATAATTATCAATTCTCACATGTAATAAGTTCAATTGTCGTACGACGCAAGCGGCATTCCAAGTGGCGCAACAATTCGTGGATCACCCACACGTCACTGTACGTTAGTTTCTAGCCTCAACGTAGACGGCAGTACTACCACCCCATCTTCCCTACTATCCAGATCTTGCCCCTTGTGATTTCTTCCTGTTCTCGAAGTTGAAACTGAAGTTCAAAGGGCGTCGTTTTAAGACGATTGAGATGATCCAGACCAAATCGCAGGCCGTGTTGAACACGTTAACACGCGAATACTACCAGTACTGATTCCAGTCATGGAGAAGTCGCTGGGATCGCTGTATTCATGCATAAGGAATGTACTTTGAAGAGGATGGTGGTGAATAAGTTGTAAGGTAAATTTATTGGTTTTTTTTTCACATTCTGGGAATTTCTGGGTAGCACCTCGTAGGTGTTTTATCTTCCAGTTTAATCAGAACAAATTCATTAGAGACAACTAGGAAATTTAAGGCTCCTATTGAGTTAAACTTAATTTTTGCACAAGGAAGTTCAACAATTCAAAATAAAATTACTATGTTCTCTTCTTCGCCCTGCTGGTGTATTTTCTATATGTATACAGAAATAAATTTAAAACTTAAATGTAACAAAATAAATATAATAATAATAAATTCTAATTGAAAGTAATACTAACTATATTTAATGTGTTGATAGTTATCTATCAACGCATTAATTATGTGGGAAACTGTATGGCTAGGTTTAAATGAAATCCAAAAGAATTGTTTCGTCGATATGTCGCCGTGGATACATCACTATATTCCATAGACAAAGTTAAAACAATGAGTTTTTTTTTATGGACGCATCCGAAGAAGGCCAAACCCGTTTTTTTCGGTAAATTACGTTAAGGTCACTTTTTTGGGGGATTCCAAAGGCGTGATCTTTATTGACTATTTACAGAGACAAAGTATAATAATTGGTTAATATTCCGCTGATGTATACTGACACACTTCGATGCTGAGCTGGAAAAAGCGCCGCCTTTAATAAGATGTAAAGTTTTGTTTCATCAGTATAACGCGCCTTTTATTTAACGGTTGCCGCAGTGGATGAATGAGAATTCATCCGCTGCAGCAACCGTTAAGTTTATTGAATTGGGATACGGGTTGCTATCTTATCCACCGTATTCACCAAATCGGGCTCCAAGAGTTTTCCTTGTTCGAAATCTTGAAAAAATGGCTTGATGGAAAGAGATTCGAACAAATGAAGTGACTGTAAATGTGCTTTCGGAAGCCAAATGTTGCGTTGTATTCGGCTCGTGAAGGACCATGTGTTTAACCCATCGCTCACGGGGCGTAACTTCCGTATAAGCTGCTTATTTATTTTGGTTGGTGACAGTTATATTGTTGGTGTGTTTATAGGATTGTTTCAGTCGTTACTTGATGAAATTCCATTATAACTATTATCAGAATAAAATAAAATAAATTTTAATGAATTTCACTACTTTTTACTTTACAAAGTTACGATCGTTTCGCTCCACATGAGCTTCGTCAGACATATAACTAACTTATGGACACATCTTTACATAAATGTACCGTAACAAACACATGTTTTGAAAAGTTGAAGGAATGGGTAGTTTTTATTACATAATGTTTAAAGTTTTTGTTCATAGACATTTAAGTATAGAATTCCTAATTAAGTATTAGTAGGTGTTATAGACAGTATGTATTTTTCCCTGTTCTATTCTTCAATAATACATTTTTATGGCACATAAATATTTAAGAATTATGAGCCTATTATACATAATTAATTAACAATGGGTGACCATATCAAGGGTTTATTGAAATCGTTCACTAATAACGCTAGTTAATAAAGAAACGGTCTAATGTATAAAGCAGGTAATCAATAGATTAACAAATGTAAATTCTTGGACTCTAAGAAAATATTGTAATTTTGAATATGCTAGTAAAAGTACATTATACAGTGGTCTACACTTGAAAATGCGCGTTGAATATTTATAAAATTTGAAATGTTGTACTTTCATTCTTTTATGCGAAATTTACTTATATCTGACATATATAAATATAATACAAAGGTATTTTTAATAATATAAAATATTATTAAAAATCTGGTGTGAAGAACACAAATACAGGTTCACTATTAATATTTTTGTGAACGTGTCCGAACATATCCCTCCCCAGAGACGTAGATACGTATTACGCCTTTCTACAGGCTCATCGGTACGCCCCTGCTGGAGAAAGGATATCTCCAGACACATTCACAATAAAGAACCACATCGCCGCCATATCACAGAAATTATCCAGACCGAGCGTAGAAGTAAATTCAGCGCTGCCTGTTGTCAGACAGCCGAAGTACCTCGCCCCGTCCACATAACCAATGTGTAGTAACGACGCCCTTCCAAAGGTGGCACAGCCATCTCTCTAGAAACTGCATTTTGTTTGTGTCTTCACTCATACTACGGACTAACCGCATGTGTAATGTATCAGAATAATTGAAACATACACGAGTAGGTAAACCACACCAGTTTTGTATAATACAAAGGTATTTTTAATAATATGCGGGTTCTAGAGAAATGGCTGTGCCACCTTTGGAAGGGCGTCGTTACTACACATTGGTTATGTGAACGGGGCGAGGTACTTCGGCTGTCTGACAACAGGCAGCGCTGAATTTACTTCTACGCTCGGTCTGGATAATTTCTGTGATGTGGCGATGTGGTTCTTTTTTGTGAATGTGTCCGAAGATATCCTTTCTCCAGCAGGGGCGTACCGATGAGCCTGTAGAAAGGCGAAATACGTATCTACGTCTCTGGGGAGGGATATGTTCGGACACGTTCACAAAAATATTAATAGTGAACCTGTATTTGTGTTCTTCGCACCAGATTTTTAATATTTTATATTATTAAAAATACCTTTGTATTATACAAAACTGGTGGGGTTTACCTACTCATGTATGTTTCAATTATTTTGATATATAAATATATACAATATAACGAATTTCGTTTTGTGATGAAACAGAGATGATAGCTGCAACAGTTTCCGAAAGATTGCTTCTTAGATTAATACGAATTTTAAAGATATTTGGTTATAGCAAGACGGTTGCCCGGCTCATAATGCAAGAATTGTGAAGGAGTTTTTAAGAAATACCTTTCATAATCGCATTATAGGATGAAATTGCACAATTGGCTGGCCTCCAAGATCACCCAACGACCTATTTTTATGGAGATACATTAAACAAAAAGTTTATAATGCCTCTCACGAAAGAGCACGTAATATAAATGAACTGCGTGTTAAAATATTAAACGTCGGAATGACGTATTGTCAAGAACAACAGGGTGCATTATTTGAACATCTAATTTGAGTTTGTATTATATTTTATTACTTGAACTGCTAGAACTTTAATTTATTTTATATCTGTAAGGAGACTACATGTTTCGTATCACGCCACTGTAAAAAAAATGAAATAAATTATTTTTGAAATACACCTACTATCCGTCTACTAAAGGTTAACTGCCGATACGCTAGTTACATCGTCGCGCACCGAAATATCTTCACATTCTCCACTACAAATCAAACATTTGGCATCGCCGCAAAGTATGTGTCTCTATTTTATACCAGGTGCTCACTCGCTCTTGCTATTTCGAATACGGAGTTAAAATTTGTCGACTCTGGTAAACAGTTAATAATGGGTGATTCATTTAGAGATACTTTTTCCAAAAGCAAAGAACAAATGAAAAAGGCCAATTTATTTAAGAAACTTGATTATCATACAAAAGAACCATTCTTTACAATTATTTTTTAAAGATTATTTCTCTCAAATGTTGGCCGCGACTGCGGTTAACGTAGTCTATTCTGCTGTTCAAATTGTCAATGACGCGTTCTAGCATTTCGAGTGGTATTTGTCCAATGACCCGAGTAACATTGGCCTCCAATGCCTCAATTGTAGCCGGTTTATCCATGTAGACTTTAGACTTCACGTAGCCCCACAGAAAAAAGTCTAATGGTGTGATGTCACAAGATCTAGGCGGCCAATTTACTGGTCCGAAGCGTGAAATTAAATGTTCACCGAATCGTTCTCGCAGTAAAGCCATAGTTTCACGAGCTGTATGGCTAGTGGCGCCATCTTGTTGGAAGTAAATGTCTTGTAGACCATGGGTGTCAAGTTCAGGCAGCAAATAGTCCCTTATCAAGGCGCGATAACGGTCGCCATTCACAGTCACATTCCGGCCGGCTTCTGTTTTCAAGAAATATGGACCAATTATTCCACCGGCCCATAATCCGCACCAAACAGTTGTTTTGTCTGGATGTAATGGTAGCACTTCAACCTCTTCAGGTTGCTCATTACCCCAAATACGGGCATTTTGCTTATTCACGTACCCATTAAGCCAGAAATGGGCCTCATCGGAGAACAAAATTTTTGTCGAAAACAGTGGATCTTCTGCAAGTTTATCAAGAGTCCAACGGCTGAAACGGAAACGATTCGGAAGGTCGGTCGCCTTTAGTTCTTGCACTAGTTGAATTTTGTATGCTTTTAAACCAAGATCCTTTCGTAAAATACGCCAAGTTGTTGCATACGACAAACCAAGCTGCTGAGAACGGCGACGAATTGATTCTTCCCGGTCTTCGCGTACACTCGCTCCTACCGCCGCTATATTTCCTTCACTACGTGCTGGATGAGGTCTATGTGGTCGCGTATTATCCATTATTGTAAATTGAGTTTCAAACTGATTGATGGTATAGCGAATTGTGCGTTCGGTAGGCCGATTATGTGGCCCATATGTTGCTCTAAGCGCACGATACACATTCCTTGTAGAAAGCCCATTTTCGTAATAAAGCTGTACTATTTGTAGACGCTGTGCCTGGCTAAGTCTTTCCATTACGTAATGTCAAATAGTACTGAACCAGAATGCGCAGTCCGCTGACGCGACGCATGCGCGCTCAGCCATTAAATCCCCACCTAAAAAAGTACCTCCAAATGAATCACCCATTATATTGAACTTACTGCAAATGAAAACAATGAGTTCTCAGGATACCGTGTGTTGACAAACTCCAATAGGAGGGAAATGCATCCACACGTTCTGGGATAGATGTGACTTTTCCACGAATTTTTCATTAGCTTAAAATAAGTTTTTAATTAAAGTCACGCTACCGTTAAATCACCATTTTTTAAATTCTTGCATAAACACCAGTCATAAATTTTGCAAATATGTATTTGTTTACAAACGTCAGGCAAAGGATGAATCCTGTGGTAAATCTTGTCATTAGCATAAGCGGGATAATTAATAGATTTAGTAAGGTCAGCGATGAAAATATTAAATAAAAGTGGATCAAGGTTTGGCTTCTACGATACTAATTGGAGATTTATAGTAAACATAATCTTTTCAAAAAATTTTTGCGTAAAATTATAAAATTTTTTTGAGAATTGAAAAATTTTGTCACCGTCTGATAAACTATCTTTTAAATGAGTTTATAAATAGTCTTGCATTTATGTAAATGAGCAATTCATGTGCGGTGGTTCTAGATTTTGTTCTTTCTGTACTTCTTGTTAAGGTTAATAAAATAATACAACTATTACATTTTTATTATCTCTTTATTAAGTGTGTCGTTTCCAAAAATACAGATGACAATGTAGCTTGGTTCTCGATGAAATTACTCACCTGACTAGTGGAACTTAAAATGGCTTTCTTTTTAAAATAGATCTTACTTAAATAATAAGTATGTACTTATAATTACTAATGCATATGTTGTAAGAAAATGCATTACATGTTATCGTAAACCGTCTTAAATTGGCTGGATAAATGGCAAGCGAATATTATACCCAGAAGCTAAAAAAAAATACATTAATGCTTATATAAGTTTAATACGACTTCATTTAAAAACTTTTTCCTATTCCTCTTGTTACGTTTTGAAATGTAAATTATGAAACCACAACTTCGATTACAAACTGCCTAATGCTTACCTGAATTACGGCGAAACCGATTCCAACACCGCCTATTGTCAAAGCATGTCCTTTAATATAGTTTCCAAAACCATCTAAACATCCGGTTTGGTATAAATTTTCTGAGGTGATATTACAATTAGCTTGACCAATGGTCCCCCAAACATGCCAACAGCAACTTACGGGAACAACACCATCATTTATAGGCAAATTTTTGACCCAATCACTTGCGTTGTAAACACCACAACATTCGAACTGTAAATAAACTTGTGTTGTAAAGATGGAAATGATTTTATACTTTTTATAGAGAAAAAATCTCGCCAGTTGAATTTACTTTCTAATCTAGCTTATTAAAAAATCATCTTTTGCGAATTAGATTACCAGTAAATTTCAAAAATTACCTCAGGTTGAATGGTGTCCCATAATTTTGTAATTTCTGTGCCATTCGATGTATTGTAAAATCGCATAGAGTCCAACAATTCTGTTGACAAGAAATTCATGGTTTGATTTTTTAGTGCATAACCAGTTATGCCCGCTGCTAATTGTAAAATAAATACCAAAATCAAAAGGGTTGAGAACTGAAATTCAAAAAGATGTTTGCTATATTTACATATGTTATTTATAATGCGTTATTCTGCGTTAATAGCTATTTATGTAACCAGTTACGAAATGGGCTATTTTGTGTAACGAAATGGAATATTTGCAGCGAACGTAGCGAGCGAGATCCTACAAAATAACCTGAGTTACACAGAATAACATTTCATAACGTGTTGCATACAAGATTTTATCTAATTTTGACCAAAACTAGTTTTATAATTTTCCAGTTGATCTGACATTAAACGCCATAACTGAGGAACGTCATACGACATAAGTCATATTAAATTAGTTAATGACAGTTTTCATGCTATTGATAATAATTCATTTGACTTGACAGGTGTCTGTTAATTTAAGTATAAATAACGAGCGATCATTAAAATTTTCACTCGTAGCTGGCCGTGTATATAAAAATTATGTCGTAGCTTTAGTCATTAAGATGTTATTTCAAACATCTGTCAGTGTCAAATATATATTTTAAAGTTTCATCAAAAGAAAAAGTAATGGCCTTTAATGATATGCATAAAGCGTTTATGGTAGAATGTTACTTCCTGACATCTCAAAAAATTGATGGAATTTGGCAGCATTCAATAGAAAATTGCCTTGCGGAGTTTGAAGAGAGATATCCAAATACTGTTCCTAGCTATAAAACTTTCCGTGATACGCTAATGCATTGTGTAAATCTTTTTCGTCAAACAGTATTTTAAGGAAAAAAGGAAGCGGTCCTCCTATCAAGAGAAGTCGCGGCGTAATTGAAAATGTCAGACAAATTATTAACGAATCTCCTCAAACGTCTATTCGCAGAGTTTCGCAACAAGTCGGGCTTTCGTATGGAACATGTCAAAAAATTTTAAAAAAGGACTTGCACTTGTATCCATATAAATTAACTTCTGTAAAAAATCTATTACCTACGGATTATGAAAAAAGAACACAATTTTGCCAATGGTTTATTCAAACAATGACAGACAATATTTTAAATCATACTTTTTTCACCGATGAAGCTTGGTTTTATTTGAAAGGTTATGTTAATTCGCAAAATATGCGTATGTGGTCAAGTGAAAATCCTCATTTCTACAGAGAAGTTCCTCTACATCCAGAAAAAATAGGCGTATGGGTAGGTATGAGTCGTCACCGATTAATAGGACCAATATTCTTTGAGGGCACGATAACATCGGAGAAATATCGTAACGAAATTCTCAGTGTTTTTACTAATCAATTGACTAATGATGATCTCCAGGTCGGATATTTTCAACTGGATGGGGCTACATCTCACGTTACACTTGAAAATATTCAGTTTTTACAACAATTTTATGGCGATAGGATAATAAGTAGAAATACAGCGATTCCATATCCACCACGATCGTGTGATTTAACAGTCATGGATTTTTTTGTGTGGCCATATATAAAGAATATTATTTATGAAACACCAATTAATAATCTACAAGAGTTAAGACATAAAATCATAGAAAAATGTGAACACATCAATAACTCACCGCAAATACTGATCAATGTTTTCAATGCTCTACGAAATAGAGTGCGATTATGCTTGGTGGAGAATGGTCAACATTTTACACATTTTTTATAATATCCTATTACTTTGTATAAAAATTATAAATATATTTAATATAAAAGTCAGCATTTCAAATTATTTTTTAACAATCATGACGTTAGAAATTATGACAGATCTCCTCTAATAACTTAATTTAGGACATACTTTTTGTGTACATGGCTTACATGAGCGAAAAATTTAATGATCACTCGTTATTTCTTTTATTAGCTAAATATTTCGTTGCATCGTACGAATAAAAATGTCGCATTAAAATTCAGGCGGACTACCAAGCGATATAGAAGAAGCGGACAAAGTGCATTATTGACCGTGATTCCACAAAAGTCGAAAGCCCGATACGATTTGGCTTATGAAAAAGTTGGGAAGTGGTTTGAAGACAAAAAAATGAAATGGGTTAATGAGAAGGTTTTATTAGCCTATTTCGAAAGAAGAAAGAATCAAAAAGCATCAACACTCCTGGACTCTTTATTCCACGTTGCGAAGTAAGTTATCTTTGAAGAAGAATATTGATATTGCAAAATATACCAGTTTACATGCATTTCTAAAGAGGCAATCAGAGGGATACCATGCAAAAAGTCTGATATTTTGTCAAAGTAAAACGTCTCCCGTTTTGTGACAGAAGCTAAGGGTAAAACATATTTAATGACAAAAGTCGCATTGATCGTTGGAATAGCTGGTGTTTGTCGAAAAAGTGAGTTAACTTTTCTACGTGTGGAAGATATTTTAGACGAGTTTTCCCATTGTCCACAAAACGTTAAACACGATAGGTGTTTCGTCAAATATAATATGTAATGGTAAATGCGGCGTACAGCAAGTTGGCATTAATACAATCGGTTATCCACCGAAGAGTATTGCTCAGTTTTTGAAACTACCAAATGCTTTCTTATTTACTGGACACAGTTTCAGAAGGTCATGGGCTACCTTTTTGGGAGATTCTGGTGCGGATATTTTGAAGGTTAAACGACATGGAGGTTAGAAATCTAGTACTGTGGCGGAGGGTTATGTAGAGAATTCTATAGAAAAGGATTGCCACTGATATTCTTGATGAATCAAGCTCAAATGCAAGTTCCGTTTTGCATCATGAAATCAGAGCAGCTGCCATGAATTCTACGTCTGCAGGAATTAACCTCACCAATTGTTCACATTGTGTCATAAATGTTTATAATGCATAAAATGAAGATTCAACCAGTTTGTGTCATTAAACGTTCCTCTTTTCTGGGTCGTCTTTATTAACTGGTGATGAAATGATTTTTTTCTACCACCGCTAATGTAGATAGCGAAAATCGCACCAACAGCCCCTCCAGTAAATGCTTCATTACGCACGGGTGATGTAAATTAACTCCGCCCACAAACACATTTAACTGTCAATTCATATTTAAATGTCAATTGGTATTTGACATTTGAAATTTGTATCTTCACAACCTTGTCATCAACAAAAGGTAATGTTTTGTTGAAATTTTGTTGGGATCATGTCGGTCGTAGTATGGTATAGTACAAAATTCGAGTTGTAAAGCAATTACGGTCTCGTGGAATTACAGACTCGTGCGTAATATGCTATTTACAACTCTAGTTACGTAATCACTGGTTACGAAAAGTAAAGCGTTTCCTAATGTCATACAGTTTTGAAAAGTGTCACTTTATGTGTCAAAATTAGATAAAGTAAATAATGTACAGTTAAGTTCGCATAAATCTAGTATAAACCATTTTTGAATTTTTATTTTGTTGTAATTCATTCTTAACGTCAAAATGACATTTGTCACTTTTTGATATCCAAAATGGCAAAAAAACTGACTCCGGTAGACAAAGTACAAATTTTGTTAAATTTAGAAAGTCGCACCATTAAACAAGTCGCAGAAGAATTTCATTTGAACAAATATACAGTACTAGAAGTTAAAAAAAGATGGCGGATCAATTAAGTATTAGTTTATTTGTGTTTTCTAAATTGTATTAAAAAATTACTTGACGTTTGATTTGTCTTTCAAAAAAAGATTGATAAACACTAGGCAATATTAGAAAATTTTGACAATTTTGACATGTTAGGTTATAACGAGCCATCGAAAAAATTCATAATTGGAGTAGACTGTGAAATTGGGTTGGTACTTTAGCCACTTCCACATAATGACACATTACTTGATGCTTGACAGTTTTATTTGGTTTCATTGTAAAAAAAGGTTATGGCATTGAAATGATACTACAACAAAAAAGAAAACAAATAATTTATTTAATATCGAAATCATAATCAAAATTTACATATAGCTACAGAAGTTGTTGAAAATGTTTTCCATTTACATCTAAACACAAACCAACTCTAACTTTTTAACTTTGAAAAATTTGACACAAACTTATAGTTTCAATGTCAAATAATAAATGTCATTATGTGGAAGTGGCTAAAGTACCAACCCAATTTCACAGTCTACTCCAATTATGAATTTTTTCGATGGCTCGTTACTAGATTTATGTGAGCTTAACTGTACATGTTTTTCATTTATTCTAGAAAATTAGTTGTGCAAATAATGAATAAATAATATTGAGCCTTCATTTTCATATTTTCAAATCGATCAAGCAAAAACCAATACCCTGTCTGATTGTTGGAATTATTAGAAGTTTAGGTTTAAACATTCAAAATTTGGCAACAAAAAAAGGTGGATGAAATAGTATATTGAAACACAAGTTTCGTAAGGCACCATTTTGCCGCACGAGTTTTCTAAAGAACGAAAGCGACAAAAGGCGTTATGAAACGAGTTTTTTATACATTTTTTCTATTTTGCATTTTTTACATTAATAAATTGACATTATTTAATTTGAAAGTTTAGGATTTTATTTTTATATAAAGCATGCAGTTAGTCACATTGATACTTGATATTTTCAAATTTAAATCTTGCTATCCGCGAAGTATATTATATTACATAATATTTATTAATTTTATTACTTGATATTTTATTTAAAAATATAAACATAAGTGACATATAAACTAATATATCTTGTTGTCAATTGTATACAATATACGTTGTTTGTGTAGCCCACGTACATATATCATATCTGTCAAATGTACTTAAATTCTTAAAATCAAATGACAGCAATGATATTTATTTCTGTGTTCCAACAACGCCAACATTGAAAAATGAAAAAAAGCGTATCGAAATGAAGCTTATTTCGATACTGTTTTGGGTTTCATAAGGAGTTCATTACGAACGCAAAATAGAAAAAAATATATTTTAATAATAAATTTGAAAAAGGATAAATAAATAGATTGCTATACTAACAGTCAAAATTTCGCTTAATTTTAAACATGCATGTAGGTACTATTAAATTTAAAAAAAAGTGGTATAGTAGTGAAGTTATATGTAAAATCAATTTTTAAACATTTTAGTATTGTGACGTTGCTAACGTACTTAAAATCGTAGTAACGAGCAAAAGTCATTTTTGACACTTATATGTTATGTTATTTGAATATTTAAATTTGACATCTACATTTATTATAATATATACCTACATTCACGCAGCCTAATTTAAACCGATTAAAATATGACTGTACCACTTTTTTTTTAATTCGATTGTACGTTAGAAAGAGATAAAGTACAATTTGCAGTGTACACTTGGGCAGTACAAACCGCAAAGAAGCACTTTATAAACTGTACTCGATATAAATAATATAAGTTTTAAATATTTACTTAAAAATAAAATAAACACAATAAATTGAATTCAATTGTACTTACCGCAATCATCATGCAGTAACTATCTTTAATGGCCCCGCAACATCCGAAGAATGCAATCAAGAAAATAATAACACCAATAGCAATAAGAAGGTTTGCTGCCGAGAAGTATTGGTCATCCAAAAAGTGTTCATAGTTAGCATAGTAAGCTTTTACACTAACACCAACGGCTAATAGTACTATACCAGTTATCTAGAACAGAAGAAAAAATCAGATTAAGTGCAAAATAGTGCTATATGAAACCGAAAGGATTTGGGAGTTCTAGGATTGTGTCTTTTGCAATTTTTACCAATAGCGCAATCTAAAGTGTAGTATGTACACTAATGAAATAATAATTATTGTACCGGCTGTCCTTGAAAGAAAAAGACAACGTATAAAAATGTAAAGTTGTAATTATGTAGAATCCAAAATATTTTCCGCAAATTCCTTCAAAGGCGCGAGAAAAAAATGACAAAGATATTTATAAAAATATTTGTTCCGTCACTGCATTTTGTTCCGACTATAACTAAGAGTTTGTAAATGATTCACAGCTAATATATTCGTACGTAATCGTATTGAGGTTATTGAACCCTAAGATCCGAAGCTGCTATCTTGTAATATTGATAGCTGCCTAAACAATGTTATCTGCTAGAGTTTTCATAAATATAAACATTGCAGCGTATGTTTGCGTGTAGGTTCAATAGAGGTATTTTTATAGATATTCTGAATCCATGCCTACTTAGAGAACGACATTTCCAACATAAGTTTTCGATAAATATTTGGTGCGGTCTTATCGATAATTTCTTGATTGGCCCATTTCAACTACCGCAGAAACTTAATATAGAATATTTGCAAAAAAAAATTACGAAACGATCTACTTGACCTTTTGAATTGTATACGTCTGAACGTAAGACAAAATATGTGGTTCATGCAAGATGTGCCCCACATTTTACATTTATTGTTCGAAATCACTTGAATCAGCGTTTTCCACATCGATAGTAGTGAATTTCGTTGGCCACCTCGTAACCCCGATATTTACTTGTTAGATTTTTTCTGTGGGGTTACATGAAGGTTTTAGTATACGCTGATTAAATCCATACACGAAAAGAACTTGAACAAAAAATTCAAAAAGCCGCCATTGTTACTAGAAATTCTCAAAGTATCTTCCCGGATGTTAGACGTCATTTGATAAAAATCATACGAAAATGTATTGAAGTTAACGGTGGACACTTTCGACATTTATTAAAGTAGATTAAACAATTTTTTAATATTGAATAAACTGTTGTGTTTTTATAATTTTCAATTTCAACACCCTGTATCTTTTTAACCTGAAACATTGTACTTAGGCAAACTATGTTCAAAATAACTAGTCTTATGTCTATTATCTCCAAATGCTGTATGGCCCATAAGTTATGGGACACTTGTATAGCTAAGCTAAATATATTATTACGAAGACATTATTTCTACTATATGTGTTTTATACAATAAAAAAACTTATATTTTTCTAAATATCTTTATTTTACAGAAACAATAAATATTGTAGCAAATATATTTGAAATTTCTTGAACACTGGATGTAATCTTCGTCCTAATTTTCTCCCTCAACTAGCATTTTCTGTCGTGGGCGCTTGGTTTGGTATTTATTCTCTCAAGTTGTTTTTCAATTTTTAAAAGTTTTATTTCAGAATTTGTTAATTTCAAATCAGGTTCGTGGAACTCGCTCGAGAAACAAAAACAAAGAACAGCTAATATGAAAATCTCTATTGACTCTTTGTAATTGAATTTCTGATTTTTTAATTCAGTTTTTGAATTATATTTAATTGAAACTATTTTGTTTAATGGAGTAGGAATTATTACGTTACGAGGTTTTCTTCAATAAAAATGTATTTTACTTCTACAGTATGTCCTTTTTAATAGTAGTTTTTTAGTTTCAATAGTAAGCAAAGAGGATTTAGCTATTTAAAAGTCTAAAATGTCCCATTTTAAGGTAACCTCTCTGTCTAATTTTTTTATGTTGAAAAATTTTCTCTCGGATTCGCCGTTTCTGTGTAAAATTGTTATAATATGTTCATAGACTATCCATAACATGTCAATATAGTAGTAATCTTTTGCATTGTTCCTTTTCAATCTTTTCAATAATTTTTTTAACATTTTGTTGGACCTCTATTATTTGTAAATACATATATATTTTCTAAGTTAAGGTAAATATTTGAAGAATTACAAGCAAAAAAATGTAGCACGTATGGCGTTAATCATCAAAAACTGAAACGAATGTTTCTTTATCATTTTCTAATCTGACTGATATTTTCGGAATTTTAGCAAATTTAAAAATGACGTCTTAGGTTTGCTCCCGCAAAAAAAAAGCACGAACTTATCCTATCATCTGAAATGACAACAAAATATCTCCGACATTTGACGGACAAGAGAGGCTCGTCGGTATAAGCGCTTCCTCTCGAATGGCAACGGATGTCACTTTGTCAATCTGCACTGATAACATCGCTTAGATAGAAACACATGCGTCCGTAGTTGAAGTGACCATTGGTTAAATACTTGGTGTATGTCCATGTTTACAGATACAGATGTGTTTTAGCATATTTGTATTAATTTGTATGCGCTTGATCAACTCACGCATCAATATGCTATTTTTGGCATATTGAGCTATCTGGCTACGAATACAATTATACGTGTTTCTTTTCTCCCCTATAATGGCGTAGACATTAAAGAGGAAGCGCTCAGTGCCGTGCCTAGGGGTTCGACCAGCTGCGTGCGAAAAGTATGCGTGCACTCCCGAAAAACAATGACATCTATAACGGTATACATTTTATCATCTTCTTTATCGTATTCTCAAGACTGAGAAATCGTGATACCATCTCTAGGTACAGTTGTTCACTTTTTCTTTCCACATTTCACGGTCTTTAATTTTTACTAACAGATCTTGGTGTGCCTTCATTTGATCAATCTACCTGCGTGGCGAACTGCCCCTTGATTTCTTACCCTCAATCTTGTCTTGTGCAATCAGTTTTTCTAGGTTATCTCCTTCTCAGCCAGCTGCAGGATTCTTCTGCAGCATATCGTAGATAGTCTATTTTTAACTTTAAGTTTATCCAGTATAGATGCGTTAGTGTGTTTTTCGGTTCGATACATGTAGCATATGCCGCCAGCACCACATCTCAGATGCATCTATCTTTTTCCTATCCAAGGCTTTGATTGTCCACGACTCAACTCCATACAGAAAAATCGAGAATATCAAGGATTTAACTATCATGGTTTTAGTGTTGATTGCTTATAAGTGATCCAAGATACATGAAATGATTCACTTCTGCCACATTTAATCGATTGCCTTATCGAAGTATGTTTCCTCTGTCAATGATCATGAGTTTGGTCTTGCTCAAGTTAATCTCCAGACCTAATTTCGTGCTTTCTCTCGACACCCGCTCTAGCATTGTTTGCATCCCGTCTATATTATTCGCTATTAATGTAGTACCATCCGCATATCTTAAATTTATAAGATTCCTCACTCCAATTGAGACCCCTTCTTCAAAGTCATCTAGTGTTGCTCGACTCATAATGTATTCTCCATATGTGTTAAAAAGTCGTGGAGAGAGTATGTTGCATTCCTTTTCGTATCTCAAATGGCTGTGATATATTGATATTTAGTTTCAGGCATGCTTTACTTTGCTGGTACAATGGTGATATGAGCTTCATGAGGTGGTACTCACAAACTTCACCACTGAACACAGTCAAAGACTTTCTTGTAGTCAATAAAGCACAGTACCAGCGGTGAATTAAACTCTCTTGATTTCTCTATTAACTATCTTATGTTAAAAATTAGGTCTCTCGTACCTTTTCCTTTTACAAAGCCTGCCTGCTTCGGTGGTATTGGCGGCTGTATACACTGAGACGCTGATCTATTATTCTTAATAATATCTTGCTTGGATGTGATATCAGAGCAATCATTCTGTAATTCTCGAATTTTTTCGTTGAACCTTTTTCGTGTATAGGAATAAATATGGATTTGGCCCAATCGCTTGGCCACTGTCTCGTGCGCCATATCTTGTTACGTATATCTCGCAATATTTCAAAGCCGTCGTGTGCATATTTGTATTAATTTGTATACGCTTGATGTGTTCACGCATCGAAATGCTATTTTTGGATATACTAAATTTTGCTTAAAATATTTCACGACTGCAAAAATTTCAACGTGAAGACGGTCTCGATCATCCTCATTTAAAAAATTATAAATTATAAATAAAACATAATGGTATTTATAACATATTGTTGGCCATATTGTAATTTAAAAGATTAATTACTGTGTATATAATGATAAGTTAATCGTAAAATTATGCGATAAGGATATTTTTATCCTTAATAAATTAAGAGAACGATTTATAATTTTATTTCTTTTAGGATTAATCAATAACCGTTAATTTATTTATTTTTCCTAAAATGCATTTATCAATATCAGTAAAGCCGCCTAAAATATAATTACTTATTTTTAACTTTTTTATTTTGGTGTGGATACCACTCGTCGTTAATCGTCGTATTCATTGATGTAAAACGATCTCCTTTCATCGTCAAATACAGCTTAGGGAATAAAAATAATCTCACATAGTCAAATAGGGCTAATACTAGAGATCTCTCTTATCTAAACCAGAGAATACAATATACCCACTGAACTAAATGGTCTAAAATAAAAAATCACAGCAATAATTCGAGGTGTACCACAGGGGTCAATCCTTGGTCCGCTATTGTTTGTGATCTATGTAAATGACCTGAAAATCTATCGACTACAGAAACTTGCGCTTATGCCGATGACGCTACCCTTTTTATTACTGGCATCTCAGCAGAAGAGATAGTGAGTAATAAACAAATTGTCAACGAAAAAGCAAATTGGTATGTCGCTAATGAGTTGAAATTCCCAGAAAATAAGACTTACATCATAGCAAAGAAAACAACTCGTTAAAATTTGTAGGCTTAAATAACGATTAATAAGTTTAACTGGAGTACGCCTATAACATAACTAGAACAGACGCTAACAGCTGCAGTATATAGTGTAATCAAAATACACAACAGGTTACCGGAAAATTAAAAAAAGATGTAGGTTTGAAGGAGAATTAAAAATCGTACCAATTATAATCTGCAACTGTAGTAAACAGATAAATCTCTCTAATAAATCTCTAATAAATTCAAGAAACAAATGCTTCTAAAGTTGAATTATATGAACTATGTATAACAACGTATTAAAAGGACCAAATTAAACCAAAAGGAAATTGCTTTAGAATGTAAATACCAGATTAAACGAAATAATGCAACAGGAAAAAACAAGGAAGCCAAATAAAATTCGTAAAGCATAAAGTAAAAATGTATATGCTGTATCAGCTAATAAAGTATAAGCTAAGGCCGGTATGACACGAGGCTAAATTTTACAGAAAATTTAGCTGCTAAATTTTCATAAAAATTTAGCAGCTAACTTCGAATGCAATTTTTATATTTTGTCAATATACGTGTATGACACGATGCATAATCTTATATAAAATTTAACCGATACACATGCGCACAAAACAGCAGGAAATAAAAATAATTTCTTTTTATACTGTTTGGTTGTTCGTCCTAGTCATAGTATATTTTGGTGAAAGTTGAGTTTTGTTGTAACCTTTAATAGTTTTGGCGAATATTGTAATAAAAAAACTAATATGAGTGATAGCGAGCATGAACTACTAGCTGCTGCAGTTACAAGTTACGTGTCAATATTAGCAGTAGCTGTTAAGAAAAAGGCAAAAAAGAGATGTTGGACCAGAAGATGGTTGAATAGAAGAGCTGATGGAAGTGTTTTTTCACTAATAAATGAACTTGTAGTTGAAGATCCAACTTCGTATAATAACTATTTAAGATTAACAAATCCTGTATTTCAATATTTACTAAACATAATTGAAAGTGACATCAGAAAATCGGATACAGTTATGCGCGAAAGCATTTCAGCCAAAAATAGGTAAAATATATTTGAACCAAATTCTATTTTCTTTTTAACGTATCTTGACATTTTCAGACTTGAAGTAACACTCAGATTTTTGGCAACAGGGGAAAGGGGAAACATATCGATCATTAATGTACTCTACACGGATACATGAAAGTACAATTTCCAAGATAGTACCTTCAGTTTGCGAAGCTATTATAAAAAACTTAAAAAGCACGTACTTAAAAGTATGTCTACTTTTGTAGTATATTTTAGTTTGTATATATTTATTTTATGTTTTTTTGTTTAGGTACCAAACACTATACAGGAATGGTACCAAACACTATACAGGAATGGGAAACAATAGCAACCAAATTTTATAAAACGTGTGATTTTCCACACTGCTTGGGTGCACTTGATGGACGTCATATTAAATTCCGAGCACCTCGTTCAACAGGGTCCTATTATTTTAATTACAAGGGTGATCACAGTATTGTTCTTTTGGGTTTGGTGGATTCAGAGTATATGCATTGGTCCTCCCTAAATAGCAATGGGATTACTACCGAGTTTTGTCTGCGTAGGTGTATTGTACGACTCCCACATGTGCATGTATTTTAACAAGTACCTTCCTATAATATTTTCCACTCCGATAAATGGAATTGCGTACAAATAAACAGTTTATTGGTGCGGTATTTGAATTGCGCCTCCTTATTTTGAGATAAAATTTAAACAAGAAAGATATCTTTAGTGTGTGTACTTTAAAATTTCGCAGAGCATTGTAAAGAAAGCAAAGATTTAAATAAATACAAAGTTTGTTTTTTGAATTAAAGTTAACAGACCACTAATTGTAGCAATACGTATCTATCTAGGATAATATAATACTGACATGAACACACTACATGATGTTAGTTCGCGGTATGACTATTAGATGCTAATCTGATATACACGATTCTAAAACAAATGATGAAGGACAGTCATCCATGTAGAACGCTAAATACGTAATTGCCTAACTAATTGCTGTTGCGGCTCAATAATTAATTAATGTTTCGCATATATTTCGGGTCGAAAATAATTTCCATTGCGTACTACATTTTATCTATTTCTTAAAACCTATACCTACACATTATTAGCTTCAATTGCCACAAATAAAGTTATTAAATTTATTCATGTACACTCAGTAGAAGAAGTTTATTATAAAAAAAATTGTTATTTTATCTTGGACATTTTAAAAACTGGGAAAGCAGAGTGAATAAATAGCAGAGAATATACGAGGGAAGATCAGTAAGTACCCGTGTTTGAAGACAGTTGGCGCTGCTGAGGGAAGTTGGCATTACTGTCGTGTACTACCATCTGTCAGACAACACCATAATAAATTTCAGACTGATTCATAGGTTAGTTTTTATTTGGCAGCCAGTTGTATCACACGTGTTTCGTGTTTCTCGATAAAATGGAAAAAGAGCAATATCGATCCGTAATTCGCTTTTTATTTTTGGATGGGAAAACATGCGAAGAAATAAAAGCGAAGTTGGATGCTGTCTATGGGGACCCTTCACCATCTATGACAACCGTAAGATATTGGTTCAACGAATTTAAACGTGGTCGTACATCTGTTTTTGATGAGGAGCGCCCAGGCCGCCCGGCAGACGTGGTTACCGAGGAAATCGTTGAAAAGGTCCACGACATGATTCTCGCTGATCGCCGAACGAAAGTGCGCGAAGTAGCAGAGGCCGTAGGCGTGTCGTACGGAACGGCAATTAATATTTTACAGGATAAGTTATCGGTGGACAACAAGCGGATACGGTTGTCAATGTCGAAGCAGTGTTTGGACCTCTTTAAGAGAAATTCGCAGGAGTTTTTGCGTCGAGTCGTCACCGTTGATGAAACCTGGATCCATTATTATACGCCAGAGTCGAAGCGACAGTCAAAACAATGGATTTTTCGGGGTGAATCTGCTCCGAAGAAGGCAAAGACGGTCCCATCGGCCGGAAAGGTCATGGCCACGATTTTTTTGGGATTCCAACGGAATAATCCTCATGGACTTTTTGCAGAAAGGAAGAACGGTCACGGGGCAGTACTACAGTGAATTATTGGACCGATTCGATATAAAATTGAAGGAAACACGGTCCCATTTGGCTAAGAAAAAAGTGCTGTTTCACCACGATAATGCACCAGCACATTCATCCAGAATTGTCGCGGCAAAGTTACATGAACTGCACTACGAATTGCTGCCGCACCCACCGTACTCGCCTGACTTGGCTCCCTGCGACTTCTTTCTGTTCCCCAACATGAAAACGTGGCTCGGGGGAAAAAGATTCAGCTCAAACGAGGAGGTTATCGTCGAGACAGAAGCGTATTTTGCAGAGTTTGACAAATCGTATTTTTTGGAGGGGTTAAAGAAATGGCAGAAACGTTGGGAAAAGTGTATTGTACTAAAAGGTGATTACGTTGAAAAATAAAAAAAAAGTTTGTGAAAAACTTGCGTCTTCTTTCCTAACACGGGTATTTATTGATCCACCCTCGTATATGTATTTAAGTTAAGAAAAAAAAACAAATTAAATATCCTGACGTTTGTTGTTAAATAGAATTATCATTACTGGGAATAACTACTGTGCCAGATAAGTCAATATGTTAAACCTGTAGACGCCGTTTTTATAAATGCCATGTTTTCAAATTGAAATCACATGTTGATGTTAACTTAAATAGATAAAATTCCCACGTTTTTTTTTTAAATAAAACTACAACAAAACAAATAAAATTAAATATATTTAACTTGCGAGGTATATTTTCTTAAGGTTGGGCCTGATACGCGATATTCCATTCTGAAAATTTTATTATGTTACAGTCAATACACTCTTTCCACTCAAAGAAATCCGTTTTAGAAACATTTGACTGGGTTTCAGGGTGTATGTACAGTCTGTCGATAAATATAACGATATGACCTCAAATAACAAGAAAATAATATTCTAATATGTAAATAATTCGGCACTCTGAGGCGAGGGTTTACGAATCTTGAAAATTCCGGAGGCGATTAATCCGGCGGTGGTATTTTGGGCGCGAAGCTTACCTGGTCCATAACATGAACAAGTAAACTGGGCGCAAGTATTTTAGGGGTCCTTTAATCCTATAGGTAAACTGGGCGCAAATGGAAATTGTTTGTTTAATAGAGCCTGACTGTAAAAAAACACATGTATACTTTTCATTTGGTAGTTTATTTAAAAAAAAAACATTTCGAAATACAGTAGACGCGCGATAGTGTGAACATCGGGTAACGGAAATTCGGGATAATGTGAACAATCATTTTCATAACAGTGATGGTCGTATAACGTGAACAAACCGACATTCGATAACGGAAACACATATTTCATGCGACGATATTTCCCCGGGCTGTGTTCGAGTTATATACTGTGATGCGGCTGTACTTTCCCGTATTCTATGACGCTAGCTTTCGGACACATAACTGCGTTTATTGCATACACAGTACAATTGTTATCCGACCGTACCAGGTAGAGTTTGAAGTCGAATTAAATTTCATGATGCCACCGAAAAAAACAACGTGCTTGACTCTCCATCAAAAGACGCTTATAATTCAAGAGTTAAAAAAAGGTGTAAGTGTGACAAATTTATCAAAAAATATAATGTAATGTAATAATATAATCACGGTATGTAAGATAAAAAACAAAGAAGAAGCAATTTTACGTGCAGTGACCGATACGTATACAGGACCAGGTAAAAGAAGAACTTTAAAGGAATCTAAACATCCAGAAATGGAGAAAAAGTTATACAAATGGTTTTTGATTAAACGAAAAAAAAAATTTTATGGTCAGTGGGGATATGATAAAGGAAAAGGCGAAAGCGTTACATTTTGAAGTCAATGATAATATAAATGAAGAATTTAGTGCCAGTGATGGCTGGCTACAACGCTTTAAGAAAAGGTTTGGAATTCGATATTTAAAAATTACGGGAGAGAAACTTTCATCCCAACCAGAACTAGTAGAGCCGTTTAAAGTGCAGTTAAAAGATAAAATTCAGCAACTGGGAATTACACTGGATCAGCTGTATAATGCTGATGAAACAGCATTGTACTGGAAGCTTCTACCAGCGAAGACATTTGTTTCATTTCAAGAAAAGACAGCTCCTGGCAGGAAACTAGAAAAGCAGCCATTAACATTTCTGGCTTGTACTAATGCTAGTGGAAATCATAAAGTCAAGCCTTTAATAATTGGCAAAGCCAAAAATCCAAGAGCATTTAGAAATTTTTCACTTCCTGTAGACTAGAACAATTCTAAATCGGCTTGGATGACAGAGTCAATTTTTAAGACTTGGTTGCACCATTATTTTGTTCCTCAGGTAAGTTTCGCATGTAAACTTAATTTATTAAACAGTGAGTTCTACTGGTAGGTTACACGTTTTCTAAAATCAAAAGGTCTTCCAATAAAAGCATTACTTCTCTTGGATAATGCTCCGTCGCATATCCCAAAGTTTGTTGTGACTTGTTTATAATAAATCACATTTCTGACACCAGTCCCGTTATTTAATTGCCACACCTCGTACAATACATACGCGAGAGTGCAGCGTTGCCACCTTTTCCTTACTTTGCGTTCAAAATACTCGGTACCAGTTCGTTGTAGATGAAAAATTTATTTAGAAAGTTCCCTTTTATCCAATATAATTAAATGTATATTTTAAAAATGTCAGCCATACTCCTTACTAACTCTTATACATAGACATTGCCTGATACCTATTGTTTTGGACACCACTATATGTTGAAACAATATATGTAATAATAGTAATGTGTCTTAATTTCATAAGAGGTTATATAATTCCCGTTCTTTTAAAGTAAGATATGTATATACATATAAGGATTAGTTGCTTATTACTTTCATTTCTATCATGATTCATACTTTAAAATTCTGAAGAAAGTGAATTTTTAAATGAACACCTTCATATGTATTCTACGGTTAGTTAACTTTGTAATTAAAATTACTAACAAAATTATGCTGTCCGAAATTACGTTTTTTCCCGTTATTTCAATAGCTATAATAGAAATTATAATTTAATATAATTAGATTGGAATGTAGGTGGTTTTAATTATGTATTAAATATTATATTTTATTTATTCATGAATAAAGTAATTGTGTAATTTAAAATGCGATTACTAGAACAAGGAATGTACAGGGTTGTTCATTATAAATTACCCATTCTCTATCATCGTTATTATTGCATATACAAAAAAATGTTTCAAATATGTTTGTGTGGTTGTGACTGAATTTTCTTTACATGCTATCAAAAACACGGTGACGTGCAGATTCAATAGGATACAAAAAAAATTATTATATTTTTAAATATTATTAAATTTTTATAATCTTTTTTATTTTCTGATTTCAAAAATTTACCATATAATAGCCGTATCTTAGACCGGTTTTGAGTTATTAAATGTTGAATATCGTAGTAATATTATTAAGTAAGCTATGAAATTGACAACTACAGTGTACTCTCTCTTAAGGGGACAGCCATGGGACTGAAAAATTTGTCCGCTTATGAGAAGTGTCCGCTTATGAGAAAAGTACAAAACGAGTAAATAATAATTTGTAATATATTTATCTTTAAACAATTTTATTTCCAAAACAAGAACATATAAATATTAGATAAAGTAAACAGAATTTTCATTAACATTTTTGCGAGAAGTAAAAAAAAAAACAAAATTTGTTATGCAAGGTATTCAAATAGATTTAAAAAAGTCAGAAATTTTAGCTTGGCGCGTTTTTCCTTTAATTTCATTATCTTGGAGATGTATTTGAAGATCTGTAAGCAATTGAACACCTTTAAGGTCGCTGTGATACAAAGAAAAAGCCTTTAGTTTTCTTATAGCTAAATAAGCCTCTTTATAGGAAGTTAACTTGTCTTCAATTTGACTTTCTAGCTCATCTTCAGACGAGTCGGCGAGCGTTTCTTGGGAAGCAATTAACATTTCAGTATTAATGTTTTCCACATCTTCATCATTAATGAAGACTTCATTATCTAAATTAATATAGTCTTCGACGTCAATTTGGATTTGGCTCTGAACTTGATTAATAATATTGGAGAACTGAGCAAGTGCTGATAGTGGAAGCTCATCTTCTGCGGTCCAACCGCTATCGTCATTTAGGATATCTGTTTTCTCAAAACCAGCTTTCCTGAAACAATGTTTTATTGTCTGGGGACCCACTTGCTCCCACGCTTTGTGTATGAAATAAACGACATCTAACAAATTTATTGATTTTGATAAATCCAAAGCGGAATTTGCGTCTTCCATCTGCAGCTAAATATTTTTTAAAAATAACGATTTGTACAAAAACTTAAAGTTTCTTATAACGCCTTGATCCAGGGGCTGACAAAATGCTGTTGTGTTTGCTGGAAGAAAAATAACTTTAACATTTTTCAATTTAAGATCGCGAGGATGAGAGGCCGCATTGTCTAAAAATAGCAGGACGTTCCGTTCTTGAAGTTGCATTTTTCTATCGAACTGCGCTAGAAAATCAGTCATCAAATCAGACGTCATCCAAGCCTTTTATTTGATCGCCACGTAACTGGTAAATTGTTCAAATTAATATTGCGAAACGCCCGAGGTTTTGCAGCTTTCCCAATAACAAAAAGGGGTTCCTTTTCTCCAGCCATATTGACGCAGTGCAAAATCGTTAGCCTATCCTTAGCCATTTTTCCACCAGTGCATTTTTCACCTTTTAATGCAAATGTTTTATCGGGTAATGCCCGAAAAAACAATCCAGTCTCATCCGTTATAAATATCTCGTGATCATATCCTTGAATCAAAGATGGCACTTTTTCAGTAAAACTTTTGACATCATCTTGGTTTACACTAGCGGCTTCTCCAGAAATGGCACGGAAGGTTATGTTATGCCGTTTTTTGAACCTTTCCAGCCAGCCAGATGATGCACTAAAATCTGCGTAATTCAATTTATCTGCAATTTCTTTAGCCTTGCTCCTGATAAGTGTGCCCGAGAGAGGAATACATTTATTTCGAACCTTCACAAACCATTCGTAGCACAATTTATCAATGTTAACGCCTTTGACGTTCAGCATACTCCTTTTTCTATCCGGATTGACATCAGTGTCCCACAATCTTAAAATTTGGTCTCTGTTTTTGATGATACAAGCAGCTTGAGTTTTACTGATCTTACATTTCTTTGCTAACTCGCGTACACTAAATTTCTCATTTTTTTGAATTTCAATGACATTAACTTTGTCTTTAATAGTCAACACTGCTTTAGGCATAGCGATTCAAGTATGTATACAATAAGAATCTATAAATGTACTATGTATTTACGTACTACATTCAAAACAACAAGCTGTGCGTATTTAGGGAATTCCCCTTTGTACATACACGTATTATTCAATAAGCAACATCTGTACGAATGTACGAATATGAAGAAGAATAAACGGAAAAACAGTGTTACAGTGTTGTAAGCTGTCCGGTTATGGGGAACTAAAATCACTTTGGTGTGGGAAAAAAGTGTCCGCGTCCGGTTATGGGAGGGTTGTCCGCTCAAGAGAAAAATTTTAAATATCCCTAAGTAATCTTTTGGTACTGCAAAAAGTGTCCGTTTATGGGAGGTGTCCGCTTAAGAGAGGTGTCCGTACGGAGAGAGTACAGTGTATTATGTTTGATAAGTGACATTTCCTTAATAAAATAGTCAAAATGGTTTACAGTGAAGATCAAAAAGTTAAAATATTTACCTGTTTTATACAAAATAATAAAAATTTATTTAAAAAATTTAAATACAAATAATTAATAAATTATAAGAGATATTCGATACGTCCACCATTATTTTCAATACCTAGTTACTAACGTCGTCTTAAATTTATAAATGTATTGGAAATGATTTCATTATCGACAGTTAGATTGCTATGCTTATTATTTTTTACATTATATTTTAAAAGTCTCCAAAAAATGAATTCATAAGGGTCAAGTCAGGACTATTAGGTGACCATTTAATAGTTCCGTTATTCCCTATCCGTATCAGGAATACATTATTCATATGATCTCGAAGTTGTAGGGCACTATACGGAGTTGTCCGATCTTGCATCGAAATCATATCATCGAGTTCGGGCTTCGAAAATTTCTGTATACGAATATTTTCTGCTCCTGGGATAATTCTTTCTAGACAGGTAGCTCCATTTAAATAATAATCATAAAATATACGCCCAACAATTTTGTTTTATTTTTTTTGTGTGTTTTATCAATCTTTTTCTGTTGTATTTGTATTCCCAAGACCTTCGATTTTTTTTATTAAAAACTCCTATAGTGGAAAAGGATGTCGTCAGTCCATATTATCTTAGTAAAACAATCGGAAATTCCATTCACCTTTTGAATCATATCCCAGCAAAAATCCAGGCTTTTCCCTTTTTGAGTCTCGATTCAAACTTGTACAGATAATATTTTATATGGTCTATAATTGTTCTCTTTTTTACATACGTTGGATTTTGGCATAACTTTTCTCTAATTGATCAGCTGCATTATTTAAACTGCTTTCAAAAATTATCTAAAAATCATACATGTTTCAATAACAGGCTATACGGATGGCCTTACCGTCGAAATGTAGCAGTGTATCTATATGTTTATTCTCATTTACTTCAACTAAACGCTTTTTTCTACTAAAACTGAAGGTATTGTTTACCTTACCGGTAAATATTTTTATAATAAACGTGTTTTCTGATGGTGTAGGACAATTTAGATACACAAATCCTATATGATCCTTTTGCTACACGTTTATTTTTGTTATTTTGTATAAAAAAGGTAAATATTTGCACTTTTTCCTCGTCACTGTAAACCATTATGACTATTTTATTAAGGAAATGTCACTTATCAAACACAATAGTTGTTATTTTCATAGCTTACTTTAATAATGTTAACTTTTCCATAATAACAGTAACTACGACATTCTACATCTAATAACTCGAAAACGGTTTAAGATACGGGTAGCATATGGTATATTTTGGAAATCAGAAAAAGAAAATCATTATAAAAATTAAATAATATTTTCATTTCATTTCCATTTAAAAAAATATAATTTTTTTTTATCCCATGGAATCTGCACATTATTTGAAACATTTTTTTGTATATGCAATAATAACGATTATAAAGGTGGATAATTTATAGTGAAAAGCCCTGTACCTACAATGCAAAAGAAAAACAGTTAAACCTAAAATACGCATTAGATTATTTTTTAAATCCAATTATTGAAAATTAGTGTTTGTTGTGACTAGAAAGGAGGCCTTGCAATTTAGGTATACTTCAAGTATACATTAGCACTTGTTAATCAATTTGGATTTAAATTAATCGCATTTCTTAGTTCATTAAAGCTAATTATATAGTATTCTAGTGGACGGATGTAATCTCACCACTAAATGACCAGTCTACTTTAATCCTATAGGTAAATTCCCCACCGTCCGTAAGGATTCACGTTAATACCATAGGTATTCTCACCACTAGTTTTAATACGTAATTTTTCATTAAATTTTCTAATGAAGGAAGAATGAATTTATTACTGAGTGCCTTCTCAGAATCTATTATAAAAGTTTAACAAATTATAATTTTGCAAACATTCAACACTAATAAATGAAATTTGAAATTTTATTGAGGATAATAATAAAAAGAAGTAGTGATAGTAATATATATATATATATATATATATATATATATATATATATATATATATATATATATATATATATATTGGCTGAAAATACAAAAATAACGAAAAACATCATATGGAATTCAAAACACAAAAATAAAAAGTAACACGTTACATAGCATGCACCACAATAAACAGTAAACATTTATATACATATACTATATACATATAAAAATAAATCACTAAAAAGTTATAGAAACTATTAGGTATATACATATTATATATCAAAAAAGCAAAATTAATTGGGTAACGAAGAATGACAAACACATTTTATGAACTCTAGTCTAGACAAATGACCTGATTTTAATCGATTTATACAATTTTCCAAATATTTTAATTTGTTTTTCACTTGCCTATCCTTTATTTTATTAGGAATATGCAAACTTTGTATTTTGATGTCAGTGTCAACTTGGAATTCTTTCAATTTTTCGATAAACACATATATAGACGGATGCGTACTATAAAAAGATGCATTAAATCTGGAATGGAACGACTCGCACGCATTTGTAGTGCGAGTATTCGAGGCAACTTCTTCCGCCCATATATTCGTAGGAAATGTAGCTTTTTCCTCTATATAGGTTTCTAACAAATAATCGGCTTATTTATCTAACAGGCTATTGTCTGGTTTATAAGCCATCAAATCGAAAACAAAGCCGTCCGCAACATGTTCTGGTTGTAGATAAGTCATACCAAAGGTAAGTTTCAGCCAATTTCCTATTTCTGAATTATTTTTATAATGTTCACTTAATCCAAGGAACTGAATTTTTATGTACCATGCTTGGTGTAGGTGAAATCTACAGCCACTGATTTTTACACTGGGCCAAACATGAATTATTGCGGTATGTATTGCTTTTTCAAAATCAACATAGATCTCGCTAGGTTCGAAAAATGAATTAAATGATTCAAAAATGTTAGATTTCAACAAAAAAAAAATGTTTTATATGTGGTCCAACTTTTGTTTGGCAACAAGCAATACAGTAGTGGGACATAGTGTCCATTCTGAAGTCCATGGAAGGTAAAAAATTGTAGAAAGTATTTCGTACAATATGAGAATGTGCTGTCCATATACAAAGTATTCATTTTAGACAAGGCACAAATATTGGCTTCACATGTAAATACGATAATGTTATGTTCTGCACTATTTATAAACAAAAAGTTTTCACCTTTCGCGGTTTTAATTTTAGGAGAATATAGATTTACAACTTCATGCACTTCGTTTATATTTGCAGGTAGGCGACTAGGAAATATTTTCCGACGGCAGTTATACATATTTCTTCGTACATAATTGACATCATTGGTTGTAACAGACTCTGCATATTGGCACTAAGGACTCTTCGAATAATCTTTGAAGGTTTTTCCAATAAATCTTCTTCTGCTTTTCGCTTGCACAAATTTGTAAGCACTTTCCTGTTTGCTTTTGCTGATCTACTTCATGGTTATGAACTATATCACTCCTCGATATTGTAAGCTCAGGACCAACAGTAAATACTTTAGCATTACACTTTCTTCTTTGGACACATCTCCAGAAAACTTCTCCGCTTGTCAATTCTTTTTCTTTAAAATACATAAAATTCTCAAAGAGAAGTAAATCTTTACCCCGTATACTTTTTACTAACGTAGCTGACATCTTATAAATCGAATACTTATATTAAATTATTATCACAATAAACAACACCAATTGTAAGTACTAACCTCTTCTGTTGAGCAAAAGAAACTAACTTGTGAAACAGTAATAACTTTGCGAGAACATCAACATTAAATAGACATTAGTTAATATTAGTACAGGAAATTCCCAAATTACGGTATATATTGCTTTTATTACCTGAACTCTGTTAGTGGTAAAAATACCTGCCGGATTATGAGATTATTCTATCGATGCAGGTAGAGGGTAACATTTTGTGGTGAGATTACCTCCGCCGATTCTAGTAGTCTGTATCCTAAGTAAACTTGGTCACTAATACAGATGGTTTGAATTCTTAATTCTTTGCACTGTTTCTGTTTCCCAAAATAAGCTTTGAGTTAGCACGCTTGGTTGAACTGATATTCGCTCAGAATACTTTCAATAATTATTACTTGCACTGAGGAAATTGATAATTCTCGTTGTATGATAGAATTAGTAACGTAGTAAAGAGCATCGATGATCATCCGTAATACTTTATTCTGAAATCTCTGAAATATTTCTGTTACTAGTGGACGCTATACCTCATAATTGGACACCTTATATCCAGATTGGTTTCAGAATGGCGTTATACACTAGTAGTTTGTTTTCAAACTCAAGTTTAGAATTTCTTCCGATAATCCAGTAGAGTTGGCGCAACTTTGTGAAGATATTTTTTTGCCGTCCAAGTACATGGCTAGGTATTTGACATATTAAGCTTGAAGTTGCACAGGCAGACATGTTTTTTTTAGAAAACATAAACGTAACATGAGTGGAATGGCACATTAGGTTCCATACACCATTTTTTCAACCAATACTAAATTTTATGAAGACTTTTTTGTAGATGTTTAGATGCGGTTACAAGATCCCTATGCGATGAGAGTATGGCAGTGTCAAATGTCGCTGTTATTACTGTCAACGTAGTTGGTAAGTTGCTTAGATAGGGTGTCTTGTGAGTTTATTTTCGAGGGGTAATTAAACATCTTAAAATAAGGTCACTAACGTAAAAATATCTTATACAAAAATGTTTTAAATATGTCTATACGTTATATGCACGTATAAAGCTTTTGTTTCATTATGAAACAGACATGTAAATAAATTTACGTATCTGTAACTGTATACTTGGACAATACCTCGTATTTTCGGCATTTACTTCTGCTTAAGACATATGTTTCTGCCATTTATAGGCGTCGTCAGCTAAGCTAATGAAGCAATGTATACAAATGATACAAATCTTTATAAATAAAATCTGTATCTGTATATGACATTAAGCCGAACCGCTCATCAGATATAGCAAGTTTCATTCTATAAGGTGGCACTTATTTACGAGTGACATCTTACGGACGAAAGAGACTATACCAAAGAAAGTGATCTTTCGATTGACAAGCTATGCTCATACGAACCGAAAGGAATACGGGTAGTCCTTCTAAAACGAGCCAGGTGGCGGTAGATATACAAAAATTGTAATATATGATATATGTAAATTTATTTACATGTCTGTTTCATAATGAAACAAAAGCTTTATACGTGCATATAACGTATAGACATATTTAAAACATTTTTGTATATCTACCGCCACCTGGCTCGTTTTAGAAGGACTACCCGTATTCCTTTCGGTTCGTATGAGCATAGCTTGTCATTCGAAAGATCGCTTTCTTTGGTATAGTCTCTTTCGTCCGTAAGATGTCACTCGTAAATAAGTGCCACCTTATAGAATGAAACTTGCTATATCTGATGAGCGGTTCGGCTTAATGTCATATACAGATACAGATTTTATTTATAAAGATTTGTATCATTTGTATACATTGCTTCATTAGCTTAGCTGACGACGCCTATAAATGACAGAAACATATGTCTTAAGTAGAAGTAAATGCCGAAAATAAGAGGTATTATCCAAGTATACAGTTACAGATATGTAAATTTATTTACATGTCTGTTTCATAATAAAAATATCTTAATAAAAGTTGCAATATAAGAGAGATGTTAATGTTAAAAAAAAATTTATAGATTAAATTTTTAAGTATTTGATTAAGCAAATTAAATTAAACAATTTGTTTATGTTTTCATAGAATCCACTTTACACTAGTTGTTCAAAGTTACTGCCGTGTTGTTAAATGCAAAATCTCGCTCAACGTATCTATGAGTCTTATTTTAAAATGTTTAAAATTATTAACAAATAAACTTAATATCGACATAAAAAATACCACTACTGAACACTAGAAGAAGATAAAAGCAGAACATTTCGAAAATTCGCGAAATTGTGAGTTTATAATTAACATGACAATTATTTTTTATCAAATTTATTATTTGAAATTGTTGTAATTATGGTGTTGTTATAGATAACACGTAATTTGCTAGGCAAATAAAATCATACCTCAATAACATTCTAAAAATAATAGGCTGCCATTTTATGACCTTGGTAGTACGTAAAACAAAAGGTAAACAACTATCTATGATGTCGAAATGATAAGAGTTATCATTCCATTGTTTACCTACCAGTACAGATATGTATATTTTTTCATATTATATCGGTAATAAATCAAAAATGTTAATTTCTCTAGGATAAAGAATTTATTTGTATAGATATAGATAGAGTGCACTGCAGAGTTGAATTACTTCCTTATAGTTTATTTACATTTCCAGACGAGTAACGTCATAGTCAGTAATATCAGGCGCAAACACTTAAAGATCACAAATTAGTAAAACCTGAACAAAGCAAAGGAAAAAAAATGACATTATGTATGTTACCTGTTATACATATAATAATTAGAGAACGGACGCAATTTCCATAAAACGCAATCGGCAATTGGAATTGTGTATAACGTCGCTCAGTACATCCCGGCGTAATTCAATGAAGTATTTGTTTGACTTACTCGGACACCTGGTCTCGCCGCGATAACAATGGACAAGCCAGCTATTGTATTCGGAGAATATAGTGTTTTTTAAAGTGTTTTCATGAGCGTAGATAGAAGCGGGGTTTTTATAATGTATTTTATTTATTAGTTTATATTTCGTAAGATAAATAAAGTGCTGTGAGTAAGTTTCTTGTTTTCATAGTTTTAACTGTTAATTACATCGTAATTTTTGTGATAGATCCTGTATAATATCGTTTGATTGAATCTATTTCTACCAATTATTTCGACGTAAGAGTGTGCATTGAATTTCGTTCAATTTCAATAACTTACGCACACATTTTTAGTTTTCATTTATTTAGATCTAGAGCATTGTTTAAATTACTTTTTCAGACATGATATGGAAGAATGTTGAGAACGGCATTGTAAAACAATGGCGAGTTGGATTGACGGTCATATTGATTGTATGTCCATTGTCAGTGATTCCGAAATTTATTACAAAATCCGTAAAATATCGTCAAAAATTCGTCACTTAGGATCGCAAACACATCTGAACTCTGTAAAACTTTTATGGCGGCTAATATTCCATTAAATAAACTTAGCAATCCCACTTTAAAAATATTTCTTCAAAAATATACTGGTCGAAAGGTTCCTGATGAATTAACTTTACGCAAATATTATGTTTCTAGGTGCTATACGAGAACAGTAGAACGCATTAGAAGCCATCTTTTAAATCAATACATATGGATAAGCGCCGACGAAACGGTGGATATGTTAGGACGCTGTGTGGTAAATGTTGTAGCTGGTGTACTACATCCAACTATTCCCTATAACTCATATGTAATAGCAACAAGTGTTATAAATAGAGTTGATGCGGAAACAGTTGCTGAAACCATTAAGGAGAATATGCAAAAAATGCTTCATTCGGACGCCACGTACAAAGAAAAAATACTTTTATTTGTCAGTGATAGTGCTGCGTATATGTTAAAAACAGGCAGACTATTGAAGAAAACATATCCTAATATGCTGCATATTACTTGTGTAGCACATGCTCTCCACAGAATCTGTGAATATATCAGAGATACTTTTCCGGAAGTTGATAGACTTGTATCAGCTTTTAAAAAAGTTTTCAGAAAAGCACCATTGAGAGTAGCTCATTTCAGGGAAAAATTTCCATCTCTGTCACTGCCTCCCACTCCAGTAATAACTAGATGGGGAACATGGCTGGAAGCTACTAGTTATTATGCTGAGAATTTCGATAGTCTAAAACATTTCGTAACACTGCTAAAGGAGGATGCTAGAAGTATTGGTGAGTGCAAGGATCTCACACAAATCCCAAATTTAAAAAATCAGTTGTACTTTCTTCACGAACACTTTGGAAAATTGCCAAACCTAATCACTTATTTTGAAAATCGAAATCTCAAATTATACGACAGATTAACCACATTAGATGTGGCTGTTAATAATTTGAAAAGTATTCCAAGTGACTTCGGATGTGGCCTTCGGCAAAAGTTTGAAGCAATTCTTAATAGAAATCCAGATTTAATTACATTGCAGCAATTATGTATGGAGACAATTCCACAAAATCTAACGGCTAAATATGAAGAAATAAAAGAATATTTCCAGTATGCACCTATAACCAGTTGCGATTTTAAAGAGAACAAAATTGACAGAAGAAAACCTTGAGAAACTATTGCTAGTCAATATTAATACTCCTTTACTCAACTTGAACGACAAAATGAACAAATAAACATGTTCCAATTATATATAAATAAAATTAAATATTTTAGAAATACAGCCTTTCGCCAGTACTGCACTGGGTGGTAAACGTGTCCGTTCTCTAATAATAATCCAAACATATATTTTTTCCAACAAGCAAAGTTTCTGTAAAATATCGCTTTTAAATTAAATGCTGATATTTGTTGTGATTTATAAATATTCGGGCACGTAATCTGAATTGAATGGTTCTACTGTGTTCTAGATCACAAGTCGGAATATGAATATATGACGACACAATAGACCAATATTTTACAGAAATTCCATTTGTCAGAAAAAACACATTTGTTCAAATTCCTACATGTACACCAGTCAGATACAATAATGTCGTGTCTTACATCCTTTCATTTGTCCAGGTTTACAAATTACTAATACCTGTTAAGAAGCTTGATATTTGAAATCCACATAAATTGAAAAAGATTCACTAACACATGTTTGCGATATGCATCTCACACGCAATAAAATCGAACCTTTTTTGGAACAAATTGAAACGAATTATCATTGGTGACGAAAAATGGATTTTTCATTCATCAATCGAAAACTATCATGGTCTAAGCGTGACAAATCAGTACAAACTACATCCAAAGATGAATTGCATCAAAAAAATAATGCTATCAATTTAGTAATATAACAAAGATGTTGTGTATTTTGAGCTATTTCCCAGGAATCAAACGATCAATTCAGATATTTACCGTCAGCACAACAACTAACGAAACTGGAGGAAGTGATCAAGGAAAAACGGTCAGCACTGACACCAATGAGTACTATGATAACATTAAACCACACACATCTTTGGTAAATCGTGAAAAATTGTTGGCGCAGGATTACAAAGATATTGTGTAGTTTGAGCTACTTCCAAGGTATCAAACGATCAATTCAGATAATTACTGTCAGCAACTAACGAAACTGGAGAAGGTAATAAAGGAAAAAGGGCCAGCATTGACACGACTGAGCACAATGACAACGTTAAACAATACACATCTTTGGTAAATCGTGAAACATTGTTGGCGCAGAGTTGGAAAGTGATCTACCACATAGTCCTGATCGTGCACCATCCGATTACCATTTATTTCGAAATTTGCAAAACTCTTTGCATAGTAAAACTTTCACTAACGATAACGACCTGAAATAGCACTTGAATCAGTTTGTTGTTGATCAGGACCAGAAGTTCTATAAGCGCGGTCTCATGATATTGCCAGAAAGATGACAAAAGGACATCGTACAAAATGCAAAATATAGTTCATCTTTGTATTAAACCCGAAATTATTTTCTTGCCAAACCAAATATAATAAAGAACACAAATAATATTTCAGTTTGTATAGAAATTTAACTTTTTTGAAGAATTTCAATAAAAATAAATTAATGCCACTGTCATAAAAAAATTAAATAATAGTATTTTATGTTGTCAAAAGTTGAGCATGCACTAGGCACACTTCTTGATTTAATATTTCGTTCTGTAACCACGGGCGCAATAATGGCTTGCAGGCGTTGAGATACATACACAAGTTTCCGTGTCACCGTTTCAGAAATATTTGCTTAAACCTTCATTATTTAATTCTTCAGTCACATTTTGTTGCTGGGATGTAAGTTTTTCACGCGCCTTACCATTTTCCCCCATAGATGTTCGATCGGATTTATATTCCATGAATGAGTAGAAGTTTGTAGTAACTTCTGAGAATTGCATAGTAGTCACTCTTTCACTATATGCAAAGTATGCTTTGAGTGATTACCATATTAAGTTTTGGTTAAATATATCTAACTAACATGAGAGCAAAATGAATTGAGGTAGTAGGTGGCTGCGGTTCGTAGATCGTATTTCGTGAATTATATTCACAATATTTTTCTGTCAAACATTTAATGACAGACTGTCAGTGTGAATTATTAATTCTTTCAATACAATTTAAAAAAAAAAAAACAGTATAATCACATTCAGAATGTTTACTCAAGAACAAATGGTGTTCATTTTAGAATGATACTTTCGTAACGGTCGACGTTTGCCAAACGGCGAATGGTATTATTCAATAGAAATGTGCAAGGAAGAAATTCAACAACGTTTTCCTGAAGTTGTTTTAGTAAATAAGAACTTTTCTCGTGACCTATTGAGAATTATAAATAACTTTCGAACAACTGAGTCTGTAAAAAAACAATGGAAAGGGGGAAGATCTTCTCGAGTTAGGACCCAAAATGTTGTTAATAATGCAAGAAACGCAATTAGAGAACAACCTACAACATCTGTCAGAAGACTGGCACAACAGTTGGATATAAGTTATGGAACCTGCCGCAGTATTCTTAAACGCGATATTGGTATGCATCCTTACAAGGTTCAATTGTATCAAGAACTATTGCCGCCAGATTACTTTCGAAGAGTTGCCTATTGTCGTTTCTTTAATGCAAATCTTAACGACGACGATGTTTTGGATAAAACGTTTTTCACCGACGAAGCGTGGTTTCACCTGAACGGCTACATAAACGCTCAGAATATGCGTATGTGGGCAACAGACAATCCGCATTATTATAGGGAAACAACGTTGCATCCTGTAAAAATAGGGGTTTGGTGTGCCATGTCACGTAGAAGGCTTATTGGTCCGATCTTTTTCGAAGGAACTATAAATGGTGAAAGATATCGCAATAATATACTGGAAACATTCATAAATCAACTGCATGATGACGAGTTACAGTTAGGTTTCTTTCAGCAAGATTCCGCACGACCACACACTGCCCGTGAAACAATAAATTATTTACGTGAATTTTTTGATGAAAGAATTATTAGTGTTGACCGTTTCCCGCCAAGATCGTGTGACTTAACTCCTCTGGATTACTTTTTATTTCCATACTTAAAAAACTCTATTTTTAAAAATCCAGTGCATACAATAGACGATTTACGGAACAATATCGTGCGACAGTGCGAGTTAGTAGACGGATTTATTTTACAAAAGGTTTTTGAAAACATGAAGCGGCGCGTAAATTTATGTTTGAATGCCGAGGGACAACAGTTTCAACAATTATTGTAAACTTTTCAATAAAATATAAAACATGACATTTGTATGACATTTTATAAATATTTTAAGTTGTAAATTAAATTTGTATCAAGGAGACATTTAAGTGCTGTCAGTAAGATTTATTTACTTTATAATTCACGAAATACGATCAGCGAACCGCAGCCTCCTACTACCTCAATTCATTTTGCTCTCATGTTATTTCATCTTGTTTATTATACTGTGATGTGAGTCATGCATTGACGTCACCCGCCATGCGAAGTCAACATGGAAAACGCCACCAGACCCGTACAATCGCGAACTTTCTCGAACAGAAAATTCGAGAAAACCGATATGCTATAAATGGCGCTTGACAGAGAGGAAAGATGCAGATATCCAGCGACGAATATTGTTATATAAATAAATACTGATATATAAATATTATGAAATAAATACTGTTATTAGTTCTTAAGAGTTTTTAGTGTATATTTATTATTAATATAGTGTTTTTAATTACCGTTAGTTTTATGTACAAGGAACCCGAAAGACAAGTTCATCACAATACCATCAAAATTACAACCTCAAAATAGGACTGAACTGTCTTCATGTTTAATACTGTGTTTAGATTTGAATTTGTAACAGAAAATGTTATTTAAATGCTGTTTTGGTGTTTTCTTTGAGAAAGAATTTGCTAATACACTTATTGAGTAAATATGTTTTAGAAATTACAGAAGTGTGTTGAGCAACGGAAATGGACGATTTTAGTTTGAATTGTTGGTTTATGATTCGATGAATATCTTGCTTGGAATAGTAGCTATCAATTAAGTTTCATGACACGGTTAAGTTTTTTGCTAGGGAACTAGGTTCAGACATGCAGATGGCTTTTTTGACTAAGAAATTTATGACACTGTTTTTTGTATAACATTGTGGTGAGTAAAAGGATTTAGATATCTATTGAGATGCGGTGTGTGATAAACGGAATTGTTGATGATACATTTACTATTCTTTTTTAATGCTTTTATTTTAAACATTTTTTATTGTTAAATATAAGTAGATCTAGGATATAAAATTCGAATATAATATTAATAAATATTTAACGTTCATTTTCGAGATTAAACCGCATAACATGCTTTTGTTAACATTCAAGTTGTAAAAACATTCTTTCAATTCTAAGAATTCTTTACATATGCAAATCTATTTATTACTTACTTTGTAATTTAGATCCCTCGTTTTATTACCTGGGATTATTAATAGTCGGTATCTTTCCAAATTGATTTATTGCTTTATACATCAGACCTCTTGTTTTATTGCCAAGGGTTATTACTGTTATTAGTGAACGTATTCAAAGACTATATTTAATATGACCCCCATTGTTAACTAAATATGTATAATAGACTCACGATTCCTAAATATGTATGTAACATAAAAATCCATTACTGGACAAAGGATCAGCCGGAAATACATACCTAGATTTATAACACCTACTAATTACTTAATTAGTAATATTTTATTATGTATTTATTAGTTAAGATTAGAATTTTAAGACTCTATCGTAAACCCTAGGTATTATTGCTTGTAGGTATAATTTCCACGAATTAAATAACACGAAAAATTCCTAGTTATGACGTCAAACAATACACTGTTCAACCAATACGCTTTTAATCTGTAATAGTTAGGGATAGTGGTATATTTTTACCTACTTGTAAAACAGTATCAATCAGAGTCTCGTACCAGCAACAAGAGACTCAACAGTGCAAGCTCAACAGCAGTACAAGACGCACAGTCTTAAGACAACAGTCTTAACATAACATTCATATCAAACAGTATGAACTAAAACACAGTATCAATATCAATAGAAGACACACAGTCTTCTTTGTAATATCACAACAATTATTTTTTAAAAAGAGACACCAGTCTCAACAGCAGTTTGTGTTAGTATAAGTCGTTTAACAGTGACCGCATATATAAGTATAGCCAGCTTTACAACCTGTGCACAGTGAAGTAACAACGGGGTCGTGATTCTAGTAACTGGGGTTGAAACGGATACAACCATAACATTGGTTCTCCACGAACCCGATGCCTAATAAACCACCAGTACGACAATTCAATGACTTTGAAGGAAAAGACCAGACTTTCTCGCACCATCTGTACCATACAAGTCAAATAGATTCAATTTTGAATCGTCAGAAAATATTATATTGTGTTAAAATTGTAATAGATAATTTATATATTTTTTGCAAATTGTACGTTTTGCACGATTTCTTTTCGAAATGATCATACCCATGTCTATACAATATTCGACGACTAGTATCATTTAGTATTTTCTGTTTAATGTTTATTCCTTGTCGTAATTTAAGATCACTTATTTTCAGGGGGGTATATTTTAATTTTTCTGAGAATAAATGGTTCATCCTTATCATTCATTACAGGCTATCTTCGGCGACCCGATTTATTTCGCAAAATGCCTTCATATTTATATTTGTTTAGTAGTTTTTTAATTGTGGAATGTGACCTACTCACTGACTATCTATTTTTTTAAATGACTTTCCTTCACAAGATAACTTATCACAAGTTCCCGCGTACACGCGTCATTTATGCTTCATAGTAGTTATTATTAAAGGCCGGATTATATACAAAAAAAAAACTGAAAATATGCGCATAAATATGCAGATGTTTTAGCCTAAATATGCATTTCCTATGAAAAATATGCAGGTAAAAAAATACGAGGAATGTTAGAAAATGGAATACTGTAGAAAAAATATTCTATTATGTTTACTACAAGTTTATTTAGTATTTTACAACATAATTAACTATGAAAACAATTTACAATCACATATTTCTCAAAGTTTTCAATAGAAAAATTGAGACACTTGTCTCAAAACATGTATTTACATATTGAAAAGGTTCATTCTACGTCGACGTTTGTTATAGGAGCATATTTCAAATTAGAAATATCATCTATTGTCAACTCAATATTTTCTACTGAATCACCACACAAGATTTTAGCAATTTCCTTTAGCTTTTTAAAACCCTCATTTTTTCCTATTACACTTAAAAATTTTTCATATACGGACTGTCCCACTCCTCCTTTAACATCAAAGCATGACTTTTCAAATTTATTATTTCAACGCTCTCGATTAGCGACATAAATTGTTTTTCCAACTGAAATATAGAAGTGGAAATAAAACTGTATAAAACTGTTGGCTTTAATAAACGCCAACTGTTCAGGTATTTCTTTACTCGAATACACCTTTTGGGCGTCCATCACAGATTGTGCATCCCTACCAAGATCCATAATAATTGTCTTTATTCCTTCATAATGATTTGCATGAAAAATAACAGCCTCCAACCACGTTCAAGTTTTATGTACTTATCAATAAAACTTCCCCTGGTCTCTTCTTTCTAATAACAACATCCTTATTGCTGTGAAGTGACGTAAATAGTAATTTGTTAAGCATAATCATCTCTGAATAATATAAAACTAGTGTTTTTACAATAAGATGATGCCATAACGAATAAAATGTAAAAAGTCCAAAATGAAACAGACAAACACAACAAATATTGGCTTCTGATCTTCTGATATTATTTCATGCGCTTACTTACGTTTGCCACAAAAACGATGTGCAGTAGTCTCTAAAAAGACTTTTTGTTGAATGAATATTAAGCAAGGAAACTGAGAAAGAATAAAACAATAAGAATACAAAATCGAAACTGTCAAAACATCGAACTCGATTTATCCTATTGTAAGCGTCAACGCAAACGAACCAATAGTAAAGGTTATTTTACGTATGACGTTCAAGTGACTCATTTCTCGTGAGCTGTTACTACTACACGTCTTCGGCGATTCTAGTATACAAACAAGATAGTAAATGATGCACCTAATTTCACTGCATTTAAACTGTTTAACAGAATCCGACAATATTGCACACAAGCAACCTGGAGGGTTATATACGTTAATTTTATAATTAGAAAGAGATACATATATTCTCATAAGAGCCTGTACTGTTTTCTAAGATGTGAACAAACTATACTATAATAAAATATACATGAAACCTTTAGTAGATACTTCATGCAAAGAATTTATATGATTTCAACGATATTCCCTTATCAGATATATGGGAATATACCTGTACCCTAAATTTTGGACCTACATAAAATCTCCTTACTTTTATTTTTTGTGTCACTGCGAGATTAATATTGTTACAGTTCATTTATTTTTATTGAAATATGCCGTGAGTTTTTCCTATCTCTATACATAGCCTATGATCAGTTTTAAAAAGAACGCTTCAATGCATGGGAATGTTATGCAACCAACATCGCTCGATTATGTGTTTCGACAAAAGTCAAAATCAATGTCAGTGATGTGCATAAACGAAATAACATTTTAAATATTTTAGCATTTGACATTTGTATTCACCTAATTTAATATATATATATGGTAAATTCAATCAGTTGGCGATTAAAGGTCTGGTTTACTTCAAAGTATATAAAGGGTGCGGCAAAAATAACTAAGCGATTTAATTCCTATATATTTATGACAAATAATACAATATTTTATAAATAGTTAATTCCTACTTTTAGTAAAGGTTCTAGGTAAATTATTACTGACTATTTGAAAATTATGTTCTTTAAATGAGTTCCGTGATTATCTCGACAATATTCAGCTCTTTTAATCACATTTATCATAACTGTATCCAATAGCTCAGGTGTTATGTCTGCAATTTTTTGACGAATTTCCCTTTTCAAATCTTCCAGCGTTTCCGGCTTGCCTTTGTAAACATTGTCCTTCAGATAGCCCCAGAGGAAACAATCTGGGGCAGTCAAGTCAGGCGACCTTGGTGGCCAGTCGATATTGCCAGCACGTGAAATAAGGCGGTCCGGAAACATCGTTTGTAAAAGGTTGATGGTTTGTCGACTTGTATGCGATGTGGCACCATCCTGTTGAAACCACATGTTTCTCAGATTTTGTTCTTCCAACTGCGGTCCAAGAAAATTACGTAGCATCTCACGGTATCGATCGGCAGTAACAATAACGGCATTACCTGCATTATTTTCAAAAAAATACGGTCCTAAAATCCCAGCGCTGTAAACACCGCACCATACGGTGACCTTAAGGGAGTGTAATGGTTTTTGATGAAGTATTCGAGGATTTTCTGTACCCCAAAACCGGCTATTTTGTTTGTTTACGTATCCGCACAAGTGAAAATGTGACTCATCACTAGAGCTGAGGATGTTTGCGGTATAACCATGGTTATATCATGTAACCATAGTAAATTACTATGGTTACATGATATAACCATGGTTATACCGCAAACATCCTCAGCTCTACTCATCACTCATGATAATTTTTGTGTGGAAATCATTAATTTCATTATTTAAGTTTATAAGCATGTTGCTCCATGCTAGGCGTTTTTCATGATCTGTATTGAGTAGCGACTGGGTTATTTGAATTTTATATGGATATAAATGAAGGTCATCTTTCAAAATTCGACGAATAGAACGGTCACTAATATGGAATTGCTGAGCACGGCGCCGTGAGGATGTTTGTGGCCTTTGACGCACATCGTCCCGTACACGAGCAATATTTTCTTCTAATCTACATGTGCGCGGTCGACCAATATGGTACGCATCCCCCACTGAACCAGAAATGGAAAATTTTGATATAATATTGCGAATGGTGTTTGAATTTGGAGCAGGACGATTACGATATTTTGTTCTAAATTTTCTTTGCACACACACAACACTTGAATTACTTTCGAAATACCACTGAACTAATTCTATTCGCTCTTGGTTTGTGTAACGCTGCATAATGAATACCTTAAGTCTTACAAGTATAACTGTCACAATACGACTGACGTTTTGTGCAGCGTTCGGTGATTGTTACGATTTAAAATCGCTTAGTTATTTTTGCCGCACCCTTAGACAACTTAGACAAATACACACGTGGATTTACAAAGATCACATCACTATTATCTATACAACTATACTGTTATTCTGTAATAGTTCCTAAACTTATTACTTATTAGCTTAAACAAAATATCAGTTTTATATCCACATACTTCTAAAACACAAGTTGGAGATGATGGCTTACATTACATACACAATACATTAATAAAGGGTTTTCCTTTAGAAGCAACGCATTTCCAAACAGAGATTCCTTTCAGCAAGCTTGTTGAGTCTTTTTTTTACATTTATGGCATTAGGCATTTCCAACACCACTTTGTATCGAATTCTGCGTAATGATTTCAGTCTGCGTGCTTACAACATTAGATTAACTCAAGAACTCAAACGAAACGATCATTTGTTATACTGAATCTGCGACATTCAGTAATTGGGCTTTAGAGAAACTTGAAAATTATCTCAAATTTCATGAGAAAATCAAAACTGCCGTATCTGGCCTGAAAATCAATTGCATACATTTAAACTAGCTCAGAACCAGTTGTTATTCATTGTCATTAAACATAATTCCGGTTTATATTCAGCTTATTGTTATGAATGTCCTGTTTTACTGGGTTCGCCAATTTTTTTCTGTCATTAGGGGTACTTTACACTAAACTAAAAATGATTTTAAATCTGTTAATCTACAGGTTAATAAAACTGTTCATTTTTATCTTTTATTTATCAAGGATGTAAAAAGTTACAACTTAAAAAAGCGTTTAATTTTGAAATGAATATGTTACTATTTGAATTCTCGCTGTTTAAATTCACTTAAAAAATATTCAGCTTATTTACCAGTTTACAATAATCTATGTTTATTTGTCGATTTCCGTTGCTGTTAAACGTAACAAATTTCCGTAATCTACTTTTTTCAACACACAGAGGCACGTATCAGTTTACACATAATATAGCATTTTTATCGACAAATGCGTTTAAAATACACTTTAACGTTAACAGTATACTATTTCTAAAGGTATGAACATATGTAAATATATTTGTTTATTTTACTGCAAGCAAAGTTTAAATTAAACCGGCTTCATACAATGTGAAGGCCTTAAATACATTTTTTTATCAAATTGTAGCAGCCAATGTGTCACTGGTTAAACCCGTTTCAAACCGTTACATTTTTAAACCGTCTACAAGCGAAGATTCATGGGTTTTTACCGTTTTGATTACTGATTTACATTTGTTTCGTTTAAGACAAGAAAACAATATCAAATTAAATATTTGTAATACAGATTGCAAAGATATCTTTTCAAATTCTTACTGTGTTAATCTCGTGCTGTTAATAAGTTTATAAGGCCAATGACTTTCTTCACCTGAAGAACTATCAATCAGTTTCGTATTATTCGTTTGATATTATGTAGAACAAACGAAAATAAGTGCTATTTAATTTTTATTTTATTTCAAAAATACTTATAATTTTTGTTTATCATTATTATATTGATTCGTGTTACAGTAATATCTATACGTTGTTCAGTCTATTTTATATCATTTCTATTTAAAAGAAAGAGATACCTATATACACATATACCTAAAGCCTGTATGACACGATCAATTTAAATGTACATTTTAATATAAATAAAAATGTACTATCGTATTAAAAAAAGTGGTACAGTAGTGAGGTTACACCGCCTGGAAACGTGGTAAGTTAACGGCGGAGACGTGTCGTTAATTTACCACGCAGCAGTGTCGTTAACTTACCACGTTTTCAGACGATATGTAAAGTCAATTCTTAAACATTTTAGTATTGCGACGTTGCTAACATAGACAAAAACCGGGGATCAGATCGACCAAAAATTTTAAACGCGCTTCAAGATACTGAATAAGTTAATTTTCTTAGAAAAAAACCCTATTGAAACAGCAATCAGAGCTGCCCGAGACACAGAATTTCCCGGTTCAAGTACTACGGCTCAGCGGAGAATTCGAGAGTCAGAATTAAGAAATTGTTGTGCTACAAATAAAATTTAGCTAACTGATGTTAATAAACAAGAAAAAGGTTACAATTTGCTTTCGAGTACGTAATACGCCAGGCTTTTGGAACAACGTGGTACATTCAGACGAAAAAGCTTTTTAATCAACACAATGGAATTTTAAAGGTTTACCAGCCTAGGCGAACCAGGTATGACCCACGTTACACCAGGAAGCCAAACAGATCCGGTAACTTTAAGGTAAACGTGTCGTCCTTCGTAAATGCCAGAGGTCCGAGTCTGTGCGTTCTCTTTAACGAAAGATTAAATGCAGTAAATTATTGTCAGATATTAGACGAATGTCTGTTGCCTTCAGTCCGGCCTATTTTTTGTGAAAATGTTATATTTCAGGACGATAATTACCCAATTCATCGAGCATATATTGTTAGGAAATATTGAGAAGAACAAAAAGTTGAGATACTACCATAGTGTTCAAAGATCCAGACTTGAATCCCGTTGAGAACGGGTCGGGGAAAATGGTGAAGTCATCAGACAACCAGCACAATTTTCGTCCAGGAAATATGGGCGAGTTAGAGCGGAAGATACATGAAGTATGGCACCAAATTTCACTAGAATTTACTAGAAAGTTAATATCATCTATGCCCAGACGATTACTGAACGTTATAGAAGTCCGTGGAGAAATGACAAAATATTGATGTACTTATTATCTGATAAGTTAAACGATAATAATAAACACCTTTACTTCGTACAGTCAAGTGTATTATTATTTATATATTTCGATGCTTCACAATTACTGTGCGATTATATTCACGCGTGCCGGTTGACGTGCAAAATGACTTTTGCACATTACTACGATCTTAGTACGTTAGCAACGTCACAATACTAAAATGTTTAAAAATTGACATTATATATAACTCCACTACCGTACGTACCGAACATTTTTACTTCACATTCTCTCGTATCTCGTATCAATTATGCAAAGCAGTTTATGAAATTCGAAAAATTGTGCAAAAAAAAATAAAGTTCGAGATGTATTCGAAAATATTTTAATTGTATATTTTCAATTACATACAACATTCTCAACATAAACTGATTTATTTTATGAATAATCTCTTTGTAATTATTTGATGTTTAATTGCATTTAACGATTCAATTTCACATTTTTGATGTTTCGGAGGAATTTGAAATGAAATTTTAATTAACCACTCCTGAAAAACTAAATTGCACTTGACTAAAACATTGATAGATTATAAACGTATTGTTTTAAATGTTTTAATAACGTTCTTATAACAGCAAAATTAGAATAAAAAACATACAAATATAATATTAATAATAGGTTCAAATTTTTGTAAAGATATCTAATAAGTGGTAATAGGTTTGTTCTGGTTCTCAAAAAAAAAGCATCCATTCACTTGAAAATAATCCTGGATGATTAAAAATCGTCCGTTAGTGTCCATTAGGGCTGGGCGATACCGGCGTTTTCAGTATCGGGTACCGATACCAATTGAGGTATCGATACTTAGCGATGTATCGGGTCTGTGCACGGTATCGATTCTGAGTACTGGAATCGGTAAAGTATCGATACCTTGGAATCGATACCTTGGAATCGATACTTTGGAATCGATACCTTAATTCGATACCTAGAAATCAATATTCATAACCCGTTTTCTAGGTGTAAATTGTTTGATATCGGTTTCAAGAGATAAAATTAATTTATCGATTCTACCATAACTACGGTATGAAATTTGCAATATTGTGATATTTTGTTTTTTAATAATTATAGATATGTCATAATAAGGATATTTGATGCGCATAATAATAACATTCTTTTAAAATATATAATGCATACATACTTAAAAAGTTATTGCATCCTTTATGTACATTTAAAAAAATGCACAAAGGTAAGCTACCCGATACATCGATACTTAGCGAGTACTGGAATCGGTAAAGTATCGATAGGTATCGATGCTTTGGAATCGATACCTCGCTACCCGATACATCGCTACCCGATACATCGATACTTAGCGAGTACTGGAATCGGTAAAGAATCGATACCTTGGAATCGATACCTTGGAATCGATACCTTGGAATCGATACCTTGAATCGATACCTTGGAATCGATACCTTGATTCGATACCTAGGAATCAGTATTCATAACCCGTTTTCTAGGTGTCGATTGTTTGATATCGGTTTCAAGAGATGTAAAATTAATTTACCGATTCCACCATAACTACGGTATGAAATTTGCAATATTGTGATATTTTGTTTTTTTTGTTTGTAATAATTAAAGTTATGTCATAATATGGAATTTGCTACGCATAATAACCAACGTCTTTTAAATACATATATATTATGCATACATACTTAAAAATTCTTTACTTAAAAAGTTATTTTTATATACATTTAAAAAACGCAGAAAGATAAAATAATATAGGCAAATATGCGTGCTATTACAAAATTATACAAAAAGCCTAAAATATTCATTTCAAAATAGAAACAAACCAAGCACGTTTTATACCTACAATAGCTTGATAAGAATTCTTGACCCAACTTTTTTTACCTTATATTAATTAATACTACATATTTGTATTATATTTTGTCTATTTTAGTTCCAATTTACAGTCGTGTATTGTGCATTCTATAGAACAGGAAAGTGTTTTATATTTATATGAATATGAATGTCACCTATATTTCTCTCAACACTGCTTTATAGAAATTATGTGTCAACAAATTTTTGCTGTTCCCTAGTTTTGATTTATTATAATTCCTACCTTTATCCGTCGTCTAAAGTTTAATATAAGCACTTATATTTGATATCATTTTAAGCTTCATCACTTTGTTCTTATAACTTGGTGTAATAAGTGGATACATACGTACCAAAATGTCGAAAAAAAATAGTGTAGTTTGGAAATACTTTGATAAAATTAACGACCAGGGCGTGAGTTGTAATGTATGTAAAAAAGAATATAAGTATACTGGTAATACTACAAATATGCTAAAGCATATAAAATGTGTTCATCCTTTTATATATTTTAATATTATTGAAAAGAAAGACAAAAGAGACGGTGATAGTGAAGTTACTGACGTTGAAATATTGGCCTCCGAAAGGTAAAATTATAATTGTACTAACTGCAGACTTATGTATGTAGTTCTTTTTTAATCCTTGCATGAAAAATAAGAAAATTCTAAATTATCATTTTGCATAAAACAACAACTTATATACCTATGATGTACGCATACTCATTTAAAAAAATGCACAAAGGTAAGCTACCCGATACATGGCTACCCGATACATCGCTACCCGATACATCGATACTTAGCGAGTACTGGAATCGCTAAAGTATCGATAGGTATCGATGCTTTGGAATCGATACCTCGCTACCCGATACCTCGCTACCCGATACATCGCTACCCGATACATCGCTATCCGATACATCGATACTTAGCGAGTACTGGAATCGGTAAAGTATCGATAGGTATCGATGCTTTGAAATCGATACCTTGGAATCGATACCTTGGAATCGATACCTTGGAATCGATGCTTTGGAATCGATACCTTGGAATCGATACCTTCGTTATATCAGGTATCGGGTACCCGATACCAGTTATGGTATCGGGTATTGGACGATGTATCGATACTTCGCCCAGCCCTAGCGTCCATACTTCGAAGCTGGAACTTTCTTGGACTACTACGAACAGTTTCGCATACGCATGCGTTTTAGTTATCACGATCTGTTTTATTTTCTAAATTCTTTTTCTATTTTGCGTTCGAAATGAACTCATTATGAAACCCAAAACAGTATCGAAATGAGCTTCATTTCGATACGCTTTTTTTCATTTTTCAATGTTGGCGTTGTTCGAACACAGAAATAAATATCATTGCTGTCATTTGATTTTAAGAATTTATGTACATTTGACAGATATGATATATGTCCGTATTTTACACAAACCACGTATGTTGTATACAATTGACAACAACATATATATGTTTCTATGTCACTCATGTTTATATTTTTAAATGAAATATCAAGTAATGTTAACGAAAATTAATAAATAATATGTAATATAATATACTTCGCGGATAGCAAGATTTAAATTTGACAATGTCAAGTATCAATGTGACCAACTGCATACTTTATATAAAAATTAAACTCTGAACTTTCAAATTAAATAATTCCAATTTAAGCAATTTATTTAATGTAAAAAACGCAAAATAGAAACAATAGTATAAAAAACTCGTTTTATAAGGCCTTTTGCCGCACTCGCTCTTTAGAAAACTCGCCGCTATCGCGGCTCGTTTTCTAAACTGATCTCGTGCGGCAAAATGGTGCCTTATGAAACTTGTTTTTTAATATACTATAACTTAACTAAAATCAGTTTTTGTGTTCTGGTTAATTTACAAATCCTAAATAGCTTTGAATAATATAGGATCTTTTATGTTCAAGCATCTTGTCCTACGCAGTTTAAAAACATTTTCATTTTTAGGAACCAAAACAAACCTATTAGGGATCGGCAGAACGAAGGTGCCAGGGACAGAGAGAGAACATCATGAATCCCGATTTAAAGTTTTTCCACACTCAATCAAAGTATAGTTTTCCCCAAGATAATTTAAAACGACTTGTATATAGGTAATGTGATTTTAATGATAATACGAATGGGATCTTTCATTAGTAGTAGAAGTAGTAATAGTAAACACAACAGGATCGCATTAAGATGGAATATTATAAAGCTCGATTTTACAATATTTACTTTACATTTAAAAAACTAATTAGTTTATTAGTTTCCGGGCAGATTAAAAGGGCCGGGAAAGTATAGAAATGTGTATTAAGTAATAATCCCATTAATCGTCTTTTGATTATTAATTATTATTTGTTAAATATATTGTTCCCAATGTATTGTTTACCTTTATTATGAATTTGGCCAACAAAAAAGAGATATCCCGAGAAACAAAACTAAAAGTATATAAGGCAATTTACCGACCGATATTAACATATGGCTGTGAATCCTGGATATTAAATAGAAGACAAAAGAATAAATTACAGGCAGTAGAAATGAAGTATTTAAGAAGAGTTAGAGGAGTTACAAGGATGGACAGAATAAGAAACTTGGAAATACGAAAAGATTTGAAAATGCAGTCAGTGTTAGAATACATTGAACAAAGACAGCTAGGATGGTGGGGACATTTATATAGAATGGAAAATACAAGACAAACAAGAAGGATATGGAAAGCAAGGATAATGAAAAATAAAAGAAGAGGAAGGCCAAGGACAACATGGAATGATGTCATAGCAGAAATACTGGGAAGGAAAGGCAAAACATGGACTGAAGCGAAGAACATGACAAGGAATAGAAATGAATGGAAAACGTTTATAAAAAGCTAGAAGAAGATAAACGCCCTACACCATTGTTATGGTAATAGGGATTTTTGGATTATATATATATGAATTTGGCCATAAATTTTCTCAATAGTTAATTGCCAAACGTTGCAGGTATTTGTGGATGAGATTTTAATTACCTGTTTATACGAAAGTATTAAATGATATTATTTTCTCTAATATATTTTCTATTTTACCTACTCATATTTCCTATAAGTACTTTCATTTTTGTTTCTTATGTATCTTGTATTTGTATTTACAGTATTTGTTTTTTTGTTGCTACTGTCTGTTATTACTACATTGTACCCGCGGTAGAAAAATATATTGACAAATACATTAATTATATTAATGTCAATAAACTGTATTATACTAAACTGATGTATTGGCGAAGATGTACTTGTATCATAACTCTCCCAATAAAATGTTCATATAACTTCGATGATTATATTTTCACTTTTGATTATTTAAAACAGCACCTGTTACCGCTTTAGAATTTTTCGGAATACACTCCTGACAGACAAATACTATTTCTAAATGTTTCATGCCCCACAGGTAAACGCACAGCTTAATGTTAATTGCTGTTATTTTAAATTATCTTGACGAGAACTATACTATATAGAAACAAGTATTTACCAAATAAGAGTAAATACATTTCCTCCAGAAGAAATATTGCAGGGTTTATAAAACATATCACACATCCTTCAAATGATAGTAAATCACCAATAATTGTTCCATATGCTCATGTGGTAATATTTGTCTCTCACCGTAAATCCATTTATACATTGAAAGCGACCGTTCAACATCTACCGTAAAATCTACTTCTTTACCATGAAATAAGTCAACAATTCGGTGTACTGTACGAAATCCTGAATTGTTATTTAGAACTACTTCAAATTTTCTTTTTATATTATTAGCAGCAGCTTCAGGTAATTGGAAAAAGAATTGACGAAAATCATATACAATATTGATGGCGTTACTTGTAGAATATTGTGAGTTGGTCGGAGTAACCTCTAGATGACGGATAATTACATTATTGGTTACGTTATTGACTATATCTACCTGAATAGTCAGGTCGATAAATACTTCTTGAGCCTGTAAAATAGAAACAGCATCATTCCGATCCAGTAGCTGTACTATGCTTTTAATGCCATCAAAATGTATGTGATAATAGGATGCTGCTTCTATCCATGTGCTCCAGTGAGTAATAACAGATTCTGGTGGTAGTGGTACATATGGCAGTTTTTTTACGAAATAAATTCTTGCGTGTTCACAAAAACTTTCTTGACAGAAGATATCAATTTATCTGCATTCAGCATTTTCTGACTTCTTCTGATACACGATGAAGATCATGTGCGAAACATGTGATATGCGTTATATTACTGCATCTGTTACAATAATAACACTTTTTCTTTATCTATATCGTGCTTTTCAGCCCTTGGCGATTTCAAATACGAAGTTACATTACGTGATATAAATTCTACATTAGTTGTTTCGATTCTCATAGATGCAAGTAGATATGTATTGCCGGCTGCCCATCACATATTTACGCAATACAACTCAAGTAACTAAAAAAACTAAACCATAGATCGGCCCACTACAAATTTATTTAAGCCCCCTCCTGGAATGCCGATGGCTAGTAATAACTTAAGTATTACTTATTATTATATTATTATTAAGTATTAAGCATTTATTAAGTGTTAAAAAATATAATAAACGAAATATACTTATTGTTCTGAAACAAAGTGTGAGAACTGTTTGAGCATTTTTACATCCGCATCCGAGTGCCGAAATTATAAAAATTGCAATACAATTTTACGAAAACAGCTTAAAGTGTTTATAGGGTACATAAAAGATATTCTCGTATTTTTAGAAATTGCAAAGCATAAAATGTTAGAAATATATAAAACAACTGATCTACTGAAAATCTACTAAAATTAGTAAAATGTTTTGATATCAAGCGACCTTCAAAGTTAACAGACAATAATGGATTTTTTTAAATACACTATTATGTAATCATTAGAGAACGGACATTCTTACCACATGACTAAGTTCTCCGAATCAATAGCCGTTGTCCATTGTTAACGCTGCGAAAATCAGGTGTCCGAGAAAATCAAACACAAATACTTCATTGTATTACGCCGGGATGTACTGAGCGAAGTTTATAAACATTTCCAATTGCGGATTGCGTTTAATGGAATATATCCTCCGAATACAATCGCTGTGTTGTCCATTGTAATCGCAACGGACCAGATGGCCGCGTAAGACTAACAAATACTTCATTGAATTACGCCGAGTCATGTGGTAAGAATGTCCGTTCTCTAGTAATCATACCGACTGACCACATGTAACGCATTTTTTTAGAAGCTTCGAGGTGTAACTGACGAAACGAATTGCCTTTCTACTGTAAGAATTTTGCTTGAAGTAATTAAAAAATATGGATCGACGGAAGGAACAAGTTTTCACAAAAGTTTTGATATTTTTAATGTTATTTTCTTTTGAACGGATTTGTATGTTCGTTGCAATGAAATCCCCATGACTTATCATTAGATAATAGTCATTATATTTACATTAGTACCTATACATTAATTCTTTTCCGGGCGTAATTTTCCAAGAAAATTTGAATTATAATTTTCCTGTAAAATTATTCTGAAATTTCCACGTTTGCTGTTTATCTAAATATATTTCCACATCGTATATTAAATATGACCAAAGATTTTTGTTTGTCTCTTCTTCGACAATGTTGCAATTAATTATTTTTCGTATATTGTGAAATTGGCATAAATATAGTTAACAGATAATAAAAATATAAACAAGAATTAAAATGCTTAATGAGTATATTCTGCAATTATTTTTGTTCGTTTTTACATATGTTGCGACATTAAATTTTTTATGGGACATCATACCCATCATACGTAGGCACATTTACAAATTTAAAAACATAATGTGGGACATAAACTAACAGGAGATGTGATAAAGCATTTATTAGTTTTAACAAAATTTTATATCTAATTTTATAGCTAATGAATTCAAAACCAGTATTAAAATGTAATACTATAGTACGCAAAAAAAAACGAATTCAACGGTGGAATACTTATTCTGCAATATAAACAAACGTAAAAAATACTCACGAAAAATAGAAGATTAAACACGAATAATAAATATTTTATAGCTTTTGCACTCCACGAGAGAGTCATGTTGATATATTTTATTCAGAATTTACACAACAGCACAAATATCACAGATCACGTTTTCAGAAATTTCACCGTCCACTCGGCTCCTCTCCACTCCACTTTCGACTGTATATACGTATGTATATTCAAAAACGATTCAACGTTCACAAAAAAAAACTGTAATCCCTATCTTGATATCAGATTAAAATTGGTTGAAGCATTTATCTCTTATACTAACGTAACATAGGAACTATTTTTGCACTGTAGGTTGGTATTATTAATTGCAGGTGTTTTTGTAACAATAATCTTCAATGTATAAAGTATAAAATTAAAAGTGTATGCAACCAAATTACCATTTGCTCACGTGTGCATCATATGCATAAGCCACGTGATTCTTTCAATTTATATATAAAGAGGTTATATATATGATTACTAATACTAATCATGACATCTAATCATTGATTAGATATAATATTATTTAATTCAAATTATGATTAAAATTCAATTTTTAAAAACAGTTCTTTCTAGATAGGATACTTATTTAATTTTGTACATATACCGGATGATCCACTTAAAATCACGACTTGAAATTACCAAAAAACTAAAACTGACTAAAATGAAATTTAAAATCCCAGTTAGGTAAAGTGATAATGTTTTATATATATGAGGACAGGTTGATTAATTCGCGCAATCGTACAGTAACAAAGGAATAATTTTGTTGATGTAAAATTTAAGAGGACTGTATTTAGGGTGGTTCAAAATAAAGAAAAAAAAAGATTGGATAGAATGCGGGACTCACCACTGGTTGATAACGCAGGACCTCGCTTGCAGAAGCATTTACTTCAAGTTCAAATGCACTTAACTTGGTGTGTGTGTGTGTACCGTTTAACTTCTGCTGATATAATCTTCTAACATGTGGTTTCTGGCTTTTCTTCTTCCTTTTCTTTTAAGCGTTTTTTTATGGAAAGGAAGGTTTTTATGATATTCAGCAGTACTTATATTATTCTTGTTAACAATACAATACAAAAAAAGAACAATGGAAAATTAAATCTAACCTAAACAATTTTAATAAACGACCTTTATTTTTCTACATAATCTCCTCTTAATTGGATACACTTCGGCAATCTGTGTTCAAGTTTCTTTATTCCGTCTGGAAGTTTCTAGCTCTGCAAAATAATCGTCCACTGCTCTTCATTTGTGCAGAATTTTTTGCCTCCGAGAAAAGCTTTTAATTTAGGGAATAGATGAAAGTTAAATGGTGCTAGGTCTGGCGAATATGGGGGATGCGGTACTAATTCGAACCTTAATTCCTCAATTTTTTTTGCAGCAACCGTACTGGTAGGCACATCATGGTGAAAGAGCACTTTTTTCTTAATAATTGCTGGACATTTTTCGCCGATAGCTGCCTTCACACGATCTAGAAGATTTGCGTAATATTCGCTGTTTACGGTCTTGACCTTTTGAAGATAGTCTATAAACAACATTCCTTTTGTATCCCAAAATACAGATGTCATCACCTTTTCCGCCGACAAAACTGTCTTCGCCTTCTTTCGAGTCGGTTCTCTATATTTGGTCCACATCTTCGATTGTTGCTTAGATTCGGATGTGTAATAATGGATCCATGTTTCGCTACAAGTAACAAATCAACGCAAAAAATATGTTGTGCGGTTAAAAATTTCTAAATTATTCATCGATATTTGACAGCGAGCACGTCATTGTTTCGTCGTCAGTAAGCGCAGCACCCAATTTGCCGAAAGCTTTCTCATATCAAGTTCTTTGTGCAAAATATAAACCAATCCGGTCCTTTGAAATGCTTACTGCCGCTGCTACTTCTAACGCTTTCAATCGTCGGTCACTTAGAAACAAATCATGGGATTAATTCACCATTTCTGGACTTATAGCCGTTTTCGGTCGTCTGCTTTCAATCGTCGGTCACTTAGAAACAAATCATGGTATTAATCCACCATTTCTGGACTTATAGCCGTTTTCGGACGTCTGCTTTCAATCGTCGGCCACTTAGAAACAAATCATGGTATTAATCCACCATTTCTGGACTTATAGTCGTTTTCGGTCACATCATTTTTAAGCTGCTCCTGTCACGCTTAAATTCATCTATCTATTTTCTGACGGTTGTACCTATACGAAGGACAACCTTCACCTAGTGTATCTCGCAAATCATCATGAATTTCGGTAAAGGGCATGCGTTTCTTTAAAAGATATTTAGTAACTGCACAATGTTCAAAGTTATCCATTTACGCTTAATTAGTACCAAGGTAAAATTTAAAAAAATTGCCTGCGGAACATCTTTGTCACAAATTTATCAAATACTATCAGCAAACTGACAAGGCATCTGTTGCCAAAATGTGATGGATTTTTTTTATTTCACGGCCTACTCTAGGCGATCGCGCAAATAAGCCAACCCGCCCACGTATATAATATGAGATCGGTTTTATAGCAATCACCATGACGACACACCGAAAACAATTTACATTTTTTGAAATGGAAGACATTATTTTTTTTACAGTGGTATTGTAAGACGATGCCATTTAATATTTCATTTAACGGCTTTTCCGGAAAAAATTATAAAATTTGAATATTTTTATTTCGCGCTCTTCTGTTATAATACTAGTTTAGTAGTTTACACAGTGTCATTTCAACTTTTTCTTATTGATTCAGTCAGATATAAATACGATAATATAACTCGATGCTACCAACACTATCTTTGAACAATTTCTACATGCAAAACAAGTATTTATGACGCCTATTCCAAATTTGCGTTCTGAGTATTCTCAATATTCGCGCTCTTGAAAATTTAAAATACAGGCGGGATTTTTGAAAAATTATTTATTATCTTTGCTATAGAAAAACGCACCAAGCAATCCAATTTCGTCATTAAAATCCATGACGTAATAGTTGTAGTACATGTATGCGAGTCTTGTGTCGACTTGTAAAATTTACGGCGAAGTTTATAGGTTATATTTACATCTAAATTACGTTATATTTATATCTAAATTGACCAAATTTTTTAAAGGAAAATTAAGTACATTCTCATTAAAGAAAATAAGTAATAAACTAATGTATTTTGTGACTATAAGCAAATAAAACTATATTTTTAAGTTCACTATTTAACAACCAAACAGCATCAACCTACTGTTAAATGATTAGGCAGTAACATGTAACGATTTTTCATGATCGCCAACATCTTATGTTAATATCCTTGATAAAACAAGTTGAAATGACGCGAAAATTAAAATTTTTAATTAATATTATTTTTTAAAATAGTCCTACAATTACTATTATACAAGTGTCCCGTATCGTTATATTCAAATTTTAGGAGTGTAAAGTAGACTTTATTTCAAGTAACAAAAACGCAAAACTTCTATATCCATTTTTATTTGTTTCAAAGTTACTGATGTGAATGTGATTGTCAGATCATGAAAAAAATGTAATCCTAAAGTCAATACAAACTGATTTTATTTAAAAAAAAGTTATACGATTCAATAACAGGCCTGTGATTGTTAACGTCGCATAAGAAAATGTTATCCTAAAATAAAGTAGTAAGTAAGTATTTATTTATTAGGAAAGCTATTATTACAAATATAACATTTCTTACATTTTACTTAATTAACTATTTTACGCTGCTCCAACATCGAAATTACATGAATCACTCAAATTTTTTGTTTAACATATTCTAACAGATTTCTCTTAAAGGTTTTTAAGTCATTACAATATTTCAAACCCCGCGGCAACGCATTAAACAATATGAAACCATTCACAAAAACGTTCCTCGATGTCCGAACCCTGTCAAATCGCTCTATATAAAGGTCTTTTACATTTCTTGTATTATGTTCATGTATATCCTGCACAACAGCTTACTCTATCACTTAAATAAGATGGTAACATGCAGTTTTTCATTTTAAAAACAAAAATCATGGTTTTGTAGACTATGTATTGTTTTACATTTAACAGGTTCAACACCTCGAGCATAAGCTTGATTGGTGTATACTTATTGCACTTTAATATAATTCTTAATGCCCTATTTTGCAGCTTTTGTAATTTTTGCAGTTCACCGCTGTTTATGCTGAACAAAACTGTCGAACAAAAGTCAACATATGGTGATATAATAGCCCCGTACAACAGTAACAAAGTATACAAAGATAAATCCTTACTTATTCTACTTAGAAAGAAAACTTTCTGTGACATCTTATTTAATATATATTGCACATGTGATTTAAAATTAATGTTAGCATCAATCATCACACCCAAATATTTAATATTTTCAACCCTTTCCAATTTATATTGATTAATAGTTAAATCCATACTATCAAAATGGACAGCTGCAATTCGAAACCTTGACCCAATCACCATATATTTAGTTTTATCCAGATTAATCGCCATATTATTATCTATCAACCATTTGTATAATTTACTTAATTCATTATTTAATTTTTCTACCATAACGTCAATATTTTTACCAGTAACATAAACCATGGTATCGTCCGCAAACATACGGATCTCACAGTTGTCTACACATTTCACCATATCATTGATATATAATACAAATAAAAGCGGTCCCAAGACAGTTCCCTGGGGCACACCATACTGAGTGCAAACCTCATTAGATACCACACCCCTAAACTTTACAGTTTGTGTCCTACCCAAGAGATAAGTCTCAAACCATTTCAAAGCATTACCTGACAAACCAACTTTATTTAGTTTACGCAACAGCAAGTTTTTGTCAATAGTCTCAAACGCTCGTCTAAAGTCCAAAAATACAGTCAATACTACATTTCCTTTATCAATCTCTTTAACCCAGTTATCACATATATCCATTATTACAGATTCACAAGAATGTTTCTTCCTGAATCCTGACTGATTAGGTACAAGTATGTTGTTTTTATCTCAGTATTCAATTAGTTGTTCTTTCACACACAATTCCAAAACCTTTTCATAAGGCGCCACACAATTAATAGGTCTGAATTCACTACACTTTTTTGCGTTTGGAACTTTTGGTACCGGTGTTATAATAGTTTTCTTCCAATCTTCAGGAAATACACCTTTTTCCATAGAGATATTTATTACATCTAAGAGTCTATTTCCAATAACTTCACATGCATCTATTAAAATACTTGTGGATATTCCATCACCAGAACTCTTTAAATTCCGCATGATATCTCTTAACTTTCCCATTGACACTTTATTAAATTCACTCAACGGTGTATGATCATCAACTCCATCTAATACTGTCGAATAATTATACGATATAGGTATGTTACTTACTATTTTTTCAATGCTTTCTACAAAATAATTATTGAAACTGCAGGCAATGTCTTTTTCATTGGTCATTTTTATATTATTAAACTCTATTTCTCCTACTACATTATTCTTCTTATTGGGAAACATTGCTTTTAAATTTTTCTATAATCTGTAGATATTATATTTGTTTTCGTCTATAATACTAATGTAGTATTTATTTTTCTCTTGTTTTATGAGATGAGTTACTTTGTTTCTTAAAACTTTATATTCGTTCCATTGACGTTCTTGGTTTACAAATACTGCCCTTCTGTAACGGAGGTCCCTTAGTTTCATTGCTTCTATAATCTTTTGATTCATCCATTTGTTTTCCGTATACTTCTTTGGTAGAAGTGTCTCCACAATTGGACACCTTCTATCCAAAATCTTAGCGATGGTGTGAGTAAAATTATTTGACAGTTCCTTAACACAAGTACTTAAACCATTCCATGAAGATAGTAATATACTTTCCTGAAAATCTTCTTTATTATATGTTGCAATTTTTCTCCTCTTTATCATAGATCTTTCATCGATTCTTTCATAATGATCTAGTTCGACACATAATATACAATGATCGCCTATTCTTGGAGAAATAAATACGCGTCGTAGTGCATACAGTAATTTCTTGGAGATCTACAAAAATGAGTACTGGAAATTGATTTATGATAAAGAAGGTTGTTACTTATTTCGTAAGTGCTGAACCATGAATATCGTACAATAAACAAATGTTCAGATGACTGTTAACGTTAACAACAGCTTATTAGTGAGTGGACGCGTTTTCTTTATTCAAAATGTCTTACCGATTTTCTTCTCAAGAGTACGCGGACAAGCATTTTGTGTATGGCTACTGTAACGGCAGTGCACGTCAAGCAGCTATTGAATACCGACATCGGTTTCCCGATAGGCGCATTCCTCATTACAGAACGTTTCTGGAAGTACACAAACAATTTCGGGAATGCCGACTGCGTGATTATCTTTTCGACCGAGGAGTAAATTTGCCAGCAGACTTAGAGGAAGAAGCAGTAGCTATTATTACAAGGGATCCAACCCTCAGTGTACGTCGAATCGCTAGGGAGGCTAAATGCGGACAATTACCTTCAATTTTTTATTGACGAACTGCCAGGTCTTTTAGAGGATGCCCCCTGAATGTTCGACGAGACATGTGGTTTCATATGGATGGGACACCACCACATTTCGGAATTGCTGTCCGAAATTGGGTTAACGTCAATTATCCAACATGGATTGGTCGAGGTGGTCCTGTTGCATGGCCACCCAGATCACCCGATCTTAATCCCTTTGACTTTATACGAAAAATTTAGTCTACGAGCAAGTTTCGAACACAAGAGAAGAGTTGTTGGATCGTATTCACCTGGCTGACCAGCAAATCCGACAAAACAAGTACGAAATTCGGATAAGTACTTCTTCTGTTGGCTTACGGGCACAAGCCTGCATTCAACAAGGAGGTGGACATTTCGAAAATATTATTAATTGAACTTTTTTTAAATAAAATCAGTTTTTATTGACTTTAGGATTACATGTTTTTTCATGATCTGACGATCACATTCATAGATCTGTAACTTTGAAACAAATAAAAATGGATATACAAGATTTGCGTTTTTGTTACTTGAAATGAAGTCTACTTTACACTCCTAAAATTTGAACATAACGATACGGGACACTTGTATACATATAATATATTCCAGGTTAATATAATTATTATTTAGTAATATTTAAGAGAGTTATTTTCGTTGTTATGAAATTGGCAACAACAGACGTCATTGTTTTTGAGAAAAATGTTCTGCTTTTTATGGATAAAAAAAGGAACCACATTCTATTCAAAATTTATATGTGACATCATGAGAAATGATATTCAACTTTTATTGTTATTAGCACGTGCTTGTCTTTGTACATTATAAATTCACCTGAACCGAATTTATTTTTTTTATTTATAGTTTGGCAGCAATTTGAAGTTGTCGCCATCACTTGGTTGTCACTTTATATAACTTCCGTGACAATCGTTGATAAAAATAAAATCTGATGCATCATTAAAATCAATTAAAAACGGTATTTTCAACATTTTGAACATAATTGTGAAATTAACACAAACACTACTAATTTTAGTAACTGTTTACTGATTCATGTAGAGATTTGTGATTGACATTTTTTTAGTAGCTAAATGCCTACTATCGATGTATGTATGTGTAAGGTAAGACAACAAAGAAAATGTTAATTTGCTACAAAATATATCAATCACCGTTAATCAGATAGCTTTAGATCAGATTAGAATTCCATTCAATTAGTCACATGTTATTTTATTAATTTAATGATTACATATTTAAAATGCATTATTAAAAATATCATCATATAAACAATTAGAGTTATGAATCATACTAAGCTATAATTCGTAATTCTAAGTATCTAAAAATGTAAATACTTTTTCCAATTGCTCAGAAATATCCCTTCCTGTTGAAATAATAATTAAGTCCGTAAAACAATCATCTGTTGCCAAAAAAATAAGGCCTGTTTGTAGTAATCGCTACGTGTAGATATACATTTAAACATAAAATTTATCCTGTCCTATGAAAGAAATCATGTCATTATTAATAAGGAGCAAACCAGCTCGAGAACGGGAAAGAACTGCTATGACCAACGCTTGGCCTTAACAACGCACATTGAAACAGGTTTCCAGAAGGGCCTGAAAACAAGTGCTGCTTTTGTTGATCTCTCCAGTGCCTATGACACAGTATCGAAGAATGGAATGATTTTTAATCTCCAAAAAACCATCCCATATGCTAAACTAAGCAAACTTATCCAGAATATGCTGAGCAATCGCCAAATCTAGGTCTACCTAAATAATCGAACTAGGAATGACAAAACCTTGAAAACATTCAACATTTACACCAATGATCTCTTCACAAAATCACGACAATTTCTATATGCAGATAACCTGGCTTTATGCCCAACTCCACCGACGTCTTGATAAAGCGGCCTCGAAGTACATTAGAATAGAACTCTACTCTTACTGTATGTTCTCTAAGTACAATGTGATTATAAATAACGCCCCGTTTATCAAAAAAATTAAGTGCACCACAATGTTTAAAAACTGTGGGCTGCCGACAAATTATCACTTGATTGGCTTTGATTGTTCATCGGTCATCACTTTGGGAATCCATTGTGCCGCGACCTTTCGTTACCCAAAATCTTCATGAATAATTTTTTGAGTGGAACCATAAGACAAATTAACAATGTCAGAAATTCAATATATGCCAATCCGCCAATCATTTTGGAATAGTCGTTAATTGCTGCAATTTTTGAATCAATCCGTGCGGTTGGTGGTCACCCGCGTCAATGTTCATTTTCCACTGATTCACAACCGTCTTTGAATTTCTTATTTCTTATACCACTCAAACACTCTACATCGTGATAAATTATCATCTGGGCATGTAGTTTTAATAATTTCAAAAGTTTCAGTTGGAGTTTTACCCAACCGAACACAAAATTTTATCGCATTTTTTTGCTCCGCTCTCATTTTTTCGATGGGTACGTCAAATACTGACAATTCAGTAATTAATTTGTAATAAACGTCAAAAGTTAAATCAAAGCTTAATTGAGGATAAGTACATTAGAGATTAGGGTTTCATGTTCTATCCGTTGTGTTATAAAATTCTAGTTGTGAAAAAAGTTACAGCACCAGTCTCGTTATATTTTAATATACCCTCATAAATGGTTTAACTGGTTAGTGGTTAATCTTGGTGTATTTAGGCATTTAGTAGATCGAATTAATCGTCCTCACCCTGAATTTCTAGAAGCAGGCAGCTGACTATCGTTGCACGATAATGCATCCTTTCATTGTTCCTTAATTGCCACTGATGTTTAAATAAATAAAAAATAATTTAGATATTTTTCTTCCACGTCTCCTGTATTCACCCGATTTAGTCCTGTCCGATTATTCTTTTATTTCATTAACTTCATTTAGGGCCGGTATTATAAACAGCGAATAAATCTTTGAATAACAACTTCACGAATAAATTTATTCAACGAATAAATTGAAATCTGGTATTATAAAAAATGCATGCAAGTAAAATAAGTATTTGTAGAATAACTCTGAATAGCTATGTATTTTGCAGTTTAGCGTTTCGATAAACGATGGAGCCACTTCAAGTTATCAAACATACACAAAATATAAACTTTTAAAAATAAGGTTATGTTTATTTAAACATAGTGGAGCAAACAGCTGTTCATATTTAACCAATGAATAACATTTAATACCACGATTTTCTAGGGTGTAAATTAATTAGTAGATTGACTTACTTAGTTTTCTTATTCGCTATTTATAATACCCAATTTATAGAGTAAATTAAATTTACTTGCTTACTAAATAAAATCTGTAGATTTTATCGTTTATATTACCGGCCCTTAGGAATGCCAAGCAAACTATTTTGCATCAATGATTAAGGACGAGTAGCTCAACAACATTGCAATCAAAGACATACAAACAATTTCATGCACTTTTTAAACTACAAACCGTTGTATTTCTGCTGAAAAAGAATATTTCCAATTAACTAAATTATTTTTATCTAGATTTTTTAATTATTTTGTTTTTGTTTTAACTATTCCAGTTATTTTTAGAGCAGAAGGTAAACATATTCCAAAATACAGGAAATATGAACATGTTGTTACATCATAATAATTAAACGATACAAATTGGTTCTAAAATATTTTATTTATATCTTCGAGGTACATATCTATATCTTATATAAATAGAATGAATGTTATATGTAGATTATACGAGCTCGTAGCCCTTGCGATGATAATCAGTTGCCAATAAACAAGAACACAATATACCCATTAGCTGAAAATAAAGTATGCATCATAAATTATAGTTTTCCTGTAAAATCCAATATTTACATAATAAACTACTCAAAAATGAATAGGGAATTAGATCTTTTTTTAACAGATCTAATTAATTCGATTAAATTTAACGTATTTTCTCAAACTATAGATAAATTAGAAGGCCCACAGTCGCTTGTGGACATTTTATTTGTTAAATGTCTTTTCTGTGTGATAAAATATTGAATCTTGTATTTTAACCTTAAATTAATTTAGAATACAAAATTATAAAAATCGCATTTTTTGACAAGTATTATTCATTTTAAACGTCATTTCACATTTTCACGATGCCTAGACGTCATTTAAATAAAGAAACTTTTGATTTAATTGCGTTATTGCATCAGCGAGGGCAATCTGGAGCAGAAATTGCCGCAATTTTTAATGTGTCTCCAAGTGTTGTTAGTAGGGCTCTAACAAGATTCCAACAGGTAGGATCTGCAAGGAGAAGACCCGGTAGTGGAACTGAGCGGAAAACAAATCAGAGACAAGACCGCTACATACGAATTCAGACAAGGATGAATCCGTTTAGAAGTGCTGTTTGGTTGCAAACACAGTTACGTGCCGCCACTGGAGTTAGAGTTTCGTCAAACCATCAGAAACCGTCTGAGGGAAATGGATCTTCATAGCTGCAGGCCTGTGAGACGCCCAAAATTAACTAATGCCAATAGAATGGCTAGAATAACTTGGGTTAACTAACGACTAGCAGAAAATTTTCAATGGGAGCATGGTTTATACACCGATGAATCCAGATTCTGCTTATTTAGTGATAATCGTAGAGTAAGGGTCTGGAGAACTCGAGGAGACCGTTATAGACGCGGGTTTACAAAAGCTGTGGTGCCTTTTGGCGGCGGTGGTATCATGGTGTGGGCGGGCATTAGTTTGAAAGGACGTACGAACCTCCATCTCTTTGAAAACAATGTCAATGGACACATATACAGAGATGACATTATTCAGCAATATGTGGCCGACTTTCGTGAGGCTGTGGATGAAAACATGGTTTTTATTGATGATAATGCAAGACCTCATCGTGCACAAATTGTAATGCAAGCAATAAATGACCTCCATATTAACCATCTACCTTTACCACCAACGTCTCCCGACTTGAATCCAATTGAGCACATTTGGGACAGACTTCAAGAACAGCTCAACGAACATAATCCACCCACAGTTAACGTGCAACACTTGCGGGAAATTTTACCGCTGTGTTGGAGAAGAGTGTCACAAGAACACATTAATAATTGCATTATGAGTATGCCCCGAAGATGTACAGCTGTGAGAGATGTCCGTGGCCATTATACACGATTTTAGAATTAATTGTTAGAGAAAAATGTGTATTTTAGCTATTGTTAAAAATGTTGCTTATTTCATTTTTGATCATTTCTTAGTAATCTAACGATTTTTCTGAATAAATATACTTGAAAATTTTAAATTGTTGTGTACAATTATGTATCTAATATAATACACTACAAATATTTACCCATACTATCTAAAAAATACAAAAAAGTAAAAATTCCTTATTCATTTTTGAGTAGTTTAGTTAAATGCATAAAAAGAAGTTTGGAATTCCACTATCCTTTTCTACAATATTTTTATTTGATTTAATAGTTCGCGTTACATTAAAATATTAAATTCTTGAAGATGCAATATTTAATTCTTAAAAAGTTGATGTCTATAATTAGATACTTGAAAAAAGAAAACAAAACATTCAATATATTTTTCAATTCTAAATTAATACCTCATGATTATAAAAGTATCATCAAAATTAAAATTATCTACAAAATATAAATAAATACTAAATTATCTGAAAATAATCGTTTGGATTTGCGCCTTAATCCCTTTATTGTTACAATATTTTAAGTATCATTTTAGCTATACTTTTAATTTTTTAAATTTTTTTCTTATGGCATTACTAAACAGTTTATATCAGATTGAGTAGGCAAAAATCTCACCAATTTTGTATAATACAAAAGTATTTTTAATAATATAAAATATTATTAAAAATCTGGTGTGAAGAACACAATACAAGTTCAATATTAATATTTGTTCGTGAATGTATCACTCTCCAGAGACGCATATACGTATTTAATCTTTCTACAGATTCATCAGTACACCCCTGCTGGAAAAGGATACATTCACAAAAAAGAACAACTTCGCTATCTCACTGTCATATACGCTTGTAGTTGATCCGTAATAAGTAGCGAAGATACGATAATACAGTTTCCAGAGATACGGCAGTGCCATCTGATGGAAACACTTTGTTAGTTCTGCAGTTGTTATGTAGACAGAGCTTGTTGCTTCGGCTGTTTGCTAATATGCAGCGCTGAATGTACTTCTATGCTCGGTCTTAATCATTTCTGTGTGATAGCGAAGTTGTTCTTTTTTGTGAATGTATACTTCTGCAGGAGGGACGTACTGACGAATCTGTAGAAAGATGAAATACGTATCTGCGCCTCTAGCGAGGGATACGTTCACAAAAATATTAATATCGAACTTGTATTGTGTTCTTCACACCAGATTTTTAATAATATTTTATTTTATTATATTTATTTATATTTATTATATTTACGATATTATTACATACTTAACGTAATTATAGATAAGATACGGTTTGTTCTGGTTCGCAATTCTGAACAGTTCTAGAACTACTGCGCAATCGAACTCGCTGTTTGGTGTTTTGGTTACAAATGTTCTGAATTTTTGATTATATGTTTTGATTGTTGCAGAAACTAATTCGAAATTAGTCTAGAGCCGTGTTAGCAGTTCTTGCTCCTTAGCGAGTACCGGTTCAGAATTAATAGTTCAAGCTTGCGCACTATGTGTATGTTTCGACATTTTTGAACGTTGGTAAACAGTTGGTCTCTAAGTAGCTCTAAGTCTCTGATAAACATAATCTAAATAAGATATATAGAGGATTTGAAGTAAAATATTTGAGTGTATTAATTTAACTTACTTTTGCATAAAAGGGTGGCAACTGCAAATAAATTAAAGGTAAACCTTATATTCAAATTTGTAAGTGATTTAATAGAAAAAAAAGGTAGTTGATGTTGAGAAAAAAAATGTCGAGGTACAATCATCGAGGTGCAGCTTTGATACTGATTTTCTAAAAATAATATTTTAAAGTAAATAATTTTATTGTGAGCAATTGAAAGTAAACGCACTATTATAGCTGCGTAAATTTTACCAAATTGTCAAGCTAATGTCATTTATGTTATGATTAAATGCTGACACTGACACTTCAAAAGTACTGTATACATTAGATAAATTTTGAAATTTCGACATGCCAACATAAAAAAGTGTTAACTTTCAATTGCTCACGATAGTACATAGTTTATTTTTTACTTAAGTATTATTTGTTCATTTCATCCATGGCCGTAATAACCGGTCATTATAACCTATAACGCCCGGTAATTTATTTTCAGTTTTTAATGTTGTGTAAGTATATAAATAAGACCCGAGAAGAAAGGATATACATTATACAGAACTAATAATTTTAGTTTTTAACAAAGTCTAAAGAAACAAGCAAAACTTTAGCATTCTTTAATAAAATTAAGAATATCTAAACATTGACAACTTGAAAATATCAAAGTGTCAACAACTGTCATTTAAAATACGTAAAATTGCATAGTTGCTTATTTTCAACAATTTCTAAAGAAAGAATCACATTTTTAACATTATATAGTAAAATTAAAAATACAGGTATCGAATTGTCCTGAAAAATTATGTGATCTGAAGCTTTCCAAGTTTGTTAAAATTCTTAGAGGGAAAACATCTCTACTTTGACAAGCCAACGAGGATTTATATGATGCTGTAAGAAAATTTAATATCATGCTGGATACTCTATTCTTAGAAGAAATGTTTTCCTCTATGTATCCTTCTGCTATAGATGCACTTTTCCATTTCTCACGCATCTTCACTGTCAACGACATGATAGTTGACAGAAATCTTGGAACCTTTCCAACATAATTTGAATTTTCAGCTTAAGAAATTTATATTTCGTTAAAAATAAAATCTTGTCTGGACCACTGGCGTTATGGCAATTATATTGCTCTCGGTCGACATTCATCCCTCGGGCTGAATTAACGTCGACCTCAGAGCAATGTAATACCCATAACTCGAATAAATAACTATTATATCATATTTTTACCCTTATTATTCATGTTTTTCTATTTAATAATTCTAGGCGAGCAATTATGAGCTAGTAAAGTTTCAATGTGTTTTGGGTTCACTCAAATTCAGAACAATTCTGGAATTAACAAAACTATGCGCATCAGTTTTACGCAGTTCTATTACTGTTCAGAATTACACACCAAAACAAACCTATTGCTTTTGATAAAGATTAGCGATATTAGATATCTCAAATTACCTGCACGATCGCCAAGGTTAACCCGGCAACTTCAATATAATAGGAATGCTTTCTCACGAAAATTCCAAATGCATCCAAACAACCTTCATCGTGAAGTATTTTACTTTCATTAAGAAAGTTACTATAACAGGAAATAGGTATTTGAATGTGCACCTTCTCCCAATCTTTAGAGTTTCTTGCACCACAACAATTGAACTGAAATTTAATAATGAAGATTATAATTAAGAACATATAAGAACTTCTATTATAACAAGTAATTTGAAACATACTTGAATAGGTAAAACCTCACCATATTTTATATAAAACAAAAACATTTTTAATTAATATAAAAATATTATTAAAAGTGGAGAACACAATACAAGCGGCGCTGAATGTACTTTTACGCTCTGTCTTAATAACTTTTGTAATGTAATAAGGGTGTTATTTATGGTGAAACTGTCCAGCAGCATGTACTGACGATGCTGTAGTAAGATGAAACACGTGTCTGCGTAACTGGAGAGATACTTTCTCCCATATAAGACACACTTGTATTGTGTTCTCCACACCTGATTTTTAATAATATTTTTGTGCTATCATAGGTTTGTCTTTTTATGCAAATATTATTTGGGAATAGGAACTGGATGAATTTTGAATTTATTTGATTATAAAATACCGCGAATTTTAATTAATTTGGTAAAGTTACATGTACTTCCGAAGAAAAATTCCCAATGAACTAATGTGACTAGTCTTAAAAACATACTTAAATGAAATGAACGATAGATAGATAGACAGATTGCTTGAGGTGGTCATAAAGCCTATTTCACTGCGACCTTTCTATGTCTATTGTGGTCCTCATGGCTCGGTAGAGTACTTTCTCTAGTTCCGCTTTTTTAATTAAGCAACTTCGACAGCTATTCTTTTAAATACAATTCCGCTTTAGGATACTGATCTTCCATTTGTCAGAACTGCGTTCATGGCAAACCTTTGCATTGGCATAGTACATGAATGGTGGTTTCCTCTTCCTTTTTGCAGAATCTATATATCGTTTCTTCTATCAAGCCTATCTCCTTCTTCTGTTTTGACTTGGACGCCAGCACGTCCAGGGACTTGACCACAGTACTCTTTGTACCACCCCCAAGAGATCTATCAGTTCCACTCTGTTATTCTTGTGTCCTCGATAAAAGTCACTATGCTCCTCAGGGGAAGTTTGAGTACCCTCGAAGGATCCAATAGATCTCTTCCGAAACGTTTCTGTCTGAGGCCCTTCAGTTCCTCACATATATTACATGAAGGGTAGTTTCCTCCTGTTTTTCACATCTCCTACACCAGGGCTGGCTAACCAAGCCCATACTGTACAGATGTTTCTTTAAAGGACAATATCCGGTTATTACCTGGTAATTATTTTAATTTCTTTTTTGTTACTACGAATTAGGTTGGCTTTAGTACGGAATTGACCTTACGTTCTGGCCATAACCAGATCTTCCTTTATCAAGCCCATGTTGTTCATATGTTTGTTGACCTTATAATTAGAGTCAGAAAAGAGGGGCAAGTTTCAGTGCAGTGCGGAGAAGAACGTGGAGGGGCCTAGCGGCCGTATCAAGGCGAGCGATTAGTAACGTTTACGTACTGGCATCATTTATGTTCGTGACTTTCATGAGTGAACATAGGCGATGCGGACGCATGAATGTTTACACATAAAATAATTATAAGAAATATATTATATAACGTGCTGAAACACTTACTGTTTTAAAAAGCTTCCATGAAATCACAAACTGGGTGGCATCTATTAAATATATGAATCAGTAAATATGTTTCCACACTTGTTTCAGTCAAATGAGCACGGCGTGCGGAATAAATATTTTTCAATGATGAAAACGACCGTTCCACATCGAGTGATATTATATTTGCAAATTTAAAATAACCCTTGTGACAACTTAATGGATCTTTCGACGCACCTTCACAAATTTGTCTTAGTATGAGAAAATTTAAATCCTTGTCAATCACACTTTCAAGTATTCGTATTTCACACTCAATCATCATCCACAATTTTAATAGAATCCACAAACGACATCGAATCATTTTGTAATGTTTCAGTTCCCTCCGCTAGTCCATAGTAGTTCTTGCGAATAGTTTCTAAATCACTGTTTACCTTACTGTCTTGAAACATTTTCTGGCTTTTCTTGATAGCTCCGACGTTTCTCGGATCGAATTGTAAAACTACCTTCTTTACATCATCAACATGTTCGCAGTAGTAAAACGCAGCCTGTTACCATGTTCCCCAAGGCTTAGTAATCGGCTGTAGTGGTTTAGGTACTGTGGGACAGTTCGTGAATTTTTTTTTGTACGTTTTGGGGACTTTAGAAACACTACCTTCGTATGAGCTAGTAAAGCATTTACTGATGGATAACATTTAGGTATCAATTGCGCCACAAGGTTTAAAGCATGGATTTTACATGTTACATGTAACAGACTGCCATTCTCTTCTTTAAGAGATCGGCCTAAGGAAAACATGTTCCTGGCACCGTCACTCACAAACATTAAAAGTTGGTTTGTTGAAACTATAAATTTGTTCAATGCGCTCAACACCACTTTTAAAATTGCATCGCTAGTACATTTTGCAACTCTTTTGGAAGCAAGTAAGATAGAGGATGACGGTTCAAATTCTTCCATTGTACGTACCATCACATTCACCACAGAATTTTTTTGCCCACCGGTTGTTTCGTCCACACATAACCACAACTTTTTATCTTCCAATTCTGATTTAATTCTTCTTTCAACATAGTCACGAGCAGATGGCATAATGTTTCTTATCGATGACCGACTTGGTAATGTATAATCAGAATACTTGCTCCAGAAGGAAACAAATGCTTTTTGGTCTAGCAAAGTGAACGGTAGATTACATATAATAAAACAAACACCTATGTCAAATGTTAATTGTTCGCTGTATTGTTTGCCACAAATTGCAGAACAGTGTTTTATACTTTTTAGGTGACGTTGACACTTCCACCTGCTGGTACACGTCAAATAGTCGTCGCACTTTACACATTTAATTCCATCGCCTTCGTATTCAAAATCCGGCATATTCGCTATTACGTTTCTTGGTTTCTTCGAAATACGCCGTTTCCGAAACGTACCTAAATGCGACATTTTCTAAGTATGTGTGTACTGACATGCACTCACAACGACCAGTGGAATAATACTGAACAAGTGTGCTTTGATACGGACGCTTGAGTTTCCGTGCCGCGCGCTTCTCCCCTTTACGTTGCTCTCGGCACTGCACTGGAAACTACCCCTCTTTGCCGAGTCTACTTATAATGCCCCATTAATAGGCCTACGATGACGATGAATGAATGACATTTATGACTTTTAATTAATAAAGCAATAATAAACAAATGTTATTATAGATAATTGCCATAGCTCAGAAAACTTAATGCATCATATCTATTATACAGTGTGTCCTTGAAAGAAAAAGAACGTATGATAAATGGAAAGATTTAATTATATAGAATATGAATCCAAAATATTTCTTGCAAAATTCCTCGCAAACGCGAGAAAAACTATTTGTAAAAAGATATTTATAAAATATTTGTCCCGCCACTGCATTTCAAGAAGTTCATGCTATAACGTAAATAGGAGAAGGTGTACGTTGAATATGATTTACATTAACGGTGACACCGGAAATGCTCGTTGAACTTGTATGTATAGGGAACGTTTTCCAAATACTTGAGCCCCATCTTACACGTGTATCATGGATGTCGAGTTCCAGTTAAGGGAAACAGATAGATTGTTAACAAATTACAAAGATTGTGGACGTGAAAGGCCCCGTAGAGCACACATCATATTTCTATTTTTATTGCAATGAAATCATTGAAAGAATTAAGAAACGTTTATAAATTATTTACGGCTGACATTTTCGTACGTAAATATTGAGGTTACAGAACCCTTAACATACAAAGCTGTTTAAACAATGTTATATTGTAGAGTTTTTATCGACGTATGTATGTGTACGTTCAATAGGGGTATTATTTAAACACATTCTAAATCCATAGGCGGCACATAATCAATTTTCAGGGGGTTTTTAATTTTGGCGTTTGCGTCGTAATCGAAATTTTTTGGATTTATGTTCTATATAATTGTATCTTTCCATTTTTCATACGTTGCCTTTTTCGTTCAAGGACACCCGACAGACAGCGCAAATGTATAGAACGCAATCGTTTGAATCGGTTTTAACTATATAGAATTCTAGTTAATATAAATTGACAAATCGAAAGACATTCCCGGACTTTGGGTCACAACAATCAACACAATACAGCCTCTTGGATTTTGACTCATATTTCTTATACATACCGTACTTTGAACACTATTCCATGCCAATCGAATATCGGCATTTGTATTGTACTTCGTCATAGTGGCAGGTAATTGCTCGTCTAAATATTCTTGAGCCTCTTCCTTCATGATGTATCCTGCGATTCCAGCCCCCATTTCCAAGAAGAATATTAAGGCAAGAAACGTAGTGAACTAAAAATTAGATCAGAAGTTTTTAGGACAAAGGTAAAAAAAATGGTGAAAATTCGAAAGCCGCTTGTATAAATTATACCTGATTCTCAAAATACCAAATGTTGCGCTATATTCGGCTCGTGAAGAGCCATGTATAATTTTGTGTTTGACCCACGGGGTCAAACCCTGGCAAAATAGCCACTACCCCGCAGGTAGTGACCATTTTGACCATTAATTTTATTAATATTAACTATTTTTAGTTCGATTTTGTTTAATAGTTTATTTATGTGTTTATTAACGGTAGATATGTAATTTACGACGTGCCTTTTAATGTTACTTGTTTTTTTACTTACTGGAGAAAGTTAATTTTGCAGGCTTTTCTTTGTTATATTATAAATTGTTCAATGGTTTGTTGATAACACAGGCCTGCATAAAATTTGTGATGACGTGATTTTTGTTTGTTTAGCTCAGTTTTTATATAGCAATAACTAATTAAAATACAGTTGGTCTCTATCACCCACAGATTTTTTTTGCACAAAAGAAAAAGAAAAAAATATAAAAAAAATCTTATAATAGGCGTTTTAATACATTTTAAAATGAATGTACTACTTCAAATTCTAGGTATTAACCCAATAATGATTTTCTGTTGTGGTTTTAAAGAAATTTGTTAAATAGGCTCTCATTACCTGATGTAAATCTTTTATTACATGTATTAATTTTGGACAAGATTTCCGGGAATTTTTACCTGCTAAATCCTATTTATTATGCTTTCACTTTATTAGTACTGCGAGGAAGGATTTCAAGTTTATCACTCCAAACAAAATGTATATTTTAATGTCATTTACTTCATTATAGCTCTGAGTGTCGATCAGTAAACAAGTAAAATTAATTTGTCTTTAGTGTTGTGCGTGGTATTTGATAAATAAACATTGCTTAAAAATATGTCTAGCCGGTGTTGCAAAAACAAACCAGATGATTTCTGTTATATTTGTGGATATTTCGTCTTGAAAAAGTTTAAGGGACCAATTGGTGAATTTGTCAAAAATGCATATTATGCTTATTTCAAAATCAAATTAGGAGGCACCGCACGTTGTTTGTAAGGTATGTGAAGAAGGTTTAAGACATTGGACCAAAGGGAATAGAAAAAGCCTTCCTTTTGGAACACCGATGGTTTGGAGAGAACCGCAAAATCATCATGAAGATTGGTACTTTTGTCTTTGTGATATTAAAGGGCATAATAGGAAAACTTTGAAACATATTTTGTACCCAAACAATATTAAATCAGCTATCAGACCAGTTCCTCACAGTGATCATGTACCTATACCTATACCCCCCAAAGTAATACAAGAAGATATTGAACCCTCTTCAACTTCCGGCTCCATACAGATGGATAGTGATTTTGAACCATCAACCTCAGGTCAAAACCCACCTCAGCTATTTTCACAAGCCGAACTGAATGATTTAGTAAGAGATTTGGGACTTTCAAAAGATCTTTCTGAAGTACTGGGGTCTAGGTTGAAACAAAAAAATTTGCTTGCCCCAGAAACTACCTTCAGATCTTCCTTTAGCTGAATATGACAGAAAAACAACCAAACGAAGTTTTTCTGAAAAACGGAAACGTTTTTTTAAGAAGCATAAAGAATAAATAACTATTTCTAATAGTTTCTATGTGTATATTTTTGTATTTTTTTAAATATAATATAAAACTAGGTTATAAACGAAATAAATCGTGTTTTTTCTATATTTTTTGATTTTACTGGTTTGAAAAATAACCTTACGTGATACAAAAAAAAATGAAAGCAGATTTGAAATCAGCGCTACCCAATTACTAGAAAACAGTTAAAATTTTTAAATCAACATTTAAAGAGTTGAAAAATGCAGGCCTGTGTAATCTATGTGTTAAACTATAAAATGGCGCTATTTTATTCGAATTTTTCATAGAAAAAAACTCGAATAAAATAGCGTCTTAAAGTGTAGAAAGAATATTTACAATTACATTACCTCGCGAAAACGCAATTAATTTGTATAAAAAGGCGACATTTTATTTTCCACGATTGTTTTAAGTCTGCATGTATTCTTGTACCTGTACAAGTAGGTTTTCTGTTTATATGATAACTTAATTTGTGGTATTCTTTTTTGATTGTGATATCTAAAAAGTTCAATTTAATATTATTTTCGAATTCTGTTATCAATTCAATTTTTTTATTGATTGTGTTGAAGTAGTTACTTAATTCTTTTGCTTGTCTTTCAGTGTCTATAAATATACAGAATATGTCATCTACATATCTGGCCCAGTGTAATATCTGTTTTATGTTTTTATTATCTCTCATGAAAGTCATGAATAAGGCTTTTAAAATGTGCTATGTAAATATCTGCCAATAAGGGGGTTAAAGGTAGACTGTTAGTTTGTTTATAATAATAATAATTCTGGCTTATGCACTTGTTTATCATTTCTATGAGTTTAAGTTTTTCTATGCTATCTATGTCACTTTCATTAATGTCTTTTTTTAATATACTCTTAAGTTCATCAATAGATGTGGTTGTCAAATACCTTTTGACGTCTAACGATATTAATTAAGTTTGGAGATATTTCTAGTTTATTTACTTGTTCTATTAACTCTAAAGTATTTTTGATATCTTTCTCCAATTTAAAATTAATCTTGTTAAAGAGTACATTATTCATATATAATATATACCGAGATATCAAAAATTATCTTGGTCAACGGTAGTCATGGAGTGAAAAACGTCTGTCTTAATTTATATCGTCCTTTTAAGAGAATTCTGATAAAAGGTTCGTGTCATACTGACATTAAGATTAATATATTGACAAATTTTAACGTCAGTATGCCACTTAACCTGAAAATTTTATCAGAATTTTCTCAAAGGGGTGATATAAATTAAGACGTTTTTCACTCCATGGCCACCGTTGACCAAGATAATTTTTAATATCTCGGTATATTTGGGCGTATTAATGTATGATGCTACCAGTCTCATAGGAATGTTGTTTTTGCATAATTTCGTCTGGCCATATAGAAGAGGTATACGTGGATTCATTATATTTTGTTTTTTATCTTGTAGGCTGTAATTTTTTAACACTTTCTTTATTTGTTTTTAATTTTTTCTAGTAGGGTCTTGAATATCTATATACGAGGATGTATTGCAAAATTCTTAGCCTACTATAGAAGTAAACGAAATTTGAATGTCAAAATATTTTATTATTCAACATACTCTCCTCCTAAATTAATACACTTAATACAGCGATCCTGCAACGCCTCTAGACCTTTCAAAAAGAAATTTTTATATTGCTCTGCAAACCAGGCCTCCATAACTTCTATCACCTTTTCGTTGGTATAAAATTTACGACCTTTTAAACTTTTTTTCAGTTGAGAAAAGACATGATAGTCGGTCGGAGCCAGATCTGGTGAATAAGGCGGGTGTTCGAGTAATTCGAACCTTAAATCACGAATTGTTTGCATGGCAACATGCGATTTGTGTGCAGGGGCATTGTCCTGCAAAAACAATACACCTTTGGGCAACTTTTCCCATCTTCGCTCCATAATTTTTTCTCGCAAAGTAGTCAGTAACGTCGAATAATATTTCCCAGTTATTGTTCTACCCTTATTCAGAAAATCAATCAAGATTACTCCATGGCAATCAGAAAAAGCTTAAGCAAGAACTTTTCCAGCAAATTTTTGACCGCGGAACTTTTTAGGCCTTGGAGAACCAGAGTGTCTCCATTCCATCGATTGTTGCTTTGTTTCTGAGTCGTAGAAATGTACCCAAGTTTTATCCATAATAACAATACGGCTTAAAAAGTTTGCATCACTTTCAAATCGAGCACAGATTGAAAGCGATGCTTCCCCCTTACACGCTTCTGGTCAGCATTCAGACAATTGGGGATCCATTTTGCAGAAATTTTTCTCATGCCAAATCAACGTGAACTATATGATGGATACTCCAATTTTTCGATTTTCACAATTTCGATCGACATCCTTTTCTTTCAAATTTTATTGCGCAACTTTGGCTTCACTTATTGACGTGATACTTTACACTGATACTTCTAATATGTTACTTTTCATTGCTATGGTATCGCAATATTTTTTTTATCCACGGAACCGGTCTAGGCTAACTATATATCAATACCCCCACGTACATTACATAGTAAGTTGTGCCCTTTCATTTAGTTAAATAAGATCTTGCTTTGATAATAGTAGAAATATCCAAACAATATTGTTAGAAAAAACAAAATAAAGCAGCGAAAATTATCAAGTGTTTTTATAATTTGTATTAAGTATAGCAAACGCCAATTAAGTTGGCGCGAGGAGGGGGTGCGCAGAAGCCGTTTTTAAAAACGTCCACCCCTGACGTTTGACAGAACATATTTTGTAATGTCTTTGCTAGGGGATCATACACGCTCAGAGGTTAGAATTATCTGATATTTGATGTAAAACCAAATACAAATCGCCCCACTACTTCTAATCCTGCGCGAACTTACCCCTTCTCGCGCCAACTTAATTGGCGTTTGCTATACATATATATACACAATATAGAAGACCGTCTGCAATAGCCATTAACAAGAATTGAAATAGTTAGAACATGCATGGAGAATGGTACCAAGAACTATTTATTTAATGATTTACTGGAAGCCAGGAGGTAAAAGCCGACCTAGAAAGATATGCCTGAGGAAAATTAGAGCAAGGTATGAGTAATTAGTTATCAATAGAAAACAGGAAACAAAAACAATGAAGATAAGGAAGTATATATTACAGATGATCCGCCCCACACCAATGGATACAGTATAGGCCGCATAACTCCAGGAGAAGTGTTTAGTTATTATTCTATCTATATATACGTTGGATAATCCATTCAGGAAATATTCGATTACAGCTTTGCATTAATTGATACGAGGGTTGATATGTATGTACCTGGAGATGAAGACAATATTCTATCGTGACAATTTTCTTACTTTAAGTTTCTGTGACATATTACAGTGCCATCTCCAAGTTTGGTTCAAATCGCTTAACATTTGTTACTTTTACATTCGCTTAAAGAAGAGAAAATGAGTAATTTGAAGCTTGAACGCAGAAGCGTCATGAAATTTTTATCAAAAGAAGACAGTAGCCCGAAGAATATTCTTGAGAGAATGGTGACAATGGTGTATGAAGAAAATAGCTCGTTCTATTTTCAAGTCAAATTTTGGTGTAAGCCGTTCCAATGGATCAGAGAATCCATTCATGATGATCCAAAGTATGGAAAACCTCTAGAAGTACGAACTGATGAAATCACGAATAAAGTTGAAAATTTGGTGTTGACTGACCGCCGAGTAAAAGTTTCAGATATTGTTAGTGAAATGGTGTCGGTACGATGGAGTCCCAGGCTGCTCAGTCTCGAGCAAAAATTGTGTATAAAACTTGGGTACACTACTAGGATCCTCCTACGAAACGAGACTCTATGCAATGGGTTCATAAGGGCTTTCCACCGCCCAAGAATGCAAAAACACAATTTTTTGGAGAAAAGTGATGGCCACAGTTTTCTGGGACGGGAAAGGAATTTTCTTAATTAAGTATATGCCAAAAGGGACTATAATAACGGGAAATATCTATAAAGACACAATTAAGAACTTGAACACGACGGCTATATGCGAAAAAAGACCCACAATTTTGCTCAGAAAGCTCTGCTTCTGCACAACAACTGCAGAGTGCATAAGGCACGAATTGTTCAAGCAATAATCAATGAATGCTTCTTTGAGGAATTACAACATTCACCCTACAGTCCTGACCTCACCCCCTGTGACTATTATCTCTTTCCAAAACTCAAAAAACATTTGAGAAGGCATCGATTTTTATCGATTGACGACGTGAAAAACGCTGTGGGGTCGTATTTTGCGGAATTACTAAAATAATTTTTTCGAAGGTACAGCGTTATTGAAGAAACGTTGGATTAGGTTTTTAGTGTTAATGGTTCTTCCGTTGGAAAATAAAAATTGCCAACGCTTTCTAACTCGTTTCTTTCATAGCTAGGTAGATAACGTAAAAATACTCTCCTTGTCCTATATCTTTTGTGAGAGCTAATATTGAATTGTGCCATACCCAATGAGAATATTCAAATAATTGCAAAAGATTGTGTTATTTACTTTATATCAACACTCGGGATTGCGCAAAGCTTGCTCTAAGGATCTAGTATAGTCTCTTCAGTTTCTTCAACATCAGTTCGTTATAGACAGTTTTACCAAATCTCGAGATTTACGATTGAAGTTTCTAATTTTTTTAAATTTTCTGTGTTTGTTCGTTAGTACAAGCACAGTAAAGTACGGTATCTAATGAATAATGAAACGCATCTTGAGCTCGTTATTGTATTCTTGGCGATTAATCATACAAGTATTAATATAATTAAAAAAAGGATATTCTTTTTCAGTGGAAATTTACAAAATACTATTTTCTTGAGTACCTACTTATCTATGCTACAAAATAATAGAAACTAACAAAACAGTACAATTATTTAAAAACATTAAGATGCAGTGTATATATAAAGTGCTTACTTACGGTCAAATTCATACATGAATTTTCTGTTAATATTCCAAAACATCCTACGAAGGCAATTGCGAATATAATACCTCCCAAAATCATCAAAAAGTCCGGAGCATATAAGTATTGTTCGGTGACAAAAGGCTCATACGAATAATAGAATTTCTTTACGTACATACCCAACGAGGCTGCTACAACACCAGATACCTATAAAAGCGTTAGTATGGTTTACATATTGGTATACAAATAGTAATACATAGATATATCTACATTCCCTGGTCAATTTATTAAGACCGTCTTAGAAATTTAAATTTTTATGTGTGATAATACGTCTAGAAAGGGTAATGTGTATTTGTAAATTCAATTAAAAAAAAAACACTACAAGTTAGAAAAATATTTTTTTAATTTTTTTTTGGACAAAGTTTTGGAAAATTAAGTGCTAAAGATTATGTTGTCCAAATGTTCACTCCAACTGCTGGTACTCCTCTAACCGAACACGGAAATTAGCCGCCACGCGTGTACACATCTTTTTGAAAACAGCGGCAATTTCAGGATATTGTGCTTCAATTGCAGTAGAGTTTGTGGTTTGTTTGCATAGACTTCCTCTTTAAGGTATTCCCATAAGAAATAATCAAAGGGTATAAGATCGAGGCTTCTTTGTGGGCCGGTTATGGTGCCTCGACGAAAGACCACTTTTTTCGGGAAAAGTTTATTGACAACCTCAAGTGATTGGTTTGAGTTGTGGCAAGTGGCCCCATCTTGTTGAAACCGTGTTTCCACATTTAAAATATTTAAATTTCTGCAGTTGTGGAACCAAAAAGTTTCTTAACACGTCGCAATACCGTTCACTGGTTACCATAAGTGCTCGCCCTCGCCGGTTTTCAAAAAAATAAGGCCCAATGGTCTCTTCGCCAGATATGGCAGCCCACACAATAACTTTTGGATTATGTAATGGTCGTTCATGTTTCTGTCTTGAATTTTCGTTTGCCCAGTAGTGGCATTTGTGTTTGTTTACGTGACCATTTAAGTGAAAGTTCGCTTCGTCACTAAACAGAATGTTTTCAAACGTTGGGAAACGAAGTATTTTATTTGCAAAATTCAGCCGGAGAGGATAGTTGGTAACGTTCAGGTTTTGAACAAACTGAATTTTGTATGCTGTAAGTTGTAAATCTTGCTTCAGAATCTTGTGCAACGACGATTTTTTAATGTTAAGTTTTTGATTGCGTTTACGAACTGATTGAGACGGATTTTCACGCACTGAAACTATCTTTTTCAATCGTTTGTTGGCTTAGGACAGAGCACGGGCGACTTTGATTGACAATTTTTACAGTCGAACCGGTATTTTCAAACATTCGAATTCATTTTCTGCTGGTATCGTTCTTCGGTGCATTCCGTACGTTAAATTCTGCACGATATAAACGTTGAGCTGTGACTATCGAATCTCTATTGCGATAATAGGCGCGTACGCAAAAAGCGCGATGATCTCCCCCGCATACTTCCATGACTATTATAAAAGAACAGTGCAACAACCTATCCTTACCGCACCCCTCCAAACCGTGCCGTTACATGGGCGGCGCAAATACAAATATCCCCTACCCTTTCTAGACACCTAGTATAACTTATAAATACCTAAACTAAATTAGATAATACCCTCACTATATAGATTCATGTTCAAAATTAACGCGCCACTCAAATAATTCGATATAATTTTTACACAACTGTTTTATTGGTGAATTAATTTTTAGGGGTAGTCCCATAACTGACCGTCTTATTACCGACCGCAACAAAATTTTACCTGTTTCGGTGCCTTAACTGACCGCGATCATTTTATTTTGTGAAACGAACCCAATCTATTTAGGTAATAGTCTCATTACTGACCGTAAGATGAATTGACCCATGATATAATTAAAAATTCATTTAATAAAGTCGTATGGAAAATTACTCCATTAGAATCACATTTTTGGATATGTTACTAGCATACCTATTCTTCTTATCTCATGATATAATTAAAAATTCATTTAATAAAGTCGTATGGAAAATTACTCCATTAGAATCACATTTTTGGATATGTTACTAACATACCTATTCTTCTTATCTCCCCCCCCCCTTCCCTCGCCCCGGCTAATGGCTGGTTTAAGCAACTGTTCCAAAGCTCCGAATGCAGCCTACACAGATGTGGAAAAATGCAAATCCAACTGTAAAAAGCGCGCTAGGGAAGAACTGACATCAATACCAAAAATTTTTGAAGAAGAGTTCCATCAATCCAACAATTCCGGGTTTCAATTTGTCACCGAAATGCCGGATTATACATCAATGAAATCTACTTTATATCGTCAACGAAATAAAGCTCTAGGTGTACCAGTTTTACCTAAAACATAAACTGAACTTTTAATTCCAGAAAACTTGGTACTATTTGAGGATGGACATAACTTTGTGTTATTTGATACTTTAACTGATGAAAGAATTATATGCGTTGGAAGCCAACTCGCTATAGAATCGCTTTCAAGAGCAAAAATCGTTTTTTGCAGATGGCACTTTTAAAAGTTGCAATAAACTGTTTCACCAGTTATATTCATTGCATGTAGACTTGGGTAGTACAGACCGAGAAACCAGAGTTAGGCCAGCGTTATATGTATTACTCCCTAATCGAAAGAAATCCACATATACGAAACTGTCTTCCCTCATTAAAGAAAATATTCCCGGTTTTTATCCGAAAATCTTTAAAATGGATTTTGAAATTGCTGCAATATCAGCTTACAGAGAATGTTTTCCGAATTCGAAGCTAAACGGTTGCAATTTCCACTTTAATCAGTGTTTATGGAGAAAGGTTCAGGAGCTTGGACTAGTGAAACAATACAAAGAAGATTTAGAAGTGCGAACTCATTTTAAATTAACAGCTAGAGCTCATAGAGGCTCATCTACCACCTACTTTGACTGACGAAGGCTGGCTGCATGTTATGAAAAACTCTCCTAACAATGAACAGATAGACAGTTACAACGATTACTTTGTAACACAATGGTTAAAAAACGAGACAATTCAAGACATGTGGATATGCTACAATCAACGACACCGAACTACGAATGTATGTGAGTCATGGAACAGCCGCCTTAATAGAAATATTGGAAAATCCCATCCGAATATTATAGAGCTAATCAAAACTCTAAAAAAGGATTCTACTCATTATGATATTTTACAACAAAGAATCGAACATAATTTATCTTCTAAACAAAGAGCTGGAAAGTATATTTTATTAGACCGAAGAATCGAAGAGACTATGAAGCAGTTAGAGCAGACAAACAGAATTGATATTGCGCTACGACAGATAGTACATATAATTCCATTATAAGGCAAACTTAAGATTAGATTGTAAATATTCTGTACATATCATTTTTGAATGACGAATGGCTTATGCTGAATACTGTAAATACTTTATAAAAATTATGTACTACAGACGAATGCAAAATGCAGAATTTTTAACCACGCCGAAATTTGTTACAAATTCTGCCAGTCCTAAGCCTGGATAAAGTGGGAAGGAATTTTCTTATTTTTACATTTTAACATTGAATTTCTTACTAAAAGCTTGCCTCACCTCTATAATTAAACCCTTATTAATATTGACGGTCAGTAATGTAACTATTTAATCTTCCGCAACCCCTATACAAATTTGACCAAATTACCGCGGTCAGTAACGACACTCGGATACGCGACGGTCAGTGATGGCCCTAAGTCAATTTTTAACATCGTAAAACAGTTAATTGAAGATAATTATAATTTTTTTAATGGAAACTTATTAAAAAGAATGATAAATTACATTAAATTACAAATTCAGAAACCAAACGATATTTTTGAAAATCTTAAAGGATTCTAATAACAAAAAAAGAATGGAGCGAAAAAATAAAAGTTAATAACGCTTGACACCTCCCCTAGCTCTGATAATTGCTTGTATTCATCGTAGTAAGCTCACTATCAAATTTTGGATTACTTCTTGGGAATATTATCCTACTCGAAATTAACGGCTTGTTCCAATTCCTGGAGATTAATAGGAGCTGGTAAATGTCGCCTTTCTGATCTTTTTAGAGTATCCCATACGTGCTCTATTGGATTTAAATCTGGACTTCGTAGTGGTCAGTCCATGACTTCAGTATTGACCTATTGTAAATAATCCAAAACTTGTCTAGCGATATGGGGCCTCGCTTTATCTTGCGTGAAAATGAAATTGTTTCCTATAAATGGTGCAAAAGGCATTACATGGTTCTGAATAATGTTCTTGAGGTAGTATTCAGCATTCATTGATCTTTGGCGAATAGGGATTAACTCTGTATAGGCGTTAAAGCAAATAGCTCCCCAGAACATTCTTGATCCACCACCAAAGGGCTCCCTTTGAGAGATTGTGTAGTCATGATATTTTTCAGCAGTTCGTTGTCATACTTTTTCGCGACCATCTAGTTATTTTAAATTTACTTTGTCTCGTCCGAACACAAACCTTGCTTCTAATCTTCAACTGTCCAATCTGCATGATATCTGGAAAATCTCAAACGTTGTGGTCTGTGTGCTGCGGTAAGTAATGATCCAACAGCAGGCCACCTACTATTCATGTTACTTCCATCAACCTTCTCTTTATAGTTAAAGCATAAACTCCGACGTTTCTGACCGTTTCGAACTGGCTACTGGATTATGTGCTTGTTATTCGCCTATTTTTGAAACCTTGCAGTTGCAAAAAATGATCATCTCACTCACTTATTAGTCGTTTTCTACTTTGAACTTGTCTTCTTGAGTGCGATCTGACTTCCTTAGATCTTCTGACCATTCGACTTCGACATTCGACTGACTGTCGAATGGTTAACGTCCAGCAAATTAGCTACATAACGTATTGTACGTCCTTCTTCTAACAAAGTTAGAACACATTTATCGCTGGTTAAATGATGTGGTCGGTTCATGATTTTGAATTTAAACTTTATTAACTTAAATTTTATACACGCAAAAAAATTAACAAACTTGTAATTAAAACTTAAATGATGCTTGAACTGTAACTTCGACTCAAGAAAATCTGTTTAATAAAACTTGACATTAACTTTCGGCTTTTTTTACCAGGAACGCCAAAATTACCTTGCAGTGAGATAAAGCTACTAGATTTTGTTCACATAAAAACAAAAGTATTTAGAAAATACAAAAATTATAGAAAATATATCAGAAACATTGAGTGCGTTAATTTCGAACATGAGTTTATTTATCGAATGTGTTCTATGAATATTTTTTAAAGAAATTGACTTCACATTAACTACTCTCTACCTACTATTGTTAATCCTTTCTGTTAGTCTCTTTTCTATTGTTAGAAGATTGTTATCGTATTGTTGTTATCTTTCGATAATAATTAAGTTTATCTTTTTTCTGACGCCAAGAAGGCTTACTTGATATTTTGTTCGTGTCGAATTGGCTTATATCTGAACCACGCTTCTTCATAATGAGTAAAACGAAGGAGACATCAAATGAAAAACAATATGTATTTCTGCACTAATAGAGATAAATATAAGTGAAAATTGCAAAAAAGGAATTTACCAACGAGTTGCTGCTTTAATAAAGAAAAACATCCACAGTGCTAGTGGAAGATCATTTTCCGGTCAAAAAAGACCTCTTCCAATAGAAATAAGTGCCGTAACTAATTTGTATTCTCTAGTCAATAGATTACGAAATTATTTCTCGAAGAATGCAGAAGCGAATAATTGATTGGGGGTTATATGAAGACTATTTAAAATGTAGACAACATGAAAAACTGTAGTTGACACGAAGTAAACGCTATATGTTCTCTTCTCGGCCTGACAGAAAAAAATAAGTTTTGAAAATTTTATAATTTGTATTTTTACATATAATTTCCATCAACTTGATGCATTTATTACAACTATTAGTAACTCTATACTCTTGCAAAAATAATCTTACGTTTTCCCCTAAAAATGTTGCATTACGACTGTTTGCAACTCAATAACGTCATGAAAATAACGTGCCATAAGATCTGTCTTTAAATAGCTAAATAAATAATTGTCACTAGGAGCTAAATGAGGATTATACAGTGGATGTTCATTTTTTAAAAGCTACATTCGCGAATCGCGCCCTTTAAAACTGCAGCAATATGAAAGGGCGTTTGCTATATAGTCATCGAACGCCTTTCGCAGGTATATGATTTATGTCTCCCCCTAGCGACAGCCAAACGTCGTTTTCAAATCCGTATGTCAATACTGGTAACGTGAAGAGAATTTTCTTTATGTAATGAAAAAGAAAAAATTTAAAAGAAAGCTATTCATAAAGTCTTATGTATAAATATGTTTACTTTTATCTTTGTCTATGAATAATGAAAGTCCCTTTTAAAACGTTTTATAGAGAATATACTTTTTTTACTTTTAATTTTTTTCTATCACAAGATAAAAAATTACTTTTTCAATAAATTAGATCGAATTTATAATATGTATTAATTTATAATTGTTGCTCAATTTGTCAATATCATACATATTTTACCAAAATTTAAAACGCTAACTAAATATTTGAAACCAAAATTCTTTATAAATTCATATATATACAGGGTGTCCGGGAAAATGTGGGAAATCTCTCGGATGCAGATAGAACATGAAAAAATAAGATGACAAGTTCCTACAAATGTTTTTCCTACAGGCTCTTCCTACGGAGTTATGCGTCCTTGAAGGACGCCGGTGGAAATCGGTTTTTCTTGAATTTTTTTTTAAAGTACTTAATATAATTTAATAAAAATTTATTGTGATGGGCACTAGTAAGGACCTCCTAAAATAGTGTCCTTGAAACATATTTAGCTTTTTTAGTTCATCAGGGGCGGGCTAATCTTCACAACTGAATGCCTAAATTTTTAACACCCTGTATTATAAAGATGTTCGTAAAAAATGTGCGTTTTAGTTTTTATCAGCACCACAAAAGCCTATTGCTGTTGCAAACGTTACTACGGTACGAAATAAATAAAATATCCGGCATTTTAGAAATTGTCATCTTTCACAACGCTGACACATTGATCCCCTTATTCAATATTAACTTATTGAGTTTTTGACTTCGTGGTGAATTTAATTGGGAATTTATTCGAAGTATGGAATACACGTTTATTGAGTATGCAGATATGCATCTGATGTAGGGTCCTGCGTCTTGCAATGTTTTAGAAGCCAGAAGATTATATCACGAAAGATTTCCTAATCGTGCTTTACCAAACCAGAAGACATTTCAACAAGTCGACCAACGTTTGAGGGAGAAGGGTGGGCGGTTCCAGTTAATAATGTAATACATATTACTGATGTTCTTCATAATTTTAGGAAAGTTTGGAAAAAATAGTAATGATGCTAGTGTGAGAAGAACCGTACGTACGCTGTAGATAGCAATCCATCAACGAGCACTCGCTTAATACTTCGAAAGCAATAGTACATTAAGTTCTTCGTGAACAGCTGTTATATCCATATCATTTGCAAAAGATACACGAACTGATTCCTGAACATTAGGTATCCTTGTAGAATGCAGTTTGCAAACTGGGTATTGCATCAACAACGAAATAATATGAAGTTAACAAACACTCATATGCTATTTTTGACATGGTAGGTATCAATAATCAAATTTGGTTTCAAAATTTTTTTGGGTATGTATACTTTTGTTCGTCAATAACCAATTAATATTAGGCAAAGATGAAGGTGGTGTCAGTTAGATGATGAGAAAACTAATTGATGTAAGTATTCATAAATTAGTCATCAAAAAATGAGATCTAGAAATGAACCTAGAGAAGACACGATTGGAGGAACAGGTAAAGATTTAGCCTTGGCAGGACTTCGCATTAAACACACTACATCATACATCTGAGGGTTACAATAACAACCAGGTGGACATCAAGAGAAAGATTGGAAGGGAAAAATGATAAAACAACTAGGTACATTCTTTTCTGCGGAATCACACAAGAAAAGAAAAAACAAAGAAGCAAATATACTCGACGATTTTTTAAAGTTGTGTCATATCCAAATTACTCGTGTATTTAACGACAGACCGCACTTATTTAAAGGAATACTAAACGTCTTCCAAAAAAAAGTAAACATCTATTTATCTACTACATCACTAATGCTTGAAAATACATATGTTTACTGTTATTAAAAGTTTACACCAATTACTAGCAATGCCAATGATTTTAAAATGCAGAAGAAAACAACTTGATAAGAAGTATATTTATATAGTTAATACCTATATGTATTTATATAGAATGGTGTTCAAGTATGGGCAGTAAACAAGAAGATGCGAGATATTGTTATCTTTTGAACTTGATTTCTGGAGACCATTGATGTTAAATATTTGAACAGCATCATAGGAAATTAAAGTATTTTTATTAAACCTTTTTAAACACCCATATACTCGTACAAAGGCATGTAGTTCTTAATATTCCTATTGCGTAGAATTTTCGAAGTATATTGTTGCTTCTACAATTATCTACAAATCTTAATTTATCCATTAATTGATTCTAAAGATTCTTGCTTAGCATGACTTCTTTTTAATTCAATTCACTCTAAATAAAACAGAACTATAATTTTGAAAATTAAATAAAATAAAACAATAACGTTGTTATATATACCACTTTATTCACATATACTCGTGACCGCGGTTTCGACATACAATGTCATTATCAAACTGCAAAAAGTTACAGGCCTACATAGAACTTAGAAATGACACAAAAATATATGGGGGTGGTTTATGATGTTATTTAAAATTACTACTATATACTTAACTATTATATACAACATTGGAAAAGAGGTGTATATATAAGGTCCAACTGTTCGTTTAAAACGATATCTATTGTGCTTGTGTGTCTGCTTTTGAAAACCTCTAGGGCCTCTAAAATATTTAATTTACGACCTTTCTCGGCTAAATGCAATATTTTACGGTGACCAAATGTATGTCCTTCTGTAATAAGATGGTTTGCAAATGTTGAATCTGTCTTCTTTAGTTTATATGACCTCCTGTGTTCTTTTTCCCGTATAATAAAACTTCGACCAGTCTGACCTATATATACACTTTTACAATCGTTACAGTATAATTTGTGCACTCCTGATTTATTATTAATATCTGTTTTAGGTTTTGCGTTAAAAATGAAATTACTTGTTTTTGCATATGGTTTGTAAGCTATACTAACATTACTATTATTTTTTGAAATTATATTTCCAATTTGCTCGCTTATTTTACCAAAGTAAGTTAACGAGACAAATTGTTTCAAATTAGCACTATCTTTAGGATATACTAAACTAAGGGCCACTTGTAACTGTTTTTTCTTTAGTATACTGTCAATTACGCTACTTTTATAACTATTGTTTACCGCTATTTGTTTTATAGTATTGATTTCACGAACAAAAGATTCATTAGACAAAGGAATATTTAATGCTCTATGTATCATAGAATTAAAAAATGAATGTTTGTGTGTCTTAGGGTGTAGTGAATCTTTGGGAATAATGCAATCAGTGAAAGTAGGTTTACGATATATATCAAATTCTAAGCTCTGATCTAATTTGTTTAATTTTAAATCCAGGAAGTTAATACTGTTATTCTCTTCTATTTCTACTGTAAAATTGATATTAGAATGGATTGAATTTATGTAGTTCAGAAATGTTTGTAGTTGTCTATGAGTACCCTTAAAGCAAGCTAGGATGTAGGTCTACATACCGATACCAAAATTTAATATGTTTTTTACCTAGTTGTGATGAAAGAATTTTTTCTGTAATATGCTTCATGAAAATTTCAGCTAATAGAGGACTTAGAGGTGAGCCCATTGCCAGACCTTCTGTTTGTTTGTAGAATTTGTTGTTAAATGTAAAGTAACTTTGGTTGGTGACTAACTCCGTTAGAGATATGATTTCGTGTATAACAACCGGGTTTATATTTTTCTTTACTAATATGTTTTCTATTAACCTTAAGCATTCCTTATGTGGTATTTTTTAAACTTACTTCGGTAAAATAAGCGAGCAAATTGGAAATATAATTTCAAAAAATAATAGTAATGTTAGTATAGCTTACAAACCATATGTAAAAACAAGTAATTTCATTTTTAACGCAAAACCTAAACCAGATATTAATAATAAATCAGGAGTGTACAAATTATACTGTAACGATTGTAAAAGTGCATATATAGGTCAGACTGGTCGAAGTTTTATTATACGGGAAAAAGAACACAGGAGGTCATATAAACTAAAGAAGACAGATTCAACATTTGCAAACCATCTTATTACAGAAGGACATACATTTGGTCACCGTAAAATATTGCATTTAGCCGAGAAAGGTCGTAAATTAAATATTTTTGAGGCCCTAGAGGTTTTCAAAAGCAGACACACAAGCACAATAGATATCGTTTTAAACGAACAGTTGGACCTTATATATACACCTCTTTTCCAATGTTGTATATAATAGTTAAGTATATAGTAGTAATTTTAAATAACATCATAAACCACCCCCATATATTTTTGTGTCATTTATAAGTTCTATGTAGGCCTGTAACTTTTGCAGTTTGATAATGACATTGTATGTCGAAACCGCGTTCACGAGTATATGTGAATAAAGTGGTATATATAACGAAGTTATTGTTTTATTTTATTTAATTTTCAAAATGAATTACCACAAAGTTACGGCTACCAGTATTAATTTTCTTGAACTATAATTTACTTAAATTTCTGTGCATTATATGTAATCGGCCTATTATTAATTTTATAAATCAACGCAGTATGTTTGAGTGTAAAACATAAACAGGGGAAAGATAAATCTTATCAAATTAAATTGTCATTAAGAAACTTCAGATATTTATACAAACAAGAAAAGAATTTGTACCGTATTTTGGACATGCGTTTTCGTAATAAATATTTTATAGTTTATCCTACTTTAATTCACTGCCACTCACATTGGTTTTTATAAATACTTACCAATAGAAATATGTCCAACAGTAACATAAAATACTTGAAACCAGGAAAGTTGTTTATTTGCGACATAATGAAATAATATCCTATGTATCCTATGTAGGCCTGTAACTTTTGCAGTTTGATAATGACATTGTATGTCGAAACCGCGTTCACGAGTATATGTGAATAAAGTGGTATATATAACGAAGTTATTGTTTTATTTTATTTAATTTTCAAAATGAATTACCACAAAGTTACGGCTACCAGTATTAATTTTCTTGAACTATAATTTACTTAAATTTCTGTGCATTATATGTAATCGGCCTATTATTAATTTTATAAATCAACGCAGTATGTTTGAGTGTAAAACATAAACAGGGGAAAGATAAATCTTATCAAATTAAATTGTCATTAAGAAACTTCAGATATTTATACAAACAAGAAAAGAATTTGTACCGTATTTTGGACATGCGTTTTCGTAATAAATATTTTATAGTTTATCCTACTTTAATTCACTGCCACTCACATTGGTTTTTATAAATACTTACCAATAGAAATATGTCCAACAGTAACATAAAATACTAGAAACCAGGAAAGTTGTTTATTTGCGACATAATGAAATAATATCCTATGTATCCTATGTAGGCCTGTAACTTTTGCAGTTTGATAATGACATTGTATGTCGAAACCGCGTTCACGAGTATATGTGAATAAGTGGTATATATAACAAAGTTATTGTTTTATTTTATTTAATTTTCAAAATGAATTACCACAAAGTTACGGCTACCAGTATTAATTTTCTTGAACTATAATTTACTTAAATTTCTGTGCATTATATGTAATCGGCCTATTATTAATTTTATAAATCAACGCAGTATGTTTGAGTGTAAAACATAAACAGGGGAAAGATAAATCTTATCAAATTAAATTGTCAGTAAGAAACTTCAGATATTTATACAAACAAGAAAAGAATTTGTACCATATTTTGGACATGCGTTTTCGTAATAAATATTTTATAGCTTATCCTATTTTAATTCACTGCCACTCACATTGGTTTTTATAAATACTTACCAATAGAAATATGTTCAACAGTAATATAAAATACTTAAAACCAGGAAAGTTGATTATTGGCGACATAATGAAATAATATCCAAATTACTCGTGTATTTAACGACAGACCGCACTTATTTAAAGGAATACTAAACGTCTTCAAAAAAAAGTAAACATCTATTTATCTACTAAGTACATCACTTATGCTTGAAAATACATATGTTTACTGTTATTAAAAGTTTACACCAATTACTAGCAATGCCAATGATTTTAAAATGCAGAAGAAAACAACTTGATAAGAAGTATATTTATATAGTTAATACCTATATGTATTTATATAGAAACCATACAAGGGGCGTATCATAAGTTACACAGATACGCTCTTATGAGATTATAGCTATTTATCTCTTTCTAGTTACAGAAGTAACGTATATAACTCTTATCAACTCGTACTATAACAAACAATTTGCCTGGAGCGAAATTAACTGCATCATTCCCCATCTTAATTCTTCTTGTTATAACTCATTATTTGCGTTCATTTGTTTATTTTTGTAGTCTTGCATTTTATTTTAGTTTCGTATTTTTATATCACCATCTTCTTGTAAAAACAACAAATATTGCATAACCGTGCCAATCAAATACCAACCGCAAACATTAAAGTATAATTGCCACTGAAAAACCTATTTTTTTAGTGAGCTATATTCAGAGAGCGGACTCGAGCGATTGATGATTCATAGCCCACAGGCGTCTGCCTTGTATTCGCAATAAGTTTGTTGAAAGCGGTCCGTAAGTTTCGAACAACTTGATACGTGTAGGCAGCTGCATAAGTAGCACATACATATATAACGTGTGTATAAATTGTCGCAAAAGCTACACGCAGCGACATTCTTCGTTCGGTTCTGAATAAAAAATCTTAATGTTAAAATGTCGTATCATGCTTCGTTTGTTTTCACGGGGTTCTTGAAGTTCAGACTTTTAGTGCGTAACTAACCTTTGCTCTTCGATATCTGTTAATAGAGATAGATGCAATTTAGTTTAAAGAAAAAAATTTTACTAGTATTATTTTGTAAACGTTTTCTTTTTGATTTAAAAGCTTGTTTTTAACATTTATTCATTAATGTACTTCCACGAAAAACACATTTGGCAACGTTGTAGAACAATAAGTTTGTATTTCAAAGTGAGTTCAATCAAAATCATTACTGTCAAATTTTGACATTTACGAATTTACGAAGCATGATACGACATTTTAACATTAAGATTTTTTATTCAGAACCGAACGAAGAATGTCGCTACGTGTAGCTTTTGCGACAATTTATACACACCTTGTATATGCAATTAATATGTATCTGTCAATGCACAACAGAGCGAATGTAATAAACGGTTTGATAACCGGCAGCAACTACTGCTGAAACAAAAGTAATGCTGACAAGCGAATTGCGTATCGAATTTTAATAAAAATAATTTACAAAGAACAAAACTCAAAACTATGTATTTTCTGTGTAACATTGAAAGTGTAAAACATTACTATGAACAACTAAAATTTGTTCAAGGTGTTCCTGTGTTAAATTAGTTCTTTTAGATGTTAAAACGTCTTTAAAAATAGAAAATTTCCGTTCCACATCACAACTGGTGATGGGTGCGTGATTAAAATGTTGCAAAAGTGCACCATACTTCGAATGTATATATTTTTCAATCGGCTCTGTGCATAATTGATATAATATATTCAAATTTCTGTCAATATGGCATCAACTTTTAGTCTCAGCTTTGAGAAATATTTAAATGATGAAACTAACTTATCAACATTTGGAAAATGACAAGGATGTATTCACGTATTCTGTGTAGTGCATGTGCTGCACAGATAACTTGTAGAATATTGGGATAAGATTGTTTTAATAACTCCCCTGTTTTTAACATATAAGCTGCCGCTCAAAAATAATAGCATCTTGTCCTTATAGTTGTTATTCGATGACAGAATATTATGAATACATTGATCAATTAATTCTGCAACTGTTTCACCATTTACGTGGCAATATTTTAGTTGCAATTAAGTATGGTTGATATAAAGTTGTCGGAGGAAGAATACTAACAACTACATTAACACATATCGTCCCATTACATCAGTTGCTTCGGCTGCACTCACCCAAAGATAATGACCAGATAGATGGGTTCCTATTTTTTCAATGGTTCTCAAATAACAGTTTGGTAAGTGGTATTTACGTAAAATAGATTCATCTGGTACCTATATGACGAACAGTATATTTTGTAAGAAACCACTTGAGGACTGGATTGTTAAGCTTTTTGAATGGGATATTGGCCGCCATGAAAGCTTCATACAGTTATTCGTTAAAAGTGTCAGGTGCAGATGGACATATATGTTATCCTGATGAGTCTTGATGTTATGTGTTTTAAGTAGTTGTCGTATTTGTGTCCATTTCTCTGTGACTATGATCGGTGCTATTTTAGGTGTTTTGTGTGTTACAGTGTTTGTGTTTTGTGTAGTGTTTGATTTGTCACTTACCATGGGAATGTTGCCGCTGATGGTTGGCTGGTGTATTCTGTTGCGTCATGTTCCATTACTTCCTCGGTGTTACTTTCGAGGGCGCTGTATGAATTCTTGATTTTGAGTGGTGTGGTTGTTTGGCCGGTTTTGAGCTTCTTTGTTGTGAATTTAGGGTGAATGAAGTCGTCTTCTTTTTTCTTTTCGGGATGTCTCTTGTTCTGTATTTTGTAGTGTTTTTCTTCTTTAGGCGGTTCGAGGATTTTTTTCTGTTATCTCAATTTCTATTGTCGGTTCATCCGGGTCTACCATGAATAAGCCCGGTGTTGTCCGTAGAAGATCTTCTTCCTTGTAGATCCGATCAATTATTGCCCGGGTGTCTTTAATTAAATCGGGTGGCCAGTTTCTAACGAAGTTGGGATTCAGCTTGACGCTTGTGATGGTGATAATTCGTTCGGCCATTGCTTCCGGCTTCGCTTGACGATTGTCGTCGTCGGTTTTCTCAAATTGGGTGCTGCTCGAGGCGACTGTCTCTAACAGAAATCGCAGTGAGAATGACCCCGCTCTACGACACGCGCAACATACGCACCGCTGTCGAAACAAGCGACAACGCCATTGGTTAGCGCACTACCCCCAACCAATGCCTACTCCCAAACACTAACCCACCTCTGATCCTATAAATAGTGACAGTTTCCCGGTCGCAGTCATTCTCACTGCGTCTTCTGATCCAGCAGTATTCCAGTTGAGAGAACTTACGACGAAATATCGTCAAGCGAAGTCGGAAGCAATGGCCGGGCGAATTGTTACATTAACAAAATTAATAGTGAATCCCAATATGGTTGAGCGCTGGCCACCTGGAATGCTTGAACAAACACAGTCAATAATTGATGAAACTCACAGCGAAAGTGGCGTACAACAACTTCTACAGACATCACCGAGCTTCTTCGTAGTAGACCCGGATCAACCGAAAATACAAGTCAGGATAACAGAAAACAATACCGAACCGCTCAAAGAAGAAAAAAAACACCGCCGAACACAGAACAAGAAACAACCTGAAAACAAAACTGATGACTTTATATACCCGAAATTTACAAAGAAGCCGAAAACAGACGAAACAACTATACCCATCGAAACAAAAAATTCATACGACGCCCTCGAAACCAAAACCGAAGAAAAAATGGAAGAAGAAACAACCGAATTCACCCCACAACCATCAACATCAGACAGCACACCCAGGGTAAGTGACAAAAGAAACACCACACAAAACACAAACACCGAAACACGCAATACACAACACAAAATCGCACCAATAATAATAACTGAGAAAGACAAATGGGCACATATACGACACATCAGTGGCGGCTCTTGATGACGTACGATGTGCGCTGCTGCACGGATGAGACTGCTTCGTTTAAGCTTTCATATATACAGAGAAGCAAGTAACCGTTCCGAAATCTTCCGAAATAGTTCGAAGTAGTCTCATCCGTGCAGCAGCGCACATCGTACGTCATCAAGAGCCGCCACTGCGACACATACTTTAAACACACAACATTAACACCGTACAAAACAAACTTGTGAAACCTGGTATTCACATCGAACCAAAAACTGACGAAGACTACCGTACACTTAAACACATACTCGACACAGAACACATTCAATTTTACACGTTTCAATTAAGAAGCGAAAAAACACTAAAGGTAGTTATGCGAGGCATTCCTACCTTTATCACTGACATAGACATTACAAACGACTTGACTGACCAAGGCTACCCGACATTAAAAATTAAACGTATGAACGGTAAACACGGCATACCTGCACCACTAGTATTAATTGAACTGACGAGACAATTCAAATCAATCTACAACATACACGACTGCTGCGGACTAACAATTAAAATCGAACCACTAAACAAACGGACAGACATAATACAATGCCACAAATGCCAGACTTTTGGACACCATCAAAAAAACTGTAATGTAAACTACAAATGCATGAAATGTGGAGACGAACACTCGACACACCTATGTACAAAGACGAAAACAACCCCACCAAAGTGTGCAAACTGCGGTGGTCCTCACCTGTCAACCTTCATAAACTGTCCTAACAACCCAAACAATCCTGCAAACAAAACCACACCCAAACCTAAATACATACCAGCACCACCCCCAACAACTAACCCCTGGACACAAAAACAAAAAACACAACACCTAACACATTTGACGAATTAGCACTTGCCTTAGGCAATATGCTAATAACATTACACTCGACAAACGCAACAAAAGAACAGATACAATACTTCGTAACACAAACACAGACAATAATAACACTCTACAATAATAAACATTAAATACACACACAACTGAAACGCAAAAAAAATGCGATGATGACCAGTAAACTCACACATATGACTTAAACGCAAAAAAGCGACTGACACACAGACTTTACACACACAACACAGGACCGCACAAAAACACAAAAACGCAAGATGAAATCAGACTCAAACACGTCACAACCCTGGGAGATACGAAACAACGGAGTGGAAATGGAGGCAACATCGACCACAAAACAAAATTCAAAGACTCATGAACGGTCGCAGTAGCACTAAACGACGAGAATTCAAGAAGAGTACTTCGCCCTCGCCGTTAATGATATTCACCGTAGCTGTGAACGAAACGTACGGAAGAAATTCCCTTAGCCCAGGACTTTACATACTGTGTACATAATTTGTATTATTTATGTTTGATTTTAAAAATATGTAAACTAAATTAACAAAATAATTGTCAAATAAATTTTCCCGTGTTATCCTTTCTACAGTCTATTTACGATTCCAGCAAGGCACGTCAGTCAGTAATATCAGGCGCAAAAACTTAAAGATCACTAAGATACGGGTCCTGTTATTGCTGTATTTAGGATATATTGTTACCTACCCTTCACGACTGTGTTGTCAGGGTATATGTCACGTGTCGCAACATACCGTAATCTACAAATTTTAATTTGTGGTACTAAAGTAGAAGAGGAAAAGAGCGCGACGGAGAAAACTAAAGAAAGACATATGCGAGGTTGCTAATGAATGTATGCAAGTAGATTAAGTGAGGTACGATAAGGTTCAGTCAGATTGTTGTAGAACTCATCTTAGAAATACGTATAAAATTCACCACGAATATTTACAGAAAAATATTTATTTTATGGTGTATTACTTTTATGAGGATGTACAACAAAGCTTATGTTTTCCGCGTATACATAAAATGAAATGTTAATTCTAAATTATGTAAAAAAAAATAAATATTAACTCTTATGAAAAGAAAATAAATTAACTCTTCTCCGATAATAATAAAAAATAAATAATCTAAATTAAAGGTTCAAATAATCCAGCACATTGTTCTTGGCCAACCTATAATCAAATTCTTGGGGCATGTCAGGTATTAAAGTTAAGAATGCTCTCAATATCTTTTCTCGCAATTCATTTATATTATGCATTCTTTCGTGGAGATTACTGTAAACTTTTTGTTTGATATGTCCCTATAGAAAAAAACGACAATTGAATTATTTAATTTAATTTTTGTGGATATCGGGTATGTACAGGTACATTGAGGTGTCTACATAATACCATTTTATGATTTGTGTCTTTTCTTAAGTTGTAAAAACATGTATGTTGAAATCGACTATTAATATACGCATGTAGAGAAATAAGTGTTGTACACCCGGTAAGTGTTTGTTAGGGAATAGGGCATGTTAAATGTGTGTCCACCAGGGTTGCCAGATCTGAAAAGCTAAAATACGGTATAGCAGTAGCCTTATTACGGTATACGGTGGTATAATTAAATTGAGTTACGGTATAAATACGGTGCAATTTATTGACATAATTCGGCATGTTAACTAATAACTAGAGCTGAGGATGTTTGCGGTACGGCAGGACCGTATGTAGTGCATCCCCACATTTAACTATTTATCTAAATATTCTCTGAAATGATTTGCCGGATCTCATAAATTAATAGAGTGATATTTTAGTATGCACTGGATATTGTTATTATACAAAATCATAATAGCCATTTGTATTTATGGATCATAAATAATAATACGCATGTATTTGTATTTGGTTGTGAATTCAATTTAAACTTAAAACGAATCGTAATATTTTAACGACAAGCCGTCCTTACAATACATGCATTCGAGACAAAGTGTGCAACTCTACGAATAACTTCCATAATTGATCGAAAATGGACATTTTGGAGCTGAAGTAAAGCCCCTATTCTTAGAAAATTTTATTACTGTCGTTAAGAACTATTATTATAAACAACAAAGGCCTTTTATTAGTGTTGAAGTTTTAGTTTCATTGAATTTCCATGTTGTAAGTAGTCAATTGTAAAGTGTTCATTCACAATATTCTAAAACAAGGTTTAAATTTAACTAAAATCCAGAAAAACACATTCTGATAATATATTACTAGATTAGAAGCTGTGTTTATTACTATTTATTATATTATTTTTATAACCAAATGCAATAAAAGCTACGAAAACAAAAGAAACCTCGATTTATTAAAATCTTGTCACACAGCCTTTCAAAGCCTGGCAGCACATATTTTGCATATATTTTATATATACTACCTACTTGAACTAGGTGAATGAAGTTAGAAGTTATAACTTCAATTATGGAAGTTATTCGTAGAGTTGCACACTTTGTCTCGAATGCATGTATTGTAAGGACGGCTTGTCGTTAAAATATTACGATTCGTTTTAAGTTTAAATTGAATTCACAACCAAATACAAATACATGCGTATTATTATTTATGATCCATAAATACAAATGGCTATTATGATTTTGTATAATAACAATATCCAGTGCATACTAAAATATCACTCTATTAATTTATGAGATCCGGCAAATCATTTCAGAGAATATTTAGATAAATAGTTAAATGTGGGGATGCACTACATACGGTCCTGCCGTACCGCAAACATCCTCAGCTCTACTAATAACAATTAATAACCAACATCAATGTATGTGAAAGCAAAAGTAATATCTAGAAACTTTCGCAAAATAATTTGAGGAATAAATATTTAAATATCAAGCTAGAAAATTTATTTTTGAAAAATAATAGGTAGTAAATAATACATAGTGTCGTAAATATATAGTTTTATATTTTTGTTAAAATAAAATATATAAAATATAAACATTTAAGCTACATTATTAATTGAGCAACATTTCATTACATTTAGGCAAATATATTTAGAAGCTTGTAGGTTTAATCAATTTGTTTAGTATAAATGAAGTTATTTTTGAAACATTATGTAGTAAATAATATTGATACAATTTTCATTTATGGCATATTTTGAAGTTGAAAGACTCATAATCAATACACTTAACTTATTTACATTAAACAAATTTTGTGCAATAAACGGAAATTGTTTCGCAATATCATTTACTACTTATTATGTTTCAAAAATAACTTCATTCTCCGATTCAGATACATCATCATTTTCTTTTTTATAAATGTTGGCTGAAAACATTGAAGAAATCATCGTGTTATTTGGTTCAAAGTTTGTACAATTTCCTTGCTCTTTAACTAATTGAGAAGTTAGCAGCATGGAATTTACTGTCTGTTAGTAAGTTGCTTCTTAGCTTAGTCTTTACCAAATTAATTTTTGAAAAAACCCGTTCAACATCAGCATTAGAATGAGGATAAGTCAATAATTCTAAGCTTCTACTAAGCTATCAGGTGAATCCGTACTGTTAGCATTTAAAAAAGCTAGTTTTGGTAAAAGAGGATCTCCAAAATAAAATCTTTTTTTTATTTGCACACAAGCAGTTATAACGAACTTCTGACAACGAATAAGAAAGTCGTCACGTTTTATGTCATCTAAAGTATTCATTTTATTCAAAACATTAAGTCCTAGGTAAAGTTTATTCAGAGGAAGAAATTTACTTCTTTCTTCAGGATTTAACTCATGTATATTATTTCCAGTTATATAATTCATATCCATATAAATACTCAACAGTTCTATATATGTAGATTTCATTTTGTTGTATAATTCAGTAATCACTACTTTTTCTGATTGAAAATATGAATTTAATGTTGTAAATTTTGGTAATATCCAATCCAGAAACAAAAAAAAACATTCGGTTTTGTGGATTTTGTAAAGAATGAAATATATTTTCAGATTGAATTAACCTATGTTCTTGATAATGATTTTGATCTAAAGTATTCATTTTATTCAAAACATTAAGTCCTAGGTAAAGTTTATTCAGAGGAAGAAATTTACTTCTTTCTTCAGGATTTAACTCATGTATATTATTTCCAGTTATATAATTCATATCCATATAAATACTCAACAGTTCTATATATGTAGATTTCATTTTGTTGTATAATTCAGTAATCACTACTTTTTCTGATTGAAAATATGAATTTAATGTTGTAAATTTTGGTAATATCCAATCCAGAAACAAAAAAAAACATTCGGTTTTGTGGATTTTGTAAAGAATGAAATATATTTTCAGATTGAATTAACCTATGTTCTTGATAATGATTTTGGAAATATAATAAAAGAGCATTCCATTGTTCAATAATGCATTTCACTACACACGTTAATGAAAGCCATCTGAAAAACATATTTAAGTTTAAGTAATAAATTAATAATAAAAATTATTACCTTGTTTGTGCTGGCTTTAAAAGCTTGTGTGGTTCAATATTACAAAATTTTTTAAATTCACCATACTGAGCCTGTCGCTTTGCACTCGTATTGAAAAAATTATATATATCTCTAGGCAATGCTTCACATTCTCTGGTTAAATTTTTACAAACTTCGCTGGCACATAGATGCAAACTGTGACAAATACATTTATTAGTGACAATTCCTTTCAGTTTATTTTTTAATTTAGTTGCAACAGAACTTATGCCACCAAACATCACATTACATCCATCTGCAGCATAACCAATGATGTTATCCAATGGAATATTAGCATTAGTAAAAACTTCTACTAATTTATTAAAAATATTTTCTGCAGTTGCACCTTGATTTGCTCCTACAATGTGTAAATAAAAATGGGAATTCTTTCTATTATGATATATTTACCTTCTGCGTCCTCTTTATGAAAAAGTTGTATTAATGTAAGAAATCTGGTCACTATTCGTTTTTCATCTTTACTATAAAATCGAACACATATAGCAAGCGTTTTAGTCGATGAAATATCAGTCGATTCATCTATCAATATACTAAATTTTACAGCTTTTAAAATTGTGACTATATCTTGATAATGTATTGGAGCAAGTATATTTTTCACTAAATTTGTAGTTTGTTCTACTTAAATGTAATCCTTTTGCTATGGCAGAATCAGGAAAACAACTTTTTAGTAAAGGTGTCAAGTGTTCTGTTGCCAAATATGCAATGTTATGTTCGATTAAAAATGAAGAAATTTTTAATTCTGCTGTTTTAATCTGTCGTTCAACAGTATTTGCATTAAATTTTTCAATAATAGTAGGTTGATTACTATTTCAAATTACTTTTGCTTAAGTTTTGTGCTTCTCAGAATTATCATGACGTTTAATGACGCTGATTTCTGCAGAAAACTGTACACTGCAGCATTTGCATGATGCTCGAATACAATTTCCTAAACCCACAAAGCAAACAATAATAATGTATTCAATAAATTATTCATAAATTCTTTACCTTTAACTGGCATAAACCACTTAAATTCATTTTGCCATTCCTGACGATAATTTTGTTTTTTTTTAATAAGTTTCGCTCTTTTTGCGCGCTCAACTCCACTACCACTTTCATCAGAATCCATTTCTTTATACTTTATATTTTAAAATTTACTTGGATAAGAATGCATAAAAATATAAAAATAAAACGAAAAACATAAAATCATGATTAAAAGATGAACACAAACATCCAAAGATATCCGGGAAGTCCCGAAAACAATCGACATCAGCTGGTTATTCGCAATCCTGAATTGCCGACGTACTTGTTAGTTCGATTCGATTGAAGCGACATCTATAATCATATTCACGATTCGCAACATAGGGATTTACGGTATAATATGGTATGCAGCATTGAAATACGGTATATGACGGTGTAGTGGTACGTTATATTTTTTAAGGATGAAATAGTGGTATAATTCCGTAATTACGGTACGTCTGGCAACCCTGGTGTCCACCATTCTGCTTCTCCCTCCACTGTTTGAAAGCAGGTAATGTTGGATATAAGTATACACTTTATACGCTAACAGAAATTAAAATATGTCGACTACGGTATAATACCCTGATAACATAGTCGTGACTCACGACACGTCATTATTTGTGTTTTATGTCATTTAAATTTATGAACTATAACCTAAAAAACGTGCAATGGAAAAATATAAACAAAACTTAGCAACGCTGTGTGACACAATTATGACGAGCCTCGTCTGAAATTGTAAATAGACTGTACACTGAATTAAACTTTTTTGTTGTTTCTAGTACTTATATATTATCTATTATTCTCTATGCAGTCTCAGATTTAGTATCTGATGTTTAGAGCTTATTTTGATATACAGTACAAATCTCTTCCCTATAGTCACCTACAAACGTGTATTACGTATGTGTGCGTTCGAGAAGCGAGGAGTGGGGACGCACATAGCATGTATGTATGTATATATGATAATTTATCATACATACATACATATGTACTGTAGATCAGTTTGGATGTAAGCAGTAAGCACATACATAGTATAAACGTCGATGAATGTGGAACTACCGTCAATAATAGGGACTTTATGTAATAATAAATACAAATAAGTGTGGACTTTTTGGAAGATTTTAATATTTTTAACGTTTAAAACAATGTCAGATATACCTATAACAATAACAATAAATAAAGCGGTAAATCATAATAACTTCTATATTCTATACATAATAAATAAAACTAGAATTAAAAAAATAAAAAGTAAACTATTTAATGTATTGTATGCTCAAAACGGTCTCCTAATGCAAACAAGCAATGTCCTAATCTGTCATAAAAGTTTTTCTGAACATTTAAAATCGTTTGCGGTTGAATATTTAGGATAGATTAAACTATTTTCGCCCGTAATTCCTCCAGATTATTAGGTCTGTTATTTGGAAACCCATAAATTGATGTCTTAAGGTGACACCAGAGAAAAAAAATCATTAGGAGATAGATCAGGTGATCTAGGTGGCCATTGAATATCGCTCCAGCCGGTTAGTACTCTGTCATCAAATATGCTGCGCAAATATTCTCTGACAATTACAGCATTATGAGCAGGACAACCGTCTTGCTGAAACCAAATAAGACTTATGTCTGCTACATTTCGTATAGCAGGAATTATATTATCCTGCAGAAGACTTAAATATTTGGCTGCATTTAGGTTTCCTTGTTTAAAAAACGGACCAATTATATTGTTGCCCAATAGGCCAGCCCAAACATTTAATTTTTCCGGATATTGAATTCTAGCATTATAAACAAGATGCTTATTTTCCCTTGACCAATATCTTGCAATGCTTGGATTATGGCGACCGTATAAAGGAAATGAACTTTCATCAGTAAACAATATGTTTTTTACAAAATTATCATCGTTATTACATCGTTCGATGACTTGTTCGCAAAATTGCATACGTTTATATTTATCATCGGGAAAAATCTCATTCGTTTTCCTTAATTTATACGAATGATACTTATTTTTTTTTTAAAACCTTACGAACGGTGCAGCTGGCAATGTTAAGCTGTTCGGCGATTTTCGTGCTAGACGATTGTGGCTGCTCCTCTACAGAAGCACAAATAAAAAAATCACGTTCTTCATTTTGCGATACCTTTACCTTCGTATGTTTTAACGGATTTAAACAGCCATATTTTTCGAAATTTTTAATTATGTGTCTTATCGTTTCAAACGCAATGGTACGTTGAAAGTTAATTTGAAATACCCGTGCAATTTCTCTTATGCTGCGACCAAGATGATACTGTTTTACGACATATTTTTTTTGTTCAAGGGTAAAAATATCCATCGTGAATACCGACTTGTTGAACGGTATCACAAATGTTTGAACAAAAATGGGAATTATGTAGGAAAGTAAATGAAAGCATATAGAATATGGAAATAAATATATTTTAATGATATTTACAGTATTTTTTCTTCTTATTCAAAATCGAACCTTATTTAAAAAATATCCCTCGTACAAATAAGTATGTATTTTCAATATGTAAATACATAAATAAATAAATTCTGATTCCGTATTCGATTTTTATATTTTCGGCCCAAACAGATGCTTTAATTAAAAAAAAATATTTTCAAGCATACAAGCATATCATCTTCATATGAAGCCCACCAAACTTAAATGCTTTTGCAGTAGTAAATCTTATTTATAATTCTTCAATCTCAATTGTACAAGATGAAACAGTTGACATAAATTTAAACTACTCGACACAAAAATCAAATATATACGAGGTGTAAGCTACAATTACCGAGAATAGAAAGATTGATACAAGTTTTCAGAATTATTATTTTAAATATGTCAAAGTAATTACCATCAACAATAATACACTTAACCATTCTTTCCTTCCATAGTTAAAAAGTTCAGCCAGTTGTCTTTAGGGGTACTATCAAAAAAACACTTAACGGTGATATCAATCTCTTTTTCTGACTCGAACTTTTTCCGTCTCAAATGTTTTTTGAACTCAAAAAATAGCCAGAAGTCACATATCGCCAAATCCGGTAAGTAAGGAGGATGTTCTATAACTTTGATTTTGTTTTCAGCTAAATACTGAATAGTTATCCCTGCTGTATGGGACGACGCGTTTATCATGATGTAATATAATTCCCTTTCTTGGCACTTTACTAAACACAGTAGGCAAACAATTTTCAACAAAATACCATTTAGCGGTAACTGTCTTCTGATCTAATTTAATTGCAGCCACCAAACCCGTACTTCTAAACAATACTGCGTACATTACTTTTTTCAATGCTATTTTTTCACCATTGTAGGAGTTTCCTCATCTTCACGTATCCAGATTCTGCTTTCTTGGCGAGTGAGAACATCAAAAAACGGTATGTACGTTTCATCGCCAGTTACAATTTTAGAAATAATTTGATGGCCTCCAGCATTCAACATATCTAAAGTTTGTTGACAAATGTTAACACATTCTGCTTTTTGTAAATCTGTCAGATTATGGGGTACAAACCGAGCTACAACCTTTTTCAAATGTAAATGTTCATGCAATATTGATCTCACTTGCGAGGATCCAATCTTCAGTTTGGACTCTATCATTGCATAGGTAATGCGGTTGTCCTCTTGCACCATCTACTGCACTGCAGCAATATTTTTGGGATTAACAAAAGTTGAAAGAAGGCCCATCTCCTTTTCTGTGTACAACCGAGTTTCAACCTCGTTCAAATTCTTTATACCAACTATAAACAGTAGCCAAATAACGATTTTAAATTTTCCTCACACTCATACGCGTTCAACCCTTTCTTGAAATCATAGTAAATCATTATCCGAAAGTTCTCTCGTGATAATTCCATTTTTTCGATAACAGAATTCTATAGGTTATTTCTCAGACACTATTCAACCGAATTGCACAAACTAAACTGCATTTGACAGCTAAAATAATGCACTATTTAATAAACAACAATTTGTTTTTCATAGGTAACTAGATTTTTCTATTCTCAATAATTGTAGCTTATCCCTCGTAATTAAAGCAATATGACATGAGCTCTTTCAAAATTCAGGTAACAAATGTGGATTTTAAACACATATTTTGAAAATACATGTGGATGAACTGAAAAAGAAATATGATTAATTGTACAACCTGTCTTTGAAATAAGGAAACGGAAAATAAAAAATGAGATATAATTATTCCACTAAACGTAAAAATCTCGATTTTCTCCTAGTTGATCTGCGGTCCGAAGAGTATTAATAACATAGCTTTTGTAGATTATCACTCGGTAAGTCAAGGCAACTGTAAATTACGAAAGGCATGGTCGTACTTAATAATATTCAAAGTGTAAACTAAAAAAACCTGCAGGTTTTGTACAGAAGTCCCAAACTTTGTTACTCAATAACAACCATTTGTGATATATTTGTTTCCTTATTTCAAAAAACACCACATTATCATAGATAACACTAATATTACAGTAAATATTAGATCAAATTTTGAACTTATTTCCGAAAAATCCTTGTAATATTGCATATAAATAGTATCATGTTTGAGAATCACCGTCATCAATATAGGTTTGTTCCAACTCGGCAAGAAATCCGTACAGTGACGGTCGAGTAGGTCACAGTACGGTTTTCTTAGCGAGTTGGGACAAACCTTATACCGCCTCATTCTGAGCAAACGCAACGATCCGAATGTATGAATATTTCTCCCGCTCCAAATACAAATCCCCTGAACACGTTTAGCCAACACACAACACAGTCTGTCTCATTCCGAGCAAACGCAACGATCCGAATGTGCAATCGATGTCATATGTCATACATACTTACATATTATGGAGCCGCGTAAGAAAAATTATCTGATTACCAAATTACTATTAAAGGACTATAAATTGTTTAGGCCTGTGTTATGGTAATGAGTAAATTGCAATACGTTATACTGACGATGGTTACACAAAGCGTAATATTATTAATAAGTATTACAAATAAGTGGGTTGGCTAGGTATAATAATAAAGTTATTTTGTAATAATTAAGATAATTAGTGGTGCTGGTGAAGTCTCATCAAAGGTCCAAGACGTGCGTGGTATTGGTTAATTAAAATAAATATACAACAACTTAGTTACTAAATAAAACACAGCGGCGTCCTTAAAATTTGTATTTATATTTACATAATAATAAATCGAAATTCGTATATTTAAATAATAGAAATTGATGTATATAACAGTCATTAAATTAGTAATATATACACAAAGGGCGATAAATTAGTAATCGAGAAATTAATATAAAAATATCTGAAATAGAAAGGTGAAACAGTAATAAGTACTATATACACGCGGAGCAGTGAATAAGTAGATTAAAATATTAATGAAAAATATCTGAAATAGAGTGTTAACTTGCGTAGTAAATTAAGGGTTAAAATACGATTAATATAAAAAGAATCTCTGTATAGGACAATACAAAGTTACCTTTATGTGGCGATGATGGTCACGTGGCCTTCGAAGATATACCTTGGTCAAGTATATGCAGAGCGATGTTTTACCGGAGGAATAAGAAATGAGTTAAATTAATATGGATTCACTTAAAAGAATAAATATATAGAACAATACAGTTTACCTTAGAAGCGGAAGAGCCTGGACGGCGTGGTGAGTTCCATTGTGTACTGGAACAGCACGAGGAGTTGTTTTCTCACGAAAGGTTCGAAAGAGAAGAAGCACTGATAGTTTGTATCGAAAAGGAAAGGGTCGGTTTATGATCTATCGAAGAGGGGGTCGATATCTCGAATAATAATTAATAAAAAACGTGACCTGAAGACGTGGTTTGTCGATGTCATACATATTATTAGAGTAACCCTTGTGACATAAGCTTTCTAACGATATCAAACAAGACATATAAAAGATGTAAATAATATTAATTAAAAGAATTAAAAAAAATGGAATGTTCTAGAAGAAATTCTACATTCTAAATTCTACATTACGATTATCGGTTGACGGTCCAGGTAGAAGGAAGGGTCTCGGTCAAAATGTAACAAAAGAAAATACTTTCTCTTTGGAAACGAATATACAGAAGAAATGTCTATAGTTAATATCGAGACATTCAAAGAAGAAATATTATTTAAAATTACATAAAAATATTTCACATGCTGAGCATAACATAAGCGATCAAGAAAATTGCATATAAGGCATCAAGAGATTTAATAAATTAAATTTTAATAATAAAGGTCACAAAAACTATTCATAGTATACTAAATAAATTTCAGAACTAATAAAAACTAAATTAAATTCTAGTAATGTAAAGAAAAATTTACTCTTACAAATAATAAAATAAATTGTTCATAATGAGAAATTAATTATATAATAACGGAAATTCATCCGTTTAAACTCATCGCCGTAAAATAATTGATGATGTTTGGAATATTTATAATTACGAAAACCATTTAATTTTAGTATGCGGTTAACGGAAGAGCAGCATATGCCTAAATCATTGGAAATATCGCTAAGTGTCAAATTTCAATTTAGTTCTATTGCAGCGCATACTAAAATGGACGTATCATTAGGAACTCTGCGATTTGGGAATAATGGTTTTAAATTTTGTACAGAACCAGTAATGTCTATTTTCTTTTTCAGTCTACAAATTGTAGCTTTGTTCGGGATGGGCCTGTCGGCATACCTTTCGGCAAATAAGTCACATACTCTTTCATAAGAATTATCAGCGTGATACCATTTCATCATTTCGGCTTTCTCTTCTAGTGTATAACGCGGCATGATCACTATTCAAACGCTTAAGAGACTCCGTATAGGGTGACAGTGGTGACACTAATTTGTGACATTAATTGTCAAATGGTTGCGCGACAGACTGTTTTGTGATTGGCTAAAAGCGTTCAGGGGATTTTTATTCGGAGCGGGAGAAATATTCATACATTCGGATCGTTGCGTTTGCTCAGAATGAGGCGGTATATTTTACTTATTGGAACATTTTTCTTCATAAAATTTGGATATAAAATAACATTAACAAGATTTAATTACGCTAAAACTTGTATATACATAATTCACCAGTCAGCAGGCATGAGTGTGTGTTTTTTTATTTTTTTCTTCTTGGTAGCAGGTTCAGTATCATTATTCCTGTAAAACACAACATATTTAATTTATTTCAACACAACAAATTATCAAATAAAAACCTTTTATTAATGTTAGGATCTATATACTTTCCAACTCCACTTCTATACACTGTCAATGGTTTTTGGGCTTGTATTCTTGCATTCTTAGCCTTAGCTTCTTCTTTCTGTTTTGCAATCTCGTTTTGTCTTTCTTGATATAACTACAATTAAACAATTACCAAAATTTCATGAAACCATTAGTTAATCGTTACATGAAATTTTATTTAAAAATTTAAATATTTAAAAATCTAACCTGTTCATCTACTTCTTCATACGGATCGACGAATACCTGTGTTCTTACTATTATTACGTCTTCTATTGGTCGATCTTTATTATCCACTTCCAATCTTTCAATTTCAGTTAATGTGGGCATACCACCTACTAGTTTGCCAAAAATTGTGTGTTTGTTATCTAAATGCTTGCAGGATCGGTATGTTATAAAACTAAAACAAAATGAAGATCAAATTATATCACTAACGTCATGCAATATGTTTACAATGTGCTGTTTATGTTAACGCCTATCGTATTGTGATAAACTTGTCTTTCGGGTTTTAAATAAAACTAACGGCAATTAAACACACTATATTAATAATAAAATACAGTAAATAACTAATCACAATAATAACAATATTTATTTCACAATATTTATATAACAATATTCTTACGGCTTATTTTATAGTCCATAGCTCATTCGAGAGCCTTCCAAATCTCGTATTATTCAAGAAGCTTTTTCTAGGAGGTCCGGGAGACTTAATGACGTGTTAGGCGCGTGATATCACCGTCAGATCATCACACGCCTGATGTATCGTCGAATGACTCACATCACAGTATCTATATTAGGGTACAACGTCATTGACAGGACCTCCCGATATTAAACATATCAAGATATATATTTACTTTCCTCGTCCTTAGCCCTATCACTGTACTGGTTGACTTGTCATTCAGTTTACTTTAGCGTTAGCAAAGGGATATGATTTTTTTTTCCATAGAAAGACACATTTCATATTTTTTTATGTACGGAGGTTTTCTAATACCGTTTGTATGGTAATTAAAACAGGACAATATTTCATTTACACTAAAATAAAAGGGAAAACACTCGATATAAAGAAAATGTACATTAAATATATTAATATGCACGCTTAATTAGAAGGAAATCGAGTCGCCGTGATATTGTCACTAATATGCTAACATCGTCTGTTCAAACTATCTACCAAATTGACATTGAAGTTTGTTGGTAATAATTGCCAAATAGTATGTATAATTCGTAACAATTGTTTTAAAATGTAACTACGTTTATTGTGTAGTCACTGGCTGACTCATAATTACCCAAACATTCTCGATTTTGTTTTTATTTATTCCTCGTAATAACGGGTTTTCTAGTGGGGGCGTTCGAACTTAGAAAGTGTATAGCGGGCATGTTAGCGAAGATAGAGCTGTCAAATCTGGAGGTTATTGTAATTAATCTTTGGAAAATCACCATGGAAAGATATACAGTGGAACTTCTCTAACTCGAACTTCTAAAACTCGACTTATTCCCGTAAGTCGAATATATTTGGCGAACAATGAAGTTTGAATATTATTATATAGTATATTTTTGTCTCCCTAACTCGACTTTCTATTTCTCGACTTTTTCTATTACTCGACATAATATGCGAACACGTAAGTACACCTAACTCGACATTTTCAGGGAATTACGGAATTATCTCTTGGAATCAGCAATATGAACAGGCAGAAACGTGTGCTGGGTGCTTTCGGAAGTGCAGTTGTGTAGTACGCGTGACAAAGTGTACGGTAAATATGTCGAAGCGAAATTTAAAGTGTTTAACATTGAATGAAAAAATAAAATTAATAGCAGAGGTGGAAAAAGGGGAAAAGAAGAAGAAAGACATTGCGGAACAATTTGGGATCCCTCATAATACGCTATCGACAATTTTAAAAAATAAGGACAAACTTTTGGAAAGAAAAAATGATACGTTTAACAATAAACGAAAAAGGCTTAAAGCTTGTGTTAACGATGATATTGACGAAGCAATGTTCAAGTGGGTTACTACCGCACGTGCTAAAAATATTCCTCTTTCGGGGAGTTTAATTAGAGAAAAAGCGAAAGAATTTGCCGCTGCCTTGGGACGGGAGGAATTTTCAGCTAGTATAGGCTGGTTGGATAAGTTCAAGAGTCGACATAATATCGTCCAAATGTCACTGTGCGGTGAAAGTGGTTCTGCAGATTTTCAATGTGGTGAAGAATGGCAGAAAAATGTTTTACCGACTTTAATCAGCCAGTATGACAAAAATAATATTTTCAATGCAGATGAGACGGGGCTTTTCTTCAAATACTTGCCCAACAAAACCCTTGCATTTAAAGGACAAAAATGCTTTGGTGGTAAAAACAGCAAGGAAAGAGTAACGGTTATGGTTGGGAGTAACATGAGTGGTTCTGAAAAGCTAAAATTGCTTGTTATTGGCAAAACAAAACATCCACGTTGTTTTAAGGGTATAAAGTCACTGGAAGTGGATTACGAATATAACAGAAAAGCGTGGATGACAAGTGAGATTTATGAAAAGTGGTTATTAAAGCTTGATAAGCAGTTTGCAGTCCAGAAGAGAAAAGTTTTGCTGTTCGTTGACAACTGTCGGCGCACCCCAAAACCGTAGCAGGAAAGCTGTAGAATATTAAATTGGAGTATTGAAATGAATGAAAAATGGAAAAATTACTGATTTTTTCAATAAAAATTTGATGCAGCTTTTTTGACGTTTTAACGAATTTTCTAAGTTACTAATATGTAGTATTAAATGTATAATACATATAAATAAACTTTAAGATTCAAATTTTACGTAATTTTCCGTAACTCGACATTTCCATAACTCGACTTTTATTCCCTGTCCCTTGGAGGTTCGAGTTAGAGAAGTTCCACTGTAGTATTAGGCAACGCGTGCAAATCATTTAATTTTACTATCAGAATGAGCGTTCAATTCGAGCTACGTTCCGTGCGCTACGTGATTTTACGGTGCATGTCCTGTTGAGTCGACTATTCGTCGTTTGGTAAGCATATTCGATCAATTATTCAGTAAACAATCACACAACATCCGTACGTCGTCGAAACGTGAGGTACGCAGAAAACATTGCTGCAGTGAACGAGATGTGCACGATAACCCTAGACTGTCAATTCCCCCTTGCGCTCAAGAACTTGGCGTTTCACAGACCTCAACTTGGCGAATTTTGAGTCGAGACTTAGACTTGTGCCCGTATAAAATTCAATTGACCCTAGAGCTGAAAGTAAACGATCATAGGCAGCGTCAAGCATTCGCTGACTGAAGTCTAGAGCAATTGGAAGTGGACCTCGACTTTGAACGGAAATTCAGCGACGAGGCCCATTTTTGGATAAATGGCTATGTCAATAAATAAAGTTGTCGTATTTGGGGATATAACAATCAACATGAGACCCTCAGTTGCCAAAAGTCACTGTTTGGTGTGGATTTTAGAACTGTGGGGTCATTGGCCCGTACTTCTTCCAAAATAAAGCTGGCACCGCCATAACTGTCAACGGCAAGAGGTGTAGATCGATGATATCCAATTTTTTATGGCCTAAATTGGAAGATATGGATCTGAACGACACGTGGCTTCATCAAGACGAACGCTACTTGCCACAGCGCATGCAACAATGGATTTTCTGCACGACAAATTCGACGGCATGGTTATCTCTCGTTTCGGCGACGTCAACTGGACACCGATAAATAATATCACATGCACAACTTGCTTTATTTAAAGTTAGAGCGCCCTTAATAAAAAAACCCTGTACAAGTGCTTTGGATCAATATTCTTCTGAAATGTCCAATTGTGCATTCGGTTACAGACGAAAGTAAGCGTTTTTGATACAATTTAATCATTTTCTATGCATCTACATTCTAATTAAAAATGTAGAACAGTCTAAATTTCTGCACATTGAACCATCTTCAAATGTTCACTTTAAAGAAGCGGAGCGTTTTATGGCGAATTTGGCCATAAGGCGATCACATAAGGACCAGATTTGTTATGCACCCAAGCACAGAAAGGTGATTCATTTGAGAATGCAACATCGGATCAATATTGCTAGTTATTGTAGCGCGCCTCTGTACTCGTTTTTGACGATGATTATAGAACAGCAATGATTTCGCAATCATACTCCAATATGTAACCCCGTAGTTGACGTAAAAAAAGCATTTACGTCAACTATGATTATATTTATGATATTTTTAAATAACTCTGTCAACTCTTATCGCAATGCTTCTTTGAAAGAATTTTACTAAACAACATAGTCGTGTATTGTATTTTCCCGCTCTTGTAATTTATAACTAGAGCTGGCTAATGGCGCCAATAGGTATTGGTGTAGGTACGACGATAAGTAAGTGGTGGAACGGCGGTGGTGATATAACCTTTAATATTACTTCGCCCTGTACGATATCTGTTGTGTATACATGTATGCTGCAGGAGAAATGCCGGACTTATGTTATGATGGCTCCAAATAAGTGTGAAATAGAAAAATTTGAAAGTGTTTTAGGCAAAGATTCCGATTTTCTCATAAGATAAATTTGTGAAGGTGCGTCTAAAGATCCATTAAATTGTTTCAAAGATCATTTTTAAGCATGCAAATATAACATAACAGCACTAGAAGTAGAACAGTCGTTTTCGGCATTAAAAATCAATTATTCCGCACGTCGTACTAGCTTGACTGAAAGAACTGTGAAAATATATCTAATGACTGAAATATTTAACAGATGTTGTCCCGTTTGTAACTTCACGGAATGCTCTTAAAACGGTAAGTGTTTGAGTACGTTTTATAATTTATTTCTTACCATTTATTTTATGTGTAAACTTTCATGCGGTCGCCACTAGTTGCTGGCGCAAATTAGTCAGCCCTACATATAACGTTCTATCCAGGTTCGTATAAACCTCTAGAACTTTTGTAGACACCATATCAGCATACCAGCTATCCGCCTCGTCCATGGGCCTTTGGGATAAAACGTTGATACAGTATTTAATTTTAATTTCTATTGCATATTAGTTCTATAATCCGTCTATCTGTTGCATTCTCGCCCGACCACCCAACCTTTACTACTCCCAAATGTCTTGTTACGCTTAGCGTATAGAAGTTTTAATTCATTTATTTAAATACACATATTCTTTCGTCTTTAAATATCTCATTTAATTATATTTAACTTAGACATTTTTCTTGTATATATTCGTTACAAAGAGAAAGCATTTCTTTTGTCATCTTCTTGACCGAGACCCTTCCTTCTACCTGACTCTCAGAACCCTAACGTTAATGTCGAATTTACTTCTAGTTCATTCCATTTTTAAATTGTTTTAATATAATATTATTTACATCTTCTTTTATATGTGTGTTTGATATCGTTAGAAAGCTTATGTCACAAGGGTTACTCTAATAATATTTATGACATCGATAGAAGTCATCTTTAGTCGCGCTTCTAATTAAATATTATTCAAGTTATCGATCCCCCTCTTCGATAGATCATAAAACCGACCGGTCTAGACTTTTCTAGCGACACAAAAATATAGTTCCTTCTTCTCGTTCGAACGTTCGAAAGTGCAACACCACGCGCCGTACTGGTCAAGCACCGGTAACATGGCCACGTGCCCCCTGCATCTCTTCCGCTTCTAAGGTAATTCTGTATTGTTCTATATATATTATTCTTTTAAGCGAATTCATATTAATTTAAACTAATTAATTTCTTATCCCACCGGCCAACACCGCTCTACATATACTTGTCCGAGTATATCTTCAGACCACGTGGCCGCCAACTCAAGGTAACTGTATTGTTCTATACAGAGATTATTTTATATTCATCGTAATTAATTAACCCTTAATTTACTACTCCATTTAACGTTCGTTTCAGAGTATTTTTATGTGTTAATTTTAGTTACTTAATTGCTGCTCCTCGTGTACATATTACTTTGTTTTAATTGCTTTTGAATATACGAGTTTCAATTTCTTATTATGTATATATATATATAAATATAAACTTTAAGGACGCCGCTGTGTTTTATTTTATTTATTAGTTTTTGTGTATTTATTTTAATTAACCAATACCACGCACGTCCTGGACCTTTGAAGGAACTTCACCAACACCACTAATTATCTTAATTATTACAAAATAACTTTATTATTATCCCTAGCCAACCCCTTATTTGTAATAGTCTTCTTTTAATTATTATAAACCGTACCTAATATCTTATAGATATATACACGTTGTTCAATTTCTTTATGCTGATTTAGTATAAAATTAGTCTGCTAAATACATATTCACAATGAATTTGTAGACTCTCGAAAGAAAGAGAAACAAAAGAGGAATAGGTATTAAAAGAGGAAGAAGTTGACTGAAGAAATAAATATTTTGAGATTATGCAGGGCTGGAGAACAGAGACGCTGAATAGAAGAAAATAGAAAACTACAATCGAAGCCACAGTCATAGATCTGTATGTATTACTTACAATTGTGATCCGTTAGTATTTGGTCCAGAATTAGCCATTGACAATATTCCACGTCCCGTATGGGAAAGATTTTGCTTGAATTCGTCTTCAAACTTATTCTTCCATATTGACTCCCCACCTTTTCCAGTATTTGTAGGATCTCCTCCTTGAACCTATAACATAATCAATACTTCTGACTTAGTGAATAGCATTAGAAACATTATATAATTTCTTCTTGTGTGTACGGTTATAATTTATGAACAAATATTAAGTTCATCATTTATATTGATTTATTGATATTTATGAAAATGCACACAGCCAAAATGTATTACTTTTAGAATTACTGTGGAAGGCATTGTAGTATATTTTTCTTGTATCTCATGTTGATTTTTACAGCAATCAAGGAATTAAAACAGAAAGATATCAATATACTATGGTGTATGATTCAAATACTGAAGAAAAAATTAAAAATTGCTGGTGTTCGAAAGAAACTAAGCATCTGAAGCTTAAGAAATGTTTCCACAATGAGTTTGAAGGTTTCCTTTTAAATCACAATGAAGATAATATACCATTATTACTAGAACCAGTAAATATTAACCCTGGGGATAGAACATTTTTGTACAGATTTCTGAAATGTTTATATAAAATTTTTGTTACCAAATTTGATAAAAGATAAAGAACAGTTAATGTGTAAAAAAAATATAGGATAAAGATAAATTCAGTCTTAGTCTTTATTGACAGGACCTTGTATTAAAAACTAGGTTAGTTTTCATAAGCTTGATGCCTAAAATGCAAATGGGCCACCATCACAAACATCATAAAAAAATATGATTTCCTTAGATAAACAAAAATATCTAATAATGTTCAACAAAAGAAACTGCACAAGCCTTTATAAAATTTAACAAAAATTATATCAATAGCATGGAATTCAGTAAAATCTCTCTCGGACAGATACCAATGGGACCATAAAAATATGTCCTCTAACGGAAAATTAAATAAATATATATTTACGATTACAGACAAAGCCCGTCATAATCATGTCGCAGTGTCGCTAAGTTTTGTTTATATTTTTCCATTGAACGCTTTTTAAGTTATGGTTCATAAATTTAAATGACAGAAAACATAAAAAAAGCAACACGAATAATGACAGTCGTAATATACGTCGTAAAGGGTAGGTGTCATTATACAAAAACAATATGCTATCGTGACAATTTTCTTACGTCAAGTTTCTGTGACAATTTATAGTGTCATCCCCAAGTTTGGTTCGAATCGCATAACATTTGTTACTATTACATTCGTTTAAAGAAGAGAGTGATTTGAAACTTGAACAGAGAAGCGTCAGAAATTGTTATCAAAAGAAGGTGGCAGCTCGAAGAATATTCATGAGATAATGGTGGCAGTGTATGGAGAAAATAGTCCGTCCTATTTCCAAATAACATTTTAGCGTAAGCAGTTAAAATGGGGCAGAGAATCCATTTATGATGACCCAAAGTATGGAAGACCTCTGGAAGCGAAGAAATCAACAAAGTTGAAGATTTGATGTTGACTGACAGCCGAGTAAAAGTTTCAGTTATTGCTAGAGAAACAGGAATATCATAAAGGAGTGTTTTTAAAATTCTACACGAAGATTTGGGAATGAGCAAAGTATCGACATGAATTTACAGACTGCTCAGTCCCGGACAAAAATTATGTAGATGAAAAACTTGTGAAGAGAATTTGACTGTTTTATCTCAAGATAAAGACTTCTTAAATAGAATTGTAACTGGGGATGAAACTTGTGTACACCCTCCCACGAAACAAGAGTCCATGCAATGGGTTTATAAGGGCTCTCCACCGTCCAAGAAGGCAAAAGCGCAATTTTCTGCGAGAAAAGTGATAGCCAGTTTTCTGGCACGCGGAGGGGATTCTCTTAATTGAGTATATGCCAAAATGGACTACAATAACGGGAAATGTATACAAAGACACAATTACGAACTTTGTTAAAGATACATTTACTATCCTTTTGTAATATTTTACTTTTTCAAACATTTTTATTGTTAAATTTTAGTAAATCTAGGATAGAATTTAAACATAAAGATTTCCAATTTTATAAATATTTAACGTAGATTTTCTAGTTTAAATCACTGTATAAGATACTTTTATTAGCACATTTAAATTGTAAAGCTTTCTTTAAATTCTAAGAAAGTGATATCTTGTACATTTACAAATTTATTTATTACCTACGGTTATTAATAATAGGCATCCTTTCCAAATTTATTTATTGCTTTATACATCAGACCCCCTGCTTTATTGCCTAAGGTTATCAGTGAATGCATTAAAAAGACGATATTTATTCTGACCACCTATTGTTTACTAAATATGTATAATAGGGTTTCATTACGGTACAAAGGAATTAACCTGAACTACATACTTAGGTTTATGACACCTACTAATACTTAATTAGTAATTATATTTTATTTATTTAGTTGTTCATTAGTAAGATCTTTAAAACACTGGATATTTTTGCTTGTAGGCACAGTTTCCATGAAGTAATAACACAAAAATTCCCCTTTTTGACGTCAAACGATACACTGTACAATCAATACGTGTATGTTAATATGTAATAGTTAGGGGTAGTGGTATCTTTTTACCTATTTGTAAAACAGTACAGAATAGATCAGTATGAACTAAAACACAGTATCAACTCAACATCAGTACAAGACACACAGTCTTCTGACAACAGTCTCATTCATAACAATCATATTTTAACAAGAGACACCAGTTTCAAAAGCAGTTTTATGTTAGTATAAGTTGTTGTAGATCCAAAATAAATGTATATAGTGTAAATAAACATATTTAGATGAAAGTACATTTATTCATTTAACAAACAGTCACCGAAGATTTAAATAGTAAAGTGCATACAGCCTTACAACCTGTTCACGGTGAAGCAACATCGGGGTCGTGAATGTAGTAACTGGACAGAACCATAACATTTGTTCAACTTGAACACGGCTATACGCGAAAAAAGGCCCCTACATTTTTCTCAGAAAACTTTGCTTCTGCACAATAACAGCAAGGTGCATAAAGCATGAATTGTCGAAGCAGCAATTAATAAATGCGGCTTTGAGGAATTACAACATCCACCCTACAATCTCGACTTCGCCCCCGTTACTATTATCTCTTTCCAATACTCAAAAAACACTTGAGAGGGCGTCGATTTGTATCGAATGATGACGTGGAAAACGCTGTGCGGACGAATTTTGCGGAATTACCAAAAGATTTTTTTTTGAAGGTATAGCGTTATTAAAGAAACGTTGGAATAACTGTGTTAGTGTTAATGGTTCTTAAGATGAAAATTTTTTTTTTGTTTTCTAACTCGTTTCTTTCGTAGTTAGCTCCCCTCGTAGGTATACGCCGTTCACGATTTGAAAACGTGCACATCATTAATAGAATTTTCGGAATCACCAACACAAAAACAATAAACAAAGTATATACAAGGTGAGGCATAATAACGAGCGATTTTTAAAAGCGCGCGAATTAAGCTGCGTCGGACGGACGTGGAGGGGATAGTGTCAGTTACGTTCGGCGCGAAATAGCATTTAGTCACAATGGAACGTTGGACCCCACAGCATCGTGCGTACGCTGTGAAAGCATTTTATCAAAACGGTAGTTCGTACCAGCTAGCACGTCGTGCATTTCGCAACCACTTCAACATTAATCGAAATCGGCCAGTGCCATCTGCCTGTGCGATTAAAACGTGGGTTGAGAACTTTGAAGAGTCGTCGTCAACGACAAGGAAGAAAACTGGGAGACCAATATCTGTACGCACACCTGAAAACATTGAACGTGTAAGAGTCGCCATTGACAAAAGCCCTCGTCGCTCAGCTCGCCGACACAGCGTTACACTTGGGATTATCTGAAAAGTAAAGTTTACCAAGATAACCCTCCTCGAACAATTGAAGGCCTGAAAGAGCGGATCCGACAAGAAGTTGTTCAAATCCCACTGGCAATGCTACGCAATGTGATGGGTCACTTCAAGGTCCGGCTGGAGGAATGTGTGCGTCTAAACGGAAGGCATCTTACCGGAGTTATCTTCAAAAAATAACCGACGTTTTACTATTGCAGAAAATGCTTTTTCATGTATTTTAATATTATGAAATCAGAAATTTTCTTAAACGAAGTGTTTTTATTTAACAGCCTTTTAAAAATCGCTCGTTATTATGCCTCACCTTGTATAATATTATATCAACATCACTGCGAATGCAAATTTATCTTGGTGCGAATGTTCACTGTTAACACATATCGCTCTGTCATATTTTGCGTCTGTTTGCTTACTTTTGGTTTCCAACGTCAAAAGTGTTTTGCAGTCAATGTAAGCGCCTTGTTGCATATGGGATTGTAAACTATGAAGCAGAACCCAATAATAATGGACCATTGTTTGTTGTCTTTATCAACAAAAAATTACTTTATAGCCCCAACTTTTATTATAATTCACTACTTTTCATAGGAGATTTGGGCTTTTGGAAGTTATAACCTAAATATTGCAGGTTTTGACGTAAGCGTTTACTATCCTAACCTAAAATGTAAACAAATCGATTTTGCAAATGATTTCGCAACATTGCTTTGACATCGTTAATGACATGAACGTCTTCGAATCGTGAACGGCGTATACCGTACGGAAATGGAAGATATACCCCTCCAGTACACCAGGCGTGTCTGTGTAGAAATACGAGTATATACGCAATACGTATGTGTATACCACACCTACCTGTGACCTATCAATAGGCGTGTCTGTGTTGAAATACGAGTACATAGGCAATACGTATGTGTGCACTACACTTACTTATCCAATCAAATGCTACACTATACATTGAATAAACACGTTTCTACACGGTATACCCTAAATACAGCAATAACAAGGCCTGTATGTTAGTGACATTTAAGTTCTTGCACTTGATATTACTGTCTATGACGTGCCTCTTCTGGAATCGTAAATAGACTATATGAACTTATTAAAAAATTTTAATATTTAAAAATAATTTAAATCTTAATTTTTTTATTAAATGGTATAATAGCTATTTATGTAACCAGTTATGAAATGGGTTATTTTGTGTAACGAAATGGAATGTTTGCAGGACGAGCGAGCGTAGCGAGCGAGATCCTGCAAAATGACATGAGTTACACAAAATAACATTTCATAACGTGTTTCATACAAGATTTTATCTAATTTTAACCAAAACATAGATTTATAATTTTCCAGTTGATCTGACATTAAACGTCATAAGTCGTATTAAATAATTAGTGACAGTTTTCATGCTATTGATAATAATTCATTTGACTTGACAGGTGTTTGTTAATTTAAGTATAAGTATTTACTTTTATTAGCTAAATATTTCGGTGCATTGTACGAGTAAAAATGTCGGATTCAGATTCAGGTGGACTACCAAGCGATATAGAAGAGGCTGCACAAAGTGCATTATCGACTGTGATTCCACAAAAGTCGAAAGCCCAGTACGATTTGGCTTATGAAAAATTTGGGAAGTGGCTTAAAGACAAAAAAATTAAATGTGTTAATGAGAAGGTTTTATTAGCGTATTTCGAGGGAAGAAAGAATAAAAAAGCTTCAACACTCTGGACTCTTTATTCCATGTTACGAAGTGAATTGTCTTTGAAGAAGAATATTGATATTGCAAAATATGCCAGTTTACATGCATTTCTAAAGAGGGAGTCAGAGGGATACCATGCAAAAAAGTCTAATATTTTGTCAAAGGAAAACGTCTCCCAGTTTATGACAGAAGCTGAGGATAAAACATATTTAATGACAAAGGTCGCATTGATCGTTGGAATAGCTGGTGCTTGCCGAAAAAGTGAGCTAACTTTTCTACGTGTGGGGGATATTTTAGACGAGTTTTCTCATTTTGTAATAAAAATCCCTAATACAAAGACAAAAGTAACGCGCGAGTTTGTGATCACAGAATGAAATATTGAAGGGCAAAATTTTCTTGATCTTATTAGAAAATATATTTCTTTGCGTCCACAAAACGTTAATCACGATAGGTTTTTCGTCAAATATAATAATGGTAAATGCGGGGCACAGCCAGTTGGCATTAATACAATCGGTAATCTACCGAAAAGAATTGCTCAGTTTTTGAAACTACCAAATCCCTTCTTATTTACCGGACACTGCTTCAGAAGGTCATCGGCTACCTTTTTGGCAGATTCTGGTGCGGATATTTTTAAGGTTAAAAGACATGGAGGCTGGAAGTCCAATACTGTAGCTGAGGGCTATGTATAGAATTCTATAGAAAATAAGAAAAGGATTGCCAATGATATTCTTGGTGAATCAAGCTCAAATGCACATTCCGTTTTGCATCATAACATCAGAGTACCTGCCATGAATTCTACGTGTGCAGGAATTAACCTCACCAATTGTTCACATTGTGTCATAAATGTTTATAATGCATAAAATAAAAATTTAACCAGTTTGTGTCATTTAACGTTCCCCTTTATTAACTTGAGATGAAATTATTTTTTCAAAATATTTCGTAACTAGTGATGAAATGAACTTTTTCTATTTTGCGTTCGAAATGAACTCATTATGAAACCCAAAACAGTATCGAAATGAGCTTCATTTCGATACGCTTTTTTTCATTTTTCAATGTTGGCGTTGTTCGAATACAGAAATAAATATCATTGCTGTCATTTGATTTTAAGAATTTATGTACATTTGACAGATATGATATATGTCCGTATTTTACACAAACAACGTATGTTGTATACAATTGACAACAACATATATATGTTTCTATGTCACTCATGTTTATATTTTTAAATGAAGTATCAAGTAATGTTAACGAAAATTAGTAAATAATATGTAATATAATATAGTTTGCGGATAGCAAGATTTAAATTTGAAAATGTCAAGTATCAATGTGACCAACTGCATGCTTTATATAAAAATTAAACTCTGAACTTTCAAATTAAATAATTCCAATTTAAGCAATTTATTAATGTAAAAAACGCAAAATAGAAAAAATAGTATAAAAAACTCGTTTCGTAAGGCCTTTTGCCGCACTCGCTCTTTAGAAAACTCGCCGCTATCGCGGCTCGTTTTCTAAACTGATCTCGTGCGGCAAAATGGTGCCTTATGAAACTTGTTTTTTAATATACTATTTCAACACTAGTTACGAAATATTTTACTTTTCGTAACTAGTTACAAAAAGTAAACTGTTTCCTAACGTCATACAGTTTTGAAAAGTGTCACTTTATGTGTCAAAATTAGATAAAAATAATTTAAATCTTAATTTTTTTATTAAATGGTATAAATAATTTTATTATAAAATCGTTAGTATTGATTCTGTCTTCTTCTAGGTTAAATGTATAATACAAAAAAATACAGTATATTTTTTAAATTATTGGTAGAGACCGGACACATCGGGCTGAAATGACGTCATTACGACGGACGATATAAATAGTCTACAACACCTGTAAGTACATCACGCAGTTATTGAATAGCACTATTCATTCGGTTAACCGCACACAAAAAATAGATGTGCAGTTAACCAAATGAATAGTGCTATTCAACAACTGCGTGATGTATTTACAGATGTAGACTATTTATATTGTCCGTCGTAATGACGTCCATTTCAGCCCGATGTGTCCGATCTCTAATTATTGGGATGTTTATCTAACGCAACTGCCATTGTAGTTAGTATTTACCTTAAGCATAATTTTATCTTATTCAAAAGGCTTAACATAAACTCAATTCTATTGTATACAACATTAATATCGGACAAATCAGATTCTGACACATTATTTTGATTAAATATACAATCTAAAACTTCATTCCTTACCATAAAGTTTCTTATAGATCTATGAAATTTAGTACCATTGTAATAACCATTTGCACAGTGTTTGATAAAATTTTCACTAGTTTTTGGTACGGTATCACAATACAATTCCAAATTAAGAGGTCCAAAGGTAGTCACCAATCTAACATATCCTAAAACATTTTTTAAAGAAAATATTAAGTTTGTCAATACAATTATAATGAATTACCTCTTTTCTTAACTCTCTCATATCTTACTAGATCTTCATTAATAATTGCTGGCTCATGTACCAATTGAGTTTCCATAACTGTAGATGTAAAACTTGCAGCTACTTTGCCTGTTGAATAATGAGCTGCATTAAATTTATCTGCTTTTTCTGTGGACTGCCGTTTATTTATTTCTATCGTTGGTTCCTTATAGTCTCTATTTAATTCTTCCAAAGTATATTTAGTTTCTGGATTTATACTGTTTAATCTAGCTGTTGGATCAGACTTATCTGCTAATTCCTCTAAAATACGCAAAACTTAAGTAAATATTTTTATTTTATATTTTGATACAAACCTTCTGTTTGAATTTTTAAATTATTTTTTACATGATGAAAATTGGGAATGTTAAATTTACTCAAATTATTAGGATCTTGTAGAACTATTATGTTTTTTCTTTCAAAAGGTTGATCATTTATGAGATCTTTCCAATTTTTATTTTTGATATTAAGTTGCTCCACAGCCTCCATGCTGTAAACATTACCTGTTACAGCATTAACTGCAATATGAGAATGCTTTGATAACGTCTTGAAAAGAATTGGACAGTGAATTTCATCTTCAGAATTTTTGTAAAAATGCAACTTAATTAGAGAATCAGTCTCTAAAGGTTTTCCAGTAACTGGATTAATTTTAAATTTCTTTAAGAATGGTATTAGAGCTTGCAAGTCAAAAATATTCCCATCTTCATCACAGTATGGATATTCCCATGGCTGTAGAGACAAACAACAATGGTCAAAAGGTAAACGTCGGAATGCATTTTCTTCTTCAGAAGATCTCTCACCAGAAACTTTTCCACCATATAATGTAGTCCATTCTGTGTATGTTAGATATCTATAAAAATATTTAACATAAATGTTTAGTAATTAGTAATTACTTTTTCTATACTTACAATTTATCTTTCTGGTGCTGTCGCTTCCCCATTCTTTTTTTCTATTAGAAGTGTTAAAATATACACGTGTTTCCTTTAACAAGAACAAGTAGAAGTTCTTAATTCTATGCACAGGTTCTCTCAAAGATAACTTAAATTCTCTCTGATTCTTGATTCGATTCTGTGTATACATATAATCAAAATATCAATAATTTAGGGTTACAACCAGGTTTACACATTTATTACATTAAATTTAAAATCCCTGTTGAGATTATGAATTTAAAGGCGGCAAATTTAAACCTAATAATCTTTGTTTACATTATAATCTCTTAGAAGTGTTGTAACAAAAAACTAAGATATCGAAACATCACGAAAAGTTATATAAACTTTCATTACACGATTTATAATATATTTGATTGAATATTGAACGCGCTATAAGTGCTTATATAAATAAATTGGTTTTTGTTTTTAGGTGTTGTATATACCTGCTTTCATCTGTCTTACTACGCCATGAGCCGAGAGTTGTGAAAAGGGAGTGTGTATTGTTTTGAGCTGTGAAATAGTGAAAAACAAACAGTAAGTAATTCTATTAATGTTACAATGTTATTTAATGATTTAAAAACTTTGTAAGACATATTAGGAGATAGATTTCTTTGTACTTCCTCTATTATGGAAGAAAAAAAAAGTTCATCTCATGCACAGTAGCAATGTCTAATAAATGCGTTTAGACAAGAAAAAAGCATGTAATATAATTGTTATCCTTGCTTCTTCTTTGTAAAAGAACAATTTTCCAATGAATTTTCGATATATTTACTCTTCTGTTACGTGTAGAGGCACAAAATGGCCGACGTGCTTGTCAGGAATCAATTTTGATTTTGACTAGGGTCACATTCCAGATATCTTCTGAGGTAGATTCCATTATTTTGAATTATATTATTGAAATTTTGTTTCTTAAATTATTGTTGATGAATTTGTTTAGGTGAATTTTGGCAGAAAGATATGAAATATATGCTTTTTGAAAAATGGTCTCCTATGAGTAATGTGAATACCAAACTCTTATTGCTGCAATTTCATGTGTAAAGTTATAATTGCCCTGCCTATGTTTGAATTAATAAAATAGAGTGATTCTAAGTAATTTTTTTAATTAATCTAATTGATAGTATTAATAACAAATAAATATTTCATACAATTACAATATTTATGTAAAAAATGCAATAACTAAATGAAAAAGGTCCAACTTTGGCTTCATACTTTTAGATAAAATGTCAACAGCTGGTTCAAGTGGATCTGGAAGAGGTAGAGGAACTCAGACAGCAGTAGGCGATCAAAAACCAGAATCTAAAGAATCCAAACCAAACCCGAAAATGTCAAAGGCTCTTGGAACGTCGGCAAAACGCATTCAGAAAGAACTAGCAGAAATAACATTAGATCCACCTCCGAACTGCAGTGCAGGACCCAAAGGAGAAAATTTTTATGAATGGGTGTCAACAATATTAGGTCCCCCGGGCTCTGTGTATGAAGGCGGTGTCTTTTTCTTAGATATTCATTTCTCTCCAGAGTATCCATTCAAGCCGCCGAAAGTCACTTTTCGTACTAGAATCTATCACTGCAACATTAACAGCCAAGGTGTTATTTGTCTCGATATACTTAAAGATAATTGGTCTCCAGCTTTGACTATTTCCAAAGTTCTCCTTTCGATCTGTTCCTTATTAACAGATTGTAATCCAGGTATGTACGTTTACAGTATTCTTCTTTATTTGTTTGGTGATCTGTACATTTTTTTTTTGTATTTACATGTTTATACAAATTATTTGCTTTTGGAAACGAAAATTCGAAACTTATTTTATTATATTAATTCACTTTGCTTGCTATTAATATTTAACATTTTAAGAGTATATATTATGACACTTATTTAAGATAGTTGAAGGAATGTTGATGTAATTTTTCAAACTGCTTTGCTATTCTTGATGACTAAACAAAAAAATTAAAGCATTAATTAAATTGATAATTTTGGGAAACGTTTGTAATACGCCATTTGCGGTGGTTATGAAAATTTGTATTTAACCATATTGCAGCTACTTTTTCATTAATTAATATGCGCCTCATTATTTACCATAACATTCTTTAGTAACATTTAATAAAGGCACAATATGAAAAAGTGACACAATCAAGCCTAATGTGATTAAAATTTCTAAAATAAAAATGCTACAGATTAGTTTACATTAAATTATAATGTAAACGACGGCGTCAAAGTAGAGGTTGCAGATAAGGGAGGGAATTTCCACTGAATTGAACTCACTTCTAACAGGCTGTGCTATGTTTCGGGTGGCGTCTAATATACGAGGGGAGTTTTTTATGTTATCTACCTAGATTTGAAAGAAACGAGTTATAAAACAAATAGAAATATTTTTCAACGCAAAAATTATTAACACTTACACATTTATTCCAACGATTTCTTTAATAACGCTATGCTTTAAAAAAAAAAATTCTCTGTTGATAATTCCGCAAAATACGACCCAACAGCGTTTACGACGTCGTCATACCATAAAAATCGACACCCTCTCGAGGTTTTTTGAGAATAGGAAAGAGATAATAGTTACAAGGGGGCGAGGTCGTAACTGTAGGGTGGATGTTGAAATTCCTCAAAGCTGCATTCATTGATTATTGCTTGAATAATTCGTATCGTAATGCGCCCTGCAGTTATCGTGCCGAAGCGAGTTTTTTTAGCAAAATTGTGGGGTCTTTTTTCGCGTATAGTGTCTTTGTAGACATTTCCAGTTATTGTACATAGTCCCTTTTGGCATATACTTAATTAAGAGAATCCCCGCCGCGTACCAGAAAATTGTTGCCAGCACTTTTCCCGCAGAAAATTGCGTTTTTGCCTTCTTGGGGGCCGGTGGAGAGCCCTTACGAACCCATTACTTATTAACTCTTGTTTCGTGGAAGGGGCCCATTGGTGTATCCAAGTTTCATTACCCAATTACAATTCTATTTAAGAAGTTTCAATCTTGAAATAAAACAGTCAAATTCTCTTCACAAATTTTTCGTCTACACAATTTTGTTCGGGACTAAGCAGCCTGGGAATCTTCGTGTCGACACTTTGCTCATTCACAGAATTTTGAAAACACTCGTTTCTGATATTCCTGTTTCTCTAGCAATACCAAACACCAAATTTTCAACTTTGTTGATGATTGCTTCAGTTCGTGCTTCCAGAGGTCTTTGGGTCACCACGAATGGATTCTCTGTCCCATTTGAACTGCTTACATCAAAATTTGAATTAAAATAGGACAGGCTGTTGTCTCCAAACATTGTCGCCATTCTCCCATGAATATTCTTCGGGCTACTGCGTTCTTTTGATAAAAAATTTATGACTTCTCTGTCCAAGTTTCAAATCACTTATTTTCTCTTTTTTAAACGAATGTAGAAGTAACAAATGTTAAGCGATTCGAACCAAACTTTGAGATGACACTATAAAATGTCGCAGAAACTTAACGTAAAAAAATTATCACGATAGCATATTGGGAATTAACATTACCGATGGTGGCGTCACGATCGTAGCCAAGATGGCGTCGAATGGAGGTATACCTTTATAGTTTTGAATATAGCGTATCGTGTTTACCATGTTTACAAGTGTTTTCGAAGTTGGTTCGGAGTTTTATTTTATGTTGATTTTAATTTCTTCATCAAGAAATATCTTTTTTTAAAGCTCTACTTCATCTGCGTACACAAACACGATGTAAGTGCGAAATCCAAGTGTTTTGAATTTGAAGAATTCTTTAGCACAAATCGTTAAAAAACATTACTGTTTCATGCTATTACTATTGCATATTATTTAATGATCTTCCGACACATCATGAGTAATTTTAAAATTGAAAAGTATTTAAATTTTTTTTTTTTATCTTTTATTTTTACATATTACATGCACCATTTATTTAAATACCTGTTTCTTCAAGATGTAATTAAATTATATGAATATACTTTATAGAAAGGCACTGGAATATTGATGTAACTCGACTCATATCAAGCAAATATAAAGAAGTCGCACTCGTTTAAATTTAATTTGGCCATTCCTAACTGAATTTGAGCATAATATGAATGATTTTTCTTTAGCACAGTGTCATTTTCTTCCGATATCTAATAATTACATGAATCGATGCAATTTACATTGCATCGATTCTTGTAATTATGTATGGACATTTTATTTCTAATAATTTTTTCGGTGTATTATTTTCGAAGATAATACCATCTGAAGAATATACGAATCATGGGTGATGTTTAGAAAGACAAATTTGTCGTAAAACAGTAGCGAAAATATAAAATAGTAAGGAAAAGGTGAAGACAAAATACAATTTTACATACGATAGAACCCAATAAATAATAAAAGGATACCTCCAACGCTAGTTCCAAAATTTACCGCATGATGGCGTATCACTTAATGTAAATTCTCAATTGTTTTCATAGCTAAATAATTTGATGTGCGCCTAAATTAAGAATTTACTCCGAATACGATCTAGATATTTCAATTTCACCAGTTGCCGAATGTATGGTGTTCGCATCTTCATTCTTCGATTGCTTTGTTGTGATGTTTCATCAGTTAATTTTTTTTTATTTATCGTTCAATTCTTCATCTAGGTTCGCTACTGGAAGCGAGTCACCGTTCTATACTAATTAAGATTCTGCATCGGATTCGTTCATTGTATTGACATCATTTTCTGTTTTTCTCTTAATTTTTATACGGATCTGCTTGATTTATTTTTTCCTTTTTGTATTAAATTTCATAATTATACTCAGTGAGTTTTAATCCCCAACGTGTTATTTTTGAAAACAGCCACTGTAGTGGACGATCATATCTGTTTTTATTACGAATTTAGTGCCATATAAGTACGGACGGAAATGCTTACTTACGTGCCCAGATGATATTTTTGATAGTTGAGTAATTTACCTCAGTTGGGTTCAATGTCATATTTCGATACCAAGAGTCCAAGAAGATCAAATTAGACAAATTGGATTAATTAATAGTATATGTATTTCCTCGATTTCGACTGCTGAAGTATTGTCCGTCTTGATGCAAATAACATCTAACACCTCCAGTATGACGGAATTCCTTATTTTTTTAATAAAGGTTGCGCGCGAGGACATATTTTAAACTATTAGCTATAATTTTTAATTTAATTAAGTATCAGTACATTTATTTTTTCTGACATGGAGATAAGAATACTTTTAAGAATCATCGACCTATAAATATTTTATCGACCTCCTTCAAAGTTTTTGACCATTTTTTTTTACTTTAAAATATATGCTTGCATGTCACCTTACATCTTCTCATACCAAAATGAGTTTAAAGTGAAAAGATTAATAGAAACGAAGTTTGTTAAAATTTCGTAGTATGTATATTATTGGATGCTTGACACGGGTGTTATATATACAGATTCCTTAAAGAGTTTGATACGATCATCATAATATATTTATGATGGTATATATCGTGCACCAAGTAACACGACGTATGACTTGGTGTCGGGAGATGCTAAAAAAGTTTGTTGAGGGACAATCTGGGTATGTGAACATCGTGACAGGCGACAAGACTTGGCTGTACTATTATGACCAAGGCGCAAAACAAAGTTTGGGTCTTTGCTGAGGATACGTAGCTGTCAGAAAATCCCGAGCTGTTAAACATAAAATGATAGCTGTATTTTTCAAATCGTGTGGAATCGTGGAGCGTGTTGTTTCGGGCACGCCGAAGATAGTAACAGCGTGATGGTACACTGAGCAGTACCTATCTAAGGTAATTGAATCTCTGAAGAACCTGCGGCCAAAGTTAAGAATGGACACCTGGTTCCTCATGACAACGCACCAGCTCACCGCGCCAAAGTACGCACCGAATATTTGAACACTACAGGGCTGAAACTTTTTGAGTACCCTCCTTACTGTCCGGGCCGTGGCTTCTGCGACTTTACATTGTTCTCGCATGTGAAAATGAGGCTGAAAGGGAGACGGTTTCCCAGTGATCAGGTATTTCTGAGGGTTGGGACAACGAATGTACTTTATTCCCAAATGAAAGTTGGCAGAGCTGCTTTAAGAATTGGTTTCGGAGGATTGAGAGGTGTACTGAATGGGTGGGAAATTACTTTGAAAAAATTTATTAAATAAAGCTGCATTGCAAAACTTTTCTAATACCCTTTGTATTTGTATTTCGATATTATAAGTGGAACTTGAAAACGCTTAAATTTTATACTCTTTTCTGCGAATTTTGTCTTCCTCTTCTTAAAAAAAAACAATGTTTGGACTAACAATATAATAATTCCGTCATTATTAGGATAAATTGATTGCAACTTTTTAAGAACTTCTTCATTACATTTGTGTTATTATCCATTGTATTTTAAATTTATAGCATAAATAACGAGCAATCGGTTAACTTTCAGATATGGCGTTGTTGAAAGTTTTGTGCTGTATTTATCAATTAAAATGTGTTTGCTTGTTTGAATGTCTGTTGATATCTGATACCTTAAGCATTTTATAATGTTCTTGTGCCGTTTAGATGAAACTATTAAGTGTGGAAAAGTTTTGTCATTGTTAGATAAAGCAAACTTTTAAAATATTTATTTAAAAAAAAATGTCACTAGTATATTGCCATTATTTTGTATAACAGTCAGTAACAGTAACATTCATACCCTGATTTGCGAATTATTTAAGACTACGTAAATATCATTTCGCGTGTAAAAAGTTTTCGATTAAAAAAATGCTCTTTGACTCATGACTTTAAGCTTTGATAGAAAAGGTTAAAAAAACGTAAAGACGTTATATTCGGAGAACATGATTAATATAGTAACACTTCTTAACCTAGTTTAGTTAACTGCCTTTTAGTTGTCAAACAAGCGTGCGATCTAGCCATTATCATCCTGAAAACCAATTCCTTTCGTCCCTTCCAAAACTTTTCGTTTTTTTTTTCCATTGTAACATCCAAACTTGCCGGTTGTTAACAATACTTATTAGTTGTTTCTCCCATTTGTAAAAATTCATACCAGGACCTTGATTATCGCTCCAAATGCTCAGCATTCCCTTCTTTTAATGCACATCTAGTTCTTTAATTGTTGGGATCCATTACTTGGTTTGTAGATTCGTTCTTTTTCTTGCAGTGAATACATTTTCTATAATTAATTCAAAAATTATGTTATTTTTCAAAACGAATCCTAAACTGTCAATGTGTGGGTCGCTGCCAAACTTGTTTGGAAACGTATGAAAAAAACATATTAGGCTGTAAGCGCTATGCACACTTTTGCATGCGGTCAAACCAAGTCCGAAAACATTTTTTCTACTCGGGAATAGATATCTGGGATCGGAAACTTGTGTAAACGCAACTGTCGAGACTGACGAGAAAAAGTTAAATTTAAAAAAATCAGGACTATATGGACAGTAAAACACTAGCTACACGTTTTTCACCTTCAGATATTCTATTGTTTGTTAGAAAGAGCACGCCTTGAAATGATGAATGATACTTCTGTTAAAAATTGTTCTTCGTAACCAAATGAACACTACTTGAAAAAATGCATCGATATTTTTTTTAGAAACAGCGAGGACGAACAGGTTTCGCTGGCTTAGGTTCACTTCGGAAACCAAAACAGCTGATTGACGTTTAATTTTAAGCTCGATTTTGAGATTTATTCCTAAATCCAAGTATAGTCAATAGTTGCGATAAACGAAGCATGAATTTATTAAGCATATCTTTACGAGCTTGGAACATGATTTGAGTTTTGATCAAATTGTGCGGATTTACACGAACACAAAGCTTTTTCACAGCCAAATGTACATACGAAATCTCATGTATTTGTTTCATGTCAATCAATTTGTTGTAACAATAAAGGTTGATGCACGATCTTCTCGAAATTCATCACTAGAATTTCTACGTCAACACTTGAATTCTATAACATCATTTTCTAAACAGTACCATTAGATTTGTTAAATACGACACTAATGACGATACACGTCCGCACAGATCGGCAGTCCGTAAAATAAGGAATCATCGTTACTTGTCTAAGCCTCATACTCGTTAATGTTTATCAAATTCTTAGAAGTAATATCACACACGCTCTTGTGATACACAGTATATATTAGAAACGGACCTGAATCGTGAATGACTTACATTATCTATTGCGCTTCCACGAAACGTTTTCATTTTTATTTTCTGAGGTATCGTGGTTTGATATTATTGAACTGGTTTAAAGTAGACAACTAGCTGAAGTGTCTCGCTGAAATGCTGACTTACTTAATAATTCATTATCTAAAAAAATAAATATATCAAATAAATATACAAATTTGATAAAAAGTAAGTACATATATACTGTAGGTGCAGTTAAACGATGGAACTTTTGTTACGTTGGTATCCGACTCCAGCGCTTACGCCGATAAGAACACATAAACGGTACATGAGCATTCTAGCAGTGTGTCAAATCATAACCATAATGTTATACATTAAACTAATTATGCAACTATTTGTTTGAGTTTTATTTGAACACTACTAATTCATTAACGTATACTATATTACCACTTTTTGTAGTACATACCAAATTAGATATTCTTTTGACGTGTTATATTTCTTGCAGGAGTTTTCTATATGTAACAACAGATTTTTCAGTACACAACTGCTACTACATTTTGATTCTCGCTTAGCTTATTAAATCATATTGGCTAGCACTTGCCTCGGTTTCCTTAATTTCTACATAAAGTCTGCTAGTCATTACTTTGTGTGTTGGATATAATCATAATATGGGTATTTGTATTTCACGAAGTGAACCAACTCATTCATTTTTGTACATGTGCTTACTATAATTCTTTTTGTTAATTTTTCTAAATTCTACACCCTCTGTCCTAATAATAATCTTAATGGCTTAAAAAAAAAACAAAAAACTAAGGTAATCTTAACAATAATCACTAGGGATCGGCAAAACATATTTTGACGTCATTATTCCATAGTCGTAGAATATACAAAATGCTTCGATACCGGTACATACCCCAGCTACACATATTTGCCGTTGGCGAAATCGTTCTCTTAGTGCTGAAAATACTGTTGTTGGGACTGCACGTTATTTTTACTTTGCTATCGCTATTTATTTTCATTTCTTTGTTCTTTCTAAAATTTCTATTTCACTATATTTATACGAGGGCAGTTCAAATATGATGGAGACAAACGCTGCAGATGGCGCGCATGTATGTTTTGAAGGTCGCGGGTTGAGTATGTGATAGCTGGGTCCCTTACGAACAGTGTGGCATAGTTTTCGTCGAACGCTTGTTTTACGCGCGTGCTACGACCATGAGTGAACGTCAAGTGCCGACCGCCGTTGCGCAACGTATTGTCATTCGTTTTTTAGTGAGGGAAGGCGTTAAAAACACGGAAATTTTTCGGCGATTGCAAAATCAGTTCGGTAGTGAGTGCCTGAGTAGGGCTGCTGTGTTTAAATGGGCCAAAGCGTTCAAGGATGGCCGCGAAACCGTCGAGAATGAGCCGCATGATCGTCGACCGCGAACCAGCATCACACCAGACAACATTCGCTGCGTAGAACAACTCATTTTGGAGGACCGTAGGATGAATTTTCGAGACATTTCGGCTGAACTCGGCATCAGTATTGGTAGTGTAGAGTCTATCATCCACGAACACCTTCAATATCGCAAAATAACGGCGCGATGGGTTCCCAAACTGTTGAACTTCGAGCAAAAATTCACGCGGTTGGAAGTTTGTCGCCGCTTGCTGACGTGATACTAGGCGGAGGGGGACGGTTTTTTTAACGCGAATCTTCACTACAGACGAGACATGGGTACACTATTACACTCCCGAAAGCAAGGTGTCGTCTAAAGAGTGGAGGAAGGGGCGCCAGTCAAAGCGAAGACAACCAGGTCCGCGGGTAAGGTTATGTGTACTGTGTTCTGGGACCGGCGGGGCGTGCTGTACGTCGACTTCCTGCGCACACAACATTCCATCAATGCTGCATACTACTCTAACCTTCTGAAAACACACGTGAAACCCGCTTATCGCTCGAAACGGAGGAGCATTCCAGCGCGAAGTGCGTCTCACGCTCGATACAATATCGGAATTGGGGTGGGAGGTACTGGAACACCCCCCCCCCCCTACAATCCGGATTTATCACCCTGCGACTACCATATGTTTGGACCACTGAAAGAAGCCCTCGGAGGTCAAAGATTCAACACCGACGACGAGGTAGAGGAGTTCGTGCGCATATGGCTGTCCGAGTTGCCCAAGGAATTCTTCGATACCTGCATCAAAAAGCTTCCGGAGAGGTGGAAAGAATGTGTAACCTGTGAGGGGAAGTATAGCAAACGCCAATTAAGTTGGCGCGAGGAGGGGGTGCGCAGAAGCCGTTTTTAAAAACGTCCGCCCCCACTACTCAAGTAATTGTCAGAATACATTTGTCATTGACGTTTGACAGAACATATTTTGTAATGTCTTTGCTAGTGGATCATACACGCTCAGAGGTTAGAATTATCTGACATTTGATGTAAAACCAAATACAAATCTCCCCACTACTTCTAGTCCTGCGCGAACTTACCCCTTCTCGCGCCAACTTAATTGGCGTTTGCTATACCTAGAAAAACTGTAAATTTTTTCGATAATAAATAAACGTGTCAGAGCATTTGTCTCGATCATATTTGAACCGCCCTCGTATATATATATTTAATTCAAATGATTTCTTGCTATATGACGCCTATGTCAGTGCTTTTAATAGGCAAAGTACGACAAGTTTGCGCCGGCGTACGGTTACATCTAGATGGTGTTGTCCAGCATTTTTCGAGCGGCATTGATATTCACTTGCTATTATCGAATGCGAGAGTGAGATACCATACTCGTACTATACTGTTTTAGTGAGCCGGACAAAATATATTTTGCCGATCCCTAATAATCACTTTTGTTTATTCGAAATATTCATCTTCATTCAGCATAAATAGACGTGCATCAAATGACTTATTATGCCGCTGTTTGTAATGGTGTTTAGGGTTGCTTGCCGTCTACTATTATAGCGATGCCAAACAATCGTGCGGAGCCAAATTCGATCAATACGAGAGCGGATTGATATATAAAGTCCCTAACAACCACATTGTGTGAGTAGTAGGGATATTAACAAGTTTAAATTACCGTTTGCATGTGGTAATTTCGAGTACCTCGTCTTAGTATGCAAAGTTTCATTTTCCTCTGTATGGTCACTGAGTAACAGTGTCATTTATAGTGGGTTCGATTTCTGAGATTCATACCAAGCAACGCACCGTGGATCGCTGGAAGGTTGCGCGCCCATCGAAATTTGTAGGCGTTTGAAAGCTGTTTATGCAACTATTATGGTTGTGTTGTAAATGTTCGGCAGTGGGATCTGCGTGCAAAAGGCGAAATGAAGGTGTTTGACGAAAAGCGATCAGGTTGACCAGTATTAGTAATACATGAGAAGAATCAAAGTCCAGTGAACGTACTGATTCAAGTAAATCGTCGCATTACGCAAAAATAAATTTTTCGGCAATTGCACATTAGTCAAGAAAGAGTCCAATACATTCTCAGACGTTTAATTACAGAAAAATTTGCACCAGATGGGTCCTGCAACAACTAACGAATGTCATCAATGAACATAGAAAAAACATTTGTCAAGAACTTCTTAAAATCTGTATCGACATCAAGGAAATTATTTTCTTACGAATATAACGAATTTTGTAGTCCTGATTCTTCACGTATACGAAAATTCATAGGAGTTCCCGCAGCGCAGAAAGGCATGTTCACTCTTTTCTGGGGTGCAAAGGAAGTCATTCATACTTAATATCTGCCGAAGGGATCGGCGATTAATTCAATAAAATACTGTTCGTTAAAAGAATCAGTGATAATAGAATGATGAGATGTGAGGTGCATTGACATGCAACAGTTGCCAGCTATCCGGTTTTGGTTTACACCAATCGTTAACCGTTGTACTGTTTGGAAGGCATTATTTTGATTTGGCTTCTCTACATGTGATCTTTTGGACAAAGTTTTTTGGCATTCGATGTTCCATTTCCACGCTTTTTCGACATTTTCTTTGGTCAACGTTTCAATTAATCGATCGAGGTATATGAACTATGTAGTGTCACTTAAAAGTGTCGTATCTGGGCTTCCAATGAAATTTCTATAGATTCTTTAGGAAGGTCGACTCTTCACAAATTACTCTGTCGCTAACAAATGGTTTAAATGATTTTATTAAAATAGAGCCATTTCGATTATTTTTCGGAAAGAATGCAAATAAAGGTGTCTCAACGGGAGGTTTGTTTTTGAAGTTGCAATTAAACACATTAGATTGTTGAAAATTGTCAAGGTTTTTAATTCATGATAAAGTACAAACATGGACATTACATGTGGAATACAATATCTGACAAGTGGCCGCCGCGACTACGTTGACAGATGTCCATTCTGTTGTCGAAATTTTGCATGACTCTTGCACACAATTGCGGCACCATCTCAGCAATCGCGTTTCGAATCGCGTCTTTCATCTGTTGAAGTGTTTGAGGATTGTTAGCATAAACCTTTCCTTTAAAAAATCCCCAAAGAAAAAAGTCCATCGGCGTGATATCGCACGCTCTTGGTGGCCAATTTTGATCGCCACGACGAGAAATTACACGGCCTGGAAACCTTGTGCGCAATTACTCAATTGTTTGGTTCGCTGTGTGGCTGGTGGCACCATCTTGCTGAAACCAGAAGTTATCCACATCCATACCATCCAACTCAACCCACAAATAATGGGCTATCATGTCACGATAACGATCACCAGTGACGGTTACCGCGGCACCAGCAGCGTTTTCAAAAAAAAATGGTCCCATTACACCGCCGACCCAAAATCCGCACCAAACAGTGACTCGTGGTGGGTGCATAGGTTGTTCTTCAATCACACGAGGATTCTCAGCGCCCCAAATTCTGCAATTTTGTCTGTTAACGTAACCATTAAGTTGAAAATCATCACTGAAGATGATTTGTGTCGCAAAATCGGGATTATCCTGTTGCATCGCTAACACACAATTGCAGAACTCACGGCGCTGTCCATGGTCGGCTGGTTTCAATGTCTGCGTCAATTGGATCTTGTATGCGTGTAAGTGCAAATCCTTGGTCAAAATACGCTGCACAGTACTTCTGGAAAGGTCTAATTGCTGTGCACGACGACGAATCGAGGCGCGCGCATCATCGGCCACACTTTCTTCCACAGCGGCTATGTTTTCAGCCGAACGACCGCTGCGAGGACGCAGAAGTGTTTTTACGTCTGCCACAGAACCAGTGCGTTCAAACTTTTCAATTAATTTCGTAATCGCGGTCTTACTTGGGCGATTATGAATACCAAAATGATTACGTAAATTGCGAAATGTACCCACGATAGATTCTCCATTTTGGTAATAGGTTTTCACAATAAGTACACGTTTCTCGTTTGTATAGCGCTGCATTCTTGAAATGTCAAGACTTCACAATGCTAACTGTCAAATCTCACCGCTGCACGCTGTAGTAAACAACTTAACCATATTTCGCGCGAATTTCAAAAACAAACCTCCCGTTGAGACACCCGATATAAGTATTTTTATGATTATTTTTTAAATATTGTACATGCTTGTATGTATTTCTCCTCTTTTTAAATATCTTTTATAATTTATTTTACTATTGGACGCTTAATAAATCATTATCATTACTATTATTACTATAGGGCTGAATTACTATTATTACTACAAGCTCTTCAGTTTCCCTAAAATATTGACGAAGTGAAAGTCAAATCAACAGTTCTACCCTCTTAAGGCTAGGATGTGTCGTAAGAAAGCTATGAAACACTTAACACACATCATATACATTCTAAACAGTTAAGACACTGTGCCACTGTACACAGCACAAAAAAAATAGTGTTATTAATGATTGCGTTAATATCGCGTCTAATAAAACTATGTAGTAATTAGGGTTTATACAAAAACTTACTTTTGGAAAAACCGGTTTTCGAATTCCAGATTTTCAAAAAAAAAACGGTTATAGCCGGTTTTAGAATTTTTGTCAAAAAAAAAACAATTTACATAAAATAACAAAAAACGAAATAAATATCAAAGTCAAAATATAAAAAAAAAATTAAGGATTACACATTACTTACACCAAATAACGAAAACTCGAAACAATAATTTCAAATAATATTTATTTCACTAATTTTAATTTCTCCTAAGAAACAGGACATTAAAAACATAAAATATCCACTGAACGGTGGCTAAGTCTTGTTCGTATTTTGGACACAATATTGCTTGAAATTGAAAATACTCGTTCACTAGCTAGTGAGCTTGGTTTTATAGTTTTCAGGACATCAAATAAATCGTCAGTTTTTTGTTCTTTTATTCGTTGCCTAAAATAATAAAAATTCGGCTTTCAGTGTCTTTGGATTTGTAAGTGTTTCTTCTGAGTCTTCAAGAACCTTTATGAATTGATTTTTCTATGACTTCCTTTAAAAAAGCATTACTCTGATGAATAGTTTCTTCGATTTGCTCTTCATTAGAATCGGTTTCCACATAAGAATTTGGAAATATTCTAGACTTCTTTCCAGATAACTTAATAATTTCGGTTTTTGAAGCTAAAGAAAGTACACTAGATTTCTTTGCCGAACTGGAAATGTTTTGTGGATCTTGCAAATACAGCAAAAGAGTTGCTAATTCTACTTGTCTTCTTTCTTGAATTCGTTCTTCTAAAGCATATAACAATTTCAAACTTATTTCAGTGTTTAAATTTTTTAGTTCATTTAACAGAAATTCAAATATACCTTCACTTGTTATAAATTGGCATCTCGTCGCCCTAAACCTTCAGCTGCTAGACGAATCGGTCCCAAGACTTTATGAAATTCCAAAGGTTTAGGATAATGAGCTTCATTCCACATATAAGAAGAACCAATACAACAACACATTCTTTTACTGACAGAAATTTTCCAATCATGTCCTCTATACAATTGCAGTCAAGAAATACATTATTCCTTTCCTTCTTCTTGTTTGATATAATTTTGAAGAATGGTGTTTCTTACTGGAGATTTTCTAAAGAACTTACAACTTTTTCGAATTTGTGAAAATTGATTGTTTCTAATTGTCAGACAAAATAGGAATAGGATGTTCTCGGTTACAAACAATAATAAGGAAAATCTTTTCAATAACAATTTTTTTCATAACAGCAGCACCATTATTTGTTGCTGCAATTTTAGCAATGTCCTTTAGCTTCTTAAAACCCTCATTTTTTCCTATTACACTTAAAAAAATTTCATACTCGGACTGCCCCACTCCTCCTTTAACATCAAAACATGACTTTTCAAATTTGTTTATTATTTCAACGCTCTCGATTAGCGACATAAATCGTTGTTGCAACTGCAATATAGAAGTGGAAATAAAACTGTAATTGGCTTTAATAAACGCCAACCGTTGAGGTATTTCTTTACTCGAATACACCTTTTGGGCGCCTATTGTGCATCCCTATCAAGATCCATAATAATTGCCTTTATTCCTTCATAATGATTTGCATGAAAAATAGCACCCTCCAACCACGTTCCCCATAGTGTGATTACTGGTTGAGGAGGAAGCGGAACACTGGGTAGATGTTGTTTGTAAAATTGAACTCGTAATGGGGCCTTTAAAAATACTCTCTTAACACTACTAATTAAAGTATTTATTAAGAGAAAATGGTTTCTGACTTCATCTGCAACACGATTTAGTCCGTGCGCCAAGCAAGTTGTGTGAATTAAATTTGGGTAAAAGATTTTCAAGTTGAAAGCTGCCTTCACCATGTATAGTGCAGCATCTGTCAAAAACAATAGAATTTTCTTGTTGGAATCGATTCCGGTAAAAAGAAAGTTGCCAGTTCTTCCTGTATAAACCTTGTTATTGTCAAATTATTTGCCTTTCCCAACTGTTTGGATGAAATTAAATAAGATTTTGCTAGAACCGATACGTTAAGGATACCAATCATTAAATGAACTACGTATTGGCCCACACTATCAGTAGTTTCATCTACGCATATATAAAGATAATTGTTTGCAACAACCTTCTTAATGCTATTCAATGTTTCTGCATACATACAGCGAATATAATTTTTTTTAACGTGCTCTCGTCGGCATGTTATATTTGCTGATGGCTTTTGCAAAATAACTTGACATTTAAATTGTTTAATTTATGTAGTGGAATATCTGCCGACACAAACATTTGACACAAATCTTCCTTAAATTGTTTTTGTTCCGATTTTTTGGAAGTTGATGGCAAACATTGCGGTAATGTTTGCTGACTCTTCCCCAATTTCATCTTTGTTAGTTTTGCAGCATGGGATGGAGTTTTCATATGTTGGTCGACTTGGAACTTTCTCTCACTTGCAATCTGCAAAAAAAGATATCACATCATCGGTTGTTTTTTTATAAAATAAATGTTAGTAAAAGATAAAGGAATAATTAAAAACTTAATTAATTAATTAATTAATTAATAAGAGGAAATAAACTTAAAATTTTACTCACAATCTTGCAGCATGCTACGCAAAACACTTTTTCTCCATCCATACGCTATTCTGAATAAGGTGCAATCCATCCAGGCACAGTCGCTATTTTCGGCATTTTTGCTATTATATATCACAACTCATAAGTTTACACTTCGAAAAACCAGCGTAAAATGATGTTTAAAATAAAATTACTTTCGAATATGGGAATAAATTTCTCCGAATAGCAAAGAAACACATATACTCCTAATTTTCTTGTAAAATGTATTTTTGTATTTATTTAGAAGTTTTAAGATAGCTTTTAGCTTTTTCTGGAATTTTGTCTCGGCCTGGATGTATGGGAAGAGCATTAATAAATTCTTGGAGACGCTTATCGGAAAAGTAACGGGAAGAGGCTTAATAAAATGCTATTTTTAGTTTAAAGAGGGCTGTTTAATTTTTGTTTGTTTGTTACATCCACGACATATTTTTAGTAGTGCCTATATGTACTAAATTTGATTTATTAAATAAATAAAACTCGGATACTTAAAATATGCAAACATGCTGAATTACCACAAAATATGCAAATAATATACAAAATGCATATACATATTATGCAAACTGCATATAATCCGGCAGTAATGAATATCCTTGTTGTTGAAGAGACTCGTATGAATGAGCTATTCACAGAAAATCCATCCATTGCTGCAAGTTTTGATATGATTTCTTCTAAACTACTCCTTTTCACTTTCATGAAATTCAAAATTTTCGTTTGTTTTTTTTTTGAAGAAGAGGAAGATCCAGGCGTTTCTTCTTCGCCGATCGTTTCTGATTTCTTTCCGATAACTATTTTATGAACTGCTTTCAAATTATTTTGTAGATTACCTTGTCTATCCCTAACTTTTTGAAACAATCCCAAACTTCCGACTTGTTCATTTTTATCTAAAATTGAAATGAAAGTTATTAAATAAATATTTTTGAAGTTTATTTTACAATTTTATTATTTTAACTATTAATATTAATGTAATTTAAAGAAATCTTAATCTAATTCCGAAACTTGATAAAGACATAATTTATGTCAAAACGTTGCGAAAGAAAATATGGATTATTTTAACACTTTTGGTTTTATTTAAAATCCCATTAGACAGAAGCCAGAGAGAAGAAATTTATATAATAAAATTAAAGTTTTAAAATGTACAATAGCAAATACAAACATAGAAATTAGAAACATACTTAATACTTACGTTATTTTATATTTAATTTATATAGCAGCTTTATATTTTTGTTTCCAGTTTTCACTTTAGAAGATTAAGCGAACCTGTCATTGTAGTACATATTATGTACTAACATAAAATAAGTCGGTTAGGCACGTCTTTTCCACATGCGCAGTGCACAATGCACAAGAACTGGCCAACGCAACTCGCAACGTTGAAAAAATGTGTCTGTTACCCGTTGCATAGAATGAATAGCAAATCAAATAAGTTAAAAATTAATTTTTACATAATCTAAATTCTTTTAAACCGGTTTTCTTAATTTAAAAACCAGGTTTCAAATGTGACAAATTTATTTTAAAAACCGGGTTTGAAAAACCGTCAAACCCTAGTAGTAATACCATTATTTAAAACACCATATTTGTCAATATCGCCCATATCTAATGATACTCGACAATAAGGCAGTGAATGCGAATATTTTAATTGAATTTCCATTTCATAAACTAAAAACTTTTACATGAAACATGTACAGCGTCTTGCTGTTTATATTATTTACACCTAACTTAAGCAATTTTAATAAATGAAAACCTATACCTTCTATGACGCGTTGAAAATTTTTGAAACTATACACGAAATTTGACTGCTTAAAATGTGCAAATTTGAGTAAATTACTGAGAGATTTGTAAAAAACTTGTCTGTTCTTATAGCGGATCCATTAGTTGGCAGCATAGCAACTCAATACCTGCAAAACCGTGAAGAACATGACCGTATCGCCCGGCTATGGACCAAACGCTATGCTACGTGATTGGGTTATCTACCGCACATGCTGTCAGTGTTGTCTCCCTTCGCCAAATTATGGCAAAATTTGGTCCTTTCATCTCAACATTTCATTCATGAAACAACAACAAAAAAAAACTTCATTTCTCTGTCCTTAGTGTTCCATCAGTATAATTTGTTAAAAGTGTATTAAGTAGATTTAAGGTAAATTTCTTGTATAAAATATACTCTTGATTTAATTTGATACGTAGTTCTGTCTATTAATGCTATTTAAAACATATTTGTGATTCTTCTTTTTTTATACATAAATATCTATATAGGAACTACATAATCTCGAATTTAATCCGTTAATCTTCCTAAATTTTCATTTTCATTTATAACTTGGGAATATTAATGTGTTTAAGACTGGTTTACACAAGAAAACGTTTAATTTCGTTTGTGTATATGTAACATTTGATAAAGGATTTTTTTTGTTAAATTCGAGTTATATTGTGTATAGATCTTGCGCTAATTTAAGTTAAAACGTTTCGAGAAAAAAAAAACTCCCAGATAACCTAAGGAATTCTTTGATCGTGTTTTTTTATTTACAAAAAAAATAGGAAGAGTAAGCTGCATGAAGATACCTTAAACATGAAATATTTGGTGTTGTAATAAAAATGACTTACTTTTGTACAGGGGTTTATTTAAAATTTCATTTTACGCTGGATTCTGTTTTTATATATTGTATATATTTATACTTGTGTTTAGTATCTAAATCAATCTATTATTAATATACTTATTAATAAATTATTAAGTTTTTGTTAGGTACAATTCCACAAGGAAATGACTGCAAAAAAAAACATTATTTATACCTTTATTTTTATATTCCGCATGATAATGCGTAAAATTCTTTTATAACAACCCTTGTGCATACAAAAAAAAATTAAATTTATTTTAGTATGATTATAAGTGTGATAGAAGTATAAGTTCCTGGGTTATGTATAAATAATTTTGTATTTATAGACAATAAAATAAATAAATGTGTATTCGTTGGAAAAAAACAAAGGAAATCTTACTTGAGCAGGTATAACAAGAATAAAAATTATAATTCATATCAAAATTTCCTCTCTGGCAGTGTTTTTATAATTTTCATATTAATTTTTAATTGTATTTCTGCAGATAGGTTCCTGCAACGTGTGCAATTATGGTAAATGCGTAGATTGCTTGTGCAGAACTACATCAACTGCTTTAGTTTGGTTTATGAACGATGGGATGTGAAACATTAAATAAAATTAAAGCGGTTGGTTTTATATACTGCTTCTGTAAAATATAATTTTTTTACTAAATTAAAACATGAGAATACGGACTATTCTTCTAGTAATATGATTTTAGTTATTAATGTAACAATAAAGTTTTAGTATGTAATATATTTTTGTTTGATTTACTTGTAGAGGTATTGAAAAATATGAGTTCACGAGATATTTTTATTTACGCACAAACGTACTAGGGTAGGTTGATATATAAAGTCTCCAACGCTGTAGAATAAGCAAAGACAAAATAATGAAACCAGTATCAAAATGACGTAAATTTATTATACTACCGATATACAGTAAACCACAAAATACTGCGAAAATATATTGAAAGGGGAATGTGTAAGGAGTAATACACAACATCTGACGCCCAGGCAAATATAGCTTACGTACATGTGTCATTCGTTTATGTGAGTTGTTCGTGATCTATCAAGTGTATGTCTTATTGAGTAAAATTATGAATATGATCTATACAATCGGGCGATGTCAAACTCGTCTCAATATTAGGCTACATTACTAATCGCAGTACTTAACTCGTCTCGTTCTATTTGATGTACCCACAGGGCAGTGTCCATCTCGTCTCATATGGTGGTATAAGCCGTATGCAATAAAACCAATATTTTGTCAAGAACTTTATTAATATATACAATTCAGTTACATATACGCTAGTTATTTACATATTAGGTGCATTTATACATACATATATATTTTGTCAAGAACGTTACACACACGCTAGTATGCATATACATTTTAATTGCATGTTTCCATAAAAATGTGACATTATTTTAATAAAATCCAAGCGTGAAATTCTTTTGCTTTTGTAATCTCCAATTTTCTCAACTAATAATTCATGCTTCTTTTTTGATTTGGCGTTTTGAAATCTATAAGGCAAGTGAAAACTATTAAATTTGATGTATGTTTCTGTCTGTATATCTGTATAGACTGTCTATACGTGGACGCGGTGTAAAGTAGTTATTGCATTAATGCGGTTCTCTCGCTTTACTGTGCCCCATGTGCGACTTTTAATTAGTGGTTTTTACCTACTGATGATGACAACTTAGTTGCCGAAATACGTATTTAGGATACGATTAATAATTGTGGTAAGGGGTTATATACCTTTTTAAGTTGAATATATTCTGTCAAATTTTCTTAAATGTATTTTTATGACGGCGAAATCCCTGTCGCAGGGAAGAAAAGAGTGTCCCCGAATTGGAAAAAATTCTTTTTCAAATCTTCCTGTCTGAATGAGTGCCATACAGAACCGTACCATAGTATGGTTTTTGTTCTGGCCGGGGCAATTGTCTGAAAAAAGCCTAACTTCTTTTGAACCTGGATCTGCGTAGTTGTCAAGGTAGTTCATCAAAAATGAACATACTTCGTCTGGTGTCTTCGCAGCTATACCTTCATGATAAACGTAATAGTAAACTTTTCCAGTTTTCAAGTCGTGGATTCCAAAAACACTAACGCTTAGTTGAGTTAAATAGAAAGAGTCTTGAACAGGAACGAGTGGTAGTTGCAGAAAAGTCTGCATAAAATCAAATGCTACAGCAGTAATCCTATCCGTTTCTTTTACTTCAGCAATAGTATTTTTCAATGAAGTGTAAAATTTCATAGCTCTACGTTGATGTATTATTTTTTCGGCAACGGCCACCTGTTTAGCAGCTTCACCTAACGATGGACTTATAATTTTAAGAGAGCTCTTCACATTGACAACATGTGTCAATTTGGGGACGACCGAAGTGCAAAGCAAAATTTTCATTAAAAAATTTAATGTAGTAATTATATTTAACATTGCTGCTAGGGTATTTTTCTTTGAACATGTTGTACATTATTTTGACATTCAGTCTGCTATCGAGATAGTGATAGTCTTTTCCAGAGTAATGTGTCTCTTTGACAGGAAAAGAAGATATATGTAGACGAACTAACATGTTTTCTGCATCGGATATGGCATGAGTTTTTAAGCATTTTCCTCGTTTATCACGAGGAGTGGATTTATTTATCAACAATGCTTTTAGTCTTTTAACACTAATCCCATGCAGACTTAAAAATGCATTCTGACATACTTTGTCATTGTCAGATTGTGGAGCAAAATGAATAAAAGACCTTTCTCTTTCTTTCCCGTGTTTTAAACGTTTTCGTCGCTTAGCAACGTCAGTGACTACAATAAGTGATTGTAAGTATATATCCTGTTCATCTTTAGTTATGAAATTAGTATAAAACTTTTCGAATATGTACTTTCGTTGAGCGTCACTGAATTTTTCAAAGCACTTCTGCGCATCTATACAGAAACAAATAAAAACATTTTCTCATAGGTTTCCCAAATATAATTTCCTTACCTGCAAGGGGCGCCCTACATTTCTTAATAACGTTTTTCTTATAATTTTCATCATTTCGTATACCTTTGCGTCGCTTTTTTGGTATTTCATCAACACTCGCTCTATCGTCCTCACTCAATAAAATGTTCACTTTGTTTATTAGACATTCTTGTTTAAACAGCGTTATTAAGCGCAATAATATTAACAAACATGCTACAGAGTACACGACGTTTTATTGTCCGTACTATTTTGAGAAATGTGTTATAGGTTAAGTTATTACTCAACTATCAAGACCGGCGGTAATTTCAAAAGGGATCAAGTCAAGCGACTTAGACCCTTTCAAAAATAAACCTAAATAAACACATTTACATACCATAATATGGCATAGTGGCCCTTAGTTCCTTTTATCATCAAACGATTCAGTTATATCGCTTTAGTAAAGAGCAATGTATATCTCGAAAAAGCCGAAAAGTGACTTAATCCCTTTTAATAATAAGCGATTCAATTACTTTGATTTATTAGCTGCACCGTTCTGTTGGAATTGCCGCTCTCACATCACTCCCAGATCGTTTGTTGTTGCCCACTACCTATCACCACCTTTTTCTATACAGTGACATTATAATAATGGGGCAGATTGAAACTCCTAGATGCACGAAAGCATTAGACGAGTAATCGTTAGTTGATCCTATGGCTTAGGTACCATCTCGTAAGTTTAAGAAAACAAGAAAAAGAACTAGTTTATCCATCGATAGTATCATAGGCGCGGGAAATGTCAAAATAATTGCCACCATTCTTCACCATCAATGATATCATATCCGTAGATGCTGCTAGGCTAACCATTGTCGCGGAAAAATATAAGAACGGATATTACTAAATATATTAATATTCTTCAAAAATTTTAGCGCAGTTAGAGAGAATAGCAATAGGATGATAGTTTTTTATATTGGTTTTGTCACCTTTCTCGAAAATAGAAACAAGAAACTAGTTTGCTTTTACAATAAAAGAAAGACTCCTGAAGAAATCGTATTAAGAGATTTTAATGAACTTGCGTAAAGGCAGGAATATTTTAAGCAGCTTCCACAAGAGAACTAGGTATTAAATCGTTCCCAGATATACACAATCGCTCAAAAGTATTTGGGCACTATTTTTGTTATATTGTAGAAATACATTTTATTACTACTAAATAGTTCTCAAATGAGTACTTTAAAACTAATGAAGTAATTATCAAATTATTTACCCTATTTACCGCAATAATTCTTTTTTCGTTCTAAACGGATAGGTGAAATGTCCGGGTTTAGAAATTCCTGGAATCTAAGTGATGATCATTTAACGAAGCTGGAAACAAGTTTTAGGGTAAAAAGTCTCGATTATAGACATTTACATCATTCTTAATTAGTTTTCGTATTCATACATTGCGATTTGTTAGATAATGGAATAGAATTGTCAGAAATCTCTAAAACGAAAGAATTAAACGTTGAAACACGTGGGCTTATAATAGCACATCAAATGTTGGCAAAAGTAATCATCCAATTGTCAGACAATTAAATATAAACCACTCTACTGTGGATTACAATATAAAAAATATCGCGAAAGTAGCAATGTTCTCAATAAAAAAAAAAGAAGTGGGAGACCAACAGTGACAACATGTACTGAAGATCTTGCATAGTAATTATCACGAAATGAACCGAAAGAAAAATAGCAGTCGAAATGAATACAACTCGTCAGAATCCAGTAAGCGTTTCTACTGTAAAATGTCGCTTACGTAAAGCCTGTCTTATTAAGTTTACAAAACAAATTAAAGCGATTAAATTGGGCTCGTGAACATCAACACTGGATAATAGAAGGCTAGAATAAAGCGCTGTGGATTGATGAGTCTAAATTTGAGATGTGAACGTGCAACAGAATGTATTACGCTTACCGGTGGTTCGGTAATGATTTGGGGATGTTTTGGTAGTACACTCGTTGGTGATGTTAAAATCGACAGAATTTTAAAGGAGCAATATGAACATATTTTGGAAGTTGACGCAATACCTTGTGACGCAGAATTTTTTTGTCAACATTTTGAAGATAATGATCCCAATATTTTTCCAAACTTGTTCGAGAGTATTCAAATCAACTGAAAGAAGATGGAAGAATAAAAGTTACGGAAGGTCCCCCAGAACACTGATTTAAATCCAATCAAGCTACTGTGGGAAGAACGCGATCGGAAGGTGCGGCAATCAGCACTAACATCTGCCACTGATATCCGGAGTAAGCTACAAGAGATGGACCAAATAGCATCGGAAACATTTGAAGCGTTGAGTGGATAAAGGTGTTATGTCACAATTTCCTATATTTTTACTTTTTTGGCTATTTCCCCTCATTGTTTAAATATTTTGTTAATTTATTACCCGAAAATACTGCCCTATACAGAAATAAATCTTGATAAAGGTGCTATGTAGACAAAAAAATATATATATTGAATTGATAAAGGTGTTATGGTAACATAACACCTTTATCAATTCAATAGTACTCTAAAACGTCTTCTAATTTGGATACATAACACCTTTAAGGCTTCTGTCATAAATTTGAGGTTATACTACTTTAATTAGTATAAGCTCTATTGTGGGTATGTTTAGTTGCTAGTTTCTTTATATTTGACCAACAATGTCTTCACGGGGAAAACGGCTAGTCCAACTAGCAATTGAAATGTCCATGGCTAACGGAAAAGGTATCTATGCATAATATAAGTAGATATTTATGTATTTTAAACATCACGAATCTGTACCGACAAAGGTTAAGCTAGAGGTTTTAGATTATTTATATTACAGTTCGCACCTTTTTAAATACATGGACACTGAGCGAATGCTAGTGTTATACTTTATCTGCCTAAGTTGTTGATTACTAGGTCTATATATATTTACAGATAGCAGTGATTCCAGCGATGAATATGTGCCAAATGAGGAAGGTGACAGCGAAGCGGATCGTATTAAGCACGTTACTGGAGAAGACTCCTGCAATATTTTCATAGAAAAAAAGGAGAGAGTTAAGAGGAAAATATTTGAAATAAAAGAAAAGACTTCTAGGAAAAGGGAAAGAGCACCACAGAATTGGAAAAGGCAAAAAGCTGCTAAAGCAAGAGAACAGGGAAAAGGCTACTTGTCACAAACTGGAAAGATAGCACTTAAACAAATAAAGCATGGTACATTATGTAAAGAAAACTGCTGCCTTAAGTGTACCGAAAAAATCAATCTTGAAGACAGGAAACGTATTTTACAAAATTATTATTCTTTAGACGTGAACGCAAAGAATGCTTTATTATTCAAAAGTATTACAATTTCACCTATAGGAAGACACAGATCAAATGCTAAAAAAATGAAGCAGCACACTTTTCATTATTCCATTACTTACAATAAAAAGGTAGAATCGGTATGTAAAGAAGCACTTTGCTCTCTCTATCAATTTAGCAGAAAAAAAATTGAAGTAATTCAAAAAAAAACTAAAAGGTGGACAGTGTGCTCCATCGCCTGATTTACGAGGACGCCACCTTCACAGACCGCATAAACTACATAGCGATGTAGTAAATTGTATTATTCAACACATACATAAATTTCCAACGGAGGCATCTCATTATTCTAGAAACCACAATCCATACAAGATGTACTTGTCTCCAATACTGAATATTAACATCATGTACCAACTTTACTTACAAGAGTGCGAAGTAGAACAACGTCCTCAGATATTCAAATGTAAACAAAGTTCCTACCGCAAGATATTTGTAACCAGATTTAACTTAGGGCACCCTAAAAGTGACACTTGTTCCACTTGTGACGCTGTACAACAAACTGACGAACATAAATTAAAATATAAACTGGCATTTGAAACACAGAAAAGCGACCGAAAATTTGCAGGAGAAAATTCAAATGCGTGTTATATAACTATGGACTTACAGCAAACTATGCCGTTACCAAAATTAACAACATCAAAAGCGTTTTATCTCTGGAAAATGTGGTTCTATAATTTCAGAATCCATACTATTACAACATCTGGAAATCAAGCATATTTCTTCAACTGGACAGAGGACTTGGCAGGACGTGGTAGTATTGAAATTACTAGTTGTTTATATAGATTTACGCAACTATTGAGAGATATGCATGGTAACAAAATTAGACATCTTATAATATGGTCTGACTCGTGTGCTGGTCAAAATAAAAATTTCAATGTAATATCGCTATACCAGTTTTTTTTATTTTAAAAGGATGGTTCGAATTAATTGACCACAAATTTCCAGAAGTAGGTCATTCGTATCTTGATTCGGACAGAGATTTCGGGAGAATTGAGCAAAAAATTAGAGTAGTAGAAAATATTTACGTACCAGACTAATACAGACAAATAATACTTAATGCAAGTCCGTTACAGATATGAAAAACTATTTTTATAATACTGATATATTAAGCTCAAGCCTTCACCTAATTAACAAGAAAAAAAATACACTTAACCAAAAAATGAACTTTAGAGATAAGTTAAGTGGATTCGAGTTAACGAATTCGGAAGTTACCATTACAAAGAATCTTTAAATGAAGAAGAACCTTTTATGGAAGTTAACTTACTCAAAACTGGAAGCAGGACTGTGACAGAAGTTACTATGAATAGAATTGACGAAAAAAGAGGTAGTTTATCAGATGCCAAAATACAAAACTTGCAAGATCAATTAAAATTTGTTAAAGAAGAATATCGCTGGTTTTACGAAAAAATTTTACCAAAACAAAACAATCGAATCTAAAGGCAAAAAAAGAAAGACTCTTTGAAAATTTAGTATATTATTTGAAAACAAAACATGATTACTTTTATTTTGTTAGTTAAATGAATTTATTTATACGTATGTACTTATATACTATTAACTTATTTTATTAGTTAAATGTATTTCTTTATACATATGTATTTGTATGGCACCTTTATCAGACAATATCTCCAATTTCTTTTAAAACTAATTTTGATAAAGGTGTTATGTACACAAAATATCAAAATAATATTGTCCAGAAAGCATTTTATAGGAAAATTAGTTATTGGATATTAAAAACTATTTCAAAGTTAAACTTCTAGTGCACTTTTGTATGCTTTTGTCTGTTTATATGAAAGTTCCAACAAAAAAACTTTAAGTTGCTTTTTCTTCAAACTATATTTTTGTGACATAACACCTTTATCCACTCAACGCTTCATTTGCTAAATTAGCCAGAATTCCTCGATTATGCGCGGCGGTATAAAAAAAAGAGGAGGCTTCATAAATGAGACGAAAATGTAAAAATTGTAAATATTTTTTTTACTTTTTGTAAGTGTATCAATATACACTTGCATGCATAGAAATCAATTCACTGTAAACTTTTGACTTTAACTATATTTTGTTTCGAATCTATTATCAGATTAAGAAAAAATATGTGCTCTTTGAAAGACAATTTAATATGCTTTGATATGAGTTAAAATCTATTAAAATTTATTTCGGCTTAACTTAAAATTGTGAAATATATATATGAAACAAATGATCTTCTTTTATTACCCAAGGAAGTATGGTTTATTGACGATTATCTAAATTAACACTTAATTTGTAATAATGGGTAGGACCCCCCCTCTTGCCCTGATAACATCTCAAACGATTAGACACAGATTTAATCAAGTTCGATATTGTTTCTTGTGAGGTGTCAACCCACTCTTCTACTGCAACAATCTCTGGAATCGAGGTTGGGGCACGAGGTCTAAAACGAATTCTTCGTTTTAGCTCGTCCCATACAAATTCGATCGGATTAAGGTCAGGACTGCATGCTGGCCAATCCAAAAACCGACTTCTGTAATGTAATCTTGCACGATTTTTGCGGTGTATGCTCTAATATTGTCTTGCATAAATAAATTCGTTTCCAATGTAGTCGACGTAAGGTACCACATGACCTACTAAAATCTCCTCGATGTACCTAGCGCCCGTTAAACATCTTGTCCCGTGGCCACGGTCGTCCTTACGGGTGAGAATTAAGTCACGGTCCGTGCTCCCATAGAAATTGCACCCCAGATCATGCAAGAACCACCGCTCTGCAATGCGGCATTCTAAAAATCTGGTCTCCGGCACACTTTTCTTCTTCGATCGCTGCCGTAGAGGTCTATCTGAGAATAGAACAGACCCCCACTGTTCCTATGTCCAATTCAGATGCTGCCGTGCAAAACACAGGCGTGCTTGACGATGAGCTGCGGTTTTGGACGAAGTGCAGGTGTTTTACTTACAAGTCAGGTTACGTTCCTTTAATCTTCGTCTTATTGTCCACTGAATAATTCCCACTCCTCGTATTTCACGAAGCTGTTGCTGCACGTGAATCGCATTAAGGCAACGATTTCTTAATGTTGAAACAATAAAGCGGTCATCACGATCCGTTGTATATCGCTTTCTGCCGGTTCCAGGTCGCCTATGAAAGGATCCAGTCTCCTCATAACGTTGGTACATTCTTCGAACGGCTGCGCATGTCATATGCAGTTGTCGACCTTGCTGACAGTCCATTTTCGATTAAGGCAATTACCTGAGCGGCTTTTTGCGGTGTAGTATGCAATAAACTAACGCATTTGAAAACTAATCAAATTGTGAAAAACGGATAATGTGAAAAATTTCAATTGCCAAAGCAAAAATTTAAATCTGTCATAAGTTTGTTATTCTTGTTATAACCACAACATAAATACTTTTCATTTGTTTATCGGTTACTACGCATATAGACGATAACCAAGGTTAGTAAATGTATAAGGTTGCCTCGTAACTAATGGCAACCGCCAGATTGCGCGTCATCGTGCGTGCCCATGCGTTTCCTGTCTAGTTGACAGGCCCGGTGATGACGTTTTGGGAGGGCGCGTACAATGATGCGAGTGCCTCGTGTGTTTTCGGTGTTTACTAAGAAAACACGGGGCCCAACAATACGTCATCACGAGCCGCGCTTGCTAGTTGACTAGTTAAATTACCGGTCTAGATTGATGTTTGTAGTGTTCGTAGCGTTGTTTTCTAATTTCATAGTGTTTTATGTGCTTATATATAAACTTTATTTGACTATTTACAAGTGTTTAACATTACAGTGAGAGGTGAAACGTGTATTTCTATATGGTGCAGCTATTAAACTAGGCAAAAGGCATGAATTATCAAACAGTAAAACATTGAGAAAATTGTGAATTAAAGTAATGTATTAACTCAATCAAGTTTTTTGTTTATAAAGATCGCAATTTTATTTTGGTTATTTAAATGAAAACTGCATGAAATAATATCTTGATATCCAGTTAGTATTTGTATTTGTGAACCAACTTGTGACAGTAGAATAATAAATTAATTAATATGTAATATCTCACTAAGTCAACCACCTTCGTTTCCTTTATAATTTATAAGCGCATTTTTAGGCAAAAATATTTACAATAAAAACTTTTTACTCCCACGAGTACACCAATAACCAGCAGTCATTAACCATTACTTAAAGCAATATTTTGAAATAAAGGACGACATGCTTTATGTAAGTATATGTGATTAGATGGTACATAAACCAATCGTTTTGTCTCAAGAAAACTGTGATTTACTTTATTCGATTTTTACCTATTTAATTAATGATAAAATTAAAGTCAAAATCATTTTAACTTGAATGGGCACGCTGAGTGACGCTTTCCCGCGTAAGAATATTATTGGTAGAGAGTTACGAGGCACCCTTATAAATTTACCAACCTTGGACGATAACCACATTTAATCAATTTAAACTCATATCAAAGTATATTAAATTGCCTTTAAAACAGCATATATTTTTTCTTGATCTGATAAATAGATTCAAAACAAAATATAGTTAAAGTCAAAATTTTACAGTGGGCCGATTTCTATGCACGCAAGTGTATATTTTCACATTTTTGTTTGTATTTTTATTATTTCTGCTAACACTATGATATTCAAGATAGGGGACATCTTCTCTATCAACTTGACAGAAAAGAGTTGTGTGTGTCATTTTATGAATATTTTACTGCAGATTAATGTTATTGAATCCCAAATAGAGAAAGCTATATTGCAATAGTATATTAAAAAACGAGTTTCATAAGGCACCATTTTGCCGCACGAGATCAGTTTAGAAAACGAGCCGCTTGCGGCGAGTTTTCTAAAGAGGGAGTGCGGCAAAAGGCCTTATGAAACGAGTTTTTTATACTATTTTTTCTATTTTGCGTTTTTTACATTAATAAATTGCTTAAATTGGAATTATTAAATTTGAAAGTTCAGAGTTTAATTTTTATATAAAGCATGCAGTTGGTCACATTGATACTTGACATTTTCAAATTTAAATCTTGCTGTCCGCGAAGTATATTATATTACATATTATTTACTAATTTTCGTTAACATTACTTGATACTTCATTTAAAAATATAAACATGAGGGACATAGAAACATATATATGTTGTTGTCAATTGTATACAAAATACGTTGTTTGTGTAAAATACGGACATATATCATATATGTCAAATGTACATAAATTCTTAAAATCAAATGACAGCAATGCTATTTATTTATGTATTCGAATAACGCCAACATTGAAAAATGAAAAAAAGCGTATCGAAATGGAGCTCATTTCGATACTGTTTTGGGTTTCATAATGAGTTCATTTCGAACGCAAAATAGAAAAAATACATTTTTGTGTCTGCTTTAGTCTTTTTGAATATAAAAACGGTTCCTTCTAATTGAAACACAGTTGATTTTAAGGATTTTATTTTATGTCGTTATACATTCACATAAATAGTATATAACATCAATATAATATTTTTGAAGTGAAATAACGATCCTATTAGTATCACTATAATAGTAAATAGTACAAACAAAAAAACGAAATACGAAAAGAAAGATATCAAAAAGTATTAGTTTTGTAAATCCGAGTAAAACACTACTGAACACTTAATTTATGCTTTGGCAGACGCTAATTTTTGCACTATTTACTTTGGTTCCAGCACATAAACAGTAAATAACATAGAAATATAAATATAATCTCTATATATAAAACATCTAACAATCTAGTGAATATCAGTTCACATAATAACATTGAGAGTTTCGTAATTGTAATAAATTAAATACAAATACAATGTACAGACATACTTTTACAAAAATCAAAAATATCTTATCAAAAAATCTTACACGTTATTGACCTACTAACACGTTTTATTTTTTGGCTAACTTTCTTTCGACAATGTTCCACCATTTTAGTTTTTCTTGTTTTTTTTTATTGTTGTTTTTGCACGAAAATCATTTCAAGAATTGTAAATATTAATCCAAAAATATATCGACCTTTTCTTCATTAAGCACAGTCAGCTGCCAAAAAATATTAAATTTGTTCAGTACAAAACGAAAATTATTCCTGTTCCCATGTTTGATTAATATCTATGTATTGTTCATACATTATAATGTGAGAAAACCAAATTTACTATTTATTTAACGTAAAAAAATATTTAAAAGATTTATTTTGATCTGCTGATATTAAAATAAAGGACACCGTAATTAAAAACAAGAGTGTTATATCTATACATCATACTTTTCAATACTGTTAAAATTCTGGACAATATAGTTGGAACAGTTTTTATTTTGTTCTAAACAAACACTTAAAAAAAACAAATTAATACATATTTATAGTAAACCAATAATATATTCTTATCCTCTATACTTAATATATATTTTTACTTAATAATAATGAAATGAAACTAAGATACGTTGATATAAATAGAAAGACGAAAAAAATCAGTCGAGTGCTCGTGATCGTATGTTTTTAAGTATATACGAAAACTAGGTATCTTGACTTATCAAAATAGAATGATCTTGTTGCACAAACTTTGTGTTATTTGACGGATGCAACACTAAAGAGAATAGATAAATGTACATAAACGCTAAACTAAAGTGCTTACCATGGTGTGTAACGATAAAAAATTACAAATAATGATAATTGTAATGTATAAATAAATTCTTTATCCAGCTTACACCGTCTCGTACTCTTTGCGTATGGATCTCGCCAAGCAACATGCGAATATTACTCCAATAAGCTGTAAAGAAAAAAATTATATTAGTTTTGTGACATAGGCTTAAAATAGGCTAACGCGTGAAGAATACCTCAAAGACCTGAAATTTCTTACTTTATACAAAGCTTTCAATTAAAAATAAAACCTACGTGTTCTCAGGTCATTATAATATTGGTTATATAGTGTTATAGATTGGTAGAATTTAATTGTGATTTTTCATTATTTTGTCGACCCTGACACAGAATAACAGAAAGGACAAATATTTTTTTGTTAATTGTGCACCGAATCCAATCAGCCATTTTGAAACTATGTCAAACAATGTTTGGAATGTTGTTTACATGGGTTTTTTAACAGAAATTTAACTTCTCAAAAAGTGTTAAAATAAATATATTAAAACATTTATAAATACTTAAAAAATTAAAATTCTATAATCAAATGAGTTTTAATGCTTTTTAGTTTCCTATTTTTATTCCAGTGTATGTATCCACATGTGTATATATATACAGTCAAACTCGGATATAACGTACCCTAGATATAGCGACCGCTCGGTGATAACGAACAAAAACAATTTCCCCGATCAAATATCCTATGCTCGCAATATATTTTGCGCTTGCTTATAACGAACTCGTTTGTAGCGAACTCTCGCTTTTAAAGTTCAAGTTGTTAAGAGAAATATCTGCAATGACGCTTGGATATAACGAACCATACCCTTATCGCGACGGTTATTCTTCGGTAATTCCCCGTTGTATATGTATAGGTACATCGTAGGATCGAGATGTTATTCTTGCTTTAGTTGTAGTCTAACTGTGATCTGATATACATATATAGATGCTAACGTTTATACATACTGTTACACTTAGCGTATATCAAATAATTTAATTTCATTAAAAACATCGCTTTTAATTGTACGCGCATGTTTTTTCAGAAACTCTATATACAACCTTCTCGTCGCATTCCTCAAGAGAAAGGTCGATCTGCGGACAAGCATCTGGTTGACCATAATTCTACGAAAAGCTACCTACCCTCTAAGTTTACGCGCGAAATGGCCTTTGTTAGAAACCTAATGAGTTAGCGTGGGTTTTATTTATCAAGAGATTACTCGCCTTCTAATTAATATTCCGCTATAAGCAAGGTATGATTTGTTAGGATAATATAATCCCATTCTTCTGTAAAAATCCCATACGTCTAACTTATAGCTGGAGCGAGATAATTAATAGTTTGTTTAGAGTGATGTCTTTCTTTTCCCGCCATTTTCAATAACGTAGTAAATTAGTCGTTATTAATCCAGATATCAAACGACACCGGTAGTCTAATGTACATAGGGTTATTCTAAAGTCATCTAGGCACATTTTCAGGTAAAACTACGCCCACCTGCAATTAGTAATAATTAATAGTTGTACCTGGCCATGCTAACTTCGTTGTACCTGCTCCGAATTACCTGCTGTAAGGTATCATTCGAACCCACTTTTTATTACCGATCTCGCGAATATATTTAATTTGATCGATCCCTCAATCCCGCGGGCGTATCGTGATTTTTAGTAATTCTGACACTGTCTACACCCTGCCATTGGCTCACGGTTTCAGTCAAGATTCACACCCCGCACGGTGATATATAAACGCCGGCGCCCACAGATTCTACCTTCAATTTTCCAGTGCTTCGACCGTTTCAGTGCTTCGACGTCAAGTGTTCCCTCCAACACTATCAACTTTTCCCCGTGCCCTACACGAGGAGATAGTTGCAGCAATTACAAGCTAAGTGCCCCTTTACTTACTTTAATAATTATTTTTCTTTTTTTTTTCTTCCTTTTACTTCGTTATTTATCCCTCATTAAATAACTCAACCAGAGGTGGCTTTGCACTAGATTTAACGAGTTGGTGTAGATTAACTTTAAACGGAAGTTAACTCTGCACGTGGCGAATCATAGTTGTTATTTGTTTTTATAATTATAGTGTAGTGTTAAATATTGTGTGTTAATATTAAATAAAGCGCTTTAAGGACACCTCTGCTCTTTGATTATTCATTTATTTACTTAATTCTAAACTTTATATTTAATACTAATCTTATCCAACTACAGAATACTAATTTTACATGTAGCAGAGGCTGGATAGACAGATTTAAAAAAAGATATAATATCGTTGCAGGAAAAATACATGGCGAAGCCGCAAGTGTGTCAAAGCAAACTGTTAGCTCCTGGATTAAAGACATTTGGCCGAATTTAAGAAGAGGATATGAAGATGTTGATATCTTTAACGCAGACGAAACAGGACTATTTTACAGAGTAACACCTGATAAAACATTAAAATATCAAGGGGAAAAATGTGTTGGCGGTAAGCATAGTAAAGAACGCATAACCGTATTAGTGTGTGCATACATGACCGGATCGGAAAAGCGAAAGCTATTAGTTGTGGGAAAGTCGAGGACTCCTAGATGTTTTAAAAATTGTAATCAATTACCCGTTTTTTATGCATCAAACAAAAGTGCGTGGATGACGTCTGTATTGTTTGAAAATGAGCTAAGACAATGGGACAAGGAATTAAAAAACAAAAATAGAAAAATTTTATTAATGGTGGATAATTGCCCAGCGCATCTCCATATAGAAAATTTAAAATTCATTAAGCTGGTCTTCCTACCTCCTTGTACTACAGCAATACTACAACCGATGGATCAAGGAGTAATTTACTGCCTGAAATCACATTACAAAAGAATTCTTTTGACTCGGTTATTTAACTGCCTTGAAAATACAGAGAATTTAAACATTTCATTACTAGACGCTATAGTAATGATCAATACTGCTTGGACACGAGTTAACTTCAAAAACTATTGAAAACTGTTTCCGCCATGCTGGTTTTCTGCGTAATGCGTTATTTGATGAGGATGATGATCTTCCGTTATTACAATGGATTTTAAAATATGCTGATGATGAAGATGATGATAACCTTCCTCTTTCAACGTGGATATATAGAAATAACATTAATAATCCATTTAACAATGAAGATTTGACCAGATATACAAATGTTGACAGCGAATTAATAACTACTGAAGCTCCATCTGATGCAGAACTTATAACAAATTCTTTTGAAGATGATATACAAGAGGTCGTGGAAGATTCAGATATGGAAGAAAACGCAGCGAGACTACCTACCATTGGAGAAGTGTATAATGCCTTGAATGTTTTATCAACTTATATTACCTTTACAGATGTAGATCATAGTATAAAAGACATGTTTAATCTGATACAAAGTAAGATTGAAAAAGATATGTTAACAAAAAAATCTACTCAATTAAAAATCTCGAATTATTTTTTGTCTGAATGATGTTTTTTAATACTACAGTTATACTTTCTTAATGTAAGTATGTATTTACTATGTTTATTTAGTTCTATGTGAAAATTAAATATGTTTATATCAATTAAACTCTAGTGAATATTATTTTAAATACAAAGTATGAAAAATACTAAAAATCGTTTATAACGAACAATTTTTTTTTCCTTTTGCGCGTTCGATATAACCGAGTTCTACTGTATATATATATATATATATATATATATATATATATATATATGTGTTGTAACTGGATTCCGGGTTTTCTTCCGCGTTTCCATTGTTTGGTCTTTGTAAAGACCGGTGCTGGTTTCTGGACGACGTTTCGGCAAAATCACATTTGCCATCTTCAGGTCTGCGATAACTTTCTGCTTCTGGTTACTCGTAAACTTAGTTTACGAGTAACCAGAAGCAGACAGTTATCGCAGACCTGAAGATGGCAAATGTGATTTTGCCGAAACGTCGTCCAGAAACCAGCACCGGTCTTTACAAAGACCAAACAATGGAAACGCGGAAGAAAACCCGGAATCCAGTTACAACACATACTACTACCCGCGGAAACCTGAAAGAAAACATATATATATATATATATATATATATATATATATATATATATATATATATATATATATATATATATAGAGAGAGAGAATTATTTCGCGACCTTTGTATGTTATGGTAGATTTAATTAGTTGGGTTGGGTTGGGTTTAAGGTCTGGTTTTACTCAAGAATACATATATTTAAAACAATCTTACATGTTTCGGCAAGTGATGCCTTTCTCAAAGAATATAAAATATAAAATTATTCAAAGATACATCCAGTTTAATAATAATAAATTATGCCTTGGTATTCAAAAAATAGTTAGACAACAAAAACGAAGAATGGCAAGGCATGAGTTATTATTATGTATGCGCCCGTGAAGCGGCTTAATATGTTAAGCTGTCGGCATTCGCCTTAAACAAGAAGGAAAACCACGAAAACCTACTCGGACAGCCAGTCAGGGATCCAAACACGAAACTATCAGCATGATAAGCAAATATACAGATATTTAAATAAAACATAAGATATATATTTATATATATAATCCAACTGAAAAAACTCAAAAAGAAAATAATATCTTAATAAATAAATGGCATAGACTAAACCTAATAGATTTCAACACTAAAAACAATCTTCGCATTTTTAATTCCCACCCTCTATCAATATATGGTTTACCAAAAATCCACAAAAATAATATCCCTTTAAGACCAATAGTATCTAACATACAAGCCCCTACTTATAATATAGCAAAATTCCTAGGTGATAGCATATCTAAGATGTTAGGAAAAACTGAATATCATACCAAAGACTCATGGCAATTTCAACATTTCATCAAGGAACAAAAAGTACCAACTAATCACAAAATTATATCACTTGATGTAGAATCTTTATATACCAACATTAGCTATAAACATAATAGAATCCAAATGGGATGAAATTAGTCCACAATAAGGTTTTTGAAGCTCCCCACTGCATCTTCTGGGCTTGCAAATCGTACACCACGTATTTTATCCTTTAGTCTTGGAAATAGAAAGAAACCTGAAGGTGCCAGGTCCAGACTATATGGCGGATGATCTAGTAACTTTAATCCGGAAGCTGCGGTAACCCGTACGTTTATTTTCAAGCACAACTGTTGTGATAGGTCGTGATTTTGTGAACAAACTGGCTACCATTTTCTTTCCAACACTTTGAGATTTTTTCACTTTGACTGGATTAAGTTCTGTTGAAAACACCCATTGAGCCGACACCGACTGCCATTTTGATTCCGGTTCAAATGCATATATCCAGCTTTCATCACCAGTAATGATGTTGTAAACTGCTCCATCATATTTCTTAAGCGTTTTTTTTAGACCATTCCACTCGGTATTGTTTTTGTTCCTGTGTTAATTTATGAGGTATCCAACGACAACAAGACTTTCCTCACACCCTAATTATTATGTAAAATCTTGTTTATTGCAGTCATGCCAATACCGAAGGTGTCTACATTTGTTTCAGTAACGACAAAGATTGGCCTTCCTTCGCGAAAATCGTCACTAAGTGAAACCCTTTGAAATTTAAATTCGTTATACCAGTTGTAAACACTCCTCTGAGAAGGAGCTTTATCATTGAAATTAGCTTGCAAAATAACTGTTGCACTAACTAAATCCGAACTGTCAAAATAGAAAACAATAAACATTTGTTTCACAGCATGTTTGCTTTTTTTGATTCAATAGAAATATTAGTTTGCAGAAATAATCGGTGCTACCCTCCTATTGAGTCTTAAAAAATATTGGATTGTATCACGAATTACGAGTTTGTGCATTTTAAGATTTTTCATTTGGTCACATTATTCACACTGCTGCTTTAAATCAAATGTTAGAAAGAGATGGCGGAATTTATAATATAATGCTAGGTTTTTCCGAAAGATGCTGCTGATAGTCGAGTCTAAATCGTTTAATCTTATTATTTAAATTTCATCTTATTTCTTGTAGAAGTATTATGGCACTATTCTTTGTTATTCAGATTATATATTTAATTATCCAATGATATGAATGATGTTTAAGGTATTGCTACTATATCAATTATACCATGAAAATAGAAAGTGATAAATTATTCATTCCAAAATACGACCATTTTATTGGCTTCATAACGACAGTCTACAAATGCTATATAAGTTTCCAAATCGCCATATTTATTTATTTTATGTAAATGTTTGGATAATATCTTGTTAATAGTTGTTTTAAGAAATAATGTTTATAATAACGAGTAAATCTTATACATATTAGTAGATACTGAACTGCCTAGTTTAAGCATCAATTTCCAATTATAATAAACAAACTTATAATCATACTTTAATGCATTTATTGCACTTCTTATAGCGATAAAAATAAATTCGTTAATCAATTTTTCTATGTGCTTCTCTACATTCGGTCATTGTCATTATACATAAATTAAAGAAAATTAAATGGGTAAAACCACTTGAAATAAAATAAGTGTTTGAAGATTCAAGATTATATTAATAAAAATACGACGTTTCGCTCACATTGTGGTTTTGTCAAGTAAGTAATACTGACGGCCGGTTTCATAATCACAGCTTGAAAGGCGCTTTAACTAAAGACACCTTTTAGTTAATGGTCCTTTAAAACCTCCATTAAAGCAGACGCGTTTCATAAACGAAACTATATGCGCTTTTAATAAAAGTCGACGTTTACAGTACTTATAGAAGAAACGCGTTAAGTACAATTTGACGTTTACACGTTTTCATAGCGGTATTATAGAAACTAAAGAAGTTAGTTTGTTAAACTATATTTGAAAGCTTTTATTTCATTAATTAAAGTACAAAATGCTATAAATTGATGATAATATAGACATTTATGGCAAATAATCACATAATTACCGTATCAATACTAAATGTTTCTTGTATATATTTTTAGCAGGGTAATAGTTGCTTGCGGTGTTAAAAGATCTGTCAAATAAGCCTAGTTTTGTGTATATTTTTCCCGTTTACTTTGATTGTTTAAAACTAGTTCCTTTTAGAACTACATTGTGTTTATTATCTCATTGCGTCATTTGGATATAATCCCGAAAAGTTTCTGTAAACAGTATTATTGACCTTTTTATAGTTGACATCTTATAATCTTTTAATTGACAACTTGCCGGCAACATATATAGGACGTGTCGTCATGGTTCTAATATGACGTACAATTGGATATAACGCGTTTTCTCCATAAGTTTTACGCGCCAATTTTACTGTCTTTGTATTGTTCATAGATTAAGTATATAAAGAAAAAAATATAATAGAATGTAAAAGTTCTAATAAAATCTCGAATTCTATTTACATAATTTTCTACATAATAAAAAACCTATGCGAGTAAATTATCTTCTATTTTATTATTTAATACAATAATTTATTCAATGTTTATACATACTTTATATTATAGCTAATGATGAAATATTTACCGATGAGCAAAGTATTCGTTATTTAATAACTGCCTTAGATCTCGACCACACTTTGATAGATTGTTGACAGGATGGTCATTTGTTGCTCTGGTTCAGGTACATACCAATCATACCAAGTATCCATAGACAATACATGTATCTCTCCACTTAAGGCGCGTGCAGCTCCGTCTGTTGAAAAGGTAATGGCTTACTGTATTCTGGGATTGCGAAGGGATTATTTTTATGGATTATCTGCCGAAAGGTACTATGTATAATTAACGCAGAATATTATTATCCGGACCACTGCGGCAGGCACTAATCAGAAAACGGCATAAGCGCCCGGTACTGCAACAGGATAATGCAAGACCGTACGCCACAATTAAAACGAAGGATGTTTTGAACGATTTACGATGGGAATTTTTATCTGTTCCCAAAAAACCTTTACGAAATGTTCGTTTTGAAAGTTTAACAGACATAAAACATACCATAAATAGGTGGATTGAGGAGACACAGAAAACGTTCAAGGACGGCTTAAACAAATATCGTTGGGATAAATATATTCAATTAAATGGCGATTATGTTGAAAAACTACATTGTAAATATTGATGAAATTTGACAAAATAAAAAAATTATAGCTAAATTCCCAGAACTTTGGAAACATCCGTCGTAACTCCAATTAACTGACATGCCAGACCAAAATAAGCGAAAATTAAAATATTTAAGATTCATAAGAATCTCACCACTTTGGATTCTAATTCGATGACCTACAATAGCAGTTATCTTGAAAAATTATTATTTTTTATATGTTTACTGATAATAATGTGATGTGAGTTATCCACAATATTCGCGAACATACCACCGTCTCTAGAAAGACCGAGGAACTTCGGGGATATTCTCGAAGGTCTATAGACTATAAGAAGACTGGAAATGGAGGGAGAGATTCATTCGACACCAAATTATCGCCGAGTGAACTTATATAAATATAAATACATAAATGTGCTTATTGTTTGTAATTAGTTTTTATTATTAATATAGTGTGTGTTTAAAGTTGCCGTTAGTTTTATTTAAGAATCCGAAAAGACAAAAACAGTACAGTGGTGTCAGGTGTGGGTTTTAATAAATCACAAACTAAGTAGACAATTACGTGTTAATTAAATATCTATTTAAATAATTATACAGTGCGAAAAGACGTTATTTTAAATATCGTGACGGCCAATAGAATAAAACTCACGGAATTAAAAGTGACTGATTGGGATGAGGATACAACCGGCAAAAAGGCAATTCTCCAGCAACGGCTTCGAAATGTGTTGATCCAAGAAGGCGAAGATCCAGAACATTACTTCTTCCAAGATCCAGGCGGCAACGCTGATGTAGATTTGCTGTTAATTCAAATGAAACAAATGGAGCAGAAGAATCTAGATAGCGCGAAAAATATGGAACAACGGCTAATAGAGAATGCGCAAATTCAAATGGAGCAGAAGAATCTGGACAGTGTGAAAAGTTTGGAACAACGACTAATAGACAATTCGCAAACCTTGGAACAGCGTCTAATAGATTCACAAACTCAAATGCAACAAATGGAACAAAGAAGACATTTTGAAATTAGCAGTCCCAAAATTGGGTTGTGGATTGGACCGCCTGGGCTGGAGAATTGTAAGGAGCATGTTCGAAGTAATATTCCAACATACTGATATGGAAATTCTGGTATGCAGTTACCGGCTTGAATACTCCTGTACATCCAGGCAAGATAAGACCGTGGACTGTTATTTTGATATGACGTCACAATGTAACCAAGGCCCTACCTGTCAATTTCGCCATCATTTGAGGGAACCAAAGCATGACGTTTCGCGGCAAACCTTAATTTTTAAGAAGGGGGCAATGTGATGTGAGTTAACCACAATATTCGCGAACAGTCTAACGATGACTCACATGCGCGAACATACCACCGTCTCTAGAAAGACCGAGGAACTTCGGGGACATTCTCGAAGGTCTATAGACTATAAGAAGACTAGAAATGGAGGGAGAGATTCATTCGATACCAAATTATCGCCGAGTGAACTTATATAAATATAATTACATAAATGTGGTTATTGTTAGTAATTAGTTTTTATATTGTTATTCGTTTTTATTATTAATATAGTGTGTGTTTAAAATTTGCGTTAAGTTTTATTTAAGAACCCGAAAAGACAAAAACAGTACAATACGTATTTATTTAAAAGAATTATGAAGTAACATATATTATTATATACATATTATTACATACCGGTATGGTAAGGGTTCATCTTAAATGCGGCTTTCCATGTATAACAGGAGAATTCTAGGAGCACGTTGCCATATCGTACAGCTCATGCTACAAGAATTGTGCGCCTGCGTCATTTGCGTTCACAACGCTCCTCCTCCGCTCGTCATTTAACAGTACGTTCTCGCGGAAGAAACATCATTTAAAATAAAACATAACAATGTACTAACATATTTGGAATTTTTAATATAAAAATTGAATAAATTACATCAAATAAATAAAATTAAATTAAAACTTCTTTTCCAACTAAATAAACTTCTTACAACAATCAATACAATACGTAAAAAACAATGTTCTCAAATAGAATACTAAAACGCAAACAAAAAGCATTCTTATAATGCAAATCAAAAGATGTTTCTAAAAGTAAAATAAACAAAAAGATTCTTCTAGGAAAACCGAATAAAAAAAATTCATAAGGAAAAATTGAAATTAAAGTATGTGTTCGAATAAACTAGCATAAGAATTAATAAATGAAAACAATAATGAACAAACTGGTAAAATTATAATAAATTTTAAATGGAAAGATATAATTGAAAGGATGAACGCGGGAAGGATGAAGACGATATAATTGACACCAGCGAAGGTACACTCTCAATAAGTGCTGGATTGGTACTGCCGCACGACTAGTTATTGTGCTTGTAGTTTGCATATCGAAGACTGATGCGTGGTGGGGACTAGCGATAGTGGCAACTGCGCCGAGTTTTTATACATAGGTTTACGGCCGATTATAAGTGTTGTCTTTCCGAACCTGTATATATTAAATATATATTTCTTATCTGATACCATAGTAAAGTTAATTATTTTTTTATACATAACTGCTTTCTTTACTTTATTACGAATAAATCTTTGAAACTCGGTTAATCATTAAACAGAACTCCAACGTGTAATTAACTTCTATACATTCAAAGGTATATCAGAATTTAATATCAAGTTAACTCTTTAAGAAATATGTTCATTATCATTATTATTATGTATTAATAACTTTATAACTCAAAGTTGATATATATTGACAATTTTGTAACTTTGCTTCGGTTATGTGGCATTGGGTCTATAACAAATTCCGCCTGCTACTATCGCATAAGCATGTCAGTCAAATACCAACCACATACTATGTAAAAATCAACGCAACACATTACGCGACATTTGCATGTAAAGTGAGATTTAATACTCTTTAGTTCTCATTTACAATAAGTTCATTATACTAACTACATATACGCGAAGTATAGAAGTGAAAAATCATATCTATCCAGGATACTGTGTGTTGACAAGCTCCAATAAGAGCGAAATGCATTCACACATTCCGAGGTAGGTGTGATTTTTCACTAATTTTTGATTATCCTAACAACCAGGAAGGTAGCGTCATGACGAATAGCGTTTCTGCATTCCGGTACAAACTTAATTTGTCGAAATGTAGACATCAACGCAACAAATTAGGCGACATTTGCATATAAAGTCAAATTTAATACCCATTAATTCTCATTTACAGTAAGTTCATTAATAGAAGACTTAAGTAGAGATAAATTCGAGCATCTTAGTAAACTTGCAATGGACAATAATATAGATATAGCACTACAGGAGGACACACTTAGAAAACAACTATAACAGATTGAAGCTCGAAAACATTCCTGGGTATAGAATTGAAGCCAGCATTAGAACATCTGATGTATATTGTTAAAATTAATTACTATTGCAGACGCCATACGATAAATAATAATGCAAAAAAAATCCAAACAGAATTAAATGTTATTTATGATAGTAAACATCATGTTGAGAAAGAAACAATTAAAATAGGCTGTAAATCTCACTTTCCCTACACAAAATAAAGAACTGAAAATATACATATCTATGACATATCTGGGCTGTAGTTCAAAGAAAATCAGCACATAATTAAAAAAACTAGACATAAACATGTCATTTAAACATAGGTACGATTATCAAAAACAATAACGGAAAAAGATGATAAATCCGGATAAATATAAAAATTATACATAGGTCAAACAGGCCGTTTTTTAACACAAGAATCAAGAGACACATTAGTTCCTTTCATAATAACAAAACAAATTCACATCAGATTAATTACTATTTTAACACCAATTCCAAAATCTTACATATACAACATTAAAGTGTAATTTTAAATAATCTAGACGCTTCAGAAATTAATAAATTCAAAAACACATGACTTATTATTAAAAAATCAATTAGATGTATGTAACTCCCCACTTTCAAATTTATTCAACGTAGCAAGGACTATATCCCCAGCTGCAATATGAAAATTTGTTAATTTATCTAATTATCTATAATCTAAGTCATTTAGTATTATTTACTTGACAAAGTCACAATGTTAGCGGAACATGTCGAATTTTTATTAATATAATTTTGAATATTCAGACGTGTTTTATACCTAGTATTTTTGTGTATTTCATTATAGAAGTGTCCCGTATCGTTATGTTCAAATTTTAGGACTGTAAAGTAGACTTCATTTCAAGTAACAAAAACGCAAAACTTGTATGTCCATTTTTATTTGTTTCAAAGTTACGGATCTATGAATGTGATTGTCAGATCATGAAAAAAAATGTAATCCTAAAGTCAATAAAAACTGATTTTATTTAAAAAAGTTCAATTAATATTTTCGAAATGTCCACCTCCTTGTCGATGCAGGCTTGTGCCCGTAAACCAACAGAAGAAGTACTTATCCGAATTTCATACTAGTTTTGTCGGATTTGCTCGGCAGCCAGGTGAATACGATCCAACAACTCTTCTCTTGTGTTCGAAACTTGCGCGTAGACTAAATTTTTCATGTACCCCCATAAATAAAAGTCAAGGGGATTAAGATAGGGTGATTCGGGTGGCCATGCAACAGGACTACCTCGACCTCCATCTTGGCGTTAACCCAATCTCGGACAGCAATTCCGAAATGTGGTGGTGCCCCATCCATGTGAAACCACATGTCTCGTCGAACATTCAGTGGGACATCCTCTAAAAGACCTGGCAGTTCATCAATAAGAAATTGAAGGTAATTGTCCGCATTTAACCTCCCAGGAAGAACGACAGGACCAATCAACAAGTCATCGATTAGGGCCGCCCAAACGTTAATAGGAAAATTCATGTTGAAATTTAGATGGGCGTATAGCTTTGGGATTTTCTGATGACCACCTGTGCAGGTTTCTCAGATTTGTAACACCACTTCTCGTGAACGTAGATTCATCTGTCATCAGATTGACTGTCTTAATATTCAGGTAGAATAAACTAGACGAGCATAGTGGTCTGCCTCAAGCAAACCGTGTCCCCTGCGGTAGTGATATGGATATAAGCCCTCACGTTTTAAAATTCGCCAAACTGTCGTTCGTGGCACTCCTAGTTGTCTAGGGATTCGACGTACACTGAGAGTTGGATCCCCTGTAACAATAGCTACTGCTTCTTCCTCTAAGTGTGCTGGAAAATTTACTCCTCGGTCGAAAAGATAATCAAGCAGTCCGCATTCCCGAAATTGTCTGTGTACTTCCAGAAACGTTGTGTAATGAGGAATGCGCTTATCGCATACTCTTGAGAAGAAAATCGGTAAGGCATTTTGGATAAAGAAAACGTGTCCACTCACTAATAATCTGTTGTATGAACTGAAACGTAATGTAATCCTTTATTAAAAAAATGCAACGTTAACATTCATCTGAACATTTGTTTATTGTATGATATTCATGGTTCAGCACTTACGAAATAAGTAAGAAGCTTCTTTATCATAAATCAATTTCCAGTACATACTCTTTTTTGTAGATCTCCAAGAAATGACTGTATGAACTACGACACGTGTTTATTTATTTTAGGAGAACATTTTATTATGCGACGTTAACAATCACAGGCCTGTTATTGAATCGTATAACTTTTTTTAAATAAAATCAGTTTGTATTGACTTTAGGATTACACTTTTTTTCGTGGTCTGACAATCACATTCATAGATCTGTAACTTTGAAACAAATAAAAATGGATATACAAGTTTTGCGTTTTTGTTACTTGAAATGAAGTCTACTTTACACTCCTAAAATTTGAACATAATGATACGGGACAGCCTTGTATAGAATGGCAACAAGTAGCGACCAGCTCCATCACAAAATTAAAGAAACGTTTTCTTACCTGTACAAAAGCAACACCGATGCCAACGCCACCAATCAATGCGCTGTACTTCTCTATGATCTCCTTCAAATTTTGCAGACAGGACTCCGTGTATTTGTTAATAGTGGTGATTTTACAGGTGCCGTTGTTTAAAGTGTCTGGGCAACAAGTATATGGTAGTGTATCGTTGTGGGTGATGTTTACCCAATCAGACGGTCCATTCATACCGCAACATTTTAGCTGTAAATAAAAAATATTCAAGTGAAGTAATAATTAAAGGTATTGATAGAACATTTTTACAGTTGATATATGATTATTTGTGGCTAAAATTTGTAATATCTCATGACCACAGATTTAGTAGGGTATAATGTCCTGAAAATTATTTTTCGAGTTTCATTTTATATTTGTATTTATATATTTTGAGCAGAAAGTACTGGTCTGTCCAGTGACGCGCCGTCCATATGGGCAAGGTCGTGCAGCGCACAACGGCGCCAAGGCCTTAAAGGCGCCTACGGCCACTTGTGATAAATTAAATTTTAAAAATATTAAAAACATTTTTTGAAAGTTTACAACAAATCAACAAATTTACATAAAACAATTATTACAATTATTTTAGCATTGACAGCAATAATTTTATTGTTACTTCAAAGAGTGTACTTGATATTTGCATCTACACTGTAGAAAAGTCCAATTTCTATAAGACATTCCCGTTGTTTTCCTTCACGTTTATCTATTTAAAAACACGGGCACTCTAAAAATATTTTATTTGACCTTTTGTTTTTTAATAATTTGGAATACTGTTTTTTATTTTGTTACTGTTGTTTCAGTGTGCAATAAAAATTTTAATAATATTTTTTTGTATGTGAATCTATTGTTTGCCTCAAATAAAAAATACCTACCAGTACTAACAAGTCTAAAGAGTTCGTCATAAATTTCAATGTTGAACTGTGGGAGAGTGGCTGGTAATTTTGGCTCAATACATATAGGGTAAAGGCGCCTATCAGTATTTCGCACGACGGCGCCGAAGATACTTGGCGCGTTACTGGGTCTGTCAAAACCGACCTAGGCCAAATGTACAAGGCATCTTTTACTTATAAATTTCTGTACAAAAATAAAGTGTAAAATCGCGAAGAAAAATTAATACTAGGGATGTATTTTATATTTTGCGTACTGGGACATAGAGGGCGCCACTAATCAAATCTCAGTACTAAAAATTAACGTCCATCTTTAGTTAGTAACGGGTGTTCAGAAACATTCGAAGTCAAAGTAGTCCTTGAAAATATGAAGTCATGTCTGAGATAGATTGATTTTTGACAGACAACAGTTGACATTTAATAATTATTACAAATCAGATACTTAAGTAAAGATATACGATTTTTTGTTCAGAGCCCACTTGACTTCGAATGTTTCTAAACACCCGTTATAAATCCAAAGTTTCAGTGCGATACGTGTTGTCACGAGGGCCAAAGCAACATAGGTTTAAGCGTTAGATTGAATTTCTTAAAGTTCCCTACGATAAGAGACGGCGCTGTAAGTTTTTCGTATTCTTAGATTTTCAATATTTTTTATATTTATAGTTGGCAACATATTTAATCGTAACATCGTTCGTAATATTTTGGTTGTGTGTGAGTGTATTTGGTTGTGACTTATTTTGAATATACAATTTCTGGTTGCTTTATAGAAGAACATGGGCACTCATGCATATCCTGTATGTTAGAAAAATAAGTCACTTGTAAAATATAATGTGCTTGTTTTTGTTACTTTAGATCCCCTAACAAATATCGAAACATCGATAGATTTGCCACAGCAAGATGTAGCAATTGATGATACGAAGATAACACCACACACCCCTTTTATGAACTTATCTCCTCGAAAAAATCTTTGAATCTCCACGAAAGAGAGGTTCTCCAAGTAATTCTGAGAGTAGTGAGGTTTGTGAACCCGCAAAAGATGTAGCAAGTAAGTAGGGTTTGTTATCAATATAACAATTTTTTTCTAATATTTTATCTGAATACATAGCATTGCAAATGGGCCATCAATTTCTGCCCCAGGATTTTCATGCAGTCCCATCAATTTAGCGTTGTTGCCTACGAATGCGAATATGCAGCGGATATTAACAAAAATATTATTGAAACTTTTATTAAAATGTTATATGCATTTATAACGAAATTGTGTAATATAATGACTAGAACACTCATGGTAGAAAACCCGTTAGACAGAGAAGAAAGCCATTAAAATAGTAACTCTTTATAAAAGGATTAAATAAATAATTTTCTATAGTTATTTGTGTTTTATGAATTCCTTGTCAGGTAATTATGAGATAATTAACATTAAAAAATATCAAACATGCAGCTGTATATATACAGGGTTGGGCAAAAGTAACGCATCAGTCGAATAATTCCGTAAATATAAACTTTAGAACAAAATGTTGTTAACAAAAGTTTTTTGACAAGTTAATTTGTATTGGCTTCAATCATTTGTTTTTTTTTTCATGGTGATTACATATGACAGCCAAAGAATTTTTTCTTTTTTTAAATGGAAATAATATTATTTTTTATGAATATGAATGTGTACTATTTTCATGGGGTTAGATAAACAAATATTGAGAAAAAAATTAAATTTAATAAAAGTAAACAAACAACAAAATTAAATTAAATGCTCAGAGTGACGTCCTTCTACGACCTGACAGTGTCCTAAACGTTCCCAAAAATGAAGAATTGTATTTTATAAACTATTAGGTGGTATAGCTTGTATCTCACGAGTAATTTTTGCTCTCAAATCCTCTAGGTTTCTCCTTGTATACTTGCGACTTCAAGTGTCCCCAAAGAAAGAAATCCAATGGATTTAAATCGGGAGACCTAGCGAGCCAATCAATAAAACCCCAACGTCCAATCTAACGACCGGGAAAAATTGTGTCTAAATACTGTCGAACATTAATAGCATAATGTGGAGGTGCTCCATCTTGTTGAAACCATAGATTACGGTTTGGCATGCTTGGTTGATTGTCGTTAGGAAATAAAATCAACAGATCTGGTACAATATGGTTACGCAATAAATGTAAGTAACCATCACCATTTAGGTTGTGTTCCAAGAAGTACGGACCTATGATTCGTTGCCCAACAATGCCAACCCACACATTAAGTTTGTGGCGATGCTGTGTATGATTTTCTCGTATCCAATGTGGATTCACAGTCACCCAATAACGGCAGTTATGCCTATTTACAAATCCATTTAGACAAAATGTAGCTTCGTAAAGAAAATACGATGTTGTTTAAAAAATTTGGATCGTTATTGGACAATTCCATTATTGTTTCACAAAACTGTAATCTTCTGTCCGGGTCATCTTCGTTAAGTTCGTGCGGTAAGTGTATCCTATAGGGCTTGTATTTGTTCGCTTTTAATATTCGTATAATAGATCTGCTACTCATATCATTTTCTAATCCTAGTTGAGTGGTTGACGTAGTGGGATTTTCCGTTACAGCAAGTAAAACATGAAGAGATCTATAGGATCTCGATCCAAATAAACATTATTGAATAAAGTGCAAACTTTGTGATGTGAACGTTGCCTGTCACCATATCCGACCATCATAAGAATTTCTATTCTTTCTGCCGGACCATTGCTCTACCACTAAGCTGTTAAAGGCGTGAATTCGATTCCTACTTAAGGGCGAACCCACGATCTCTGGCTTGCCGGACCATTGCCCTACCACTAAGCTGTTAAAGGCGTGAATTCGATTCCTACTTAAGGGCGAATTTTTTCAATGAAAAATTCGAATAAAATAGCGTCGTAAAGTGTAGAAAGCATATTTACAATTACATTACTCCGCGAAAATGCAATAAAAAAGGGGTTGTTATTTTAATAAAAAGCAAGTTAGTTCATTTCTATTCCCTTTTCAATTAAATTTAACAGAGTACCATTATTTTTTCTTCATTTATTTAATAACTGTTTTTTTTAATAAACTAGCCCCAAAACCAACCTAATTTCTATTACTATAGATTACTGTTATTTTTCACCCAGCATCTAAACTTTCAGACGGTAATGTAAATCTTGTTAATGCTTTTTTAAATTTACGTTATTTTTCGTAATTATACCGCTGTTCTAATCGAGACAAACAACTTTTTTAGTTTAAAATATAATTACACACAATTTTAAGTAAAAATACTTGTAATTACAAACAAGTTTTTTATAATATACATCTTATATATTGTTTAAAAGATCAAGGACAAAAGTAACTTTTTATTGTTGTGCAAAGCATAAAAGTGTTTTACAAGGGGAGTTTTTTATGTTATCCACCTAACTATGTAAACAAAATGCTATCGTGACAATTTTCTTACGTTAAGTTTCTGTGACATTTTATAGTGCCATCTCCAAGTTTGATTCGAATCGCTTAAAACTTGTTACTTTTACATTCCAAGAGAAAATGAGTGATTTGAAACTTGAAAACAGAAGTATCATGAAATTTGTATCAAAAGAAGGCAGTAGCGCGAAGAATATTCACGAGAGAATGGTGGCAGTGTATGGAGAAAGTAGCCCGTCCTATTTCCAAGTCAAATTTTACTGCAAGCAGTTCAAATGGGGCAGAAAATCCATTCATGATTACCCAAAGTGTGGAAGACCTCTGGAACCACGAACTGATTGAAGAAATCATCAACAAAGTTGAAGATTTGGTGTTGACTGACCGCCGAGTAAAAGTTTCAGTTATTGCTAGAGAAATAGGAATATCAGAAACTAGTTTTAAAAATTCTAGACGAAGATTTGGGAATGAGCAAAGTGTCGGCACGATGATTCCCAGGCTGCTCAGTCCGAACAAAATTGTGGAGACGACATATTTGTGAAGAGAATTTGACTGTTTTATCTCAAGATGAAAACTTCTTCAATAGAATTGTAATTGGGGATTAAACTTGGGTACACCAAATAAGCCCCTCCCACGAAACAAGAGTTAATAAATAATGTGTTCATAGGGGCTCTCCACGGCCCAAGAAGGCAAAAACGGACATTTCTGCGGGAAAGTGATGGCCACAGTTTTCTGGGACGCGGAGAGGATTCTCTTAATTGAGTATATGCCAAAAGGGACTACAATAACGGGGAATGTCTACAAAAGCACAATTAAGAACTTGAACACGGCTATGCGCGAAAAAAGACCACACAATTTTGCTCAGAAAAGTCTGCTTCTGCACAACTGCAGGGTGCATAAGGCACGAATTGTTCAAGCAGTAATCAATGAACGGAGCTTAGAGCAATTACTACATCCACCCTACTGTTCCGACGTTGCCCACTGTGACTATTATCTCTTTTCAAAACTCAAAAAACACTTGAGACGACGTCAACTTTCATCAAATGACGACGAGGAAAAACAGTGTGGGGTCGTATTTTGCGTAATTACCGAAAGACTTTTTCGTAGGCATAGCGTTTTTAAAGATACGTTGGAATAACTATGCTATAGCTCGTTTCATCCTTAGAAAAAATACGGGCCATATGGAAAACAGGTGCGCTGTTGCCTATTTATATGTAACTAATTTAATCTTTGTTGTCGCCTTAATAAATTGATGTCAATAAATACATAATCAAATAACCTTGTTTTCATTTTTGACAAACTTGCCTTTCATCAAATATTTACATTTTTTCCGATTGAAACAATATTGAATAATACTGCCTTGGTTACGATATATCATAACATAACACACTTATATTTCCCAAGGGATATATGAAACGCTCATATTGTCCCAAGGGAAATATGAAACGTCACATTTCACCATAAAAATGTTATAATTTTTAATTGAAGCAACAAAAATAATCAGAAATGTTTTATTTTCTAATTAAAGCAACAAATGAACTAAGAAAGTCTTTGCATTAGTAACACTACTTTTCAGAACCAAAATAAAAATTGCAATTCTCAAACCTTCCGCTTAAGCGATTACAACCAGATACAAACGATGAAGAATCTTGTTCGCAATTCGTCATCGACACACCAGGAACCGTAACAGATGCTGCAGATGGCTCTCCCTCCACACCCGCTATCATCTTTGCTACCTTATTTTTCTGCAACATACTGTCAGCCAGATAGCCTTCCGCAACAAACGAACTTTTCCAACCACCGTGTCTCTTTAGTGTAGTCATTGAGGCTCCCGCATCGGCCACCAAAGTCGCGGATGTTTGTCTTCCACAATGGCCTGTATACGCCTTCGAATTATCCAAACCCAACCATTCAGCAACCTTACTCGGAATCTTTCCGAAGGTATTTTTGCCGACCGACTGAAGAGTACACTTCTTATTTCGATAAGCCACGAAGAACCTAAGAACACCTTGCGGACGCAACGCCGAATATTCTCTCACCAAACGAACAGCACCCAGATCTTCTTCTTCGATAATTGTAAATTTCCTATTTACATCATTCATCGTCTTTGAAACGTTGATCACGATCACCGACCCACGATCTTCGATATCGGAAGAGAGCATATTCACCAATTCGTTCGTTCTGCAGGCGTCAAAGATTTCCATAATTAAAGCGACCTTTAAAATTACGGTTGTAACAATCTATTCAACAGAGGAGAATCACAATGAAATTTTTACCTTATACATCATAAAAATTTCATTAGGAGCTTCTCGCAAGAATTTTTTGAGCTGTTCTCGGGACAACACCTCTGATTTTTTAGGAACGTATCTTTTATTTTTGTTTTTCACAAATGCTTCTACTTCATCGAACATTTTAACATTAATTTTTTCCTTTAAATGTAACATTGACCTTAGCATCGATAATTTTGGCCACAACGTGTTTGGTGAATATTTATGCGACTACGGATAGAATAAATTAGTCATACGTCAAAAATAAAAAAAATTATAGCAAAATACCAAATCTTCAAAAAACGCTAGCAAAATATTTTCGTCGACACCGTTCACCAAATTTTCTCTTTTCCACTCTTGAAAGTCTTCATACACTTTAGTGTAAGCAGCTTTGGATTTCGCCGGAACCAAACATTCACGGGCTTTCGCCGCTTGTGTTAGCACATTGTTGGACATTTCATCAATTTTATTTATAACAGAACGCGAAAATTAAACCAGTCAACCATGATATTTACAAAAATGGCCCTTAGCAACGTCACCAATCCGATAAATTCAAAAATATACAATCCAATATTTTTCCATTTTCACAACAATATTGTTTCAATCAGAAAAAAACTATTGATTACAACACGGGGAATATGAATACATTTCCCTTGGTTGTCTATACATCCCTCGGGTTTCACCCTCGGGATGTAACTAGCCAACCACGGGAAATATACTATTCATATTCCCCTAGTTGTAATAATAGCTATTAAATGGCTAATAATATGGTAAATAAGATTTAATATTAAATGTACAATTATATTTTATCAAAAGGAAGAATATTTTAAACAATTTTTGCATTTTTTTAGGTTCTTAGCCTTTCTTCGGAAAAGGAAAGCTTACTGAAAAATTACTTTAGTGTTTGATTTAAGTAATATTTTCATTTAATGGGTATAAATAATTTATTGTGTGTAGAATAAACAATTTTGAAGTTTTTATTATTACAATTAAATACTAGAAACAAATTGTTTATTGTCTACATTTATGTTATAACAACATATTAAAAAAACTTTAGGCTAGTTCAAATAAATTTTATCCATTTCCACAAAGATTAAAAAGTTTATGTAGGTTGCACAAAGCATTACATTATTAAATAAAGAAAGTAAAGTATTATTTGGAAAAAAAGTTTGTGAAGAAAATTCTGAAGAACTTGAGTCAGTTAATGATATTATAAACTCCTTGCTATCATATTCTATTTCATCTATTCTCCACGTATTTAGTTCAACTGTAGAAAAACAACGATCATGAAAAAACAAAAATTTATGATTGTATACCTTTTTTAATATGTTCAACAGAATTACGCAGATTTTCCTCTGAAATATTCTTAAATACTTCATCTATTAATGGTGTCATGTCGCGTATTTTAAATGTAGCATTATTGGTTCTAACAAAATGTTTCAATTGAGCCCATACCATTTCAATTGGGTTAAGCGTACAATGGTAAAGGCTGTAACCTTAATATATAATGCGCTCTTTTTTCTGCTTAATTATCAAGGTAATAATCAATGTAGCATTATTGGTTCTAACAAAATGTTTCAATTGAGCCCATACCATTTCAATTGGGTTAAGCGTACAATGGTAAAGGCGGTAACCTTAATATATAATGCCCTCTTTTTTCTGCTTCATTATCAAGGTAATAATCATTATATGTATGTTTAATTTGCAACCATATGCAGGAGATCTCGTTTTAGCATTCCTTCTGCAGTGGGAACCCCTTTATCTATTAACCATTCTAAAATATCTTTTTTTTCCAGTTTGTTGTTGGAATTCTCTCTAGTTTTTTGCTGTGATAAGAGGCATTATCTAAGACGATAATTGTATGAGGTGGTAAATTAGGTAGCAGTTAATTTAAAAACAATTCTTCAAAGATTTTTGCACATATTTCATCATGTACATCGGCAGTATTTCTTTTACACAGTAATGTAAATTTTGCACCAGGTATAAAGCCTTTTTCATTCATAGCATGAATTATAGCAAACCTTTGCCAACGACCAGTAGATGGTGTGAGCCCTGCTACGACAGCCTTTAATAAATGCATGTCGACAGGATTTAATATTTCTAGCTGTCCAAGCTTTGCTTAAGCGTGAGTTACATTACACTTTTTTTCGTACTAGAAACTTGAACAAGTACTTGTACAAGATTTCATACAAGTTTTAATTTATGCTATATTGAACAGAGGGCACCAAACTTTGAGTGCGTTGCCAACATAAAATAAAAATTTCTGTTTTATTATTATATATTTGACGTTTAGACGGGTTGCGGTTATTTATTACCTCTTAGAGATACAAAAATATTAAAAAAATTAATTCGAAAACCGATATATCGGTGCCCCATATTTTGTTACTGAACATTCTTACACAATTTCTATTAATTTTCAGAACAAAACAAACACTACGTAATCTGCAATTATTATATGATTTCTATTTAAAATAAACAGTTGGCACAAACGAAATGGTGTTTAATGCGCAAGTCTAGTATGAAACTTGGATGAAAAGTTGGATCGGATCTAGTTTTGTAGTTTAGAAACTTTGATGTATTTCTTCTGAATTACACTATCAAAGTTTCGAGAAGTACATTTAGTTTGAAAACTTGTCCAAGTTTCTAGACGAAAAAAGTGTAATGTAACTCAGGCTTTACAGAATGCCCAACATTAACCCAAGATCGGTATATACAATAGTTCTTCCTTATAGTCGAAATTGTTTTATTTGTCGTAGATAATTATGTCGCCATCTTATAATGTCATCATGTTCATTACGACCTGTCCTCTTACCAACTTTTTCATAATCAAAAGCAATGTGTTTCAACTATCACTACAATGTCAGTTTACTAAATGTTGGTAAATCAGAATCACTGATAACAACAGCAAAAATTTTGTTTAACGTAGGTGGAGTATTATTCAAAAAGTATTTATGCACTTTACGTCGAATAATTAGCTGCACATTTTCATCATATGTCTTTGTTCAAGTGTTTTTCTGTAAACCACTTCTTTTCGGCATTTGTCTACGTGGGCTTGTAAATCTCTTGTGATTTTCGTACTGCATATACAATGGTTTTACCACAACCAAGAGATTTACAAGTTTCATCAAGTGCTGCTGATACACCCATTGTTTTATTAAAATAGTTAAAGGCATTACGAATCATCTGCCGTTCTCTATATTTATAAACTTTACCTTGCCGTCTCCTTTTAACTGAAAACTCCATAGTGTAAACTACAAATACAACACAACTCAGATACAATAAATGCCCATCATCTCATAATTATAACTTAAGCGCATTAAAAAGAAATGTAGGTACATATTTCTTAATAGTTGTAAAAAAAAGCTGGTTGTGTAACTACTTGAGAAAGATTCGATATAAATACAAAAAGCAAACTAAATATACAATGAAACACAAACAAACCTAAATGACAGATTACAGTGGAGTGACATATGAACAAATGTTACTATAATTATGATTTTACAACGTTGTACGTGCTAGAAAAGGATGTATTAATTGTCAAGTATGTAAGATAGCAAAAGAGGGAAATAGTCCATATGAGCCTGTACTTTTTTCTAAGGTTGAAACGAGCTATAGTGGTAAAGGTTCTTACGTTGAATTTTTGTTTGTTTTCTAATTTGTTTCTTTCATAGCCAGTAAGATAACATAAAAAAACTCCCCTCGTAAGATCAGCCTTTTGATTTTCCCTCTATTACAAATGTATAGCAAGCGCCAATTAAGTTGGCGCGAGGAGGGGGTGCGCAGAAGCCGTTTTTAAAAACGTCCACCCCCACTACTCAAGTAATTGTCAGAATACATTTCATTGACGTTTGACGGAACATAATGTCTTTGCTAGGAGATCATAAAGAGATACCCGCTCAGAGGTTAGAATTATCTGACATTTGACGTAAAACCAAATACAAATCTCCCCACTACTTTTAATCCAGCGCGAACTTACCCCTCCTCGCGCCAACTTAATTGGCGTTTGCTATACTTAGGTTGCTATTATTATTTTTCTTTAATTTTGTATTTAGTTAATTTGGTTCTAATTGTGAATTGAATTTTTAAAATAGGAATCAAAAGCTATTGTTGCTATTGTTATTTACAGTCTCATTCTTTAGCTTTTCCGCTTTTGTCAATTGCTTTTCAAAATGTGTCTAATACTTTTCCAATGATTCTGTACTAGTTAGTAGGCTTGTTTTGTCAATGAAATTCCTTATTTGTCAAATATGTTTCCGTATTTGTCAATTGTGTTTCGCAAACATTTTACGTGCTTAAATATTTGGTGTATTGATATGGATAACAATGGTCACAGGAGAAGAAATGCCAAAATAAGCAATGAAATACGTACTTTAGTCATTAATTTTTTGAATAATGGTTCCACGGTGAAAAGTGTAGCACAACAATTTTCGGTTTTACCTGATACCGTTAGAAAAATGTATGCAACTTATAGGAGGACTAATAATGTTGCAAAGGTAAGTGCTGGGCATCGACAGCCAAAATTATCTTTAGCTCAGAAAGAACAAATTTGCGACTGGATTGATGAGAACTGCTCCATTACTCTGCGTGAGTTGAAAGAAAAATGTTTAAACGAATGGCCACTTCTTCAACAAATATCATTGTCGACGATTGATAGAGCCCTTAAAAGCTTTCACTAATCTTTTAAAAGAACGTCATTTGTTCCTGAAAGAAGAAATATACCAGAAATAATTCAAGCTCGTTTTGATTAAGCCATACATTACAATAGAATTATGCTGGAAAGAGAGAAAATTTATTTTATTGATGAGTACGGTATACAAGTGAACTCAAGAATTTCCTATGGAAGGTCTATTAAAAATACTCGAGCAACAAAAATAAAAGCCCAATTAAGAGGACGCAATTATTCTGTTGCTGCTGCCATGAACATTAATTCCTTGTATGTGTTTCAAATACAAAATATGCCCTACAATGTAGTTCTTTTTTCGGAATTTCTTACAACATTAATTAACCATTTACACCAGGACGGTGTAGAAGGAGCACATCTTATTACGGACGTTAGGTTCCATCGAAATAATTAAGTATTGGCCCTCATTAGAGCTCATGGTCATTTGCCAGTGTTTCTATCCGCTTATAGCCCATTTTTAAATCCCATTGAGGAACTCTTCAACCAATGGAAACAAATTATACGAAGAGCTCAACCGGCGAACGAAAATGAATTATACGACGCAGTTCATAATGCATCTGAACATATAACCCCACAAAACTGTCTACATTATATACAACACATACAGTCTTTTTCTTTTGGTTTTCCCCAATTGTATTTCACAATTTGTCAAATGACTTTCCCAATTCCTGTCATATTGACATATATGTCAAATTAAATTCTTTTTTTGTCAAATCTCTTTCACTTTATATCAATTATTTTTCCCATGTATGTAAATTATATGTTTTGCTTAATAACTACTTACCAAGCTGTGCATAATTTTCATTTAGTTATTGACGTACCCTTGAAAATAAAGTATACATTTGAAATTTTAAGTTATCTAATTTATTCTTGTGTAATGTACAGTAGTGGACATAATTAACTAGGACAAGTCAAAAAATTAAGTAACCTTTTATGTGTATTAAATCTTTACCGAAATTAAATTGTTCTGTTTTATATGTATTATAAAATTATTAACTTGCATTTGAATTACAATTCTGGTAAGTGAGGATGTCTGTCAAAGCCTAGTTTACATTATTGGATTATTCACTGTGCTATTTATTTATGTCCATTACTGTACATAGAAATTGATACATACATGTATGCAAAACATTTTCAAATATCACAAATATGCACAGTACAAACTATCGAAATATATAAATGAAGAAACAATTAATTTAATATTTCATTTTGTTCTAAACAATCACCAAGATATGTTTCCATATGCTGAACATAATGAAGACAATTATCGGCAGTTATTTGTTCAGAAGCATTGTGTATTGCTGCATATAATTCATCCTCATTTGTCGGCTGAGTTCTCTTTATTATGTGTTTCCATTGATTAAATAATTCCTCTATCGGATTTAAAAATGGACTGTAAGCAGGTAAAAAAACTTCAAAATGCTCATGACTTCTAATGAGATTGACAACTTCTTCATTTGTATGAAATCTAACATTATCCATAACAAAAAAGGCGCTTTGTATGTTATCATTATGTAAATGATTAATTAGAGTAGTAATAAATTCACAGAAATGAACTGTATTGAATGGTCTATCTTGGATTTGGAACAAATATAGTGAATTTACATTCATTGCTGCAGCCACAGAATAATTACGCCCTCTTAGTTGAGCTTTTATTTTCGTTGCTCGAGTATTTTTAACTGATCTTCCATATGAAGTTCGAGAATTAACTTGAATTCCATATTCATCAATGAAAAAAATCTTTTCCCTTTCGAACATGATTCTATTGTACCGGATAGCATATTCAAAGCGAGTCTGTATGATTTGTGGTGTATTTCTTCTTTCGGGAACGAAAGAGATTCTCTTCAACGAATAATGGAAAGTTTTTAGTGCTCTGTTTATCGTCGATAGCGATATTTGATGAAGTGGCCACTGCGTCAAACATCTTTCTTTTAACTGACGAAGTGATAAACTGCAATCTTCATCAATCCAATTGCAAATTTCATTTATCTGTAACACAGATAATTTTTTTGGTCGGTGACCAGCACTTCTTTTATGAATATTAGCGGTTCTCCGGTATGTAGAATAAATCTTTCTTACAGTATTGGGTAAAATTCCAAATTGCTCTCCAATATTATTTGCCGTGAGCCCATTGTTCATAGAACGAATTATTAAAGCTCTTAAATCATTACTTATTTTACTATTAATTCGACGATTCTCCATAATAGATGAATATAAAATGATTAACACACTTCGTGAAAGTCAATTGACATATAGTGAAACACATTTGACAAATAAGGAAATTATTGGACACATCGCCGCCATATTATAATAAATGGGAAAGTCATTTGACAAATTGTGAAACACAATTGACAAAAGGGGAAAACCAAAAGAAAAAGACTGTATATACAACACATGGAGTCTTATTTACCAGATTGTTTACAGAGAAATGAAATTTTAAATTAAGTTACATGTGTTAGATTATGTATGTGTTTATCGTATATTTAAATAAATCCCTTACACCCTCTAAATTTGTATAAAATATGTAATATAAATAATAGGGGAAAAGCATTTGACATAACGGGAAAGTGATTTGACAAAAGTAGAATCTCATTTGACAAACAAATTTGACGTTTGCAAAACGAGAAAATCATTAGACAAATACGGAAACGCAATTGACAAAAGCGGAAAAGCAAAAGAATAAGACTGTATTATTAAATTACTAATTAAGTGAACACTATTATAATATAAGTAATCACATCGATAACAAAAAATGAATAAATAATTTATAGGGCCAAAGACTATTTTTAAAAAATATCTAATAAAAGTGTCCTTCAGAAGTTTTCAAATAAATAGTTTTTTTGTAAGATTTCGGTCAATACCACGTTCGAAATACGAAACCTAGTCGGATATATGTATGGAACGGTTATATCAATTTTTACAAGAACGATTTAATAATACAGAAAGCAGATGTCCAGTTTACAAACTGTATTATTAATAAGTTCTGGAAATATTCTTTACGTTAAACTCATCAAGTTGTACACCATTCGACAGGCATATTAATCATTTATAGGTATAATTGGCAAACCAGTGGTGTATCATCGATTTCCGTTTCCTGATACTCGTCTCGTTCCAACGATAAACTTAAAATGTGCATATCCATACAAACAAAGCATTTTACGGCCTCGTTAAGTATCTTCATAATCAAGTGGAATGTTTAAATTATTTTTGTTGTTCAACTTATTTAGATCGGCACTGAATATACAATTTTATGGTGACGTAATTAATTGCACAAACGCTCTGTTATGCTAATTGCTATGAGGATTATTTTTATTAGTGATGTTGTATGAAGTTAGCAGAATCGAAAATTTCGACATAGTTTTGAAAACAGTTATTTTAAAAGAATGACTGAACTTATTTAGCTATTTCAATGATTTAACTATTTAGTTGCTTCCGTTTTGTGAATGTTTTTACTTGGATATTTTCTTCGTGAGTTAATAGAGCCACATTTTTTTATCATAATTAAGAAGTATCTAATGACACAAAATAGGCTGCAAAAATACAAAGTGATAAACGAAACACATCTAACTACGAGGGGTATTTTAAAATAAGGTATGTTTGTGAATAATAGTGAGAATGACGCGCGATCGACACGGTGCTCATGCGCATCTGCTCCCTGCACGCGTTTAGACGTCATTTACAGCGGTATCGTCTATCTGTGCATTAAGCTGTGGAAGTTTATGTTTATGAAAATTGAGTCGCCCGTCTAATGTGAGATAATAATAATATGCAATATTTACACACAAAGTGTAAATCGTTGATTGACGAAGAAGATACTAAACTTCTAGTTTAAATTTTTTTTTATTGTAAATCCATTACAATATTGTTTCGCCATACAATGGCTTCATCAGGTGGATGACATACAGCAGTGTTTTCCAACCTGTGGGTCGCGACCCCTCGTGGGGTCGCGAAGCCTCTATAGGCAGGTCGCGTGAGGTCGAGAGAACTCAGTAAAAAAAATCAATAAATTTTAAAAAGCCAGATATATTAAAAAAAAAAGTTAACAAAATGATACTCGTTATGTTATTTATACAAACACATTAACAAAAAATAAAATCTTCGAGTACTCGTTCATTTTAATGTGAAGGTTGCGCTTGAGTGTTCAATCAATTTCTTCCATCGTGGATCCGTTTTTGCAACTTTAAGTATTAAATCGTTTTCCAAATTTAAGCGATTTCTTAGTTTACTTTTTATTTGGGCCATTGATGAAAATGCCAACTCGCACAAGTACGAGGTAGAAAATGGAATCAAACACTTCAAAGCCTCGGTTGTTAATTCCGGGTATTCTGTTTTTCTTTTTAACCAAAAGGTATCCAAATTTTCAGACTTGAATTCCAAGTGTAACATCCCATCGGCAGATAATTCCAGCAGATTCTCTTTGAGCTTAGTTGATAAATTTGCCTCATTTACAGCTGCATTTAAAAACGGATTTAAGATCCATCTTTGCCCAGTGTTATCCGATATCTCTTGCACTGAGAAGTAATGACACAATTCTTTCTTCAAATTATCTAACACCATTTTCATACCAGATATATATGAGTTGATGTTTATCTCGCTTCCGACTTCTTCAATGAAAGACTGTGTCGACGAAAATTAATCAAAGTTGTTTTGATTTATAGATGATGACCACAATTCAATTTCTTTTATAAAGCCATGGAGTTTGTCTTTTGCTGTAATGACATTTTCATCCCGCCCTTGAAGACTTTTATTAAAGTTATTTAAATGCTCAAATAAGTCAGAAAGAAAAGCCAATTTCAAAAGGAATTCCGGGTCAGAAATGAATTCAGAGTAATGTGACTTGGCTTGTTGTAAATATACTAATAGTTCAGCGCGAAGTTCCATAACTCTGGTCAGTACTTTGCCTTTTGATAACCACCTAACTTCTGTATGGTAAAGCAAATTGCGGTGTAGAGCCCCCATATCTTCACAAATGATTAGAAACAATCGAGTCTGCAACGCTTTTCCATTAATAGAATTTACAACGTTAATAATAATATTTAGAACTTGACTGTATTCGTGTGGCAAAGTTTTGGCTGCAAGAGCTTGGCGATGGAGAAAGCAATGCATCCAACAAGCGTTTGGCATCTGTTCTTTCAGTCTAGCAATAAATCCACTCTTCGCACCAGTCATGGCTTTTGCTTCGTCACTACAAATAGCAATGCATTTTTGTGCCCAATCGATATTCATATCTTGCGTAGCTTCAAGGAACGTGTCATGCAAGCACTGACCTGTAGTATTTTTGGGTAGTGCCTTGCAAAATAGTATTTCTTCCATTAATATTTCATTGGATTCAAAACGCACAAAAGCTACAAACTGCGCACAACCCGCAATATCCGCTGATTCATCAAATTGCAAGGACACAAAATAACTTTTCTTAATTTTTTCTATGACTTGATCACGAACGTCAGTCGCCATATTGCTTATCCTGCGTTGAATGGTATTGTCAGAGAAAGGTATACTTTTGAGCTTTTCGACCTCTTGCTTGCCAAACATAACCTCTGCTATATCTAAAGCCGCTGGTAAAATCAAATTTTCGGCAATACTGTGAGGTTTTCCTGCTTTAACCACACGAAAAGCTACTCGATAACTAGCGAGGAACGCTTTCTCATTTAGGTTGGACATTTGTCCTATAGCAGTTTTTTGATGTTCAAGAGCTTTTAATTTTCGCTCAAAAAATTCCACGGGTTTATTATTTTCATTAGGATGTTTTCTGTGTAGGTGGCGTACCAACTTCGATGGCTTCATGCTTTCTCTTGACAAAGTTTCAAAGCAAATTACGCACTGCGGTTTAATCACAGTAAACCCAAATTTCAAATAATTGTCGTCATAAAGACGTTTTTTCTTTATTCCACTACTGCCGCTGGACTTAGACGTTGATGGTTCTGATGATCTTTTCAGTAATTTATCCATTTTCAATTATAACAAACAACTCAAATAAATACGTAAAACAAGTGATTCGCGCTCTTCAAACAACTAAACAGCAGACGACGGTTCGCGTTCTTGCACTCAACTGCCGTGGCCGCGGTCGACTGCCCTATTTATAGGCCAGCGCATTCTACCGAGAATCATCTCGAAGCGTAACGAAACGTCTCGAAACTTGTGGACCTTTAGCGCGGGCCGAGGAGCGCGCTGGGGATTACCAGCGCCATACGTTGGTAACACTCGGAACCTGTACTAGTTCCGAGTGTTACCAACAGATGGCGCTGGGAGTTTCGGCCCTAACAATATGTTTGTATTTGTTTGTTAGTTATCAATTGGCCACGTATTCGATTTAAAATTATATGTTTTACGTACTTAATTGTATATTTATATCCGAATCCTAATAACGCAAACGCCTAAAATTTTTGTATGGATTAAATATTTTTAACATACATGAAAAAAAGGGTCGCAGGTCGGGAAATATTTTTTGATACTAGGGGGGTCGTGTCATGAAAAGGGTTGAAAAACACTGAAATACAGCATTTCAATGTAGATATGTCTCTTTGTCGAAGCTCAATGACAATTGATTTCTAGAGAACCAATCACAAAGAATTTGTAATAAATTATTTGCTTTTGCAGAATTATTGGCGTTAAAGAGGAGCACAGATATGTCATCTGCATAAATCGTAAGTGATACGTCAGCCAGAAATAATGCAACGCCAATGATATATAGATTAAATAGGACAGGTCCAAGAACAGAACCTTGCGATATTCCATTGATAACAGGCAGACAATGGGATCGTACGCATGTTGTACTAGAGTTGCTATCTGTAAAGTGTAACTTCACAGATTGCGTTCTATCTGTTAAGTAAGTATAGAACCAATTAGCGGCGCAACCTCAGATGATTCTGTATTTATCCATTTTATCTAGCAATCTGTCATGCTGGACCCAATCGAAAGCCTTCTGTAGGTCGCAAAATATGCCAACAGGTGCTTCACGGTTATTGATTTGATCCATCAAACTTGCGTAAAAGTTAATTAAAGCAGTTGCAGTGGACTTCCCGTTTCTAGATACGATCTGTAATTCGAATTTTGAGTGCAATAAATTTGACAGCAGCGGAAATTCACCGTCAGATTTGTGAAGTTTGCGGTGCTAATGCTATCAGTGACAGTAAATTTCGAAAGTGGGTGAGAATGTTCAAGGACGAACGGATTAATGTGTATGATGACCAATGTGCTGGCCGACCTTCTCCGATTTCTGAAAGTTTAGTTCGTGAAATAAATGGCAAAATTCGAGAGAACCCACGATTCACGATTTCAAAGTTATCAATTAATTTTCCACAGGTTTCAAGGTCATATTTGTACACCATTGTTTCGGAGAAACTGAAATATCTGAAATTGTGTTGTCGGGGGGTTTCAAGACTGCTTTCTGACAATCACTAAAATAAAAAGATTGGGTTGTGCTTTATCGTATTTGACTCGGTACGATTAAGTAGATGAAATTTTCGACCGCATCGTTACAGCAGATGAGACTTGGATGTCCTGCATGACACATCGTCGCCAACCAGAGTAGACACTTTTAGCACGACAACCATGTGTGACAACCATGATGGAAATTCTTCTGACTTGCAGTTTGATTTTGTACGTATACATAAATACGATAAAAAATAGAGCGAATTTAGTTTGAAACGGCAACAATTTGTTGGTTCGACTTGTTTCAGCAGTGAAGTTTATAAATATTAAAGTATTGAAATGGATGCAGATAGTGAAAATGAGATGTCTTGTACGTCTCCAGAAATACAAGAAGCAGCAAAAATTGCATAGTTGAACTTATTACCTGAAAAATCACGAAAACTGTATTTATCCGCGCAGGAATCTTTTGTACAATGAAGAATTACCATTACATTAATATAAGGTCAAACTCAATGCCTTCCATCAGAACATTGTGTAAATAATTAGTTGAATTTTTTATTCAATTAGTTATATAGAAATTCAATGTTACTGAAATGTAGAGATTTGTGTAGAGATGTAGAGACTGTGATTATTTTACAAAGTTTTATTTAAGAGTAGTGGACAAAGTATAGTATTCTACTCGCATATAATGGCTGTTATTCTCACAGGTGATTTGCGCCACTCGCTTCGCTCGTGACGCAAACTTCACCCTGGTGAATAATAACAATAATTATATGGTGATTGAATAATATACTATTAATCAGAATAATTGAAACATACATTAGTAGGTAAACCCCACCAGTTTTGTATAAAACAAAGGTATTTTTAATAATATAAAATATTATTAAAAATCTGGCTGTGCCACCTTTGGAAGGGCGTCGTTACTTCACATTGGTTATGTGGACGGGGCGAGGTACTTCGGCTGTCTGACAACAGGCAGCGCTGAATTTACTTCTACGCCCGGTCTGGATAATTTCTGTGATGTGGCGATGTGGTTCTTTTTTGTGAATGTGTCTGAAGATATCCTTTCTCCAGCAGGGGCGTACCGATGAGCCTGTAGAAAGACGAAATACGTATCTACGTCTCTGGGGAGGAATATGTTCGGACACGTTCACAAAAATATTAATAGTGAACCTGTATTTGTGTTCTTCACACCGGATTTTTAATAATATTTTATATTATTAAAAATACCTTTGTATTATACTATTAATGTTATTTACAGTATTTTTTTCTTATTTAAAAAATATCCCTCGTATTTCACTAAAATTTTATGTTCGATTGTCTGTATAATTTGAGTGTCAACGTATAAATGGCTACAACTAAAAAATCTGGACTGTATTCTGAAGTGAAAAAATACATTTCTGCCTTTAATAACATTCTCACAACCAATGTTAAAATAAAAAAAATCAATTTAGTGATTTTCCGTAAAAAGCCCTTTAATCCTAATACGTCCGCTTCTTCTATTCATTCCTTTTATGCACTTCTCGATGCAACTCTTCAGTTGTTTCCCGTTTTGTTTCCAATTTCTTTTAGTTGTCAAAGTTTAAATATCCAAAAAAATCTTTAATGGGCCAACGTTGAAGACTCTTTGTAAAGTTTTGATATTTTGTCACTTTTGCTCTTAAGATAGATCGGGATTTTTTTTAGATATCTAGCGGATAGTTATCTTCTAGATAACTATAAGAGAAACACATAAATGGGCTTTCTTACTTCCAGATAGACTTTATCTATAAGATAAATTTGTTTAGAGGTAAAAATTTTTATCCTTCCGGCTTTAAATTTTAATACAATTTTTCATTGTGCTTTTTTAAAATCACATATACCTTAGTAACTTGTCCGGCAATTTATAAAATGTTTGCAACATTATTAAGTTTATTATCTGTCAGTTAGCGTTGCCATGCATTGATGTTATATCGAAATGAACATGATCGCATATAGAGAAATTATAAAGTTCCTTACGAAACAAGGAAAAACTCCATAAATTATTCTTGAAGAAATGTAATGGCTGTATACGGGAATGATTATCCTTTCATGTTAAGTATTTGCGAATGGTCAAAATTATTTTAAACATGGTCGAGAATAATCGAATGATGATCACCATTCAGGTCGCCTTAATGATGTAATTTTTTCAGAGGTTATTGAAAAAACCAAGTGTTTGGTACTGGAAGATGTAAGATTAAGCAAACGACAATTAGCAGGTGTTTCAGAAACCAAAACCTTTAAGATTCTACACGAATATCCTGAATGACAAACGTTAATGCAAGGTGGGTTCCACGAATACTTTCGCCATTGCAAATACATGTCCCGATAGAGACGTATGAACAATCCTTAGCGCTTTGTGAGAACGAACCAGATTTAATTATCGACCGACTTGTCGCTGAAGATGAAACTTGGGTACATCACTATGACCTAGAATCGAAACAAGAAAATTGATGCAGTGGCATGTTTTGAGCCGTCCCAAGAAGTTAAAGTCACCCCTTCTGCAGGAAAAATAATGTCAACTTTTTTTTTTTTTGACTATCAATGGATTTTTTTAATTTATTGTCTGAATAAGGATAGTCCGGTAAATGGAGAGTATCATGCAAGCTTAATACATCGTCTCCAAGATTTTATGAAAGTGAACAGATGCAGAAAACTCACGCAAGCTCCACGACAATGCAGCAAAACGCATAAGTCAAAACTTTCAAAAGCTGCTCTTGCTGATTGTCACTGAAGAAATTGAACACCACCAATAATCCAGTGACCACTTTTTGTTTCCGAATCATCAAAAAACGAGCACTTAAGGGCACAAAATTTGAGGACATATGGCGAACTTATAGTAGCTGTAGAGAACCACTTTGCAGATAATATCGTGCGTTCAAAAGAAAACAGCCTCCGAGTTGGCCATGAAATTTTTAGGTATGTCGTAACGTAACTGTACCATTCTGAATGTCAAATGTCATATTTTAATTTATTCACGACACGAAGATTATAATCTAGCAATTTTCTAAAGACGTCTGTCATTTAGACGTAACTGTTATTTAAGGAATTCATACTAGTAAAGTTACGACATGCCTTTTGATGTTACTTAGAAATCATGGCTCACTAGAGGCAGGTTTTTTTTTTTTGAACCCACAATATATATAATATATACACCTCACGCATATTCGAATAGCGTTTGTCGCAAAAAAGAGCGCTTATTTTGTTCAAAAATTTAGTACGGTCGTGTCTCCAACGATTTTCATATGTTACGGGGTGTAGACTAGCTCGCGTCCGTAGCAGATTGCTACACGTGCACCCTGGGTAACGCTAAATGAGCTAGAGCAATCTTCGGCAGCTAGAGAATATCTTTGGATCTCCTGGCTACTATACATGGGTCCACGTGCCTTAGGGTCTCTCAACCATGGCTCTTTTCAGAACCAAACGACAGGAAATCTTGGTGAAACAATACAAGTGTCAAGCCATATTGCGCCTCCCACCATCCGGATATTTCAGATGAAAGAAAGAGGAAATAAAGAATATAGTGGGATATACAATCCCCAGCACCCAGTATATGTATATACAGGCTGATTCAAATTAAGTGCACACTATTGCTATCTGTGTTATTATTGATTCTAGAAAGTAGGTTAAATTAGCAAAGTATTAGTGTTTTTAACATTGATTAGCATGCAGTTCATGAAAAAAAAATTGAATAACGCATTTTCGAGAAATTTTGAAATTAATAATTTTTTTAAATGGAACAGCCTGTATATTTTTTAAAATTCTGAATGCTAGTATTCTTTGTAATATAAAAGTTTTAATACACTATTGTCCTAAAACGAATAATAAAGTAGTTATAGCAGTTTCTATTTCCTTCTAAATGTTGTCATTGCTCCGCTAACTTTTGACAAAACAGATACATATTTTGTGTTTAATGTTTATTTTAACATATTACAGCTTACAAAATTAAATTAAAAAGAAGAAAGTACATGTATAATTTATAAATACTGCTCAAAGGTGTCACCTTCCTGCTCAATACATTTTCGTGCCCACTTCAGTACACTCTGGCTGGCTCTTAAGATTGTCCTTCTATCCAATTGGCGAAAAACTTCTCTGACCTTGTCTTACAATTCGCGCACGTTGTCGTATCGCGTTTTGTACACCTCATTTTTTAAGTATCCCCAAAGAAAAAAGTCTAAAGGTGAGAGGTCAGGGGAGCGTGCTGGCCATTGAACTGGACCATTTGGACCATGTGGACGAACTATTAATAAATTTTCTTGAGACCAGTAGTGACTATTTTTCTTATTAAACATGCCTCTATTTGAAAAATCGTCACTCCATAAAATACACTGTGCTCCATTCAAATTTTCATCACAAAAACTAACAAACCAATGACAAAGCTAATCTCCTGGCTGTAATGTTTGAGAGATTCTGAACTTAAAGGGGATATACTTATGCTTTTTCAAAATTCTTTGAACTGATGAATAACTTAATACCAATTCCTTAGTAGCATCCCTAATGGAAAATTCGCGATGGGCTTCAAAATATGCTAACACTGTAATTTCTACTTCTTCGTTGACGACGATATTATTCTTTGTTCTTTTCTTTCTAAATAAGCAATCATGCAGTCAAACTGATTGTAAAGTTTTCGAAAGTAACCTCGATCTGGCTGCTGTCATAAGGATAGTGTTCAGCATAACATTCGCTAGTCCTTATTGAATTTTTACGACATAAAATGTATGCTTCCAACATATCACATTTCTGCAAATAAGGAAATACCATAGTGAAATATTGTCAAACACTAAGCAACAAAAGTAAAACCAAAATGCTTAGAAAAATAAATAGAGAACTAATGAACACAACCCAAAATAAAAAAAAAAATTTTTTAATAACTAAACGTGCGAAAGATTTATATTCAGTACGTTATTGACATTTACAAAGGGCCATACTATTTGTTCTGTTTAAAGTGAAAGAAGCCTACTACTGATTTTACAGGATGAAAGAGTATCCTTGACATCAACTAAATTCCACCGTAAATACTTTATTATTCGTTTTAGGACAATAGTTTATTGAAACTTTTATATTACAAAGAACATTAGCATTCAGAATTTTAAAAAATATACAGCAGCTCCATTTAAAAAAATTATAGACTTCAAAATTTCTCGAAAATGCGTTATTCAATTTTTTTTCATGGACTGCATGCTAATCAATGTTAAAAACACTAATACTTTGCTAATTTAACCTACTTTCTAGAATCAATAATAACAGAGATAGCAATAGTGCGCACTTAATTTGAATCAGCCTGTATAGCGTTGTTTAGACCTGAGTCCATGTAGCCATATGCCATATGCTAAATAAATAAATTCATATGTTACTGTTAAGGGATTTTCTGACGACTGTGACTGTGACATTTTAGTGACTTGCCAAAAGAAGAGTTTTCTGTCCGTTTTGAGAAGTTGTTCTAAAGAATGAACTGAAGTGTATTTTAGCCAAAGAGGATTATTTCCTTTCTTTAAAAATCTCGTAGTTTTTTTTAACAGAACAACCCTCGTATATTGTTGTTCTAATTCCAGATAAATATTATTTTTTACTTTAAAATATAATTAGACAAATAATTTACGTAAAAATATCTATAATAAACAATTTTTTTTTTGTATGTACACTTACAGATACTGCCTAAAAGATGAAGAATAAAAGTTAACTATTTTATAATTATATATTTTCTATTTCTAGGTTTTATTTTCTTTCTTTGTACATAATTAAATACAAATTTAATTTCGAATTAGAAGAGATTTGTATTTTAGTGAACAATTCAAGCAATTCAAATTTTAATCGTAAGAATTGTAGAAAGGATCCCAGGTCTTATTTTAAAATCGTTAACGTTGAATTGTCTAATACCTAAAAATATAAGTTACTCACAACTTATTTTGTATCGGTTAAATTTAACACCATTAAGTACGGGCTGTAAATATGAGTGACTATTAGGTGAAGGGAACGGAAGATCTTACCTGTATGAGTCAGTTCTTTAGATTCGTGAATGATCAATAAAATTTAAATTGTTGCGTTTGCCAACATAAGAAATACTAAACTAGCTTTATGTAACTGTCCCAAAATAAATTAAATAAAGACTGTAACTGTATGAAATTACACGAGCTTCTATTTCATTCTAATGCTGTTAAAAATAAGAAACAATTTTGATGTCGCTGCCCTCATAACCGTTTGACACTTATCCTAACCGGTACAAGTTGTTGCTTGATAAATTAACTTAAAAATAAAAGAGGAAATTCCAGTAGAATAATTTGTAGCAACATTCTTTACAGACATAAAGACAAAGAATTGTCGTTTACAATTATATATTTGGAATTTAAATTATATTTAAAATAGAAACGATTGCTATTATGAAAACTAAACTGTTCCAATTAGGGAAGGCTTAGTTACATTATTAAATAAAGATCATTTCATATCACATAACTTTGTAAATAGTTCATTGTTGTAAGATTACAAAAAATCATTAAAATCAATTGAATTACTGCTATGCTCAAACACGTTCAACATAAAAGCAAATTGCAATTCCAATACCATAAGGAAACAGTAATAATGTTTCAAAATCGCTTTGTATAATCTATTTGCTCACAGGAAACCATTATTACATAATGATGCATTCCTGAAAATACCAAGTGGATATAAATAAAGCAAAAAATTTAATTTGACAACGTAAGAAATTAGTTTGCCTGATTATTCGCTTTAGATTTATCTTTTTTGGTTAGAATATTTTGTATAAATATGGATGGCATGGCATATAGTTACAATTAACGTGCCTTCAAAATCTTTCCCTCATTATAGTAGGGTGTTTTTTAAGTAATTAAAAATTGGTGCACATGCGAAGCTTTAGAAAACATTAAATTCTAACAGTTGTCATACATAAATTGACATTATAAACACTTATCAGAATAATTGAAACATACATGAGTAGGTAAACCCCACCAGTTTTGTATAATACAAAGGTATTTTTAATAATATAAAATATTATTAAAAATCTGGTGTGAAGAACACAAATACAGGTTCACTATTAATATTTTTGTGAAGGTGTCCGAACATATCCCTCCCCAGAGACGTAGATACGTATTTCGCCTTTCTACAGGCTCATCGGTACGCCCCTGCTGGAGAAAGGATATCTTCAGACACATTCACAAAAAAGAACCACAGAAATTATCCAGACCGAGCGTAGAAGTAAATTCTGGATAACACCACTTCTCGTGAACGTATCATCTGTGCGGAGGACTGTTCTGCAGAAATTAAAATGAAGGGGTGACTGTCTTAATATTCAGATAGAATAAACTAGACGAGAATAGTGGTCTGCCTCAAGCAAACCGTGTCCCCTGCGATAGTGATATGGATATAAGCCCTCCCGTTTTAAAATTCGCCAAACTGTTGTTCGTGGCACTCCTAGTTGTCTAGCGATTCGACGTACACTGAGAGTTGGATCCCTTGTAACAATAGCTACTGCTTCTTCCTCCAAGTCTGTTGGCAAATCTACTCCTCGGTCGAAAAGATAATCACGCAGTCCGCATTCCCAAAATTGTCTGTGTACTTCCAGAAACGTTCTGTAATGAGGAATGCGCCTATCGGGAAACCGATGTCGATATTCAATAACTGCTTGACTGCCCTGCCGTTACAGTAGCCATACACAATATGCATGTCCGCATACTCTTGAGAAGAAAATCGGCAAGGCATTTTGAATAAAGAAAACGTGTCCACTCACAAATAAGCTGTTTTATGAACTGAAACGTAATGTAAGCCTTTATTAAAAAATGCAACGTTAACAGTCATCTGAACATTTGTTTATTGTATGATATTCATGGTTCAGCACTTACGAAATAAGTAAGAAACTTCTTTATCATAAATCAATTTCCAGTACTCTTTTTTGTAGATCTCCAAGAAATTACTGTATGCACTACGACACGTGTTTGTTTATTTTAGGATAACATTTTATTAGGCGACGTTAACAATCACAGGCCTGTTATTGAATCGTATAACTTTTTTTTAAATAAAATCAGTTTGTATTGACTTTAGGATTACATTTTTTTCATGATCTGACAATCACATTCATAGATCTGTAACTTTGAAACAAATAAAAATGGATATACAAGTTTTGCGTTTTTGTTAATTGAAATGAAGTCTACTTTACACTCCTAAAATTTGAACATAACGATACGGGACACTTATATAGTAACCTTCCAAAATATTCATTTTTCTTCCTTTATTTATATTAAATAAAAGTTTTAAATTATCTGAAGTACAATGTGTACTGTATTTAAAATGTGATTAGCAACGGTTAAGTTATCTTTATTTAATCGCACTACGCGCATATGTTCTGCGAATCTTACTGTAATGCAGCGTCCACACTGACCGATATAAAATTTTTCACATTCATTCCAGTTAATTCTATACATGCCCGATTTATTAAACTTAGAATTTAACGTTTTATTATTCACTAGAAGGTTCTTTAAGTTGATGTTATTATAACAGGCTATTTTATAATCTGAATTCTGTAAAAAATTACTGATTTTTAAACTAATTTTGCCTATATAAGGAATTTGAATCCATTTTTTTTGTATACATGGGGAGTTAAATTAATAATTGTGAAATAATACCAAGTGTGTTTTATTTTCCTTAATTTTTACATTATGTTTCACCAAGCGATTTTCATCACTTCAGTTAATTCGTTCATAGAAGAATTATTAATTTTCCTCCAAGATCTCCAGATTTGACTATTTCATTTTTCCATATAAAGAATACCATTTTCAAGACCAGGCATCACACAATCAAAGATCTTCATAACGCTATTGTGAATTCTCGTGCTGACATAACCCAAGAAATCCTAATAAATGGTTTTGAAAGCATGAAGCGTAGAGTTCAACTTTGTCTTCAAAATAATTTCCAACATCTGTTTTAGTATTATTTTCTTTTAATTTTGACTATTGTAATAAATATTTTTTCAAAAAATAAATTACTAATTATTACACATACTCGTATTTATATGAAAAGTCTTTCTTTGGAGACTGTGGTTAAGTAGAAACTTAAAAAAGGTATATAACCCTCGAGATCTTGACGCATATAAAAGCATTCATATCGTTAAAAATAAAGGAAACACCATTAACGTAGATAAGGGTCCGATTCCTTATAGTTGTCTCTTGTCATTCTTAGAGAAGAGGTAGAAAGGTTGAAGACGCATAGAGAGAGAATAAACACATGTGGTTGCCGTTTCCTTAAGAGAGGTAATTTTGTCGTAATTTTTAGTCGATATATTTTTATTTTTAAGTCAGTGTATACGTGGACGCCGTGTAAAGTTGTTGGATGATCAAATGTGCTTGTTTACTGTGCCCCATGTGCGACACCTTGATTAGTGGTTTTACCTACTGGCGATGACAACTTAGTTGTCGAAATCGTATTTAGGATACGATTAGTAATTGTGGTAAGGGGTTATATACCTTTTCTAAATATTTACATGACATAACGAAACTATCAAAATTATACATTCACCAACCATTAAAAAAAGCATGGCCGTCTCTAATGAGGAAAGTTTTTTAAGGCACGTTACTTGTTTGTTTGTTTGTATATTATTATGGCAGGTTAATGTTATCACCATGTCATGACAAGTTTCAAGAAGTGTAAACCGTATAGCCACAGTATAAATCTAATCGATAGTTTCAATAGGAGAAAATATTGAAATAAAATGGTAACTCGCGCAAATGCATTAGCACAATACGACGAAAATTATCAAGTGTTGCAGTTCGTACTGCGAATATGTGAACCGCAAATTGTACTTTATCTCTTCCTAACATATATAAATACCCGCTGTAATACTGTACACGTTAGTCATTTTAAGAGAATGTTATGCCTTAAATTTGGTGATGTGACTGCAAAGAAAAACTTTATGAACTGTGGTGAAGTTGAATACACACAAACTGGACGGTTTATTCAAAAAGCCAAACAGTCTCATATCCATTAGGTACTGTAAGCACATGTTTAACCATAGGACTACCGAGCGGGTCCAACGGACCCGAATCGATTTCTAACCATTGTTTTATCGTACTTATGGTTGGGCAAATTTACTGGTATTAATAGACTTTTTAAGTACAAGTTATAGCTTTAAAATTTTGACAAAAAAAATATTTTAGAAAGAATGGTTTTGGCAGTAAAAAAATACTTTCGCGATTTACCAACCCATATGTCGTTTACTGTATAAATGTAAGTAAAGCGAGTATGTTTTACAATGATAGTGGTTCGTTTATAATCTGTGTAGTGTTACTTTGTTACTGTGAATAAGAGAAAATTTATATTTTGTTCAGTTGTGATGTGCGATTTAATATTTTAGCATAATTATTTATCAATTATCAGGTAGTTATTTCTGAATCTTTTATTGCGGCTATTTTCTACTTTGCGTTTTACTCATTGCGGAAATGGAAGGAATACCTTACACAACAACAGCTAGAGGCGATAGTAGCCGAAATGAGTGACGTTGAATACAATAGCGGATATGAAGCTTCAGACGACGATGGAGAGGTAGATGCAGTCGAAGGCCTCATCAATGGAGGTGATACAAGCACAACAGAAGAATCAAATAGCGAATAATCTGCTGAGAGCAGCGATGATGACTACAACAGAAATCCGGCAGGAGCTAATTCTTTTATATCAAAGAACAAACAAGTTGTTTGGTCTTAAGATTTTGTTTTACCTCATCACGGAAGACAACCACAACACAATATTTTACGAGAACGTTCAGGCCCAACACGTTTTGGAAATCGCGAGATCGATACAGCTGCTTTCTCTTTTTTGATTTATTTTAGTAAACCTCTTCTTGAAATTATCCTAAATTGGAGGAATGAAGGAGAAATTGTTTTCGGCAAAAATTGAATAACAATGGATGTCCAAGAATTGAAGAAATTGATTTGAGTTTTGATACTAATAGGTGTATACAAATCTTATTATGAGGATGTAACACAACTTTGGAGCCAAAGCAATGGTCGAAAAATCTTTGGTACTATTATCGCTCGAAATAGATTTCAAAGTATACTTCGTGTACTTAGATTCGACGATGCAGCGGAAAGACGAAGAAAAAGAAGTGGCGACAAAATAGCACCAATATGGGAATGCTTTGAGTTATGGAATACTTATTTGCGAGATGAGTATGTACCAAATTGGTGTATGACGGTTGATGAACAGCTTGTAACTTTCAGAGGCAGATATCCCTTTAGACAATATATTCCATTAAAACCTGGACGATATGGAATAAAATTTTGGGCCATTTTTGATAGTGCATGGAAACTAGAAATTTATTCTGGAAAGCAGGGAGAGGAAAGAGACAAGAATCAAGGCGTAAAGGTTGTAAAACGTTTAGTAGAAGAAATTGAAATCTCTGGAAGGAATGTCACCTGCGACAATTTCTTTACTTCGTACAATCTTGCAAAGTATTTGCTATTAAAAAACCTAACATTAGTTGGTACGATCCGTAAAAATAAGCCTGAATTGCCATCTTCATTTATTGATCCAAAAAATCGTCAAGTGTTTTCCACACAGTTTGGTTTTACAGACGATGCGATGATTATTTCGTATTGCCCAAAGAAACGCAAGCTTGTAACACTGCTGAGTACTCTGCACAATGAGAAAAATGTTGATAATGGCCAAAAAAAAAGAAACCTCAGGTAATCCTGGACTACAATAAAACAGAAGGTGGCGTAGACAACATGGACAAAATGACACGATCATACACCGTGAAAAGATGACGAAGAGATGGCCTCTTGTAGACATGATAGACATCAGCGCCATGAATGCATACATACTATGGAAGCTCTTAAAACCGAATTCAGCTTTATTTGGAAAAGAGAAGAAACTTTCTAATTGAGCTAGGAAAAGAGCTAGCAGAATACAAGGACCACGAAAAACCAGAAGAGGAAGCTGAAGCATCTACTAGTTCTGAGATTCCAAGAAAGAAGAAGAGAGTGATGTTTGTCCATCTTCAAAAGACATAAAAACAAGAACTTGTGCACGTTGTAAAACCAATGTATGCGGTGAACACTCAGTAGTTATATGTAAGAAATGTGCTTAACTCACTTTTACTTTTATGTAAGTCACTTATATATTTTATTTTACAATATTTATGTCTTATTATTATTACTGCTTCGGTTTATTCTAATGGTCTTTTCTTATGTTGAATAAAATAAAAGTAAAATATAATAATGCTTACTCTATATTGAAGTCAAAATAATCGCCGAATATTAGCTCAAACCCAGCATATACTATACGGGTCGAATGGACCCGCGCGGTAAGTAGCGATAAGCCGTTTTCCTGGTAACCCTAGGGTTAAGAGAGCCCACTGTAAGTCCACTGAATAATTTTAGTGGTATAGCCTACGTTATGTAAATATGCTATTGCCTACAGCGGACATTTGATATTGTTTACCCAGTAGAGTTAAAAGGCGATTATGTAGAAAATTTTTTTTGTAGTATCTACAAAGTTATAAAAACATCAAGAATTTTTTTAAAATTTTTAATACATCACTTTATATTAAATATTCAGGACTGACAATATTTTCACAAATTGTTGAAAGTACAAGGTGGTCCATAATGATATTAACTTTTTGAATAGAATTAAAAACAATACAAATTGATCTACTTGAACAAATTTATTTTTAAGGCTTACAAAAATTACGGGAAATTTATTTTTTAAAAATTACGTTATCTAAATGTGCCCCATTTGTGTCCAGGCACTCTTGAAGACGACCTCTCCAATTTTCCATAACGCGGCGGCAAGTGTCTGCAGTTATGCCTTCGATTTCTTGTCGAATATTGTTCTTTAGTTCCTCCAGAGTGGCAGGGCGGTTGCTGTACACTCTACTTTTGAGATAACCCCATAAAAAAAAATCACAGGGACTCAAGTCAGGGCTTCGGGGGAGCCACTCAATATCCCCTCTTTGAGAAATCAGTCTTCCCGGAAAAAGCCCCTGAACGACAGGCAAAGAAAGATTGGAAGTGTGGCAGGTGGCTCCGTCCTGTTTGAACCAGGTGTCCTGAATGTATCCTTCAAATTCTTGAAGAGCAGGAGTGAGGAAAGTTTGAATCATGTCTACATAACGCCGAGAATTTACAGTGACTGTGCGACCTTGTTGGTCTTCGAAAAAAAAATGGCCAATTATTCCGGATGCCGACATTGCAGCCCATACTGTGACCTTCGGACTATGCAAAGGCCTTTCATGTTTCCGTTTAGGGTTTTCACTACTCCAGTAGCGACAATTTTGAGTATTGACGTGGCCATTTAGGTGGAAATGGGACTCATCGGATAATAAGATGTCGACTGCTGCTGGAATTCGGTTCCTTATTTCGTTAGCGAATAAAACTCTATTAGCGGGATCTGTAGCCTTCAGTTCTTGCACTATTTGAACCTTATACGGATGCATGCCTAAATCTTTGTGAAGAATGCGAAGCACCGAGGTTCTCGTCACATTTAAAGCAGCTGCGCGCTTTCGAGTTGATACGGTTGGTTGGTTGCGCACAGACTGACTCACTCTCGCCGACCTTGGACGTCCTATAACGCGCTTATTTAACGTTGAACCAGTTTCCTCAAACTTATTAACCCATTGCTTAATCAGCTGAATGCTTGGACATTGCTGAATATCGTGCAAATTGAAGTGTTGTCGATATCTACGGCGCGCAATGGTGGCAGAATTGTTGTTACGGTAATATTCGCGCACACAAAACGAGCGCTCCTCTCCTGTGTAGCGCTGCATGATGACTAAGTTTCCCAGAGCCGAGCTATCGTTTAAGACCGACCCCACCTCTCTACCTTGCGTATAAAATTTTCTACATCACAAGCAAATATAAACAACTTTTTGGACCACCTTGTACGATAAATAAAACATTTTTTTCAATATATTTTTGAAAATACTAAAAAACATTTGCATGAAAATAATTCAGACGTGTTTCACCAATTGTGTAAATAAAATAAATAAACAGACAAATTTAAAAATTAAAGAAAATTGTTTAAAAAAATATTTTCATAGATTAGCTGCATTTTTTAAACAATATTCACAAGAAATGAAATCAGTTTCACATTCAAAGGTATTAAAATATTCTAAATTTCTATTTTTCCTTTCATATAGGTCACCTATATTTAAAAAATTCAATCAATAATTAACAAAGTGAAATAATTGATGTAAACCAAATATGCGGGTTTACAGTTTCAAATATTTTATTCTATAACAATCGCATGTACGTTTATATACATAATTATTTACGCTTTATCGCTAACTTTCTCAATACTAAAGTGACAATGTTGATATACGAGGGTGGATCCCTTTGCTCCACCACTAACTCACTCTCAATAAAAAATTGGCAAATATTTTACTTTTATTTTTCAAGATAGTCTCCATTAAAGTTAACTCGTTTTTCCCATTGATGTTCTAGCATTTCCAATTGAAAAAGATTGTTCAAACTCTGCAAACCACTGATTAACCGCACATATCACATCATTATCTGACGGAAATCGTTTACCACGCAAGTGCTCTTTAAGTTTTGGAAGCAGTCGGTAATCGCTGGGGGCCAAATCTGGCGAATATGGCCGATGCTAACTAATTCGAAACCTGCTTGAGCTCTTGCAGCTGTTGCAATGGCGAACCTGTGACTGGGTGATACAAGAGAACAGCTTTGCGCAACTTTCCCGACGTTTTTCTTTTATCAAATCACGTAATTTGGGAATTAAATAGGTATAATAAGCACCTGTACTTGTGTCTCCCTTTCGCAGAAAATCTACTAAGATTACGCCATTAGCATCCCAAAATACGTATAGCATGACCTTCCCTGCTGAAGGTTGCATCTTGAATTTTTTCGGCGGTAGTGAACCTCGATGTGTCCACTCCTTACTCTGTATTTTGTTTTTTACCTCATAATTATGGATCCAGGACTCCAGTGTAACTAATCTTGCAAGAAATTTTTTTTGGTCGTATCTATACCGCGTTAATAGACGACTGCAAATGTCTTTTCCAGTTTGCTTGTGTGCTATTAACATTCGTGGTACCCATCTTGCAGGCAATTTTTTCATGTTCAATTCGGCTGTAATTATATTATATACCACATGGTATGAGAGCCCAGTATTTTCAGCTATTTGTCTAATAGTCAAACGTCGATCTTGCAGCACGAGATCATGAACGTTTTTAACAGTTTCTTGGATAGTAACGGTTGTGGGCTTTCCACCTGCATGTTCGTCTGTACACGAATGTCTACCATAACTCACCACGCCACCTTTATCTGTGTTGTCATATGATACTGCAGATTCTTCTAATGTATCTACCAAATCTTGATGAATTTGAGTTGGGGTCATCTCTTTTAAAGTATTTAATCACCGCTCGTTGCTCAACAAGATCTACTTTGATACTGATATGTGACTCTTTCGGCCTCGCACGTCTACTGTTGGCACGATTTAACAGGTTCAGACTTGTAAGTTTCTAGCGTTAGACTATACATAGCATGTTACAATGCGATGTGAAGATTAAAAACTGTTTTGGTTTATAAATAGGCCAGGAGCGGAGCAAAGGGATCAGCCCTCAAATACACATTTTAAATTTAAATTAGGAATCTTTGGTTATTTGTAAATGTAATAGTGAGAAAATAAAAAACAGACGACAAAAAATTTCATAACATTCTTGGGACAAATATCTAATAAGAATTTATTAAGGAAGTAAGCTGAACCATATCAATATATATATATATATATATATAATATCTTCGTGACCTTGGTATGATAAGGTAAACTTAATAAGTCGGCGATTAAAGGTCTGGTTTACTTCAGAGTATATATATTTAAAACAACCCTACATGTTTCGGCAATACGCCTTTGTCAAGAGAATACAAAATATAAATGACAGAATATAAATGTCAAATAATTAAGTTGCTATGGTTTAAATTATTCAAAGATACATTCCAATAATAATAATAAATCATGCCTTAGTATTCCAAAAAATAGATAGCAAGGTGTGAAAATATGTGTTGTTCGCTGCTAGAAGCTTGTGTCTCTTTCTGGGTATGAACCTGTGTGTTGGTTGCTCCTGGCAGCAGATTTTGTATTTGTGTGACCGCGTAAGTGTATGGTTTTGTATGTTAGTGCGCTCGTGTGTGTGTTTAGTGACCGGTCGCGTAAATTTAGAGAGATCGGATAACCAGCCGTTGCGTAGGGCCGCCAACCCTTTCCCGGCAACTTCTTTACTTTTCCGAGCAGTACTTCGACGGCCCCATTCCCGCCCCAACGAGGCAAGGCGCAGACCAGCGAAGCGCACCCAGGTTGCCGCCCAGGACCGGTCCTAGTAGTGTGTGCATTGCGCGGCGCCGTGATTTGCTCCGCGTAGCATGGTTCCTCACTCCTGCTGGAAAGGCGGAATGGCACCTGACTGCCCAACGGGCAGACCCCCCCTAGAGTTCGGTAGCGCATATGCTAGGCTACAACCCAGTAGAGGACCACATCAGCACAAAACAGAAAACAGGGAAAAGCAAGACATGAGTTATTATTACGTATGCGCCCGTGGAGCGACTTAAGATGCAAAGTTGTCGGCATTCGCTCAAAACGAGAAGGAAAACCACGAAAACCTGCTCGGACAACTAGACAGGAATCAAAATACGGAACAGTCAGCATGATAAGCAAAAGTATATGATATTTAAATGTAATTGATATTTAAATAACATAAGGTATATAACAAAAAAATATATATATATATATTATGATGGTAAATTGTAGATCGTTACAAAATTAAATTATAGTATATACTGCTTAAATTTTTTATATCATTTCTGTTGTTAATTGAATTTTTTTCCTGTTTAATACTAATCATTTCTTTAATTTGTCTTTTCATTGTGTGTTGTTCTTTATCAATTATCTGTGTGTTCTCAAAATCGAAATGGTGATCGCGTTGCAGTTTGTGTGTAGACAAAGCAGTTTTGTCTGTTCTAGAGTATTTGTGGGCTTGTATTCTTTTGTATAAATATTGTTTCGTTTGGCCTATGTAGTAACTATCGCAATCGCGACATGGTATTTTATATATGACATGTGTTTCTCGATTTTTTTCTATTTTAGGTTTAAGTTTTGAAAATAAATGTTTATTAGTATTACTAAGTTTATATGTTGTAGCTATATCATATTTTTTTCTCTGCCCGTTGGGCACTCAGGTGCCATTCCGCCTTTCCAGCAGGAGTGAGGAACCATGCTACGCGGAGCAAATCACGGCGCCGCGCAATGCACACACTACTAGGACCGGTCCTGGGCGGCAACCTGGCTAGGCTGCTGTTAACAGCACACACACGTTCGACGTGTGTGCATTGCCCCCGCTTCTGCGGAAATCGTTAAGATGGCACAAAGTGTGACCATCGTCGACTGAGGTAGCCACTAAGAGTGTTCCCTCGGTTGGCGATGAGCAACCCCGTGCAGGGTGCGCTTCGCTGGTCTGCGCCTTGCCTCGTTGGGGCGGGGGTCGGGCCGTCGAAGTACTGCTCGGAAAAGTAAAGAAGAAAGGGTTGGCGGCCCTACGCAACGGCTGGTTATCCGATCTCTCTAAATTTACGCGACCGGTCACTAAACACACACACGAGCGCACTAACATACAAAACCATACACTTACGCGGTCACACAAATACAAAATCTGCTGCCAGCAGCAACCAACACACAGGTTCATAGCCAGAAAGAGACACAAGCTTCTAGCAGCGAACAACACATATTTTCACACCTTGCTATATATTTTTTGGAATACTAAGGCATGATTTATTATTATTATTGGAATGTATCTTTGAATAATTTAAACCATAGCAACTTAATTATTTGACATTTATATTCTGTCATTTATATTTTGTATTCTCTTGACAAAGGCGTATTGCCGAAACATGTAGGATTGTTTTAAATATATATACTCTGAAGTAAACCAGACCTTTAATCGCCGACTTATTAAGTTTACCTTATATATATATATATATATATATATATATATATATATATATATATATATATATATATATAAGTGTTTAGATAATTTCTTAGCCGTTTATTCTAATTTGATATTTGTAAATATTTCATATAAAAGCCGAAAAACTCCAATAATTTATCAATTGTTATATATACGAGGGTGGATCAATAAATACCCGTGTTAGGAAAGAAGACCCAAGTTTTTCACACATTTTTTATTTATTTTTCAACGTAATCACCTTTTAGTACAATACACCTTTCCCAACGTTTCTGCCATTTCTTTAACCCCTCCAAAAAATACGATTTGTCAAACTCTGCAAAATACGCTTCTGTCTCGACGATAACCTCCTCGTTTGAGCTGAATCTTTTTCCTCCTAGCCACGTTTTCATGTTGGGAAACAGAAAGAAGTCGCAGGGAGCCAAGTCAGGCGAGTACGGTGGGTGCGGCAGCAATTCGTAGTGCAGTTCATGCAACTTTGCCGCGACAATTCTGGCTGAATGTGCTGGTGCATTATAATTATCCTGGTGAAACAGCACTTTTTTCTTAGCCAAATGGGGCCGTGTCTCCTTCAATTTTATATCGAATCGGTCCAATAATTCACTGTAGTACTGCCCCGTGACCGTTCTTCCTTTCTGCAAAAAGTCCATGAGGATTATTCCGTTGGAATCCCAAAAAATCGTGGCCATGACCTTTCCGGCCGATGGGACCGTCTTTGCCTTCTTCGGAGCAGATTCACCCCGAAAAATCCATTGTTTTGACTGTCGCTTGGACTCTGGCGTATAATAATGGATCCAGGTTTCATCAACGGTGACGACTCGACGCAAAAACTCCTGCGAATTTCTCTTAAAGAGGTCCAAACACTGCTTCGACATTGACAACCGTATCCGCTTGTTGTCCACCGTAAGCAATCGCGGCACCCATCGGGCCGACACCTTTCTCACCGATAACTTATCATGTAAAATATTAATTGCCGTTCCGTACGACACGCCTACGGCCTCTGCTACTTCGCGCACTTTCGTTCGGCGATCAGCGAGAATCATGTCGTGGACCTTTTCAACGATTTCCTCGGTAACCACGTCTGCCGGGCGGCCTGGGCGCTCCTCATCAAAAACAGATGTACGACCACGTTTAAATTCGTTGAACCAATATCTTACGGTTGTCATAGATGGTGAAGGGTCCCCATAGACAGCATCCAACTTCGCTTTTATTTCTTCGCATGTTTTTCCATCCAAAAATAAAAAGCGAATTACGGATCGATATTGCTCTTTTTCCATTTGATCGAGAAACACGAAACACGTGTGATACAACTGGCTGCCAAATAAAAACTAACCTATGAATCAGTCTGAAATTTATTATGGTGTTGTCTGACAGATGGTAGTACACGACGGTAATGCCAACTTCCCTCAGCAGCGCCACCTGTCTTCAAACACGGGTACTTACTGATCTTCTTACTGATACATTTAAATTAGTTTCAACTAAATTTACTACATAAAACATCGAATAATAAACATGTTTCAGTTAATGAAGCACTAATATTTTTTATGTTCGTGGAATGTTATATCTAACAACTATGTATTACCATTACTAAACAATGCATTGTGAATTGTCTGCTAAGAAGAGCTAATAGAGCGAATCAAACTTATAATGCTAAACTTGTCTAAGGTAAATGCATTTAATACGGAAGAAGTATCGATTTTCTAAGATTTTAATTTGAGTATTTTAAGACAGACAAACGTGTCCGTTCTTCATTCGTTTATCAGGCGCGTAGTGAAATACAACACTGTACAATTCATGATACACAAATTTAGGTTCGAATCAATTTTGTTCAGTAAACCATTTCTGCAGTTGCTAACTGTATCCTCCGGTAGCTAAAACAATGACTAAATGTATTATTCATACCGCTGATATTTACTTTCTTTATCACTCGGATAAGAACATTCTTTTGTGGCTATTATCAACCTCACAATATATACACAGAATATCATCTTCTTGTGCGACTGACTACCTTTATATCAATCAAAATGAATCATTTCGCCAAGCACATATTATACTTGCAAACTGTCTAAATAAATTGAGAATGTTACGATCGTAGAATTTATTTGGTTCACTATTGCACGCATACAAATGCAAGGAATACTAAAATTAAAATGCTTTACGTGTTACGATTGAATTAACGACTTAATCCGAAGTTTTATTTGCACTTTATGTTGACAAGGAAATTACTTCAATTTATATTTGCATTAATAATTACTTTCAAGGATATTTGATTTAGATTGGATGGCCTTTTCATGGAATATTGCAAGCGTATTTTTAGATCAATATTTGTAATCGTTTTAAATAATAACAAAATTATGGAAGAAACAGTTGCACACGTTAATATGTATGTAAAAACCGTACCGTGTAACTTGTCATGCATTTCTGTAAGTCATTAAATAGGTACCAATGAATGCTATTTTTGTCATAATACATATTTCCTCTAGTCATTTCAGATACGCTAAACGTAATGCTAAGACACAATTAATATTAAACTAATAGACTGTGAGCAAATTATTGTTTTTTAAATGAAAGTTATTAAAATTTTTAATTTCCTTCTCGTGCACTTGCTCCGTTATTTCTATTTTTATTTTATTAGTGATTACAATACCGGTACACTGATATACCGAATACCGGCATTTCGTGCTATTTTGGAATTTCGTGAAACCGGTATTTGCCAAAGTAAAATACAGTAAGGTTCATTTATTCGGAACCTCCTCTAATCCGGATATCCTTGTAGTCCGGACTAAATTAAAAATTATAAATTTTACATTATGTACCTTGTAATCCGGATCGATTACAGATTCCCTACCTCGGATCATATGTCGCGTGTTTTCGTTACGTATTTCTCATCTTATTCGAATAAAACAAGGAATCCCTGACAAGGCGTGGAACGTAAAAACGGATATTCCGAAATTAATTTAAATCAACATGGCTCCGAAAAGGTGCATGAAACATTAACAATCGCTGAAAAACATGAAATATTATAGAAACAAAAAATGGTGCAGGCGGAAAATATGGCTGTCGGTACATCCACAATTTCCGATATTAAAAAGAATAAGGAAAACATAGAAAGATTTGTAGAATAATTTAGGATTCTTTGATAAAGGCATTATATGCCGAAACATGTAAGATTGTTTTAAATGCGTACATATTGGAGTAAAACAGACCTTAAATCGCCGGCATTAAATTTACAAAGAGTGATTTTTCTTACCTGTGCAAAAGGCGATGGTGCACATAAAATGAAAAAAGTTATTCGAGACTTTCCAGAAATGGAAAATGAATTATACAAAGGGTTTCTACCGCAACAATATAGACATGTGACTGTCACAGCTAATATTTTAAAAGAAAAAAGCAGTTCAAATTTATTCTAAACATTATAATCACAAGTTTATTGCTAGCAAAGAATGGCTATATAGATTCAGAATGAGACACGGCATTCGTCATCTTAAAGTAGTTGGGGAGAAACTGTCTAGCGATTCATCTGCGATACAATCTTTTTTACGAAAATTCACTCATAAAATGAATAAATTAAATGAATAAAGAACAAGGGAGTTTCCCTTGTTCTTCTACCTCCATTGTGAAACGTATGTTTGGATGTTCGGCATTCAAGTGGTGTAGAAAAATATCCAGCTTCTCTCTGCCATGTGTCCAAATGACGAATGTATCGTCGACATAACGTAGCCACAAATTGGGACGTCATTTGGACACATGGCAGAGAGAAGCTGGATATTTTTCTACACCAGTTGAATGCCGAACATCCAAACATACGTTTCACAATGGAGGTAGAAGAACAAGGGAAACTCCCTTTCCTTGACGTGTTGGTAATCAAGAAAGAGAACGGACTACTGGGACACACGGTATATCGAAAACCTACACACACAAATAGATATTTAAAAGCACAATCACACCATCACCCGGCACAACTAAATTCCGTTGTAAAAACACTAGTTTTGCGATCTGAGAGACTAACAGACAAGGAACTCATACACGAAGAAAGAAGGAACATAAGAAAAGCCCTCATCACGAACGGCTATTCATCAAAAACAATAAATAAAGCCAGAATTAACGTCAACAGAAAAACAGAAAAACAAGAGTTCGCGTCCAAAGCTTTCCTTCCATATATAAAGGGAACTACAGACAAAATCAGTAGATTATTAAGAAGACACAACATCGACACCGTTTTCACAACACACAGAAAAATAGCCGATGAAATAGGTAATGCGAAAGACAGAATTTCTCTAGAAGATCGGGGCGTTTACGAAATACCATGTTCAGTGTGTGATCAGTCATATGTGGGGCAGACAAACAGGGGAGTTAGCGTGAGAAGAGAAGAACACCGAAACGCGGTCGTCAAGAAAGAAGTAACGTCATCGTTAGCACAACATAAACTTCTGACAGGGCACTCTATCGACTTTGAAAACACGAAGATCCTAGCCAAAAGTGAAAACCTAACGACGAGAATTACAAGAGAAGCGATAGAAATTGAAAAGCGTCCTAAGTGCTTAAATAAACGTGACGACGGACAAGCGCGTGCCGCATACATGGAAACCGCTCCTAGTTCACCAACAGATAAAAACACAACCAAATGCCGACAGATCGCAACCCCTACACAGACACACGGACCGACCAGGGAACTTACAGGCACTCGGACCAATTACACGAAGCCGCGCACGCATGACGTCAATAGTGGGACGCCCCCTCCCGACACAGCAACATATAACAAGAGGTAGTGCTAGGCGCACATTAGACGATCTCCAGCTCTAACCAGCGACAGACTAGCTACTAGCTCCTGAAGATGACGAGTGCGATCTTGTTGAACCGTAGAGTAAATAGACCTTTTCAGGACAAAACTCACACGCGGCCAAGAACCCGAGAAACTACACCTTCATCATACGTCCGCGAGAACATCAAGAGTAACATATATACAGGCTGTCCCAGCTGACGCGGTTTATTTGATAATTTGTTTATTTTACAGTATAGAGAAAAAAGTTTCAAATAAAAGTTGTCCATATTTAAACTGCGCATTGCTAGGAAATATTTTCAAATATACAGGGTGTCCCAGTTATAGAAAAAGCGTATGTAACTTTATTATTTTAAATGGATCACCCTATATATTATATTTTTTTTAGATTCTACATGCTATTTTAAGTAACTTTTATTAAGACCTACCTATACCTATGTGCTTTTGTTTTCGAGAAAATAAATATTTTATCAAAAATTTTCCAATTGCAGCGCTCTCGTTAATGAGCTGTAGGATCAAAACTAAAAAAGGTAGAAAATTTTGGTTTGCGCAAATTGATACGTCTTGAATTGCTTTACTATTTCCAATATTAACATGTACGGATCCTTTTGTTGACATACAGTAACTGGCGCCAACATTTGGAAACATTTAAATGCCATTAACTCTGTTTTTTTAAATAGGACACCCTATATCTGTTTACAGGGTTGGATGTAAAATTAAATTCTCTTTCTTTTGATATAAGAATGTACCTATTTATCTTCAACCGTTTTAGAGAAAAATGTATATTTCTTCTGCTACTGTCGAAACAGACCACTTCAATTTGCACGAAGTAGGCTACGTAACAATAATATTATGGCAGATATTATATTTAATAACCATTTGAACCATTTATAATTATACACAAGTAATAAGCTTAATTTAAATTTATATAATAAACAATTTTAACAAAACAGGACTTCTCAACAAATAAAAACATAACATAAACATAAAACGCAACAAAAACAGTTTTAAAAAGACATAAGGAAATGCGTGAAATAGGAAACGCACATTACAAATGTAGTGTTCATTCATTTATTTTTCGAAATGTCTTCCGTTTTGGTCGAAACAATTACGAACACGTTTTTTAAACGATTGTTCAACATTTCTCAACATGATTGGGCTGATTTCTTGAAATGCCAGGGTATTCCGCTGACACATATCTGCCGGTGTAGTCGGTGGCGTAACATAGACTTTGTCTTTAATGAAACCCCATAAAAAGAAATCACAACTTGTCAAGTCTGGTGATCTTGCGGGCCAGCTTACTGGACCTCCACGTCCAATCCATCTATTGGGGAACGTTTCGGTCAAGAACCGGCGCACTTCTACGGCATTATGTAACTTTATTATTGTATTATTGTGTGTATTATTGTGTGTTATTAGTGTATTATTGTAACTTTTGTTTTTTTTTATAGTATTATGTCAGCCTACTCAGTTGTATTTTGTCACAAAATAGAAAGTAATTACATTTTTTATAAAAGGATTGTGAACAAATGTTATCCTTAGAAATTGCTTTATAATACAAATTTAAATTAAGCTTATTACTTGTGTATAATTACAAATGGTTCAAATGGTTATTAAATATAATATCTGCCATAATATTATTGTTACGTAGCCTACTTCGTGCAAATTGAAGTGGTCTGTTTCGACAGTAGCAGAAGAAATATACATTTTTCTCTAAAACGGTTGAAGATAAATGGGTACATTCTTATATCAAAAGAAAGAGAATTTAATTTTACATCCAACCCTGTAAACAGATATAGGGTGTCCTATTTAAAAAAACAGAGTTACTGGCATTTAAATGTTTCCAAATGTTGGCGCCAGTAACTGTATGTCATCAAAAGGATCCGTACATGTTAATATTGGAAATAGTAAAGCAATTCAAGACGTATCAATTTGCGCAAACCAAAATTTTCTACCTTTTTTAGTTTTGATCCTACAGCTCATTAACGAGAGCGCTGCAATTGCAAAATTTTTGGTAAAATATTTATTTTCTCGAAAACAAAAGCACATAGGCAGAGGTAGGTCTTAATAAAAGTTACTTAGAATATCATGTAGAATCTAAAAAAAATATAATATATAGGGTGATCCATTTAAAATAATAAAGTTACATACGCTTTTTCTATAACTGGGACACCCTGTATATTTGAAAATATTTTCTAGCAATGCGTCGTTTAAATAGGGACAACTTTTATTTGAAACTTATTTCTCTATACTGTAAAATAAACAAATTATCAAAGAAACCGCGTCAGCTGGGACACCCTGTATATATATATATATATATGTGTTTAGTTGTTCATTTGAAAAGTCAATCTAGTAGCATGTGATTTACTGAGAACATTTTGAAGTATGTCGTAAATTAAAATTTACTACTTAACCTACGAAGTCGTATATTTTGACAGTTTCATACATACAAATAAATAACAAATGTGATTGACATTATCAAATGTCATTTGGCTTTACGTTTACGGAACAACAAACACATACTAATATATATGCGTCTTATTCTATCAAAATTTCAAAGTAATCTAGATTGACTTTTCAAATGAACACACGTTATGCATTCGATGTTAATAAGAATCTAAGGTTTCTTATTTATTTTATTGGCCGTATAAGAGCCGCTTTAATTGAAAAGAAAAATGCAAACCGCAGTGAGCCTATTGCAATAGAAACAGTCTAGATACAGCAAACGATTACATATGGAGTAACTTTGATAATGAGATTTCGGAAATAAAAACCACATTAAACCCTACTGCAGAAGCAATTAGTGAAATTGATAAATATGTTCAAGAATCCTTATTAACTAGGAATCAAAATCCTCTTAAATGGTGGGAAGACAGGAAAAATGTATAGATAAATTTATATACCTTTATGAAAAAATAATATTTTTAAATTATAATCATAACTTGTATTAATGTAATTTTTGTACACCAGTACTATAAGTTTATATTTATTGTTTTGTATTATTGTAAGATTCACATGAAAACATGTCAGTGTACAAGTAAATATAAAATATAAAATGAGTACTTATACATTCTTTTCCTACATAATTATTATACATATACATACTCATGCAGCTCTTAAATAAATAAATAAAACAAACAGGCAATCACTCCGATACAATAAAGTTAGATCGAAGTGAATGTGTCACTTGTCGGACTTTACAACTCCGATTGGCATTTAACATCGAGGTTGTTATAATCGTTCCAAGGAACGAATCCTCTGGACTCGTTCCATCTGCAGAATGGAACGAGAAGGAACGAGTCCACAGAAGGAACGATTTCGCCCATCTCTACATGGAATGCTCTTAAGGAAACTTCTAATCGGACTTCATTTCAAAAAACCATCTGAATGGGATAATGAAGATATTATTCCTCTTTCAGAGCTACGTTTACAGCTAGTTGATGATGCATCTAATTTTCAGAATATTACAACTTTGCTTCAGGAAATAGAACCATTGCAGCAATTGACTCATTTTGAAATCGACCATAGGTTACTGAGAACACTACAGACACTACAGCTTTAAATGAAGAATACTGTATCGACAATGACGAAGTTGGTGATTTGCTCCATGACATGGTATGAAATGATCGATTATGGTATAAATTATTCCAAAAACATTGGCTTTTCAGTAGATAGTGTAAAGTTTTATACCACAAAATGAGTCTTGGCTCGTTAGTTGCTTAGATGTTATGATTGATCAGAAAAGTCAGCAGGCAGATGTCTGCTGTGCTAAATTTGGCGATCTGTAAAAGTTTTTTTTGTGATGGTGGACATCACTTTGAAGCAAATTGAAAAGTATTACGCACGTTTTGAGTCGCTTTTTTCGCCGGCAATATCATAACGATCTTTTTTTTTGTTATTCTGTAGATATTACTTATAATACTTAATTTGAAAAAAATTACATCGGAGGATGCTATATCAGCATTTAATATTTGCTTGGAATGGGCAGAGCAAAACAATGCTTCCTTAGAGGATGTTATGACACTCCAGAGGCTTAGAGGCAGCGCAGTACTGAGTAAGCAAGTCTGCACAAAACAAACACGAAACGATGTTTTTTTTAATATTACATAAAAAATGTAAATACTTAAAACTTTACAAGTGTATTGAATGAAATTATAAAAAAAAAATAAATGCTAGGCTGAAAAAATCTAAATAAACGCTTTTTAATTTGATTGTATGAAAAATTTCGGTACTTGCAACAACCTCAAAATTTGCACCGAGCCCGGTTTTCATTGCGAGCAAGAATACTGTATATACTTTGCTACTACAATAAATTTACTTCATTTTGAGACTAGTTTCATTATTTTTTCTTTTCTTATTCTTATTTTATAGCATCGATGACCTTATATACAATGTGTCCGGGAAAATGTGGGAAATCTCTCGGATTCAGATAGAACATTAAAAAATAAGATGACAAGTTTCCTTAATTTTTTTCCTAGCGGCCCTCCCTACGGAGATACGGCCTCCTAAAGGACGCCACTGGAAATAAATTTTTCTTGAATAACTTTTAAACTACTTATTATAATTTAATGAAAATTTAATATGATAAACAGTAGTAAGGACCTCTTAAAATACTGCCCTTAAATTTAAATTAGCATGTTTAGTTTACCAGGGGCGGACTAGGTTGTACATTTTAATGCTTACATTTTTAACACCCTGTATGATAAGGAGTTAAAAAAAACAAATTTGGATACCTTGAACATTAAGCTAAAGAAAAGGTACTCTTGTTCATTGTCGATAAAATTAACCGTTTTCGAGGAAAAAAAATAAAAGGATTAATTACGTCAAAAACGACAATTCATGAAGTACTTAAAGAACAGTTGTTTTACCCTTATCATCTGCAAAAAGTGCATCTACTACTTCCTGAAGATTTTCCTCGTAGAATCCAGTTCGCAAACTGGCTGTTAGATCAGCAACGAACAAACCCAAACTTCATTAGCACTATTCTTTTTACCGATGAAGCAGGGTTTACCAAAAATGGTATTGTAAATTTACATAACTCGCATGTATGGGCTGATGAAAACCCTCATGCCACTGTCGTTCATCATTATCAACATCAGTTCCAATCAATTAATGTTTGGGCAGGAATAATTGGCAATTTTTTGATTGGACCATGCGTATTGCCGCCACGATTGAATGGTGAACTTTATATACAGTTCCTTCAGAACACTTTTCTGAATTCAATAGAGCATTTGCCACTTGCAACCCGCCAAAGCATGTATTTTATGCATGATGGGGCCCCACCTCATTTTAGCGTTGCTGTACGCGACCACCTGAATAACGTCTATCCAAACCGTTGGATAGGCAGAGGAGGTCCCATTGCCTGGTCTCCACGGTCTCCCGACCTAACGCCAATGGATTTTCACCTGTGGGGTCATCTCAAAACCTTGGTGTATTCCTCTCCGTTTGATACTAGGGAGGAACTTTTACAGAGAATCACATTTCATTGTGATGTGATAAGAAACAATGCTGGGTTGTTGTGGCGAGTACAGCAGTCCTCTATTCGTCGTGCCCGCGAGTGTATCAGAGTTCACGGAGCCCATGTTGAACCCACTTATGAAGTTTTTAATTGATTATTTCTAATTAGCGTATTTAGGTTCAATCGTTGCAAGCTTTAGTGAGTACATTTCTAAACATAATTTTTGTTAGGTGCCTTTCTGGGACAAAACTGCATTTCTAAGAATCTTTGTAATTTTGTCGTATTAAATAACCTAAACTAAAACTTTTTTGTTCCTGGAATGACTTTTGTATCACACTTTGTTGCAGACTAAAAAAAATAAAAAACATGGTTCTTTTTAATAGAAATAAAACATTAATTCTTTTATTTTTTTTTCCTCGAAAACGGTTCGTTTTATCGACAATGAACAAGAGTATCTTTTCTTTAGCTTAATGTTCAAGGTATCCAAATTTGTTTTTTTTAACTCCTAATCATACAGGGTGTTAAAAATGTAAGCAATAAAAAGTACAACCTAGTCCGCCCCTGGTAAACTAAACATGCTAATTTAAATTTAAGGGCAGTATTTTAAGAGGTCCTTACTACTGTTTATCATATTAAATTTTCATTAAATTATAATAAGTAGTTTAAAAGTTATTCAAGAAAAATTGATTTCCAGTGGCGTCCTTTAGGAGGTCGTATCTCCGTAGGGAGGGCCGCTAGGAAAAAAATTATGGGAACTTGTCATCTTATTTTTTAATGTTCTATCTGAATCCGAGAGATTTTCCACATTTTCCCGGACACATTGTATATATCAATGTATATATCGTATTATTCCATCACTAATATATTCATTCTATTAATTTTAGGAATCATATTATTTTACTTCTATAAACAATTATTATTTTTATAAATAGAAACATGTTATCTGGTCTTGTAAACATTTTTAATGTTATACGTTTTTATTTGCTTGGTTCTCACATATTATTGATTGTGGTTCGATTGTAGCCGCGTCCTAGATTTCAAATCCATTTATAACAGTTGGGTATTTAATCTACTTCTCTTGTTGAAGCTACATGTTTCACATGTTTCTAAAAAAGTTATATATTCAGCAGAAAGTTGTGCTAATTAAATATTTATGTATTACTCATAATAATTGACTGAAATAAAAGTGATCGTAGAAAATCCGTATATAATTTCATTATACAAAGATACAGTCGGCGATATATGTCTTAATATTCATATATTTTCAGTACTACGTACTCTTAGCCGATTCATGTCCCTTCACTTAGTTAACTTGGAATTTGAAGTTAATTATTCAGAATTTTCCGCGTCATTGATATAAAATTTTATTTTATTTATCTGAAAATAGCTATAAAAATCTGGTATATTTGATTGTATGCAATGCACTTCAAAAATTCATACACTTGAGAAAGAAAATATACAAAAGTTGAAAAGAAAAGTAAATATTACGAAACCTTATTATATTTTATCTATTCCGGTGTGGTAAAGTGCTAATTACGATACCCCGTTGCTACACAGTATTACTTTACAGCACTCTAATTTTTTTTTCGAAGTTGGTGACAAGTGTAATAAATAAAAAATCATAGAACTAAATCGCTTTAAAAGTTAAATATGGTTAGATATGAACGTTTGAGAGTGATAAAAATGTAAATAAAAATTATATAGAGAATAGTAGAGACATTTGCTAAAACTTTATTAGTACTAATTATACATAATAAAAGGCGTTCCGCAGACTCTTGCTAAAGGAGTCTATAAATTCGTTAACAAAGCTAGGCGCTATAAATACTTCTATTTGAATCACTGCTGATTCACATTAACTAATAAAATTACTGTCCATTGAATTAGAAGTTGATGGATTCTCTGTGATTTTAGTAGACGTATAAGGTGCAGTGTTAGATAGTATTTCAGCGACGTCTAATTTTTTCTTGATGGAATTATCAATGTAAGTTTCAGCCACAGCGGAAGATTTCCATCCTCCATGGCGCTTAATTGTAATTAAATCTCCTCCACTATTAGCCAAATGTGTTACACTGGATCGTCTAAAGCAATGTCCAGTGAAGAGTTTAGGATTAGGTAATTTCAAGTAAGTAGCAATACTTTTTGGTACTTTTCCTATTGTATTAATACCTATTGGAATATTTACACACAAGCCATTTCTATATTGCAGGTAAAAACGCCTATGTGTAACATGACTGGGACGAAGATGATAAGCACCAAATCAATCCATAACCTTTGAGTTATAATAAATTGTCTAGGAACATAAGTTTTAGTTTTTAGCACGTCAACCATTATGACATCATTTTTAAACTGTATATCATCTATAATCATGTTTGTTATTTCTTCACGACGGCAAGCTCCATTAAAGCCCATTATAAAAATGGCCTAACATAATTTTGATATGACTATTATAACAAAATAATGTACAAAATTAGTAAAATACTACTATAATTATGTTTTTATTATTAAAAAAAATTGAATCGATTCTGCCTTTACTTGATGTAAATCCATATCAAATGATAAAAACACACAATGTTGTATTAGATTTACACTTTATTTAATAATATTTAATAATGACTATATAACAGCTGTTTCACCGTACAACGGTTTCTTCAGATATCTGAAGAAACCGTTGTACGGTGAAACAGCTGTTATATAGTCATTATTAAATATTATTAAATAAAGTGTAAATCTAATACAACATTGTGTGTTTTTATCATTTTTTATTATTACTTTCATTGCTAAATATGTTTTATCATCGGCTTCTATTATAAATCGGTTAATGTGCTCTATTTCTAAAATCTTCGATTTCTAAGGCTCATAGCCTTTAGACAATCTTTTTAAATATGCTATTAGTTTAGAAAATTTTGAGATATAACAACATTTTAACATCGAATATTTGGCCCACAAGGAAGATGTCTTTTTTATTTTACTTTCTTTGTCAAAATAGGCAAGCATAATGTTTTCTGTAATAGTCACGATGTTATTTTCTTTACACCAAGTTATAAATTGGTTATATTCCTTTTTATAAATGTGTCGAGATTTTTTTGGCAGAAGATTTTCCAAATTATCTTCTGGAATTTTCCAAAGCTCTGGCGGCGTGCAATTACTTATTTCGCCCATTTTGATGTTAGATAGTTACAAAAATTAGTCTAAGATTTAAATTTCAAAACACATAACAATATTTCAAATATTTGAAATGTTCAAATTATAAGTCAGTGTAACCAACGTCAAAAAAATAAAGTATCTAAAATATTCGTATTGAACATGACTATTATTTTAAACATTTTTTAATATTTAAAAGAGGGAATAGAAAAAATAGTATAAAATACACGTTTCATAAGACATTTTTGCGCACTCGTTCATTAGAAAACTCGCCTACGGCTCGTTTTCTAAACCTCTGAACTCGTGCGCAATAATCATCTCTTATGAAACTTGTATCTTAATATACTATTATTAATCTCTCTATAGTATAATCGCCCAACATATGCAGTAGCAAATTAAGGCAACCTCGCATTTACGTCACATTAAAATGTCCGACACAAACTGCACACACAAAATCAAATGTTGTTGGCATATTACAAAAATAATAATCTAATTTCGGATGTCCTATAAATGAAAATTGCAAATGAATACTAAGATTATCGATTTCTTATTTTCTCAAGTATGTTTTGTTGCATATAATTATACATCTCCAAAATATAAAATTATAAAAAATACACAATTGCTTTGAGAAGATTTGATACAAACACGGTCATTTTATTCCATCATGGAAATCCGAAAATAATTTAAAATGTTATTTTGTAAGAAGAATAAGAAGGTAATTTAAATTGAACAAGTATGTAACATTTAGAACTTACTGCAAGTGAGAATTAATGAATATTAAATCTCATTCTTACATGTAAATGTCGACTTATGTAATGCGTTCATAACTACAATCCGACAAACTAAGTTTGTACCAGTATGCAGAACACACCCTTTCGCGACAACGAACTTCCTGGTAATTAGGTTAATTAAGAATTGCTGAAAAAAAACAAGTCAATCAACGGGAGGAAACGTACAGACGCGTTTCGTTCTAGTTGGAACTTTTCAATGCACGGTATTCCTCGAAGACGGACATTGCTTTTTCATTTCTATACTTTCTGTATATATAGTTAACATTTGGAACTTACTGCAAGTGAGAATTAATGAATATTAAATCTCATTCTTACATGTAAATGTCGACTTATGTAATGCGTTCATAACTACAATCCGACAAACTAAGTTTGTACCAGTATGCAGAACACACCCTTTCGCGACAACGAACTTCCTGGTAATTGGGTTAATTAAGAATTGCTGAAAAAAACAAGTCAATCAACGGGAGGAAACGTACAGACGCGTTTCGTTCTAGTTGGAACTTTTCAATGCACGGCATTCCTCGAAGACGGACATTGCTTTTTCATTTCTATACTTTCTGTATATATAGCTAACATTTGGAACTTACTGCAATATTAATTCTCACTTGCAGTAAGTTCCAAATGTTAACTATATATACAGAAAGTATAGAAATGAAAAAGCAATGTCCGTCTTCGAGGAATGCCGTGCATTGAAAAGTTCCAACTAGAACGAAACGCGTCTGTACGTTTCCTCCCGTTGATTGACTTGTTTTTTTCAGCAATTCTTAATTAACCTAATTACCAGGAAGTTCGTTGTCGCGAAAGGGTGTGTTCTGCATACTGGTACAAACTTAGTTTGTCGGATTGTAGTTATGAACGCATTACATAAGTCGACATTTACATGTAAGAATGAGATTTAATATTCATTAATTCTCACTTGCAGTAAGTTCCAAATGTTAACTATATATACAGAAAGTATAGAAATGAAAAAGCAATGTCCGTCCTCGAGGAATGCCGTGCATTGAAAAGTTCCAACTAGAACGAAACGCGTCTGTACGTTTCCTCCCGTTGATTGACTTGTTTTTTTCAGCAATTCTTAATTAAGTATGTAACAGTTCATGTTCCACAAGTCGTATAAATAATTACAAAGTAAGCAAACATGAATTATAACAATACCAAAGTATTTTTAATAATATAAAAAAATATTATTAAAAATGTCTGAGTAATTTCGGCTAGATAGTAACGTAGTTATGTTTGTTTGAATGTGTCTTCTCCAACAGGGGCGTATTGAGAATCATGTAGAAATGTGAAATACGTATCTACGTCTTTGGAGAAGATACATTCAAAAATACATAAATGAACTTGTATTGTGTTCTTCACACCCCATTTTTAATAATATTTTTATTTTTTATTTATTTATTTTTTTTTTATATTATTAAAAATACTTTGGTATTATACAAATATAGTGAGGTTTTACCCACTCAAGTATGTTTCAAATTATGTTGAATTATAATAAATATAAAACATTTTTACATATTGTACGTTTTAAAAAATAAATAAAACAATAAAGGAATTAATTATTACAAGTATTGCATACACTGAAATAACATCTTTAAAAAGTATCTTCTTCATTATTAGATGATGTAGAAGAATCATCGTTAGTTGTAATGATTAACGGCTCAATGTGTATATCTATGAGATTGTCAAATTCCTACATTTTCTTCTCTGTTTCAATAACAGGTTTAATAGCATTTTATCAATTTTCAACAGAAACATTGTCAATACCTTGTTGACATAATACTTGCACGTCTGCTAATTTAAATGTGGTGTTATGTCTCCCAACATATCCTTTCACTTGTGCCCATATTAGTTCAATCGGGTTTAATTCACAGTAATAAAGATACAATTATAGTTGATATACCTGATTTGATTATTATTTTTGGAAAAATACCAGCGGCTTTAGTTGTCATTTCCACTCTAACAATTGTAGAAGTAACGTGCGTTCATTTGAAAAGTCAATCCAGGTTACTTTGAAATTTTGATAGAATAAGACGCAAATATATTAGTATGTGTTTGTTCTTCCGTAAACGTAAATCCAAATGACATTTGATAATGTCAATCACAAATATCAGTTAGTGCATAAAATAATCGTGCGTCAATTCTGGTTTAAATAAATTGCTTCTCAGTTTTAAAATGGCTTTCACTTTAGAACATAAAATTTTTTTAGTCCCGGCTTATTTGGTAATAAAATTGATGGTTTATGGGTTTATTCAGTTCAAGATTGCATGGTAGAATTTCAAGTTGAGTTTCCACATTTTGTAATAGATTATATACAATTTAAGAATACTTTGGATAGAACTTAAATTTTTTTTCTGAAACTGGTAGTCTTTTAAGAAAATCAGGCAACGGAGCAGTTAAGAAACGTACACCTCAAGTTGTCAATCGTGTTGAAGAAATAATGGAAAATGAACCACAAACATCTGTTCGACATTTGAGTCAACAAATAAACCTTTCTGTTGGTACAACTCACAAGTTATTAAAAAAAGATATGCAACTTTATCCATACCGTGTCACAGCAGTACAAGAATTGTTAGAAATTGATTACCCACGTAGACTGCAGTTTTGTAATTGGTTTGTAAATATGAACAATAATAGAGAACTTTCGCAAAGTCATCTTTACTGATGAAGCATGGTTTTATAAAACGGGATACCTAAATTCACAAAATACAAGAATTTGGAGTAGTGAAAATCCACATGTAATTAATGAAGAATCGCTACATCCAGAGAAAATTGGTGTTTAGGCAGCGATAAGCCAAAGGCGAATCATTGGACCAATATTTTTTCAGGGAACGTTAAATGCTCAAAGGTACCGTACGGAAACTTAAAACCATTTGTCAATCAGTTGCATGATGATGAACTTCAAAATGCATATTTCCAACAAGACGGAGCACCTTGTCACTGTACTGCAGAATCTTTAGATTATTAAAGAGAATTTTTTGATGAGCGTATAATTAGTCGAAATACTGAAATTACCTGGCCTACACGTTCATGCGATTTAACACCTTGCGACTTCTTTTTGTGGCCTTATCTAAAAAATAACATATTTCGAACATCTATATTGAATTTGAATGATATGTTACAGAGAATCGAACGGAAATGCATGGAAATTAATAACAATCTAGTAATGTTGCAGAATATCATCAGAAATTTTGAACGGAGGATTTTAAAGTGCATTGATCTTGAAGGACAACATTTTCAACATTTGTTATAGTTAGTTTTCAATAAATACCTATTATTTGTTATTTATTTGTATGTATGAAACTGTCAAAATATACGACTTCGTAGGTTAAGTATTAAGTAGTAAATTTTAATTTACGGCATACTTCAAAATGTTCTCAGTAAATCACATGCTACTAGATTGACTTTTCAAATGAACACTTGTTACTAGGTTCTTCTTGAAATGTCTTAAATATATTCAAAACCTTCTCTTTATCTATACATCTATAAACTATAAAATGTTTTGAAACCCTCTTCTTAGGAGGTGAGTTTTCCATAATGTATAATATACGGCGATTTATCAAGAACAAATGTGTATAACCTATAAAATAATATGTTCTCTATGTGCAACTTTCTTATGTACGTTTACTTACGGCTGTAGTCGAACGATGTCTAAATAGTCTTCAGAAAAAATGGTTTATGAAATACAATAGATAACGGATAATTTACAAACGAAATGAATGAAATTTAATTACCAAAAGTGAAAATGCAAATAGATGAATCGATTTATACACTATTCTGATTAACCAATTGCAAGCGGTATTGGATAAATGACGTATTAGTACTACACCGTTGCCTTAATTTGCTACTGTGTGTGTTGGGCGATTATACTATAGTAAATCTCTATTAATTCCTATTTCGATTTATAACTCACATTTTTTTTGCTATCAATTCCTAAATCATTTAGAACTGAAAAAATTGTTACTTTTTTACTTTTTTTCACATCTTCCGAACTGAAACCGTATCTCTAGCACTGTTTCTTCTTCCGCTGACGATTCTTTCACTCCTACAAGCTAAAACTTCCCGATACATCGTGGAAATAAATAAATTATGGACATAACCGCGGTAGTTTACAGGCCGAATTATTACTTCACCTTGTATTTGTATTCAAACACTTTCGTTATTTTATGTATATAAAGTTAATGTGTGGGGGAGGGGGGGGGGGTAAAAATATGTAGGTAGAAATATTTTCCCTCTAATACGTCTAGTTAGTTTTAGTTCAGTTATCTGCTGTATGTGACGTAGGCAACAGTTTTTGTTGAATTGAGTGCAGCATATGCAAAACGTTTCGAAGAGAGCATTTATAATGGTTCTAAAGTGGATAGCTACAATATGACACAGAATAAAAGTATACCGAAATTAAATGATTCCAGTCTGGCATCCTTGATAATTTAAATGTTACTTTTATATCAAAGTGACAATAGTTAGTGCTGTGCAAAACGAATATAAAATTTAAAAACCATACCCTTTAGTGAAACAGTTATTCCAAGTTATACGGAATAGGGCGAAATGGTGGACCCAGTTTGCAATTTGTCTCTGTTCGTTTCGGGAAACGTTTCAACAAACGTCCACCAACAAAGCGCTGTATATTATTGCTGGTACGAAAATAAATTTAGAATCACGGGTTTTGTGTTATCTCAACGGAAAGTTCGGGCAGGTAGAAAGAAAAGTTACAGAAACAACGAGACTGTGGGTCGGATTTTCGAAACGATTTTACAGTCTCCTAAATATGCCTAATAAAGCCAGCGCCGAATAGCGAAAGAGCTTAATTTGGCTATATCGTCTGTACAACGCGCTGCAAAGGAATTAGGGGCCTATTCCTACCGTATACAAGTCGTTAACAGGTTGCGTTAAGCTGACAAAAGATAGTGTTACGCTTCGCATATATAAGAATATTTTAATTTATTTTTAAATATTTCTTCCTTAAATATCTCGCATTCAAATATTAAACTTAACTTATGGCATTTTTTCTGTACATATTCGTTTGCAAAGAGAAAGCATTTCTTTTGTTATATCCCTAACTGGGAGATCCTCGAACTATACCTGCTTACAACCATAACGTTCACTGTGGAATTTCTATATACATTTCATTAAATTGTTTTAATTTAATTATGTACATCTCCTATGGTGTTTCTTATCATTTGAAAGCTTGTGTCACAAGGAATATTTTAATAATATTTATGCCATCGATAGAACACCTCATCAGGTCGCGCTTCTTATTAATTATTAGTCAAGATATCGACAACCTCTTGCCCTCTCTTCGACTTAGGTCATAAACAGACCTTTTCTAGACTAGTGTTCTATCGACAAAAATTATCAGGCTTCTTCACGTTAGAACCCTCGTAAGATACACATTTTACCTGCCGTGCTGTTCAAGTACCGGCCATGATGCACGTGCCCTTGCATCTCAGCAAATGCTATGCCGGTAAAGAAGGGAAGAAAATACGTATATAGGTGTAAGTCCATTAACACGATGCCAGATGGCAGTAAATATACAAAAAAGGTTTAAGGTATGTCAATACGTTAAGCACGTATTACGCATTTGTTACAAATGAAACAGACATGCAATATACATATCTGTAACTGTACACATGGACAATACACCGGCATAGCCGGTCAAGGGAAGGGTTGCCTTTTTCGGCATAGTCTCTTTCGTCCGTCAGATGTCACTATATTATATGGTGCTACCTGATAGGACAAAATTTGCTATACCTTATAGGCGATTTAAGCTTTAATTAATTACTTCACTAGCTTAACTGATGACGCCTAATAGTAAATGGCAGAAACACGTGTCTTAAGCAGAAGTAAATGCTGAAAATACGAGGTATATTGTCCATGTGTACAGTTACAGATATGTATATTGCATGTCTGTTTCCTCTATTATTGTTCATAAATTTTCACTGTTAAATTCCATTATATATCATGCTCGCTCGCAATTCAATCCCACTTTTCACTTTATCTAATTTTTTTTTAAACAAACCAATTTCTTTTAACATTAACATCCGACTTTAACATTAGCATCTGACTACAGAATTTGACATCGACATTGAACATTGGTTGCTAACCGCAAAATTTATCGAGCTCTCTACATATTTTATAAAGACAGAATATTTATTTAATAAGTCATTAGACACGTCATTATCGAGCAACACACGTTAGCACTACTAGACAAAGAACCGCAAGAGAACCACTTGTTCGTATGACAGACAAAAATATTGTTTATAAAGTGTAAGTCTCACTTTTTTTCAGAGGTAGTCATTAGATTACTTATTTATCTGGCATTCCACTACGTGTCATTATGTCGGTAAACTTTCCCTATTTTATTTATTGTATCGAGCTAATAATTAATAACAATAGTAATTCATTTTATTGTCCAACAGATTAAATAACCATATAAAGGAAAAAAACAATAAACACACTTACTTACATTACTTTTTCATATAGCAAAAAAAAATAGAATAATTAACACAAAATTACAACTAAAAAAAAATGAAGGAAAATACTACTACGGTAGAACTTTATACATATCTACATAGATACCTAGATACATGAATATATTCCACCATCCATATAAATAAATGTTCAGTGGTGTGCAGAAAAATCTCGTACACCTATTTTTCGATATATTAAGTTGGTTTAGACTGGTTATGTTATTTGTCAGTGTCTAACTGAAATGGCAAAATTAACGGAAAATGAAAAAGTTTTAATACTCTCTAAATTAGAGGAAATATGGTCTATAAGAAGGGTAACAAATTATTATGGTATTAATAAAAGTACAGCGATGAGAGTGAAGAAAAGATGGGAAGATGAAGCAAGTGTAAGAAGAAAAGAAGGTTCAGGACATAGAAAAAATTCGACCATTTATCAAGATAAAGCTATCTTAAATTATTTAAGGGAAAATCCATTTGAAACGGCTAGAGATGTATTAATTGCAACAAACTTTACGGCTTCCCAGTCAACGGTACGTCGAAGGGTTAAAAGTTCCAGCTTAAAAAACTCTGCAAGTGTTAGGAAAATTATATTGACGGAAGGACAAAAGCAATCACGTACCCTATTTTGCTTAAATTATGTTTATCGCCCTCTTCAATTTTGGAACAATTTCATTTTTTCTGACGAGAAGGTTTTCCATTGTACCCCTGACGAACCGCCTACCCAATTCACGATATGTGTCTTCACGGAACAGATCTGGACGATTTGCCGTTAATGTTTGGGCATGGATATGTGCATATAGTCCGGGTATAGCGTAACGTGTTGGTGCTCGCTTAAACAGGCAAGTTTATCTTGATATACTGGAAAACGGTATGCTACCTTCAGTGGACCAAATATTTCCCAACAATAACTTCATCTTCCAACAAGATAACTGCCCCGTTCATTCAGCTAGGATAATGCAGTGGCTTGGAATGAATAATATCGAGTTATTGCATTGGCCTTCGTGCAGTCCTGATCTAAACCCGATAGAGAACGTTTGGGGTTTGAGTCAAAAAAATTTATAATCGAAACTTTCGACCGCAAAAGGACAAACAATTGTGGACGGCTATCGAAAACACTTGAGAGGAATTAAACCTGGATGAAAATTATTGGAGGGGCCTTATTTCATCAATGCATGCAAGGTTAAATCAGGTTTTAGAAGGTAATGGAGCAATGGCAAAATATTAATCGTTATCTACGTTTCTTTATAAAATATATTAAATCAAAATTGTTGGTTGTTATGTTTTATTTACCTAACAACGATTTTATTAATTGGTTTCAATAAATAGGTAATAAGTAATAAATAAGTTTACTAGCTTTCTAATAAAAAGTGACTATTTCAATGACAGCTTATCCTATTTGCAAGTATAATCTCAAAATCCACATTTACAAAGCACAAAACACTTCCAAAACTACGAGCGTGTTTTTTAAGTAAGGTCCGATTGTACATAAGTATACAACAAAAGGTTATTTCAAAAAAGTAAATTTATTTTCAGAAAGTACATACTTCACTCTATTTTTCGACATAGTTGCGAAGTTTGTTCAAACACTTATCATACCTATTAACCAATTTTAAAATACCCTCTTCATAAAAACTTGCCGCCTGCTCCGATAACCAAGAGTTCACTGCCGTTTTCACGTCGTCGTCATCATTGTAATGGTTGCCACTGAGGTGACGTTTGAGGTGGAGGAACAGATGGTAATCGCTCGGCGCAAGATCAGGACTGTAGGGTGGGTGGTCTAAAACTTCCCAGCCAAAACTGTCCAATAAATCGCGGGTCTGACCTGCAGTGTGAGGTCTTGCATTGTCATGGAGAAGGACAATTCCCTTTGTCAGCATGCCGCGTCTTTTGTTTTGAATCGCTCTGCGTAGCTTTCTCGGGGTTTGGCAGTATGCTTCTGCATTGATAGTGGTTCCCCGTTGCATGAAGTCGACCAACAAAACACCATGCCTATCCCAAAACACCGACGCCATGATTTTGCGCTGGGACAGAGTCTGTTTGGCCTTCACCCTTACAGGCGATTGTGTGTGTCTCCATTCCATGCTCTGTTGCTTCGATTCGGGCGTGATATGCGAAACCCCCCATGTTTCGTCTCCAGTTATGATCTGCCTGAAGAAGCCGTCACATTCTTCGTTATAACGAGTCAAGAACTTCGTCGCACACTCAAATCGTTGGTTTTTGTGGTCCTCTGTTAGGAGCTTCGGGACCCAACGGGAGCACAGTTTCCTAAACTTTATGTGTTCAGAAACAATGTTGTAAAGCACTGATCTCGACACGTCAGGAAATTCGTTTGAGAGACCTGTTATTGTGAAGCGCCTGTTCTCACGAATCTTCGCTTCAACTGAAGCCACCAAATCGTCTCTAATCAAAGAAGGGCGACCGGAGCGGTACTCATCATGAACGTTGTCACGACCATCTTTGAATTGTCGTACCCACTTACGCACTTTGCTTTCACTCATAACAGTATCACCGTACACTTCGCAAATCTGTCGATGAATTTCTGCAGCAGACAGACTTGCAGACAAAAACCGTATCCCTGACCGAACCTCACACGCGGCGGGCGAGTTGATAGTCGTAAACATTTTGAAAGCATAGAACAGAACCGTACAGGTTAGCTACAGAGCTGAAACTGAGCACAGTTGTTCCCGAGGCATGCCGGTACACGACGCATGCGCTCGTTGCGATATGCGCGAACTACTAGTGTCTACAACAAAACGGACCTTAATTAAAAAACACGCCTCGTATATTGTTTGATTTTTGAAGTGTACACGATTTTTCTGAACTTGAGTGTACCAAAAACAAATTAGCATATCGATGTGACAGCTCACATCAAACTTTGATACAAATAATTTTGTATCAAAGTTTGATGAAGAAAAAATACGCATATTACATGTGAGTCCATTAACTCGTCGCCAGGTGGCGTAATATACCAAAAACAAATTAGCATATCGATGTGACAGCTCACATCAAACAAATGATTTTGTATCAAAGTTTGACGTCAGCTGTCGCATCGATATGGTAATTTGTTTTTGGTATATTACGCCACCTGGCGACGAGTTAATGGACTCACATCAAACTTTGATACAAAATCATTTGTATCAAAGTTTGATGTGAGCTGTCACATCGATATGCTAATTTGTTTTTGGTATATTACGCCACCTGGAGACGAGTTAATGGACTCACAGTAATATGCGTATTTTTTCTTTTCCTGTAATAGCGTAGGTATTCAAGAAGAAATCACTTTTCATCAGCGTAGTCGGTTTTGTCCGTCAGACGTCATGAGGTTATCTGGTGTCATTTGCTACATGACCGCAAAGTGGTACTACAGTCGTTTGTCTTCGTAAATCCTCCATTGATGAAGTCGTGAGACAGAAACGCATGCGTCTGGTGATTGAAGCAAACACTAATAAATACGTACCGTGTGTCCATGTATATACAGATACAAATATCGAGTGTACCATAAAAATTAAAAAGTATTATGCTATTAATGACGTAATTTAACTATAATAAATGTAGATATCTAATTCATTTATGATCACACTTTCAACAATACAAAACTGAGGCGATCGTCGACTATTAGAGATATGGGAGAGCTTACTTTGATTCACTTTTGATAATCATCACACCAATATTGTTTCTTCTGGCCTTAAAGTTATGATTTACGAGAGCGGTTTGACGGGAGAGTAACTTTTCAATGAAATACTTATTTTAGTGTAAAAAATATATTTTATTTTTCGACACAATCCCTTTGAAAATCTATAACTTACCCCAGAAAATTTCCAATTTTTTTAACAGAACAGAAAACAACTGCAGTGAATTGGTGTCAAAAACTCTATTCCGCTTCAACGCAGGAAACTCTAAAAACGTGTACAACATTGTAAGTGATGATGAATCTTATATTTACTTATATGAGCCAGAAAATAAACGCCAGCCGTCTGTTTGGGCGTTCCAAGGCGAAGAAAGCCGACAAAAGTAATCTCGAAGTGTCTCAAAAAGATTCCAGTCGTCAGAATGAGCAGTCGATGCCTTGAAAAACTCAATTTTGACTGTACTAATAAACGAGTGGAATAACTGCTTCCAGAGTTGGTTCTAGTGCATGCAAAAGTGCATTAATCTTCGTAGAGAATATTTCGAGAAATAATAAAGCCTTTAAAAGTTATCTACTCTTTTATTCCAGCTCTATATGCAAAATATAAAAGACAGCCCTCGTATTAACAGAACTGAGATCGAGCTTTAGTAAATGTACTAGTCTTCCATTGACTATTTGCACGAGGGTTGCTATTTATGTATTCGGAATAACAAGCTAAAACATATTGTGATGATTCATCCGACGATACGTCCTGCGTCACACGGCCGAGAACCGTACAGAAAAATGTCAATAGAAAAAGATCGAGAAAATAAAATTTTCCAGAGTTTTCCCATGAATATAAATAGCACTCAAGAGGGATTTAATTCATTCAACAAATAAATGTCGTCGTGTGATAAATAAATACTTGTAAAAATAAATGTTCTTATTAGTTTTAAGTTGTTATTTAGTGTATTCTGTTTTTATTGTTAATATATTGTGCATTTAAATTACCGTTAGTTTTATTTAAAAACCCGGAAAGACAAGACAAACATTTTACAGCCAGAAAGACAAATTTTACAATATATTAATCATTGAAAATATTTTTATTGTTTTTCAAAATGTTCTTCGTGACGATCGATAGATACACTTTTGCATGCGTTAGAACTAGAGATGAGCGATCCCGTGACTTTTAAAAAGACAGTGGTCGGTAACCGCTCTTTCTCAATCAAAGTGATTTTAAATGGTGACTGAATCACCGCTTGCCTTCTACAACGAAGTGATATATCGCATAATATTTCGTCGCTAGATATTATTTGTCGTGAAACAGTGAACTGACATCTTCGGGAAGCACGTTAGATGGCGCTAAATTAAATAAAATGAAGATTTCATCACGGAAACTTTTCGCTAGTAGTGACGTAATAGAAATCCAGCAGAAAAATTTAGTTGCATTCTTGCATTAGCTTCGCCATAAGAAAAATCACGATCACTTTTTTTTTAATTTTACATCACCGTTGCCAACCGTGACATTTCAGTAACGGTGGAAAAAGGTAGTGAAATATATCGCTCATCTCTAGTTTGAACCAATTTTGACACCACATTTCCCATTCCGATTAAGTTCCAAAACATGCATTTTGTTGGGTTTGGCTCTGATTCTTCCTCCTGGTTTGAGGGAAGTCGGTATGTGTAGACCGAAGTATGTGTTGAAATAATACAATATTTTTTATATAACACAATATATTTACAAGTTTAATCTTGGAGTTCCGTTAAATAAATGCAGTATCTGGTCTTAATACTAAAGACCGAGAAAAACTGGCTTATAAATAATATTTGCTCCTATTTAGATCACTGAGATCTTAGTAGGAGCTGTTTGTTAGATCACTGAGACCTAAGCTTTGACTCGAAGAGATCGTACTTGTAACTGTAGTGAGCTCTAAGAGATCTTGTTTTGAACTGTTTCTTCATTCCCTTATTTTTCGGCAAGAAAGTTTTCTCGCCGCCAGTCAAAGAGAGGGAGAAAACAATGAAAAAGAGTATACGGAAATTTCCATATAACCATTTTTACCTTTCCAAGAAAAGTATATGCTGTAGTTTCCAACGTCATAAATGTATTAAAATAAACAATATACGCCGGAAACCCTTAATTATAGAAAATAAAATACCTCTTAAAGTAATAAATATACAATGCACAGAGATAATCTAATATTTCGCAGAATCGCCTCGAACCAAATTATTCAAAATAATATATGACAGGAAATATGTACAATAAAACTTATTCTATTATATTTATGCTTATTCGAATACATTATTTACATAATGAATGGATTAACCAGAGGGCTGTCCCTGTAATAAAATAAATAGTTTTTATGCCTGTAGTAAATAAGAATGAAGAAATGTAATACCTGACCAGTCCTAAAGTAATTAACAATATTCAATATCTCTGAACTCCAAGACCTTTTCTATATACAATATATAATATTTACAATGTAAAACTAGGATTAAACATTAACATACCTACATCTAAATAAAACTAAAAACACAAAATTAAATCTATTTTGCCCGAACAGGCTCATCTTGAAAGCAAATAGCAGTAGACGGTGTCTACTGCTATTTGCTTTCGAGCTCATACACATAGATCACCTGTGTAAACATCACCTGTATAAAAGGTGTACACGGCTTTTGACGCACCACTTTTGTATTTTTGAGCATTTCTTTGCCGATGAAGCTCATTTCAACCAGCAAGAAATTTTCAATCACCACAACCGTTGTTATTGGCGCTATGAGACTCCTCATATTGTACATCGGCAATCAGCAAAGACGTTGATCTGTGAATGTTAGGATATATACGAGTGATAAGCTGAATTTATTGAGAATAAGAAAATCTAGTAGACTGTGAAAAACAATCATACAGTGTTTATTTAGCGCAACTCCTTACATTTTGTTGTTGAAGTTACGTTCATTATAACTCAGCTACTTATTTGTTAAAAGTAAAAGAAAATGAAATTAACCAGAGAGCACTTTCGAATCATAATTTATTATGATTTTAAAAAAGGTTTAAGAGCTTATGAGTGACAAAGAGAGTTTAGATTCAGTTTTTAGTGAACAAACACCTTCCTTGGCTACAATTTACCGATGGTATAAGAAATTTTAATGCGAAAGGAATTCTGTTCAGCATCAAAAAGGAGAATGGCGTCCTCGTACGGCTGTTAACGACAAAAACATTGCTGCTGTTAAAAAAATAATTGAAGAGGACAATAAAGCCAGTTATGCGGGAATAGAGCATCAACTCAAGATTGGATCCTCAGCTTTTAAAACAATCATACATGATCACCTGCATTTAAAAAAAAGTGGTAAGTCGTTTTGTGCCACATCACCTTTCTGACTTCCAAAAAACAAAGCGTACAAGAATTTGCCTTGAAACTTTAAATTTCTTAAATAATGGCGGGCAGCAAATTTTTTCCAAAATAGTGACAGCTAACGAAACTTATAGTCTTTTTCAACCTTCCTACCCGTCAAGAAAGTCGTATATGGATTCACGAGAATGAGGAAACTCCTACAATGACTAAGAAGCAGCGAGCTATGAAAATCGTTATGTATGCAGTATTCTTCAGAAGTACGGGCTTAGTAAATACAATTAAGCTAGATGGACAAAAGACAGTTACAGCTAAGTAGTACACTGAAAAATGTGTGCCTGAAGTGTTCAGTAGAGTTCGACCAGGGAATTATGCTCCACCACTTTTAACTCTCCAGTTTTTGTCTGGAAAAAATATGAAAGTAATAGAACATCCGCCGTACTCACTTTATTGAGCAATGTGTGACTTTTGGCTATTTTTTTGGATTAAACGCAATTTGCGGGGTAGCAGGTTTTCGTTTGAAGAAGAGAGTGTAACCGCAGTTCACGCTGATTTTGAAGGTATTCCTAAAGAAGATTGGTTGGAAGCTTTTAAACAGTGGAAAGAGAAAGAATGGTTCAGTGTATCATTGCTGAAGGAAATTACTTTGAGCATATTTAAAATAACCTAGAAAATATTAACAGTGTTTTTCATTCTCAATAATTTCAGCTTGTCCCTCGTATTTTAAGAAAAAGAGTCGTCAGTCCATTTTTTGCGAGGACACTTTCCCAGGTCTGTTAGAGGATATTCCTTTACAATAAGGTGCAATAATGTTTTTTTTTTCAACACGATGGAGCGCCTGCTACATAAAAAAACGAGAAATTTTGAATAGCCGTCTTCCTAATGGATTGTTCAGGGTGGACCAATAGCGTAGCCACCCCGGTCTCCCGACTTAAAGTCCAACAGATTTTTGGCTGTGAAGATACTTAAACGAAAAGGTTTATCTTACTGTGCCTGTCAAAGTGGATAACGTTATCGCCCGGATTCATGAAGCAATAACAGGTACAAATGAGAATAATTTTAATTCTGTTGCCAGACACTTTAGCCATAAGTTACATGCCACTGATACGGGAACGTTGTATTTCAGAACGAATGACATGTAATCTAACCTTCCTCTATCTGCGCAAACTCACCCTTCGTCAACTTATAATGTGAGAGCCGTACGTGTATTAACGAAAATGGTATTAATTTGAAGGTTTGTTAAGGAATTAGATGTTTTGTTTCCGTTTCGTTTAGCTCGACCCAGATAGTTTTTATTTTTGTAATATTGTTTTTTTTTGTATTTGGATATGTTAAGAATAAACAAAAATTTAAAAAATATTAATTTTTTATATCAATTTTACATGAAAACGGCGCTTTCCTTTCGAGATTTTAGTATTCTTAATTTTTGTCTTATTTTTAATTATAGAACATATAGCCAAGGGCTGGGGAGTGAATATTGACTCACCCTGTATGCGAAAATGTAATAATTCATATCATTAGAAATTAGAGAAATGTATAAAAGTTATTTTCTTGATTTGTACAAGGTTAATATGAAAATCAATCGCGAAATTGCATCGGAAACATAAAATTTAAAGACGTATTATCTTGTGAAACATGAACTACATGCCTTGTGTAGAATTTTTTCTCAATTGCAGTAGCATAGATTTAATTTGTAAATTCCAAAGATTAATATTGCAATGGTAATGCATTCTACCAACTTTTCTCTTCGATACCAAGAAAATTGTTAACATCGACAAACGATCCATTCTAAGAATTTATTAATCCGAAAATGGGTTAAATCTAAACATTCGAGTATTAAAAAACTTTCTATGTTCACAGCTACGTAAATATGAAGTAAAGGTATCGTATATATAGCGAAGGTTTTACATTCGATAAAACAACTTTCTCATACAACATTTAGCGGGAGCAAATAAAGTGTTTTATTTTTTCGCAAAATTAAAGCTGATAAAAACTTGATTGTAAAACACGTGAACTTGGAAAGAAACCAAAACTCATATAAAACAAATTTTTTGCCATATGAATAGTCAAAATGTATACAGGTATGTTTCATAACATGTGTAATAACAATAACTAAAGACCGGGTTTTAGCCTAAATATGCACTTCCTTATGAAAAATATGCAGGTAAAAAAATACGAGGAATGTTAGAAAATGGAATATGTACTGTAAAAAATATTCTATTATGTTTATTACAAGTTTATTTAGAACATTTTACAACATAATTAACTATGAAAACAATTTACAATCACATATTTCTCAAAGTTTTCAACAGAAAAATTGTGACGCTTGTCTGAAAACAACATGTATTTATATAATAAAAAGGTTCGTTCTACGTCGACGCTTGTTATAGGAGCATATTTAAAATTAGAAATATCATCTATTGTCAACTCAATATTTTCTACTGAATCACCACACAATATTTTAGCAATGCCCTTTAGTTTTTTGAAATCCCCATTTTTTCCCATTACACTTAAAAATTTTTCATTCACGGAAAGCTGCCTTCACCATGTATGGTGCAGCATCCGTCAAAAACAATAGAATTTTCTGTTAGAATCGATTCCTGTAATAAGAAAGTTGCCAGTTCTTCCCGTATAAACCTTGTTATTGTAAAATAATATGCCTTTTCCAACTGTTTAGATGAAATTAAATAAGATTTTACTGGAACCGATAAGTTAAGGATACCAATTATTAAATGAACTATGTATCGGCCCACACTATCAATAGTTTCATCTACGCATCTCTATAAAGATAATTGTTTGCAACAACCTTCTCAATGCTATTCAATGTTTCTGCATAGATACAGCGAATATAATTTTTTCTTAACGTGCTCTTGTCGGGAATGTTATATTTGCTGATGTACTTTTGCAAAAATAACTTGACATTTAAATCGTTTAATTTATGTAGTGGAATATCTGCCGACACAAACATTTCACACAAATCTTCATTAAATTGTTCTTGCTTCGATTTTTCGAAAGTTGACAGCAAACATTGCAATAATGTTTGCTGACTCCTCTTGCCAATTTCATCGTTGTTAGTTTTGCAGCATGAGATACCGTGATATCATAAAGTTTCTAGGACGAAGATGGCTTTGTAATATAAATTGTATGTCTGAACTTAAGTTAGGAACTATAACTCTGTTTTGTAAATTATTTTGACAGTGACATTATCTGTCATCCATTAATGTGTTAGAATTGCTGAAAGCAAGTTTGAACGTCCAGTTTGAAACATAGCACATTCGAGTAAATTCAAATATGGTTTACAATATAGTGCAAAAAGCGTACATGATTGAAGCCTATTTTCGGAGTGGAGTGCGAATTGATGGAATTTGAGTGTACAGTCAACGTGCATGTTTGGATGATTTTAGAGAGCACTTTCCAGAGTTAGCTGTAATTCCCAAAGATTTTTATAATTGCCTTTCCAATTGTGTTGGTGTGTTTCGTGAGACTGGTTCTGTGGGTCATAAATCACGTACTGGTAGACCAACTGTTCGTTCGGAACAAGTTATAAATGATGTTCGTCAACGTATGGTAAATGAACCCACAAAACCTTTGAAACGCCTTTCTCAAGAGATTGGACTTTCTTATGGAACATGTCAGAAAATTGTAAAGAAAAACTTACACATGCATCCGTATAAGATGCAATCACATCAGGCTATTTTGCCGGTAGACTACCCTAGACGTCGTGCGTACTGCCAGTGGTTTGCAAATAACTTAATAGAAGATGATGACCTGCTAAATTTGTCATTTTTCTCTGATGAAGCATGGTTTCATCTTTCGGGGTATGTCAATTCCCAAAATACTCGAATGTGGAGTAGTGAAAATCCTCATATTTTTATTGAATCGTTTCTCCATAATGCGAAACTTGGTGTTTGGCTAGCAGTTTCTCGCCGCAGTTGTTGGCCCTATTTTTTTTAATTTCACAATTAATGCTGAGAGGTATAGAAACATTCTGAATGAATTTATTGAACAGTTGCATGATGATGAATTGCAATATGGATACTTTCAACAAGATGGTGCAACGGCACACACAACACGAGAAAATATTGCTTTCCTTCGTGAGTTTTTTGACGATCAGGTCATAAGTTTACATACGGAAGTTGAGTTTCCACCACGATCACCTTGTTTGACAATTATGGACTTTTTCGTGTTTCCTCACCTAAAGAATAGAATATTTAAAACTCCTGTTGCTAATTTGCAAGATATGCAACAAAGAATTATTGACGAATGTGCATTAATAACGCCCGCAATGCTGCAAAATGCCTTTAACAGCATGAAAAGGCGTGTCACATTGGGAATTGAAAATAACGGACAACAATTTCAACATTTGCTTTAATTTTGCCTTTTTTTTATTAATAAAATTTTGAATACAAGCTGAGCTTGTTGTTTTATTGTATCTTTATTAAATCAAATGACATATTTATTGATGTCACGATGACACTATCAAAATAATTTTCAAAAATTAAGGTTAAGTTACCAGTATGATAATATGGATAAAGTTCAGACATATATTTTCTATTTCAATGCCATCTTGGACCCAGAAACTTTATGATATCGCGGTAGAATTTTTATATGTTGGTCGACTTTGAACTTTCTCACTTGTAATCCGCAAAAAAAATATTACATCATCGATTGTTTTCTTATAAAGTAAATGTTAGTAAAAGATCAAGAAATAATTAAAAACTTTGTCGATAGTGTGGTAAAAGTTAATTGCTTGCAATAGTAAAGTGCAATAAAAACGTAACAGAACAATAGAAAGATTATTAAATAGTGCGAAGGTGGTTTTATTAACTTGGTTTGGATACTAAGAATACAGCAACTTTATAATCACAGTGTAGCGAATACATGTCCACATTTTCATTGGCTGAAGTGGGCACGTGGTATAAGCCGCCATTAAGATTTCAAATAGGTATATACCGCATTTTGATCAATGTTTATGATGGGTGCTGTTGCTAGGTAACGTAATAATTGATAGTGATATTTTCAGACAGATTACTAAATTATTATCCTATGATTTTAAACATGGTCTTTCTCTAACACTATTAAACAGTCATGGAAATTCTAACGTAGCAATTAATATTGTGATGAGTCACCGATGATCTCACGCGTCGAGAACCATCTAGAAAATGTAAATGCGTAACACATGAAAAGTCTAGGCGAACATCGAATATGCCAGAAGTTTTCCCGTTAATATAAATAGCAATCAGGAGGGATTTATTCCATTCCATACCAAATCATCGCCGAGTGAACTTACATAAATACAAATACATAAACGTGCTTATTGTTAGTAATTAGTGTTTAAATTGTTATTCGTTTTTATTATTAATACACTGTTTGTCTAAGTTATCATTAGTTTTATTTAAAGACCCCGGACAGTGACAAACATTACAACATTACAATATTAATTCCAAAAGCGAATAAATTTTGTACTAAAACGTTGTCTTGTTATTTACTTAATAAAGATTTGTGAATAGTTTTATTATAATTTGATTTACTTATTTAAATGACACTGCCGTTTCATAAATACTGAAATGACATAACCTAGCCAGGAAAGTGACATAAACTAGCCAATAAAGTGACATAAACTAGCCGGTAAAGTGCTATTACCCACCTCGGTATGTAATAGCGCATTTTCTAACCGGTTTGAAGGATAGAAATGTTCAGTTTACTAACCGATCGTGAGTAAAACACTTTTCCACATTACCTTGAACTAAAAGCTAACAATAACAGTCGAACAACCCATATATAAAGCCTATTGGCAAAGAGGAATGCTTAACAGAAGAAGATAGAACGGCACGGTAATAGAAGAGAGAACATGTGCGTTTATTAATAAAATTTTAATTTTATAATCACTATTTCACTTACTTCTGTCCTCTTTTTGGTGTGGGTAAACGTTTATGACTAAAATTGCACTTTGTCCGAAATGCAGGGATGTATTGTACTGACCGCCGCCCGATGCGAATACAGCAGTGAGAATAGTTAGGCCCGAGCTATAATACTATGTGGATGTACATTTCACAGATCGATAACTGTTATGCGGCAAATATAATAATTATTAAAGTTACACTATGAGGCCCCCGTACTGTAGTTAATTAAACAATATAGGCACTTAACGCGCTTAAGATTCGTTATCCCATGGTGGATGACATCGAAGAAAGAACTGCAGTATCAGATATTTCAACATTTGTTCCAGCCAGGCGTATCCTCCGCGATGAAAATATATTATATGTAGAAAACGACCGTTCCACATCTAATCATGTAATATTAGTATAATTGAAATAATCTCTGAAATTATTTGACGGATCCGTACACGCACCAATACATATCGCCGCTTTCTACCACGTCGTTCGTTCGGCATTGCGACGCTGCGTAATATATTCGCCTGCGCTGTGGAATACGTCGTTCACGGTTGTTATTAAGTTCGGCCGACTGTTCCACAATACAAACATCCCTGCATTCCGGACAAAGTGCTCTCTTAAGTACTCTATTTATGGCCGATAGTATATATTGAAATAGTTTACTTTGAATTATTTAATAAATCTAACTTTTATTGAACTATTAAAAAAAGAAAAAACTTCAGCCAGGAATTTGTACACATTTCAAGAATCACCCAGTATAATTCTAAACTCAGTCTCTTTTACAATAACTAATAAATAAGTTAATTAGTTACGTTATCAATATATAGAGCTATATTTTGCTTTAATTTTATGCATGAATGCTCCTTTCAAAACCAATAAAAATATAAACGCACATTTTCCCTGCGATTAAACCCATCGTCACGCTTAACATGGCAACAATAAACCATCTCAGCACACGTCCCCGCGTTTATCTAATTATCAAATACCTACATGTTCACTCAGCTTAATTTAATTCTTTCAATGGAACAAATGTCAAGACAGCCGGCTCATTTCAACACGAATTTTGTCAGTTTGCACTGAGTTTATCGCTGCGTCCTATTTGTGTACATACGTAATCTGTATTACGTTAATATGTCAATACATTCAATGTTTAAGAAATGTTATCTTAATTCGAAATTGAATTAATAACGCAAATAATGACACGATGATAAATCGTGAATTTTAAAACAAACTTTGGCATTTGTAAACTCCATATTCAGTTGTATATTTTAAGTTATCTATATTGATCACCAGCTTGAAACTAATTGCTTTTTTATTAGTATTTCCAACAAGACTTCACAAGACGAACCGATTTACAGAGACTTGTATTAATAAATCGTAGATTAAATTTTGCAATATGGCTTGTAGTGGAATAAAATATGAGATTTTTACAACACGCTATGAAGGACTATCACACTTGCAACGAAAATTTTTAGGAAAAATATGTTAGCCGGTATAAACGGCTTTATTATTTTTCAAAGTAATCGAAACAATTTTGAAATATGTAGTTACATTTATATTAAATGCGCAAAGCATAGGTTTTTTTAGTTTGAGAATGTTGAATGTTGAAAATACATTCGAAAACTCAAAAACTGTTTTGCACATGTAACGCAAACAACGTTTTTTCTCCATTTGTAGTAATTTAAAATTGTAGATTAACATAAATTTAAAAAATGTCACCTACATAATTAAGGCGGCTACGGCAATAGCGCTGAGTTGTCTTAGTTACGAGTGTAAATAAAAAAGTGTCTAGAAATTTGTGCAAGTCGGTTAAAGATTGATTGCGAAATTTGGGTACCAATGGAATCCAGTGATGCAAGCGAAAACCTAGAGGTGCATGAAATTGCAAATCAAGCAATTTCTAGCATTTTGCCCGTCAAATCGAGACCCCAGTATATAACGTTAACTTTCGTCCCTAGTGACGAAAATTACCTACTAATTTTCACCGGCGTCTAGTTGCCTGCTGTTGCTATATCACGTCATTTTTAAATCACGTCAGTTTGTGCTGTTTGTAGCTTTATCATGATTTCTGATTCAGAAAGTGATTTAGATATTCCTAATACACCACCAGAAATAATAAATCAAGCTGAGAAAACCTATGCGGACTTATTACGAGAAAAATCGAGAAAGAGGTATAAAGAAGTCCATGTAAAATTCAGTGAATAGAGGGCTGATAATAGCGTAAATTTATATTCGGAAATTGTGCAGTTTGCATATTTTGCAAAATTGTGGGAAAATTTTAAGTCATCGACCTTCTACTGGTCTACATATTCTATGTATCAATGTTTAAATCATAACCAATTTAAATATGATTTATAGTTTTGTAATTTTTAGTTGAAAATAAAGTATTTGTTTACATAATTTTTTTAAGTTTGTTATAATGCTATAGGCGAGGTCGTAGAAAAAGTGTTTAACTCGTCGAAATAATTTTTTAAAGCTCGCGAACATTACCAAACTCGGCTTCGCCTCGTTTGGTAAACTGTTCTCTCGCTTAAAAAAATGTTACTTTTGTCACTCGTTACACAATGTACTATTTTTAACGGTTAAAAAATTACACATTTTACATACTGAGATTCATGAAAAAAACGTTTTTTTTTGACAATTGGAGAAAACATTTTTATGCGCTCAGAAGTAGGTATATTAAGAACGTGTCATATAAACGCATCAAGCTCCCTACACTCCACACACTAATCAGGACAGCGCGACGAATTCCACGTTTTTACTTTTTAAATTATTTGAAAAGCAATTTGACGCTGACGATGCGATGTTAATCGCAAATATTGAGGGCAACCTACAAAGACTCTCTCCATTGATTCACAAAAACGGCTGAAAGATATAATATGTAAATATCCACAGTAAAGACAAAATCGTTAGTGGTGGCAAGAGTCTATACGATGTAAAATAGAAATATGCAACAAAATCATCAAACAAGTGATAATATCCTTTCTGTACTTGAGAATAGAAATATCGAGTGAACGGAACAACTACATAGAAGTCCGGTAAGAGACCATGCAACCAGCACGAGTGTCTGGATATCTAAGAGATGTCACCTGGTAAAATAAATACCTCACAACAGAGAGCAAAGTAAAAATACATAAAACCATGGTGAGACCAATAATGATGTATGCAGCTGAAACCTGTGCGGACACGAAAAGCTGAATTAAACAACTGATGCGAACAACCGAAATGAACACTTTAAGAACGTTAGTGTGAAAAACAAGAAGAGATAGAGTTATGAAGCTATAAGAGAGGAATGTGGAATCGGAGATGTCGTTAGATTCGCCAGAGGAAGGAGAAAAGCATGGAACGAGCACGTCCAAAGGGCAGATGACACCAGGCTGATAAAAATAGCAAAAGCCCAAAGACCAACAGGCAAAAGATATTCTGAGAGATCGTTAAAAAGATGGGAGGAAAGCTGGGTCTCCACTTCCACTGAAAGCCAAGAAAAACAAGTTTCGACCTAAATAAAAGAAGAAATTATTTTATCGACCATTTTGAAGATACGAACATTTTCGGTTTATTTTTCAGAATTCATCAATAACTCCTGAAAATCAAATTGTCCATGGATTCTCTAAAGCGACAGTAGTCAAATTACCAGTAATTGGAAAAATACAGCGATCATTTTTTTGAAACATTCGAAAATTAACAACTCTGGTTGATTTAGCATAATTTTGTTAGGCCATCAAAGCAGTTGATTGACGTTTAGTTTCGGATTCGTAAGTAAACCCATGTTGTATCACCAATTGCGATGTTGTAATGGAACTTTAAGCACTTCGGTTGAATTTCTTAAAGATTTCTTTACTCTACTCGACACAAGCTTTTCTTGGAGCTTAAGTCAAATTGGGTTGCATCCAACGAGGACAAACCTCTTCCGCGGTTTGTCACATGCCAATCTACTTCTCTAATTTCTCTTAAGGCATCAATGTTTGTTGCAACAACGGAAACTTATGGCTGGCCTTCACGAAATTCGTCCCTAAAATTTCTGCGTCCACGTTTGAATTATACAAAGTAGTTGTAAACACTGCCATGTAATGGCGTTTTCTCCGCAACAGCCATATAAAGTCTATGGGTACATAGTTGCTGAGCCAACCCACACAGAAGATAGTACAAAAATCATAGTTTACGAGAAAATATATATATATATATATATATATATATATATATATATATATAATATATATATATATATATATATATATATATATATATATATATATATATTAATTGATAAATTATTGGAGTTTTTCGGATTTTATATGAAATATTTACCAATATCGCTCCGGATTGGTCCACTCTAGTCATAAGTTGGATGATCGAGGGGAGATGCAACTGGTAAATAAATTATAATACTAATATTCAATAGAAATTAGAATTCAGTTCTGAATCAGTTGTAATATATCAGTTGTAAGTGTACAAACATAAATAGTGTGTATGTTAAATAACTACATTTATGATCGAAAAGATCAAAGATGGTCTGGACCCTAGCTGGCGCTTCTTAGTATTTACACAATGTTCTAAGTCGGAGGAAATTACCTCAAACAATATTTAGACAGAATCACGCAATTCTCATTTCCAAAAACAACTGACTTAACATTGGATCAAAGGCAAAAGATAGTGACATTTAGGAAGCAATTAGATAAAAGAGGAGTTACAGATATACACCCAAGAAAAGGAAATCCGTTTTTAAGAATCTCTTCAACCTTGTTTTGGGAAGCATAGTGCGAAATAGTTTCATACGAAGAGTTACAGTTTTATCTTAACATAAACATTACTGTATTGCTTATAAGGATTATGTAGCATTGCTAAAGAGATTCGCGCAAAAATTGGAAAAAAAAAATTTAACAATTTAGAAAGTAAAGCCTATGTATTTAAGTTGCCGATAAATTAAAATAAAAATGTCTATAGTTCTTGAGGATATGGGATATTTTGAATATCTTGAAGAAACTCAAGAAATTGAAAGTTTTACAGAAGAGTAATCTACCCTTGCGTTGTATTGATCGGAGTTATAGGTACTGAACGAACAAGATACTGTAAATATAGAAGAAAAAAATGTTGATGGATATGTTTGGATGGATTAAAGATGATGTGAGAAATTGGAGACGAGGAACAAATAAAGGAATAAATTAGCCGACAAATTACGAGCCCAAATAGGTTGTCGAAATATGTAGTAAAAATGCAAGCAAATAGAATTAAAAATGTTTTAGAAGCTGCACGAAGGGGGGTGGGAAAGAAGATATGATTAGAAGTGGTGTAGATGGATTTGAAGAGGACTGGAGTGAAGAGATGGGGGCAAGTAGTATGAGATAGGAAAGGATAGAGGATAACAATTAAAACCATAAAAATAATGAACTTACCAAGTCCAAGAAAGCTAAGTAACTTACAAAGCTATGTAATGAGTTAACTCCGGAACCGTTGTAATGGAAACGAACGAGTTATTGATATTTAGTTATTTGTATAGTCTATTTTTTAATGCCGCGGACCGCCTTTAAAATTTAGCGCTAAAAATCGGCAATTCGATTGATTCTTTTCGAGCCCAAATGACGCACAACTTATTTAATTGACAGTCATTTCTAGTCATTTGACAGTTGCATTTTGTATATTTTCCACGCTTTTTCTTCTACTTCGTTTCCTCTGTTCTTGTATTTAGACAACAAAAATAGTGATTTTTAAAAACTCTTAGACCGTTTACTTAGTGTCTACCATAGTATATCATGGACCCAATGCCCAGTACAAGTAGAAACGCACCTATTTCCCCACCAAGGAAACGCGGCCGTTTTGGTCACTTGTCCCTTACTGAAAAGCAAATAATTCTCAATACATATAAAAAGCTGAGTATTGAAAATGCAAAAATAAGTACAAGGCAAATAGCATCGCATATAGTGTCCACAATAGGTAATATTTTATTTTCTTAGGTTATGTGATATGTTTCTGAAGTTACCCATATTCTATTATTGCAGGCGTTGCAAGAAGCACAGTTTTTAAAGTTCTACAGGAATATAAGTCCAAGGGAGCGCTTACTCAGCCCAAGCCAAGTTCTGGTAGACGCTCATTAGTCGACAACTTTGACGAAAATATAAAAAATGAAACATGGCTAAATGAAGGGCACACACGATCAAAAGTTTGGTTTGATATCAATGTACATAACCGCAGGCAAGCATTTATAGATGGTGTCTCGACAGGTTTGAAAAATCCAACAGGAAAAGGCAAACGACTTATTATTGTGCACATAGGATCTGAAGATGGGTTTGTTGAAGGTGGATTGTTAGTTTTCCAAAGTAAAAAAACTGGTGACTATCATGAAGATATGAATTCTGCTGTATTTGAAAATTGGTTTAGTGCTGTTTTAGACAAATTACCAGACGATGCAATTATAATGATGGATAATGCACCCTACCATTCTCGCAAAGTTGAAAAGGTTCCAAGTACATCATCCAAAAAAAAAGACATGCAGAATTGGCTACAATCAAAACAAATACCATTCCAAGTAGAAATGAGTAGACCAGTTTTACTGGATTTGATTAAACAACATCGCCATCATTTCAACCATTATGTTGTTGATGAAATGGCAACAGCAAAGAACAAACACGTGTTGAGATTACCACCATACCACTGTGAGCTAAATCCCATAGAATTGGTATGGGCCGAAATAAAAAATTATGTTGCTTTGAATAATAAAAATTTTAAAATGGCAGACATCACACAATTACTGTTTATTGCATTAGCTAATTTTAACAGTGCAAAATGGAGAAAGTGTATAGAACATGTAATTAAAGTGGAAGACAAAATGTGTCTATTAGATGGCTTAATTGATAATATCGTGGAGCCATTTATCATTTCAACTGCAAGTGATAGTGATACAGATAGTAACAGTGATTAATAAATTAATTATTAATAATAATTTGAAATTTTCTTAGCTAAACTAGTAATTAAACCTGTGTCCATGTATGATATTTTGAAGTTTTGTTAGTTCAAATACTGATTAAGGAATGTATTAAGTTAATGTTAAGTAAATCTCTTGGATTATTTTTTCGTATAATGTATATACCTAATTAACTTCCTATTTTTATAGTTGTTGTACGTTACAAAATATACTTTAATTTTTGTGTTATTATTTAGAAATATATTCTTCAGTTCTCTCTGTAAACATGAAAAACTATTAAAATATTAAATAAATCTCTTGGATAATTTTTACGTATAATGTATATAACTAACTTCCTTAACCAAAATGCAAATATTGTTGCCATATTTTAATATAAATATTCCAAAGTGACTGCAGAAATTTACTGAAAATATTTGCATACATAAATCTTGATGTAAAAATATTGAACAGTGCATGCATATCGCTGCGAATACACAATATAATGTACATAATCTATAGCATAAATTTGTCAAAAATAAATGTCATAATATATTGCTTAGTGTACATATGGCGCTGCTTGGCGGTCCGCGGCATTAAAAAACAGACTATAGTATTTGATATTCGTATCTGAGAACACATAATGCCCTTTTGTTTCTGATTATTTGTCTCCTTAAATATATAGCATTATTTAGCATTATAATACAGTATTTTTGCTTATTAACTTTCTTCTATATCTTATAATAAAAAAAAATATACGCGTCGACATGCAAAACCAATCAGATAGAGTAAATGACAGTAAAACGATATAAATAATAATTCCCATGACTATGCTTGCTAAACATGATTACTAAATCCGTTAAAATTAATACTTTTATTAGTCAATTACTAACAATTTTGCAATAAATAATTTCGTTTAAACTCTTACTTCTTTTTATTAACCTTAGCCACTACGATTTGATAAATGCATGTATTTTAATCACGTATTCGATGCTTTTAATGTGTCATTAAACGGAAACATGTAATATCTAGTTATATGTATAAATGTTTAAAGAAAATAACACTAGGGCTATAAGTCGTTCCTCGAATGTAAAGGGTAAACTAAAGTATAGGGACATCATACAACTCACAGCTTGTCAATGCGATCCCGTTGAAAATTACCTAGGCATCTTAAAAAAATTGCAGTTACAACTGCAAATTAATCTATTATGTTGGAGTTGCACAATATTTGCAAAGAAAGTGTTATCTTCGTAATTTGTCTATTACTTTCAATAAAATACAAAGATTTTCACTTTCGAGAAATGCATCAAAAGACTTTTTCATGTTGCTGATTGCATATGTGTTGAAATTGTTCGTTGCATGTCTCAAACGGTTTTCTTTTAACGCCAAATGAATAGAAAATAACTGAACCGAACCAAATCGAGTGAAGGCCAGGGATGCGAAAGCAAAAAAAAAATAGTCACAAAATCGGTAACAATTGACAAACAATGAGAAGATGCAATCGGCAACTGCCTGGTTGTCGATGTTCAGGGCATATACATCGAATACAGTTTATCGAACCAAATTAACCAAGATAATACTAAGTATTCACAGTTATACCACATGCAACGAATTCTTTACGGATAATGCTTCAGGATAACATGAGTGTACTGGCCAATTGTACACAGGAAAATGAAACGGTGCTAAGCATCTGACCATAAGTGGAGCACTATTGTATTTCTTGAAAATTAAAACTCTAGTGTGAAAAGACGCGAAATATATTTTCATTCGTTTCTGCTAGACATAGTAATATAATGCGTACACAGCTATCGACAAACTATATGAGAATTATGTTTCAATATATCTTGTCACTGCCTTAGTACTTTTCCAGTATTGATATAAGTAATGTGGTAATGATATTATAATAGTAAATAGCATATTTTTAAGTGTAAACACAAAAAACTCATTAATTGCACTTTCGGCATCCTAAATTTGCCCTTACTTTATATTACTTATACGAGGGACACCTTTTATATTTTTATAATCGACCACCAGATGGTGCCTTTGACATATGTAATCACTATATTCTTAAAGTTTGACATTTGTCAATGAGAAATCCGCGATGGCTTAGAAATTGAGTCAGTAGTTTGTTGACAGTGACAGTTTTAAGACGGTGAGTTTGTAAAATAATGGAGATTACTCGTGAAGGTTTTCGTTGGATGATTTTTTTTTACGATTATAAAAAGGCCTTACTCCACAAGAATGCATTATATCGCTTCGGTCAACTTTTGGTAATGAAGACAGAGAAGACAGTTTACAATTGGTTTGCAGAATTTGGTCATGGTCGTGCCTCAGTGAGTGATGAATTACGTAAAGGTCGACCAAAAACTGTTGTGATTCCAAAAAACATCGATGCTGTGCGGAAAATGATAGAACGCGATCGGAGTGTGACTTACAGTGAGATAGAAGCATCTCTTGGCATATCACAGACTGCAATTCATTCGATTTTACATGAATATTTATTTGTAAAAAAAATATGTTCCAGATGGATTCCACATAACTTGACCGAAGCACAGAAAGCAGCTCGTGTCAATTGGTGTAAAGAGATGCGCAAAAAATTCGACGTAGGAACCGCAAAATCCGTATACAACATCGTCACAGGTGACGAAACATGGCTATATGCGTATGAGCCGGAAATCAAGCAACAATCTTCTGTATGGGTGTTCCAAGACGAACCGAACCCTACAAAAGTTATTCATGCAAAAAGCACTTCCAAGAAAATGATCGCTTGTTTCTTCGACTGTACGGGACACATAGCAACCAGTTTTTCGATCTTCTAAAATAAGATCGAAAAAAGATCGAAAAACTGTTAACATGAATAGTATCAGTTGAGTATTTGAAGGAGAAAAGTGTTGAAATAGTGTCTCATTGTTTATATTCACCTGACTTGTCGCCGAATGATTTCTTTTTCTTCCCAACTGTGAAACAAGAACGCGTGGACACCGATTTTCAACACCTCAAAAAGCAGTCGAAGCCTTTGAAAACAATGTTTCTGAGATACAACCTTCAGAGTAGAAAAAATGTTTTGCGAACTGGTTCTTGCGCATGCAAAAGTGTACAGACCATAAAGGCGAATACATATTTTGAAAAACAATAAAAAAGTTTGTTCCCAAAAATTTTGTTTTCTTCCCAGATTTTGTAAAAATATAAAAGGTGACCCTCGTACTATGATCTGACGAAATACTCGTTACTGATTGTAGGTTAGAACTTGTTTCTATCCCCACTACCCACACAATGACGTTGAAGACATTATATATCAGCCTTCGTATTTATGGAATTTGCCTCCGCACGATTATTTAGCATTGCTACAATAGTCAACGACAAGCAATCCTAACACCATTACAATTAGCGACATCAAAAAGGTTATTTAGGTCATTTGATGCACTTTTATTTTCGCTGAACATGAATATTTCGAATGAATAAAAGTGATTAATGTTAAGATTTCTTTGTTTTCAAAATATATTTTGTTAATTCTTCTCACTATTCTATGTAGTATAATATTTCAAAATACAATAAACGTTACTTAATGATTCTTTTCTTATTTCTAATTTTACTACACTACACTGCGTATAATTAAATTTATAGAATTTATAGAAGGTAATTTATAGAGGCTATCGCCATAAAAATGCCAATAAAAACTAATATTCACTTTCCAAAACAACTTAAAAAAAAAAAATCTAATAACAATTTTTAACATTTTCAAAATAGTATATTAAAAAACAAGTTTCATAAGGCACCATTTTGCCGCACGAGATCAGTTTAGAAAACGAGCCGCGATAGCGGCGAGTTTTCTAAAGAGCGAGTGCGGCAAAAGGCCTTATGAAACGAGTTTTTTATACTATTTTTTCTATTTTGCATTTTTTACATTAATAAATTGGAATTATTTAATTTGGAAGTTCAGAGTTTAATTTTTATATAAAGCATGCAGTTGGTCACATTGATACTTGACATTGTCAAATTTAAATCTTGCTATCCGCGAAGTATATTATATTACAAATTATTTATTAATTTTCGTTAACATTACTTGATATTTTATTTAAAAATATAAACATGAGTGACATAGAAACTATGTCAATTTGTTGTCTTGTTGTCAATTGCATACAATATACGTTGTTTGTGTAGAGTACGAACATATATCATATCTGTGAAATGTACTTAAATTCTTAAAATCAAGTGACAGCAATGATATTTATTTATGTGTTCGAACAACGCCAACATTGAAAAATTAAAAAAAGCGTATCGAAATGAAGCTCATTTCGATACTGTTTTCGGTTTCATAATGAGTTCATTTCGAACGCAAAATAGACAAATATATTTTAACAATCGATGGATTCCAACAATTTTAAAAATACGTAACATTTTCAAATTAAAGACGTCTAAAATGTTATTAATTTCGATCAAATAGAACAATGATTAGAAATACACCTACGATCAACTTAATCAATAAGTTCGTACTTAAAACAAACTGAAAAATAACAGATTAGTTTTGTAACTATCAATCTTTCCGAAGTTAGTTTTTTTAATTAAACAATTTATTAATATTTGATAGGAAATATCATGAGTCAGAAGTATAACCAGTAGGACTACAGGCTATTACTACACGAGTTGAAATAATATAAAACTCCCTACCCCCTACCAGGGTAGGGGGTCTACTCCAAGAAAAATTTACGGAAAATTTTGATATAACTGTTTTAGAAACGCTCATTTTTGAATAAATTAAACGTTCTAAATTCTTTTTCTCGACCCCTAAAATTTATTATTAAATATTACCTACGTCATCTTATATTATTTACAAAAAATAATAAAATGCAGACATAAATTTAAATAAGTATTTTCCAAAATTATTTTAGAGTAAAGTAATTTAATACGAATACTAATTATCAATTAATTAAATAAACTTTTCATTTCCGACAAAAAAGATGTACCTAGCTTAGGTATAACTATACAAATTGACGTTGAAAAATACGAAATATATAAACGAACTTCCATATCATGCAAGTTTAAATTACTAGGTAGGTATATGAAAGGAATTAAGATTTTTTACACATCATTTAATTGCCAATCACTTGATAGCAAACTGTAATTGCAGTGCAAAGATAACACAATAATTCAGTAGTAAATATTTGTGCAAACACGGGTATTTTAAAAATGAACTCACCTCATGCTGTACAATATTCCAAGATTTCTGAACTTCGTCTTGACGATAGTAATTGTACATCGATTCATTGAAGCGGCCCTCCAGCATTGATTGAACCTCGTTTCTTCTAATGTACGCAGCAATTCCGACAATCACCTCAAGACCGAATATAAGGAGAATCAAGACGGAAAACTAGATAAAATTACAAAGTAAAATTATTTTGATTAGTGGACGATATTTCACTAGGAAACTTACTGTAATTACCATACAATGATTTTCTCTAACTGCTCCGCAACAACCGAAGAAAGCCACAACAAAAACAATAACACCAACAATTATGAAGAATATTGGTGCCGATTCAAACGTTGGATCTACGAATTGCGAATAATGATGATATTCTATGTGTATAATAGCTCCTACAGTTAAAATAGCCACTCCAGACACCTAAAACGTAAATGCCACAAATAAAATCGAATTTACCACGAAAGAAACACTTACGGCAAACAAAAGATTAAAACAAAATAGAAGATATTTAACACATGTCATTCCACCAGTCACCATTTTGCAGCCCTATGTAGATTTTTTTATAAAAGACAACACTATTTTATGTTTAAATAAAGTAAAGGGTCACCAAATACATACACAAATTTTAACAGTAATCTTAGCACTGAGCACTACAACACCAACGTCTCGTTAATTACTGACACTGTTATTTATTTATTATTAAGCGTACGGAAAAACGAAACGTGATACGTACGCCCCACTATTTTCCTTCGCGTACATTTTTTCCTACCCCCTGAAAATCATTCGAGAGCCATCTGATAACAATCTTAGGAATTAGATATGTAAACAATGTTTAAAGCGGTAAATTTAACACTCACATAGATAGACTGACATAATAAAATGAATATTTTCATAATTTTCACTGCCATGAATATCAAAATATGTTACTACATATTACGATTATTAGAAGCTGGAAATATAGAATATATTAATGCCTATACAACGTACAGAAAAATACATTCCTGAATCACGTTTCTTAAAAATTCTGTTTTTAATTTAAAAATTACATAATACATATATTCTCTAAATACATATACAGGTGACTTCATATTTTCTTTTATTAGGTAAGTACACGTTATATACGAAGTAATCTTAAATATTTGTACCAAATGAAAATTACGATTTATGTTCAAATATTATTTTAAAACTTTGTATATTTTGCAAAGCTTTTCCTAGAAATAAGATAACTAATTAAAGTTAATAGCATAATAGGATAAATTGTATGTTACAATTTCTTAGGGAATTATATTAAATTTACCCTAACCTTTAAAAAAGTACATAAAACGCAAAGTTATTAATGAAAATAATGAATAATAAAATACATTTTTATTTAAACCATTAGTCGAATAGTTTCTGCCACTATTATTACTTACAGTATTGAAATTTTATTAGATTCGTTTCTTTAAACTAACAATTCAATAAATACAGCCATAGCCATCAACTATACACCGGGCTGATCTATTTGCATTGTAGGTAAATGAAGAGAATTTAAGTAGCCGATCATTTGTAATTTGCAGTATTGTAATTTGTATAGTAAACCTGTGTCAATTTCAATAAAAGATAATAATTATTATTGGTAATTCTACTGTTTACGGCTATCATTTCATATCAGTACAAATATGTTTTGCGCATGCGTAAGTATAACCGGGTGAAGTAGGGAGTGGGAAGACATTGTTGCAAGATTTATTATTAGTACTGAAAGAAAGATGGTTACTATTTATTGACAAACAATAGTAAAGAAACTGTAAACAATATAAATATAATTAAAATTCGTATTGGTGAGTTGTAGCGATTATAAAAAAATGGTGTTGAATTTATTACGCCAAATAAATTCATGCGAGTATGATAATCCTTCAGATGATCCAAATTGCCGGTGAAGCTTCCATTTTGCGCACATCCACATATTCTCGACAGTTTGGGTGGCAACATTGGGATCGTTAGCATTTACAAAATTTTCTTGGTGAATGACAACACAATGTTCATATATCGCGCCATCCATCTCGCTGATGCCACTGTAGGCTCTCCAAGCAATGCTATTGCAATTGAGTCAGATAAGATAAAACACATGGATTTTAAAAATAAAATCTTGATATAAGAAAAACTTAATGCGAATCTTTAAAAGAAAAATAAAACTTCTTTTACTTTAAAAATTATTTTGCAAAAATCTGAAACTCATGTCATTCATTTTCCTTGTTCCACCTTGTTTACCTTCGGATATGTGCTAATAATGTTTCGGCTGTTCTATCACCAACTTCTACCAAAAAGCATTTCCCCGAGCCACGTTCTACACCTTCAAATTCAGTGGCTTTTGGGCCACTGGCCACGGCAGTATTTTCGATGAAAAAATTTCGATTCGTGGATTTCCAAAAACCAGTGATGTTTGGGCTACTGGCCACGGCGGTATTTTCGATGAAGAAACTTCGATTTGTCGATTTCGACAATTTTTGGAGTGAAATCTTCATTTAACCCATCTATCATCATGGGGTTGTTTATTAACGATTGTTAGCAGATTTCTTTGCAGAAGCTGCACCAATCAACGATTGCATGACTGGAATTTTCCCCCAGTTCAGCTTCACATGAAATACTATGCTGGCTGAGGTCGCAACACCATCGCCAAAAACGATCCATTTGCTAGCGATACCCATCGTTCAATTCGGATTTCCTTATACAGAACATGGCCAGCTGACATTCTGGACAAATAGAAGAATTTCTCAATAAGCGATGCTTTACGAGCTATTTTATGCAATCTTATTTTCTGTAAAATAAATACTACTAAACGTAACCTTTTCACCGCGAATTTGATTATTGTCTTTAATTTGATTGGCATCTTCATTCTACGGCTCAACCACCTCCACCGGCCATTTTTTCTTAATTAAAAAAAACGAACAATAAACGAAACCACGAAATTATTGAAATCTGGCAACGTAGTCTTAAATTTTATCTATCTGTATAGCTGGCGCACAAATCGCTTAAAATGGGAGCCCGGGAGCCGTAAACAGCAGAATTATCCTATTATATTTTCAGCAATTTATGTTTGGAAAAAGGGGGCACATACATATATGTCACTTTTCATACGAGCGGCAATGACAATCTCCTCGAATCTCTGTGTATGTATGGAAAGAGCGATTATCCTCAAATTTTTCAAAATTTTACAATATAGGTTAGAATTGTGTTAGCAACTTATCCTTTTGTACTATAAATGCTAAAAAGTTTGATTTCGCTTTTTTTTATTTTTAATTAACGAAAATAAACTTAATTGAAGTAAATAAAATTTATTAATTCGTAAATTATTTATAATTCGTACATAATGCATATGCTTATTTAGTAGGGTTCCCTCCCGGTTTAATAACCGCTGCACATCTTTTTAATGGGTTCCGCCATCTCTTATGCTCGTTCGACCTGATTTTTGTATCAAATCATTTGGATTTTTGTAGCAAATCATTTGCATTTTATATATCATCTCTAGCTATTTCTGTTTTCAGAAGTTGCCGCGATTTCTTAAACTGGTTCAAATCTGGAAAAGACGAAAGCCGCTGGATAACTGTTATGGCATTTTGCAAAAGCCATTCTTCCATAATGCTTGGAGTCGTTATCATGTTGAAACTATCATATAGTGAGTTTTATTTATAACACTGTTCGATATATGGGCCCATCCTTCACCACAAAAAGCAGGTCCATATCTTATATTTCCACCTTCGTGGTTTGATTTTGTTCGAATGTATTTTGGATAAAATTATAGTGATTCTGGACACCATAAAATGATTTTTCCATTCGGCCAAAGTCTATTAATTTTATTTCACCGGACCACTGAATATTCTTCCACTGATCTACGGCCCAATGGACATGAGACCGCAAACATCAACCATTTCATTAGGTTTGCTTTTGATCAAACAAATCACGATGAATTTTAATTGCTCTAGAGTAATTTTCAATGATGTTTTTTTATTGGCGGTGCTCTTAGAGTATCTTTTGTTGTCTTTTCTACTATGTATAATAATTAATTGCATTATACGAGGGTTGTCCGTAAATTAAGGTTCCAACGAGCTCCCATTGGGGCGGAGCGAGCTAGCTTAAATCTGACAATAGCGCCGTGTTCCTTGCTCCAAACGACTATTCTGGTCGGTCCCCACCTCGCTGCGACGCTCAGTCTTGGCTTAGCAGCCGTTAACGATGTGTGAATTGCGTTCAGAGATTAGATTTCTCTGGTTTAAGGGGCCACCCCCTATTGAAGTCCAATGCCAGTTGACCGATGGGTATGGAGAAAAGTGCATGAATATAAAAAATGTGCGGAAGTGGTATAGGGAGTTCGCAGGTCGTACAAACGTGCTCGAGGAGGCCGAGCGTGGGCGTCCATCAGTTTCGGACGAGACAGTGACGAAAGTTGAGGAAGTTCAAGCAAACGCTGTCAGCAGGGAAGGTAATGGCTTCGGTATTCTGGGACAGAAAAGGCGTTCTGCTGGTCGAAGAGTTAAGAGCTGAAGGCAGCTGTCGATTTCTTCCTGCGCGAGTCGGCGGGAGAATTGTACGGCGCGGGTATGCAAAAGTGCCTCGATCCTGACGGGGACTACGTAGAAAAATAGTTAAAAGTCCAATCTTTCAGAAAATGTACTTGTTTTTGCAATAAAATGATGTTTACTATAGCAAACGCCAATTAAGTTGGCGCGAGGAGGGGTAAGTTCGCGCAGGATTAGAAGTAGTGGGGAGATTTGTATTTGGTTTTACATCAAATTGCAAGATACCATAGGCGGCAATGTCAGATAATTCTAACCTCTTCGAAAAAAACCATAATTAAACAGATTAATAAAACACAAAATTTGATATAAATAATGAGATTGTAATGTATAAACAGGTTTTTAAGAATATTTTTATAAGCATCGTAACAATTTTAAACATTAAAAACTACTTCTCGCGTTTGAACGTGTATCACTTTATCAATGTATCACTTTATCAATCGTGTATCACTTTAGCAATTATGTTCTGTCAAACGTCAACGACAAATGTATTCTGACAATTACTTGAGTAGTGGGGGTGGACGTTTTTAAAAACGGCGTCTGCGCACACCCTCCTCGCGACAACTTAATTGGCGCTTGCTATATATGCTTAATTTACGGACAACCCTCATATATAATCTTTCTTGAAATACATATATAAAGAGCGAACAATTGCACTTTGGCAGACTTTTCCCTTAAAATACATGTTATTTTTTAATTATATTTTTCGTATAGATGCATTAAAACTTCCCATATGCCCATTTCAGTATTTAAAATACTATGGCTCTCAGACGAATATCTTACTCTTTATTACATAACACTTAAAACACAACTCAATAATTTTTACTTTATTTTATTTTCAAAATAATTTGAAACATACTTGAGTAGGTGATAAAACCTCACCAAACTTTGTATAAAACAAAAATACTTTTAATATAAAATGTTATTAAAAACCGGATGTAAAGATCACAATACCAGTTCATATATTTGTGAAAGTATCTCTTCAAAGACGTAGAGACGTGTTTCATATTTCTACAAAATCATCGGTACCTCCCTGCTGAAGAGTTGCGTTCACAAAACAACAACTTCGCTATCGCACAGAAGTCTTAATAACTTCTGTGCGATAGCGATGTTGTACCAAATTTTATATAAAACAAAATTATTTTTAATAATATAAAATATTATTAAATTTATTATCTTATACACTATGCATATCCAATGCTTTTATTGCTACTTTGCAAGGAATTGTCTTGAAAAGATTCGCACAAATAATGAAAACAATTCAATGACATTTCCTGTTTTAAATTTTCCAGAAGAAACAAATATAAAGTATAATGTATAGAATTCACGGTTGGCTCTTGGTGAAACATGATTAATAATTTACTAAATAAAACACTTGGTATATTTGTTTCACAAAATGTATTTAAAATATCTCTGACATATGTTTCGACTTATACAGTCATTCTCAAAGAGTCATGTAAACTAAGTGAAAAGAATACTCCTACCAATATTTATGGGTTATTTTTTAAAAGGTTTATTACAGCATCGATTGTGGGGGTATTTGAAAAATCGAACTGCGTGTTTGTGACATGTCTGTTGAGATTTATGGCTTTTTTTATTTCTAAAATTTCTAAGAAGTCAAGCCTTTTACCCTTATTACAAGAGTGTAAAAGTTTGAAATTATTAGCATTAAACAGATGAGAATTTTGAATACAGTGTTCCGCGAATCCCGTGATCATACAAAACAGAATTCTTAGACAAAATGATTTACAGAAAATAACGCGCTTTCCTTATGAATAATTTTTACTCCGGACATACATACATAAAAACTAACAAAGTGTTTCACACCCTAAACTATATACCTGGGGTTAGCAATAAAGTTTCTAATAAACTAAATAAATTAGGTTTAAATGTCATCCTAGTAAATAAATGCAATTTAGGAAATATTCTAGTTAACAATAAAGGAAAAACAGAATTGCGTGATAAGTCAGGGGTGTATGAATTAACTTGCAGTGATTGTGACGCGATATACATTGGCCAATCAGGACGCTCTATAAAAGAACGTATCAAAGAGCATAGAAGTTCTATTCTACATGGCAATATGATCACGGGATTCGCGGAACACTGTATTCAAAATTCTCATCTGTTTAATGCTAATAATTTCAAACTTTTACACTCTTGTAATAAGGGTAAAAGGCTTGACTTCTTAGAAATTTTAGAAATAAAAAAAGCCATAAATCTCAACAGACAGGTCACAAACACGCAGTTGGATTTTTCAAATACCCCCACAATCGATGCTGTAATAAACCTTTTAAAAAATAACCCATAAATATTGGTAGGAGTATTCTTTTCACTTAGTTTACATGACTCTTTGAGAATGACTGTATAAGTCGAAACATATGTCAGAGATATTTTAAATACATTTTGTGAAACAAATATACCAAGTGTTTTATTTAGTAAATTAAATATAAAGTATTTTTCTTAGTTACGCAGGCGTGTCCTAATTATATGTAGTTGTAATTCCCCTAAATTTAGTCAAAAAAATTCTTATATTTTTGAATGATTAATGCTGCAGTCAATTATGGCTTTTTTCCATTCAAACAAATGGTGCAAGAAACGAAACAGTTCTGTAACGAGAAAATGAAAAAGAATGAAAAACGGAAAGATGATGGCAATTTAAAGATCTTGAAATTTCGTAGACTTTCAAGGCCCGTCTTTTAATAATACAATCTTCCTACGAGATTCATCATGTAAACCTGAAGTTGTTGGCATTATGATTACCACCACCACCCAGTGAAACTTGGAAGAAAATTGTATTATCAGAGATATTAAGTTTTGTTTTCCTGTAAAAGTAAATATAAGCGAATACACAATTTCAATATGTTATCAAAGTTCCATTATATATAACTTTGATAACAGATTATGTTATTGTATTTCAAAAATTATGATCGTTTGCGGTTTATAGTATGACAGCGAAATATGTTGTTTAACCTCATATTTATATTTTGTAATAGGAAGTAAAATATTCAATCCTATAACACGATATAATTTCTTAGAAAGAAGCCGCATTTTCTGCTGTCAATGAGTCATAGTTTTGGCAATGTTATATATTTTTTTTTCAAAATAAGTGATCGTAATTCTAAATATTCTAACCATTGACTTAAGTATTAGCAATTAGTCCGTCATCTGAGTTTAGGTTTTATTTTATTTTTATAAATAAGTATATGTACTCCCGTAAACATCTAATTCCCGGGTTTTCCGAACATTTTTTACCAACTTTTTAAACTAATACTATGACCTGTATTCCAAATATGTTAGGCAATAACTGGTTTATGTGGTAGATCTAACATGAGCTAAATTTTCTTTAAAGTGAATATTTATAGGCCTTTTTGTTTGTCCAAAATATTATTAAAATATACTGGGAAAACAATAGAATCTGTTAACAGTTCTCCGTACCAGGTTTTGAGGCTCATAGGCAGTGACGCGCCGTCCATATGGGCAAGGTCGTGCAGCGCACAACGGCGCCAAGGCCTTAAAGGCGCCTACGGCCACTTGTGATTAGTTAAATTTTAAAAATTGACTGACTTTTTAAAGCAGCTGAATATTGAAAATCTTATTAATGAATTTGCCAAAAGTAAAGCTAGAAAAGTCCAATTTCTATAAGACATTTCCGTTGTTTTCCTTCACGTTTATCTATTTAAAAACACGGGCACTCTAAAAATATTTTATTTGACTTTTTGTTTTTTAATAATTTGGAATACTGTTTTTTTTATTTTGTTACTGTTGTTTGAGTGTGCAATAAAAATTTTAATATTTTTTTGTATGTGAACCTATTGTTTGCCTCAAATAAAAAATACCTACCAGTACTAACAAGTCTAAAGAGTTCGTCATAAATTTCAATGTTGAACTGTGGGAGAGTGGCTGGTAATTTTGGCTCAATACATATAGGGTAAAGGCGCCTATCAGTATTTCGCACGACGGCGCCGAAGATACTTGGCGCGTTACTGCTCATAGGGTTATAAAACAGTAGGTTTGTTACAAACTAAGACATACTATACATTAAGGTAATAACATGACTAGCGCTACCCATTTACCGCCTGTTATTCCTCTAAAGTTATCGCCTGGTATTCATTTTTATCAGTCCAATTCAAACTAGGACAGAAAGTTAGTAGGCTGTACCAAGATCTAAAGCAGATCTACCTATTCATTAAATCAATACAGGATCAATATCGTTATTAGGAATATATTATTAAAGTGGAAAAGATATAGATAAAGAAACAAAACAAAAGAAAGGAAGCAAACTTTTCCAAAAAGAAAAAATAACAGCTAGAACAAAAGCAAGAAAGCAAAAGCATACAAATTTCCATAAAATCAAAAATATATCATAGACAAAACGAGAAACCGAAAAAATAATAACTATTGGAAAAAATATACCTTTACAGTTTATTTTACTTTCAATTTAGTTAACGATAATAACATAGCCGACGAAATACGTCTGCAGTTTAGTATTTGCGCGGTGGGGTAATTTACTAAAGTGTTTAGTGAGACGCTGCAATTGCAAGAACGAGTTTGCATTGAAAACGTTCTCCTTTTTTTGTCGCACAGAGTCAAGTGTCTAATGAAAAGTTCCAAGAAGAACACGAAAATTTTTTCATCTTTAAAGAATTAATCTGAATATGTCTGGCTCGGCAAGAATGTCAAAAATTGTTATTGTCATACCAGTTTTGTGACGCCATCTCTAAAGTGCGGTAGCTCCCTTAAGAAGCGCTTCCGGACCCAAGTTGATAGAAACTTTTTTTCATAATGTTGTATGTACAATCAGCCCTTTCATTCTTTAGGGATTGTTCGTGGACACGTTGCATACAAGTGTCCCGTATCGTTATGTTCAAATTTTAGGAGTGTAAAGTAGACTTCATTTCAAGTAACAAAAACGCAAAACTTGTATATCCATTTTTATTTGTTTCAAAGTTACAGATCTATGAAGGTGATTGTCAAATCATGAAAAAAAAATGTAATCCTAAAGTCAATATAAACTGATTTTAATTAAAAAAAGTTATACGATTCAATAACAGGCCTGTGATTGTTAACGTCGCATAATAAAATGCTATCCTAAAATAAATAAACACGTGTCGTAGTGCATACAGTAATTTCTTGGTGATCTACAAAAAAGAGTACTGGAAATTGATTTATGATAAAGAAGGTTCTTTAAGAACCTTCTTCAGCGGCGGCTCGTCCATTAAAAATGTGGGGGTTGCAAATTTAGTGAATACTAATACTTTTTACAGTAGGTAAACAAGGTAGGTCACTAAGTATGCTTTATTAAAAGTTATTTTTGCTAAGGTACATATAAAGAAGAAAAAAGGCTTTTAAAACTCACTGATTCTGATCCTGATTTTATTGAAGCAGAAAATCCATGCGACGATCTTTCGCAGTAGCAAATTTATCTATAAGCCTTTGATTAACATCTGGAATACTTTGGATAAAATCCTTTTCTTGAGAAAGCATCGCCAATGCAGAAAGTCTTTCTTGTGCCATGCTGTTTCTTAAGAAAGTTTTTATTCTCTTCAAAGTAGAAAAACACCGCTCCGCTTCAGTTGATGACATCGGAATTGTAATTAGAATTTTTAAAAGTTTTAATGTTTCACTAAAAGTCGCACTTAGTTCTTCACTTTGTGAAATGATGTCATAAAGAGGAAGCAAACCCGAGATTGATTTAAATTCTTCCGTTTCATAAATTACGCTTAGTTCAGTACGGAATTTCCGTTCATCAAAGTATGGGTAAGACTTAATTGTTTCCTGAAAGACATTTTCAGGAAAATGGAGGCTGTATTGATTAAATTTATCAGAATAAAATAGAGACGTTGCAGTTAAGTGTCCAGTAAAGCTAAACCTATCTTTGGCTTGACAAATAATACTATCACAAACTTCCTTTGCTTCTCGTGTATATTCGTTTCCATCGATCTTACGTCGTTTTGAAGTTGATGAGCCGGGCCCACTGTCACTTGTATCCGAAGTGTTCGTTATATTATTTCTGATTTGAGCTAACTGAGTTTCAAATGATAATATATATTTATTGGCCATAAGGGGATCAATTTCTCTAGTTTGAAATTTTGCATGTAATATATCTACTTGAGGCATTATCTTGTAAAATAGATTTAACCAGAAAATAAAACTCTTATTAGTAAGAAGCGTAATATAACCTGAAGCTTGATTGATAGTAGTGATATTTACAGTTTTACTTTCATTCAAAATTCTTCGCATTGTTTCTATAATTTCTACTCTGTGTTCAAACACAGTGGCGACAATTCTGGAATTAAAATTCCATCTGGTTGGGGCCGAACGAGGCAGCCGCTTTTTAACTGTTTCGTCCAATATTGCAACTCTTTGAGAACTATTTGAAAAAAAGGTACAAATTCCTTGTAAATTTGCAAAGAATATACGGACATTAGTGTTGGCAGAGGCAGCATTCAACATAACTAAATTTAACTGATGCGCGTAGCAGTGCACGTAAGCAGCGTATTTATAAGTTTGTTTAATACGTGCCTGTACCCCATTATGCGATCCGCCCATGACGGCTGCCCCATCATATGTCTGGGCAATCAATTTTCTTTCGTTATCTTTAATGTGTGTTTCTAGTTCTGCAAGAATGATTGTAGATAACGTTTTCGCGTCATGATCTGACGGCGCTAAAAAATTCCAAAATCGTTCAACAGGCTTACCTTTAGCTATATACCTAAATACCACGGCCATTTGATATTTATTTGATACGTCTGTAGTTTCGTCAACTATTACAGATAAATAATCCGCTTCTTTTATTTCTTTAGAGATTTCTTCTTGACACACACTGAACATTGTTTGTAAAACTTCATTTTGGATAGTTTTAGAAGTATACTTGAAAACAGTAGCTTTTTCTAAATGGTCTTTTAAAGCAACGTCCAATTCAGCACTAAAATTTATTAAACCACGAAAAACACCCGGGTTAGAGGACGAAATTGATTCATCGTGTCCTCTCAGCGCAAGTTCAAAAGCTCCACAAAAACGTACACAATTAATTATAATGTTCAGTAAATATCGATTGTACTTAACTTTCTCGTTGTGCAATGCTATATTTCTTCGATATGCACTATCCATCTGAGCAGCAATATTCACATTCCCAAAAAGCGATAATTGGACTACATTTTTCATATGCCTTTGTGATATACTGTGTTTTTTAATTCGATCGCTTGAATGATTTAAGTCAGTTAAACCCATTTTCGTCCATAATTCTTCACCTTCAAATAGTAAGCAAGGAAAGCAGAATAATGCATTTTTTATACTACAACCGCAAATCCACAAATGTTTATTATAAATATCCTTATTAAATAGTCTATTAAAAGTTCGCGTCTTACTGGAAATCGTTTGTTTCAGATTTAAATTCGGAACAGGTCTGCCCAACCGCTTTATTTCAATTTTTTCGGCATACGTTCTTTTATAGAACGGGTCCACTATTAAACTCTGCACTGAATTCATTATTATTTAAAAATAAAGAGCATAAACACTTTTAAACACACAAATACAACTTTTTTATTCGCTTTTATACCGTTGCACCGTAAGCAAGAAATATGTCTAATGTTTTGGTTGCACTGCTGCTGCAACACTATTGTCGTTTATGGAGATATACCCGAAAGACGTTCGACAAAGTTCGTCAGCCGTATAGGGATATATACGTTCGTGGATTGCGATGAGTTTGCAAACCAAGTGTGTTATTCTCTCATTTATTTAACGTATTCATATCCAATTAGATATACCTATTATATTTATAATAGTTCATTTATTCTGTGAGGTAGTTCAAATTTTTAATTTATAATTTAAAAAATGTAGAATGACGCTTTTTTTCATTAAATTAAATCTATTAGTTTTGGTGGTTGCGCAAACTTGCAAACCATAGCAGAAACCGCCACTGGGTTCTTACTTATTTCGTAAGTGCCGAACCATGAATAACTTTCAATACACACAATACACAAATGTTCAGATGACTGTTAACGTTGCATTTTTTAATAAAGGATTACATTACGTTTCAGTTCATACAACAGCTTATTAGTGAGTGGACACGTTTTCTTTATTTAAAATGCCTTACCGATTTTCTTCTCAAGAGTATGCGGACATGCATTTTTTTGTGTATGGCTACTGTAACAGCAGTGCACGTCAAGCAGTTATTGAATACCGACATCGGTTTCTCGATAGGCGCATTCCTCATTACAGAACATTTCTGGAAGTACACAGACAATTTCGGGAATGCGGACTGCGTGATTATCTTTTCGACCGAGGAGTAAATTTGCCAGCAGACTTAGAGGAAGAAGCAGTAGCTATTGTTACAATAGATCCAACTATCAGTGCATGTCGAATCGCTAGGCAACTAGTAGTGCCACGAACGACAGTTTGGCGAATTTTAAAACGTGAGGCCTTATATCCATATCACTATCGCAGGGGACATGGTTTGCTCGAAGCAGACCACTATGCTCGTCTATTTTATTCTATCTGGATATTAAGACAGTCACGGTTTCATTTTAATTTCTGCAGAACAGTCCTCTGGACAGATGGAATCTACGTTCACGAGAAGTGGAGTTACAAGTCTGAGAAACCTGCACAGGTGGTCATCAGAAAATCCAAAAGCTATACGCCCATCTAAATTTCAATATGAATTTTCTATTAACGTTTTGGCGGCCCTAATCGATGACTTGTTGATTGGTTCTGTCGTTCTTCCTGGAAGGTTAAATACGGACAATTACCGTCAATTTCTTATTGACGAACTGCCAAGTTTTTTAGAGGATGTCCCACTGAATGTTCGACGAGACATGTGGTTTCACATGAATTGGGCACCACCACATTTCGGAATTGCTGTCCGAAATTGGGTTAACGTCAATTATCCAAGATGGATTGATCGAGGTGGTTCTGTTGCATGGCCACCCAAATCACCCGATCTTAATCCCCTTGACTTTTATTTATGGGGGTACATGAAAAATTTAGTCTACGAGCAAGTTTCGAACACAAGAGAAGAGTTGTTGGATCGTATTCACCTGGCAGTCGAACAAATGCGACAAAACAAATATGAAATTCGGATAAGTACTTCTTCTGTTGGCTTACGGGCACAAGCCCGCATTCAACAAGAAGGTGGACATTTCGAAAATATTATTAATTGAACTTTTTTAAATAAAATCAGTTTTTATTGACTTTAGGATTACATTTTTTTTCATGATCTGACAATCACATTCATAGATCTGTAACTTTGAAACAAATAAAAATGGATATACAAGTTTTGAGTTTTTGTTACTTGAAATGAAGCTACTTTACACTCCTAAAATTTGAACATAACGAAACGAGACAGCTTGTATATACAGGTAGCTCAAAATGAGTTGACAGTGACGTCCCTTCGCAAAACTTAAAATTTTGGTAATCGCAAATCGTATTTCATTGACTCTATAACTGACTATCATAAATGAATTATATGAGCCATAAGCATTATTCAAAAGTAAATTTATTAAGTGCGAGATGTATGGGTAAATTGATTATTTTCAAATTTACATCAATTTTTGTTTATTTTAATTTTCTTGCTTTCATTTATTTGTTGTAAATATACACATTTTAAGGTAATTTATAGTTATTTCGAAGAATAGTTAATCTTTTGGTAAATATATTTACATTTACATAAATATGTATGTACCGTCTTAACTCATATACCATAGTAAACTTAATAAAAGTATAATAGATCTTCTTAACGTCTATCCATCTAATTATTTGGGTTTGATGCAAGTACATCTAGGCACCTGAGCACAGTGCTCTTTGTACCGCTCCCAATAGATCATTTAATTCCACTCTCTTAGTCTTATGTTCTCAATAAAAGCCACTGGTTATCAAGGGAAATTTGAGTACCCTTGTAGGATCCAATAGATCTATTGCGAAATGTTTCTCTCCGAGTCCCTTCAGATCCCCACACATGCATATTACATGAAGGCTAGTTTCCTCCTGTTTTTCACATCTCCTCTACTAGGGCTCGCTAACCAACCCCATACTGTACAGATGCCTTAGAGACAGTGTCCTGTAATTAAGCTGGTAATACTTTTAATTTATTTTCTATTACACGAATTAGGTTGGCTGTAACCTAGAGGAGCGTTCAGCTCCTCTAGTAGTATCTTAGTATGGTGTTGACTTTACATTAGCCTCCATTTCTTTTTGTTTCAAGAGTCTCATCAGTCTCCATTACCAAAGGAGTCTCAGTGGACTCCTCAGATTTCGAATTCTCTTCTGACTCCATCTTTTTGAGTTTATTTTATTTTACATCTCTGTTCATTCGAGTGTGGAAGAAGTATGAAGTCAATGCCCGCAGATCTTCCATTATGGGCACAAGACGTAAATTCAAGTGATGTCTGATACTCTCAGGGGAACGCTTGTGACCACATATATCCCAGTGGCTATTCATCTTTGAGCACGTTATCTTACACCGTAGCTTGGAAGAGCTGGTCTGCGATGACAGTTTTCGCTAAGGATTAGAAGGTTTTTATGCCTACCCACCCCACTTATGACTGCCACTAACCAGATTGTCCAAAAGAAATCCGACCGTCCTCTTATCCGCCACGTAGGGAGGTACCTGGTGGGTAGCTCGACCACCGTGGAAGAAATGTGCAAACCAGGATCCTCTTAACTTGTACCACAGTCTACCTCTACAGTTTTCGGCCGCATCTGTTCCTTTAATATCAATAACAAAAGAATAACACAAATTGTATTTACAAAATAAAAAAAAAATTGGAACCAAATATATTTATTTCAAAAATTTATCATACAAAAACTTAATATATTTTCACATCTTGATATGATCTTCAATAAACAAAACAGTGTTTATCAAATTATCCAACTCATTCGATACGCCCCCAAGAGGGTGATTATCATCATACACATTCATTCTAGTAAAAGAAGAAAGCATTAACGTTTTGTGAAATTATTACGACATCGATGTGATACATACTTCACTGGTACTCCGTTGGCCTTTAAACGATTATAATATTCTTTTGATTGATGTTGTGGCACTCTTAAGTCTTTCGAACCTACTTGTAGCAGAGTAGGAGCCTTCACTTTATGAGCATGTTGAATGGGCGATTGTAGACGCATAGTTTTTAATATATTTATATCTGGTTCACCAATTTGCGTATATTCACTTCCTGCTTCTACATAACACCTGAAATAATATTATTTTTGTTAATAACAGATCTGGGATGATATACTTAAGTTAACACAACATAGTATCGTTGATTGATGGAATATATACAAATGCGCAATGATTATGCACTGTAGCATAGCCAAAATTGGTTTCGACATCTAGGCGTCGCATCGTACGGATGGTTTCGAATTGATTTTAGTTTACCGCACCCACACAGCACGTATTTACCAGCGTTTGCTTCAACCACCAGACGCATGCGTTTCTGTCTAACGACTTTATCAATGACGGATTTACGAAGACAAACGACTGTAGGTACACTTCGCGGTCAAGTAGCAAATTTTGTCCTATCAGACGACACCAGATAACCTCATGACATCTGACGGACAAAACCGACCACGCCGGTGCAAAGTGTTTCTTCTCGAATAGCTAAGCTATTACAGGAAAAGAAAAAATACGCATATACGCTTGACGTGAATTTTCGCATCGATATTGAATTTGTTTTTGCTATATTACGTCACCTGGCGACGAGTTAATGAACTCACAGTAATATGCGTATTTTTTCTTTTCCTGTAATAGCTTAGCTATTCGAGAAGAAACACTTTGCACCGGCGTGGTCGGTTTTGTCCGTCAGATGTCATGAGGTTATCTGGTGTCGTCTGATAGGACAAAATTTGCTACATGACCGCGAAGTGTACCTACAGTCGTTTGTCTTCGTAAATCCGTCATTGATAAAGTCGTTAGACAGAAACGCATGCGTCTGGTGGTTGAAGCAAACGCTGGTAAATACGTGCGGTGTGTCCATGTATATACAGATACAAATTTGTTTCTATACAGATTTGTATTATTTTGTATCACTACTCCACAATTTATTAATATACAATAGTAAACCGCTAAAAACTTTTATAAATATGCAGCTATTTCATAAGACAAGAAGAAAGTAACTAAAATCAGAAAAAGAATTAGCTCTTTCTTTGTATTATAAATCACCCGGAGCTTATAAATTTATGTATTACCCGCATTACAGATCTATTGCAGAAAGCGGTACAAATTTCAATAATATTGAAGTTTTTGAAGGTAGTACTAGTAGCAGACGAAATAATATCTATTGCATATGTTACAGTCGATTTATGAAAACAAGCGGTTTATATACTGCGTAGTCCTTTTATATACTGACTAAACACCTTAGCCCGTTTATATAAAATACGTGTGTGTGATGAACGGCCTAGACAGTATATAAACAGCGACGTCTGTATATATAATGCGTACTTACTTTGAGACAGTTTATATAATATGTAACTATTTTACATTTCTAATCAGGATCGTATTACTTTTATTTTATAGGTATGATGAAATAAAATATAGTTAAGGTAAAAACAGAAACTTTAATTCTTTTAAATGCAATATTACACAACATAACATATTATTTATTATTGCAATTTAAACTATTATGGCATTTTGATGTACATAAAGTATTATTTCTTTTACATAAACATTTACTTGTTGCACACCTTGTACTTTTACAGTTACATTTTTTAAATCCTAAAAACAGAGAGTGAACTGACTGAATCTCTTCGGACAGTTTACATACTGCCTAGACCGTTTAAGTTTCTACCGTAATTTCATATATAGCGGAGCAATATTGGCGGTATATATAGTGTCCAGACGGTATATATATCGCCTGGTTTCATAAATTGACTGTAACACATACATGGCTTTCAGTGGACATTACAATCCATTCTTTTATTTTGGGATCATTTAAAGAAAATGGGATTAAAATATCTATTAACCGAATTATTAAATCAGAATCCTCTGGATTTTATAAACAACAAATAGAATAGAAAACAGAAAAACATATTTTAAACTTACCAAAGTTTATACTAGTTATAGTTAAGGTAAAGGTTAAGGTATATAAACTTTGCTAATCCTATGTCTGGATGAAAGTGTGAGAGGAAGATTGTTTTTATTATTATTTATAAGTATTTTCGAATACAATTTTATTATTTATTTTGTAAATAAAACGAAAGAGCGCAAAGAAGTCGATCGCAGATAAGACCACAGATTCACCTTTCTTTCATGTACAAGTGCAATGTCTATTATAATACAAAACATTTATTGCTGTTAGGGTCGCATTGTAAAATATCGTTTCTCTCACATATTATCGCAGTTATCCAAATAAACGCAATTTTTGCAAAAAATATCGCTTGGCGGCGCCACGAAATAGCGGTTAAAGTTAATAAACAAGAAGTGTGTGGAGGTACATTGGGGTAAGACACGCTGTAGAATATAGCGTTGCGCTTCTTTATACAGGGTGAGTAGTGAGGAATCGACCAAACTGTAGGCGTTTATTCTACAGGTGAAAGTAATGTAAAAAAACTCAAATGTTGCTATCCGATTTATAATATTGCTATCCGATTTCTTTATAATATATTTTCAAAAATACCGCCATTCATTTCAAAACATTTTTTACATCTACCAAGGGCGCTGGTTGCGTTCCTGATTGCGTCAGGTTGATGTTTGATATTGTCAGCAGCATTCATAATCCGTTGAATTAGTGCATCACGAGTGTCCACTTTTACTTGATACACTTCATTTTTTAACCAGCCCCATAAACAATAATCGAGTGGCGTGAGGTCTGGAGACCTAGGAGGCCAACCAATGTGACTACCACGTCCAATCCAACTCCCTGGAAACCTTTCAGCCAAATGTTGCCTGACTGCACGAGCGTAATGTGCAGGCGCTCCATCGTGCTGGTAGAAGATTTGGATTCTGATGTTTATGGGAACATCCTCTAGCAGTCCGTGCAGTTCATTTTCTAAAAAATGTAAATAGGTGTCTCCCGTGAGGCGATTCTCAAAAATGTAAGGACCAATTAAAAAACCATCGATCATACCATACCACACGTTTAACGAAAATTTATGTTGAAAGTTACTTTCGACTGTTGCGTGTGGATTTTCGTCTGACCATACATGCTGGTTATAACAATTATTAATACCGTCACGGGTGAATGTCGCTTCATCCGTAAACAGTATACGCGATAGAAAACGAGGATTATCATTTATCCATCGACAAAATTCCATACGTCTACGATTATCATCTCGTTGTAGGTGCTGTACTCTTTGTACATGGTACGGACGTAAGCCATGCTCGTGGAGTGTTTTTATCACCCTTGTTTGTGGAATGCCCAATTGAATACTAATTCTCCGTGAGCTGGTAGTTGCGTCTTCTTCTACTACATCCAGAATATCTTCTACTTCTTGTAATTGTTGTCGACTGCCTCGTTCAGATATTATGTTTGCACTGGGAAGCTTTCCGGTCGCGCACAATGTGTTGAATACACTAATAAATACAGTTTTATTAGGATGTCTGTGATGTGGAAACCGTTGACGATATTCATTAACAGCAGCTGTAGCATTCCCATCACAAAATCCATAAACAAACACCATATTAGCATATTCTAAATTAGAATAAGTGTGTGGCATTTTAGTTTGTTACACTATAGTCGTACAAACGTCAAGTCAATGTCACAATATCCGAACACAATGTTATAATTTACTCCAAGGTATAGGGAACATTTTTTATGATGGCAGCGCCCTCACTATATCAACGATGAACTAGAGGTAGTGACATTAGACGCATTAGGCACACAAACCACTCTACACTATTTCTCGACTGCTTTCAATGTCACTACCGTTAGTTCGGAAAACCACGAACAGGTAGCGCTTCAGCTAGGAAGACTTCCCTAAAATAAATTGCTACCGGCGTTTCACTGTTTTTACAAATATATACATAAACATGGTATACTAAATCTACATGTTTAATTACGCTATAACTCGAAAACAAATAAAAATCGGATAACAACATTTGAGTTTTTTTTACATTACTTTCACCAGCAGAATACACTCCTTGAGTTTGGTCGATTCCTCACGACTCACCCTGTATATTCCTTCAATCAACGATAGTATATTAAAAATTGTCTTTTGTAATCTCAATGAAGAATCAATCTATTTCTAGGGTTTTTAATTATACATCATTTCATCATAAGTTCTGCCAACACTACTGTTAAATGGTACTGCTGTCATACAGGTGTGGCAACATTGCCAACAAATGAATGTTATATAATATAGTTTATTTACGATTTCAGGCAAGTCATAGTTTGTACTATCAGGTGCAAAAATTGCAAAATAACAAGTTACTAACTGCCCTGTTATTGCTGCATTTAGGATATATTATGTTACCTACCCTTCGCGATGTTGTTAGAGTGTTATATTTCACGACTGTCATTATTCTAGTTGCTTTCTTAATGTTGTTTTCTGTCATTTACATTTTTAAGAACCGTAACCTAAAAAGCGTTCAACGGAAAAACATAAACTAAACTTAGCAACACTTTGTGACGCGACTATGCCGTGCCTCGTCAGTAATCGTAAATAGACTACAGTGTTATTATTAGAGTGGACCTATCCGGAGCGAAAGCAGAGGCGTGACTAACGAATTGGTTCCCGCGTGCCCCATCGCACATACGATTGCTTAGTATGTTGTTCACGGTCATCGTGTGCACACGTATAATAATAGCAGGAAAGTGTATTCTGTGTATTTAATAATGTTTAAGGAGCGTACAGTAAAAAAAACCGCTATCATCAAAGTTAGTCAATAGGTTTATTGAGAACCATCCTAGTTTATCTTACAATGGGGCAAATGTAAAATGTTTAAGTGTGCAATATATATATATAAACCATTTAACAAAATCAAATTTGCAACGCCACGTGCATAGCGCAAGACATAAAGATAGAGACACTGGTGCCGATACAAAATACGAAGTGTTCTTATTTGATTTGTGTACAATGATGGTTGTGTGTAATTTGCCGTTTACTTTGTTACGCAATGATTCGTTTATTTCATTTCTTGAAAAATATGGCAATGTAGAATTACCGAGCTGCACCCACTTACGACGTTATTTAAAATCTGTTCGCGTACATTTAGAAAATAAAATTAAGGCTGATCTGAAAAATAAAAAAGTGTGGTTGTGTGTGGATGAAACAACTGATAGCAAAAAAAGATCTGTACTTAATGTTATGGTGCGTAAAATGAAACCAAATCAATCGTCATCCTCAATTTTATTAGCTAGCAGACAAATAAAAGTATGTACTGCGCGGGTAATTTCAAAAGTGGTGTTAAGTACATTGGAAAAATTTGAGATCAAATCCTAATGTTTGTGACAGATGGTTCCGCAACCATGCTTTCTGTAGGTCGGTCTCTTAAGGAACAGTGTGGTAACTTTTTACATATTACATGTAAAATCCATGCCCTACATCTTGTAGCAGAACGGATCCGTAAATGTTACCCAAATGTAGATGCGTTAATATCGAGTACAAAGGCAGTATTCCTGAAATCTCCAAAACGTATTCGGAAATTTCACGAATTGTGTCCCCATACCCCTGAGCCACCACAGCCGATTCTGACACGATGGGGAACATGGCTACGAGCGGCATTTTACTATCATAAATATTTTGAGGATGTAAAAAAAGTGGTTTTATTATTAAATCTGAAAGATAGTGCCGCTATCGAAGAAAGTCGGAAAAAATTTCAAAATAGTCAGGTTAAAAGTGATTTACAAACTATTCACAACAATTACTTCGGAATAGTGCAAGCATTAGAAAACTTACAAAATTCTTCGCTTTGGTTACAGGAATCAGTGCTAGTTGTGCAAGATACACACGCACAGCTATGTTCGATAGAAGACGCAAGAAATGAGTGTATTTTAAGTAAGTTTGAAAGTGTTTTAGATAAAGATTTAGATTTTGCCAGACTTAGACAAATTTGTGAAGGTTCGTCTACAGATGTGTTAAGTTGTTTCAAAGATTATTTTAATTATGCAAACATCACATCACTAGATATGGAGCGATCGTTTTCTTTATACAAGCACAAATTTTCCTCACGGCGGACGCGTTTTCGAGAAATGACTTTGGAGACGCACCTTATGTTAACAATATTTCATCGCGCTTCTCCAGATTTTCAAGTCACGGGAAACGCATAAGACGGTAAGTTTTTTTTTAATCATCTAATTACATACATTTTAGATTTTATTTTTTATACGTATCATCGAGAACGTTTCATAATCTAGAAAAACCGTCTTACATTTTTTTTGTATCTAACATAATAACAGCACCGTTCGGGATAGTATATCTCTAGATATTAATAATGTTTCGCATGCGGGAACCAATTCGTTAGTCACGCCTCTGCTTTCGCTCCGAATTGGTCCACTCTACTAATGGCCATTACCGGTAATGGTCATTATAGTTGTCTGTGTGTCGAAAAGAATCACGAAACACTATTATGTGTTATTATGTGTTTACTTGCTGAATTATACCATAAAATTCTGCCACCATTAATGCTTCACTTAAAATCGGTATAATTAATTTTTAAACTATTAAAATAGCTTAAAATCAGAGAATAATTCATTTACAGAAGCAAACTATTTAAAATAAAGAGAACTGCATGCAATGTTTGCACATACTCCTCTCAATCCTTCGCTTAAATGAAAATTATGAAGTCCTTCATAACTGTAACACTATTTGCATGGGAGCAATGGGAGCGTATAAAATTTTTTTATTTTGTGACATATGAAGAAATATGAACGAAAACATAATTACAAAAGTTTAGAAAAGGGTGTTCATCGCTCAAGAAGGAAGACTATGCTTACTCCTTCAGGTGTGCAGAAGTTCTTAAAAAAGTTCAAAATTCTACATGTATTGATTTGGCGATTAATAGAGTTGCGATATTTCGTCCTAACAACAGAATCGGACTAGGCGAGTCGTTTCCGCCTTCAAACGAAATTCAAACAGGCGATGTAAAAATATAATAAGTACTAAACAGCTAATTATGTATTACGAGGTGCATTCAAGTTCTAAGGCCTCCGATTTTTTTTCTCCAGACTGGAAAGAGATAGAAGCATGTGCATTGTTTTAAAATGAGCGTGCGTTCACAGAGATGGCAGCACTGTACGGCAGATGGAATTGTAGCGGCAGCGCCGAGAATGAGAACTGTTTTAGATACTTAAAATGGCTACGTTTTCCTTGCTTGAACAGCGTGCAATCATTCGTTTTCTGAATTTGCGTGGTGTGACACCAATTGAAATTCATCGACAGTTGAAGGAGACATGTGGTGATGGAGTTATGGATGTGTCGAAAGTGCGTTCGTGGGTGTGACAGTTTAATGAAGGCAGAACATCGTGTGACAACAAACCGAAACAACCTAGGGCTCGCACAAGCCGGTCTGACGACATGATCGAGAAAGTGGAGAGACTTGTTTTGGGGGATCGCCGAATGACAGTTGAACAGATCGCCTCCAGTGTTAGCATTTCCGTGGGTTCTGTGCACACAATCCTGCATGACGACCTGAAAATGCGAAAAGTGTCCTCCAGGTGGGTGCCACGAATGCTGACGGACGACCACAAGGCTGCTCGTGTGGCATGTTGCCAAGCAATGATGACGCGCAACCAAGGCATGAATGGGACTTTCTTTTCGTCGATTGCGACAATGGATGAGACGTGGATGCCATTTTTCAATCTAGAAACAAAGCGCCAGTCAGCTCAATGGAAGCACACAGATTCACCGCCACCAAAAAAATTTCGGGTAACCGCCGGTGCTGAAAAAATGATGGTGTCCATGTTCTGGGACAGTGAGGGCGTAATCCTTACCCATTGTGTTCCAAAGGGCACTACGGTGACAGGTGCATCATACGAAAATGTTTTGAAGAACAAGTTCCTTCCTGCAGTGCAACAAAAACGTCCGGGAAAGGCTGCGCGTGTGCTGTTTCACCAAGACAACGCATCCGCACATCGGGCTAACGTTACGCAACAGTTTCTTCGTGAAAACAACTTTGAAGTGATTTCTCATGCTCCCTACTCACCTGACCTGGCTCCTAGTGACTTTTAGCTGTTTCCAACAATGAAAGACAGTGTCCGTGGCCGCACATTCACCAGCCGTGCTGCTATTGCTTCAGCGATTTGCCAGTGGTCGAAACAGACTCCTAAAGAAGCCTTCGCCGCGGCCATGGAAACATGGCGTCGACGTTGTGAAAAATGTGTACGTCTGCAGGGAGATTACGTTGAGAAGTAACACCAGTTTCATAGTTTTCGAGTGAGTAGTTAGTTAGAAAAAAAAATCGGAGGCCTTAGAACTTGAATGCACCTCGTATATACTTAATAGAGATTATATTTATATATTAAATATAGGAGAATGAAAGCATATTTAAATAATAAGGTATTTTTAATAATATAAAATATTACTAAAAATCTGGTGTGAAGAACACAAAACAAGTTTATTATTAATATTTTTGTGAACGTATCCTTCGCCGAGACGCAGATACGTATTTCATCTTTCTACAGATTCGTCAGTACGCCCCTACTGGAGAAGGATACATTCACAAAAAAAAACAACTTTACTATCTCACAGAAATGATTAAAACCGTAGAAGTACTATCCCGGCATTTCAAAATCGGACACTTAATTTGTTTGGTTTGAATATGGCTTTTTAAGAGTAGATATGTAGGTATCTATTTGCTTCTGTTTACACATCCGTCAGTGTCATATTCAAGTTTGTCAAAATATAAGGTTAATATGCCACATTTGAATATTCAAACTAAAACTCAAATAATTACGTTACTAGAAGAAGGATTGTCACTTAGAACATTAGCGAATAGATTTTGCGTCGGGAAGAATATCATTTCAGATATCAAAATTAAAAGACAGCGTTGGGATTAATAGAAAACGAGGCTCCGGTGGTATCCGTGTGTCAACTCCCGAACAGGATGAAAATCTTATTAATTTTATAAGAAACGATCTGTTCGATACAATAGTAAATGCAGTGACAGCAACACATTTCACCGGGTGTGTCCACGCAGCAAGAAAACGGCTGAGACAAATTTCAGACTTGAGAAATCGGGCGTCTGTTAAAAAAACATGTCTTAATGCGCAGAATAAAGAAGTAAGGATTGGTTTTGCGTTGGAATTTATGCCGCATAATTTTAATTTTTGGGAAAATAGCTGAAAAAGTTGTTTAGTCGTCTGATAATGGCCGAATCCGCGTTTATAGACCACCACCTAATTCACGATTTGACGAAAAGTATACTAAAAAATCACAAACGAGCGGAACATTCTCAGTAAACGTCTGGGTCTGGATTTGCGCACATGGGCCAGGTGTTTGTTGGATTATATGGGATAGATTTAATAGTAACAATTATATAGAATATTAGAAAATGTTTTTCTACCTTCGGCAGAAATTATACAAGTATCCTGAAAGAAATTTCATCTTCCAACACAACAATTGTCCAGTCCACACGGTAAGAGTCGTTTCTAAGTGGTTTAGAGAAAATAATATAGTGTTTGCCGTGGTGTTCTAGAGTCCAGATATGAACCCCATCGAGAACGTGTGGGGTTACATTGTTAAGACGATGAGCAGGAATAATTTTAGGGCAGCAAATGTCCAAGAATTATCTAACAAAATCGAGAATATTTGGAATGATCTGTCACTAGAATTTATACATAATGTCGTAACATCTATCCCTAGAGGGTTGCAAGGGGTGTTAGACAGAAATGGTGCTGAAATAAAGTATTAAAAATTAAAACCAAATAATTGTAGTTTTCTGATTAAAAAATTCTTGTCTTTCATTTATTCACTTAGTAACATAATTTTATAACAAAATGTATAACATAATTTTGCGTGAGAGGTTACAGATAAATGTCAGTATGCTGTCATCTACACAACTTAATTATACAAAAACCGAATTACAATGCTTAATTATAGCGAAAATAAATATCTAATCGTCCGGATTTTAAATGCCGCAATAGTACATTCAGCGCTGCATATTAGGAACCAGCCGAAGCAACTAGCTCTGTCTACATAACAACTGTAGAACTACCAAAGTGTTTCCACCAGATGGCACCGACGTATCTCTCGAAACTGTATTATCATGTCTTCACAACTCTTTACGGTACACCGCATACGTATATAACAGAATAATTTGAAACATACTTGAGTAGGCAAAAACCTCACCAATTTTGTATAATACACAGGTATTTTTAATAATATAAAATATTATTAAAAATCTGGTGTGAAGAACACAATACAAGTTCATTATTAATATTTTTGTTAACGTATACTTCTCGAGAGACGCAGATACGATTAATGTATGATATTCGCTCGATATTTCAGTTCATTTAGATATTTTCTTTCTGGAGTTTTTATTTCGCGTGGTATTAATTAAATACTTTTCCACTACCGGGTGTCTGAAAACGGCCCGGCAATATTCCAAGGATGAATTGCAGAGCTTATTTAGAGATGAAAAGTCCATATGTCCTAATCGTAACCGTTAACGAGTTATTGTTTATTTCATCATTTATAGGGCTAAAATTGTGGTTCTACGAAACTTATGAAATACAATTTTAAAAACATTATTTTATTTACAATAGATAATTATCTCCAATCTGCTCGATAGACAAAGCAGCACATCGCAGAAGAGATCACTGCGTTCTTAATGTGGTTGCTAAGGTATTCCTAATAATATCGGCAGCCTGCTGTTCAACGATTTCCGAAATACTAATTTACTTGCCATGATGTCATGATGATTAACAAATGATTGTTTGTAACTTGTTATTTTATTACTGTGACACTGATTAGAGGTTTGTAGTTCCGGTGATTTTAACGAAGCTATGGCAAACGGTGACAGTTCCGAATAAGGAGCCGTGACGAATCGCCGTTATTTTTCGCAACGGCTCCTAGAATGATATAACGAGCGTTCAACTAAATTTTTCGAAGTTGCCCATGGAAATTATACGTATATCTTAGATTTTTACTTAAGTTCTTAATATGAATTTTGTTGGTTATGAACTATTTGAATGACATGATAAATGTCAAAATAATAAAATTAAAATATTTAACTAAATGAGATACGTTTATTTGCAACAAACAAGTAACATTTTATAAAAATTGTTGAAAGTGGCCACCACCTTGTTCGAGACATTTCTCACTTCTCTTCTTCTGTCATCGATTTCGTTAATTCTTTCAGCAATTCTGATTTGAAGGTCTGCAAGATCAGGCATCTGTACCCGAAAAATTGAGTTCTTTAAAAAAGGCCACAGAAAAAAAAACAGAAAAAAGATCTTGGTGGAAATTCATGTTCGGTGTTTAAACTTATCAACCAATTTTGATAAATTTGCCGTATCATATTAATTGTTTCACCAGCTGTGTGCGCTCTGGCTCCGTCTTGTTGAAAGTAACCCTAATTTATTTCTTCTTCATTAAGCTGTTCAATAAATGGCATAATAATTTCTTGTAGATACCTTTCTCCTGTTAAGGTACCGTTAAAGAAAATAGGGTCAATGATTTTCCTTCGATTAGGCGCACACCATACACCAATTTTCTGTGGATGAAGTGAGGTTTCAACATAAAACTCATGTGGTTTCTCAGTATTCCACATCCTTATATTTTGTGAGTTAACATATCCATTCAGATAAAACCATGATTCATCAGAAAAATAAGTTTTATCAAGAAAGTCATTATCTAAATTATTTAAGAACCACTGACAAAATGTTGTTCTTCTAGGATAGTCAATTTCTTTTATTTCTTGATAACAGGTCATGCGATATCGAAATAAATGTAAATCTTCTTTCAAAATTGTATGACAAGTGCCAATTGATACACCCACTCGTTGAGATAATACTCGTATGGAAGTTCGTGGTGCATCATTCATAATTTGCGTTACATCGTCAACTAGCTCTTCCGTACGTTTTTTCGGCCGGCCACTGCCTTCTTTCCGTATAACACTCCCTGTTTCTCTGAAAACCTTAGTGCAACTGTGTACCGAAAACTATCAATATCAAAGACGAAGTTTGGAAACATTTCTAAATTCGTCTAAGCATTCTTCAATAAAATAGTGCCATTGTCCGTCAATCTTACGTCCGTTTCGAAAACAAGATTCAACCATGAATGATTTGTGTTGAATAGTTTTAAATCAATTTTAAGTTACAAAGCAATTTAAAAAAAGTTCCAATTAAGTATACATCAGAATAGTCTGTCAAATTGACAACTGATGCAAATGTAAATAGTACAAGTTACGACAAACATTTTTATTGTCATGGACTACTAGAGGTAAAATTTATTTGAACGCACATTATATAATACTCAATCAGAATCACGTTCCCCGTTGCCGTTCTGCATATCGCTGGCATGAACGGCGGACCAAATCCACAGGAATCGAAAAAAATAATGTGGCATGTGTTTATTACTATTCAATCAACCAGTAGTCACAATTCTATATTTATTTGTAACGCTCATCACGTTGTATGTGTACTTTATTATAGACTTTCGTTAGATCGTCAACTGGTGTGATTTTACCTAATAACTATGGCCACAAGGAATAAAAAATAATATTTGTGGAGCTTTTTTGAACAAACAACAGATCAGAGAGCCACTTGTATGTTATGCAAACATGCGGTCAGCTACAAAACTTCTATTAGTAATTTGAAACGCCATATGGCACCGTTAAACACCCGTTAGTTCAAATAACGCCAGATTTACCGACTTGTAAAATTAGAGAAGTAGAAATTAGAATTTCATAAATATATATTTTTAACTCCGACCTACCAACTACAAAAACTCAAAGTAATCACTCCAGCTCCGACCAAATAAATACTATTTGGATAGTAGACAGTTCCACAAAATCACCGTGACTTTACATTTAAAGGAACTGACAGTTCCAGTTCCGGGCGCAGAATGGTGACAAAATCACCGAACAGTGAAATCACGCTACTGATGTGTTATTTGCTTCCGGTTTGCATCCTTATTCCGATCGTAATTCACAAGTGATTCACAATGCCAATATTATTTTCAAATTAAGAATATGCAGATATTCATTATGTTTACAGTCTGTGTGATGGAAATGCTTTAGCACTACAAGAATATCGTAGATGTCCCAATAGGAGTACCTACGCGTGCAGTTTTTTTAATTCACATAGCCATAACATCATAGTTTAATCTGTAACATAAGTGACATTTGATGCATCCAAATGATTGCATTTTTTGTCCCCTTTTCTATTCTCGGTGCATTAAAAATGCACACTCGTTCTTTTGCAGTATATATGGTAGGTATGTATTAAAAATCGGTAAGCTTGTAACAAAACCTATGACGAGATGTACAACAATACATTTTTAAATAGGAACCAAAAAGTAATTAGTAAAAATTGTCCTTACCAATCGGGTATATCACTTATAACACTCATAGAGGCAATATCGATTACAGGATTTCTCGCGACGACTACTTTAAACATATCGGGTTTCTGACCGCTCAAATGCGTCACCAAAAATCCACCATGTGATCCTCCAACTAAAGCAACAGCATTTTTGTTCAACCATGGATACTTGGTGAGTGCAGTTTCGGTTGCCAAAATACAGTCGGACACGTCACTAATACCGACGCGACCGGGCAAAAAATCAACGGATTCCTGGCCTGTTCCAATAGAACCACGAAAATTAATCAATAATAAAGCGTAACCTAAAAATAAACATAGAATTACATTTAATAATAATAATAATAAAAAGAAATATATTTTTCTACCGAGTTTCAGAAACAAGGACGCTTCCAAAAACAAGTTATTTGCGAAAGCACTGTGAGGACCTCCATGTGGCCAGATTATAAGTGGAACGCTTGCTTCAGATCCAGTTTCAGGTCCAATATAGATGGCACTGAAATGTTCTATAACACATATACCGGGTGTTTTTTTATCATTACACATAGGGATAAATGTATGGTGGCATAGTAGGCAACCAGTTATACACCAGTGACATTTCTCCAATTGTCAAATATTTCAATTTTTCATTCATATTTAAATCTTAAATTAAATACTTTTGCTTGAAAAATACATAATTGATTTAAAACAGTTAATTATCCCATTGTATGAATTGTAAAACGCATTACTTCTAATGAATTACCGAACGTAAACCACGTATTGGGGCCATTTCAGTAACACGATAAAAGCAAATAACACCTCCTGGTATCTTACGAATAAGTGGTTTTATAAAATGGAAAAATTTATCTTAAAAAGCAGTAGTGGGAAATTCTTGTAGGTAATAAATATGTTACTATTTCTTTAATAATCCCATTATCTTTTGGACTGTAGAATTATCTGACAGCATCACTATTGGAATTAAAGATTGAGGAAGGGAAGACACTATCCAACAAACATTAGGAATCTGTTAAAGCAAGGCTATTTTCATATGAAGGAGTATCAGTTACTAGAGTAGTACTGTTTGAGAACCTCGGTTTAAAGACGAAGTTTTCGTTGTACTAAAATGCTACCGGGGTTACTTCTTTTCTAGATCAAGAAATGTTTTATATTATGAAGAAAGTAGATCCTGAAAATAAAGAACAAATGCCTGTAATCGAAACAGACATTAGTCCCATCAAAAGTTACTTTCATTATTTGGATTTTTGCAAGAATGAATATGAGAAAGTAAAATCAATTACAGCCGATGTAATAATAAGTATAATAGCAATACTTTGAAAGGCCAAATTCAAATCAGGACTTAAATCCTCTTTTATTTTGGAAGGTAAATTTTAAGAAAAAAGGATAAATACATTTTTTATTTGGATTTTCTTTTATGTAACAAGAATGGAGCTGAAACCCTTAAAACAATGTGCTAGGAAATACTTCTGTATTCGAGTGAGTTCAGCAGAAAGTGAGAGTGTATAGTACAGCTCGTTTAATAGAACAAAGGTGTGCAAGACGAAAACCGAAAAATCTGAATATAATATTGTTCCTAAATAAAAATATTAATAAGTAACCTAAGTATTTATTTTATAAAAATTATACCCAACCTTTTCCTATTAGCTAAAGAAATAACTCAATGGGTTTCATCTTACTATGCTTTCTAACTATTAAGGATATGAATCTTTAAGCATTCAAAGGGAAATCTCTTTAAATATATTACGGAACTGTTTGCTTTATCAGTAAAAATTATTTCATTTAAAATTTCTTCGTTTTCATTTAACAAATTAAACATATCACAAAAATTAATTCGTTTTACGTTACCTTCCTCGAAAAGCTTTCGATGGTTTGATATCTTGTATGGCTTATATTTGAATTCTTTCAGAGTTTTGAACACCGAACTGTACGATACCCCAAAATGGCCTGGCCACATCTAAAAGCGATCCTATATACCGTTCTCCTACATAACACAGGATATTCAGCTTCATGTGTTCTGTTAACTCGTGATTGGTTTTATTTTTTTTTTTATGGGAATTTAGAAAACAACCATCTTCTTTGAATCTGTTAAAAATATTTAAAATTGTCTTCGCACAAGGTATACGCCTGCTGGGATAATTAACTGTTTTAAATAAATTATATATTTTTCAATAATAGTTATTTATGATACAAGTGTGTGAAGTAAGGCTTTTATGCACGAATTGCGAAGTTTAAAGCACGAGCCGAAGGCGAGTGTTTTAATCGCAAGGAGTGCATAAAAGCCTTTCACACACGTGTGTCATACAATATTTTATCTACAACCTAGTTAAAAAAAAATTTATTCAGTCAACTTTTTCAAATTTACATTAATTGTCAAATTTGTACAGTTATTAATGTTACTAATTATTACATTTGGAATATTTTCTTTTCTTTCTTGGTGCACTACTACTTCTCTTGTAATAGTGTGTGTTTGAGATGACGATGGCTGATATCTGGAGTTTCGTAGATAAATTTTTCAATTTCTTGTAAACTGAATATTTTTGATTTTTTCGGCTTATAATTTTCTGATGTACGTTTTAAAAAGGCAATCAGTTTTGTCTATTTGCTGATATCGATGCTCTTATTTATGTTGAAAGTCGCCTTGAGCATCGAATAGTGCGACCACAAGGTCGAAGCCTTCGAACTATTGAACTTCTCCGAAAAGTAAACGATGAAGACGTTATCCGTATAGTTTCTTACGTTTTTTCTGTTACACCAATCTAAGAAATCCTTGTACGTATTCATATATAACTTTTTAGATTTAACGGGTAACAAGTTTGAAGTTATGTTATTGGCTACATGAGCGATTTCTGGAGGTGTACCTAATAATTCTTCGTGATCCGTAATAATCTCTGACATTTCTGGTAACAAGTTTGAGGTTATGTTGTTTGTGGTTTCAGTAATTTCGGCAAATTCTTCCTCATCCATAATGATCTCTCTAAATAATCAAAATGTGTGTTTAAATACCATTGAATTCGCAATAAATTAGTTGTTTCTCACCGTTAGGACTGAAAAATTGTGATTTACAGACTGCACAATAGACAAAATCACTTTTGTTTTTTTTGTTGTCGTTTGGCGTCGTTGTCAACAGAAATCATTTAATAATGATAGTCCCATTTAATTTACATTGGGTTTTTACGCATGATTTAATTCATTTACGCACGATTTATTTAATGTAGCTCTTTACACATAAAAACTTATTAAATAAATTGTTAATTACAGGATGGTCGTAGATAAAATGTATTTAATTTAAGATTTAAGTATGAATGAAAAACAGAAATATTTGACAATTGGAAAAATGTCACGGGTGTATAACTGGTTGCCAACAATGCCACCATACATTTATCCCTATTTGTAAAGCTAAATGAATAAAAATCAATGCATTATATCTATGTGTAATGATAAAAGAAAAACGCGGTATGTATATAATAATAAAAGCTAAAATCATCAAGAGTAAAATTGTTTCAAAATTTATTTTTTGTACAGATTAGGGTTAAAAATGAATATGTAACCATCGTATTAATATCGTGTAAATATGTATGGATGTTTGTGATTGTATTAATACGAAGAAGTGCATAAATGTGCGCACTTATATAAATATACCTATGGTCAGCGATTTGCTTGCCGGAAATATTCGTTGAGAGACTAGTGGGGGTATGCGCTGCGTTCAGATGTCGAACGCTGATGTGGGAGTTGATTAGATTTATTTCAGTTCTTAGTGCTCTACAGAGAGACCATCCCCACTTTTTTTCTTACGAACATTTCCGAGAATGTGCTCCTGACCATAGAGACCCTGTTTTTATTGTATATTTACATATCACTTACTAACACTATCAGCCTCTTGTACTAGACTCATATAATGATACATGTGATTTTCCAAGCCCGGTACTCGATCTTTTGGCGTGATAACATTCCATACGATTGAATCGATCTCATCAGTTTTTCCTAATTTCCCGGTTACTAGAACGTCTGATTTCAAGAAATTTCGATTATTAGCTATCACTATGTCATCGAATATGCCCAATATTATAAAGCTATCGGAAAATTCTCCCAGTTCAGTTATCGTTTTCTTTTCTTGAAATATTTTCAAAGTTATAATTAAAATTCATAAGAATAATTTGGTAATGATTTACCAATATCAACCACGTACGACTGTATAGTATTTTGTTGATTGGTAGACAATAGCAATCTACCATCGTTGGTCCAACATTTTTTAGTGAATCCGGTATTATAGAGACCGTAGAATGTTTTGTTATTGGTTGTTTTAACACTTGTTTGCACGATATCGATTACAACATCTACATCGGACTAGAATAAAATATTAAAAAAATCACACATAAATAACAAGTAAAGTTTTTATTTTATTTCATTGATTAATTGGTTTTATTTGACTTATAGCTGTATGCGACATAACAGCTTAGATGCCGTCTATATCATGTATAGTTTACATCTCAATAAACCGAACAGTATACAAATTCGTTTCATAGTTCGGAGATTCACCAATATAGGTGATATATAATTTAAAAGCGCGGAATATCAGGTAATATATCACAGTGTTGTCATATTTGAACTTTCGCATTTTATCTGTTATTACCAATTACTACAACTTATTAATGTGAACGTATAATGGCAACTTCTTTCAATGGAGACTGTGGTTAAATAAAAATTTAAAAAAGGTATATAACCCCTTACCACAATTATTAATCGTATCCTAAATACGTATTTCGACAACTAAGTTGTCATCATCAGTAGGTAAAAACTACTAATTAAAAGTCGCACATGGGGCACAGTAAAGCAAGAGAAACGCTTACGCACAACTACTATACACCGCGTCCACCAGTGTATACGGGGACGCGGTGTATAGTAGTTGTGCGTAAGCGTTTCTCTTGCTTTACTGTGCCCCATGTGCGACTTTTAATTAGTAGTTTTTACCTACTGATGATGACAACTTAGTTGTCGAAATACGTATTTAGGATACGATTAATAATTGTGGGAAGGGGTTATATACCTTTTTTTAAAAAAATATAATGGCAACGTTGTAAAACGCTTTCACAGATCCACACTGGTCGATTCTTATCGGTATAAAATATTACCAGCATAGTTGAAATCACCATGTTGACAATGAATACAGGATTGTTCTTATAATAGATTTTAGAACATTGATACGATATAATGATATTGACATGTGTGTCATGTAAATACTTAATTTTTTTTTATATGTCAAAGATGATTGAATTAACGTGCAGTGTGAGTTAATTATATACTTAATATAAGATAAGAGGTATAGCACAAACTCACGGGAGAGGAATTTGACTGATATAATATAATCCTTTTCCAACATTGGTAGTTACGAACAATTCTCTTACACGAGATGCTACCCAGAAATTCCCGGAATTTGAATGTGGCGCACGAAGGCACGGTAGTACAGCTCTATAGCGCTAGATGGTGTGAGCTACGTCTAAACTAAGTCAGTCTGTCAAACGGTACATTAAAAGGTGGTGACAAACAGTTTTTGTGTTTATATTTGTTGCATTGTGTTTGAGTTACTCTAAGACACAATATCTGATGTAAAAAAGTAATGAACGTACATCAAATTTTGCTTCAAACTTGATAAAACGGCAGCGGAAACTTAAAATGCTTAAACAAGCGTTTGGTGAGGATGCTTTAGGCCAGACGCAAACTTATGAGTGGTACAACCGTTTTAGAAATGAACGTGTGTTGGTTGATGATGATGAGCGTTCCGGTTGTCCATCTGCGGAAAACAGCGCACAAAATGTGGCAAAAGTGCGTGATGCTATCCCGAAAGACCGAAAGAGAACAATTCATGACAATTGTAACATTGTCGGCTTGTAGTACGACGTCAAGTGGCGCAACAATTCGTGGATCCTACACCATGACAATGCACCAACCCACACGTCACTTGTGCGTCAGTTTTTAGCCTCAACAAAGACGGTATCTTGCCCCTTGTGACTTCTTCCTGTTTCCGAAGTTGAAACTGGTGCTCAAGGGGCGCCGTTTTGAGACAATTGAGGAGATCTAGACCGCAGACGGTGTTGAACACGTTAACACGCAGACTTCCAGCACTTTCTAGTCATGGACAAATCGCTGGGATCGATGTATTCATGCTTAAGAAGAGTACTTTGAAGGCGATGGTAACAAATAGTGGTATGGACAATTTATTGTGTTCCTTTTTGCATTTCAGGAATTTCTGGATAGCACCTCGTATGTTGATACATACGCCAGAACAACATGTAATACACCTTTATTAAGCTCGTGACACTTTAAATATCGAATAAAGGTCACCAACGATAATCTAATTTCATCTGCTAGCCAATAAAGAAACATTGTGGTCAAATATTTATATATAATAATTCATTTCGTTAATTGTTTAATATGAGTACGGTTTCCAATCAGGGCTGGAAAGAGACCATCCAAAAAAATTAAACTTCATTAAAAGTAAATACCACTCTAAGGCACTATTAGGAGAGTTAGATGATAAGTTCTTAGCTAATCTAATTGAACATGCAAAAACGAAATTAATATTTACACTGGCTTGCTAACTGGACACTGACCCTTTTGGTAGCATCAATACAACATAGACATTATCAGTAAATCTTAGCAACAGATATCAATTACAGGAGAAAACTACCTTGCATGTAATCTACACTAATGATTAACTGAAATTACTTAGAGAGAAGCACTTCATCAAGGATCTAATGGAACAAGGAACCTTTGTGACGGATAAGTATTGATCAAACAAAAGTAGTAAGAAGCTTACTGAGAGTTACAAAGAGTATGCCTGGAATTTTTGGTTTTGAATCCCAAATATTGATGATTGAATTGGTAAGACACAACAATTTCTTTAATGTAGAAATTTATCAAATAAAAAAGTAATATAGCACTAATTATTGACAAAGTTGGCTATGAGACGATAAAGGTTTGAAACTCGTCAAGATTTTATAGATTTGTATAAAAAATATCAATCTCGAGACTCCCGGCATGTCATCTGAGCAGTGATATTATCATACCTTTCTCAAATGTGCTACGATTTTTTTTTTATAAAAGCTTGATATTAACAATGAAATTGTAATATATGAATTTTATACTTAGGTAAATCGCTAGACAACTGGACAATAATGAAAGGAATTTTGGCTACTCTCAACAGGATGGCGCCACTGCTCACACTACAATTAAATTTCTTCCTATCAAATATATTTGAATAATAACCGACTGATTAGCAGAAATAAATGTCCCGATCGATCACCAGATTTAACTCTATTAGATTTCTTCCTTTTTGGGTATTTAAAGTACACAGTATTTAAGACTCAACTACATATTGCAGTGGACTTTTCCCCGAAGAACATTTTAAAAAATAATTACTTATTATGATAAACTTGTTTACAGATTTATATTTATTGATATCTTGAAATTTGTTTACATATTTAGTAAGGTTTGTTTTATTGACCGCGCCTGTATATTTATATATTCATAATGTTTTACGTAGTTAAATTGAACAGGAAGTAGATCGACTGGAGGGATTATTTTGTATTATAGGTACTTGATGTCCGATCTTATTTTCCGGCCTCAGAGAGATATTTTGTATTGCAAGTGGAACAGTCGAGGAAATAAAAAACTTCCTTTTTTATTTCTATATTTGTATAATTTCGGTTTATTTTGGTTTTGTGCTTTGATGTGATTTAAATTTCATTATCGTTTAAATTACGAGTGTTGTTTTATCTCGTATATTTATGAATATTTGAAATCCACTTGAAATCTCTCTTATTAAGTTTTTGTGTGTACTACGTTAACGTAAGTAATTTTCCATAGTACATTTATATTAATTATTTTCTTTGTAATTCAATTGTAATTTTGCCTATATATATGTTGATTTATTGTTATATTAGCTTAAAATATAGATGATGAAGAAAATTATCATATTTTTTATGAGGGAGCTTTTGTCACGTTATTCTAGAACATTTTGAAAGTCAGGTTTTGGAGGGAGATTTTATGCTTGTGTTAGTGCGCACGAGTGAACGTTATTTACGTGTGTTTGACAATTGGTCTATTTACGTTTTTAAATTTGGGGTTAATTATTTAAATTTTGAATTTGAAAGTTTTCTAAACAATCTATTAGATTTAATTTTGCTCGCGTTTCATGAGAGTTTTTTCATTGTGTGCGTGTCTTGTATCACACAATATTTTTACTCTATGCTTTTGTATAATGACGCATTAGCCCTCCTTGCACTTTGTAAAGAGTTTTTTTTATTTTTTTTTTTAAATAAAACTATATTACAAGTGTGACTTTTATTTGACTATTTTAATTTTTCCACATTCTCGTACGAGAGAGCCCAGGATCAAGAAGTCTCAATTAAGAAGAATACCTGACTGAGTTAGTTCGGACATATTGTGGATGAACAGTGGACTACCCTTCAAGTAAACCCACTATTCATAACAATATGTTACCAGAACTACAAGATGCTATTACAAATGCTGTTAACAGTGTAGCATAAGAAATGTTTCAAAACGTCTTCAATTCTCTAAGAAGACGTATTAATATGTGTTTACACAGTGAAGGACATCAGTTTGAATAAATGTTATATTTCTAAATATGTAATGTAATATCGATCTCTATAATAAATTATTTATAATAAAGATATTTTCAATTGTTGAATATATTTCTTAAATAGTTAAAACACAAATTAAGTGAATATTAGGTTTGTTCCAACTCGCTAAGAAAACCGTACAGTGACGGTACAGTACATGCGCAATGTGAATTTCGCGTTTTCTTCAGCGCGCAGGTACTCGACCGTCACTGTACGGTTTCTTTGACGAGTTCGAGCAAACCTATTAATAAAGAATCTCGAAATTAGTCCAGATATAAAATCATAGATGTCGTGCGGACGAAATGCAATTTAGAATATAATTACAACATGATTGTGAAGCAGCACGGTCAATCTTTTTTATCTCTCTGTATATTGTTTAGGTTATGATTAGAATCGGCAAAGAGGGGCAAGTTTTAGTGCAGTGCGGAGAACAACGTGGAAGAGCCTCGCGGCCGTATCAAGGCGAGCGTTCAGTAACATTTACGTACTTGCATCATTTATGTTTGTGACTTTCATTAGTGAACATAAGCGATGGGACACAGTTCGTGAAATTCTTTTGTACGTTTTGGGGACTTTAGTAGAAACACTGCCTTCGTATGAGCTATTACTCGTGGATAACATTTGGGTATCAATTGCGCCATTTTCGAAGTATGTGTGTACTGACATGCACTTACAACGACCAGTGGAATAATACTGATCAAGTGTGCTTTGATACGGACCCTTGAGTTTCCGTGCGGCGCGCTTCTTCCCTCTACGTTGCTCTCGGCACTGCACTGGAAATTGCCCCTCTTTGCCGAGTCTAGTTATGATGCATGTGCTAAACAGATTATCTATTAAAGTTAAACATGTTTATGTATTACAAAGCAGAATTGATTAATTTCTCTAATTGTTTACTAAATGAGTTAATTTAATTTTCCTAGCTCTTTGTTTGAATTACAAACACAATTAAAATTGCAATTAGCTTCAATCTGGACTGTAAGTTTTTGAAAATGTCTCTTGGAAGAGTAAACAAAATATCGACAGAGGAAGAATCAGTGCAAAGAATGGAGCCCTAATCAGGAAACTGAGAAATACCTATTTTTAGCTTCAATGTTTTGTAATGCGACTACTTACAAGAGATGACGATACAGGACAAAATGGATTTAAAAAACACTCTGACTAAAGCCTTCATAAATAGAGTATAATTTCATGAATAATTTACTTGAAATTTATCTGAGCGTTCATTATTTCACAAAATACTAACCAAATTACTGATTAATATTAGATTAGACCGGTAGGCAAACAGCGGCATCAGTGCGTTGGGTTTACTGAAATAAAAGTGCGCATTATTTAGAAAAATGCTTTCACTTCGAATACGAGTATTCGTAAATACGTCTATAAACAACTTCACACTATGATAGCTGTTCACGTATTCATGTATTACATACAGATAGCACACGAAGCCCTGGTAAAGTGAATCGTTCGAACCTACCGCTGATCCACGCCTATATGAGCCGACCGAGAATGCCGGTCTTTACTGATTAGTTAACATAATTTATTGAACATAATAAATAAATCTATTTCTTAGAAAATGTCTTTTGTAAGCATTATCTAGAAACTCAAATAATTTTTCGAACATTGTGTTGTGACCAATCAGTTTGCTAATCTAATTTTTATTTTATATTGACTACATCATTACCAATACACTAAATAATTATTTTATTTTAAGTATATTGTCCTTTATACTCACGCTTTCACTTAAAGGCATAGCTGTCTTCACTAAAGACATACAAGCACCATGAGGCCCACCTGAACTTCTTTGAAGCCAAATTAATGAGTTACTATCAGGTGTAAATCTGGGATCTTTTACAGATTTATTTTTTAAATTAATCTCAGCTAGAATATAGTAAATCATTGCAACGATACATAAAATAATGTAGCTCAATAATTTTTAAAATAAAATTTCTATAAAAACAGAACTTACTATAATTTCCATCAAAATCAAGTTTAAAAATTGTACTAAGTCTATTAGAGCAATATATCAGTCCTAATTTTCGTGGATCTGTTTTATATGCAACCCCAACAATATAACTGCCATCTGGACTGTAAAAAGATTTTGCTGGACATACATTCTCTGGAATACCAGTGAGAACGTGAACTTCCTCTTTAACTAAGTCATACTGTACCACTACAGATTGAACTTTATTAACTAACTGTTCACCCCAATCTTCTTTGTATAAATATTCTTGTCCCTAAAATGAAACAATGTGTAATATACACAAACAAGACATTAATATATCAAAAGGAATATTGGCAAATCTTCATAGTCTAACAAAATTTAAACTAAATCAAATATTTTAAAATTTGTATTAAAAAAATATACTGTATCAATTTTTTTTATGAACAATTGGTACCTTAATTATTTCTTCTTTATTGGCATCAGGTTTAGCTTGTTTTCTTTTATAGAATGGTTCAGTCTTTGGAGGTTTTTTTTCAGCAATGTACAATAACTTTGTTTCATCTGGAGAAAATTGTAGAGTTGCAAACTCACCTAAATTGATTACATAATAAGTAAATATTCCTTTTCCAAAGTAATTATTAAGTTTACCATCAGTATAAACATCTCCATGGACATCTAATGATTTTAAATCAACTGTTGTTTTCAACTCATCTTTTGACCAAATCTCTAAAAATTGTTTAGAATCTCCTTCTCTGATTAATCCAATTAAATTTTCACTGTTTGATAAGCAAGATAATGATCTACAAGCATTTTTGTTATGAATTACAGAAATATTTACACTATGAAAAAATTAAATTACATACTGGCCTGTTATATCAACAGAAAGAATACTTTGTGCTTTTTTCCAATCTGGTGTTAACGTATGTACCCTGAGAATTTTTGTATTTTTATTTTTCTCTATGTCCCTCTGTGTCCAAATACTATTCAATATAGTTCCATTAGATGTTATTTCAGCACTTATTAGTGCTGGAATTCTTGATAATGCAATATAATTTTTAAGAATTTTATCAAGCTAAAAATAAAATGATTTAAGATATTTGGAATAAAATATTAAACTTGATTTACCAAAGCCATCTCGACAACTAGGTTAATTGTTAGAAGATATGTATTTTAAATACTTGATGTTAAATTTTATCTTAATGATAAGGTTTTGTTTACAAATGGTTTACATTTATTAAAATACATAAGATATGCTTTTAGGAATTCATTTCTTTAAAAAGAAAACACAGAGATTACAGCGACACTGAAACGTATTCTTTGCAACTACTATTTAAATCATGCTTATAATTCAAACTAAAAATACTTATTACATACTTTTCATACTTTTTTTTTACTTTTGCAACTCATTTAGAATGTTGACATTGAAAGAAGCCCAAAACAAGGACGTTACAGAATAGAGAAAGAAACAAAATTTTATTGAAATTTAAATAAGTCACGCACTAATAATTTGAGTAATTATATATTTTATAATGAATAAGGTGAACTTTCGGTTTCGTAACATTCTAGTTTTATTAAGTAATTATCATAAAAATTGGAATATTTCAACAAATGTCAAATCTTCATTGTAATGTTCACAAAACTGATTGTCATTTTTTCTAGGGATTTATGCAAAAAATTGTGTGTTGGTAGTAGTGCGGTATTGCGAACTGCGAGAAATGTCGACTTGAAGTTTCACATGTGTGTAATTTGGCAAATAATAAATTGTAATCGGACTACAATACTGTGATATCTTATCATGTGTAAACTATCTTATCAGTAAAATAAAGTGGGTAGTGATTTTTGAGTCGATTGTTGTCAATATAAACTGGTTTCTAAACGTTACACCCTCTGATTGTCTTCGAAGGTCGATATAACATTTATAAATTGATCTTATCAAAATTATTTGCAAATTTATTCATGTGTTTGGCATGATTAACGTGCGATTATGAAGTTCATAGATTTTGGATGAACAGTTGCATTTTTCAGTAAGTATTAGGTGGTTTTAAAATTTGGATAAGTGCCAACAATACACCCACAAACACCTGCTTTATAACGATAAATTTGTATTTTTATTTAAGATTGATTTGTAAACACTGCAGGAAAATTGCATATTAGATTTCATCAAATTATTAAATTTTAATAAATTTCCTATAAAATGTATTGGAATTTATGACACAAGAATGTTGTGTAATTATTTCTTATCTTTTAAATTCTTGTACTGAATCCGCATTAAAAAAAATCTTTTTATCTAATGTAAGATATTCCCATATTTAATTTTTTTTTTCTGTTCATCAATCAGTTAGCTCGTTAAGACTGTAGGTATTTTCCTAAATTTTAACAAGTGACAAAAGCTATGATTAACTCACCTTATAACCTAATACCTAGTGTTTTTCTGAATAAAAGACATCGCCTTGGGGGGTCATTAAAAATTTCTGAAATATTTCGAGTCCAGTTTACAAAATTGGTTTGATATGTCTTGCTTGCATTGTAATGCAGATCTTTCAGGCTGTGATATTTTTAGAATTATGGTCGTTTTGCTTGACACTAATTTGTTCACACAAATATCCTCTGATTTTAAAATAGTCACAATCCGTTTTTTGTTACAAAATATACCAAATTACATAATAGAAATGTTAAATGTCATTTTTGTTAAATTTATTTCTAGAAATACAATGAAAATCTGCAGCGTAAACCGGATGTGTGTATTTCCTATACATAGGAAGTATTCCTAGACCGCTAGGAATGACAAAATTTTCAAATAAAAGCTACATGAAACTTTAATTTGAAAAAAAAAAATTTTTAATTATTTTAAAGTCATGTAAATTAAAAGAAAAATATCAGATTTTTTTTTTACTACAGGTAAAACAGATCAATTTGCCACAGAATGAATTCAGTGCCCCGAAAGTTTATGTTAAGATTAGGGTATTTACATGAACTTGGTACAATTAACATATTTTTTCCTATTAAAGTGGATATTTATAAACAACCTCTAGAATTCCGATAAATGTTTATAAATAAGCTTTGAGAAAACGTATTTGAAATAAGTTGGAAAAAATAACTTCATTTATCATTAGTCAACAAATTTTCAATTTTTAAATTTTCCTTTAAAAACTACATATATACAATTTTCGTTCCTTGTATAGTTCTAACAATAGCAGTAACAACAAGTTTATTCTGACACATTAGGTTTTCGAAAAAGAATATTGAAAACTACATGAAATAATATTAATTAGGTCTGTACGTTATATGGAGCTGTATGGTATGGGTACTGTCTAAAATGTTTTTTTACATTTCTTTTATACTGTTCTTCGGCTATGTCCAATAATAATCAGCAAGCATTTCACTGTTCCACCAGTCCTGATAATGTTTTTCAATAAAAAAAATGTCTTGAAGCCTTTCGCCGTGTTCATCATTCATGACGCCGAAGTTCGGGAGAAAGAATCTAGATGCAAGTGCAAAAAATGTATTTTAAGGCTCACGTTACAGCCCAATTTACGGGAACATCTAAGAAGTTCATTAACAAGTGCGATATAATTGTCAGTTTTTCTGTTTCTTAGAAAATTGTGTCACATTTTTAAAAGCATTCCAAGCAACACGCTCCAAGTCACTTAAGGTTACTTCAAATTTTTTATCTTGTAGAAGTTTAATTTGGGGTCCTACAAAAATTCCCTCTTCCAATTTTTGCATTTGAGGTTTTGGAAAATTTTTGTTTTAGCTATTGGAATCCACGGTCACCTTTATCCATTGCTTTCACGAAATGTTTCATAAAATTTTGAGTGTAATGACTAAAGACGGCAGACTATGTGCCCCAGCAGTGGCGTTGCGTGGAGAGTTTAGCAGAATAACAGTGCGCTTACTTAAAAATAAATATGTCGAATCCCTATACAAAACGTTAAGAAAAAACATAAATAACTTACCCAACATGTTTACATTGTTGCAAAAAAATGCGGATGTGCGCGATGAAAAAACTGCACCATAATATATGTTTCTGTATTAGTCTCGGAAAGGTTCGTACGTAGCGACGTATATATATATATGTTTCTATACAGAGAAGGATTGTTCGACGTTGAGAGATGTTATATTTGCATAGTTAAAGCGCTCTTTGTATCTGTACAACGGATCTTCAGTATTGGTAAAAAGTTGCCCTAATTTTGTAAAATCTACATTTTTATCTAATACACTGTTAAATTTTTCACGGACACAATCACTTTTTTCATCTTCAAGGATATGCAGCACTAGTTTTACGTGGTCAATAATTGCTAATGAGTCCGATAAGGCAGCGCAGTGTTCTGTAAATTTTTTATTGCGTCCAGTATTGGAACGTAACTGTCGTAAATAATTTTTAAATTTGCTGCAACTTGAGGATTGTTAAATTGAACCTGGCTGAGCCGTATTGCAGCTGCTTCTTTGGCATCTAGTTGAAAAATCACTGATTTAATTTTTTCAAAATGTTTATAATAATAAAATGCTGCTTCTAACCAAGTACCCCATCGTATAAGAATTGGTTGCGGCGGCTCGGGTATATCAGGACACAGCGAATGAAATAGCCGAATCCGTTTCGGAGATTTAAGAAAAACCGCTTTCGTTTGTCCTATCAGTTGATCCACATCAGGATAAGTTGTACGTATAGTGTTTGTTACAAGGTGTAAAGCGTGAAGCAAACATGTGACATGCAGCAGGTTTGGTTGAATCGTTTTGAGTAAGTTTGCCGTGGAACACATAACCTTGGCAGCATCGGTAACTAACATTAACACTTGCTTCGGTAAAATCTCAAATTTGTGTAGTGTTTCTATTAATACATCATATATCGCTCTGGCAGTACACCCTTGCATTCGTTTACAGGTTAGTAAATAAGGAGGAGAAGGACCTTGCGGAGTCAGCGTCCGTACTAGAATGGCTAGGATGGACTGTTTTTTAATATCTGTAGTTTCGTCTATTGTTAACCACAGGAATTTTTTTTTACCGTATTTTTCGTACAATTTACAATTCTCTCACGCACTGACGGTACATAATTCCGTAGCGTACTTCTTGCTGGTAATTTCCACGTAGGATTGTATTTCTTCCAAAACTGACGAAACATTGTGTGTTCCACTTTCTGCATTGGTATATTGGTCGCAATTAACATCATTGTTAAATCACACACAAATTTATTATATGATCTGCGTCCACTATTATTCGATTTATGTTTGTCACTATTTATATGTCTTTGGCACTGACTTGCTTTCCAAGTTAATAAAGTTGTTTCACAAACTAAACATTTCACTACGGTACCGTCATATATTAAATCGGGAAACCGATGTAAAAATTTCTTTACTATGTTAGCATGCAACCGAGTCGATGCATTGTTTCTACGCACTCCCGACATTTTCAACACGATTGTGTTAACAATGTATCGCTTACAACGTCTCAACGGCAACTGAATTGATCGTCGTACGCCTCTACTCGATCCCTCCACATCACGCTACTGTTCGGGCACATAGTCTGCCGTCTTTAGTAATGACGCTAGGTGTATTTTATCAGGTTGAACTAGTGACTTATGAAATATATTCTTTTGTCCAGGAATATACTGAGCCCTGACTGGTCAATCTTTAACAATGTAGTGGGATTGACTATCCCATTCACAAAGAAAACAGCAATTCTTCGTATAGCTTAGTAGAATTGCTACAACTTTGAGATCTGCGCTGATATGTCATTTGTACATTTCGTCATAATGCCATTAATTCTGTCTAGAAGAAAAGTCATATTTTCACATGTTTCCGTTTATGCTGATGGGTAGTGAATTCTCCACATACATAAGTGAAACTGTTTGGGTTATTTATACACGTACGCGACATTATGAAGTAGAAAGACGTTCAGCTATCACAGACCGACTTACATTGAATCGAAAGAGCTGTGTGTAGCTCTTTATATACCCACATAGCCAGATATCTACCAATTCTAAATTTGATTGGTTCTGAAGCAAAATGGGTGTGGTTTAAGTGCTCTGACGTAGTAAACATGCAAGAACATGTTTAGACATGTCCACTCAGTGTTCGACAGAACAATATTTTTAGTAGTATTTTTCTTATATAAAAGTAGCTTTGAAATTTTGTAAAATTTAATGTGTCTTGAAAAATTCTGACGTGATGGAGAAAATATTAAATCAGATGCAGAATCAGTATGACAAAAGACAAACTACACGTATTGGTGTATAAGAAAACCAAACTGTGTTGACCAGTCTTAATAAAAACTTTTAAGTTTATAGTGAACTATTGAATTGCACTATGGAATTCTTTTAAAATATCCTCAATCCATTCTTATAGTGGACAGTTTCCAAATCAATAGTGTGTGGTTGAAGCGCAAATATTTGCCATAAAATTAGTTTCATCTATTACGTTTCACAAAGATTTTACTTAATAAGTTTAGAATAGCTTTATTAATTACCCTCAATAAATGTACCTAATAATTATTTATCACGTTCATAATGCTATAAGCAGTGGCGTATTCAGCATTCAGGATTTAAGCCTGGGAAGAGCCCATTTTGTGGTGATCTTAATTTAGGAGCCCGTATTTATAAAGCAACTGTAATTCTCAATAATACGCATAAGTGTAAGTCGTAGCGGAACTTTTCTTAGCAATAACTTTTCGCTACATTTTTATCAGATGCTTTGGAAATGAAAGGCCCTTAAATTCGCCACTGGCTTTGAGAAGGGTCCACCCCTTGGAAACGCCACAGACTATAAGCACTTACCGTTGCGGCCAATATTATCTGGGCAGCAGTTTTTCCCACTGTAAATGGATTTTAATTGTTACATAAAAAAAGTCGCCTGGAAAACTATACTGTTGTCATATTGATTGATGAAAACCGTCAATTATAAAAATGCCACATTTATCTTTGGCCGAGAAATTAAGGGTTGTGACGTTACTGGGAGAGGGGTGGTCGGAACGACGAGTCGCATTAATATTCCAATTACCAAAGAGTACTGTGCATAACATTAAGAGAATATAGGATGAGAGACAAACGCTTGAAAGAGGATTGGGTAGTGGTAGGCCCAGAGATTCAACGGAGGTGGATGATGGTAATTTGGTTGATTTTATTCGCGAAAATCCCTTCCAGTGTGCGGTAGACGCACAGGCTGAAACAAACTTTCCTGGGCAAACGGCAAGGCGTCGTATCAAAAATGGATCTGATCTACGTAATCGTTCTGCAGCGAAAAAACCTTTTTTAACTCCGCAAAATAAGGAACAGAGAGTAGGTTTTGCTTTGGAATACTCCTTAGAAGCGTTAAATTTCTGGCAGAATGTTGTTTTTACAGATGAGAAGGTATTTAAATCGTGTTATGACGGACACGTTAGAGTTTATAGACCTCCGAACTCTCGCTTTGATGAACGTTATACCCAAAAATCACACATAAACGGTCGTTTTTCTGTCAATGTCTGGGCCTGGATGAGCGCCCAAGGCCCCGGAGTTATAACACATATACGAGGTAGATGCAATGCAGAGGTCTATGTTGGAATATTGGAAAATATCATGCTGCCCTCAGTAAATGCAGTCTTTCCCCAAAATAATTTTATATATCAACAAGACAATTGCCCCGTTCATACAGCCAGAGTGACCTCAAACTGGATGCAGCAACAGAACATACAAGTTCTACCATGGCCTTCACGTAGCCCGGACTTGAACCCCATTGAAAATATGTGGGGTTTGATGGGAAAAAAAAATAATAGAGGTAATAATTTTCGCCCACAAAATGTAGAACAGTTATGGGAAAGAATTCAAGAAGTATGGATCGAATTAACTCCAAATTATACTGCAGAATTAGTAGCATCAATGCCCAGAAGGTTAAATAATGTTATTGAAAAAAATGGAGCTGCTACAAAATATTAATTTTTTATATCATTTGTTTATGTTTTTCGTTTCTTAAATAAACATCAAAATTTTTAATTTAATTTAAGTTCAATAATATGGTTGGTCAAAACCAAACTAATTTCAGTTTAAAGACATCCCTTTTTAAGGTAATGTAATGAGACTAATGAGTAATGAGTAATGAGTAGAGCTGAGGATGTTTGCGGTATAACCATGGTTATATCATGTAACCATAGTAAATTACTATGGTTACATGATATAACCATGGTTATACCGCAAACATCCTCAGCTCTAGTAATGAGTGTAATGACACTAATGACTAATGAACTAATGACTATTGATTATTGAGATAACCATCACATGATGGCTCATGCCCTAAGTGCGTATCCAGAGTAACGTAGATTGTAGCAAAGCCTGATTTACCAAATTTCATGAAAAAGGCATAAAATGTCAAATCACTGCCCAGATTATATTGACCGCAACCGTACATTACATTAAATGTTCAAACTTTTTAAACATTTAAAGTAAACGTTAAAATAAATTGTGTTCTATGGGATTATTGTGATTATTTTTTTGGAATCTTGGGAGTTTATGGAAGGAATTATGCCGGGGTATTACAAAGGTACCTAGCTATTTATGTATCGGAAATTAGCAACACTAAAGTTTAGACGTCATCTGAGATATCCATTGTAAAGTTTGACATCTTTGACGGTATACATACTCAGAACGTTTTGTCACACGGGCGCTATTTGTCAAAAAATGGAACTAACTCGTGAAAATAATTTACTAAGATTTTCGACGTGGATTATCTAAACAACAATGCATTGGTCCACCCTTTTGACTTTTGTCGAAGAAGGCTATCTAAAACCACTGTATATCACTGGTTCAGTGAATGCAACCGTTGCCGTAGGTCGCTCACGGACGAATTTAAAGAACACCATCCTACATTAGTTGTGCCAGAAAACATCGATGCCAGATCGTCACGAACCATTCCGTGCGATTGAGGTATCACTGGGCTCAAATATACCATGTAAAGATGAACTAAGATAAGTTCGAAACACATTTCTTTACTCAGAAGTAAAATATGCGTGACGTATACGTTGCGTATATCCATGTATAGGTATATAGATATATTTTGACTCGAAAATTTCATAATAGTCGCAGAGTGGGTTATTTATACAACAGTGTAATCAATCAACTTTTAAATGTATCATGTTATACGTAACTTCCCCTTTAATAGATCAATTGTTTGACCAGCTGTGTGGCATGCGGCACCATCTTCTTGGAACCACATATCACCGATGTCAAGTCCATCCAATTCTGGCCAAAAATAGTCTTCCAACATTTCACGATAGCGAACTCCATTGACCATAATATGGCGATCATTTTCATCGACGAAAAAATACGGTCCATTCACACCTCCGGCGTGAAATCCACACCACACGGTCACTTTTTGTGGATGCAGTGGAGTGTCTTGAAACACATGTGGCTTTGTTGCTGTCCAATAATGCATATTTTGCTTATTGACAAAGCCATTAACCCAAAAGTGAGCTTCATCGCTGCAGATGATTAATCGATGAAATTCAGGATTTTCTTCAAACATTTGCAGAGGCTAATCGGCTTTCGTTTCGTCGCTTCAAATAAACAAGAGGCTTCTCTTCTTGAGTTTATTTGATCTTATAAGGGTGTAAGCAAAGACCTTTACGCAAAATTTGCTACAATGTGGAGAAATTCCCAATTCCTGTGAACGGCGTGGAATCGACTGATTTGGCTCATTTTGAATTGAAGCATTTAGGGCTGCGATATTTTTGGTACTTCGACCGGTGCTTGTCTCACTGGCACAGAAACATTCAATAATGAATATGTTGACTCGAATTTATCCACTATAGTACGCATGGGACGATTAGTATGACCAAAAATTGCAGAAAATTGCATTTAAGCGCTCTTAAAGTCGTGACCACAGACTCAGAATTTCGGTAGCAATTTTTAAAAATTTTCAAACGTTGCTCGTTCGTGACCTGCACCATGATAAAAATATAAACCTTGAATGACGTTTTGACATTGACAGATCATAAAAAAAATTTAAGAGTGTGTTTGTATTTAAATACAAAATTGTTACGTCCCTATTGAAAAACCCAATACAATAAAGTGACGTGTTCAAAAATTTTCCTCATTAGAGACGGCCATTCTCATCCAAAATTATACGTTTGTGACAGATTACGTGCACTGTCACCAACCATTATCAAAAAGCATGGCCGTCTCTAATGACAGTTTTTGAAGGCACGTTATAATATCTACCATTTGTTAGGACTGTTTGTTGTGTTTCGTTGTTTATAAAAGAAATATATCTAAAAAAGGCTAATTTTTAGACATCATACACATTAAAGTGAAACTGCATTATCTGTTTCAAGTGTTTATGGTTTTTTTATTCAAATAATTTGCATATTTTTGCATTTACGAGTATTAACACTGCGTGTTATAACAAAGATAAATTTTGTTTTAAAGTGATCTGTTGCAGTATATTTTAGATTATGATATTATTAGATTATTACGTATGTTGTTTGGATTTATGTTCTTGTAAATTGTATTTTGACTCAATATTGGCGGTTGTTATTGTTTTGCTTTTGTGACGTTTATGTCGACTTTAGGTGTGGTGTAAACTTGTCTTCGCTTTGCCATGGACGGTGGTGGAGGCAGGAGAAGGATAGTCAGCAAATCTTCGGCAGAAGATCAAGCTTTAGATCAAATCGCTAAAGAGGTAAGTGCCCGTCTTTTGTTCTATATTTTATTAAATTTCAAATATTGGAAATAGTGAACGTAAAAAATATGGTATCGTTTGTTTAAACATTCTATTCTGAAGAGATGTGAATTATAGAGCATGTTTATTTATTTAAGTTACAGTAGCTAGCCAAAATATTAGGAACAAGGTTGAATTTGATTGTTTATTGAAAATATTTAAACAACTAATGAATTTATTTGAATTTTATTTAATTATTGTTAACAGGAATACACAGGAACATTATAAAAAACATTTAATGAATTCTATCCTGACTTGCAAGATTTAATCATTTCTTTAAATTTTTTTTCTATATTTACGCTTCTTCAGTATTTTTAAAAAATTCAGCTTTATTAGTATTTGGTTTTGCATAAGCTATTCTTTTTCATTAATTCCATACTGTTTCTTTTGGATTAAGTCAAATTTCCGGGCTAAAGCAAAATCCAAAATCCACAAAATTTAAAGTTTATAATTATAGATTATAGTTCGAGATTTTTCTGGGAAAACTCCATTTTTCTACTTTACGCTTCTATCAATTGTTCTGGCCACTTTAATCAATTGTTTGTGTTGTGTCTTTAACCTGTTTATATCCTAGATCTTCATTTTCTCTTTAGTTTTTATAGTCTCTTCCAGAATTGCCCTCAGCATTTTCTTCTTTATAACTTGTAATTTTGTTGTGGTTGTTTTGATCAGAATTAGATTTTTTGCCCAAACGTCAAGATCGGTAAATGTACTGGTCAAAACCTTTTTGTTTTATTCTAATGGCCAAATTACTTTAGTGGTTCCTTTAACTTTCTAATACGCAGTTTAGGGAATTTACCTTTGCAACTCGATGGTTTAGTTGTCCGTCGATCCTATTGTCGTGTCTTAGATACACACATTTATACGGTGTTTCTGCGTCCTTTTCGGCAATCGTTATGCTGTTGTTAGGAATTAGGTTTGTTATTTGATTTGTTTAGGTCTACTCTTCTTGCTACTGTCACCTTAGCATATCTTTAACTATCCTAGATCGTCGGCGACGTCATCGCCGAATCGGAGATTATTCAGGTATTCACTATCAACTTTAACTTACTTCTTTTTCAATTTTAGAGATTTAAAGGCGTATTCTTACAGAGCATTGAAGAGTTTTGGTGACATCGTGTTATCCTACCTTATACTTATTTTTTACTTAATATACAGTCTAACCATCGTTATTATCGACTATTACTTGGCAGCATTTTCCATACTCACAATAAGATTTTCTGAATAATCTCTGTTATGAAACCCCCAATTAATTTAGTCTGTTATGATACTTGAAAACGATGGTTTTTCTCTAAGCTTCATTTTCATGGAAGCCCGATTTCGATCTTTCAAAATATGCACAGATGACACTGGTGTTTTGGTTCTTTATTGTGGAGCATTCAATTTGATGTTTCTTTAGCAAACACCTACAATAAACTCCAAAAGAAAAACAAGAAATATTGTGGCCTCGCATATAAAGCAACCACATACGTGGATTTTTAAGGGTGTTTAATAGTTCTTTCAAATGCTGATTAGTCCTGTGTCACTTATACCTTTCTTTCAAAAATCTACACAGAAAACGAGTCTTCATCGGTAAACACGACGTTTTCCCAATATCGATTGCCCTTTTCTTGTACTCATAGATACTGATGCTCAATGTGTTTTTGAGTGAGAGGTACTTTACAACCTAGTTCTTTTATGTTTAAACGTGTTCTAAGCATCGTCTAATTGTTTTTATCTATATATACTCTGGGAAGGAATTTGTTTCGACGCCCGTACAGAGTTGTTGAAAACATCATGGTTGACCATGTAATGCCATTTGTTCCATTTATAGGATCTAATTTTGTATTCATCCAAGATAATGCTCGTCCGTGCGTAAACTAGACAAGTTGTTGACTACTTAAATTATGTCGATATTCCGTTTGTTAAGCGACCATCTAATACGAGGGATAAGCCGAATTTATTGAGAAAAAGAAAATCCAGTAGCGACCATCTAATTCTAATACAATAATTTATTGAGAATAAGAGAATCTAGCAGACTGAAAAACAATCATACTGTGTTTATTTAGAGCAGAGGCTCCCAAACTTTTTTTTCTCATAGGCCACTGTGAAAGTTTTGCTGGTTCCGGTGGACCCCCTGCAGCTACATTTCTACCATATTCCCAAAACTCGACAAAAAATGTGAAGATTAGATCTAACTATGGAAATTTGCGTTGCGGCTGAGTTATTGGTTAATTAATTAATTGATTGTGCTGTGAGTGGATGTCAAAAAAGTAAAGTTAGCCAATCAAAAAAGTGATTCCATCCAACTTTACTCCTTTGACATCTACTCACAGCACAAGAAACCAATCAATTCTCACATATTTTATTTAGAAAACTCCCCATTCGGAGTGGTAAAAATAAAAAGAAAAATAGTATATTTCCTTGTGTTGTATTTATTCAAATATGTAATTATTACGCTATTAATTATTATTGTTATCATATTACATTGTAACGTTTATCCGTGGCATTCGTATTTATATTGGTGAAGAATCAAACAAGTTCATGCAAGATTGCAAGCACACACCACAAGTCGTACTTCGTCCCTTTGCACGTCTGAACAAGCATTACGGACGGCGGCAGCGGCAGCGCTTTGCAAGTCTCGACACGTTGTACTGAATATGGAATATGCAAGTTTTTACAAGTAACAGTCGCTGAGCTTCTTAAAATATTATCTGCCTACATTGATAGGTGAACTCAAGCCAACATTTTAGTTCTTCACTATCGAAACCAGATAAATTTTCGTGGACCCCCGCTTACGAATTGTGAACCCCCATTTTTTTGTATCGCCAACGTAGACCCTCGTCGAGTCTCCCGACCCCTGGGGGTCCACCTGGACCACTTTGGGAATCATTGATTTAGAGCAACTATTTATCTGTCATTTGACGTTTTGTTGTTTAAGTTACGTTCGTTATAACTCAGCTACTTATTTTTTTAAAAGAAAAAGAAAATGGAATTAACCCGAGATCATTTTCGAATCATAATTTATTATGATTTTAAAAGAGGCTTAAGCGTTTATGAGTGCAAAGAGAGTTTGGATTCAGCTTTTAGTGAACAAGCACCTTCCTTGTCTAGAATTTACCGATGGTATAAGGAATTTGAACGCGAAAGGAATTCCGTTCAGCATCAAAAAGGAGCATGGCGTCCTCTTACGGCTATTACCGACAAAAACAATGCTACTGTTAAAAAAATAATTGAAGAGGACAATAAAGCCAGTTATGCGGTAATAGAGCGTTAACTCCAGATTAGATCCTCATCTGTTAAAACAATCACACACGATCACCTGCATTTAAAAAAAGTGGTAAGTAGTTTTGTGTCGCATCACCTTTCTGCCTCCAAAAAGCAGAGTGTGTAAGAATTTGCCATGAAACTTTAAATTTCTTAAAATAATGGCGAGCACCAATTTTTTTTCCAAAATAGTGACAGGTGACGAAACTTATATACCCTTTTTCGACCTTCCTACCCGCCAAGAGAGTCGTGTATGGATTCACGAAGATGACGAAACTTCTACAATGACTAAAAAGCAGCGAGCTATGAAAAAGGTTATGTATGCAGTATTCTACGGGCTTAGTAAATACAATTAAGCTAGATGAACAAAAGACAGTTACAGCTAAGTGGTACACTGAAAAATGTTTGCCTGAAGTATGAGTAGAGTTTTAGACAAGAGAATTATGCTCCACCATGATAATGCATCGTCCCATACTATAAAGTTTTAACTCTCCAGTTTTTGTCTGTAAAACATATAAAAGTAATAGAACATCCGACTTATTCACTTGATTTAGCAATGTGTGGCTTTTGGCTATTTTTTGGGCTTAATCGCAATTTGCGGGATAAAAGGTTTTCGTCTGAAGAAGAGATTAGTACCGCAGGTCACGGTTATTTTGAAGGTATTCCGAAAGAAGATTGATTGGGAGTTTTTAAACAGCGGAAAGAAAGAATGGTCAAGTGTATCATTGCTGAAAGGAATTACTTTGAGCACATTTAAAACAAAATCCTAGAAAATATTAACCGTGTTTTTATTCCCAATAGTTTCAGCTTGTCCGTCGTAGTTCAGACATTAATCCGATTGAGCACATATTGGATTTTCTTAAACAAAAGGTCCGTAACCGTACGCTTTCACCTATCAACCACAATCAACTATAGATCGTTCCAACCTCCGTATTCAGTATACGTCTTATGGGAATTTGTTTCATGGTTGCCAAATCATCCAATCAGCTGTACATTATCATTTCCGGTTAATTATTTGACATTTCACGCGGTCAATTCATAACCTTTATTTACGTTTTTTGACGTTGAAGGTGCAAAATTATTGAGATTCATATGACATTTTGCTTATTATTTTATTAAAGTAACTAAATTTTAACAGAGTGCATAGCGAATTCGCTGCACGTAAAATTATAGGAAAGAATACTACAAGGAAAATGGCTGTATTTCAATATTTATTAACAATACTACACACATTTCTAAACAAATATACATATGAACGATATCTATGCAACGTACAGTGAATATTTACTTCGATATTGGGGTGTTATGCAATTTATTAAATTAAAAACGATGATGATCCTTTAACAAATAATAGTTTCCACTTTTGTAACAAAAAGAACTGGAATCATACAAATACGTATATAATACAATAATATTTAAGAAAGGAATAGCAATTACACACACATATCTATGTCTCATGTTAATTTTTTAGTCAGTCGAGGAATCACTTTGATCTTCAGATAATTCTTCAATGTCGTCTTGCAAATTATCCACTATCCAAGGATTTCAATATTTTTTACATGTTTGATGTAGTTTTGCCAATTATTAGCTGTTACAGTGCTATACGCTCTTCGAATTAATTGCTCCATATCTTTTACCTTAAATGTGGTATTGTTCATTCTTACGTAGTTTTTAAGTTGTGCCCATACCATTTCAATGGGATTTAACTCGCAATGGTAAGGTGGTAATCAAAGAACTTCATGAACTTTTTCTTTTGCAAATTCGTCAATCCTACTTTTATCATATTGCGGTTTAATTTGTGACACGCAATACAGTAAGTCCCTTTTTAGCATATCGTTACTGAGTTGTATTTGTTTTTCACTGAGCCAATCAATGATATCGTTTTTCCTCCATGCTGTTGTTGGAATTTTTTCCAATTTTCTGCAGTGATAGGAAGCATTATCAAGAACAATGACTGACTTCTGTGGTATATTTGGGAGTCATTTATTTATAAACCAATCCTCATATGTTTCTGAATCCTTCTCATGATGAACGTCGACAGTGTTTTTCTTGCAAAGAAATGTATATTTAGCACCAGGAACAAACCCATTATCACCACCAGCATGAACTAATGCAAAACAAGGTTCAAGCCCGTTTGGTGATTTCAAACCAGTGCTTAGTTCTTGAATAAAAGCTTGTCGACTATTTTGAATAGTAGTATCTGTCCAAGTTTTATTTACCGCATGCCCTGTATTCACCCATGACTCGTCAGTGTATATAATAGTTCGACCTGAAATAATATAGAGTTACAGCCATGTCAAATAGCAAGAAGTAAATTGTACCTTCTTTGTGCCTCCACCTAATAATCTCATCTCGTTCAATGAGTATACTTTTTCGTCCTACTTTTTTAAATTCGAAACCCATATCATGTAACAATCTATGTAAAGTTGTTCGACTGAAGTTAGAAAGTTCATCATCAGCATTGACACCAGCAAGAATTGTATTTAATGTAGGTGGCATATTATGTATAAAAAAGCCATGCACTTTACGTCGAATAGCTGCTTGCGTGTTCTCATCATATGTATGTAGTCGATCATTGTTGTATGCCTTTCCTTTTATTAGGTTTTTTTGGACTTGATAATAAACTAGTTCGTTGCTCCTGTTTTATATGATATATTGCACGGTCTGAGATACCCAAAGCTTTACTTGCTTCTTGAACGGCAGCACTCACATTCATTGATTTATTGAAATACATAATTGAAAACATTTGCAATCATACACTTCTCCTTACGGCTAAATTTGTCTCCTTTGCGCCGTTTTCTTCCTACATGCTCCATTAATGCAGTGAAAACTGTAATTACATTTATATTATGTTATAATGTTTATAAAAATCAATAAAAATACCCATATTACCCTGTGCACGCTTGAAAAAGATAGAAGTGTTCAATTTGTACAACTATATAAACAAATTAACAATTTAACGAAATATGTTAAAAGTAGGACGATGACGGTTGACAGTTGATATTAATAGACAGATAGATACTGTTGTCGATGTCGACAGCATATGTCAATAAGTTGCAACATAGCAACCGTAAGTGAAGATAGCGTTAATGACAGCAACTAAGGATAGTAAGAGATAAAAGTTGCTATGTATTATATCCCATACTTAATACGGAGGTTGGAACGATCTATAGTGGCACCCATACTTAGAAGAAGAATGGGAGAATATTTCTCAAGTAGTTTTTTAACCTATAGCATGCTAAAACAAGTAAATGCAGTAATTTGGAGTAGCGAAGGACATACTCGATATTGTGGTTGCATTGGAGCTACTAATTTGGCTTCTTAAGATTAATTTAATTTGATTTTAATTTCTATGTTTTATGAGTTTTCGATACCAAAAAGTTTTTCCAATTAAAAATTAGTTAAAATAAGAATATCTTTGCTAGTTTATTTTTAAAATGCCTCATTTCATTCTTTACATTACATGTGAGATTTATTATGCTTAATCTAAGTATCATTAATCTAATCATTTGAATTTAAGTGGTGCCTTAATTTTGTCCAGGAATTTATGTATACTTCAGTGGAATAAAAATTGTTTTTTCCGATCTACTTAGAGCCATATTAGTGAATATTTTTTTAGACTGGCAACAAGTAATGCGAACTACATACTATATCTTTTTATTGTTGTTTAATGTGTGTGTATTACGTATTTAACTGTACATTACATTGCAGGTGTTTAGGTATTTTCTTAATTTATAAATAACTGTGATATCACATGTGAATGCTGCACCCAGCGGTTAATTGACCTGTGTCGGTTTGACCTCTCGTACACTTGAATTTATTGATCGCAGACATTTCGCAAACGCCAAAGATCGTATATTAGGTATTATTTCGTCTTGGAGACGATACAATTTTCTCAGTTTGGTTTTTATTGTTAAACTATTATGTCCTAAGTTAATCTTTTAACAACTGCTTTTAATGTTTTTATTATTTTTCCAAGTTTAACACATACAAAGTGCATTCACAAAACAACTACTGTCTTGGCTGTCAAGCAAAAATAATCTGGTAAACACGTTATTTTTATGGAATTGGTGATATTGTTTTTTAGTATACTAAGCACAATTTCTTTTTTTTTCCTATACATTAAAAGAAGCTATTTATGAAGATAATCGTTTTTGCATTGCTTTTCTGGCATCACAAATATCGTAACATTCTTGTTTTTTTAGTTGTCGGCAAAAACGAGGATACATTTAAAGTCATTTTATTTACGAGGGATAGTTAGATAATAATTTTCTCTAGTTCTCCACCTGCAAAGTTTAGTCCTAGAGAATTAAAAACCGAAAGTTTACACCATGCTCCACATAGTCAGTCCCACATTACGAACCTCAATAAAACATAATCGTAAGTTGCGTGTATTGCTAACGAAGCGGTTTACGGAGATGCAGCAGTGCTCAGGATCAAATTTTCACATTGAAGGAAATTATCGAGAAAACGCGGCTCAAAAGGGAAACATGGGGACATGGTTCGCTTTTATAAACTTCGACAAAGAGTATCGAATATACGAGGTGTGGCTATAAAATAACGAGAGTGATGCTACAAAACTTCTATTTTAAATTTCTATCATGCAATGACGTCACCCGCCATACGTGACAATACGTTCGAAATCCGCCCAGAAAAACACCAGACAGAGTCTGTAATGTTCTAGACGCGCCTGCAGGACCTATATATATATATAGGTCCTGCTTATATATAGGTATACCGCTCGGAAGGGATTATGATTCATTCAACGAGTAATTGCTGTTGAGTTGATATTGTGATATAAATGTAAAATAAATACTGTTATTATTAGTTATTAAATGTATTTAGTGTATTTTATTATTAATATATTGTGTTTTAAATTACCATTTTATTTAAAAGAAGCCAGAAAGACAAGTATATTTAATTATTATTTCCTTCAATATACACCCCTCTTCTATACCTACACCGCTCCAGTCGAATTTTCCATTGTACAAAACAGTGCTGAAAGTCTTTTTCTTCTGTGAGCTCGTTCATGAAGCGTGCCGCTTTTTCTTTCACAGCTTCAAAGATCTGAAGTCTTTGTCCTTGCCATGGTGCTAGGTCAGGCGAATAAGGTGGATTATCTAACATTGGGATGTTTTTCTTTGCTAGAAACGCCTTGACAGACAATGCAGTGCGTGTCAGTGCGTTGTCTTAATGAAAAACCCATGACTTTTTTCCACAATTGTTTTTCTGATTTTCTCAGCTGAGCAAGAACCTGAAAGTGGTAATGCTGATTAACAGTTCGACCTTCACGAACCCAGTTAAAGGTACGCAATCTCATGGATATCGAAAAAAACATTAATAGCTTTGGCTTTTGATCTGCTCATTCGCGCTTTTTTAGTTCTCAGCGAAGTTGGGCTCTTCCAATGCATTAGTTTCTGGCTCATAGGTGAAAAACCAAGAGTCATCACCTGTTATCACTCTTTCCACGAAGTTTGGGTCATTTTCAATGCAACCTGAAGTGTCAGTACATATATTTTCACGATCTTCTTTATGTTCGAATAGTTAACTAATTGTCAGATCGGATCAGATTACCGATTTTTTCAATATTTTCGCCGGGCCTGCGACATCTTCAACGTCTTCTTGCCCATTTTGGCCTCAGTCTCAATAGCAGTTTTCAGATTTTCATCAGAATTTCACGCCAACTTGTTGTTCTACTAAAACACTTATCATTTTTCCGGCAAAACAAAAAAAGGACTTTTACAAACATAGGCCACGGCCAGAATATTATGTCTACACACACGAAAGGGGCGGCAATCGAAAGGGAAGGGTTCACGCTACACAGCGGTCGTACAACTTTGGCGCACGAGTCATTCGTCTGTAGTAGCATCTGCTTCGTTTTATTATAGCCGCATCTCGAATTGTATCGACGAGGTGTGAATCCTAAATTAAATAGTGTGATTCAAAGCTTGCATCGAAATACTACCAACGCTGGAATTGCATACAATAGCTTCCACTCCTGCTGTGGTAGTGAAACGCTCTTCGTCAAGTGTCTTATTCAGAATAGGAGAAAAATAGAAATCACTGGATGCCATACCACTAGGATTTCACGTTGTCATCGAAGAGGATTACACCTCTAACGTTAAAAGCCTTCTTTTATTCACGATTTTACAACACATTTATCCGATCAGACGCACGCTGCTTAACTCTTCTTTCTTCAACATAGTAATACGCATGCCCCATCTGTAAAATAAAAGTTATTCGCTACAAAATTAAAAGAGGAGTAATGCCAGTATAACCACATCCTATAGCCTATCTAAAATGTTTATGCTTTCTTGAAAAAATAATATGAAAAGCTTATTTTCTTATTATTTTACGTATCAAAATATTTCGATATTCACGTACTAAAATAAATCTGTTCTTCTAATTTATATGCATTTAATTAAAATGGAAGCACTAGCACAACACCAGCAAAACTGGTACTGTGCTAATGTTTCCATTTTATTTACGATCTTTTCACTGATTGCATCAATTTCTTCAATTCTAATCGTTGGCTGTAGGCTTTCGCGTCAGTTTTCCACTGAAGAATCTTTTTTCATGTTAAACTATTCAACAAATTTTTCAGAATCACGTGATTATCACCTGCTTGATTATCGAACATTGTTCTTTAAGGAAACATATGTACAGCATGGGCTTGGTTAGCGAGCCCTGGTGTGGGAAATGTAAAGAGCAAGAGGAAACGAGCCTTCCGGTAATACGTACTTGTGGAGAACGGAAAGAACCCAGATAGAAACATTTCGGAAAGGATGTATTGAATCCTACGAGGATACTCAAATTTCTCTTGACGAGAATAGTGGCTTTTATCGAGGACGCAAGACTAACATATTGGTACTGAGATATCTATTGGGGAAGGTACAAAGAGCATTGTGCTCAAATGCCTAGACTTACTCTAAAGAATTAAAATTTCTTCAGAAAGCTTTTCGGAAAAGACCGGTAGAAGGATTTTTCATTTCCTCAAATGGAATATGCCCATATTAATTTAGTCGTCTAATCGCTAATGTTGTCCTTATAGGTTCTTGCTTGATTCTTATTTATCTACCTTTGTTTTCCCGGTTATTTATCTAAGAAAAATTTCTTTGCGTTTGCTTAGGAATCGTGTTCTTTGACCAGTACTCATTATTCGCAAGGATATAATTCCCTTATATTTCTTCGTCGGAATTGTTTTGTTTATGCCATGTTAGAGATGTTTGTGGTCTTTTGTCTGCGTTTTGAAGACGAAGAAGACATTTCTGTGCCCAAATTTCCATCCTTCGTTGTCATACTTCATAAGTTTGTATGCACTGATACAGTTTCCAGTAACAGTACAATTTTTGTAGAATTCAATTTATCTATTATAAATTTTATCGTTTCAAAATTATTTTTGCTATACAAAATTAACCAAAAATAAAAGAGGTAATGCAATGAGGACAATTCGAACCAAAAGAAGGGATGAATTAGAAGTACCAAATGCGTGTCTTTTCTGGTACTTGTTTCAACATATGGAAAAGCGCCATCTAGTAGAGGCAAAATTATATATGATATATACTGACTTTCAAAAAAACTCCCAGTGGGAGTTGATCAAACTTAAGATATGATTACATTTTCAAAGTAATATATTAAAAAATAATAATGTTATTTAATAATGAGTGAGTCCGCCGTGATTCGATAACTCTTCAAGGCATTCTTGAAATTAAACGATTTATGGTATCTTGGGGAATGTCATCCCAGAATTCTTGAATTCGGTGACGAAAATCAAGTAGGTTATTTGGTGGTTGGAGTAAATTACCCAGTCGAGTACCAATCATATCCCACACATGTTCGATTAGTGATCAGACTGGGTAGTGAGAAGGCCATAGTAGCAGGGTCACGTTATTTTGTTGTAAGACCCTTGTAGTAATTCTTGCTGTATGTGGACGTCGGTACGTTTATTATGTAATCATTTGCATTCAAATTTCTGTGAACAAAAACTAGAGGTGACCTGCTACCGTATGTACCCCATACCATCATCCCTGGTGTAAGGGCCGTATGCAGTTCCACAGCAAATTCTAAAATTCTGCGTTCTGGAAATCGTCTTACTCTTCTGCGACCATCGTGGACCCATAGACAGAATCAGGACTCGTCAGAAAATACAACACGATTCCATTCACCATTCCAATTTGATCTGGCGTTACAGCACTCAATCTGAGCAGCACGATATCGAGGGAGTGGGAGATATAAAAATGGTCTATACGAACGCATCCCAAAAACCCATATTCTGCGTTATATCGTTGCGATAGAGACTCTTTGTTGTAAAACTACCAACCAATCATCTCCAATCGACTGGGTTGTGGGGAAACTGTTTTGTAAAGCCGCAATCCTCAAATGACGATCTTCCCGTGCTGTAATTTCTCGAGGTCGTCCGGATTCATGACGACGGTTATGAATTCCTTCTTCAGACCACCTGGGCCAACACTGTAACACTGTTGACACACTGCGTCCCATACGGTTGGAAATTTGTCTATTTGAAAAATCGGCTTCCTGCATACTAACAATGCGCCCCCTTTCAATTCACTTAAACGATTGGAAATGTTCCGTAAACAGCGCCCAGGCATAATGACTTAATGACCTAATAAATTGAGAACAAATCGCTACGAAATAAAAAAATTTTTGATAAAACAAAATAAAAAAAATGTACGGTTGGGATCGTAATTTAAGGGACACTTATTTTTGTACATTGTAAAGTCTACTTCATGATAAAATGATATTTGCCAATTTATGAAATGTCACCAACGGCAGTTTGTATTTGAAATCAGACTTACAATGTCAAAACATGACGAATTTATGTGTTAAGACTTGTCCCTTATTTTTCGATGGTAATAGTACACCTTCTACATTTTATTGTCCATATTGCCCATCATTTCTTGTTAGAGACAGAATCGAGTCGTATAAAAAATTTCATTGCAATTGGTCGACTCTTTCTGGATGTTCGGATTTTTTTGAAAAGCAGTATATGATATCCATTAGTTAACTTTTATTTTACTGACACGCCCGTTTCAATTTACTGACAATAATATCCAGTAAAAAAAATTAATAAAAGAAATATACCTAAAGCATCGGCATATTTATATGTTTTTTTTATCTTTCTAGCTTTAACATGGACTCAAATTATCTACCATTTATACACTCGTTGCTTCCTGTTCTCGGGTTCTTTGTTTCTACCTGGGTAGGATATGTGGTGTTAAAGTTTTTTTTGCTTACATTTTGTGCACTAGAACATGCTTTATACAATGCCTGATCAGTGATATATCTAAAAGAAATATTTAAATATAGTTGGAGAAACACATACGTATTGCATATTTTTTGACATTTTGCGCTGTAATCCATAGCCTCCGATAATATGCAAACGAATCAAGATCTGCATATTGTAGTCACGAGACAGCAATATGTAAGCTAAAATTTCAAAGTTCATTTGTATACATTTTAAATTACACTTATGCAAACGTTAACTGTAATAACTTCTTTTTAAATATGGCAAAGAGAGAAATGATAAATACAGGATTTTTTTATCGCTTGATCTTGTTCCGAATAGGTGTAGACTGTGGCTTGAAATCTGAAACAGACAGAAACAAGAAGAATCCCTAACCACAATATACAGGGTTAGTTAAAAGTATGGAGACGGCGATTTATTGTGTGTTAATATTCATTTTAGAGATTTATGTATAATATAAAAGTATGTTAGGATATTTTGATCTACATTTGAGATTATTTGAATTTTTTTTTTCTTCAATTGTTTTTTAGTTACGCCTGTCCGGGCATTTTTTTTAAATGGGAACTAGTAAATTTTACTCTACCATTAGATAGAGAATTTTTTTCTGTTTACAAAAATATTTTTGTTTTTTTAAAATTCATTTTAATAACTTTTTTACAAGAAAAATAAATCAAATTAATAACAAAGTAAATTAAAGTAAGTGTTCAAAGTGTCGTCCATTAGTAATTTGACAATGACCCAATCGATTTACAAAACCCCGAACAGAGTTCTGTAAAAAATCTCGGGGAATTTCTTGTATCGTTCTGGTAATTCGGATTTGTAAATCTTCGACGTTATCGGGCTTATCTTTGTAAACTTTTTTTTTACGTATCCCCAAAGAAAAAAATCTAAAGGACTTAAATCTGGCGAACGGGCTGGCCATTCAATGGTTCCTCGTCTTCCAATCCATCTGTGGGGAAAAACGTTGTCCAGATATTGACGAACATTTACACCATAATGTGGTGGGGCGCCATCTTGCTGGAACCAGATACTGTCATTGGGCAGGTGTTGATTGTTTTCATGAGGATAGAGCGTAGCACTAGCAGGTATTATTTCATTTTGCAATAACTGCAAATACAGAGCCGAAGTTAAATTGCCATTGATGAAAAAGGGACCGATAATATGACCGCCTAGAATGCCAACCCAAACATTAACCTTTTGGGGGTACTGCGTATGGTGCTCCAAAAACCAAGAGGAATTTTCCGATGACCAGTATCTGCAGTTATGTCTGTTTACTTCACCGGTAAGGCAGAAAGTAGCTTCGTCAGAGATAAGAATATTGTTCACAAAATTTTCATTATTATTGCAAATATTTAACATTTCTTCAGAAAATTGTAATCTCCTATCAAAATCATCTTCCGTTAACTCGTGTACAAGGTGTACCTTATAAGGTTTATACTTTTCACTTTTTAAAAATGACACGATCGATGACTGTGAAGTATTGAAATTGGCCGCTAATTGATTGGTTGATAAATGGGGATATTCAGATACAGCCAATAAAATATCCAGTTGGTTATCATCGCTTTTTGCTGTTCTAGGTCTACCACTCCTTGGCAAATCTTTAACGCTACCCGTTTGTTCAAAGCGTCTTAAAGTTTTACCAACAACGGATTTAGAAATTGGATTTCTATTTGGATGCGTATCATTAAATAAATTACTAACGTCTTGTAAACTTCTGCGTCTATCTCCATAACCCAACATCATAAGTATTTCAATTCGTTCATGTTCACTTAAACTCGCCATTGTTAATATTAACAGCAATAAATTGCACAAATGAATTATTTCTGTCAAAGATTTGACGTACACAATAACCACTGATAAATTAACTCCTATATAAAAATGTCCATTTGCGGGTGACATTTTTGTCACTTTGACAGCGATAAAAACCTACATAGCTTTTTATCACCGATAAAAATGCTTCTTCCTCCGATAAAAATGCTTCTTCCTGTTACATATCTAGTAGCCCTGCATCACTTAATTTATTTTGGCAGCTGACAGGTAATAACTATTAAGTATCGTTGAACGTAAAATGTGCGAGTCGGTTTGGGGAAATTTCAACAAATATCAAAAGATTAATACCGCAATACACAAGAAATACAAAATCGTCAATATGGAGACAATTTAAAAAGTTTTATTCATGTCGTTAATTTATCTTGCCAAAAAACACTCGAGCTTTTCTTTCAATCGGATAAATTTCTTTTTAACTCAATATTTTTCCAATCAGTAATTTCGCTCGAAAAACTTACATTAGAAAAAATCGCTCGACCTTTCGGTCTCGCGATTTTTTCATGTAAGTTTTTCTCGTCAAATTACTGATTGGCAAAATAATTTCGTTACAAAGAGAAATTTATCCGATAAAAAAAAAGCTCTTGTGTTTTTACTTATGATAAAATTATGTCGCTCAAGTTTGTTTATCGCTATGCTTCTGTCTATCTGCGATGTACCGAACATCAGTTAAACACATGAACCGGCTTTTTCTTATAAAAAAGTTATTAAAATGAATTTAAAAAAAACAAAAATATTTTTGTAAACAGAAAAACATTCTCTATCGAATGGTAGAGTAAAATTTACTAGTTCCCATTTAAAAAAAAATGCGCGGACAGGCGTAACTAAAAAACAATTGAAGAAAAAAAAAATTCAAATAATCTCAAATGTAGATCAAAATACCCTAACAAACTTTTATATTGAACATAAATCCCTAAAATGAATATTAACGACAATAAATCGCCGTCTCCATACTTTTAACTAAACCTGTATACCTATTGTGGTTTGGGATTTTTGTTTTTGTGTCTGCTTGATTTTGTGGCTTTTTAAAATATATTTATTATTTTTATTCAGCTTATTATAAAGTGATTTAAAGTGTTTTATATATTTTTCAATGAATTAAATTGCAAAAGTACGCAGAAATTATGTTTTATTTAAGAAAAGTGTGTTAACTAATCTTTAGGAAATCTTTGATTTATATTTCTGTTACTATACTGAAGCCAATGTAATAATTCCTTAATGAAACCGTGCACCAAATTTTAACTCTTATTTTCATAACCTTAATGAGAAATATACTACGAGGAATGATAGATATGTAAGGTCTCAACTCCATAAAATAAGAATAAGAAAAGACAAAATAATGAAACTAGTCTCAAAATGAAGTAAATTTATTGTAGTACCAACGTACTATCGTGAGCAATTGAAAGTAAACGCACTTGTACGCATATAGCTGCGTAAATTTTACCAAATTGTCAAGCTAATGTCATTTATGTTATGATTAGAGCTGAGGATGTTTGCGGTATAACCATGGTTATATCATGTAACCATAGTAAATTACTATGGTTATATGATATAACCATGGTTATACCGCAAACATCCTCAGCTCTAGTTATGATTAAATGCTGACACTGACACTTCAAAAGTACTGTATACATTAGATAAATTTTGAAATTTCGACATGCCAACATAATAAAGTGTTAACTTTCAATTGCTCACGATAGTACATAATTATTGTTCCACGTACCTAATCGCCATTTAGTGCAACACATTTCCAAACGCTGAATGCATTTCTTCATTTTGTCCATGAAAAAAACCTTCTTGTTTAATGTTGATCCAATTGCGAACAGTATTCTGAACTTCAGTGCCTGATGAAAAATGTTCACCTTTCAACACCTCCTTCAACTATGGTAGCAACCAGAAATCTAAAGGTGCCAAATCAGAACCGTAGCGGTCATCTTCACATCGATACTCGTTAAGAAGTTCTTGGCAAATGTTTTTCTTTGTTCTTTCATGACATCTGTTAATTGTCGCGGAACCCATCTGACGCTACCATATTAAAAATTTCAAAGATTTGCCTTTTCTTCAAGTTTTAATTTTAATATGTATTGTTGTTATCATCTCAAGAAATTTATAATCAAGTGATCGATGTATTGGATGATTTTGCTTCTTCATATCAAGTAATTGTAGTATCGGGATTTTAAATTTAGAAAAAACTCTTGCGAACCTGTACCAAATACATAGTTATCGAAAATAGTCGTGATGACAGAAAATGAAAATTCGGTGCATGGTATTGAATGATCCAAGGATTATAGTAAAATTTTTAGTAGAAACGTGACATTGTAAATATTACACCACAAATTCGATTTTAAAAATGGTTACCACCCACAGTTTTAGCTTTGATTTCGACATTTTTGAACAGCCTCCTAATTTTCTAGTTATCTCCAGCAATTTAGTTTTATTCTATAAGTTGAAGGAATATTTATAGGTAATTCATTTTTCTGAATATGAAACTATAATCAACGCTGTGGGCTAAAAAATGATTTTTTCTCAAAGACACCAGAGCCTTCATCGTTGATACTGTGATGCGCGTCATGCGAAGTTACATCAGGCGGCGACCTAAGCGATGACAGCACTAGCTGCGCACGTCATAGGACTTTCCGGAATATTCTAGACCCGGATTAATCTATGAACAGCGACGAGTATATAATCAGTCAAGGGAAGGAAGATTCATTCAACCAGTCGCAATAAACGTTGTAGACAAAAATTTGTACATAAATACTGTTATTATAGTTTGTTATTTTCACTGTTACACTTATTATTGTTAATATAGTTAATTCTTAATTATCGTGTGTTTTATTAATCGAACTCGAATTGAAGATTTATCACAGTAGTGTCAGAAGTGGGATTAATAAATAATGGACTAAGTGGACATTCGAGAGTTATTTGTTTAAATAAATATACAGTGCGGAAAGGCATTTGTTTTAAATATCGCGATGGCTACTAAAGTAAAACTCTCCGATTTAAAAGTAGCTAACCTGAAACGTGGACTGGAGGAAAGAGACGAAAATACATTCATATACATCGTACGTGGAATTTTTCTGTTCCATTAGTTCGAAAGTCTGGAACAAATGGAACAGACTCTGAACAAATGGAATAGAGAAGTTCTGAAAATTCAAGGGCTTTGGAAGAAATTCTATAACGTCGATTAGTAGAATACTCACAAGCATTAAAAGAAGAAGTTTTTATTGCTGTGGCGGAGAAAATTGGAAAACATTCTAGACTTTTTTCAGGAAATAATGCCTCAGATCAAATTATCTATGAGCATGAGTCATTCTGATCGTAAGCAAGTCAACAAAACAGAAGCTATGCCTCGGCCCATTGATAAAAAAGAAATAGTGGTTATCTCAAATATAAGAATCAAGCCACCAAACGTTGATGAAAAAACGTCATGAACGATTTACCTGACGCAATTCGAAGCAACGACAGAAGCAAATGCATATCCATCTGACATTTTGCAGACATTACCTCCTGAAGAATGCAAAGATTATTTCCAACTCATAGATGAGATGCAGCCATACGAATTTGTAGCAGGTTACCATACCCAACTGAAGAATCGATCACAGAAGAAAGCGAGAATCTTCTGAAATTTGAGACAGCTATTACCTATCTGGTTCGACCTGCATATCCAATGGCCCCAGATAATTTCATAGAACACCTGACTGTCCAGACGTTCACAGATGTTCTCCGAAATATTGATAGGCACAGCTCGGAACTATGCTCAAGTCTGTACTATCGACAACCAAAAAAAAAAAAAACGAGAAATTCATGGAGCAAATGGACAGTCGGTTACTAAATCAGATTAAAACACTCATATTTTGGAGATAATAACGAAATCGCTAACTTGCGTTAATTGGATAGCTACTACAAAACCAACCTTTGAAGACTTTATGGTGAAATACTCTGGTTCACGAAAAGCTCGATTTGGGGCGACCATTGGGACGCATCAAGATTTTTTTACTGTGCCGTCGAACTAAGCGGGCGCTCATTTCGTAACCTGAGACTTGCAAATGTCTGAGGGCCTTGCCAAAGAATTTAAAAAGAGATTCGACAGACTCAAATTATTAAGGCAGCAGGGACCCGCGATTGGGAAGAGTCTACATATAATAAACAACGAACAATCCATTTTCTATTTGGTCACGAATGAATTGTCAAGCCTGAAGCCTCTCGTGCCTTATGGGAGGCTCTGGTTCATTTGCGTGAACAAATGTTCCAAGACATCATGCCAAAATTAGGTTGTGGGTTTGACCGTCTGGATTGGAGAATTGTAAGAAACATGCTAGTGGTCTTATTCCAATATACTGGTTGTAAAGAATTGCCCTGGACTTACAATACACTCTTAACTATAAATCTGTATTAAATCCAACGTTTGATGTATATAATTTTGATTTGCAATAGTGTTTGAACTATTGCTCGTTGACGTGTTGTGGTTCGAATGAATGTTTCTTTCCTGTTGCCAGGGTGAGAGTTTTGTTCTTACTCGTTTTTAAAAATACTACAAGCAGGAAAAATTTGCCATCGCCCCCACAAACTATTATATGACCTATAATGCGAACCGTATCGATTGTATGGCCAGATGATGACATAATTCGAGGAAATTTTGAAGGTCTTGGTGGATAGTACTTGATAGCAATGATACCCGGCAATATATATTTAAACTATGCTAATTACGTCCTAATCTTAAACCTAAGTACAAAGTTTAGATTAAATTTTAATCATCTTTATAAAGTTTATTACACTTTATTTAGAAACGTGAAATTATTAATATAGATTGTGAGATTAAAAATATGGTATTCAAAACGTTCTGTAATTAAAATTAAAACAATTAAACTTTCGATATACAGGGTATCAACATGAAGTGACAATACTAAATAATTAAGCTATACATATATTTAAGGAAAATAAACAAAAACACAAAAAATATTGTTCTCGCGCTTAGCACTGGTTTGGAAATTTTGATCTGCAGTTACTGGCCTGAATATTCCCTAGACAAGACCGTGGTCAAGCGATGTTAAATGAGCCGGTGACCTAAGTGATGATGTCTCCGACTGTGCACGTTATAGGACTCCGAAATATTCTAGACCCGGATTAATCAGCGACGAGTATATAAACAGTCAAGTCTTAATTTTGTTTAATACAATTTAGTGAAAAGTTTTTTAAACATGAACGTCCAAATTAAACGCACCCATTAGTATACAAGGTGTCTCGTATCATTATGTTAAAATTTTAGGAGTGTAAAGTAGACTTCATTTCAAGTAACAAAAACTCAAAACTTGTATATCCATTTTTATTTGTTTCAAAGTTACAGATCTATGAATGTGATTGTCAGATCATGAAAAAAAATGTAATCCCAAAGTCAATAAAAACTGATTTTATTTAAAAAAGTTCAATTAATAATATTTTCGAATGCCAACCTCCTTGTTGAATGCAGGCTTGTGCCCGTAAGCCAACAGAAGAAGTACTTATCCGAATTTCATACTTGTTTTGTCGGATTTGCTCGACAGCCAGGTGAATACGATCCAACAACTCTTCTCTTGCGCTCGAAATTTGCGTGTAGGCTAAATTTTTCATGTAGCCCTATAATAAAAGTAAAGGGGATTAAGATCGGGTGATCTAGGTGGCCATGCAACAGGACCACCTCGACCAATCCATCTTGGATAATTTCGGACAGCAATTCCGAAATATGGTGGTATCCATGTGAATCCATGTGAAACCACATGTCTCGTCAAACATTCAGTGGGACATCCTCTAAAAGACCTGTCTGTTCGTCAATAAGAAATTGAAGGCAATTGTCCGCATTTAACCTCCCAGGAAGAACGACGTACCAATCAACAAGTCATCGATAATTCATGTTGAAATTTAGATTGGCATACAGCTTTGGGATTTTCTGATGACCACCTGTACAGGTTTCTCAGATTTGTAACACCACTTCTCGTGAACGTAGATTCATCTGTCCAGGGGACTGTTTTTCAGAAATTAAAATGAAGCCGTGACTGTCTTAATATCCAGGTAGAATAAATTAGACGAGCATAGTGGTCTTTCTCAAGCAAACCGTGTCCCCTGCGATAGTGATATGGATATAAGCCCTCACGTTTTAAGATTCGCCAAACTGTCGTTCGTGGCACTCCTAGTTGTCTAGCGATTCGACGTACACTGAGAGTTAGATCCCTTGTAACAATAGCTACTGCTTCTTCCTCTAAGTCTGCTGGCAAACTTACTCCTCAGTCGAAAAGATAATCGCGCAGTCCGCATTCCCGAAATTGTCTGTGTACTTCCAGGAACGTTTTGTAATGAGGAATGCGCCTATCGGGAAACCGATGTCGGTATTCAATAATTGCTTGACGTGCACTGCCGTTACAGTAGCCATTCACAAAATGCATTTCCGCATACTCTTGAGAAGAAAATTGGATTTTGAGTAAAGAAAACGTGTCCACTCACTAATAAGCTGTTGTATGAACTGGAACGTAATAAAAAATGCAACGTTAACAGTCATCTGAACATTTGTTTATTGTATGATATTCATGGTTCAGCAGTTATGAAGTAAGTAAGAACCTTCTTTATCATAAATCAATTTCAATACTCTTTTTTTGTAGATCTTCAAGAAATTACTGTATGCACTACGACACGTGTTTATTTATTTTAGGATAACATTTTATTATGCGACGTTAACAATCACAGGCATGTTATTGAATCGTATAACTTTTTTTTAAATAAAATTAGTTTGTATTGACTTTAGGATTACATTTTTTTTCATGATCCGACAATCACATTCATAGATCTGTAACTTTGAAACAAATAAAATCGGATATACAAGTTTTGCGTTTTTGTTACTTGAAATGAAGTCTACTTTACTCTCCTAAAATTTAAACATAACGATACGGGACATCTTGTATAAGAAAAAATTGTATGCCACTCAATTATCTATTTCCTATGAGGAGTTTCATTCGATCAATTTGAAAATTAAACATTCGCTAGTGTTTCAAATTCTTCGTGTTTACTTAAACGTGTATTTAAATATACATGAATAGCAATAACCAAGCAAAAGAACATTATACATAATAATATTAATACACAATAAGTGGCAACTGGAACAATTTGAAGATAAATTGATCTTTCAAAGTTTCACGTTTCCTTAATGAACCCAGCATTTGAAATTATAAGATATTCAGTAATGATGATTGAAATTAACATAATTTCGGATATGCGTACAATTTTAAATAACATACTACTTTAATATGCTTTATTAAAAATGGGGTGTGAGGAACACAATACAAGTTATATATTTGTGAATGTATCTCCTCTCCAGAGACGCAGATACGTATTTCACCTTTCTACAGGATCGTCGGTACGCCCCTGCATTATACAAATTGGTGTGGTTTTTACCCACTCATGTATGTTTCAAATTATTTTGTTATATACTTTAATATGCATTAGGGGTAATATCCACAAAACATTAATTTCTCTGCTTTTCTCAATTCATTTTCGTTTATAAGTAATCAGTCTCTTCTAATTAATTTGCAAACTGTAAATACCACAAACAATTTTTTGCAAAAATGATAGCGCCATACATGGACATTTCTGCGAAATTTAATCAGTATTTCTTACGCTTCGTTTATGGCCTATTACTAGTTTTTACAGGCGTGTGCTATGTATAGTCTAGTATTTGTCGGTATTATTTCGAGAACACCCATCCCTTTTCCTGTATTGCCCCCGAGAGTCGACAACTACTTCCGAAAGTCGATCCTCGCTAACACGACGAGTTATTTTTTTTTGACGGCTCGCACACGTACCGCTCCATTAACGTTGAAAGATGCAGTACGTCCACGAAGTCATTTCCTACTGCAATTAGTCGATGTCTGCGTAGCCAATTTCGTAAAAGAAAAATAATAAAACGATTACTGTTACAAGTTACACGATTGCTAAAGTAATTTTCAAACTTTAAGTGAAACTTACTCGAAATATAATGATCAGTTCTAGTATATAATACCAGATCTCCTCCTTTTTTTAAATTACTTAATAGACAGGAACAAGAAAAATCACTAACCACAATATAAATAATAAGCATTAAATAGGTGTTGCCATCTTCAGTAGAATAATCTGAAAAATAGTGTTAAACGTAGCGCCTTTAGCCATGGCACGACCTTTGAAGGTATCCTCTTCGCCAAATTGCCAGTGGGATAATACTAAATTCCTAGCATTAAAACAAACCCTTGTAACGAGCCATCGAAAAAATTCATAATTGAAGTAGACTGTGAAATTGGGTTAGTACTTTAGCCACTTCCACATAATGACACATTACTTGATGCTTGACAGTTTCATTTGTGTTTGACTTTCTCGGCCACCTGATTTTCGCAGCGTTAACAATGGACAACGGCTATTGTATTCGGAGAACTTAGTCGTGCGGTAAGAATGTCCGTTCTCTAGTTATTATTATACCCGCGCCCGTGAAGCGACTTAAGATGTTTAGCTGTCGGCATTCGCCTTAAACGAGAAGGAAAACCACGAAAACCTACTCCGACAGCCCAGCCCCGGATCCGAACCCGGGACTGCCGGCATGATAAGCCAGTGTTCTACCACTAGGCTATCATGCAAAAGTGATAATTTCTCGGGTTATTGTTTAGCAACCTTGACGAATTGACAGAATGGCCAGAATATACAATTTTTTTTAATAATCCCAAAGAAAGAAATCAAGAGGCGACAAGTTTGGAAAACGCTTAGACCACGGAATAGGGCGTTGCCAATACAACCATTAGGGTAAATCATATTTAAATCATCGTTGACATTACGTGCATTGTGAGGTGGAGCACCATCTTGAGAATATAATTTATATGACAGGTTATTATGGTGCGTGTTTACTCTTAGTATTGTTAGTTTTCTGAATTTTTTCGTTGTTCAGTATTGTGTTTTGACTACGTTCGAATTCGTTAATACTCAATATGCCTACTACATACACCCTCAATGAATATATAGACATGTTAATTTGTGGACAATGTAATATGTGTATCGAGAACGATTTCCAGAAGGTGCGCATCCATCGCATATAACTTTCAGTAAAGTGTAGTCAAAGATGAGAACTGGATCTTTTCCTAATACATAATGTAAAACATAGGAATCTTCAAGCAATTGTTAGAAATGAAGAAAACATTATCAACGTTTTGACCTACTTAGCGATAAACCCTCAGGTTTCTATTTATACTCTGGCAGTTGAAATTTGAATTACTAAAACCATCGTACACCGAATTTTAAAGGATTGACGCTGAACGATTTCCAAAGAAGGCTTGAGCTCATTGTTTTAACAGAAGAAAATCTAAGTATCTTTAACTTCATATTCTGGAGCGATGAATGACGTTTCCACAATAATGGCATTGTTAACAAGTATAATGCTCGTTAAGGATGTCGCACATTAGCTCAGCACAGCACAGCCCGATGCTGTCCAGAGCCTGCCGGCGATGGATAGTGGATAGCTAACTATTACGGAGGCGACCGGCAAACCGTATGGTGAGAACCTAAATTTTTCAGTTTATATTATGTAACAGTGACAGGTACATCATGTCTAGCAATAGCTCCGATGATGAAGACGTAGTAGTCTCCACATTATTAGTTCAAGAAGAACATAAGAAGAAAAAGGAGAGGAATATGTGGATTCATCCCATTGAACATGTAAAATGTCCTAAAAATTTAGGTAGGTCCTCATTGAATATTGTATTACATAAATAAAGAAAACAAATAGAATTATATACCGGGTCTATTAATTTCTTCTGCAATTCCCTCCCATATGTTTTCGTACGCTGTTGATTATGGTAGTTCACGTCACTAAAATCGCAAATTTCCATGTTTACTAAGGGCTGGCGTGCTCTGAACTTTGAATAACAACTACATTAATACTACAAAACAGATTTGCACCCGACAGGTTTCGGCAAGTTAATGCTGGCCAGCGACAGCCGACGATGCGATCACTAGACCAGCCCAGCTCGATACATCCCGTCGTTTGTCGGCGAGGATCGGACACCAGCAATCCTGTCCGTCGACAGCCTCGCTGTGCGGTACTGCGCTGGACTAGTGAGCGATCGTCTATTTATTTGTATTGATATAGTTTGGTGTGGCCTTTTCAGTGGTTATTGGTCCTTATTTTCATGAGAAAACCCTAACCAGACAGCGGTTAGGGATTCCTCAAATCGATATGAAGCTTAGTTGCATCGTAATAGTGAACATTTAAATAAAAAAAAATTAAAATGGAAATATAATTTATATTTTCGGTACTGTTTATTTTGGCGGATACTGTATTTGCGTCCTTTTTTTTGCATTCTTGTTGGTGTTTAGATATAAGAACGTGTACAAATATAAATCAATAAATCAAAATTCGAACGTGTACAAATATAAATCAAAAGAATAAATATATCCTAAAATGGTCATCTGCATAATTTATAAATTAGATAGTAAGGAATTTCCAAATTTAAACCAATTTAATTTATAAGATTTCTTCCAGGCATTCGTGATGCACCATCATTGTCTAATAATAATAGAAATGTTACAAAACTAATAATATTCTGGCGTCCGAGTTCTCTTTTCGCCTTTTATTTTTTTGTCCTGGCTTTTAGGTTATTCAACGGCATTAATTTATTTATAACGATTTTTCGTGACTCATCTTTCTCTTTGAAATTAATTTTATTCGTCCAGACGAGATTCGATGTGATTTTCTGCTTCGCTGAACAAAAAGAAAAATGATAGAACCGGTCAAGTTATTAAAGGAAAGTCAACATCGTTCGCATTTGATACTCTTGTTTGAACTTCATTGTTATTTGTAAACGTCCGCATGTAAACGTTTTATTTTTTTGATGAAATACACAGTTATTGTTGAGTGACATGTTCTGATTTAAATTCTTTGCGTATAGAATTTCTTTACGTCTTTACTTATTTTAATGTAGAAGGATACATGCAATAAATAGAATTTAAAGTAGAGCTTTTCAATTAGAAAATAAAAGAAAAACTTAACCGAAACTTTGAGAACTAAGCCAATTTTATTTTGGCATGAATTCAGGTTGCAATATTTTAACGATATTCATTGCTTTTAAACAAGCGTCTTAGTGCTCTCGATTGAGTGGAACAGAAGATATAAGACAAATGTACAAAAAATTGTAGCGTTTTAAAGCTACTTCGCTAGCAATTATTTTTGCGATTTTAATTAAAAATGGACAAATATACTAAAATATCCCTTCATAAAATCTAATTTTAATATTTTCTTTAAACTCTCTTAAAATTCTCTCTTACTTGTTCACTTATTTTTATATACATCACTAAAACTCGGATTATACGCACGTAAAATTAGCACATATTTTGACAAAAACATGAACAAAATATTGATAAATAAGTTCTGATATGGTAAATCATAGCATCAATATGCTAAATTTTTTATAACATTCTATTTTACACTTTAAGATCTGGCACATTACATAATATTTGCGTAACACCATTAAAAATCTATTTACAAAAACTTAAAATATCCTTAAACATTATAAATACAATTCAAGAATATACAGGCTGATTCTAAATATATGCGACAAATTTTATGGGTTGATCCCTAGGGTTATTATGATCATAAAAGTTTATATGAATGTATGTCTTAAACGGCTTAGTTTTAAAGTTACGGGCTGTTTAATAGTAAAAAAAAAAGTTCATACAATAAAACGTGCTAATACAACAAAATTAACTTCAACTGCAATGCAAGCTCTTATCCTCGTTTGCATTGATTAGTGAGTGCGTTCAAGAATACCGGGGGTGTTTCGAATTGTCTCAAATGCTGCAACAATACGATTTATCAGTTTATCAATATTTCCAATGGGAGTCGTATAAACTAGTAATTTAAGGTGACCCTAGAGAAAAAAATAAAGAATATAAGTTTGGATATCGAATATCGAATGGTGCGGGATGACATGGTTCGGATATTGTTCTTCATAAAGACGTCTAGCTGCACGTAAATTAGCATTGGTAAGACCGTAAACAAAATGCATATCGCACATTTCAGCATTTGTGTAATTCATTTTAGAAAACTTTGAAAATACATTGACATAATAATATTGAAATGATAAATAAATATTTTCCTTTCAAAACGAATGTTTTTGCAGAGATAGGTGTGATATTAAACATTGTTAGTTTGACTATAACGATGAATGAATCATATTGCAGCGTTCCAGCATTTGAAACAATTCGAAACACCCCCGGTATTCTTGAACACACTCACCAATCAATGCAACGGAGGATAGAAGCTTGCATTGCAGTTGAAGGCGGTAATTTCCAACAATTTTTATAAGTTAATTTTGTTGTATTAGTACGTTTTATTGTATGAACTTTTAATTTACCGTAACTTTAAAACTAAGCCGTTTAAGACATACATTCATATAAACTTTTATGATCATAATAAGCCTAGGGAATCAGCCCATAAAATTTGTCACATGTATTTAGAATCACCCTGTATAATTACTAATATTTAGAAACTATTAATAATTAATAATATCCTAACATAAGTACATCTGTTGCAAATCAATTGCATTTTCGCGAATTAATGTAAATTAATTAAATGCTTTCTACATTTTACGACGCTAATTATTCGAATTTTTCACCGAAAAAAATTCGCCCTTGAGTAGGATTCGAACCTACAAGCTATTAAGGACTGTTTCGAATCATCTGTAGAAAGCATTTAATTCAATATCTATTCACTTGACTTAGGATGCGTGTCCTATCCAGTTATTACAATTAGATACTATTAAAAAAATTTACAATAGATGCTTTTCTAAATTTTCTATTTTAAATGAATGTGTTTGTTTGAATGTGGAAAAAGATCGTTTTACATCGACGGAAGTAATTGGAGCATTTTTTAAATAGCTTGCAATATAAGAGTTTAATTCAATATCATCTACGATTTTCAAGATTCTTGCCTTTTTTTATAGTATCTAAATCATCGTAGAACTCTAAAATAGCATTTTTAATATCGTGATAATTTTTTGAATAAAAACCACCAGGAAGCTCAGAGTCTCTTAACATTAATTTCATCCAAATTAGCTCTTTTATACATGTTGTAGAGTTACGTTAAATGATTTATTCCCTAGTCACAAATCAAATACTCTTTACGGTATAGTTCAGTGGTATTTGAACTTGTCATTCCCATGCAATTTTTCACAGCCACCGACCTCGCCACCAGCCTCGATCATTTTTCTGAATCTTACTGTACGAATGGTACGAAGAAGTTTAAACACCGCAGAGGTCTGTAAAATTAGGGGTAGCTTCAAATAGGCAAATTGGCAGTCTTCTTATTAGATCCAGAATATTTTACACCATCCTCATACTGTGGCCACTTCAAGTAATCTAATCTAATACACGATTGGTCTAGAATGGTCTCAGTGGAATAGGCTCTGTGGCCACCATCCTCATATACAGAGTGATCCATCTCAAGTGAAGGAGGTTTGTATGAGAAAAATTAGTTTGGCATTATTGTACAGTTGGCAGTGTTTCAAATAATTCGCCAACTTGAATGTATGTTTAAAGGTTATGTCGTATATTTAAAGGTTATGTCGTAACGATGACTAACACACATACAAATGACAGTACTGCTAAACAAACTGTAAATAGCCATGATCGGTATCTGACAAACGTTAAAATGCTCTAATCTAGGGAATTCTATGGTACCACCACACTTCACTTGAGGTGGATCTCTCTGTAGTTTAAAACAAAATATTTTAAGGAGGTCTAAAGGTACTAATTAGATTTATGATTTAAAATATTCACTATTGTGTTATTTATCGTATAGTTGAGTATAAATATGAAATAACTAAATAATTAACACCTATTCTTTAACATCATTCCAGCTCGTAGAAGTCGGTGGTCGTTTACTGAAGAACCTAATATCAACCCAACGTAATAACGGGCTATTATTATAAAGCAATATTTATTGTTTTTAAGTCGGCCACACTTGGCCAAATATGACAAATAACAGTTTAATTTATTAAGGTCTTCGTTGTATTAATAAATAACTATAAAATTGAATTTAATATTGTTTTATTATCCGAAAACAATGCAAATGAGTTATTCAAGGTTTATGTATGTGAAGAAATATTCACAGAAAAAATAAGAGCAATTTATGTTTCGCTAATTGTCAAAAAGTACGAAATTATAAATTAGTTTAGAAAGTATTTTATTATTTATTGATCGAAGTATGTTTGAATGTATGTAAATGTGCCTTACAATTCAAAATTTCAATTAAATTTCTTAAGTATTATTTGTAAAATTTAAAATAGTTGCTAATTGTAGGACAAAAATAACTATAGTAAAGTCGTAACTTTATATTTATTAAAATTAAATAACTTGTTTAGTTTACACTTTAACTAAATGTATTGTTAATCAATTGTGCTCAAAGTTGTCTTCCTTTCTGTAGCCAGTTATCAACACTTGGAGGAGAATGAGAATATTTTCTGGCTCTGGTATATTTCGACTAACTGCAATATTGTGTAGTACCTATAGCACATACACAGGGTTACCGCTGGCTGAATAGAGACCAAGCTATACGAATCTGAAAAATACGTATAAATGTCTAATTGAAAATTAAATCGAATTTTTTTGTAATACATCAAAAATTTCCAAATTTTTAAGGCCAAAATATAGTTAAAGTCGGTCCATATCTTTGTTGTTTCTATATTTATCGAAATACAGTTGGAATTCAAGTTTATTGACCTACAAAAAAAATGATGAAGTTCGTAGACATTGTTAGACGATAACAGTTCCTATTTATAAAAATAGTAAACGCTAACATTTTTATATCAAAACATTATGCCCACACATAAGGTGCTTTTATTACGATGTTCTTTTTTGTGGATATCAATAATAGCCTTTACGTCGAATATGTCGACAAATCTATGCTGCATTTAATTAATATGACTAAAATTAAATGAACGTTAAACTTCATTTAAAATAAAATTATGTTCATAATAAAACAAAAATCGTCATAAAACAAAAAGCTCTATGTTGCGTGTCCAATGGGATAGATACCTAGTTTTTAATTATTTGTATGGAATTGTTTACATATATTTGTTTTTCTTTAAATTTATGTATGGTACTGACAAATACTGATAGAACAATATAATTAGTTGGTAAAGTGAATTACTGATGAATTAGACGTGAAAGCCAGGGTCCGGTCTCGAATAAAGAAAAATCATTGAACAGAAAAATCACGGGACATTAGACCGCGATTTTTTGTATGAAGGCATTACTCACATATACACAACTAGCATTGTATAATTTTACCACATATTTCTTGGTGATAAGTAAGTATTCGATGTTTTAGGAAATATTGAAATCACATCTTCGAAGTCCTATCATTGGGAAAAGGAAACTGTATCTAAGTATTTAGCAAATTGTCATATACAGTATGACTGAAGTTTCATTTTGTTTTTTTTTGGGGGATATATTCTAAAAAATATAACAAATAAAATAGTAAAAAAATTTTCTAATAAAAGTCGTCTAGAAACGCCAAAAAGATTTTTTTTTATTTTTAATTTTTAATTTTTTTTGGGCGTTTCTAGACAACTTTTATTAGAAAAAATTTTTACTATTTTATTTGTTATATTTTTTAGAATATATCTCCAAAAAAAACAAAATGAAACTTCAGTCATACTGTATTGGTTTGAAACAGATTTTATAGCCTGCCTTACAGATAGTTGACTATAGCCAAGTAATATACTAGAGCCTACATATTTTTGATATGAACCATGTGCAAAAAAATAAAATGCAATAGTATTTTCAAACCTATAGAGACAGCACTACGTCTTTTTGTTTCTCCAGTCAGGCGAAATAACTTCTTAAAATTATCTTTATCCCGTAATTCAAAGAGGATATTTGTGTCTCTTAAACGTCGACTATGTAGGCGAATATTTCTCCTGAAATATTTCAATGAAAAGAATTTTTTTATAACTTATTTTCTGCGTTATCAGCTTCTTGTGATAGAGCAAATAATAACAAATGATTATCCACCTCGATATTTCAATTTCTTATTTGCCTTCGTTATTCTACAAACGTCGATAGGAACGATTTTCAAATTTCGATTTTGTTCGAAAATGTGTAACGAAAACGATACATCAATCTAGGAAATTTTAATGATAATTTCAAATATGGCAGGAAGTAAATAAGAATTGACAATATTTTGGATTAAATCGGAGCCTAGATAAAGGGTTTTTTTTCCTAAACAACTTGAAAATTTAATTCAATAACAGACACACCCTATTTCCATAAAATCAACAACCTAATGTCTGTATTCAGTTCCTTCTGTTAGATACTAACTGATCAATCTTATCATTATTAATTCCAAAACCTTTTTTACTTCCTGTGCGTGGTTAAATCAAATATGAAATTCATAGCATCCTTATGCTGACATGCGACTTATAATTTACGACTTGAGGGAAGTGAAATTCAAACGTGACACAAAATCGATTCCAGACGAGGTGGTGGTGGTCGTTTGTCTGCTAGTCTGCTGCGTTGCCATTGCAACTACATCAGCCGACCGGAATGACTGAACTCTGGTCCATGAAACGTTAAGTCGATAATCGGTAACTGATGCGGCGGTGGTATTATGTGTGTGGAAGAGTTTGTTTTGTTGGTGCGCCGGCTGCATATCATCTAAAGTCTTCATTGGCGGTGTTTTTGTGATAAATTACCGTGACACACGCGTTCGAAACACTGCGAAACTCTTAAATGCGTTTACACCGTCGGTCTTCGGTATTTTTGGGCGAATGAACTTTCCGTCTCGCTCGCGTAGGGCGCCTAACAGATGCAGAAGCTGCAAACGCGGAGAGGACACACGAAATGAGCATCAGATATTTTGCTGAAATGTATTTACGTACGGATGGCAATAGTTGTAGTTCTAGTAATTTGTAGTGCGGCCACAGTTGTCAAACGTGTTAGACGTGCATCTGTAATCGTAAATATTTTATTCGGCGTTTGCAGGGAAAATACGCGTAAGTTATTATGAGTCAATATTTTAAAGCGCGTAAATTGAGACAGATTAAGTCCACGTATTTTCTTGGATACGTGTGTAACGAGAAAACTTTAGAAATTGCAATGAATTCGCCAGTAATTTTCCGAAATCAAATAAAATTCTGTTTCTTAAATTGCATGACTTATTTCGGAAATTTCTTGTTATATACAAGAACGAAAGCCGAGTTATTTAATAGAAAAAGTGGATACTCTTTAGGATTGCCTTCACCTAGTTCCCTAAATCATATGTTACTATAAATACACATACTACTCCAACACGTGTACAGTCTGCGACAAAAAAATAGCACATGTTACGTTTTCTGGAAAATAATAAATAATGCAGCTAAGGTATCATAGTAGTACTGTAGTATGATTCATGTTTTTATAAATAAGAATGTTTACAAATCGCGAAAAGATTACAATATATAAAAATAGTGGATTGGATTTAAAAAAGCACACATTAATAAAACTAAAAATATACCCAAACAAGTGTATGCACAATTAAGTGCACATAAATCTAGTACTAAGACTTTCTTTAATTTTTAGTTTCATTTGAAACTTATAGTCCGTTCAAAACAGTACAGCCCTTATTGGAATACTGTACAGAGTTGCTACGTCTTATCGTGAAAGATATTTTGAATAAAATATTAACCCAACTGAAATATAATAAGTTTGCGAAACTTAAATTAATTCCAAAACGTTCGAAAATTAATTTAAATTACTAAAATAGAGATTCTAATATAATAACCTGGTCAAAACAAAGGGAAAACGACATTATATATATGTTACTTGTTGTACATGTAAGAATCCTAACAAATATATATATTTCTCCACAAACAAAGTTTCTGTAAAATACCGTTTTTAACTTGAATGCTTTTATTGTGTTGTGATATATCAATATTCAGACACGTAATCTGAATTGAATGGTTGTACTGTGTCCTAGATTACGAGGAATATTAATATATATTCAATATTAATATTGAACATAATAGAGCAGTATGTTACAGAAATTCCATTTGTGAGAAGAAACACATTTATCCAAATTGCTACCTGCACACAAGTTGGATACATTAATGTCGTGTCATATACCGCCTGATTCTGAGCATACGCAACGATCCGAACGTATGAATATTTCTCCCGCTTCGAATACAATTCCCCTGAACGCGTTTAGCCAATCACAAAGCAGTCTGTCGCGCAACCATTTAACAACTAATGTCACAAATTAGTGTCACCACTGTCACCCTATACGGAGTCTCTTAAGCGTTTGAATAGTGAAAATAAGAAAATAAGTACAGAAAATAGACATTACTGGTTCTGTACAAAATTTAAAACCATTATTCCCAAATCGCAGAGTTCCTAATGATACGTTCATTTTAGTATGCGCTGCAATAGAACTAAATTCAAATTTGACAGTTAGCGATATTTCCAACGATTTAGGCATATGCTGCTCTTCCGTTAACCGCATACTAAAATTAAATGGTTTTCGTAATTATAAATATTCCAAACATCATCAATTATTTTACGGTGATGAGTTTAAAGGGATGAATTTCCGTTATTATATAATTAATTTCTCATTATGAACAATTTATTTTATTATCTGTAAGAGTAAATTTTTCTTAACATTACTAGAATTTAATTTAGTTTTTATTTATTTCTGAAGTTTATTTAGTTTACTATGAACAGTTTTTGTGACCTTTATTATTAAAATTTAATTTATTAAATCTCTTGATGCCTTATTTGCAATTTTCTTAACCGCTTATTAATAATTTCATTACGCTTTGTAGAATAACGTATTGCAATTTACTCATTACCATAACACAGGACTAAACAATTTATAGTCCTTTAATAGTAATTTGGTAATCAGATAATTTTTCTTACGCGGCTCTATAATATGTAAGTATGTATGATATATAACATTGATGTTGACACGCCTACAGCATTCAGGGGAATTGTATTCGAAGCGGGAGAAATATTCATACATTCGGATCGTTGCGTTTGCTCAGAATTAGGCGGTATAGTTTCATTGTCCAGGTTTAATAATAACTTATTAAAAAAAGGATTATCAGTGGGAATTTCTGTACTTTAATGTTCATGGTTGGCATTTGACTGGTTTGCTTATACGATAGTAGCAGGCGGTGTCTGTTATTTTGTTATACACACAATAACACATAACTAGAGTGGGCCAGCGTGTCTGCATATCAGGACTGAATTGAGTACGTATCATGCGCAACGCAGAAAGAGAAGCAGTCACATTTTGTTTTAGTTCATATAATGTCTCGACGAGAGATAGTCAAACGCTCACAGAAGTGCAAAAAGCGACCATCGCTTGATCATATAAGAAATTATACCGGTAAATTTCTGAATTTATATTACGATGGTGCAAAATTATAGTGTGAATATATATGATATTTATAATTAAATAAATAAACTCACATTACTCTTGCTCGATATAAAATTGCGTTAAACCCTAATGAGTAATATAGTAATATAATATGTATACATATATAAAACTTAGTACTGTCCTGGCGTGCAGACAAAAGTGGCCCACTCTACACATAATCAAAACCTAAGTTGCAAAATTGTAAATATGTGCCTTTGAGTTGCGAATCTTATAACTAGAGACCGGACGCATCAGGCCGAAATTATGATGGACTATATAAATATGTAGTCTATAACATCGCTAAGCACAACACGCAGTTATTGAATAACACTATTCATTCGGTTAATCGCACATCTGTTTTTTGTCCTTGAATTGTGACGCAATTACTTCAATATTATAGTTTTATTCCTTTCTTCATCGGCGTAGATAGAAGGGCGAGGAGCTTTATTCATTTATTTTATTTATTAGTTTATATTTCGTAAGATAAATAAAGTACTGTGAGTTAGTTTCTCTTTTTCATTGTTTTAACTGTTAATTGGAAATCAAACGGGTGGTGATCTATAAAATACGAAATACATTTTTATATGTTCATTTTGTAGTTTAAGTTGAGTAAAGGAGTATTAATATTAACTAGCAATACTTTCTCAAGGTTCTCTTCTGTAAAATTTGTTCTCTTTGAATGAAATGCATCATCCTTGTAGATAGAAAGCGTCCTTTCTACATCGCAACTGGTTATAGGTGCATACTGGAAATATTCTTTTATTTCAGCGTATTTAGCATTATTTAAGATTTTAATTTTCAAAAAGTGATTAGTTTCGGCAAATTTTCAAAGTGTTCCTAAAGAAAGTACAACTGATTTTTTTAATTTGGAATATGTATTAGTTCCTTGCTCTCAGAAATAACGGGTTGGCCATTTAATGTTGCGGTTTTAAAAATCGCGCTATTCCCTTGTATATATAGAAATTAATATAATATATATTTTTTACACTAGAGGGCCAAGCGCGGTTTACAATAAATATATGAAAAATTTGCCTTGTCAGTTTTCAAGATGGCGTCGTATCCAACGGAAGTGCGTGTGGAATAAATAAAATATTATTATAGAAATGGGGAATCTTTTGCAGCTTCGGCAAGACACTTGCGTACTCTATTCGGGAGAAATAACGCACCAACGGAAAACACTATAAAAACGTAAGGAAAAAAAAGATAAATTTAGAAAAGTAACAAAGTATTCGTTATCGTGTTTCCATGTCTACTAATCCGACAATATCTTAGGATTGTGGTCAAATTTGAAGCAACAGCATCTGCGGCAGACGAAAGATCAACTGTTAGACAACGTCAAAAGACCATCCGGGTACCGGAAACCATAGAACGAGTACGGGAGCACTTTACAGCTCAACCTTTAACATCGACCTCAAGAGCATCTCAAGAACTTTAAATACCCCGTAGAACACTAAGGCGGATCCTAAAGCAAAATCTAAAGATGAAAGCATACAAAATCCAGATCGATCAGCCGTTGAGACCGTTTGATATGGAGCGATGCTGCAATTTTGCGAACGAAATCATTGAACGCTTTGAAGATGGCAGCATGTCATTGGAACGAGTGTGGTGGTCGGATGAGTCACATTTCGATGTATCCGGTTATGTGAATAAGCAAAATTGGAGACATTGGGGGGCAGAAAATCCACATCTAGCAATTGTTCGTCCTCTTCACCCTCGACGGTTGACTGTATGGTGTGCTATCTCGTCGGCAGGAATTATCGGTCCCGTGATTGTCAATGGAACCGTTACTTCGCAAAAATATTGTGAAATGCTTAATGAGTCTTTTATTCCCGTGGCGCATGGATTAAATATGGTGGAGAATGCATGGTTTATGCAAGACGGGGCTCGTCCGCATCGCACGGAAGAAGTTTTCAACATTATTGAAGAACATTTCGATAACAGAATCATTGGTCTTGACGCTCAACAGTTTACAGGCGGAGGGATAACATGGCCACCATATAGTCCAGAACTCAATCCTTGCGATTTCTACCTGTGGGGATAATTAAAAGATACGGTATATCGCGATGGTATAGACACCCTGGATGACCTTGAAATGGCAATACGGCAGCGAATAGAAGCGATACCGTACGCCACACTTCAGGCAGTTTGTGGAGAATTTGAGAAGAGGCTGCGAAATGTTATCGTTGCTCGAGGCTCTCACTTCGAAAACCTGATTTATTAAATCGCAGATCTTGTTGTTTAATTGCACAAATAAATAATTTTTTTAAATTAATGTTTTGTATGTTTAATATGACTTCAAAAACCGCAACCTTAAATGGCCGACCCTGTACTTCGAGCATCGTCATTTAAACATGTAACGAAATTTTGTAAACTTCCGTAGCTTCCAACCATGTTCCCCAACTTGTTATTCATGGAGAGGAACTATCTTTACTGTCTTTACAGCTTCATAGAAGTTTCTCTGCACTTCGGAATAATCGCTGAAGTTTAATAAGTCATAGATCTTTAAGTAATCATCTTTATTCAATATAATAACTAATAACCATCGCATCGCGTTGCACTTGTTTGCGTTCACGATAACTACCGTAGACATTATTCAATAGAACGGTCGCGTTTACTTTTGTCTGCTTTCTCGTTGACAATGTTGTTGTTTTTCTTTAGATTTCTTAAGGCAGTTACTTTTTCACTAGTTACATAGCGTTTAAATGTTTCTGCCCTCGTCAGTTATTCATATACGAGATGCAACCCAGAAATTCCCGGAATTTGAATGTGGCGCGCGAAGGGATAGTAGTACAGTTCTATAGCGCTAGATGGTGTGATCTACGTCTATACTAAGTCAGTCTGTCAAGCGGTACTTTGCTAGATCATGACAAAAAGTTTTCGTGTTTATATTTATTAAGTTGTGTTTGAGTTATTCTGCTACACTATAATCTCGATGTGAAACAGCAAAGAACGTGCATCTAATTCTGCTCCAAACTTGGTAAAACGGCAGCGGATGCTCTTAAAATGCTTGAACAAGCGTTTGGTGAGAATGCTTTAAGTCAAACGCAGACTTATGAGTGATACAACTGTTTTAAAAATGGACGTCTGTCGGTTGATGATGATGAGTGTTCCGATCCTCCATCGACGGAAATCACTCCACAAAACGTAGCAAAAGTGTGTGATGCTATTTTAAAAGGCCGAAGGAGAACAATCCATGACATTCGTAGCATTGTCGCCTTGTCATACAGCGTTTGTCAGCGTATTCTGTCCGGCGAACTCAACATATCGCGTATTGCTGCGAAGTTTGTGCCAAGGTTTACTCATCATTGAACAAAGACGTCACCGTGGTAATTTGTGCACAGAGCTGAAAGAAACTGCCGAAAAGCAAGCGAACTTCAATACCAGAATTATTATTGGCGGCGAATCATGAGTGTGCGGGTATGATCCTGAACGAAAGCATGACAAGTGCGGAGCAACGTCAAGTCTATGTTGATTTGCTTCTTTCACACTGATAGTTTCCCACAAAGAATTTCTCCCACCAGATGAAACAGTTAATGGACTATTTTATTGTGATGTTCTCTGGCGTCTAAGAGAAAACATTCGACACAAGGGGCCTACCAACTGGCGTAACAATTCGTGGATCCTACACCACGACAACCCACACGTCATTTGTTGTGCGATAGTTTCTAGCCTCAACGAAGACGGCAGTGCTACCCCACCCTCCTTACTCCCCAGCTCTTGCCCATTGTGGCTTCTTCCTGTTTCGGAAGCTCAAGAGGCGTCGTTTTAAGACGATTGAGGAGATCCAGACTGAATCGCAAGCAGTGTTGAACACGTTAACACGCGAAAACTTCCAGCACTGCTTCCAGTCATGCACAAAGTCGCTGGGATCGGTGTATTTATGCGGAAGGAGGATGGTAGTGAATAAGTTGTAAGAATTGTGGTTTTGTGGTTTGTGGTATTGTGGTTTTGTGGTATTGTGGTTTATTTTTTCGGGAATTTCTCGTACCTCCCGGCGTGCTGCTTTCACTTTTGATATAATTTATTCTTTTGGTATCTTCATTCGCTCGATAGCGTAGTATATCTTTAGTCCTACCACTTTTATTTTCACTGTAAATACTTCCTCTCATAATAGATAGATTGGTAACCATTTTATTCAGTTGTTTAACTTCGTTCTTCTGCTTATTTTCGTTATTTTTGTAAAACTTTTTCCTCATTTTTCGGAAAGTCACTCTGCTCTTAACACAAAAATATTTTTAATAATATAAAATATTATTAAAAATGGGGTGTGAAGAACACAATACAAGTTATATATTTGTGAATGAATCTCCTCTACAGAGACGTATCTGCGTCTCTGGAGAGGAGATACATTCACAAATATATAACTTGTATTGTGTTCTTCACACCCCATTTTTAATAATATTTTATATTATTAAAAATATTTTTGTATTATACAAATTGGTGTCGTTTTTACCCACTCATGTATGTTTCAAATTATTCTGCTCTTAACCATGTGATTCGTTTTATAAAGTGGCAACATAAATAATCAACCTAACAGGGAGGTATTTAGCTGCATAAACAACGAAATGTTGATTATTCCAACTATTGCAAATCTAAATCTGGAAGAAAATCGTGTTATTAGTTTCTTGTTCACATTCCAAAAAAATTATTAAAGTTTATTCAATTAAAGAAAGTGTTTTAAAGAAATATCGTTACGGATATAGTAATTATTAGTCTATAAATTTGTTATAAATATTATCATTAGTCTTTGAAACGTTCTAAATTGTATCTATTTATTATTAACAGAAAATTGGATGAATTTTGCTAAACATCTGTACTAGCTAATGTAGTATTAACAGAGATAAAAAACAACCTCTAGGCAAGCAATTATATTAATTCAATTCTAATTCAATCAATTTCTGTTTACTAATTCAATAGCGTACCATATACACGGTATAATTAAACTATATGTACGAATGACTTGCTGTTCTTTTCAATAACAATATGAAGAGAAATTATCTTTGAAATAATTTGTGTTATGCAAAGGAATATATTCATTTCTTATAAAACATATTTTAGTTCGAAATAAATATAATTAATCAGATAAAAACATTTATGCAAGCAAAGTGATATAATTTTATTATGCAATAAGCAAATTATATTATAATTTTCGTTCAATGCAACGGTTACAATATGAAAAATTGATAAATTTATTCGAAAGTGAAAACGGCGTATAAAGAATATACGGGGTGTGACAGTTTAATTGCTCGAATACACCTCATAATAAATATACTGTCGTCTTCAAAGTACTCTTCTTTTGTATTTATGCATTAGCTTAAATAATGACGTTTCCATTTCTGGAAGCAGTCCTTGAATAAATTTTCCAAAATATTGTTCATTATCTGTCACATCCAGATATCATAGAGAATTAAGTCTGGTTAATAGACAGGATGATCTACTAATAATAGATTAATCACTTTTTTGCCGGAGAGTCTTTCATGTTAGTTGACGACGTATTGTTATGATAAGTGATCCACTTGTCGATCCAAAATTTGTGTCTTTTTCTCCGCAGTGAATTTCGTAATTTCTTCAGTACTTCGAAATACAAGAGTGACTTTACGGAAGAGTGACTTCAATGAATATTATAGGGTAATATATTTTATTTTTCAACATAATTCCCATCCCATTTTGTACACTTAGCCAAGAGACTTTTCAATTTTTTTAAGATGTCTAAAACGTAATTTTTCGGAAACTCGTCATAAAATAGGTATCGATTGCCGTTATCATCCCATTTGTCCCGAATCTGTTTCTACCAAGTCACTTTTTCAAATTTGTAAACAAGAAAAAACCACTAGAAGACAGGACTGGTGAATATGGTGGATTCGACAAATTTAGCGGCTGCCATAGCGGATGAGTGAGAGAACGCATTATTCTAATGGATAGAGACCGGACACGAGAGGTTGATGACTCAACCCAAGCGTACTATTGAACATTTGTATTTTTAAAGTTTTTAATTTTATTTATAGAAGGTGCCCGTATCGTTATGTTCAAATTTTAGGAGTGTAAAGTAGACTTCATTTCAAGTAACAAAAACGCAAAACTTGTATATCCATTTTTATTTGTTTCAAAGTTAGAGATGTGAATGTGATTGTCAGATCATGAAAAAAATGTAATCCTGAAGTCAATACAAACTGATTTTATTTAAAAAAGTTATACGATTCAATAACAGGCCTGTGATTGTTAACGTCGCATAATAAAATGTTATCCTAAAATAAATAAACAGGTGTCGTAGTGCATCCAGTAATTTCTTGGAGATCTACAAAAAAAGAGTACTGGAAATTGATTTATGATAAAGAAGGTTCTTACTTATTTCGTAAGTGCTGAACCTTGAATATCATACAATAAACAAATGTTCAGATGACTGTTAACGTTGTATTTTTAATAAAGGATTTCATTACGTTTCAGTTCATACAACAGCTTATTAGTGAGTGGACACGCTTTCTTTATTCAAAATGCCTTACCGATTTTCTTCTCAAGGGTATGCGGGCATGCAATTTGTGTGGCTACTGTAACGGCAGTGCACGTCAAGCAGTTATTGAATAACGACATCGGTTTCTCGATAGGCGCATTCCTCATTACAGAACGCTTCTGGAAGTACACAGACAATTTCGGGAATGCGGACTGCGTAATTATCTTTTCGACCGAGGAGTAAATTTGCCAGACTTCGAGGAAGAAGCAGAAGCTATTGTTACAAGGGATCCAACACTCAGTGTACGTCGAATCGCTAGACAACTAGGAGTGCCAGGAACAACAGTTTGGCGAATTTTAAAACGTGAGGGCTTATATCCATATCACTATCGCAGGGGACATGGTTTGCTTGAGGCAGACCACTATGCTTGTCCAGTTTATTCTACCTGGATATTAAGACAGTCACGGCTTCATTTTAATTTCTGCCGAACAGTCCTCTGGACAGATGAATCTACGTTCACGAGAAGTGGTGTTACAAATCTGAGAAACCTGCACAGGTGTTCATCAGAGAATCCCAAAGCTATAAGCCCATCTAAATTTCAACATGAATTTTCTATTAACATTTGGGCGGCCCTAATCGATGACTTGTTGATTGGTCCTGTCGTTCTTCCTGGTAGGTTAAATGCGGACAATTACCTTGAATTTCTTATTGACGAACTGCCAGGTCTTTTAGAAGATGTCCCACTGAATGTTCGACGAGACATGTGGTTTCACATGGATGGGGCACCACCACATTTAGGAATTGCTGTCCGAAATTGGGTTAACGTCAATTATCCAAGATGGATTGGTCGCGGTGGTCCTGTTGCATGGTCACCCAGATCACCCGATCTTAATCCCCTTGACTTTTATTTATGGGGGTACATGAAAAATTTAGTCTACGCGCAAGTTTCGAACACAGGAGAAGAGTTGTTCGATCGTATTCAACTGGCTGCCGAGCAAATCCGACAAAACAAGTATTAAATTCGGATAAGAACTTTTTCTGTTGGCTTACAGGCACAAGCCTGCATTCAACAATTAGGTGGACATTTCGAAAATATTATTAATTGAATTTTTTTAAATAAAATCAGTTTTTATTGACTTTAGGATTACATTTTTTTTCATGATTTGACAATCACATTCATAGTTCTGTAACTTTGAAACAAATAAAAATGGATATACAAGTTTTGCGTTTATGTTACTTGAAATGAAGTCTACTGACTTGTTAAATGTGGAATTTGTGTTAGTTCCTTGCACTCAGAAATACTCCGAGCATCGTTATTTAAACATGCAACGAAATTTTGTAAACTATCGAAATTCTCTGCATAAAAACTAGTAGCTTCCAACCATGTCCCCCCTCTAGTTATTACTGGAGAGGGAGGCAGTGACAAGGATGGCATTTTGTCCCTGTAAAGAGCTACTCGCTATGGTGCTTTTCTGAAAACTTTTTTAAAAACGGATACAAGTCTTATCAACTTCTGGGAAGGTGTCTCTGATATATTCACAGATTCTGTGGAGAGCATGTGCTACACAAGTAATATGCAGCATATTAGGATATGTTTCCTTTAATAGTCTGTCTGTTTTTAACATATATGCAGCACTGTCACTTACAAATAAAAGTACTTTTTCTTTGTACCTGTCCTCCAAATGAAGTATTTTTAGTAGCTTCCAACCATGTCCCCCCTCTAGTTATTACTGGAGAGGGAGGCAGTGACAAGGATGGCATTTTGTCCCTGTAAAGAGCTACTCGCTATGGTGCTTTTCTGAAAACTTTTTTAAAAACGGATACAAGTCTTATCAACTTCTGGGAAGGTGTCTCTGATATATTCACAGATTCTGTGGAGAGCATGTGCTACACAAGTAATATGCAGCATATTAGGATATGTTTCCTTTAATAGTCTGTCTGTTTTTAACATATATGCAGCACTGTCACTTACAAATAAAAGTACTTTTTCTTTGTACCTGTCCTCCAAATGAAGTATTTTTTGAATATTCTCGTTAATGGTTTTAGCAACTGTTTCCGCATCAACTGTATTTATAACTTTTGTTGCTATTACATATGCGTTATATGCAATAGTTGGATGTAGTACACCAGCTACAACATTTACCACACAGCGTCCTAATATATCAACAGTTTCGTCGGCACTTATCCAGATATACTGATTTGAAAGATGGCGTTCTACTGCTTTCGTGTAGCACTTAGAAACATAATGTTTGCGTAATTCTCAGGAACATTTCGACCAGTATAGTTTTAGAGAAATATTTTTTAAAGTGGGATTGTTAAGTTTATTTAATGGAATATTAACCGCCATAAAAGTTTCACAGAGTGTTTCGTTAAAATTGTCAGATTCCAACGGTTCCAATTTCTGTGCATGTGTTTGCGATGCTAAGTGACGTACATGCGATTTCATGGAATTTTGTAACGACATTTTACAGATTTTGCAATAAATTTCGGAATCACTGACAATGGACATACAATCAGTATGACCATCAATCCAACTCGCCATTGTTTTTTTCGATGCCGTTCTCGACGTTCTTCCATATCATATCTGAAAAAGTAACTTAAACAATGCTCTAGATCTAAATAAATGAAAACTAAAAATGTATGCGTAAGTTATTGAAACTGAACGAAATTCAATGCACACTTACGTCGAAATAATTGGGAAAAGTAGAGTCAATCAAACGATATTAAACTGGATATGTCACAAAAATTACGATGTAATTAACAGTTAAAACTATGAAAACAAGAAACTAACTTACAGCACTTTATTTATCTTACGAAATATAATCTAAATAGACTAAATTATTAAAACTCCACACGCTTCTATCTACGCCCATGAAAACAGAAATTTAACTGTAAATATCCAGCAAAAAAGTCACAATTCTCGATGAAAACAGATGTGCGCGCTAGCCAGATCAATAGTGCATTAAATAACTGCGTGATGTACTTCAAGTTTCGTCCAAATCTCTTAAAATATAAAGAAAAATACTATTTTTATTTTTTGAATAGTGTATTATATTTAATTAAATTTGATTTTTAAACAATGATTGTTTAAGTTTGCCGGTAGGATAAAAGTTTGTAATCATACTGATATCAAGCACTTAATTACTTAACTTTAGGTTGTCTAGGGGAACCGAATGAGGAACCCATAGAAAGTTTAAGCATGTCATAAGTTCTCATAAATCATATAATTCATATGGCAACGGTGTCGCTTGCAATTTAGGGAAAGACCGATTGTCCATAAATTCTTACCAGGCCGGTATATAGTCTATTCTCTTTCTTAGGAACAAATATCGACCAGTAAGGTAAACTTCAAAAGCTTTAAAAATCAGGAAACACCTTAACGAACTTTATTTTCTAACAATTAATATTAAAACAAATGCTAATATCTACGTGAGTTCTTACACGTTCAAATATTTGACTTTAACACGTCAGCCTCTATATAACTTCTATCTAAATTAATACATAAAACATGTGCGTACCTAGTTAGTTCTCTTGAGAGTGTCATAAAACAAAATGGTATATCCCAGAAACGGCAAATCGAACGGTTTTTCTCAATTGACTCCGAACAAAATTCCAGGTACTGATTTAAATGAAAAATACAAACTGGTTTGCTTAATGACATTGTGCGAAGACGAAATCGGAGGCTGTTGCTTTAACTTCTTCGTTCATATCTTCCTTCCTCACCACACATCGTTTGCTCGGTCGAGTGAGTCCGTTCCCTTTTAAAGGAGCTCGTGATATATATGTGTGCGTAGTCGTCGTTGTCATTTTCGAATGGAAAAGTGCATTAATCCGATCGCGTGGTGCCAATTAAGGTCGTTCCGTCGAGTGGTGCGTCGCCGATGCGCGTTCGCGATCCATTAAATTACCGAGGAATTTCTAATTGGTGCGTTAAGTTGTCGACGTCGTGGGCGCCCCCGTGCGATACGTCATCGCGGCGATCACACTGTGACTTTTGTTATCAATTTGCCATGCGATAATTTAGAGGGATTAATGTAATGTGCTACTTTATCTGCCATCAAATTACATATTAATCTCGTGTTTGTTATTTTGCGAAGTGTAGTCGTTGGACGTCTAAATAAATTTTGAAAAAATATGCACAATATTCAAAATTATAGGATAAGAAAAATATAATTAATATACCGATTGAAATGGTGAATTTGAAGGGTAATAAAAATATTTTATTAAATCCATGAATATTCATTGGTATTTTTCGTTAATATAATCTATTCTTTGAGAAATTGTCTTGAAAAAGTGCAAAGGGTCGTATAAAAATGTTTAATTCAATATTGAGTATATTGTAGGCTAATTAGTTTACTGTTTACATTCAACTTCGGTGGAATTTAGGACTTTATTTAAAACGTTTAACCGTGCTTGTAAATATGCTTTCTACATTTTACGACGCTAATTATTCGAATTTTTTTTTAATAGAAAAAATTCGTTCTTATGCAGGATTCGAACCCACGTTCATGTTTTGCCGGACCATTGCTTTAACCACTAAGCTATTAAGGACTGTGATTTCGAATCACAGCTTAAGAACGCATTTTTTTCTATTAAAAAAAAATTGAATAATTAGCTTCGTAAAATGTAGAAAGCAATATTTATTTACATTCACATTACTTCGCGAAAATATAATAAATTTGTTTAACTGTGTTGATCATTCTTCATTTACGAAAAAGCTAAAGAGATATAGTAGAAACATGAGGACGCTCATGCTTCTACTGCACCCTTCAATTGTTTGGCTCCTATTTGAGTAATAGGGAACTAATGTGTGAGCCAAAAAAAGTTTGCCATGAATAAAGTCACTTGTTTCTTAATTTAACTCCACTTAAAGCTACCTGTCACTTTGTTTAATTTAATGATAGTTCAAACTAAATAATCTATTTTAAAAATATATTTTCCAATTTAATTTTAATATCAGCAGATGTAAAATTTCTCATAACAAAAGAAGAATATCTGGCGTATTATTTATTTCTTCATTCTTGTTAGTGATCCTTTGTTTTAAATCGCCAAGATCAACGAGTGTTTCAAAAATCGAAATCTTTAAATGTGGCCATAAAAAGAAATCACAAGGTGTTAAGTCACAAGATCGTGGTGGCCAGATAGTATCTGTATTCAGGCTAATGATGCGATCTCCAAAAAATTCCTGTATGAAAGCAATGTTTGCATTGGTAGTATGTGCACGAGCTCCATCTTGCTGAAAATAGCCTTCCTGTAGCTCATCATTGTGTAACATATTAACGAATCGAGCTAAAATTTCTAGCTGGTACCGTTCAGCATTTATTGTTCCTAAAACGTTAAGAAAATGACATTTATTTTTCACTTTTTTTCAGTTTATTTGTTCATTTCACTTTGGATACGGTTACCATAAACACGGTCATATCGCCCGTGGGCGTTATAACTGGGCGATTTGTATTATATCGCCCAGTAATTTATTCACAGTTTTTAATGTTGTGTGAGTAAAATAAGGCCCGAGAGGAAAGAATATACATTTTACAGAACTAATAATTTGAATTTTTAAGAAAGTCTAATGAAAGAACCAAAACTTTAGCATTCTTTATTAAAATTAAGAGTATCCAAACATTGACAACTTTAAAACTTCAAAGTGTCAACAACTGTCATTTAAAATAAAATTGAGGTTAAATCGTTGATTCAACGACATAACAGTTGATAGAAATCTCAAATCTTTTCCAATGTAATTTGAATTAATTCTTCGTGGATAATAAAATCTTGTGTGAACCACTAGCGTTATGGCAATTATATTGCCCTTCGTCGACATTTATCCCTCGAGCCAGAGGCCCTCGGGCTGAATTAACGTCGACCTCGGAGCAATATAATACCCATAACTCCCTTGGTGCATAACTATATTGTGCCAACATAGTGTGTTAGAAATCTAATCAAATGTTTTTAATAGTATATTACGTAACAAGAGTTGTCAGTAACCCATTACGCACGAAATGAAAAAGTTTCAAAAATTTCACGAGTGCGTAATGGGCTTACAACTCGTGTAACGTACTATACTTTTTCTACGCCCACTCATTTTCTTCTATTAAATAAAAGACGTCGCAATTATTTAAACTTTATTATAATAGTTGTTAATAACAATTGAACAATTATTGTAAATCGATTGTGCCTTATTTCTTAATGGTGATGAACGGTTATTTATAATTGTAGTACTGCACGGTACATCAGAAGACGAAGATTGATAATTGGTAATCGCCTCCGATATTCGTAATGCGTTGTCATTTTTATTTTTAAGAGATTGATTCACATAGCCTTCCGCCACTGTAGAAGATTGCCAGCCACCAAGTCGCTTTAATGATAGCATATCACCTCCTGCATCAACTAACATAGTGGCTGATGATCTCCTAAAACAATGGCCAGTATATTGCTTTGGTTCCGGCAGTTCAAGATATTCAGCAATTTTACGTGGTGTACTACCGATTGTGTTTATCACCACAACCTGTTTCATGCATTTTCCATTTCTGTAATTAAGATATAAAGGAAGTTCCATTTCAGCAGGACGCAAATTCATGTATTTTTGACATATGATATAAAACGTTTCTGGTACTACAAATGAACGTCTCGTTTTAGTTTTAGAATCTGGAATATCAATTATCAAGGATTTTCCCGTGTCCTGAATGTGTTCCATTTTATATTTCGAAGTTCTTGTTTACGGCAAGCCCCGCTTAATCCAATAATGAGGATAACCTGAAAACAAAACAACAAAAACTCATTTTTATGTGATGATAACTATACAACATTTTAATTCTTTACCTTTGACAACAAATGTTTATCGTCTGGGGCATCTTTCAGAAACTTATTAATTTGTTCTGTAGAAAGAATTTTCGATTTTTTACTTCTAAATCCATCCGATTTCCGCTTCAGTAGGGCGATTATTTTTGGATAATCTGCTATGTTAATGTTATTATTAATGTTTAGTGTAGTTCTTAGCATCGAATAAATTGCCCATAGAGAAGATGGCTTCATAGTTTTTGATAATTCTTCAAAATACGCAAGTAAAACATTCTCCGAAAATGATTTAACGTTATGCTTGTGTCGCCAATCCATAAATTTTTTATAGGTAATTTCGTACCTTTCTTTGGATTTTAGCGGTTACAAATTATGTGTGGCAGCTTGAGCTTTTTCTAAAATCTCCTGTGGAGTGCTCATAATTTCATAACTTTCACTACTATCAGACATATTCGTAGATAAAGTTGAGAAAATGTTCGGATACAATAATATTTTGTTAAAGAAATTGACAATATAAATGACATGACATTTATTTCCATAGCATGTTACTTAAGAAAACGTGTTCTATTTTTAAAGAAATTGCATAATGTGCTGCCTACATTTAGGGGCATCACTCTTTTTATCCAAAATATATCTCGCTAATGCTAAAAGTTTTTATGTTTTTCAATTGACTAAATTTGTGTAAATAGACCAAATAAAGTTTTACGTAGATAAAAATTTGATTGCAATTTGATTAAACCAAGAAGTTTAAGTTTTCTTCTCAAAACGCACGTGTATGTTATGAAATCTCATTACGTGCATGTTATTGTTAAATGTCATTTACAAGGAATGTTGACAGTGCGATTTTTGACGTTTACAGACATGGGCGTAGAAAAAGACTATTTTTACACAAAATATAGGTCCAGTAGTTCTAATAACTGCCCAAACTCCAATTTTTTGCGAATGTAATGGAGTTCTCTATAAGAAAGTGTAGATTATCTATACTCCACATTCTCATATTTTGACATACCCAGAGAGATGGAACCACGATTCGTTTGTAAACATAACTTTCCACAATGCTTCACCGTTGTTATTGAATTTTTCAATAAATTGTTGGGACAATCTTGTCTTCGTGGCCTATCAACAGGAGGTATCTCTTGTTATTTGTAAGGATGCATATGTAGATCATTTTTAAGGATACGTCGACAGGTATCGTCAGAAAGATTTAATTCTTGCTATAAATGTCGTACAGAAGTTTGTGGACGTTCTTCGATTACTTCACTTCTACTTCGACAGTAATTTCATTTCTGACCATTGGTCTACCACTTCTCATTTTACGATTTACACTTCCTGTTTCTCTAAATAAATTCACGTAACGACGAATGGAAACTCAGAAATGGTCATATGAGACGGTGTCATTTACAAATTCATTTGAAAAATCTCAATAGGCATCTCAAAGAATAAATCCATTCCCAATGGATTTTTCTGCCATTTCTTAAATAAATCTTAACCGTATATGTATTTCCTTTGCTGCTCATTAAATACATAAATCATTGTTTAATCATAAACTAGTAAGAATAATCGAAGATATTCGCAGATTGTCAATTTAATGACTGCTATAGTTTCTCGTTCATAGTCTACTTGAAAGGCTTTTTTGACTCATTACTACTGTAAATAAGGAAATTTCTACGGGGCCCATTTTCTGTCCTACATTTCTTTAATAAGTGAGTTGGCTTAGTGTCGAAAACGTTGCTAAAATTACAGTACACTACACCGAAAAATGAAAAAAAAAAATCTTTTAATTTTAATTCGAACATTTGCCGAAATAAATTAAGTATATTTAAAATACTTTATGCTGAAATTTTATCAAAATATTCTATTAGAACATATAGTCCATTAACTATTTGATACACGATTAAATTTACAATAGTGTATACAATTTTATACGTGATCAAAAGATTCCACTTTAATAGTTCATGTACGTGATATTACCATTAATTTTGTTTTGCTTTTAACCATTAATATTTCTCCAGTAAACATTGTGCAAATTGTCAAAAATTTATACTTTATTTCTTACCGTACTCTAAATTTTACCCTTTTTTTTATTGTTGACTTGCGTGAAATTACTTTAGTTTAATAGCTTTTTTTTTTCTTTCGATAATTATCTTTGTTTTCATTCACCACTTATTCGTAATTAAAGGTTTAGTATTACAAATTTTAAAATTCTATTTATTTGTTCTACTTCGGGAGTACCGCAGAGATCAAACCTTGGCCCACTTTTATTTAACATCTTCATCGACGACTTATTCAATCTGTCAACTGTTCTGTATTGGCCTATGTTGATGATATTAAGATTTACTATAGGATTGACTCTTGACGGATATTAATTTGTTGCAAACAAATGCTGAGAAAATATATGACTAGTGTTTATGCAATAATTTAAAACTGAAAATAAGTGTTTTCTAGTATCTTATTCTAGAAAGATTAATTAAGAATTAAGAAATACTGAAAAAACAAGTCAATCAACGGGAGGAAACGTACAGACGACGTTTCGTTCTAGTTGGAACTTTTCAATGTACGGTATTCCCTCGATGACGGACATTGCTTTTTCATTTCTATACTTTCTGTATATATAGTTAACATTTGGAGTTTACTGCAAGTGAGAATTAATGAATATTAAATGAAAAAGCAATGTCTGTCATCGAGGGAATACCGTACATTGAAAAGTTCCAACTAGAACGAAACGTCGTCTGTACGTTTCCTCCCGTTGATTGACTTGTTTTTTCAGTATTTCTTAATTCTTAATTAACCTAACCACCAGGAAGTTCGTTGTCGCGAAAGGGTGTGTTCTGCATACTGGTACAAACTTAGTTTGTCGGATTGTAGTTACGAACGCATTAAATAAGTCGACATTTACATGTAAGAATGTGATTTAATATTCATTAATTCTCACTTGCAGTAAACTCCAAATGTTAACTAGAAAGATTACTTGAATTTAGTCGCTCTACACAATTAATAATGTTGGCATTTCTCATTGGTCTTCGATTAAAGATTTGGGTGTGACATACGTCCTTTTCTCGGATTCATTATTCATACAAGCATTTATTTCAACAATATCGATTCTATTAAGACCACTAGCCCTCTATTTGTGCGGAATGTCGTTATTGGCAAGGTAGACTCATCTGACTTACTGTCCAAAGGTAACTTGTACCACGTTTGGAATCAAGATCAACTCAAATACTTTATAATACCCACAGCAAGGACGAACATATTGTTAAAGGCGCCTATGGTAGAATTTTAATATGCTGAGAATGGATTTGTACTGTTTCTTTTTTGCTCAGTTCTGGATATGATATGTTGAGCATTTAATAAATAATTATTATATTTATAAAAATGTAAAAAATTATTAATTGTACACAAAATTCATCCCCAGCTTTTAATTTTGTTAGTATAAAATGTTCAATAGATGGCAGCAGGAATTTTACTTATTTTAAAAATGCTACACATCGTGTATAAAACAAATGAAGGCGAATGGATTGCTAATTTAATACGTACATTGATTGAATATTAAATCTTTATCAAATTTTACAATTGGTATTCCATATTCTTGCTATCTACTGTTGTTGGCATCTGTTCAATTAAAGTGAAAAGAAAATTAATAATTTTTTTGTGTTATAATAACCCCGTTTCGATTTGATTATGTTATTGAATAGTTGATGAATAGTAGAAAATCAAAAGAAAGTTTATTCAATTGTTTTGATTTCACTTTTCCTGGTTTATACTCATCTAAGCATACATATTTATTTTTATTCGAGACATTAAATGTCCTTTTCCGAAACACAAACCTACTTATATTGAAGCAGTTTATTAATGGTATCTTTAGAAATTTACCCCAAGGACTAGAAATCAAGATCACGATTCTATCGTATAGACGCTAGAAGGAATGTAAATACCTGGTGATCCAGTTAAATTGCCTCTTCACCGGCGCACGTCGCGATAAACATGATAAACGAGTCAATAAAGTCTGCGAGTCTATTTTCGTAATACGACAGTCTAGATTCGCTTGTTTAGGACTGTGACTATTCTTATTATAGTTTTTACTGCAACACAGTTGCGGAATACAGTAATAAAGCAGACATATTAAAGATATATGAAAATAGTAATTTTTATTTTTTAATAAATTGCTCTGCGATTGTAAATAACGATGGTATATATGATTAAATGGTCACACGAAAATGCTATATACAGCGTGACCCAACTATAATAAAGACTGTCCACGAAGAAATTAGTTAGTCATCAGTAAAGACGGCAGACTATGTGCCCGGTGCATGGTGAAAAGAATCATTTCACCATCTGTACTAAATAATATTTTTCATTCCTCGCGCTTTGTTTACATATCGGAGCAGAAAAACATATATTTAGTAGTTATAGGTAGAGAACGGACACGCTTACCACTCAGTGCAGTACTGGCGAAAGGCTGTATTTCTAAAATATTTAATTTTATTTATATAATTGGAAAACGAACGGGTGGTGATCTATAAAATTACGAAATACATATTTATTTGATGAAAAGTTGTATTTATAAAGTTTTTAATTTTATTTATATAATTGGAAAACGAACGGGTGGTGATCTATAAAATTACGAAATACATATGTATTTGTTGAAAAGTTGTATTTTTAAAGTTTTTATTTTTATTTCTATAATTGGAAAATTTTTATTTGTTCATTTTGTCGTTCAAGTTGAGTAAAGGAGTATTAATATTGACTAGCAATAGTTTCTCAAGGTTTTCTTCTGTCAATTTTGTTCTCTTTGAATTAAGTATAGTAAACGCCAATTAAGTTGGCGCGAGGAGGGGTAAGTTCGCGCAGGATTAGAAGTAGTGGGGAGATTTATATTTGGTTTTACATCAAATGTCAGATAATTCTAACCTCTGAGCGTGTATCACTTTATGATTCCCTAGCAAAGACATTATGTCCAATCAAACGTCAATGACAAATGTATTCTGACAATTAGTTGAGTAGTAGGGAGGACGTTTTTAAAAACGGCTTCTGCGCACCCCTTCCTCGCGCCAACTTAATTGGCGATTGCTATACATCCTTATAAATAGAAAACGTCCTTTCTACATCACAACTGGTTATAGGGGCATACTGGAAATATTCTTGTATTTCTTCATATTTAGCCGTTAGATTTTGTGGAATTGTCTCCATACATAATTGCTGCAAAGTAATTAAATCTGGATTTCTATTAAGAATTGCTTCAAACTTTGCCGAAGACCACATCCGAAGTCACTTGGAATACTTTTCAAATTATTAACAGCCACATCTAATGTGGTTAATCCGTCATTTAATTTGAGATTTCGATTTTCAAAATAAGTGATTAGTTTTGGAAATTTTCCAAAGTGTTCGTGAAGAAAGTACAACTGATTTTTTAAATTTAGGATTTGTGTGAGGTTCTTTGCACTCACCAATACTTCTAGCATCCTCCTTTAGCAGTGTTACGAAATGTTTTAGACTATCGAAATTCTCAGCATAATAACTAGTAGCTTCCAGCCATGTTCCCCATCTAGTTATTACTGGAGTGGGAGGCAGTGACAGAGATGGAAATTTTTCCCTGAAAAGAGCAACTCTCAATGGTGCTTTTCTGAAAACTTTTTTAAAAGCTGATACAAGTCTATCAACTTCCGGAAAAGTGTCTCTGATATATTCACAGATTCTGTGGAGAGCATGTGCTACACAAGTAATATGCAGCATATTAGGATATGTTTTCTTCAATAGTCTGCCTGTTTTTAACATATACGCAGCATTATCACTGACAAATAAAAGTATTTTTTCTTTGTACGTGGCGTCCGAATGAAGAATTTTTTGCATATTCTCCTTAATGGTTTCAGCAACTGTTTCCGCATCAACTCTATTTATAACACTTGTTGCTGTTACATATGAGTTATAGGGAATAGTTGGATGTAGTACACCAGCTACAACATTTACCACACAGCGTCCTAACATATCCACCGTATCGTCGGCGCTTATCCATATGTATTGATTTAAAAGATGGCTTCTAATGCGTTCTACTGTTCTCGTATAGCACGTAGAAACATAATATTTGCGTAAAGTTGATTCATCAGGAACATTTCGACCAGTATATTTTTGAAGAAATATTTTTAAAGTGGGATTGCTAAGTTTATTTAATGGAATATTAGCCGCCATAAAAGTTTTACAGAGTTCAGATGTGTTTGCGATCCTAAGTGACGAATTTTTGACGATATTTTACGGATTTTGTAATAAATTTCGGAATCACTGACAATGGACATACAATCAGTATGACCGTCAATCTAACTCGCCATTGTTTTACAATGCCGTTCTCGACATTCTTCCATATCATGTCTGAAAAAGTAACTTAAACAATGCTCTAGATCTAAATAAATGAAAACTAAAAATGTGTGCGTAAGTTATTGAAACTGAACGAAATTCAATGCACACTTACGTCGAAATAATTGGTAGAAATAAATTCAATCAAACGATATTAAACAGGATCTATCACAAAAATTACGATGTAAATAACAGTTAGAACTACGAAAACAAGAAACTAACTCATAGCACTTTATTTAACTTACGAAATATAAATTAATAAATAAAATCCATTATAAAAACCCCGCTTCTATCTTCGCTCATGAAAACACTTTAAAAAGCACTATATTCTCCTAGTACAATAGCTGGCTTGTCCATTGTTATCGCCGAAAGCCCAGGTGTCCGAGTCAGTCAAACAAATACTTCATTGAATTGCGCCGGGATGTACTGTGCGACGTTATACACAATTCCAATTGCCTATTGCGTTTTATGGAAATTGCGTCCGTTCTCTAGTTATAGGTTATAGTTTATATTTAGTTTCCTAAATATTTCCATACATGCATTTATCAAAGAGATAACAGAATTTGAACATATATTTTACAGTTCTAAATCAAAATTTAAAAAAAACATTATTTTGTATTTCTAACAATGAACGAAACATTTATTCTAAAGAAAAAGTGGTATTATTGGCAATAAGTTATTGCCAATAACAGATGCACCTTCAAAACATATTTATATTATAGTATCCAAAACAATATTTAGTACACATGGTGAAATGATTCTTGTCTGTCTGGTACATAGTCTGCCGTCTTTCATGACAAAGGAACCGACATGAGAGGCCGATGAATCATCGCCCACGGGCGTACTATTTAAAATTAGTATTTTTAAAGAGTTTTTAATTTTATTTTATAATTTGAAAACAAACGGGTGGTGATCTATAAATTACGAAATACATTTTTATTTGTTCATTTTGTAGTTCAAGTTGAGTAAAGGAGTATTAATTAATATTAACTAACACTTGGAATATTTTTCAAATTATTAATAGCCACATCTAATGTGGTTAATCTATCATTTAATTTGAGGTTTTGATTTTCAAAATAAGTGATTAGTTTTGGAAAATTTTCAAAGTGTTCCTGAAGAAAGTACAACTGATTTTTTTTAAATTTGGAATTTGTATTAGTTCCTTGCACTTCGAGCATCGTCATTTAAACATGTAAAGAAATTTTGCAAACTATCGAAATTCTAATTTCCTTTAATAGTCTGCCTATTTTTAATATACACGTTTGGCCCGTTTTTACCTTAAATGCGAGCTACAAGTCCATGTATATAAACGAACGTAGTTGCCAAGTTAAATACACAAGTGCGCAAGACTTCGCAAGTACTGTTCGAGAAAAGTAGTGGGAACCCTTAAAGACGGTCGATACGATCATTTCGATCATAAGAGACCAATATTGTGCATGTTGGTGGTTGTTTTCTTAATTTTTATATTATTATTCACGTTCATGATATTATTAATAAGTATCTGAAGTTAATATTATAAGAATTACCTACTTCACATTTATTAATTTTATTGTTGAATTTAATTTGTTTCTAATTGGCAGTTATATTTTGGCCTGTTTTTATAGTTTTTATTCAATATGTTGGTTTTCGAATGTACGAAATAATTTTTATCATAGACTTGCGTACTGTCAGGAGCAAAGAGGTGGATTATTCGAACATTTGATTAATTGAGAAGTTTTAATTTGGTTTTTCAAGAATTCCGTTTATTTTAGAAGTATATTTTAATTTCCATTATTTAGAATTATTCTTTTAGTTTATCGTACTCTTCCTGTTTCCCCAGAAATTATATTTATTGAATTTTTTCATTTTGTTTTCCAAGAATTTGCTTTATTTTTTTTATCTATTTTATTTTAAAATTTATTGCCTTTAGAAGAGCATTTTTTTTCTCTTACTTCAATACGTCTACTTTGGTAGTGTTATACATTTACTATTTTTTACAGCTTGTATTTAATGACTATTTACCTAAAAGATTCTCAAATTATGTTTTTTGCGCTCGTTGTTAACAATATTGTACATGTGCATAGAAAATTAAAGTACGTTGTCTATCACATCTGCTTCGGCAAACCACTAATCTAGAAGAACATTTTTATTTCTCTAAAGGTCTACTTGCCGGCTCTCGTATGTATATTTGTTAGGTAGGTACGGTTTGGCAACTTCTCACGCCTTATGTATGGGAAGCCGCATGCAAGATGATTGTAGACCGAACCTGTATGTATATGTAGCTCTATCACTGACAAATAAAAGTATTTTTTCTTTGTACCTATCGTCCGAATGAAGTATTTGCTACAACATTTACCACACAACGTCCTAATATATCGACAGTTTCGTCGGCACTTATCCATAGGTACTGATTTGAAAGATGGCTTCCAATGCGTTCTACTACTTTCGTGTAGCACTTAGAAACACAATATTTGCGGTGGATTCATCAAGACCATTTCGACCAGTATATTTTTGGAGAAATGTTTTGAAGGTGGGATTGTTAAGTTTATTTAATTTAATATTTGTCGCCATTAAAGTTTCACAGATATCTTCGTTAAGATTGTCAGATTGCAACGTGTCTAATTTCTGTGTATGTGTTTGCGATGCTAAGTGACGTTTTACTTGCGATTTCTTGGAATTTCTTAACGATATTTTACAGATTTTTGCTATAAATTTCGGAATCACTGGCAATGGACATACAATCAGTTTGACCCTTAATCCAACTCGCCATTGTTTGACGATGCCATTGTCGACGTTGTTCCATATCATATCTGAAAAGTAACTTAAACAATGTCCTAGATCTAAGTAAATGAAAATTAAAAATGTATGCGTAAGTTATTGAAACTTAACGACATTAACTGGACACTTTACGTATATATGTAATTGACAGTTAAAACAATGAAAAAAGGAAGCTAACTCAGCATACTTTATTTATCTTGCGAAATATAAACTAATAAATAAAACAAATTATAAAAACTCCTCCCGCTTCTATCTACGCCCATGAAGAAAGGAATTTAAGTGTAATATTGAAGTAATTGTGTCACAATTCAACGACAAAAAATAGATGTGCGGTTAACCGAATGAATAGTGCTATTCAATAATTGCGCAGTGTATTTAGCGATGTTATAGACTATTTATATGGTCCATCGTAATTTCGGCTTCTCGTGTCCGGTCTCTAGTCATGACTAAAGACGGCAGACTATGTGCCCACACTGTTAAATTTAATAAATAATACACATAAGGTGTATTAGATAAAAATGTATATTTTACAAAATTAGGGTAACTTTTTACCAATACTGAAGATTCATTGTACAGATACAAAGAGCGCTTTAACTATGCAAATATAACATCCTTTTTACAAAGACTGAAGATCCATTGTACAGATACAAAGAGCGCTTTAACTATGCAAATATAACATCTCTCAACGTCGATCAATCCTTCTCAGTATATAAACATATATACCGGGTGTAGAATGGATTTTCGTACATAGGGATTTTACATGCAGAACTAATAATTTGCGAATATTCCCTCCCCTGATTATTTTATAGGAAAATGTTAAACACAAAAGTTGTAGAGCATTAAAAATAGTTCCCATTTTTTTTCTTATTTGCTTATTAACAGCCTCCGGGACTTCACAATTAAAGCAAAAAGAATTGAAGAAATGATACAAAATAGCAAAAGCCGTGACGTGTGACAACCAAAGTAACAAAATTCTTTCATTTAACAAAAGAATGTGACAATTTTAGTAGAGGCGTTTAAATTTGTTTTAAGCATAGGTTTTAAGTCGTTTGCAGAAAAGAAAAAACGTGCTGAAGAGATTTTAAAATTTTATTGAACGTGGTAATAAAGGTAGTTGTAGTAATAACTAAATTAAATGCTCAAACAAGTCTCCGTTGACAGCTGAGCAGTACCCCAATCTGTCGTAAAAATTTCTTTTAGTTGCGGCCAGTTGATAGTATGATATTTGACGACATTCTGCAAGTATTGCAGCTCTTAAAGCGTCCACATTTTGATACGTCCTTCCATTGTATAGCCGATCATGCAATGTGCCCCACAGAAAAAAATCATTTGGCGAAAGATCCGGAGATCTTGGAGGCCAATGAATTTCTCCACTTCGACCTATCCAGCGATTTGGGAATACATGATTTAAGTAGTCTACAACATCGCGCTGGTAATGCGCCGGACATCCATCATGTTGGTACCAAAATTCGTAATTAATTTCCAATTCGTCGATAGCTGGCCCGACTTCTTCTTGCAAAAAATTAAAATACGCAGCACCAGTTAAGCGGTCTGCAATAAAGAACGGTCCAATTATGTGAGGACCTAGTATACCAGCCCAAACATTGACACTACCCCGGTATTGCGTATGAGTCTGCAACGTTAAATGTTCATTTTGTGTGCTCCAGTAGCGATAATTTTGTTGATTTGGTTCACCAGTTAACTGAAATCGACACTCATCGCTGAATAAAATCCTAGATAAAAAGTTTCGGTCATCATTGGCCATATCCATCATTATTTCGTATTTATAAGACCGAAACCGCGGATCTTGACTCTTTAAAATTTTCTGAGCAGTAGTAAAATAAATCCCCAAATTATTACCTATTTGTCTTAAGGAGACATTTTTGTTCTCTGCAACGCTTAAGAGAACGGCATCTACATTCTCTCTACTTGCACCAGCTGTTACTTTCTGGCACTTACATTTCTAATTAACAGTGCCGTTGGTCTGAAAGTGCCTAACAATTCTATTCAGGGTGTTCAAATTTAGAATTGGTCGCTCCGGGTAGAATCCAGCAAAAGTTGCTTGTATGTTCCTAAAAGACAATCCAGAGTAGTACCATTTAATAAAGTTGACTTTCTCTTCTTGGCTATAGGAATTCATTTTAAGAATCAGCAAACTTATTTTGTTTGTCAAAACGTGACATTTATTGCTGTCAGGATTCATGGCTAGTACTATTTATCGGTTCATTCCTAATACTTTTTCTTCAAGTCTAGCAGGGCCAGAAGGTGTTAGAAAATAAATAACAAAGAATTTAGATACATTTTTTTTTGTCTACAACTTTTGTGTTAAACATTTTCCTATAAAATAATTAGGGGAGGGAATATTCGCAAATTATTAGTTCTGCATGTAAAATCCCTATGTACGAAAATCCATTCTACACCTGGTATATATATATATTAAATTTATTATATTATATTAAATTTTACAGTGTGAGCACATAGTCTGCCGTCTTTAGATGACATAATTCTAGTAAGTAATAAGATCAACTGTTATTTTGACAAATTGCAGTTTACGAAGTGTAAATTCAGTTGAAGTCAAATTTTAAAAATATGATTGGTTAAAATGTTGACATAATAAATACGATAAAAGTTATTAAAGACGCATTACAAAAATAAGACTATTTCTATATTAGAGTTGGCAAAATCTTGAGGAATTGCAAAATCAAAGGTTCAAAAGGTACTCTTATGAAGAAATATATTAGAGGATAATGAAGGAAAAGCAGTTTCTAGATGAAAACCGGAGCTAATGGGTAAAATAAAGGCAAAAAGAGTAATTGAAGACCAAATTGGATGTATCAAAAACGTACGTACAAGAAACTTAAAAAATGGAAGCTTGAGATCCTATAAAGTGTTTGTAGTTCCAAATCGTGATTCAACAAAAGCAATTATATAATAAAACACGTACCCCATAAATTATATACAAATTTCCTGCCAAAAACTGATTGCATGTGATGGACTAAGAACTAAATAAATTTGCTGTAAAATTGTGGCTTAAAAAGCGAGACATTTATTGCTACCGGTATAATTAACCAGCAAGTATACATTAATGAGTGTTTGGAGAAGGTATCTTACCATTAATTCAAAGGCACAATGATTCAGTGATATGTTTTGCCCGATTTAGCGACAACCCATTATGCTACAGTTAGTTGCTATTCAGATAATACTATTGATATTATGTTTCATCTAATAAATATATCCACCATATTTTAATGGAAGGAATAGCACCTAATATACCTTCATCCTCGTAATGACCTCATCTGAGTATATATTTTGGGTCCCCTGTGTATATGGTTCCATGCTGTATATAATGTGACATCATTTGATGTCACAAGCAAACGCACTTATAATTATTTTTCAGCTTATAGCGTATCCGCCGAATACGCTTAAGGTGTTTAAATCCGCCTCAAGGTCAGTTGCAAAATCAACGCCAAATTTTTCTACCATCCAACATATACGAGCAAATTCCATCCTCAACTCTAACTTACATCCCAATTTCCCAAAATGCTATCTATCACACCATATATTAATAGATGTTAATTATTAATCCAACATATCTTGCCATCTTTTTTTGGAAGGAATATAATCTAATATACCTTCGTTCTTGAAGTTACCTCAACTCGATTAGGGTACACTAATTGTGGGGTTCGCCTGAATATATCATTCCACGCTGTATCCAGTGTTATTTTGAATGTCTTTAATTTTAGATTAAGCACGTTAATTAATATTTAACAATTAGAGAAACTTATCTAACAAATCCGCTGTATCATCTTATTTTTAATTAAAAATTATATAATAAAACTGTTTTGGGACCGCAAGAAATACTCAACTGTTGTATCGAGTACCATGAACCTTACTAAATCGTAGTTATCGCATATTCATGTATAAATCCATTTATTCTAAACAAATCGTATGTAAATAAATACATCTGCATATCTGGAATATACGGACGGCACATATCGGTCACGACAGACAGTGGTACTCAAAATTTATTTGTTTAAATTTTCACATTTTTTTTTTTAAATTAAAAATAACACAATTGGTATATGTTGTAGTAGTATAATCTAATAATTAAGTTAATGACACTTATTCAGAATAACTTAGATAATGTGACATCATCGGTAAAGTCATTTGATTCTAAACACACGCTGTTTAGTTATATTGACACAACAGTGTTATTGCTTAAAGCGAATGCAACGGAAAAGTGCTCTAGTCGTCGTCAAGGTCATTGCAATAAAGTAACGCAAAATTGGTGTTTTTTCCTCGTTACTTTATTGCAATGACCTTGAGACGTGCTAAAATTTTCTAAAACTAAGAAATTGAATAAATTTGCCATAAAACTTCTAGTATAGCAGACAATTTGCTTTTACGGCCTAAAAAATAAAATTTGTGTTGCTACTGGTATAATTAACTAGCAAGAGTGTTTGGAAAAACGTCTCTTGTTATTAATTCAAAATCACAGTGGTTCAATGATGTTTTTGCCACATTTAGCGACACCCCATTGTGTATTTATTGTGTGTTTGTTAAAGAAAAATAAAGTTATATTTAGTCTTTCTTTGCTTAATATTTTCACTTTTTGCTGATTATTTTGTTTCGTACATGGTCTTTTAACGTATGTCGCAAAAGTTTTAACAAGGAATTTAATAAAATTAAAATTAAATAAAAATGAAATAATATCTAGCTGCCTTTGGTAACAGAAATTGTTTACATTGCTTTCTGTAGTCCCAATGCTGAAATATTCCGAATCTTAGAGAATGAAAATATTTCACGGAGAAGAATTTATCGCCATGTCTTACCACACAGAGGGCAGAGAGGCAGGTGGAATGCCCTGACAATGTTAAGTACAAAAAGCGAAATTCGCCGATGAAAACTTTGTCTGGTGCGCAATTTCTACCTTATGTGGAAAGAGTAAGAAGCGAAGCTTTATTCGGTCAGAGCTATATTAATAACCGTCTTTTCAAATTGCTTCAATTCATGAATGAACATTGCTAATGATAATATCATGTTTTGGCCAGACTTGGCATTATACCATTACTCTAGAGGTGCCCAAAATTGGCTTCAACAACACCACATACCTTTTGTTCCTAAAAACGATAACCCTCCAAACTTACCTCAGGCTCGCCTAATAGAGGATTTTTAGGCTTTACTATCGCGGAGTTTTATGTAGGGTTGGAAGCCCAAATGACGAACAACTAAGACGGCAAATATACGAAAAACTGAGAGAAATTGATTTGGGGTCCGTCCAGCGCCTGATAAGAGCCGTAGAAATTTGCGTATGGTAGAAGAGAATGGACCACTTCACATAACTTAATAATGTAGTATAGTATTAAATTAAGTAAGTTAAGTATTAAATTGCACTTTGTGATAACTAATAAGTGTTTGAATAAATTTGATCGTTAAAAAAACCATCTTTTGTGTCAGACGTTTTAAGACATTACGTTTATTATACGCAAGTTTAAATATGTGCAGAGTGATTTCAGAAAGAGTGAATCTTATGGGATATGAATTAGTAAAATAAATATTACTTATATTTTTAAATGTCAAAATAATAAATATCACTACTAGGTCACCGCTTAATTTATAAGTATTTGACCTTTAATGCCAGCGAACATGGTCAGCAGTTAGAGCACGTCTACGTTCACATCCTAATCACCTACTTAAATTGAAAATTTATTGAGTTACCTGATATATATACACTATTGCTTACGAAAGTATGGACAGTTATTTGTAATAACATTAAAAATATAAAAAGAAAAAACAAAATAAAAATTGTCTGTTTTTAGGTAACGTATTTATATACTGGCTGTTCTTGAAATAAAGAGACAACGTATGAAAAGTGAAAAGATGTTATTATATAGAATATACCCAAAATTTCCTCTCGTAAGTGAAAAAAAAATTACTTTATATTTACATAGTATTTGTCACGCCACTGCATTTGAAGAAGTGCGAACGACTATAAAGAGTAGAGGAAGCGTTTAAGTAGCGAAAGAATTGTTCCCCGCTTCAGTTTCGATCGTTACATGCGTATAGTGTATCCAGATCTATACCGTTGACTTTGAAGTAAAATTTAAATCCTATTCATTAACGTAGCACGAGGTCTAACCCTAACAGAACGAGAGACATTAGTGTACCAGGGTCGGGCTTAGTTTAAATTCGTATACCTGCACATAAAATTCCACGAATATTTTCGAAATGATTAGTGAATATCAAATTATATATTCAATATCCCTATTTTGTAGCCTTAAGTTTGATAAAATAATGGTAGTATGTATATTTGAATATGGATGTGTGGTTATCTGTATGTCGACTCAGTCCACTCAAGTACCTGGAATTTCGGCTGTAGGTAACCGAAATTCCAGGTACTTGGGTTGACTTAAACTATTCACCACTTATATAGTCAACGATGTATATCTGGATACATTGTACGTGCGTACGATGACTGTCGAATCAGGGTTAAAGAGATAGTAGAGGCAATGCAAATATCTAAAGACGGTATTTGTCATATATTGATTGAAGAATTGCAAATGCGAAATTTATCCGCTCATTGGGAGCCGCGGTTGCTTGCTTTGTGTATCCTGGTATACAAGTGTCCCGTATCGTTATGTTCAAATTTTAGAAGTGTAAAGTTGACTTCATTTCAAGTAACAAAAACGCAAAACTTGTATATCCATTTTTATTTGTTTAAAGTTACAGATCTATGAATGTGATTGTCAGATCATGAAAAAAAATGTAATCCTAAAGTCAATAAAAACTTTTTTTATTATTATTAAAAAAGTTCAATTAATAATATTTTCGAAATGTCCACCTTCTTGTTGAATGCAGGCTTGTGCCCGTAAGCCAACAGAAGAAGTACTTATCCGAATTTCATATTTGTTTTGTCGGATTTCCTCGGCAGCCAGGTGAATACGATCCAACAACTCTTCTCTTGTGTTCGAAACTTGCGCGTAGACTAAATTTTTCATGTATCCCCATAAATAAAAGTCAAGGAGATTAAGATCGAGTGATCTGGGTGGCCATGCAACAGGACCACCTCGACCAAAATCCATCTTGGATAATTGGCGTTAACCAAATTTCGGTGACATTCAGTGGGACATCCTCTAAAAGACCTGGCAGTTCGTCAATAAGCAATTGAAGGTAATTGTCCGCATTTAACCTCCCAGGAAGAACGACAGGATCAATCAACAAGTCATCGATTTGGGCCGCCCAAACGTTAATAGAAAATTCATGCTGAAATTTAGATGGGCGTATAGCTTTGGGATTTTTGTGATGACCACCTGTGCGGGTTTCTCAGATTTGTAACACCACTTCTCGTGTCCAGAGGACGTGTTCTGCAGAAATTAAAATGAAGCCGTAACTGTCTTAATATCCAGGTAGAATAAACTAGTCGAGCATAGTTGTCTGCCTCAAGCAAACCGTGTCCCCTGCGTTAGTGATATGGATATAAGCGCTCGCGTTTTAAAATTCGCCAAACTGTCGTTCGTGGCACTCCTAGTTATCTAGCGATTCGACATACACTGAGAGTTGGTTCCCTTGTAACAATAGCTACTGCTTCTTCTTCTTCTAAGTCTGCTGGCAAATTTACTCCTCGGTCGAAAAGATAATCACGCAGTCCGCATTCCCGAAATTGTCTGTGTACTTCCAGAAGCGTTCTGTAATGAGGAATGCGCCTATCGGGAAATCGATGTCGGTATTCAATAACTGCTTGACGTGCACTGCCGTTACAGTAGCCATACACAAAATGCATATCCGCATACTCTTGAGAAGAAAATCGGTAAGGCATTTTGAATAAAGAAAACGTGTCCACTCACTAATAAGTAGAGAACGGACATTCTTACCACATGACTCGGCGTAATTCAATGAAGTATTTGTTAGACCATCTGGTCGACGGCGATTACAATGGACAACACACCTATTGTATTCGGAGGATATATTCCATTAAACGCAATCGGCAATTGGAAATGTTTATAAACATCGCTGAGTACATTTCGGCGTAATACAATGAAGTATTTGTGTTTGATTTTCTCGGCCACCTGATTTCGCCAGCGTTAACAATGGACAACGGCTATAGTATTGGGAGAACTTAGTCATGTGGTAAGAATGTCCGTTCTCTACTAATAAGCTGTTATATGAACTGAAACGTAATGTAATTTAATGTTTATTGTATGATATTCATGGTTCAGCACTTACGAAATAATTAAGAACCTTCTTTATTATAAATCAATTTCCAGTACTCTTTTTTGTAGATCTCCAAGAAATTACTGTATGCACTACGACACGTGTTTATTTATTTTAGGATATCATTTTATTATGCGACATTAACAATCACAGGCCTGTTATTGAATCGTATAACTTTTTTTAGATAAAATCAGTTTGTATTGACTTTAGGATTATATTTTTTTCATGATCTGACAATCACATTCATAGATCTGTAACTTTGAAACAAATAAAAATGGATGTACAAGTTTTGCGTTTTTGTTATTTGAAATAAAGTCTACTTTACACTTCTAAAATTTGAACATAACTATACGGGACGAAAAGTCAACCCAAGTACCTGGAATTTCGGTGACCTACAGCCGAAATTCCAGGCCATTAAAAATGTTTTAGTTTTGTAAACTAATCAATAATGAATTTCTTTTTTGTTTCATTTATAAATGGGCAATAAATAAAAAAATAGCTATATTTTTTACACATTGATTGTAGTTTTTCGTTAAAGAAAGAATTTCCTTATAGAAAGTTTCTTCTTTTATTGTTAAATGTGTGGCTTTAAAAGACGAACTTACGACCAAAAAAAAAATCATATATTCAGTTTATAAAAGGTGATCCAGATTGGGCTTTAGGATTTTAATTGCGCGATTTTCCTTCTATGAATGTCGAAAGTTTGCATTTTTACAGTTGGTATCTAAACACATGGCAAATTCATCATGGCGTCGTATACAGTGCAGGAACGCGTAACTATTGTGCAAGTTTATTATGAAAACAGGCGGTCAGTTACGATTACGCGAAGAAAACTTCGACAACTCTTTGGACGCAATAATGTTCCAAATGAGCGTGCAATTTGTGATCTACTGCAAAAATTTGAAACAAGTGGTATGGTTATTAATACACCAAGAGTTCGCTATCAACGCAGAGGTCGTTCAGATGAAAATTTACTCGTATACGTGATAGTGTGCAAGAAGAACCAAGCACGTCAATGCGTCACCGTTCACAGCAATTGAACTTTTCATATGCCACTATCCAACGAATTTTAAAAAAAGGCCTGCAATTAAAGGCGTATAAAATTCAACTCACCCAAGAACTCAAACCAACGGTCCACCAGAAATGCCGTACATTTGTGAACTGGGTTTCACAAAACAAAGAAGTGGATGCTGATTTTTACAAAAAAATCATATGGAGCGGTGAGTCTCACTTTCGTTTAAATGGATATGTGAATCGCCAAAATTGTCGCATCTGGGGTAGTGAAAATCCACATGGTATACAGGAAAAACCAATGCATCCAGAAAAATGCACTGTTTGGTGTGCACTGTGGGCTGCAGGAATTATTCGTTCTTACTTTTTTGAGGATGAAGCCGGTAACGCTGTTACAGTCAACGGTGTACACTATCGGGAGATGTTAAACAACTTTTTCTTCCACGAAACCAATGATTTGAACCTAAATGACATGTGGTTTCAACAAGATGGAACCACATGTCACACTAGAGATGGTTGCTCTGAACCGAACCTGTTCCTTTGAACCTAGTTCGCGTGCCGGAGCAGGTGCACCTAGTTCGCATTTTCCAAAAGAGTAGATCCGATTGAAACGATTCCGAGTCGTACAATTCTGATTCCGATCGTTCAAGTCGGAGCGTCCGAGAGTTGATCTCGCAGTTGCACCTACATATTCGCATCGTATTATGTAAAAGAGTAGGTCCGCCTGGAACGAGTCCGACTAAGCGAAGCGAAATATGAGAAATAAACGACTACTCCTATATGTATAAATAAATACAACTGGCAATTGTAGTTGCTGCGATTCCGAATAATTGTATATAGCAATTGTGCAACCAAATATATTTATTTTTTAATAATTAGTATTTAGTATGATTTCTAGTCATAAGAAAAACTAAATTTTTAGCTACACAAAAAAATATATAATAAAAAGTAAAAACAATAAGAACTAATACATAAAAAATAGTTTTAATTTTTGTATTTAAATCTAAATGAAGTCATCGTTCATATTTAGGAAAACTAGTTTTTCTACTTTACTCGCACTTAACCGTGTTCTTCTTTCATTTAAAATATACCCCGCTTTAGAAAAAAGTCTCTCGCATGGAACTGAAGTAGCCATTGCACAAAAAAATTCCTTTACAACGATACTTAGAATCGGGAATAAATATTCACTGTCCTTTCACCACTGAAATGGATCCTGATTTCGATCAGCCATTTCACACAACTTTTGTAACACTTCTTTGGCCACATAAATTACATTTAGCAAAGTCTTTATCAACTACAGAAAAAAAATTCCATACAATACTGGTTTGCCTATTAGAACTCATTCTTAAATATTTATAAAATTTAAATTAAATTCCACAAAACTACAACCGATAACGACAATACTTATTATGCAACTAATCGAAATATATCCTATTTAGTAAAGGAAGGTAGAGAAAATACAAATAAACCAAGTGATGTGTTTATTTTAATACATCATACATATATAGTCTTCACTTTTTTTAACAGTAACATTATGTCTCTCGACTAGCCATTATATTTTTGTATAAGAAATAGGCGATAATACTATATTTATGGTATTATTTTTGTGATTATTTTTTTGTGTATATCGTATGCACTTTAATTAAAAAAAAAACTATAAATTGCAATCTGACACCTCATTTAAAATGTAATAAGTTAACTGCTATTTGTATATGCTAGTTGTGTGCCTAAGTAAACATAAAGATTACCCTGACTGATCGGACGCAAAATATGACTCATAATCGGTCGGTGTCGGAACTGATTTGTGCACCTAGTTTGCCGCACCTAGTTCGGAACTGGACTCCGGGTAGGTGCACCTACTCCGCTCAAGGAGTAGGTTATATCATCTCTATGTCACACAGCACGAGAAACCGCCACTTTACCTCAAACCAAACTTCCTGGTCATGTTATCTCTCAGAGAGGCGACATCATTGGCCAGCGAGGTCTTGCGATTTAAACCCACTAGAGTTTTTCTACTGGGGCTATTTGAAGGAAATGGTCTATGTCAACAAACCTGCTTCGATTCCAGAACTAAAGGAGAATTTCGAACGTGCAATTACTGAAATCGAACCGCATTTATTGGAACTTGTTACGGAAAACTTCGCTAAAAGAGTGGTATCATGTCAGCAGAGTCGTGGAGGGCATTTGGACGATATCATATTTCACACATATTGCCAAGTCTATACTTTACACTATTAACCATAAATTTCGGATTTTTCAAATATCTTGTGTTTTATTCAAAGAACAAATCCTAAAGTCCAATCTGGATCACCCTTTATTTGTTAATAGAGTAACATCAAAGCATAATAAATGGGATGAAAATTAAATCAATGTTAAACTTCATTTAAAATAAAATTATGTTAATAATAAAACAAAAAGCTTTATGTATCGTGACCATGGCGTGTCCAATGGGATAGATGCCTGGTTTTTAATTATTTGTATGGATTTATTTACATATATTTTTTTTCTTTAAATTTGTGTGGTACTGACAAATACCGATAGAACAATATAATTAGTCGGTAAAGAGAATTACTGATGAATTAGAGGTGGAAACCCATATTGTCGCCCGTATGTTAACTGCGACAGGGCCGGACTCGAAGAAAGAAAAGCATTTTCTCGTTACAACGTGAACATTGGACCCCGACTTTTTTGTATGAAGGCATTCACATATACCTTTCACCCCTTTTTTTTCTTTGGCGCTGTACACAGCTAGCATTGTTTAGTATTATAGTCAACTATATTTAATCAAGGGCTTTCTCGTACTATTGTTACAATTGTATTCCTAGAATCAGTACCTGCTTCCTTTAAAATATCTTCTATGCCATATTTTGATGTAGATTCAACATTATAAATATCATCATATTGGTTGGTGGTTCTATATTTTCTTAATACACCAACTGATCCTAAAGTACACAAAACAATACTTATTTAATTGCATATATTAATGGACCAGTTAAATATGCTACAAAGGCTTACCTATTATCAAAGGATTAGCTACCTAGTAAATAAAGTGTTGGGATAGCCGTTGATGTTAGTCTATTGTTTCATGTTGAATATTATGCCTTAAAATGTGTTCTACAAATGAATATCATCTATTCTAAATTGTACATTTTCAACAATTGGTGGATTAATGCTACATTCATGTAGCACTAATCCACTGTTGAAACTGCATGATGTTAATCAAGCAAAAGTTTGTGTATTTAGTACCATCTTAAATCCCCAGCCAGGTATTAAGACACTCTCAATACTTTCCATTTAACATTATACGCCCTGCTCTTAGTGCGCAGTAAGCTGGCGGCACTGATAGTTCAATGGACGTGCCTAGCATAGTTGCGACATCATATATCGATATTCGTAAACGTCAAATCAGTAGCCATCAGCAGAAGTACATACGAAATGTTTGTCTAACGAACATATTATAAAGCAAGGTAAGTTTTTCAGCGCTGTTCGGTGATGAAACGCTATCGCGTGCTAAGGTAGTTTAGATGTCATAAGTTGTTTAAATTATCGTCGTCGTTAAAACTTCTGATGAGTGTTTTTTGGGGATTCCAAGGGCACAGCGCTTATTGATTTTCTTCATGAAGAACATACGATCAATAATGCCGGCTGCTATTGCGAATTCTAAAAAAGGTGAAGACGTATCCGTCAAAAACGATCTGAAATTTCAATACCGTAATGCTCTTTTAAAACATTGCTAGGACACATATAAGCGCTATAAAGGCATTAATACAATAAACTCGCAAGTTTTCTTTGGTAAATTCTTCTACATCCGCCCTATAGACCAGACTTATTGCCTTGCGGCTATCATGTGTTTCGGACACAATTGGCTTCATACTTGCGCCATTACTTTTTATAATACTAGCCTCAAAAATCTTTCAGATCGCTGGTAAAATATGAGCTTTCTGTCGAATGAACTCGTATAACAATATACGAGGGTTGTCTTTTATATTTTGCATATAGAGCTGGAATAAAAGCGGATAGCTTTTAAAGACTTTATTGTTTTTGGAAGTATTCCCCACGAAGATTTAATCCACTCGTTTGTTGGTACAGTCAAAATTGCATTTTTGAAAGCTGACGACTGGAACCTTTGACCACGCAGTCCGTCCTTGATTTTCGGAAAGGTAAAGAAATCGTTGGGACTTAGGTCGGGATTGTACGGAGGATGGTCTAACAAAATCGACGTTTTGTTGCGTTAAAAATTTAATTGTCTTGCAACCTGTGTGCGAACTTGCATTGTCTTGGTGGAGGATGATTCGTCGTTGTGGGTTGGTTTCTCGGATCTCAGCGATAACTTGCGGCAAACAAATGGTTGTCGCATTTGCTGCCGCAAATTGTGACAACAAATACGCAATAACGCAGTAACAGTAATCGGCTTTTCTTCACCTTGGAACACCCAAACAGGCGACTGGCGTTTATTTTCTGGCTCGTATGAGTAAATTCAAGATTCAACACCACTCACGATGTTGTACACATTTTTAGAGTTTCCTGCGTTGAAACGGTATAAAGTTTTTTGACACCAGCTGTTTTCTGTTCTTCGGTCGACTGATGCGAAACTAATTTTTTACACACAATTCTTCATGCAAAATTATTACAAATGCAATGCAATATTGCAATGCAAAAGGTCTTTGAGGTCAATGATGCCTCAATTTTGCGATATATCACATGTCGATCTTCGTTGATGAGCATCGACGTTTTCCTGAGTGATTGCCGTTTTTGGTGCACCCGTTCTTGGATCGTCGCTAAGACTAATCCGATGTGGTGATGATGTGGTGCTTCTTTACCGAAATAGAAACCAACTCGGCGAGGCATTCTTGTTGAGATAATTGTCTTCAAAAACTATAAAAAATTATTGCTCGAAAATTTTCACGGTTTATTTCCATTTTTCGACTAACTTGTCGGCTTTGACAGTTCGTTGTAGCTATAACACTACACGTATCGCACTGAAACTTTGGATTTAGGCTAACTAGTAATGGAGGTTATTTTTTAGTACTGACACTTGATTAGTGGCGCCCTTTGTATCCCAATATGCAAAACATAAAAGATATCCCATCCCTCGTATGTGTGTCCATATTGTTTATTATATACAAATAGTTGATGAGTACTATGATTATTTATTAACTATTACTAAATAGTAAAAAGAAACAATATTGCAAGTGCTTATGTTTTGCAATTTGTTCATAATATTTCACCTAGTACTAACTGCAAATTCAGTTCAGATTAGCCATTACTAATTATTGTGTTGGTTAGTGTTGTATTATTTGCTCTTAATTTATGAACATCCTCAAATTCATGGACAGTGCATCTATATAACGTGAGATCAAAATGAATTGAGGTAGTAGGAGGCTGCGGTTCGTAGAACGTATTTCGTGAATCGAAATAATCAATAATTCACGCTGACGTCTATCATTAAATGTTTGACAGGTAAATATTGTGAATTATTAATCACGAAATACGTTCTACGAACAGCAGCCTCCTACTACCTCAATTCATTTTGATCTCACGTTATATATATATATATAGACTATTAAGTATTATCGACCGTACTGTATTAGTAAAAATTAATTAACGGGTGAGCGGTCTGTCAAATAAAAAAACTTATTTATTTCACTCTAGCCTAGAAAAAAGAGGAATAAATAGCAAACTGAGGAAAGCAATAGCAAGCATATACAAGTGTACAAGAAACGTGGTGAGAGCGTGTAATAGGCAATCAGAAGAGTTTGAAACAAGGGAAGGATTGCGGCAAGGAGGAGTACTTAGTCCTATACTATTTAATATAATACTTGATGACGTACTGAAAGATATTAAAAACAACACAAAAAAGATACAAATAGGATATAGAAATATGGGGCTGGTGGAGGTAGCGGAGAACGCGTTTGCTGATGATTTGGTGGTATACGCAAATACCGAAAAGGACCTGCAAACAAACTTGGTAATTTGGGAAACAGCACTGAAAAAGAGAAACATGAAAATTAACGCAGACAAAACTAAAGTGATGGCGATAGGGAAAAACCATAAACAGTTAACAATTAAAGTAGGAGGAAAGGACATCGAACAAGTTGAAACATTTAAATACTTAGGAGTAAACATTCATAGAGAAGGGAAAGAAGACACAGAGATTAATGGCAGAATTGAAAGCACGACAAAGTTGTACTATACACTCAACAACACTTTCATCAGAAATAGAGAAATTTCAACGAAGACAAAAATGACTGTGTTTAAAACCGTATATAGACCAATACTAACATATGGGTGTGAAAGCTGGATACTAAATAACAAAACAAAATCCAAAATACAAGCGATGGAGATGAGGTATTTAAGAGCAGTCAAAGGAGTAACACGCAAAGACAGAATAAGAAATGAAGTGATAAGGCAAGATCTGAATACAGAACCGATCCTCGAAAGTATAGAGAGACAGAAATTGAAATGGTTCGGACACGTCGTTCGTATGGAAGAAACAAGGCAGACAAAGAGAGTATGGAAAGCTAAGACAATACAGAAAAGGAAGAGAGGTAGACCAAAGAATACATGGGACAATACAGTAGCGGACAACCTGCAAAAACTTGGAATGACATAGAGAGAAGCAGAAGTTGCGGCAAAAAATAAGAAGGAATGGGAAAAATTCATTTATAATAAAAAATAGAATTAAGTTTCATAGTGAAGATTAAGTGTATACCTTGACACGCGTAGGGTAATTTCAAGGTTTATTGATTATAATAATAATAATAATATTTCACTCTATATATTTCATAACGAATTTGTTACTTCTTCAGGAGTGCGTAGATGTTTAATAAAACCACAATATATTAAACAATATGACAATAATAAAATACTTACAATTGAGAGTTAAAATCTAGCAAAGACGCCACTAAACATGTTAAAATCTATCAAATTTAAAACATTAAAGTCGGATACTAATGGACTAGGTATAATAATAATAATAATAATAATAACTGATGGACTAAGTATAATCTATTGCAATATACTCGGTGTTGGCGGTTAATTGACTTGCCAAGTTTTATTAACTAGCCCTCGTATCGTTTGATGTATAGTTGTTGGTTTAGATTTTTTATGACGCCAGTTTTTTGCTGTGTGTTTTATATATTTGGTTTTATATTTTAACATTTATGTATATTTGTTTTTAAAAGGTTGACGATAGACCAACATCGTATTAATCTAATGTTTTAAATTTGATTGATTTTAACATGTTTAGTGGCGTCTTTGCTAGATTTTAACTCTGAATTGTAAGTATTTTGTTATTGTCATATTGTTTAATATATTGTGGTTTTATTAAACTTGTAGGCACTCCTGAAGAAGTAACAAATTCTTTATGAAATATATAGAGTGAAATAAATGAATTTCTTTATTTGACAGACCGCTCACCCGTTAATTAATTGTCGATGCTGTTCGACTGATAGTGGCGACAGTTTAATACAGTTTCCATTGGTTACAGCTATCACGCCCGATTGCTTTGTCTTACACTTGTCATGCAGATGACAATGGTTGATTTGACGGTCGTGATATTGAAATTTGTCTTTCCCCATCATCATTCACTGACGAGTCCATAGGAAAACTAAACACCTGTCTGAATGTTTGCACCCGATTTTTAATAATACAGTGGCCAGCCCGCTCCCCGGTTTTGACTCTTTGCGATTTTTTTTTGTGGAGTTTTTTTGAAATCCCGCGTTTATGTCAACCGTCAAAGGACCCTACAAGGCCTGAAGACCAACATCCTGGCAGAAATTACCAACATACCCTCTGATATGATGGTAAGGATTATGAGAAACGCTTATTCGGCTTATTCAGTGGATGGACAATGGGCCACCTACCTGATATGATTTTCGAAAATGTGTAAAACAAAAATGTAGATATTATTACTAACACGCGCTTCTGGTTCGGCCGTAGTTGCTAATAATAATGAATTATTTAATATAAATAATTGTGGTGCTGGTGAAGTTGCTTCAAAGGTGTGATAATGGTTAAATTAAATAATTATATTACAAATTCCTAACTAAATAAAACAAAGGAGCGTTGTGCTTAAAGTTTGTATTTATTATTTACATAAGAAATTGAGATTGATGTATTGATAAGTAATTAAATAAAAGTAATATATACAAGGAGCGGTAAATAAGTAATTAAAAAAATTAACACAAAAATAAACTGAAACGAACGTTGAATTGGACAGTAAATTAATAGTGAATTAATTGTAATTAATTAATATAAAATAATCTCTTTATCGAACAATACAGAGTTACCTTTGAGTTGCAAAGATGTTCGTCCACGGGGTGTGTATCATGTACTTAAACAAGTATGTAGAGTAGAGCTCGGCCGGAGATCGAAGAAATTAATTAGTTAAATTAATGTGAATTACGGTGGATTAGATTAAGGATAATATATATAGAACAATACAGATTACCTTAGAATCGGAAGACCCCGGGCGGCGTGGTGGGTGGCATCGTGTACTTGAACAGTACGACGAGTACGATGTTTAACTTACGAAGGATCTAAAGAGAAGACCGAGAATTTGTGTAGATAGAGCACTGGTCTAGAAAAGGTTTGTGTTTACCTAAGTGGGGAGAGGGTAAATCGAAGTTGTCGATGTCTTGAATAATAATTAATCAAAAGCGCGACTTGAAGATTTGTGCTATGATGATAAATATCATTAAAATATCCCTTCTGAGCCAAGCTTTAAAATGAGATGAGACACAACATATAATAGGAGATGTATAGCAAACGCCAATTAAGTTGGCGCGAGGAGGGGGTGCGCAGAAGCCGTTTTTAAAAACGTCCACCCCCACTACTCAAGTAATTGTCAGAATACATTTGTCATTGATGTTTGACAGAACATATTTTGTAATGTCTTTGCTAGGGGATCATACACGCTCAGAGGTTAGAATTATCTGACATTTGATGTAAAACCAAATACAAATCTCCCCACTACTTCTAATCCTGCGCGAACTTACCCCTCCCCGCGCCAACTTAATTGGCGTTTGCTATACGTAATTAAATAAAAAGAACTTAGTTTAAAAACGAAACGTATAAAGAATTTTCAAAGCGACCGTTAAAGGCTTGTTGATTTGACAAGAGGTAGATTCTGAGGGTGTATCGTCTAAGCGAGGACAAAAGAAAGGCTTTCTCTTTGTAAACGAATATGTACACAGAAAAATGTCTAAGTGAAGTTAATTATTTTAAATGCGAAATATTTAAAGAAATAAATCTAATTTAAAAATAGAATTAAACATTCTTATATACGAAGTGTAACAATATGTACCTACATTACTAAAAAAAAAATAAAAAACTTTCTGATTCATGAAATGGGTTTTATTTATTTTTTAAATATTTTTGTTTTATACATAAAAAGTGTAACAATATGCACCTAATTACTAAAAAGAGAATAAAAAACTTTCTGATTCATGAAATGTGTTTTATTTATTTTTTAAATATTTTTGTTTTATACATAAAATTTATAATTATTTTATTTAATATTTTTCAAATTTACTTTATGTATTTTTTAAATTAAGTTAAAGATTTTATAATTTTTTTTTAAGTATTTTACTACAACGAAAATACTATTTTTCCGAATTAACGTTTGATAAGTTTTCAATATTATTCTATTAACGACAGTTTCTTTAAAATAAACTAATAACAAGATTAAACACAATGTAATGTGTATGCAAATTACAATGTTAAAGCTTCTCATATCTCTATTAGACACAGTTAGGAAAAAATAAACCGTTTGAACGCAATTTAAAGTTTATCTATGGCTACCTGGTAATTGTAGACTCGCGAATAGTACTTCCTTTTCTCTATTCACAATACCTTTCGTAATAGGATAATAAAATCTTTGTCTTTCTTATCTTGACTTGTTAATATGAAATTATCCGCTTTGATTATGTCTACATATGTACATTGTATCTGTATACATAACGTATATACTTCTTATATAATACGCATTACTTGAGTCTTATTTGATTATCGTCCATAATATGACATCACTTTATTTAAATTAACAGTGCTAATGCTACATCCAACGAACAATTCTTTATAGTTTATTAAATTAAAGTCACGGAACTTCGCTCCAATGTTCTAAAGTGAATTCTATTTACGGAATCCATTAGCAACGCGAATAAACATTTAAGCGAACCATCTTACGTAGTACGTACATCTACCAGTGATTTTTTACGTATTAAATCAATTCCATTTGTGTCAGTAAATAATAAAGTGTATTAAATGTGGATCGATTGTTGAAACAGTGTCGTCCCTATTCTGAACTTTTAAAAAGTTAACAAAAAAATGGTGGCAGGACCTAAATTTACAATCGACGGCAGCTGGGCCGGCTTCGAACGTTGCAAGAGATCGGCTTCTTTGGCTGATTGCTTGCCGGAAATAGGAAGCCCTACAAAGCACGTGTTCTTCGTTTCGAACGTGTCGATGTGCAAAAAATCCGTAAGTATTTACACAGGTGAATCACGATTCTTATATCTTATCCAACGTAGAAGTAATGAAATTTATTTTTATTGAATTTATATACTTTTATTAATTGATTTTATATGTATCTACATACTCGTTAAATAGTTGACCGGAAATTTTCATTATGACTTTATAAAATGTCCTGTCTGTATCCTTTATTCTTTATTCAGTACTTTGGGTGTTTTTGTACTTAGATTGCGCCATGAATTCCTGGCCTAATTAGGATAAAAAAGAAACAAAAACAGCAATTTGCTTCCTTATTACGATGTTCTAGCATTTCCATAGTTGCACAAAAATAATATTTAGATTAATCATGAAAGTACACCATCCATGGAACTCCTTTAAGAAAAACTTCGCATAACAGAAAAGTTAGTATAATTTGTTATTTTTATACAAATAATACACATATGTGTAAAACATATCTGTATCTGTACACATGGACATACACCTGGTATTTAACCTATGGTCACTTCAACCGCAGACACATGCGTTTCGATCTTAATTGATCTCATCAGTACGGGTTTCTGAAGTTCACACTTGCTCAACAGTAAATGGGGCACCCTTCTTGCAGTTAGCTTTTTCATATTTAAATGTTAATGCAAAATATTGTGTACCCGTTTTAGCTATCTCAAACACCCTTATTCGGCGGTCGCTATTTACAATCATCTGCATTTTATTAATGATTTCTGGACAAGTTACTGTAAATGAAGGCCCTGGACGTTCAGCATCTTGTATGCTTAAATAACCACTTTCGAAAGTAGTGAACCACTTACAAATTATTCCATGGGAAGGAGCAGATCCACCATACTCGTAATATTTATGTAACTTTTTTAAATATTTTTTCCACGTTGTTACGTGGTAATGTTTAATCAACACAGAAATTATTTTTTATCTATCTTCTTTCTCTTCTTTCTCAACCTGTATCCGTCCACTCCTGGACGTAGGTCTCTCTCAATCTTTTCCACTCGTCTCTATCTTGTGCAGTATGGACCCATCGCCTTCCCGCTACGCTTCTGATATCATCCACCCATCTCTTTGCAGGGCGTCCCACACCTCTTTTTGTTTGTCTTGGTCTCCATTCCGTGATTTTGTGTGGCCATCTATCCTCGGTTTGTCTGGCTATGTGTCCGGCCCACGCCCATTTCATTTTTGCTATTGCCCATATAACGTCTCTTATCTTCGTTCTTTTTCTGATATCTTCGCACCTGATCCTATCTCTTAGTGAAATACCAAGCATGCTCCTTTCCATGGCTCTTTGTGATGTTCTGAGTTTATTGGCGGAAGCCTTGGTCAGACTTATAGTTTCAAGTCCGTAGGTTTGGATGGCAGAACACATGTGTTGTATACTTTAGTTTTTAGGTTTATTGGAATTTCCTTATTTCTAAGTACGTGTCCCAACTTGCCGAAAGCTATCCAGGCGAGCCTGATTCGTCTAGTGATTTCTGCATGCTGGTTTTCTTTTCCAAGCTTAATAACGTGACCCAGATATATATATATATATATATTCCTCTACGCATTCAATGTGGTTATTGTTTATGTATATGTTGCATCATCAGGGCTTAGTATTTTCGTCTTGCTGTAATTCATTTTTAGACCTATGTCTGCAGATGTTCGGCCCAATTGTTGTAGCATTTCATTTAGTTCTTCAATGCTGTCTGCTATCAAGACTATATCATCAGCAAACCTAAGGTGGTTTAGTCTAGAACCATTAACGTTGATACCCTTGTTGTGCCAATCTAGCCGTTTAAAAACATCTTCCAGGGCCAACGTGAATAGTTTCGGTGAAATGACATCTCCCTGGCGTACTCCTCTTTGTAGTGGTATTTTGTCTGTTTTCGTGGTTTCATCAATTTTAATATGTATTGATGCTTCCTCACAGATGTTTTGGATTATTTGTATATATCTGGAGTCTATTCGTGCGCTTTCTAGTGAGTTTAATATTGCCGTAATATCGATGTGTGTCAAACGCTTTCTGATAGTCAATGATGGCCAGGTGCATTGGTACATTGTATTCCGTACATTTCTCTACCAGAGTACGTATTGTATGGATATGGTCTATCGTACTGTAACCCCTCCTAAAGCCGGCCTGTTCCACTGGTTGCTAAAAGTCCAGTTTCCTTGATAGACGATTTGTTAAGATTTTAGTGAATAGCTTATATAGCTGCGATAGAAGAGATATTGGGCGATAGTTTTCGATATTTGTATTGTCGCCTTTCTTAAACATCAGTATAACTACAGAAGTACACCACTCCTTTGGGATTTTTCCATCATGTAGGCAATTGTTGAGCAGTATTGTTATTGCTGCTTTTATAGTTTGTCCCCCTAATTTCAGCATTTCTGTTGTTATTTGATCCTCGCCTGGACATTTATTTATTTTCATTTGTCTTAAAGTTGTATCTACTTCATCTGTTGTCATTTCCGGCATTTCTTCGGATCCTGTATTCAAGACGAGCGTACGTGTTTGTGGGCGTGGTGAGTCAGATGAGTAAAGCCTCGTGTAGAATTTCTCTAGGGCGTTTATGATATCTTTTTTGTCTTGTACTAGCACATTATTTTCGATTTTTATTTTTGTCATTTTTGTTTTCGCCCTCGTGAGCTTTGAACGTAGTATTTTCATTTTACAACCATCCCTAATGGTTTTTTCTATGAGTTTTGTATTTTGGTTTCTTCTATCCTTTCGAATTTCTTTCTTAACCCTTTTGTTGAGTTCCTTGAAACTGTCTGATGTTCTATCCACCCTATTTCTTCTTTCATCCATCAGTCTCAGAGTATCAGCGCTGAATTTCGAAACCTGTGGTCTTCTCATGTGCAATTTTTATCTATATTAACACAGAAACAACAGATAGATTTAAACGGTTGTAAAAACTTATCTGTGCGACAGATTTGGGCGAAATTTTGATAGTAGCATTCTCATCATAGCGAAAGTGCTGCCAACTTTCACGACAAAAAACTCTCGAGTATCTGAGAAAACATCTTGCTTACTGTGTTTAACAGCGTCATACCTCCATACTTCTATTATTCTAAACCATTGTTCTTTTTTCATAACGTGCAGAGCATTCTTCCATTCTCTTTAAGGGATTTTTGTCTTCAAATTCTTAGTATAATAGACTTGCCTTTATTTTTCTTCTTTTGTAGAAACTCTATAGAAATGTCGCTTTTCATTCTTTTCTTTTAAAAAAATTCAACGTATTTTCTAACTTCTTCTAGTACAAGTTTCTTCTAGTAATTCCATATTGTCTTACGTACCTCTATTTAATAATGTGTCAGAATGTCCAACCCATGTCCCTAATAGCGTTTTCTGGAGCTTATTGTATGTATTCTTCTAGTATTGATCAATTCTGCATAATCTTTCTTTTTGTCATTTTCTGCTTCACTATTAGAACGTCGATTCCATACTTTTTAACATGATTTACAAACACTTCTCTAAGGTTCGAATCTTTTGCATGTAATTTTTCATTTTAGGTATTTGCCATTCATATTTATATTACATTTTTTGACTATTTTGTGAAAAACTATATAAAATTACTATTTTTATTATTTATGTTACTGAATTTTAAATTTTTATCAGAAAATTAATTATTTGCAACTAATAATTATTCATCATGGGCGTAAAAAATTTTTATTTGATTTTAGAATCATAATCTTCTTTTTGTACTCGCTTATCAAAACCTGTCATTTCACGATTGGATTTGGGTGCGTAAAAAGTCACTTTACGCACGAGTGCGTAAAAGTAAATTGGTACTTCCTGGAACTTGATTAATTTAGTGACATTTTAAAATCATAAATCCCTAACCTTAATAATATGCTACCCAGTTCGTTGTTTTTCTATGAAAATAAAAGGAAATGAAATAGAAATTGTTATATTTGGAAGGTATGTAATTCAATGTCAGAACAGCAACAAATATTATTTTTTAAATTTATAGAAAACTAAAAAAAAAATTGTCACAAGTGGGATTCGAACCCACGCCCTCAGAGATGACCAGAACGCTCGAGAAGCCGTATAACGGGCAAGCTAAACCTTGAGTCTGGCGCCTTAGACCGCTCGGCCATACTGACACATACTAGTAATATTGTTAAAAATACATATAAATATAAAAATTTTGAAATTATATTTATATTTTAGATAAATATTATTATTGTTTATAGTTCTCGTACAAAAAATATTGTACAAACTTCGTGCGTGAAACATTTCGCGAATTCGTGTCCATAAAGCGCTCGCCTGCGGCTCGCGCTTTAAACTGGTCACTCATTCGCGAAATATGATTTCACGCACTTGGTTCGTAAATAACTATTATAGGTCCTCAAATGCGGGCATAAAGAGGTCTTTATGACACAGATCAATCAAAAATTGCTAGGCAACAATTGAATTAATAATTCAAACGTCAATATATAACATTTATTAACATCAAGGAAAATAATACATTATTTTCTGCAACATTATTTGTGGAAATTAAAAGTACAATTGCTTGGATTAGTTATTGTAACTTAGCGCAAACTATCGCCTAAACTAATAGGTCCTTCATTAGCCTCTGATATGATTATCGAAGCTCCCCCACAGATATTCTGAGCTATTTTATTTTTGTTATGCAGAGAATTTTCAACGTAAGATTCGGCTACCTTATCCGATCGCCAACCACCCAATTGCTTCAACGTTCTTGTGTCACTGCCGCTTTCCGCCAGTATAGTTGCAGCACTTCTGCGGAAACAATGTCCCGTATATTTATTTGCGTTGGGTAATTTTAGAAACTCGGCAATCATTCTTAGCATTTTTCCGAAAGTATTTTTCCCCATCGGCTGCGAACTACATTTGTCATTATGATATGACAGCAACAAACTATCAATTTTGACATATTTAGGACGTAAAGCAACATATTTGTTGTACAAAGCAATATAGTCCACGACATCATCGTTTGGAACAATCGTAAACTGTCTGGAAGTGTAAGTTTTGGTCCTACGAATTTTCACTAACAAAACCGAACCTTCAGTCGTCACATCCTGAATACATAAATCATGCAACTAACTTAGTGTCAGCTTTTCTCTATTTAGGTAATACTATTGTCCAATGATTGTGGGCGGGATTTGTTCTTGGCGTCGGCAGGCTCCAAATATGCCGAATGCTGTAACAACCTGGAATACGATATTTATTAAATTTGTATGAGAACGCACCAAAGAGATGAAGCTCTGTAAATTTTTGACTACAGAAAATGGATTACAGTTTATTAAATATAATCATTTTAAATACATTTTCTTACCATTTGAGACGAGTACGCCATTACGATTTTTTCATCACAATTATTGCTAATGACATTTTTCTCAGGCCGTCACTCACAAAACTTATCATATTCTTTGATATATAATTCCTTGGACTTCTCTGGTATTAGTTTTCCCTGAGCTGCTTCAAATTCGTTCAAAATTTCTTGTGAATTAACGTTTTCCGCTACTTCAATTATCATTTTGAAAGGGAACTGTTTAATAAACAAACAATATGAAACATAGTATCCCTAACAACATCAAAACAAACAACTATCTACACCATCTACGCACTCTAAAATTGACATCGATCAACGGCTCCATGCAATTCACTCGCATTTGTTGGCACTTGTCGCAAAAATAGTCAATATTTTATTAATGTTTTGGAAACTAAAATCGAATAAAAACACTGTATGTACCACGGGCATAATTGCCGATTATGGCCCTCGGGAAATTATACTTTCCCTCGTGCCATAAATATCCTAATTATGCCCTTAATACATAAATAACTATTAATTTTCTTTCCTTATTCTATTTTTGCATTTGCATCTAAGTAATGTCTATATCTTTCTTTCTAGCGCACCCTTGTATAAGATATTTGGTGTTTTACAATATTTTCTTCATTAGGCAAAGGAATTTAATATACAAACATTCTATAACTTTCAATATCTTGTTATAACTGTATTGTTATTATAAATTAAGACAATTGTTCTTTGATCATTTCAACAATCTCTATTATCTCTATTAACAATAAAATTTATATTCTCAATGGATGTTTATTGACAATTTATTTAACCTGTACTTGTCTAACATTGAAATACGCCAGTCAACTTGAAATATCTATGTAAAAGAAAGGACAAATCAATTTCAATAGATACTTTTTATGTATTAATTTTCAGTTTAATTTATTTATTTACATGACGAAGCTTTTTACGAACAATAAATTATTTGTTATAGAAATTATTATATGCATGTTATTTCCACATATATCAGTTCTTTTGTTTCAAAAAACATTTTCTTATCTAAGGTTAGTTACTGTGTAATGATTAGGGATCAGCAGTAAGGTGTACATTCCAAGAGGGGACTTAAATGAATTTGTAGCCGGCCTATTTATTGTTTAGTTTTATTAGTTACAGCAAACGCCAATTAAGTTGGCGCGAGGAGGGGTAAGTTCGCGCAGGATTAAAAGTAGTGGGGAGATTTGTATGTGGTTTTCATCAAATGTCAGATAATTCTAACCTCTGAGCGTGTCATTTGATGATCCCCTAGCAAAGACATTACGTTCTGTCAAACGTCAATGACAAATGTATTCTGGCAAGTACTTGAGTAGTGGGGGTGGACGTTTTTAAAAACGGCTTCTGCGCACTCCCTCCTCGCGCCAACTTAGTTGGCGCTTGCTATACTTGAGCTCTATTGCGTAAGTATGTGACAATCAGCGACACGGTAATGTCTACACATCTACCTGCATCTAAGAGAATCGAAACAACTAATGCAGAATTTATATCACGTGTCGTAACTTTGTTTTTGAAATTGCTATGGGTCGAAAAGCACGATATAAATAAAGAAAGAGTATTATTATTTGTAACAGATGGAGCTGCATACATGAAGGCGGCTGGTCGACTCTTACAACAAACATAGAGCAGTATGACGCATATCACACGTTTCTCATCGAGTATCAGAGGAAGACGGAAAAAGCTATCCGAATACAGATAAATTGATACATTCTGTCAAGAAAGTTTATGTGAAGGTACCGGCACGCAAGAATTTATTTCGTGAAAATCTGCCACATGTGCCTCTATCACCAGAACGTGTTACAACGCGCTGGGGCACATGTTTAGAGGCAGCATCATATTATCACATGCATTTTAACTACATCAAAAGTATAATACAGCTACTGTATTTTACACGCTCAGCAAGTATTTATGCTACTATTCAGGTAGATTTACCCAATATCCATAGACATTATTACAGAATACCTATAACCATACTCCATATAAAGGTTACTCCGACCAACCCACAACTTTCTATAACTAACGCCATGAATATTGTATACGATCTTCGTCAATTCCTTTTCCAATTACCTGGAGCTGCTACTAATAATCTAAAAAAAAATTTGAAGCAGTTCTAAATAAGAATCAATGATTTCGTACTGTACGTCAAATTGTTGACTTATTTGATGATAAAGAAGTAGATTTTCCCGAATCGAGGATAAATGTGCCGTTACTAAAAACTGTATGTACTCTAAATATGCCCCTATTTCACCAGTAGATGTTGAACGATCGTTTACAATGTGTAAATGAATTTATGGTGATAAATTAACTCCTATATAAAAATGTCCATATGCGGGTGACATTTTTGTCACTTTGACAGCGATAAAAACCTACATAGCTTTTTATCACCGATAAAAATGCTTCTTCCTCCGATAAAAATGCTTCTTCCTGTTACATATCTAGTAGCCCTGCATCACTTAATTTATTTTGGCAGCTGACAGGTAATAACTATTAAGTATCGTTGAACGTAAAATACGAGTCGGTTTGGGGAAATTTCAACAAATATCAAAAGATCAATACTGCAAAACACAAGAAATACAAAATCGTCAATATGGAGACAATTTAAAAAGTTTTATTCATGTCGTTAATTTATCTTGCCAAAAAACACTCGAGCTTTTCTTTCAATCGGATAAATTTCTTTTTAACTCAATATTTTTCCAATCAGTAATTTCGCTCGAAAAACTTACATTAGAAAAAATCGCTCGACTATCGTCTCGCGATTTTTTCATGTAAGTTTTTCTCGTCAAATTACTGATTGGCAAAATAATTTCGTTACAAAGAGAAATTTATCCGATAAAAAAAAAGCTCTTGTGTTTTTACTTATGATAAATTAACTCCTATATAAAAATGTCCATTTGCGGGTGACATTTTTGTCACTTTGACAGCGATAAAAACCTACATAGCTTTTTATCACCGATAAAAATTCTTCTTCCTCCGATAAAAATGCTTCTTCATGTTACATATCTAGTAGCCCTGCATCACTTAATTTATTTTGGCAGCTGACAGGTAATAACTATTAAGTATCGTTGAACGTATAATGTACGAGTCGGTTTGGGGAAATTTCAATAAATATCAAAAGATCAATACCGCAATACACAAAAAATACAAAATCGTCAATATGGAGACAATTTAAAAAGTTTTATTCATGTCGTTAATTTATCTTGCCAAAAAACACTCGAGCTTTTCTTTCAATCGGATAAATTTCTTTTTAACTCAATATTTTTCCAATCAGTAATTTCGCTCGAAAAACTTACATTAGAAAAAATCGCTCGACCTTTCGGTCTCGCGATTTTTTCATGTAAGTTTTTCTCGTCAAATTACTGATTGGCAAAATAATTTCGTTACAAAGACAAATTTATCCGATAAAAAAAAAGCTCTTGTGTTTTTACTTATGACAAATAATTATTATTAACACATGAGCATATGGAACAATTACTGGCATTTGATCATTTGAACTCTGGATATAAACGGTGAACAGTCAGACTGTGTAATATGTTTTATAAACCCTGCAATATTCCTTCTGGGGAATATGTTTTTACTCTTGATATGGACTTGTTTTTCTATACTATTTTGATTCGCGAGAATGAGAAATGTTAAATCGGGATTCATAATGTCCTCGCTGCGTCCCTGGCATGTACCCCTGACTGCCGATCCGTAAGTAATAATCAATGGAGTAGAAGTTAATTTCAACATACAGTCAGTCACAAAAGTTTTCGTATACCTGCCTAATTTTCAAACTGCCGATCCCTAAGTAATAGTCAATGGAGTAGAAATTAATTTCAACATTACAGTCAGTCACAAAAGTTTTCGTATACCTGCCTAATTTTAAAGAAAATGATGTATGCCTTCATTTCTTACAATAACAACTGCATTCGTTGTCGAAAAAATTTACAAAGGAATTCCTGACCTCAAAATGAAACTCGTACATCCAATATATTTTAGTATAAACTCTGACTTTAGAGTTTGGGGTACAAAATTTTTAATTTCCAATTAATACTGAATTACCCTTTTTTAAACAAGGGGCGTTGCCACTTAAAAAAAAATGGGAAATCTAACCGTCAAATACGCAAAATGCTCGCAACAGTACAGAGTATCCTAGGCCGATATAAAAATGAAAGTAGAAGGCGAAATAAAATTAGAACAAGTCCTAGAAAATGTTTTAATGAATATAAAGAAGGGTGGATTTTAAAATAAATTTCGTCGAAACAAAATATTTTGTTTTATTTACAATGTACACCACTGGTCAGCCTTTTCTTTAGGAGTTACTATCAAAAAATAAGCCAGGAAAAATTAAAAATGTTAAGTGAAAAAGAAATGTTTTTTATATAGAATTTATATTTTTTTAAATTTTAACACCTGGTATTTCAAATCGACAAATGTTTAAGAGAAAAATTTTATGACATTAAATATTATAGGTATTATTTTAGCGTGAGGTATCCGCACACGAATTATTTTGAAACATAAATGGAACACCTGTATTGTGTGTTTCATTTGTTTATTTTTGTATATATTGTAATGGTGTATTGGCTCATTATAAAACTTCTTTACTCTATTTTTGGTTAAAAGTTTTGATAGAGTTAAAAATTCTTATATACACTACTAAAAAAAATTAGCGGAACACAAATTTAATACTGCAACATTTTTTAATTAAAAGAGTGTCATAATTATCAACTTTGGAATATCAAAGTTTCAATATTAGTTAACAAGATTTTAAAAACAAATATGCTATAATTGAACAATTTTCTTGTATAATAATAAACAATTAAGAATACTGCCAAAATCAAAACGTATTTTATTACTTAAAATTATTAAAAATTCTGTTTAAACCCGAATATCCAGATTTATTATCGTGTGCGCCGTCATTAGCATTCATTACATTTAGGCATTGTCGAGGCATGCTGCGGATATAGCGTCTTAACATGTCTTGTGGTAAATTTTCCCATTCTATAAGAATTTCGGCTAACTCCTACAGAGTATGAGGTTCAACAGGGCGCTTTCTGATATTTCTATCAAGTGGACTCATGACCGGCCACATCACTTGGATTTCTTGTTCTTGAAGAAAATTGGTTGAAAAATTTGCTGTGTAAATTCGGTAATTATCCTGCTGGAAGATAAAACCATCACCAAAATTGTTGGCAAATGGTACAACATGCTGTTGAATTCCAACATAATTCTGTGCATTGAGACGTTGAGGAACAACAACCAAGTCGGTACGATCATCTATGCTGATTCTACCTCATATCATAACTGATACTGATCCAAATCGATTCACTTCCTGTATACGCTCTCCAGTGTATCTCTCTTAAGTTAAAGTAAACCGGGATTTCTTACTAAAAAGCACAGACTTCCAGTGTTGAAGTTGCTATTCCACATGTTCGCGAGCAATGTTTAGGCGGACCCGTTTGTGATTCCGAGGAGCTCGCACAGGTCTCAGAGAAGTCAAATTTGTTTCTTTAAGTCGTCTTCTTCTAACAGTTTGATCAGAGATTGTTATACCGCTAGTATTTCGAAGTAGGTTTTGTAAGTCGTCACGAGTGGTGGAAGTTGGACGGCGAAGGCAAGAATTGATGATGTAACAGTCATCCTGACGACTAGTTTTTCTTCTACGTCCTTGTCCAGTTCGTCTAGAGTATCTGCCCGTTTCTTGACACCTATGCCGTGCTCTGCAGATAATCGATGGACTGGTTTGTAGTTGATAGGCGACATATCGCAGAGATCGACTATCTTCAATAAAGCAAGCGCCCTTGCGACTTCGATTTGATTTAAATAAGCCATTTTAATCTTAGAAATAAATTGGCACTAAAAATTAATGTTTAAAATGTCAAAAAACTAACTTAAATAGTTTTGATTGTTTACTAAAAGAACAAAAACTATTTTATTTTGGGTAGTGTTTTACATTTGAACATCTAAGAAGAAAAAGAAAAAATGTATCAACGTAATTTTCTTTTGTGCTTAGCCAAAACATTCCAGACAATAATAAAAACTTTGAAAAAAAATTTCGTCTTCTCACAGAAAAGTTGCAGGTGTTCAAAATAGTGTTCCGCTAATTTTCTTGAGCAGCGTATATTTGTCATTGAGTGACATTCCAATTTTATAATAAGTAGGGTAACGATTTTTAATACAAAAGTATTTTTAATAATATATAATATTATTGTGTGAAGAACACAATACAAGTTCATATGTATTTTTGAATGTATCTTCTCCAAAGACGTAGATACGTATTTCACATTTCTACATGATTATCAATACGCCCCTGTTGGAGAAGAGACACATTCAACAAAACATAACTACCTTGCTATCTCGCAGATATTATTAAGACAGAGCGTGAAGAAATATTCAGCGCTGTTTATATAATAATCGCAGAACTAGCCGGGTGTTCTTTATAGTCGGTAACCACCGTATCTATAAAAAACTGTATTATCGTGTCTTCACTACTTGTCGGCGTAAACCGAATACGTATATAACATCATTATGTTGTTATGTTAAATTATGTTGTTATATAACGATTTTTATATTGAGTTGGTCATCTACTAGTTTTGAATAATAATTATGATAGTTGTCAGTTAAAAAGTCAAACTAGAATCAAATTATATTTACAAATGTGGTACCTAAATGGATATAACTTAATAGAAAGCAATTTAGTATAAGATTTGTGATTTTAATTATTTACATAAAGAATGGCATGCATTGAATATGAAATTTAAAAAAAGAGATTATCATGGAGATGAGAAAAAAATAACAAAACTAGAGATAAAGTTTTGACGGAGATTTTAAAACATGATAATTAAAAAAATAATATTCAAAAGGGATGATCCATAAGTATACCAGTATACAAAATAAATATTGCAATACTGGAAGAGATAGAGTGATTAGCGAGTGTTTGACAGTGATATCGGAAGATCTGAAAAAGATTATTGTTCCAGCAATCATTGAAGAAATAAAGCGATAACTGGGAAATTCAGAACAATTTGTGAATTTGAACTCATTTTAATTATATTGTATTTTCAAAATTTATTAAGGTAATTAGTAGTTACCTTAATAAATTATTAATAGTAATTACTAATTAATATTAATAATTATCATTTGGACATGTTTTAATTTAAATTAGATCAACATTTTATATAAGTAATTTAATTAAACTTATATCTACTTTTTATACTAATTATTAATAGTAATTACTAATTAATATTAATAATTATCATTTGGACATGTTTTAATTTAAATTAGATCAACATTTTATATAAGTAATTTAATTAAACTTATATCTACTTTTATTGAAATTATTGTTTTTCAATGAGTAATTTTCATTTTATTATATAATACTTTCAAAATTTTTAATATAGGTACATATAGATAATATATTAACATTAAGAGACTATACCAATATCAATATATACATATAAAATGGCAAATTCTTAAACATGACCGTTATAAGAAGTAACGTCAATTGCTTTTTTCACAACAATCGTGTAAGATTTTGCAATATTTTTCCAATGTTTGCACATTTTCAGTGGCTGTGTGTGTATATTTATTTAAGATACGACACCATAAGGTGCAATAGTATGGGATAAAGTATTTTCACTTTTATAAGAGCAATAAAAATTCTCAACCGTTTCTTAGTTCTGAGTTTCTGTATTTTTTGTAGCAGTGTTCAGCGCGAAATGATCGATAATCGCACATGTTATTTCACTCCTTCAGATACTGCGAGTATGAGGAACATCTGTGGAATATAAACATAGAATGATGACGTCAGACTATTCACAACAGTGATATCATCTTTACAAAGATACTTATAGCTGGAAATATCCACACTACACAGGCCCGATTTTTAACAGAGAAGAAAACACAAAGTCGTTCAAAACTTTTTACCCGCTATACTACGTATACGGGGATTATATAATTATATTTTTATTGTATATACGACCAAAGTAATTTTTATATTTATACATATTATAATTACAATTATTATATATTTCATAATATAGTATTATACATTCTTAAGTATAAAAAAGAGGATACATTTTTATATTGTACACATTAACGCTTTTTTGATACTTCTAAAAATAAAAACTTACCTTTAATTTTTTTTAAAATAAATATATGGCGTGAGTAGGCAAATTTATGTACTTATTTTACTTTTTTTTCACCACAATTAAATACGCCCTGTAGGAGTTTACGTATGTAGCCCCTCCCACTTGCAGTTGGCCAGTCATTACTTATATATCCATCGATCGCTCGACGTTGTGCACACGGTATACATAGTGTTAAATATATTTAAACTTGTCATCATATGAGCTATTAAATGATAAACTGAATTTCACAATACGGTGTAATAAAAACATAAAACATTTATTAACATTCGCAAATGTAGAAAGAAGAAAGGATTAAGTTTGTTGTTAGATATTTATATTATCAGAATAAATATTACTATTTGTTGTGGTAATAAAGCAGAAATCTTTATAAAATTTGCATAATTATAAGCTGTTAATACACTTATCATAGAAATACATGTAGAAATTGAAGCGCTTGTTGTCACAATACACGTTAATATTTAGAATCAAGTATGACAGAGAGGAATGACAAATTGTTGTTAGTAGATAGTAAAAAATATTGGTACTACCTGGTGTAACTTAACATAATTTCTCTTGTATTATCTTTTTTAATTTATTATGATTATTATTATTTATTATGATTATTATTATTTATTATGATTTATTATTGTGAACAAAAAGCGTGGACGGACTAGAATTCCGGGAGTTATGAGGTATGGCGAGGGCGAGTTGGACACACCACGGGAAATCATTGAAACGTTTGGTGATTATTTTAACAGTGTGTATATCGAATCTGATGATAGTTTCAGTGAAAGTTTTACAAAAGTAACTCAGTCTTCTTCAACTATAGACGTTACGGTTTTCACTGAAGAAACTGTTCTACAGAAATTGAAGAAAATGAAAAATAACTTTCTTGGTGGAGTGGATAGGATTTCTGCTTTCCTGGTTCAAGATATTGCCTACGTACTGGTGAAACCATTATGGTATCTATATAATTGAATATTAAAGCAGTGCAAATTTCCCAAGGTCTGGAAATTTTCACGTATCTGCCCGATTTTTAAAAGGGATAATTCGTCTGATGTCAAAAATTACAGACCTATTTCAATATTATGCAATTTTGCCAAGGCTTTCGAAGCAGTTTTGTATGAGCAAAACTACTTTTTTGTTATTAACTTAATAACAACGTCACAGCATGGTTTTATGCTGAACCGATCTACTAGCACCAACCCCGCGTGCCTCACACAGTATATTTCAGGGTCTGGATAGACGTGGTCAAACAGACGTAGTTTACACAGACTTCCAATCAGATTGACAACCATGCTCTTCTGGGGATATTGCAACATATGGGATTCTCGCCAGCGCTGATAATGCTTCTTTCCTCTCACCTATTTGGAAGAATACAGTATGTTGAGTATCGTAATATTAAATCTACCGAATTTAGCCCAACATCTGGTGTTCCGCAGGGTTCGAATCTAGATTCATTGCTGTTTTTGATTTTTATTAACAATATATCGATTATTGTCTCCTGTGAGCATCTACTATTTGCTGATGATCTGAAGCTATTCTATTAGGTTAATACCGCGGAGGATTGTCTTAAACTACAGAAAGATGTTTCTAACATCGAAGAGTGGTGTAGAGACAATCATCTAACCTTGAACATAGATAAGTAGGTAGTAACGTTTAGTCGCAAACACGAAATATGTATGATTGACTACACAATTAATGATCAAATATTGGACCGCTGCGTCGAGATTAGGTACCTGGGTGTGACCTTTGACAGCAGACTGTATTTCATCGGGCATATCAATCAAACAATAGCTTTTGCCTACAAGAGTTATGGATACATATACAGAAATTGAAAGGATCTCCGCAAGTGTTGATTGCCTCAAAGCGTTGTATTGCGCTTTTGTCAGATCTAAATTAGAATACGCATCCCTCATCTGGTATCCGATTTACAATATACATATTAAAAATATCGAGTCAATTCAGAGATGTTTTTTAAAATATATGATGTTTGTCGAGGACGGAGTTTATCCCGTCAGAGGCATTGAATTGACTCTACGCTAATGCTGAACAGGTTCCATTTATCGCCCTTGCAACTTAGACGAAATATAACCAGTGTAAAATTTTTATACAAAATCTTGCATAACGATATTGACTGCCATAAAATCAATTTTATTGTGCTTCGATTCAATAACCGCCAAAGCAACTTTTTTTATTGTTCTTCAAGTAGAACCAATATAATGGTAATTTTAGTTATTTGTAAGAACTATAATTTTATGTCTCATCTATGTGATATTAATTTTGATACAATTCATACGATCTCGCATGTTATTGTAAGTCTATGATATGTCTCTAATCATATGTACTCTCTCGATACGTTAATTTTAGCTATTAAATTTCCTGTACTTGGGGCTTCTCGTTGGAAATAAAGATTATTATTATTAAAGGCTCTTATACACAATCTAAATTACATGTATTTAGATCACAATGTCCCTTGAATGTGTATTACAGAAAATATCCTATTTTTCAATGTCATTTTTGTGTATTTCTAGAGAATTCTAGGGATTATAGTTTTTGAAATTGGTTGAAGACGTGGATGTTGGCATTATGACATTAGCATATATCACATTGCTTTGGTTTTGTTTTTTATTTATTATAATAATAGTAGGCTACTCTGCATTAGATTCATTCATTTTTTTTAATACATGTATTTCTATGATCGTGTATAATAAATAGCCTTATGCTGCTATTCAGTTGTAAATTGAAATAGCTGTAAATCTAACATTCCTAATTTACTGTTTATTATGTAGCAAAGAACTTTTAGGATGTTTTTTAGTTTAAAGTGATAAATGTATTTGTTTATAATTAATGATTTAAACATTTATCAAAATAAATTAGCAAATTCACCAGCCCATGTGATACCTAATCCATATAAGAATCAGGTGTATACAGGCTTGAAAAAGCCTAAATCATATTTACGAAATTTGTGTTTACAAAAATATTTATACTTTTATCTCGTAATTTACGATGGATCACATTAATACTAACAAAACAAAAGATAAAAATAATTAAATCTATTTTTTAATATATGAAACAAAAACATAGGATATTGCATGATCAACATAATGCAAAAGATAGTGTGAGTTGTGATCGTTCATATGAATGCATGAATATACGAGGGGAGTTCATTATGTTATCTACCTAGCCATGAAAAACGAGTTAAAGTTTTTCATAGCTAGGGTAAGAACCGCACTTCTTCCAACGTTTCTTTGAGAACGCTATGCCTTCAAAAAAAATTATTTTTGTAATTTCGCAAAATACGACCCCACAGCGTTTTTCACGTCATCATTCGCTAAAAATCGACGCCTTTTCAAGTGTTTTTTGGATTTTGGAAAGATATAGTTGTCACAGGGGCGAGGTCGGGACTGTAGGGTGGATATTGTTATCCCTCGAAGCCACAATCATTGATTACAGCTTGAACAATTCGTGCCTTATGTACCTTGTAATTGTCGTGCAGAAGCAGAGTTTTCTGAGCAAAATTGTGGGGTGTTTTTTCGCGCATAGCCATGTTCAAGTTCTTAATTGTGTCTTTGTAGACATTTATCGTCATTTTAGTCCCTTTTGGCATATACTCAAGCGTTCCGCTTTCCAGAAAACTGTGGCTATCAGTTTTCCCGAAGAAAATTTGCGTTTTTACCTTCTTGGGCGGTGGAGAGCCCTTATGAACCTATTGCATGGACTCTTGTTTCGTTGAAGGGTCCAAAGTTTCACCCCCGGTTACCATTCTATTTAAGAAGTCTTCATCTTGAGATACAACAGCAAAATTTTCTTCATAAATTTGTCACCTATACAATTTTTGTTCGG